>JAGVSL010000134.1:0-1485689 GCA_022494535.1 Himalopsyche phryganea | reverse complement strand
CCGTTCAAAACGCATATTCACTATACGAAACCGATATTGATCATCAATAGTGTAATATCTCAGAATGACGACTTGGAGTGCTGATATTCAATTATACATTTGAGTATATGAGTACCCTCTCCCCATTGGTAATTTTTGTAATATTTTTTCATACAAGAAAAAATATTCGACCAATTCTGTGATTAATCAAAGATTAGTGGCTTTTTTAAAATATTAATCATTTTTAATAACGGTCATTATAAAAGAAATCGGTGGTGTGCCAACTTTACAGGTTTTACCGTTTCACTACCACTTCGTGTCTTATATATAATAGCCCAGACCGGTCTGTAGACGTAGACGTTTTATTATTATCACATATCACATGTAGGTATGAAATTTTCTCATGAACTAAGCGTCAGAGGTGTATATAAACAATACAAATCAGTCCGTCAGTATGGAAACTAAAGAACAGCTACTTTAGACATTCAGTATTTCAATTTCAATACCGTCATCCATGACGGGACTAGTCGTAATATATTGACGTCCAAAGTACAACGAATTGTGCTATAAGAATAATTATGTGATATATACATATATATATGTCGACGTCCCTGGCGCATTTGGTAGTGTCGTTGGCGAAAGTTACGGATGTCTCGGGTTCAATTCCCGGTGCGCACGGTTTTCATAAATCGATCTTTCAATCGATTTATGGATTTCTGTGTTTGTGATGTCTAAAACTTCCTCCCACCCATCCGATCCTCACAAGGCGTAGCGAGAGCGATTAGAGAACCACTAGTCCTGTCCTAGTCCTATCCTTCTATCCCTACTCTCCTCGAAAAAAGACAGGTAGAGCAACTAAGTAACAAGCAGCTATCATAGAAAAATTCTATTAAGATACAGAAATGATAAACTCCCATTCAAGTTATCCGTAATAATAGCATGAAAAAGAATATCAACGTTTCCTATGGATTTGGTGGACACGTGACTTGGCAGATTATAGCGTTTTACAGTTGAGTTGAGGTGTCTTTAATTGAAAGGTGTTTTGATCATGTCTCGCAAATGCCTTAATGTAGATACACTATTAATAAATACTGCCACAGTTAAGATAGCAGTTATCTTACAAATTCAAAATAAAGGACTCGGTTTTTACACATTCACTTTTAAAGATAGTAATAAATGAAGTAAGCATTAAGATTGAAAATGATTGATACATTCACGCATTGCTTAGAAAAAAAGTTGTAAATGTATGTAATGAGTGGATTCGATCCTAATCATTTGATAGAATTGTGGAGTTATTCGAAGAAATTGACAATACTATACTTCATCAGTTATACTTCTAAATATAACAAAATGAGTATTATAGTTATGTATATATAAATTTCCACTTATAAAATATTAAGAGTTCAATATTTATACAAATACATTTGATATTTTGCGGAGACTACATGTAATAATAAGTGATATATATTTGTTTATAAAATATAGCGTGTTTTGTTATCAAAACTTCTGATCAAACAATGACAGAGTAATATAAATTTCACAAATTATTCTTTAATTATAATAATATATCAAACACGATTAGAACTCTTAAATGAGCCCTGCAATCATTGTTTTCGAAACGTTCACTTGTTATCACCATACGTAACATGGTATGTTTCCAAATTAGTCATTTTACCAACATAAAACAACCCATGGAAGCCGCAAAAGCAAATAAATTTATTTAGACTATTCAATTAAAAGTATTTATTTTTAACAATGCTCGGCTTAAATTCAACCGATTAACTTTTGTTTTGAGTAAAGAAAGGAATGTAATACTAGTATAACCGTACCCGTCATAGATAACTGTATTGAAATTGAAGTACTGAATGTCTAAAGTAGCTTAGTACGTTGGAACTGTGTGTGTATTGTTTACACCGCGAATGCTTACGTCATGAGAAAATTTTATACCTACATGTGATATGTGATAATAATTAAACGTTTACAGAGCGGTCTGGTAATGGTAATATTATTTATTACTTTTATATTTATACATATATAATATTACTATTATGCATTAGATAAGATGACTAGGAGATTTTATAATGTAAATTCACCAAATTTGTTCCATGTAAATTAATAACGTCTTGTTTTTTTGGTGTTTAATAATTTAAAAAAATGTTTTTATTTTCATTATTGTTTTTATTAGTAATATTGTTTTCAATAATTATTATTATTGTTACTGTTATGTTTGTCTAATGCATGGCGCTTTGGCGTCAGATGTAATGCTATGCATTTCAATTTTTTAAATTTACAATAAATAAATATTGTGTCCGGTTTTAAATAATTGATAGAGAAGATACACTGGGTGAAAATTTATGTATCTATTGAACTTTTTGGCTTTGTTTATTCGTATATCCGAACATGTTAAAAATCACATATGAATAATTTAAGTGAAACTTTGAAATATTTAGTGTTATAGTGGTAATCTATCTTACATTCAATCTACTACTTTTAACATTTGGGGTTTATTGTGTAAATTAATGAGTTATTTTCGCAGATTTGGTAGTGGCGTACTATACCCGAAGGGTGTGCCCCTCCCCTGTAGATGTGCCTGTTTGTCCCCTACGCCGCCGCTGTTCCATCGAGTCCCCTGCCCAATGCTCACAAAAACTTCAGTCTTCAGTCGCCCGCGGACTATCCAACTGTGAACACGCGTGCTCCCGACCGACACAAGCGCAATTAAAAATATCGAAATATAACATTTGGTATAGCAAGCCTGTTTGTTTAAAAGGGACACGTGAGACATAACCGCACGAGAACGTTTATATTTTTATACTCGTCACTGTTAGACTTTTCAATCGAAAATAAATCATTAAAATATTAATGGATCGTAAATAAAGCTACAATAAATTTAATTTGTTGGATATTGGATTATTTGGGTACATTCAGTGCGAGCTTGCGTAAAATTGCGCAGCCGGCTTTTTAGTATTGTTTATTTACGCGATTGTTGTACCGAGGTATTGTTGCATACGAATAATTTAGACGTACAAAGACTCCCTGTGTTTTGACTGTTTAATATTACACTAAATTGACTGTGTTTTCCGTGAGACAAAATGCCGTCGAGTCTATTCCCCGAAGGAGGAGGTCTGGTGGAAGAGCGAGCACTTCAGCTGGCTCTGGAGTTGTCTCTCTTGGGCCTCGCCGAGCCCATGGGCCCTTCGAGCCCCACGATGTCGTTTTCGTGCCAACAATCAGCTTTAGACGATAGAGCGAAGAAGTCCCAGAATATGACAGAGTGCGTGCCGGTACCTTCATCGGAACACGTCGCCGAGATCGTTGGAAGACAAGGTAATTAAAACACGAAACTATTCTTAATTAGCATCAATGTTCTTTGGAAATGTCTCGATATTGATTAAAACTTTCAATTTATGCTATCCTTGCTCCAATCTGCGGCGCATTTGACGCATTTGAATAATTATGGATTTTTGGAGGTCCTGGCCATTTTATTAATGTATATTTTATAACATATAACGAATGAAAATTAATAAATAGTCAGGATTTAAATGCGTTCGAGAATATACGCCCATTTTTACCTAACCGGCAATCCCTGTGCAATATCACACCCCTAGAAAGTGATCTACGAGTGATCGCAACGACTTTTCCACGAATAATTTTTTCAGCGATATTCAAAGATTTTTTTATTACGAAAAGCAATTAAATGATAAGAAATATATGTAGGTGCTATAGCTAGTAGCTTTTGCATGCATGGTCGATTGTCGTCTTTTTAAATGTTAAGTTATATAATTAATTAAAAACCACCACATTCATAAATCCTCTATATTTATAATTACTTGTAAATGTTGCGGTATACGCTAAATATTCAATTAATGACATAAAAAAATATTTCGTATTAATTTTGTCTGCCTTTCTTTTGAAGGGTCTTCTGAAAAAATTCAGGACTCTTATCCGTACAAAATTCCGTAAAATGCTGATTTCGATTATTTATTCACTTCCAAGAGTTTACTACTTTTTATCTTATTTAGCTTGTGATAACGAATAGCCCAGCTGTCCTTGCAGCTTTACACCTTCACCAATCCCCTCGTTTCAATTTTATGTTCTGTTTATCAACGAGGGCATGTTATTAAAGGAAACATGCTTAAGACATCCTAATTGTTAATGTTTATCATTGCTATCTACTAGGAATAATTTCAAAAAATCGTGCTGCAAAAATATTATTGAATTTTCGCCGGCCGGCCGCGATGTAAAACATAACCTCACTTTTACGAGACGAAATTCGTCCTTGGACGGTTAGCTTGTAACCTAATTTGTTTTTTACAGACTTCACGTGCTCGTCTCTGCAATGTATTGGTTTAAAAACAATCGTGATCCTTACAAAATACACAATATAATTAAGCTCTTATAGAAATTGGTACACACTATTTAGTGAAAAAGGATCTTTGCAGACTTGCCTTGCCACGTTTTATTAGTGTACCTTATACGTATATTTCGGTATGAATTTTATAGTTAGTTATTATTACTGTTTTCGATTATCTTTAGGTATTTATTAATAACAATTGATGAGCGATAAATGTCATTGTAATGTTTAATTAGTGCTCAGTATAACTGTAGATTCGTCATAATTACACCTTAATTACCATCGCAGTTATATTATTTCACAAATGAATGCATTTCGTGATGTGTATACAAGCATCGATTAGGTGGCACATAATTTTAATCTTTTGCCATCTTAGCTTCATTTAAATTCGATTACGAATTACTGATATCGAGATATTAGATTTCTAGGGTATTGATCACTCTAATGATCATTTAAGTACTTTAGTCTACCTGTCTTAATCTAGGTTAGACAATTAATGAAATACTGATTGCTTCAGGATGTGCTTCAATGTAATTTTTAAGGTAAAGGTTGATGGGTAGGTATAACCAGTTTGAATATAATTCATTTTCATTTAAAGGTGCCTGTATAATTTATACTCAACGCAATGAAATACTTAACTCCTTATTTAAAATAAATTCGGTTACATAATCTGGATGTCTGCGAAAGATTGTGTTTTTTGGAAGCAGCAGTACGTAGGTATATGTACCTAAGTTGAAGGTCTTTTTGCCGGCATTTCTGTACTACGCTAAACCACGTGTTCATCTATTGATTTTTCGGCAGTATGAACCGTAAGATTTTCACGCCCACCTTATGCCATTTTGGCTTGCAAAATAGTATGTAAATAATATTTCTTGCTTTACGAAATCATCCACTATTCATTTAGTCAGACTATGAGTTTTCATTCTAATTACCCTGTTGTACATATCGGATGTTTTTTCTTAAAGAAAAGAAACTCATGATTATTTTCATTCTAAGGGTTTGCTAATGGAAATATTTTTTAGTTCATGTGTTATTATTTCACTCCTAGTTTTAATTCCGCATTTTTCTGTCTTCTAGTGGTAATAAATATTGGATATTGTATTTAAATATTCATCGAGATTATACTGTATTGGCAGTAGTAAATTTCCAAAAATCTAACATTCATAATTGAATTAATTAATGTTGGTTGGCCTACATTACCACCTCTCATTAGTATAACATTTATGGTAATAACACATGCCCACAAGCAATACCAAAATAATGAACTAGTGAAACCAACACAATTAAATAAAGCTCGAAACACTAAAAAATACAACTTTATAACTAGAATCAGCGTACCTTCTTATTGTGAGCTTTTACAAACTTCGATATAACCGCATCATGGCATTTATTTGTGTGCAGGTGCGTGTAATAATTATGATTGTGATATTTTTAGTTATTGGATTTTTAAAAATCACAAACATCGTGTTCAGTTTTTTGAAAGCCAAGAGTTAATAATACAAAATACACATAATAATGCGACTCGGCTCGGCATCCGCTGAAAGTTCCGCGTCCAATTCTCGAACCTTTTTTTTTGTTGTTTTCTAACGCATGCTTCAAATTAGGGACGTTCTTTTAAAAATACTCTCCGAAATATATTCTTGGCTGGTGTTGGTGTTTGCATCGTTTCTTGAAGCCACTGGCGAGTGCTGTTCCATGGTAAAGAAACGGTAATAGTCAAATATCATGAAATAGTATGTCGTTGATGTGGTAATGTATAGCATTTTATAAATAACGTGTGTTTTTAAGCATAATAAACTAGGTAGTTAATCATGCTGGGCATAAAACAGCTTTATTAAACATGAAATATACATGTTTAGATGGTTCTCGACTAAGAATAATTGGTATCAGCATTCGATACCTATTTCTTTTTTATTGAAAACAGGAAAAAGAATCGCGTATTAAAATTATACAATACATTGTCGTAATAGTCCAGATCTGAACTATCAAGGTAACGTTATTAAACATGCAATATTGGCATCATCAATAAAACCTAGACCAAGCCCATGGTACAATACTTGATATTGGTTAGTATCTTCATAATATGTATATTTTATAACATACTCAAGAGATCAATTTATTGGGTGAAATTATTACGTTATTTCCATGCCTAATCATGTGCTTCAATGTGCCGGGCTTTATGGGTATATGATGTATTTCTAACATTAAACAATTAAGATTAATCCGTTTTATGATAGTTCCCTGGGATTAAGCATTTATAAAGAACAAGGCAATGATTGTCAAGTGCTTAGGACAGACTCATGGTACAAGAAATATGGATGTGCTAGATAAAACAATGTCAGTCGTCATTTTTGTCTTTGTTGAAGCCATCGCGCATTAATTGAGCTAAAATTTACTTTGTTTACAACAGTGTTTTGGTGACAATACAAATTTGCTTCTTCAAAGTGACAGCTCGTCACATTTTTCATAAACAACAACGCAGCTCATATTTACTTCTTGCACTATATGACAGACCCATAATAATAGCGTAAGCAAATTGATCACGTGACTTACAGAAATGAAAACGTGGCACTACCTTACATTTTAATAACAGTCTTAAATATATTGCAGATTAGTGGACATTATAGTCTTATCATAGTAATGCAATACCTATTTAAAACAATAAACATACACCGCATGATAACATGTTCTCATGTTTCTTCAGACAAACAAATGACCAAATAGTTATCAACAACTGAGATTAAACAATTAAATCGTATTATGATCTATTGTACAAATAAAAATATATAAATTGCTTTAAATTGCACTGCCAGGTAATTAGTTTTGTGGCTATATACCAAACCTGGCAATAGTTTAAGCGAATCCATCGCTGGTCGAAGAACTCCCCAAAATCTTGCTTCGATTTGATATGAAAAGAACTTGTATATTTTAATTACTAATGTTTATTTGTGGTATTTATCAAATATGTAATTGTTAAAAACATGCATTTCTTTTTTTTATCCATCATTATGACGAAGATTGTACTTATGTTCAATGGATACCGCCTGTTCCACTATCAGGGAAATGATCCAGGCGTGAAATTCTAAATCTGCATCTGCAGTTTCTCTTGGCGGTTGCATTGTATTTTTTTTAAGTTATTGTTCAAATCTTGATGGACTGGTCTGGTTGTTTATTGGTATGTACAATGTAGGATTGAAACTTGTAGGCCGCATACTCAGGTAAATAAAATATCTTCATTTTTTATGTCGCCTCGATGCTTTACCTGATATAATGACCGGCGGCTCTCATTCCTTTCTGGCCGAGAACGATTTCACTAGGTACTTAAAGTTTGCAGGGTCTCCACTTCACACATTTAATCTTACACAAAAGAAAATATGAAATATTTTGTCTTCAACTGTAAATGAATCTATTTTTAGGAAATACACTTGCCCATCTCTCGATTTACGCGGTAGATATTATGTTCCACGAGAAACCGCGTAACAGTGATATGAAGCTCATACGATATCGTGGTTTTGTTGATTTTTTGATAATAGGAAATTTTAGAAGAGCCTAGAATACCAGCATAGATTAGATGGTAATGAAGAATACCGTAAATACCGAAACATAACGCACGTTTCATTGTTTATATATGCAATTTGCATAGCTCAAGGATCAGACAGATAATGCTGATGTAAAACGATATAATTATTGTTATGAAAATGTGCAGTTGCATTAACCAACGTTTGTTCTACATATTTAAGACTTAATTGATTTTGGATAGCCAGGATTTTGTTGAGGGTAATTATTATTTTAAGATATTTATTATTCTTTTGATACGCATAAATTTAACGCAGTATAATCTTGTGCATAAATCAATAATTTAATAGAAATTATAGAAAAATGTCTGTAACAAAAATTTTATGAGAAACTTTTTAAATCCGTTTGGTAAAACTGCGCTAAATAGTGTAAAATTTGGACCCTGAGCGACTTTTTATAAATAAGTTTGGTACCTTTCTCATACTTCTCAAAGATACGAATCACGTGTCACGCCTAACAGTGGAATAAAGCAGCTGCCAATTATATGGAAACATCGATATACCTACATTGAAAAGAAAAAATATCCACAGAGTTACGGAGGCCCTGATTCTTCTTTGTTTCGATTACTTGAAAAAAATGTCGGATATTAATTTTATGTGCCCACATGGTTTCTTGTACCCATCATAATATTGGAAACTTGGTTCGGTTTGTTCAGCCGCGGTATATCGATGTAATGTGAGCCTTCACAGTAACTGCACCGAATCTTTCCCTTCTCGGTATAATGAATACCTACAACACAAATTTGTATTTACATGGTGCATACCTACTATAAATTAAGCGTTGAATGTGAATTATAACTAAAAGACGCAAACGTTAAATAACCAATTCTAAATTCGTAATTATTTTATCAATATATTTGTTTCTTGATTTTTTAATGAATTAAACAACTAAGTATTGAGACTTCTATGTTCTGACACAACTATTCCAGGATAATAATGCTTATGTGGACATAAATTAAATTCTCCTGTTTTTTCACTGAATAGATAAAATCTGTTTTTAGTAACATGGGCTTAACTCTTCTACTAGTATCTAAATACAGGTTTTTCTATGAGAACTGTTGGTTGATCAGTTGTTCAACCACTCTTTTTGTCGAAGACATTACCTAACGATAGAAAGATAGGGTTAGAGAAGGATAGGACTAGTGGTTAACTAATCCCTCCCACTACACCTCGTTTTTTAAGACGATTGGGTGTGTGGGAATTTGAGACATCCATGCTTCGCCTGGCCTTTATCCAATAAGCCAACGTCGTTGGCTTCAGTTACGGTGTTCACGGTCTTTAATCCCGGTATGGTCAGTTTCATAAATTAATTTTTCAATCGATTTATGAATTTTTGTTCGAAGGTTATACAGTATACTGCGTTTTTAAAACTATAGTAATGATTAAATTCCACATTACGAGTTTAGGAAATACAGATTACAACTGAAAATCTTACGGCTGTATTCAACCAGTACGATCGTTTTATACAATGGCCTGACATGGAAAAATCTTATCAAAAACGTTTCTTGGATAACTTTCACGAATTGTGTATATTTATTTATGGCAGTAAACTTCCAAAACTGGTCCTGTTTCTTTCGTCATTCGCGCACTTCAAGTACACGGTTGTAATTTGGTTCCATTTTGTTATTTTACGACGATGTGAGATACACTACCATCAACACTTCGCCAGTATTTAGCGATACCATCTTTCATTGGTTAAGGTAATGATAAATTGCTGTACCCCAAATGAAAATATTGACTGTTTGAAGCTCTGAAGTAACCATAATACAAAATATTAAATGCCTGAGAGATTACACGTCAATACACGATTACCTTTACTGTGCCGTCTTCTGAAACTTAATTTTCTGATATATTTGTCGTTTTAAAAACAAGCTTACAAAGAAATGCATCGCCACTATTAGATTTAGGAAACAAGCGAACCTGCAAATATACGTTCGTAGCTTGTTGTAATATTGCAATAATATGCGCAAACTATTCCTAAATATGACACTGTGGAAGCCCAAGGCTAAGATAACCCTCATTTTATATTATAACACAACATCCATTTCCCCTCGATAATGCTACGCTTACACAGTATGGGTAAAAAGTTTCATGGTATTTTTATGTCGTAAATGTGCAAAGTCGTGTGTGCGTAGTATTGTATAAAAAATGTGAAAATGTTGCTTTCAATTGTCAATGTTTCCTAAAATAATTACACAGCTTAAATTCGTTAGCTATGTCAGCGTATATGAACAATGTACCGTAACATGGGATGACTTTAGCCTAAAATTGGACATGTATTTGCAAATGAATATGTACCAGGAAATGTAACAATAAGGTGGTTGTTCCTAAAGTCAGCCGTCGCCAGTAGTTGGCCTTTTGAGCTTAAAACTTAAAAAAATTTCAAATTCGTGTAGGTAGTTTTGCTACTTGCCAATGTATATCTGCACTATACTGACCTATGTGATGCAACACGCAATTAAAAAAAAGCACATTTTTACTTCGCAAGTTTCGACAAAGTCATGTTGTATGGGGATCGCTAACAAAATATACTTTATATTGTCATGCTTTGCATCATTATGTTTTTTATTGTTCTGTCTACTGGCAGGAGATTATTTCGCGATATTCATGAAGTTTCATAGTGATGGCCAAGCACTGTGAAACGAACGGCCGACCATTGGATTTTGGGGACCGACCACTGGGACAATTAGCATTTTTTTGTAAACTTCTATTATTTTATGCTTGGTACAATATTAACTATTTTATTTTAAGTTGATTACACTGCTTAATCCCTGTTAACCCCTAATCCCTAATGGAATAACAGCGAAAAAATATGTATTTATCATTCATTGACTCAAAATCCCTTTTAAAGTACACCTGTCGCCTACTGGCTGAGCACTGGCGAAACGACCCTATGTGTGTTCATATTATTTGAAATGTTTGAAGGAGTTTATTCAATACGTGTCATTGAGCAGCACATTTTAAATAATAAAAATACAGTACAAATGAATTGTGCTTTATTTTTTAAAATAAAAATGCAGATGATGATTATCCAATACATTTTCGATTTTGGGCCAATGTTTCACCCCAAGGCTTAAGTCACTTGATATCACGGTAAGTAATCATAACATTTACTTAGGCTCAGATAACTTAAGGAATTATATTTAAAAAAAATCACTCGACTTTTCTTTTAGCGAGCAAGGAGACTTTTGACCACGGAGTCATTGAAGTGAACATTGCATTGTGCTATCTCTAGTTATTTCTCCAATTAAATTCCTCTTTTAATTTTTTCGCTTTTTGGTTAGTTGCATTGTAATAATGGCTAAAATGTTTATAGTGTGAATTTTTATTCACTGATAATGAAACATTCGTAGACAGGATCGTCGATTTCCGAAACACCTAGTGCCAGCAACGCAAGTGCAGTAGTTGATAATATAGCTAAGTAGGCTCACAAAATGAAACAAAACTATAGTTATAAATAATATAGCACTACCTAAACACTATAGTTCAATATACTAGGCTAAATTGCTTCTCCAAATTTCTTTGCATGAACAGTCTTGTAAAATACGTATTGTCCCTACATCCTTCCTTGAAAAATATATTTATGTATACAATCCGACTAATATTGTACTGTAGTAAAATAGACTTGAAATCTTAGATAATAGTATCTAGGTACCCGAACAAAGCACTTGGACCAGGTAAGGTTTTTTGTTATAATTTTGTGTTACAATGTGTTTTGTTCCACACCTCGTTTCTGTCCTTAAATGATTTTATTACAACGTCTTTTATTTCAAAGGACACTGATATATTGCAGCTCTTGTAAATTGCATTCAATAACATATTAGAAAATATAAATGTGTGAAACTAACTACCTACTTTACTTTTTGTATGTAGGATTCTATGTTTTACTTTTTAAGCATCATTGTATGAACTAAGTAAGGAACATCATTTACATATAAATAACGGTCTCATTAAAACTAATGCATTTTACACTAATTCTCTGTCTTTCAAATAGATAACAATAGTAGATATGAATAAACGTCATTTAAGTTACGCCGACCGGTTAGTTGCCAGACTGACCTAGACATCTTTATAGTCTATGACCAGCTTAGTGCTGTCACTTGCGTAGGTCATGGTAAAATTCCTCCGAGTAAAAAATCTCTATCAACGAGAGATGCCTTTGCCGGTATGTATTACATTACTGCACCGCGTGTAGAACATTGTGCAAGCGCGGCCGTCTATAGGTAGGTAGGTAAATTTAAATCGAGTCGCCGTCGAGTAAAGCCAGTCTCATTTTATTGTGATGAGTCGCGTGAAAACGAAAGTTGTTTATGGTTATCGACTGTTCTATTTTCAAACAATACTAAAAATGGATTGAATAAATTTATTATAATGACAGGTGTTTTTCACGGTACAAATACTATTTATTGGTTTTAATCACTATTGCATTTCTATAATTTTAAAATTAAATTATTATTGTATTTACATTTTGCAACTGGGATTTAGTGGAAGCCATTTTAAAGCGTAACCCTTTTTACTAATGCGAATGTGTTTTGTTTTCGTTATTTCTGATTGTTTTAATATTTTTATTTCGTGACTGATGTTTGGTATATTCATACATCTCAAAGTAAAAGCGTTCAACCAAGGGACCCGTTGTCTATACCAGTGGTCTTCAACCGTCGTTTCGCGTTTTTTTTTTATTTTTCAACACATGGTTAGCAATAAATAAGCATGTTGTGGGACGAAGGTTGCTAGACATGATAATAATGTATATACTTACATACATTTTGTCAGCACTTTTAGTAACAGGGCTATTCAATTAAATCTTCGTGCATATTTTTGACTCCCTACTTGTGTTCGATGTCGGTTTATAAACATTAAAAAGAGATACCAAAGCCGTGTTAATCAAGTAATAAAGGACAATTAGGTATTCTTTTGTACAGCATCAACTGTTATACAAAGGAAATACCTAGAAGCAGATTGCGTAAAGCTATGTCTGAACTAATTGTTGTTTTCTAAATCACTTTTGTTTATTTGAAATAACTGGAAAACTGCATCACAACAGTGTAAACAAAAGTTAAAAAATACTGGTTTTCACATAATGACTACTTCATATTAGATATTTTGATGTTAACATCACTGGGTATAAAACTAGGTTTGCGTCTTAACTTTGTATTGTTCGGTATTGGCATGCGTATGTGTACATAAGATATTCAAAACACGTAACTCCGGCTGTGCATAGCATCTATTACTCACAAGTACCTACTCAATGCGTTGTTCTATTTGTCCATTGTCTTTTAGTAAAAAAAAGAGGTATTTTTATCCTGATCATTCAAACAAGTAAAAAAAGTGAGATAATTATAGATTCGAAATAAATGGTACGTATATATCGTCGCTGTTCTGGAAGAAAACACTAAATCGAAAAAAATGGCACGAGTTAGTTATACCAAAATGTTCCTTATTTCAAACTATCGTATGGAATAAAAAACATATTTTTATAAATTATACCTTTACTTAAAAAACGTTTTGTTTATGGAAATTATTAAATGAAAAAGGTGTGGCATTTCATACATTTGACAAACTTCAAAGTTCGATTACTTAAAATTAGTATGTTTCAGTTAGTGTCTTCTTCCAGACCAACGACGATATTATAAGCCATGACTGCTAAATATATGTATCGTGATCATATGCACAATTTTTATTCTAATATAAAATAATGCTAAATTTCCATAAACAACGTTACTAACCGTAACAAATACTACATATACCTATAATAACGTATTTTTTTTTTGTTTTAGTGTAGAAATTGCTATTTTCAAGTAGTGAACGGTTTATCGTCCTCCAATTGTAAAGGAAGTGCTAAATTTTCTTAAAGTGACATCAATAAAATGATTATTCATATGACAGACCATTGAGCACTATTAGAATGCTTGCCGTATTAAATTATTTTCCAATTTTTATCTTTAAATAAATACAAGACAACTTCTACATGCGTCTATATATATTTACACTGCATGGTGTAATAATAATTTGTTTAGCGAAGATTAAGTTCAAATTTGAGTAAGATAACTCTCGATTTTTTTATTGATTTTATTTGACACATCTATCTTCTTAAACAGGAAGGCGAAAACGTGACTATAGTTTGAAACGATTACGCGATATAAAGTGATTTTCAACAAGGGGCACGCGATCTCACTGTATTCTTTATAATCAAATATTCTACGAAGGGCGTAAAAATCAATTACTATGATAATATTGTCGCCAAAATCAAAAGGGCACTTATGCAAAAATTATTTAAGTAATATAGTAGTCAGAAAAACGTGTGTAGGTTAATTCTTAGTATTTTGAAATGAAAAATGGATTACACGTGATTTATTGCTTTAAGATTCAAATGTATCTCTTTTAAATCTTTAATATTTGTATTCCAGAGGATTTTATGTCACAAAAAAATCACATTGAATGAAATGTTTCAAAATCAAATTAAAATATCTGTACTTAGATAAATTGGTATATAGGTTTAACCTTCCCAGGTATGAATTGAAAATATGTTTACACAAATGTACCTTTTTTCTTTTTTCAATTGTGATTTCATAGACTTTGAGAAAAAATAATGAACCTGAATATCACAACTCCAAATCGACAAAATGTCACAAGTGCCCTTTTGCTTTTGGGGCGACGATATATTATTAATTAAACATTGAGCTTGCAGTCAGTGTTCGTATGGGGTTTTTATTATTTTTTCTGCACTCGACAAAGACAAATCCTTTCAGAATCTTTGGATTGACTGTTCTTAGATTATAAAGGAATATTCACTTGGTGTCCGCCATTACAATAAATTAAGCAAACTCAGCAAAACAAAATATAATATGATCTAGTTCTATGATCCTATAATATAGTTCTCAAATTAAACAATTTAAAATGTTTTGGGCTATAGCAGCACATAGCAACGCTAGGGATATCGTTTATGTTTTATAACTTTTAACCTTATTCGTCATTTCAAGAATACGCTGTCATATTTTTTTCTCTGGAGAGTTCTGTGTTCCCAAACCTGACATTGTTAATAGATTCACGGATGTCGGAGAACCAATATTGAATACTAAACGTCTCGACGTCACAGTTTTATTGAAAGGCCTCCATTTGACTGGAGAAGAACACGATTTTGGTAATAATCCAATTTTGCATATTACAGGGCAGAGCAACCGAAACTCAAAAATAATGACCAGTACCTATAAATATATAGTAAATATAAACCTTTATTAAGGGCTTATGACGATTAGATTAAATCCTAATATAGGTATGTTATGTATTTTTATGAGAATCGGTTTCATGAAACAGCAAAATAAAATGGCTAGTAAATCAAAACTTGTTCGACATTGAATGACACAGAAATATGCTTTAACAAGAATATTTTTAACTTTTAAATTGAAAACCATTATTAACTATAGATATACCAATTTAACTTGGCCGCTAGTGAGAGTGCCACCGTCGCGTTAGGAATGTTGCCATACTCAACCAGAATTTCAATAAATTCCAAAACTTGATATTTTACCGACGGTTTTTGAAAGTAAGATATTTATTTTGCATAAAATGGCACTTGGAGAAATTTATTCTAGGCTGAAAAATCTAGTTCTAAATGTGGCGGCGGCCAAGTTATGTTGGTAATACTATCGTAATAATAATGAAGCCCACTGTGATACTAATAATGTTTTATTAATGATCTTTTATACTTTGTATAATAATTTACACTATTTGGCGACCACACAGTCTTGTCATCAAGTTTACATATTTTATAGATCAGTGTATACATATGACTTATCAATTCTGTCAGTTAAGATATTAATTTTTTTACCAGGAATGCAACAACGACAGCTAAACAACATAGCATATAGACGGTGTTTTCGCCAATAGGTGTAACCCTGGAGAGAGAGAGATTAAAACTGTTTTTATCGAAAACATCGACTGTGGAAAGGTAAAAGGATGCAACTCGTATTGTGTATAGCCCGAACAAAACGTGTATTAAATTCTATACATTGTGATTATTGAAAATAAAATATTTTGAAAAGACTGAGGGATTCGTTCGTTTTCCTTTCCACAGTCGAAATGGTGAGTTGGGTTATGAATCTTTGAAATGCAGTCGTGTAAATTGTCATGTTTGCAGATGCGGAATTATACGTAGACTGTGTCGATATAATAGTGGCTACATCAAGTGGCTGGGTCAGAATTTTTAAACCTAAAACCAATGTAAAATGACGTTTCCCTTCCAAAAAGTGGTCAATTTATTAATTTTTATAATTTACATTATTTGGCCAAGACCTGCGCTGTCGTCTTTAAAATGAGATCCAATCATTAACTCATTTTCGTATTCTTTTAGGGTTACGTCAATTGCCAAAACACTCGATATTTTATAGTAATCATGAACTCTTACAAATATATGTATATATTATTTTTCACGATTATCTTTTCCCCTGGCAGGAGGAAATCGATTCCATGTCGACAATTTTGACATTGTCATTCTTATGTGTCAAGGATTTATTGGGCAGACGGTTTGGACATGCGAATTATAATTCATTTTGATTTCTCGTACTTTTGTGCATGACCTTTTTACTAATCGAATGCTTATTCGAAATATATTGGGTCATTTTTTTAATACGAGAGTTAACTGTTTAACTATGATACTACAATACTGCAGACTTTTTAAAATTCTACAACACGGTTGTTGTTTTTTTTTTGTTTCATTTATTTCTGTCGTTTTTAATATATGAAAGCCTATTTGTTTATGTGAGAGACAATCTCTAAGATTTTATATAGATATGATATACTATTTTCTTCTGTGTACAAGTGTACTTTTTTCAAAGAACATGTATTATTATGTCTCTAGCATTTATTTTTACATATTGCTCTTCGCCATAAAGAGGTTAGTTAGCTGTGTGAATTTACCATTATTGGCTACCTGTGAAAACGCAGTGGAAAAGCCTAAATTCCACAACACACAATTCGTATCTATTCAACAAAGGGTTCTGGCCAGATGTCGATACGTGGTGGAGGTGACACCTGCCGGCCTACAAGCAGCTGCCGCAATGGGCAGGTGAGGGGTTTGAAAAGAGCGGACGAATTTACTCGCACGTATGCCGTCCAGGTATTTATTTATTCTTTGGTGTTTAGCAATATGGTTTTTATTCAGAAGAAATTTTAATTAATTGATAAGTGTGTACACAAACGAAATCACAATTTCAAATTTTTGATAAAATCAATCACCTATATCTTATAAAGCGTTGTTATTTCTATAACGTGCGTAATAGACTAGACAAATTCGCGAAAGTTGTTGGGGTTACTTATACGTTATCTGTTAATAAATTCTAAGTATCGATGACATTAAAAGGAAAGTGTAATGTCACAATATAAATGCTTAAAATTATATGAATTTAAATAGAAAAGGGGTATTATTTATCTGTATAAGACTTGCTTTGTTCATTCGATTATTTTATATAATCGATTTTATTGTACGCTTGGTAATTAGGATAAGTTTACGTAGAATATATGAAGAAATAAACGTCTGTTGTGTGAAATTCTGTGTCAATTATTATTGGTCAGAAAATCGCTACAGTTTTTTTTCTTCTGAAATATAATGGGTCTGTTTACAAAAACTGCGTCTGCAATCATTGGTGGATATTATATTCTGATCGCTCCCGGCCAAATATTTTATATTCCCGTGCATCTGTCGCTTACACGCGAAACAAATTACAGCTAACAAAGAAAGAAGTTAATTTCGCTTCGAGGCCTTTATACTAGGTATATACATACTTGCGGCTAGCATCAAAATGCAGCCAACTGCTGGTGCATCTTGACGACTTCGCGTGAGACTTCTCCTTTTAGACTCTGAACTTGATTCCTCCCATTAGCTTGCTGTTATTATAATATTCCGAAAACCAAATTTCGTAAAAGATTCATTCACCATTTCAAATCTACATACATATTTAAATAAAGATTGCATGTGATGTTTAAGATACAGCGCCAAAAAACATGCATTTTTTCCTTTATATGAAGCTCTTTAGTGGCAGAAATTTGAATTAGTGATAAATAATGTTTCATGATACCAACCATAATGGTGTCACCGAGCTGTATATTTGGCCTGCATTATTTCAACTTTTGGTCAGTTAATTTAACAAATTTTCAGTAATTAATCAACATGGTCAGTTAATAAGATAAACGTTCATTTTTTTTTAATTTAACCTTACCATTTGGCAATTATTTACTGACCATTTATACAATTTTTTTACAAAACAAAAATAATTAATAGAATAAATTACTGACCAAAAAATTAGTTGCCTATTTTTAAATCTTGCATGAATCTTCTTTAATTCTTTACATTAAATACCAGGGGCTTGGAGTCATTCAAAAAACGCGACTCCGAAAGTTGCGTCTAATTTTGTCAGGTTTTTTTTATCCTACCTTTCCTATTTTTGTGTAATTAATTGGTATTCAAATTATGCAGCAACCAATTCGGCATTTGCCAATTGTTTCATATTATACACACAATATATACGTATATTATATACGTATATTTGTATATTGCAGGACCATAAGATGTTATAGGCATTAATAAAAATAAAAACATTTACATTGATACACGCAGAAATGCATAAATGCACTTAATAGTAAAAGTAGTCGCTCGTTTTTTAAAACTCCGACTCCGGCCATAACCCTGTTAAATGCATAGTCACCTTTGATGTGAATTGTTTCTATGCAATCATTATTTCAGGAAGACACTGCTATGATTATTTTCTCAAAACTACTGTTTCATTCTCACATTTTCAAAACTATAGTTTCATAGCTCGTGTAAAATTTTGTGGAATGAAATTTGCACGAAGTTGTGAATGCCCGAAGGGTTTTTGATGGTTTCTACGAAAGACAAGTCGTTTGAAAAAAATACCTAATATCATTTCAGCTAAATACGGTTTATATTTACTATGTAAAGGTTTCACTCGGAATCACGATTTTATCAATATCAGATTCGTTTTATTGCTAGCTGATGCTGTGTAATTAATTCAGGAAAACCTTTAGATATGGTATGACCATTGAATCTTATCCAACCCTAATTTTAGATCACTACAAAGCTATAAGCAAACTATTTTAAACCGTCATTCTGACTGGTTTTAGTCGTCTCCCCTTGGCAAATTAAGAATTCGGTATTGCATACAAAGCTTTCTTATTTTTATTGAATTGTAAAACTAACGACAGACGTTTCAGGAGGGTCTTGGGAATAACGTCTAACGAATTTTCTCTAGTTATTGAAATGTGAACTAGTTTTTTTGCAACGGGTACAGAAAGGGGAAATATGTACATGCAAAAATAAATAAATAACTGATATAGTGATGTTATTAATAGTTCATTTATATTATGGGTCAGACATATTTGCTATAAACATAACACATGTAATGAATATACAGTAGTACACGTAGGGCGGGTGTTCCTAAAGTCAGCCGTCGTCAGTAGTCTGCCTTTTGAGCTTAAAACTTAAATAATAGTGGATACATTTAAAAAAACAGATTTTTTAATTCGTGTGGATAGTTTTGCAACTTGCCAATGTATATCTGCACTATACTGACCTATATGATGCAATGCGCAATGAAAAAAAGCACATTTTTGCTTCGCAAATTTCGTTAACAAAATATACTTTATATTGTCATGCTTTGCATCATTATGTCTTTTATTGTTCTGTCTACTCTCAGTAAATTCGTACGCGATATTTACGAAGTTTGATAGTGATGGCCGAACACTGGGCAATGAGAGGCCGACCATTTGATTTTGGGGGCCGACCACTGGGACAACTGGCATTTTTTTGTAAACATCTATTATTTTATGCTTGGTAAAATATTAAGTATTTTATTTTAAATTGGTTACATTGCTTAATCCCTGTTTAATGGAATAACAGCGAAAAAATATGTATTTATCATTCATTGACTCAAAATCCCTTTTGAAAGTACACCTGTCGCTTAACTGGCCGACCACTGGCGAAATGATCCTATAACACGAAATAGTAGGGACATT
Source organism: Himalopsyche phryganea (assembly GCA_022494535.1). Classification (NCBI taxonomy): domain Eukaryota; kingdom Metazoa; phylum Arthropoda; class Insecta; order Trichoptera; family Rhyacophilidae; genus Himalopsyche; species Himalopsyche phryganea. The sequence continues at coordinate 1,465,754 of JAGVSL010000134.1, read as the reverse complement.
TATTTTTTACTTATAAAACACGAGTGTGTTGATAATTTTAATGAGTTCAAATTTTATGAGTTCAAATCTCAATCGGTAGAAATTTCTTTCAGGACCAAATTATTATTTCGTATTGATCGAAATTGTTTAGATTTCCACATTATGTATTCTCTATAGATTTTTTTGCAACAAATGATGAGGAGTGTTATCCGGGTATCCTGCTTAAATTTTAATAATGGTTATATTGTCACCGAAACAAAAACGTCGCCACCTTTAGTTTTGGTAAACTCGAAGTGATATTTAAATGATAAAATAGACTAAATTCCTTGAATAGTATTTACTTCAGCTTACTGTGCTTACACTGCGCAAACAATCTTAGCATCGTAGAATAAATCTCAATCTATTCTTTACCGAGTACCTGCGCAGTCAGATGAAGAGATTGTTATATTGAGGGCATTACCACTTTTTTCGGAAACTTATTTTTACCTGAGATGTGAAATCCTAAACCTTGCCTTTGTTAATTGCTCCTAACATTGGGCTATGAGATAAAAAGGCGCTAGTCTTTGCTGCTTTAGATAACAGCTGCGAACTTCTAGCTCTATTTGATCCTTCGGCACAATCTAAGTCTCTCAAACATTATACAAACGTTTCAAAAAATATTAACAGTATTATTAGTAATTCATTGTAATGTTCATTTTTTATTGTTACTCTTTGCTTTGTAATATAAATTTTACAGAATTAAATGCTTCATTAAAAAAATATCAACATAGGTATTTACCACTTCTTTTTATGCACATTAATCGTATACCAATATCAATAATGAATCGGTAGATTGATATGAGACTTTGTTTATAATAATTTGATAATAGTAATTATTTTATTAAATGAAATGTAGGAAGGAAACGTTATATGTATATTTATATTATATATAATCGACTGTGTTGTCGCCAATTGATGAAACAAAAAATACAAAAATGAGTTAATGATTGAAAGTCATTTTAAAGACGACAGAGTAGGTTTCGCACAGATTATGTAAATTAGAAAAAATAAATTAACCACCTTTTGGAACGGAAACATCGTTTTACATTGGTTTTAGATTTAAACATTCTAACCCCCCACTTGATATAAGCCACTATTTTATCGACACTCCCAACGTTATAATCATGTATCTGCAAATATGAGAATAAACAGAAGTGGATTTCAAAGATTCATACAACGTTTTCGATAAAAACAATTTTTACTTTCTCCTGAACAAATTCAATTTTGGGGGTTCCATCAATTAGCCAAAACACTGTCGATATATAAATTTGAATAGATATTTCGAGTCATACGTTAATTTGTTAAATTTAATGTCACACTACTTTTCACATTATGGCAAGTAGTAGTAATGCAATTAAATTATGGCAGAGAAAAATGATAAAAACAAATTAATGCGTATTAATTGCGTGATTCAAATACATTAATATATTTAATCTATTTGCCATCAATTCTATTTTTATTTGAGAATCAATAATTGGTTACAGATTTAAATTTTTATACCTAATTGTGTCCGAATCCAAATATAACGAGCGAAACCGGGAACAGTTTGTCTTCATTTACACGTTAAAATCATCCACTGCTCATTTTAAATGAATAAATTTACAATAATTGTATTAAACCCGTTCGCCATTTTATAAAATTTGTCTTGGGCTTTAAGTATTATATGATTTATGCCAGTCTCTCGGATTTATATAAGTTTGGGGAGCGCATTGTTCAGTTCTTATAACCGTTATCTGGTTGGCAGGGTACCTCCCTTATGCTATATGCAATGATTTAACCGTGTGAAGTCAGGTATGTCAAATGATTATTCTTTGGGAAAAGGGAATCGGTTTCTTTGTCTTATTCCGAGGGGCCTCGAAGCATTCGTTACAGGACTTCAGAATTTTAAACGCAAGTTTCCAGGTCTATACACTAATGTAAGCTTTCAAATTCGGCATTACATTTTAGCCAAGAATAAGGTTGTAGGTGATAGAATAATAAAAAAGGTACATCTGTATTATTAAGAATCTAAAGTTAGCATTTCAACACTGCTTTATATGCAATTCAACTTATATTTTATACATATTACAGTTGATAAATAAGTCATATTTAAAAATACCATGGCCATATGGCCTTCTAATGGAAGTATATCAACAGAAGTTTTCTACGAGAACTGCTTGTTACTCAGTTGCTCAACTTCTCTTTTTGGAAAACAGTAGGGATATAATGATAGGACTGGTGGTTTGCTAATCGCTTTCGCAATGCCTTGTTTTTAGGATTGGATGGGTGGGAGGGAATTTTAGACATCACAAACATTCATGACTACGGACAAGAAAGATCAATTTATGAAACTGTTCGCACTGGGACTTGAATCCGAAACATCCGTAACCGTAGCCAACGACACCGACATGTTTTTAATTACAAAAATAAAATTTCTACACTAATTATATGGCAATTTATTTGGTCAGTTACTTAGTCAAAGCAGTTGTTAAGGTTAGATTAATATGTAATGATCCAAAAAGACACCACAATATCGACAGTAAATATAAACTGTGTTTTTTTTCGCGTACAATTCGGATAATATGCTAACTGTTTTAGTAAGGCGAGATATATGCGTATTACTTATTTAGTAGAGTTGTCAAGTAAAAAAATCACCTACACATATTCCACTTGATAATTTTATCTCAAATATATTTCATATGTATGTGTAATGAATGATTGTATAACTATTTAAGGTATCGATCGGTCACTGATCAATTTGCTACGACTCGATTGATAGCTGCATGAATCGCCTTTACGTCATATGCATTTGCTCGTCAAACCGCCCAAGAGCAATATTCTTGTACGACACTGTTTTTACGTCAACCTGTTCTTCGTTAAAACCCGAGACCAATCTCGCCATGGCAGGCATTTCGCTCATTAGGCCCGAATGAAAATCGATATTATAGTTCATAACGTCCTGCTTACAGAGGCTGCCAACATTCTTGATGCCGTTCCGCGATATCGACATGCATATGCCATGACTTGAGCTAAAAATCAATGGACAGTAAATCACACACAGCCTCACAAATATTTTCTGGATATATCGCTACGTCAATACAACAGTAACGCATATTGCAAAAATCGTGTTTTGTTTTTAAAATGCCATTTTAAGCAGAAAAATATGACGAATCCAATGCAACAGTCGGATATTTTGAATTTTAAAAATTCGAACTGTATGAACACATGGACAGAATAACAATCTCAATAATTTCTGTAGAATTTTGAAAAATACAAAACAAAATTATAATATAGCTCTTAAAACTGTGTGTAAGAAAAATGTCTATTGTTGCATTGACGTAACGAAATGCACTCGTTCCTAAAAAGTTATATTAAATTATGAAGAAATAAATAGCGGAAATGAAGACAAAATCTGGTAGTTTTTTCGGCAGCACGTTATCGTCCGAATTAGCATCTCGCCAAGTTTGACAAATAAATTTATTTTATATAAGATCACCCAGTTTCCGCCTGAAGTTTTATTTTCTTCAACTAATAACTTTGTAAAAAGCTAAAAATAGTCGATCCGGATTTGACGATCACACTTTTACCGGCAATCATATATGGTTTACGACATATGTTTTCACTGTGAGATTGGTTTGAAGGCGGTGGTTCACAAAAAATCTCGCAAGGGTGGATGCATGCGGGTAGGAGCGGTATCCGATGCTTGCTGTTATCCGACACTGAGGGCAGCCGGCAGATGGCATCCATGCCGGGAGGTTTCCGTCGTCTCTCTCTTCGCTCAGGGATCATTGTTTACCAAACCAGCAGCTCTCAGTGATATTTAAGTTCGAGTTACTGTCTTTGTGTCGAAAGAAACACGTGTTGCTTCCTGTTATTACTTAGTGACGTTCACGAAAACACGATGCGTCCTCAAGCTTGTTTCAATTATTTTATGTTTGAATGTTTCATAATGCGCTTCTTATTAAAAACTATTGTTCACAAAAGTCAATTTTTTCTACATAATTTTATATATAATATATATTTATGTTGTCGGGTCCGCGGTGCAATGGTGTGCCTCGTTTGCTTCCGTTACGATGCTCACGGGTTCAAGTCCCAATACAGATAGATTTTTCCTATTTATGGGTTTCTGTTCCCTCTCGCCCATCCGATTCTAAAAACGCTAATCACTTGTCGTGTCCTTGCAATATCTTTCTATCCCTACTTTTCGAAAAAATAAAGATTGGCCAACTGAGCAAAAAGGAGTTCTCTTCTGTTTAGATACCACCATGTATAGTATGCCATATTATAGACTTGCATTCAAAATCGATTGCAATAATCTTTGTTACAATAAATTTAAATGGTTAGGTAGATACTCATTTTCTATTTAAGACCGATAATTTCACACACTCAATATATGATGCAATATTGTAAAACGTTTTGTCTATCTATGGACTATTTATATATATCCAATTATAATTATTCCATATAATAACTTTAATTTTTACAAAGTTTGCGACAGTAATTATCAGCAGTATTTAAGTAAGTAAATTGATGCCCTATTAAATTAATTGACAATAAGCAGACATTGAACTTGCCTTGGTTGTATCTATATAACATCGGCCTCTGTGGTGTAGTGCTTAAGAGGTTAGCCCAAACGATTGGGTGGGTCTGGGTTAGGGATTCCAACTATTCGGATATCAAATAGTAAAACTGAAGCACGAAAATAATATTAAAAATTCGATTTGAATAATGAATAACATGATATTATTGGTGTATACTAAAATAATAATTTAATAGTACATTCAAATTTGTAAGAAAACGTGCTCATTTATAAAGATTAAAATCTTGTTTATTAAAATTTTAAATCACTGATATACATATAATTTTTCTTAAGGATCTTTTCCTATTTCTGTCAACTCCCAGATAGAGACGATATAAATACCCATTCCAATACCTTTCCCATTGTATTACAATATTTAAAATATGCAGCTTCGTCGGATTATTCCAACGGTATTTCTTCAACTATTGAAATTTCTATCCATTATTGTTCATGAAATCTATAGAAATTGTGATGTGATCTTTCGTCGATTTTATAAAATATTTCATTAAAAATTATTACGATAGGCCTAAATATTCGAATATCGAATGGTTTAAAAAGGCCGCATATATTCGGATATTGAATATTCGATTGGGAATCCCAAGTCTGAGTTCAGGTCCCGGCAAAGTCGATATAAAATTTAAATTTTCTTCATTTATAATTAAAATCTTGAGACATGCGTGTATGGGATGTCATTTTGCCTCGTGTTGATCTCGGATGACTATTCAAAATATTTGGCGCATTGGTAGTAACTCTAATGCCATATATTACAAATACTTAATGTTATGATTCTTATATATATTCATTACATTAAAGGGTGGTTCGTCACACTCTGGCTTATCAATATAGGATACGGTCGAGCTAATAATGTAAAACTTCATATATTAAGCTATAAGATATTATTAGTCTTTTTTGGTCTTTCTTCGATATTTTCGTGAATTGAAACTTTTTTGTATACTGTTAGCTGTCTCTTAACTTACCTGCGAAAATTTCTGGCGTGGTCCGCACTACACTATACAGACAGAAACAGAAAGATGTACCTGCCTGCACCTTACAGCGATATTTATCATGCTGGTCCGTTTAATCGACGCCGGTGGACGCTCTCTCGACCGCTAAATCGTCGCCTTCCGCCCAAATTGACCGGTGTTCGAATCCCGACAGGTATCGTTCTACATGGCCTTCGTACACCTTTCGTTTTAAACCGAACAAACTCGTTAATCGGTTAATTTATCGTAGCAAATATTGTGCTTACTTAAAACTATAAATAAGTGTTTATGAGAGGAACTGTTTATATAGGTAATCATCTATAAATAATTAATAATATGTATGCATTAAGTTCGTTGTTTCAATCAGAAAGAAGCATTGTAATTTCCATGATAAATAACCAAATTAACATAAAAATTTAGGTAATTCCTTATAATTGTAGTAAAAAATATTATAGTTTTTGTTTATTATGGAGTTTTAATAAATACATGTAAAATCAAGAGTTTTTTTGCGTAAGGAACAATGAATGACATTTTTGTTTAAACATTTTTTCAAACTGCTGACTGGCGCTAAGTATCAGGCTATCAGAAGTTTGCAGGCGGTAGAATATTCGTATCGTTCTGTAGAACTAACCCGTCTCGCGTTCGTTAGCGAACCAACGCCGAGCAGCTTGCAGGAAGGCTGAGCGCATGCGCACGCAACATGCCGTGCGCGTCATCCACGACGTTATTCGTTAAAAATTATTCATTTGACGATTAGTTTCCGTTTCTTAAATATATAGGTACGGCTCGGCTGCTGGGTGTGACAACGGACGAATTGTCGGCACATGCGTTTGGTTATTATAATTGTGACAAACATTTCCTTGCTAGAAATGTTGTTAATTATTCCAGAAATCTGTGATATTTAAATGACTTGATTCATTAAATATAGATATAAAATCTTCATAACGTCCAATTATACGAAATGTGGAGTCACATCAACACAACTTGTCGAAAGAAATCATATTTAAGGTACCTATTTATACTTACATGAGTTTCATGTTTATCTCTGTAACGCATATCATGATGTATTTTCGTGGTTCAAGTAGCGCTGATAATACTATTATTGTTTTTTTTTATTGGAAAGTTTGCAAACTAAGTTGTATTTTATTATCAATTTGCTCTCATAGTCTCCTAAAATAACCTACTTGTAAATATTGCTCATTGTGAGGCATGCTGGATATAAGTTGGTTATTTTATAATAATAAAATATAACGATTCCGCTATTGCCCATTTAACATTTTACTTATTTGTATGCGTATCTTGTAGACGATTATATTTATTTTGATACCATTTCGCTCTCAAGTGTTCCTGATCACCTGCTCAAATCTGCTCCTCCTCACAAGACGTATGCGCACTGTGAATGTTACATCCGGAAAATATTTCAAAAAATGTCGTTCATTTATTTCGTGGGCAGATGTTCCCGAAATCCTCTCAAAGTTGTTGGCTGGCGGCGGTTGTATTTCGACGACCACTTTTTTGTTCCCAACTCGATGTCTGCTGCCTGTACTTCCATTCTATGGATCGCAGTCCCGGGAGCAAAGAATATCGCAAGTGCAGAAAATCCAAGAACACACCGTACTGCGATGATTATTTTATCTACCACAGAGAATCGAATCTTAGTACACTCCTAAGATAATTTTAAACTTGAATACCTAAACATTTTATTTATTTATTTAAAAAAATAAATAAAACAATTCATTTGTACTACTTCCACATATTGATAATGCTCGTGATGAGCGAAACCGGTCCTGATTATTATAAATATGTGGAAGTAGTACAAATGAATTGTGTTTAATTTTTTAAAAATATAATGTCTTTCCACCAAGAATTGACAGTTAACACCTTAAAAGTGATCTAAACATTTGTCTAATAATTTTCTTTTCTTCTTTTCCAGGTAAGAAAAACTGCTGTATACGGCACTCGTAAGTAAAGTTAGCGATATTTTTTTGTTTCATGACTACTTACTACCTATTAATAAAAATAATAACGTAGAAATACTCCACTGAGTAAATAAAAGAGGTACTCAAATGAATAGCCTAGACTTTTTATAAATTAATCAGCAGTAATTGAGTATTAGTAAATAACATTTTGAATAGAACAAGCGGCTCATTACTATTAAATTTATTTCCCTTCGAATTTTCACCTCCAAACACTAGTAATTGATTTGTAATCAGTGTTAATGTTTTACCCCCTTCCCAACGTTCAGTATCCTTTTTTTAATGTAAGAATTAGAATCATTTTTTACCTTTGAAATAAATAGCATCACGATATGGTTAGTCGGAAGATGTTTATTAAAGAAGCGAAACACGTCACGTTAGTGATAAAACCAGTGGAATAACAAAGTTATCAATTTTATAAAAAAATACCTACTATCTATTTGGACAGTATTTAAAACTAACTTACTAAACGCCGATTTAATGGCTTTTTTAACGCGTGGACTTCAACGAATATAATATATATGTATATTTCGTGATAAATTTGATTTTTATACATCAGTGTGTCTGACATATTACTAGTTTAGAAACCTGAAAACCTGAATCATTCATTATGTTTGGAAATTGTGCGGCCAAAATTCCCGAAACCATTTGACACAACACGCCCGGAACCTATCCGTCATCAAACTTATTTGAATGGCTCACACGGCTTGCACTAATTGCAAAACTATTGAAATCTTCTCATTTTAAACAGTGTAACTTATGCTTCATTTCGTCTGAAACATTTTTTGTAATCATGTGAACTGCTTTAAAAAATATTATATTCGGGGAGAAATTTAATCAAAAACAATAAAAGCTCATTTTTTATTTCAGTCCTTTTCTCCGAAATGTATGAATCATTTTTAAAATTTCTTACGTTAGGTTTCTCTCAGGTCAGTGATTCTGTTGTAATCAATAAAAAATATAAATCAAATATCGATTGTGTTTTGGCCAATTGATGTAACCCTCAAAATATACTAAAATGAGTTAATGATCTTATTTTCATGACGACAGAGCAGGTCTCGGCCAAATGGTGTATATTAGAAAAATAAATTGACCACTTTTTGGACGGGAAACATCATTTTACATTGGTTTTAGGTTTAAAAATTCTGACATGGCCACTTGATGTAATGTCCGCTCTATTTTCCATGTCTCCGTGGAGCATATGGTCTCCTAATGGGGGTATCGTAACAGAATTTTCCTATGAGAACTGTTTGTTACTCAGTTGCTCGACCTTTCTTTATTCGAAAAGAATAGGGATAAAAGGATAGGACTAGGACAGGACTAGTTATCTAATCTTATCTTATCACTCTCGCTACGCCCCGTGAGGATTGGATGGGTGGCAGGGAGTTTTAGACATCACAAACACTCATACTACGAATAAATCGATTGAAAGATCAATTTATGAAAACCATCCGCACCGGGAATTGAACCCGAGACATCCGTAACCGTAGCCATCGACGCAACCAACTGCGCCACGGACGCGAACACCTACGTATAATTCCGAAACTGCAAACGTGAGACTTTACAGGAGTGCATTTCAAAGACTCGTAACGCAACTCACCATATAATGTTTTCGATAAAAATAGTTTTTACTCTCTCTTGAATAATTTCAATTTTGAGGGTTACTAGAAACTATCTGTATGTATAAATTGAATGTTTGTTTGTTCCTCTTATGCGTTCCTATACCATTCATCCATTTTCGATGACGCTTTGGTGAGTTGTAGACCCGTGAAGGTTTCTGAAAAAAAATCTAAAATCTAAAAAAACAAACACATACAACAGCAACATCTCGGAAAACTTTCTGATTTATTCATTTTCGTACCAGACGGAAAACGATAAATATTTAGTACCCAAAAGCACTTCGATAAACGAAATTAAATCACAAACACTTTGTTTCTTGGAGTGGCATTGCAACGCATGCCGGGTACTCGCGAGTAACTAATAAAAATCCATAGCTATTTTTGCAACATTTTTTTTTTTTAAATCTTTTTTATGTTTTAATTTCCTACTATCTACTTTCATTTTTTTACAGTTTTATTCCATTATTCAATTTTCTTTTCAATATTGATGGTAATGCCAACTTACTACTGAGGTAAATCGATCGCGATCATATTTAAACAATGTGGAATAATTATTTGCTACTACTTCTCTTGATTAAATATTATTTCGTTTCGCCCTAAATTTACTATCAAATCCGTTAAAGAAAACACCAACTTTATTGTGTTAACATGCTGGTGATACTGGGTTCTAATAGGTACCATGTTCTGCATTTCTGATTGACAAAATTTTTTTAACAAAATGATTGGAAATCGCGTTTCTCAGGATTACTTCTGTGTTACCGACCTCTCGTAGCAGAAAGAATTTCGAATGGCGATTTGCTCTTAACCAAGTATCAATTAAATATTGTTATTATCTCTTTTGCCAAATGGTTGTCACTTCATATTATTACTTGGGTCTATTTAATCGAAATGTAATTATAAATAGCACACACTATGTATGCTATTGAAATTGAAGGACACCAATCAGCAAAATAATAGGCGTCTGCTTTGAAACATGTGATATTTTTTTCATTGCCATGAACGGAATATTGGATCATAGACTTCGCGTAAGTGCGTGTATTCGATGGCTTAAAACTAAGCAAGGCTGTGTTTGATATCACAAAATTGCGTGGAGCATTCTAATAATTTTGTAATCATTTCATTACATATACGATGTCTTTGCGATACATTTATTATTGAATTCTCGACAATTCTTCGTGGGGCCGTTTTGAATAAAATATACAGTTTTTCATTTTAGCACGCATACCTCGATTTAAGATGTACCTTAAATTGTCGTTATTTAGTTGTAAAGTCTTCCTTCATCCATTCAAAGTTGATATATTCTCATTTGGATAACATCATGTGTAATAATCTTTATTTTATAACAGTATCGCTGAATAAGGTATAATAAAATCTCAATCGCACAAGAGAGAATGCCTGAAAACCTTCTACCATACGTTTAAGTCGTTTTTAAATATCGTATACGAACGCTCAGTTGTCAAAATAAAATGTATTCATTGCCATGTTGCTTTTGTTGTTAAAATATCTTTTGTACGGTTCTGGACACATGTCTGTAAATATAACCATATATTGAATTTTATCATTATTTATTGAATTATTAACGAATAGGTACCTATATGAACAGAATTCACAAATTATAAAAATAAACCAGTAAATTATTCTAATGTAGCAGAGCATATATATTCAATAAACAAATGCCTGCGTGGTTTTTAATGTGTAAAAAAACCTATTTATCAATTCTTAGACATCTCCCTACCGCTTCCAGATACTTGTGGTTCGTGTTACACCTTAAACTGCCTTAAAATGTGTACCTACTTTAAAAGGCACCAAGTTTATTGTTACAAAGAATCTTTAAAAATAATGATTTATAATATCAAAATATTATTAGTTAGTTGATAGCTATTTTGGGTTAACGCTATCGTCAGAACTATACTTAAACTTATTTTAGCTTAGCTATTTACCTATACTGTTTAGAAGAGATTCTGTTCTGAAAGAAAACACTAAATCGAAAAAATGACATCGATATTAAGTTAGTACAAGAAAAGCGACGATGGACCTGGCTTGGGCATGTGCTGCGGATGCCTCAGTGGAACCTGCCTGCCTCTTCTACCAACCGGATGGATTCCTTCGTCCCTGAAGGCCGCTGATGACCATCCATATGATGTATCCATCTTGGAGGAACCGTGTGTTGGCCATGTTCTCCGAGAAGAAACGGATGTGTTGGAAAAATATCTAGTTGAAGTATATTAAAAAGTGTGTATTTTAATGCTTTTAAGGTATTCCAGATTATAACGCGAACAAGGTTGAAAAAGGCTTACGTTTCATCGTATGTATCGAATGGCATTTTTGAAGTGTCCGTTAACTACATGTATTGGAATTTTCATGGCAGTATTACAAGGCAGAATAATTTCATCTTCGATAAATATTCGATTGACCAATTTTGACTTTACAATAATCGCAAACGGTGCGTAATTTCCAGTAGCTGTCCACCTTAGGTAACACATTGTATTGTATTTGATAGTTTTCAGTTTGAGTAAATTGATATTATCGTCCAGAAACATCTCGAAATAAAGTTTTACAACGAATTTTAAATGTATGAAGAAGTTTCAAACAACGTAGTAATGTTAAATTTGAACATTAATCAAAGATCAGTAAAAATTCAGCTGCTAAATATCGTCAGATAATGTATCCACAGTTAATGGGCCTTTTTTGGAAGGGCGGAATATAGTTCCAACGGGAATGCCTAATTATTTATGTACAATTTTCTGTTCATTCTATTCTATTTTTCTTTCCTTGTCGCACCAGCATCATGAATTTCCGTCAAATTGGTACAACCTTTAGATTAAGTAAGAGGTATTCCATGGTTCTTGGTATTCATTCGATGTCTCTAGGTAGTAGATATGATTCCTTAATTTAATTCTAAGCTGACGATTGAATTCCTTGATTGTTGCAAGTGCACGAAATTTTCAGACACTCCGGCAAAACATGTCAATAATTTCATCTGTTAAAAATAAATTATATCTTGAAAAATAAACCGCGTTCGATTTGTATCCCATTATTTCCTTTCGGACGGTCAGGGATTTAGTCCCTCTTTATTGGTCAATCTTATTAGTCGTGTAAAATGAACCCTTTTTTCGACACCCGTTTTCTACCTGCCATCGATGTATTGGCTACCCTTCTTTTGTTCCGACCGGACATGGATGCGGTTGATGAAAAAAGAATTATATCGATCAAGTAGCCTCGAATATTGAGGTTAGGTAGCTGTCTTGAATCCCATGACCGCTTCCTGTACAATAGTTTCCTGCGGATGGAGATTTTCCCACGGGTTTCCTACAGTATTTGCATCCATCCACCAGCATATTTTATATAGCAATACACTGATATTTTTAAGAAGTCACTTTTAAGTCTTCAAAAAGGCATTATATTTGAAAAATGAAATAACCGTTAATCAGTACACAATAAAATAATAATTTTGAATTGTTATCGTAAAATTTTTTATATTGCGTGTAAGTTGCTATTTATTTATTTTAGATAATCCTGACCTTCTTCATAAAAGTGGAAAGAAAGAATCGTACGGTGGGATCAGGAGTACAGATGTTAAAAGAGATGTCGTGTAACGGAAAATTACGTTATTTTTCATTGATAGCAAAACTATAAGCATCCAGCATGGTACATGTCATTTTTTATTGTATCTGTCTATAGTATACTAAATTTGATAAACAGATTTCTCATAGACCTTAATTTTTTAATTAGCTAGCAGATCTTTGAATAATAATTTCTTTCGTTGGCTTTTGCGCCGAAAAACATTGTGGGCGGTTTGTATCTATAAGTATTAACATTTAATATCTAATCAAAATGAAATCGTCACAAAAGCGTAAAAACAAATAAATTTCGTTTAGGTTGTTAGTACTTTGCGACAGTTGCGAGTATCAGGCGCAGAGAAGTTGTAGTCGGTGTCGCGGCACTGACCTGCCGCACACGCGGAGAGTGCGCTCGTGACTCGGTCACCGGCTGAATCACAGACACACTGCCCCGTGCCTGTTATTTCTTTGCCTCCCACTTCATATGATAGTACCCTTAGTATTGGAGGTAAATTTAAGATTCGTATTTTTCGGAGCAATACAATTGTTAAGTTTGACAGTAATCAATAATTTTAAATGACCGATAAACAGAATAAGACTAAAAAATATCGATATTGCCCGTTGAAAATGTCAACGTTCAACTCTCGTGCATTTTATTTTCACCGCCAGAAACGCCGCTATGTTCACTTGATACTCTTCGCTTTTATGGCGCCCTATTACCTCGCGACAGTGATGCTAAAATAAAGGTAAACTGGTGTTGTTTTCGTATAGATTGTTTTGATTACATTGCTCCCTGGAAATATTGAAAGAATATAAACGTTTTAAAAACTACATTGTAGGTAGGTATCGATAAGTTTTGAGGTCTTAAAACAAATTCCCTATTTAATCGAATCTGCATTTATTTTTTAATAATATCGTCAATCACGTCGTATTTCAATGGATTTTATAAAACCAAATCATGTTGCAGTATTATAAGTATGCTAGCTAGCAAAAACAATTTTTAAAATCTTACCTTATTATTTTGTGACGTAGAGATTGTATGAGAAGAAAGAATTTCAATATAATTTTCGACTTGTTTTGCAAATATGCATGTGAATTGTTGTCCATATTATATTTGATAGTTATATTGTGGTTTTACTATACTAGCAGCGATCGCTGACCGATTGGCATTGAACATTCATTGCACGCCAACATTTCACGGTCTCGCGGCTTTCCTGCATCGAAACCACATTATAATTTACCTCCTACAACTTATTAAGCTCTGATACTTACTTAGGTACCGAAAACTTAGTGACTGCATTTCGCCGGGTAGATGTGGAAACGTCATTGCTGTAGCTTACAAGCGCCTTCCCATCAAATTTTACGAAGTATATGTGATGATTGAACGTGTGTAATTTAGTCACTTGACGACCCAGGTTTCGGCATCTTCAGGCATTCGAATACACGAAGGAAATCTAACTAAATGAACTAAATTGAACTGTCCGTTCTTGGAAAGAGAGTTCGATTAGTTCATCCAGCTATTGAACTGCTGATATATTTAGTGGAAAAAACAATATCGTTGAATGCCGATTATTTGTACGTACGCAATGTAGTTCCATGCTGATTTGGAGTAGAAAACAATTATAAATAGTCAATTCTTTACTGTTCTTCTGTCTAAAATTATCGTTATAGGTGTTTTTATATTTGGTTTTCTAATGGTATTCGATACAATTACTTAGATATGAGTATTCTTCAGATATGTAAAACAATTTGTTATATTTACCGAAATAATACATATCATCTTATCAATTAAATCGATCGCCACGTTTATGAATTAAGAAGGTGGACCGAGTGATTATGGCCGTGATATCACCTCAGAGGAATGCCTCCTCAGCGGATTTACCTTTTTGAAACACCGCGCACCGGTCTGACATTTGGGTTGTTGACCGTGTGCATACAGTTCACACATATAGATATGCCCTGATTACGGATATTCCGGTCGAATTGACAAATTAATTAACTCGAGATTGGTCATTATAATTATAGACAATGGACCTGCATTTCTACTTAACTGGATATTAATTATCCTCCGGAGTTCTTCGTCCACTTTTGTACGAAAAACATTCATCTTTGTACTAAAATCAAATCGGATACTTTGACGTTATTTGGGAATACGAAAACGAGCGTTGGTAAATCAGCATGACTACCATGTCAAACGAATACTTCTGTGGACGAAAGGAAAGGGGCTTAGAGTCCTAAAAATTAAAAAAATGATTTGTACCTATATGACAATAGTTATGATGCATAAATGCGTAAAGGAGAAAAGAGAGCAGTTGAATCAACGATGTTGAATTAGTAGATTTCACTTTTCTTTTTTCTCGATAAAATTGTAAAATCAGTATAATTTTTTTTTTTTAATTTAATTAATAAATATATTGCAGCAAGATTTGATAGTCAAAGTGAGTAAATTTGTCGTTGAAACTCATTTTTTTTCAGATTGTTCTCAGCGTATATTTTGTTTTGGATCTACTGAAAAACATTAAAACTTTAGTTTAATAAACTAAACGCACTTTTCCTTTCGCACATCACAATTATAAATTGCAATTTATAATTCGATGTCGGTTTTATTAATCCCGAGAATAACACAAATCCCGTGATTTGGAAATATCGCGATTTAGTAGGGTTGTTTTTATACACGATACAAGAGTACCTAAACAATTTTGTATCAAGATTCCACGTTTTCAATCCCTTATAACTATCTTTTATAATAATTTAATTAATTACCCACTTTTTGTTGGGTGAATTGTTATTCCGTTCAAGGGCTGTTGTTTTTTGCTACTGTTTTCCTTTTAAATACGTTTTTTATTAACTATGCGAGCGAAAAAAATGCGATTACTATTCAACATTAGGTACCTCGTTTGTTAATTTTGTTTTGTGGTACATACATTAGAAAAATTATCCTCTAGGTTTTTTCGGGTAGAATGAGCCTTCGGGTTTTCGGTTAATTGTACGTAATTTTTTATAGGTACTGTATCGGTTAAATACCACTTTATAATAAAATTTATTATCCAGGATGCTTTCATCGAAAATAAATAGAATTTAAAAGTGAACTTAACATTACTTTCACTTTTTGTAGTGCTACTGAAACAATCAAAGAGTAAAAATATTATTCCGGTTTACCCCAGTGCCGAGTTCCCAGACGAGTTCTGGTATATTGAACCTTCCCGTCTCAAGGTCCGGCGAGAGAGGGACACGGTCGTATGTGGGAGAGGAATAGTGCCATACAGGCTGCCCGCAAACAAGCGTGCCCCGGCTATAATTATTACTGCCCTGCGACGCCGCATAAGGATCAGCTTTTACGCTAAGATCATACTCGGGAAAATGTATATAAAATTTATCGATCGATTCTCGCCGTTTTACGCTTTTTAATGACTAATGGCTACTGTTTTTGGAAACTAAGAAAAAAAATCTGATTCGAAAATACTTAATTACACTGGTAATTTCCGTTACCTTTATTTTTGAATTGCGTTGTCCTCGTGGTCATTTTAATTCGTTTCATATGAAGCCCAGGATTAAAGCGGGCTATGAATGTAAGGTTATCACATTGATACTGACTGGAATAATAATAATATGTAATCATCTCACAGGCAGAAACATACCAGATTTTTTTTCTCATATCATCTTATATAGAATTGCCCAGACCGGTCTGTAGGCGTAGACGTAGACGTTTTATTATTATAATCACATGTAGGTATGAAATTTTCTCATGACCTAAGCGTCCTCGGTGTATATCAGTCCGTCAGCATGGACACTAAAGAACTGCTACTTAAGACATTCCGTATTTCAATTTCAATACAATCATCTATGACGGGCGTTCCCACTAGTATTATATATCTGTGGAAGTAGTACTTCAATCTGTGTTTTTTTGTAAAAATGATTAATTTCTTCACCCAACTCATTGAAGTAAAAATATACTTCATTCTACAATCAACATAATGTATATATAACTCCTTGATATAAACGGTCTGTTATTCCAACATACGGTTAACATTTTAAAAATATGTATTATGTGCTATAAATGATTATAATAAATGTCACAGTCATTTGTTAAGATGAGGGATAATCTTATTTTAAAGATGAGTTTGCAAAAGTCAATGAACCGCGTATTTATTAAGCTCGCACACGAGTTTCCTTATGAATTGTTTCTTTTCTTTTTAATACATAAAAAGGTTTCGGCCGGGATCAATGGCTAGACGTCTTAAATTGCAAGTTACAAAAGTTAGCCAACAGGTGAAGGCTGATGCCCTTAGGTAGACTTACTAATTTAGGTGAACGGATGTAAAATAGTTCCGAAACTATAATTGTAACTACGGATTTTTATTTCAACACTTCGCGATCAATCTTACAATAAAATAGTGCTTTTTGATATGCTTTTTTAACACCTGTTATTTTGGTGGTTTATTTTTAAGTGATACGTACTCGATTATCAAGCCTTATACCTAGTGATGCGAGGCCGGGAAAATACCGAGTTTTTACCCGGAAATAAAATCGCATGGGAAAAAACAACTATAATATTAATTTTTTTTAGCATTCGGCAACACCGATTTTTACAAGAGACATTTTTTACTTTTGAAAACATTTTTTCTACAAATTTGATATACATGAAAGTAAGACCTATCCAACCTATGTATACTTAAAGCCCTCACTAAGTATTTATGGAAACATTCCTGTTTTATTTACGAATTTAAACTCGGTGAGACACACATATTATATGTGAACTAAATATATTGAAAAAACAAAGAAAACAATTTTCCGGGTTTTTTCCTCGCCATTTCAAAATTCCTTGCTTTTTTGTAATACTACTTACGCCGAAAGTAGAGGGTATTTTTAAATAAATATATCGATTATTACAGTTGTTAAGCAAAATGCCAAGTGTAAAATGAAATTAATCCATCTTGGGGTTTTTTACTATTTTTGTTAAAATACTATTTATAGTTCATTGCGATGGTTCTTCAGGGTTTTGTTTAAAAAGTATTCATAAGAGAGTGTAAGTTCATTTTATTAATATTTTCAGTATTTCTTTTACTAGACAATCAATGCATTGGAAACACAAGAGTAAAACTTAATTGCTTTTATTCAATTGGGATATCGGAAGAGGTTTTGCTTCACAAGTTGGCATTTTGAATCATTGTCTCATTTTTTTTGAAGAATTATAATCTTAAATTAATCGTGTCATAATTGTTGTCATGCGTATCTGGTATTGTAGATATTATTCAATAACTTTGGGGCATCATTTCGGGCAACTATTCTGTAGCACTCTGTACAATTAGTGCATTCCAGAATGTTCTTTATTCCTGTCAGAGCGAGACGAACTCGTGTGATCCTTCCGATGAAAGGGATGTCGCCTTTAGTTGAAAAAAGATGGCTGTACAACACAAAACTCGAGACGTGGGATTTTCTTCGTTCGCTGCCAAAAGGAGACGAACATACGGCTGCATTAATGAGAGGGACGCAGTCAAAAGACAAAAAAGGACGCACTCAATGCAGTTTAGACTTGTGCGTCGATGTGTAATTTTATATAATGTATTATAATATAATTTAATACTATAAAGATTGATGTTGGGGTTTTTTTTGGATTATTTGTATAATAGCTGCACTGCACTCTTGGATGACAGTATGCGTTTATCCCACAAAAAAATGTATATGTCCAATTAAAAAGTATCAAATTTTATAGGTTCAAATTTGATATTGAAATTCCATCAACCACCCTCAGTTGATATATTAAATTATAAAAATTATCTATCGAACTGTATCAATTATCTGACTAAAATCACTAGTGAACATTAGTAAAATGAGGGAAAAGCCAATTTTGAAACGTTTATGCTAGTGATAATTAAAGAGATAATTTATTTTTTATTGATTCGGCGGTAAATTTGTGGAAAAGATTAGCTAATTATCCGTCTCACGGTGGTAATAATATATATTTTTAAACGTATTGCTTATGTACATACGTTATTTCTTAATTCGTTATCAATACGTTTTTGTTACCAAAGAATCAAAACATTATTCTGTAGGTATCTACTAGATTATTTTTTTGGAACAATGTGTAATCCTAAATTTACCCTTTTCAATTTTTTTTCGGAAATCTTAACCGTAGAAATTTTGCAACGACTCGTCATCATCCGATGATGTAAATGACTGAGAATGCATGCAGATAACTTACGATGGAAAAATAACGAGCAGAGGATCCAAAGATTTATTTTTACTTCGGATTCCGCACTGCTTAAATTGCATAGTTGCAAAATGCTATTGACCTCTGAAACGTCATGTATTCCTGATAATGATTCATCCTGTCTTCGCAATGGCGATAAAAAAATCATTGCTACTTAATACCGTGATGCTGGCGGGGCATCTCAGGATTCTTATTCTTTGAATATTTTATTGAAACAGTAAGATTAAAAAAAAATATGTCGATTTGTTTGTGCTCCTGTGTCTCTGATAATTCCCAATTCTAGGAAAATAAAAACATTATGAAAGCACTGAATCAAAATCTTTCATGTTATTGTTTTTTTTTTCTTACTAAAAAAAAAATAATATTTTTTCCAAATATGAATTATTACAAATGGAATGAATCTCTTATTCATAAAATTATTTTCAGCATGATGTGCGGTGCTGTGTTAAAGATAAAAAATCCTCAAAAGATTATTACAAGTTTCAGGCACTTGTTGTAAAAACACATTTTACTGTTTTCGATAGATTCAGCGGTAACTTGGCAGAAATTCATTTTGAATATAAAATGAAAATTAACATTATTATTCCACTATAACATTATTAACATTATGTTTTATGCGTCCGTGGCGCAGTTGGTAGCGTCGCTGGGTTCAATTCCCGGTGCGGACGGTTTTCATAGATTGACCTTTCAATCGATTTCTATTCGTAGTCATGTATGCTCTTGGTGTTTAAAACTTTCTCTCACTCATCCGATCCTCAAAAACAGGGCGTAGCGAGAGTAATTAGCTAACCACTAGTCCTGTCCTAGCCTTCTATCCCTACTCTCTTCGAAAAAGAGACGCTGAGCAACTGAGTAACAAGCAGTTTTCGTAGAAAAAGTCTTTTAAGATACCTCCATTAGGAGACCATATGCTCCACGTTGGGAGCGGACATGGACAAAAATTACAGCTCATGTATCTTATTTTTCAGTAGTAATGTTTCCCTTTAGCTTGTTTGTAGTTAGTATTTTTTGACTACCAACGACAAGCAATTCAACAAAATGTTTTCTTCGTATAAATTTAAATGAATTAATAATAATTAACATTTAAAATTCCATCAAGCATTAATTTGTTGGTCTCCCGCCACCGGTCGTTGTTTATATGTAGCAAGTTTTACAGCATGCTGCGGCCGACCAATTCGAATGTCAGTCCAACTAACTTTAGTAATTTTACCTTTCACTGTCCATCTCCGGATATGATTAGCATACTGTGGAACATCCGCGTGTTTACGATGGTGTATCGTTTAATTCAGAGCTCCGCAACCTTTTCTCATCCACGGCACACCTAACGACTCTTTGAAAACTTGTGGCACACCACAAGCAAAAATATATGTAAATTTCAAAAATAAAATTCACATTAAATAATTTGAATAAAAAATAGCCAGTATTTCTGTGCAACACAGTATGGATTAATATTCCAATCCCATTTCCTCATATTTCAAATAACTTTTGTTTTCTAAAATAAACATTTTCGTTTCTCATTTTGGACGGATTGCACCGCGGCACAGGTAGCATTGTCTCGCGGCACACTGGTTGCGGAGCACTGGTTTAGTTGAGTCAGGAAGCAGAGGTTGGTAAAGAAGTATTTATGCCCGGTTGTGAATTGACTGATTAAATGTTTTTGACATTTTATTGAATCTGTATTCTGCGGCGACAACGCTATTTTTGTTAAAATTACAGGAATCTCCAAGGAGTAATCTCCAAGTATTGGTTGCTTGCATGCAATGAGTGTGAAGAAAGTAAATTATGATGAACGTTTCCAATAGGACGCCGTGGACACCTTAGAACACTGTCCACCAAACTTTTTTACCACACGGCACTCGGAGGAAGAGGATTTGTTCCGTGACATAAATAATGCCGTTTATTAATACATATGAATAAAGAAAATCTTAGTGTAGGCAACAATGCACAATATCTTTTATGAACAAATACAATGTAGGTATACAGAAGTGGTAAATTTTTTATTATTGAGAATGATCCGTTAATAGGTAATAAAACTGGTGTATCTGATGATCAAAACGATGCAGAAAAGGTTTTTAATGTCCTCTGCACTTCTGGCAAAATTTCAATTTTGTCTGGGGTAGCGTCTACGCCTGGAAAGCAACTAAGCTGCGAGTTTAACTCTAATTAGTTTTTAACTCTAATTTGTCTTCATTTTTCACAGCACACCTGAGACTACTTGGGGAAGATAGTTTATCAGACACTTCCTTAGAAGGAAAGCGAGATGTTAGCATTTTCTTCCATTTTTATATTCAAACATTATTATTATTAGATTACGTAAGTCAGTCACACATATTCAGCTATTAAAAAACGGCTACCGTTCTTGTTTACAATCTCCCAGTCTAATTTAAACAATATGCACATGCTTCAGAGCAACCCGACTTCCACAGCTGTCGTGGTTCTTAAAATTCATTCATTTATGTCGAGTCATAGGTACATAGTGTACAACGATTATGACAGCATCATTCCTATTTATCCTAGGGCTTATGTCTATATTAAAAGTTTTTTTCTATCCACTGCGTCTTCAGTCACTTACCGACAATACTTGCACATATTTTCATTGATATTTTCATAGTCAATCCGTGCAAATGACGCAATCGCTGCGTTGGTCAAATCATTATACCCATGCATACAAATTATCAGGCTGCATAATTCAGATTTATATAAATTTACTACACGACTTTTTTTATCTAGGGAGGAACGTAACGGAATGGTGGAATATGTTTCAAACCTGTTCATTACTAATATGGATTACATTACTTAAAATGAAGCATATTAACCAGTTAAGTTATTTCCCGAGAAATGATCGTTCAGTCACACACAGAAATTAATATCGATATCGTAAATAGCAATATGGCTTCTTGTCATGTTCGGTCATCGGAATAGTTTCTAAAAAACGTGTTATATTATACACAAAGAGTTTTAGTTATTCCGATGGGGAAATAAGCGTTTATATTCTAGGTATATATCAGTGATGTTTTGTTCACGCGGCCGTCCTCTAATTTGGGCCTGCATGCTTCATAGTTGTGACCCCAGCGCCAAAAATTCCGCGAAATCGTCCACAGTCACTTTTCGATACTGCGAATTGCTACAATTCGCCCGAGACGACACGATATGTCTGGGTTCTTTGTTCCTCGTTGTTGAAATTCATTATAATTATTGTTTGATTGAGAAGAAAAAAATTGCCTCGCCGCTTCCTGGGCGCCTGATCCAACCTATGGATAACCTTTTTTTAATTTGAGGAAATACTATATATTTTATTAATTGTTCAGCATAAAAAATAAACCGAAACGTTTGAGAGAAGGGTAAGATAATATTTGAGATAATTATTATTATCTTGATTCCTAGAATATTATATACCGAACCCATATCATAGTAAAAATAATCCTCAAATGATAGTTTGCCATTATATAAACGAAGTGACTGCAATGTGTATTGGAGTTATCAGTAATATTACTATCAATAAACTCTGTATATTTAATTAAATATCAGTATTTAAATTGAATACGACTCGCTCGGAAGTCAAGAATCGGCCCACTCTAATAGGACCACTAGAACGGCCTTTTGACTGCATCCAAATTTTTCATTTCCCTACCCTTGTTCTTATCTTATCAAAATACTTAAAGGTATTCAATTATCAAATAAAGGCACCGTTTTTATTGGCTTGCATTTTTATTTTATCAGTAAATTAAATACTACGTGTCTTAAAATATATGAGTCGATGTCTGTTGGTCAGTATTAGGGATTCCAACTCGAATATTCAATATCTGAATATATACGACCCTTTTTAACTATTTGATATTCGAATATTTGGGCAACTATTCGAATAGTATTCGTAATAATTTTTAATAAAATATGTCGACAAAAGATCACATCACAATTTTTCCAGATTTCAAGAACAATAATAAATAAGTTTTTTTTTACTTTCACCTAAGTCGGGCGCTTTCAATATCTTATAAAACTTTTTGCGTTTAATGAATGACTCGGAGTTAAACAACCCTTCAAACATGCTGTTATTCCAGTAATTCAATAAATCCCGTTGTAGTAATTCAACGCAGCTGCAAATTTAAAATTTTTGAAGACAATGGAACGGCATTGGAATGTGTATTTATATAATGTAATGTTTCTAATTATTCAAATCTATTTTTTTTATACTTTTTTCATACTTCAGAAACTAATCGAATAGTTGGAATCCCTAGTCAGTATGTATGTAGTATTTTACTTAATTTAACGGTCAGTATTTTTTTAAATTATCATAGGTGACTAAATCTTTACTTTATATAATAGTTTTATGCATGCCGACAACATTGCAGTAATCCGAAGAGTCGTTTCGAAATGGTTTCAGACCAGACAAAATGGCAAGTACATAAATAACTGCAGTGCTGACATCTTTGGTCGTATCTTCTTGCTCCCGCAAGGTTACCAGCGTTTTGAAGACAGTACGTTGTTTTTTTACAATAATAACCAAGGCTCTTCATAAATATAACCCTCAAACTTTTTCAACGTGTCACAAGTTCTTAATTGTTTTGCGATTTTTTACCCGTTACGTTTTTAAGTTTCGATATACATTTAGAATACCTTCTATGGATTCGGCGGTAACTTTGTGGAAATTCATTTTGAATATAATTACATCGCAAGGTTATTTATTTCTAAAGTAAAAAATGATTCTAATTATTAAATTAAAAATGAAGGTTAGGGTGGATTTCTTTCGTTCTACTGGACGTGGGGAGGAGGTAATACCTGAACAATGACAGTACTAATTACAAATTAATTACTAGTGTTTGGAGGTGAAAATCCCAAGAGAGTGATGAGCCGCTTGATTTATTCAATATGTTTAATTCTACATTATCATTTTTATTAAAATTATGATCATTTTCAATTAAATGATTCACAAAGTGACAAAGCCAGTGGAATAACAATGTTACCAATTTTAGTTTTGCATTAAATTTATAGAAATTCATTTTTAACATATAATTATTTTGACGATCGCTCTCACGTAAATCACGTGTCGCATCTAGTTACACAGCGAGTGGAATATCATTTTTGAATTAATTTAATTTAAACTGTCAACAGATAATTTCCTGTGACATTAATGACACCGATATTGAAAGTAGTTCAATAAATTAATCCTAATATATAAAATGGCTCGTCAAAATTTTTTCTACATTAAAGCGTATTATCCCTTTCAACGTTGTTGTTAAAAGACATCCCTCCCTATTGCAGTACACGAAGCAGTCAATGATTTGAAAACGAGAGTGGAGGAACCTTGTACAGAAACGTGACCCTACGTGAATGCGAGGGTCGACCGCTTGGCCTGAAAGAATATAATATTATTACATCGTATGGCTGTACACTGACTCCATAAATCCTTTTTTTTTGCTTCGTTGCTTATTCAGTTTAGTGGTCCAGCTAGCAAATGATGAGAACAGTTAGCTCTGTCCAAAGCTATTTTCAACAAATACAACTGCAAAAACGTTTCCAAAAACCTGAACTTAACTAACACTTTCAGTTATACGTGTATTAATGTCGGCTCCGTAGCGCAGTTGGTAACGTCGTTGGCTACGGTTACTGATGTCTCGAGTTCAATTCCCCGTGCGAACAGTTTCATAAATTGATGTTTCAATCGATTTATGGATTTTCATGAATGTTTGTGATGTTTAAAATTCCGTCCCACCCACCGTCCGATCCTAAAAACGGGGAATAACGAGAGCGATTAGTTAACCACTAGTCCAGTCCTAGTCCTAACTTCTGTTGAGATACCTCTATTAGGAGGTCATATGCTCCACACTTTGATCGGACATGGGAAAAAAATAAGATAACGTTGGTAAAGGTGAAGTCGAAATAACTATCAACTAGGTATATATTTCTTATAATTATTGTAGAATTGAGTCTGTGCAAATGCAAATTTAATCAATAATCAATATCAAATTTGGATTATTGAGACTTTGTACACTTCCATGTATTTTGTCACTAACGACCCGGGTTTCGCCTTTCGGCATCTTCAAGCATTCGAGCACACGAGTCAGTTCGAGTCCATTCGTGTGCTCGAATGCCTGAAGATGCCGAAAGGCGAAACCCGGGTCGTTAGTGACAAAATACATGGAAGTGTACAAAATCTCAATAATCCAAATTTTATATTGAAATTCCATCAAGAACCCTCAGTCGATGTCTTAAATTATATCAATAATTAATAGTTTATATATTCAGTTGGATACATAAATATTGAGAAAATATTACAAATATTCCGTAATGTCCGTACATATGTGGTTACTTTCTTAATTGAACGGTCAGTATTAACTAAATATGACCGAGAAACTGACAAATGAAAGTTTTTATTAAAGACTAGTGTTAAAAAATATCCATCAGTCATTCAGTGTGCTTTTAACGACTTGCCAAACTTTTTTGTAAATGAAACGTTTTGGAATCTTTTATTCGAACTGTGTAATTACATCCCATGCGGTCGACGGCTAGTGAGAAATTATTGTTGCCTGTTTCAGTCTGCGAGGTAGTCCGGATTATATGACGTTCGATCGCGTTCTGTCTATCGCCCGAATCGCCGTGTTTGCAACGCGTCTGTGTTGTCAATCGTATTTATTCTTTCCAGACCCGTGAATGAAAACCAAAAAGTACATTGGTCGCATTAAACTATAATGATTGTATACTATAATATAAAACTTTCATTATCGAAATAGCTGTGATGAACTATTTCACTAATATTTTTTTTCTTTTATTCCAGGTATGTTATATCTTCAATTCCTGAAAGTCGCAAAGCTTTTTGAAACTCGTGAGCATGCCGTTTCATACATAAGGGTAAGTCAACTGGGGTGATATTTTGCAGAGCCCCTTTCTGACGCAAATTGTCTAAGTTTCATAACATGTTTGATTTGATTCTATTTTGTCATTTACTTGACTTTGACTGAACGCCATTAATAAGGTTCTAAAAAAGTATTGCACGAATATTCTTAAACTGTAAAACTATTTTTGTAGAGCTAAATTACATTTTTTTTAATGTATTCCAGTTCCTTAATTGTCCTTTTAGAGGGAAATTAGTTATTTCAGGGCCGGGAAACTATTGCATTTAGAAGTAAAAGCTAAGCTAGGCTTCTTAACTCTGTTTTATTTGTGACATTTGTTTATTTGTCACACGAATAGTGAATCTAATTGAATTCAACAGTAATTCGTACTTATCATAATCGAAATTTTCAAACGTCATTTTGCACAAGTTTGTAAAATTAATGGTCTATTATCGAGATATTTATAACGAGTATTTCATATTCGTTATTTGTGAATAAAATTGATAGTAAGAGCGCTGGGTGACCCGTGGTATTTCTTTTATATCGAGTTCTAACTATAAATGCCGATTGTTAGAATTATTACACGATCGTCTTTGATTTGGTATTAATGATTCTCGCGAGAGGGTCTCGAACCCGAGCATCCTCGGCAGTGTTGCTCACCGTTTCAGTGTTTATCGTGTTCCCGCGAGGCTGTGTTGACTGTGTCACGCCGAAGAATGTTGCCTGACTTGTTTTTGTGGTCCGCCAGACGGAGTCGCTCCGTTTAAATGCAGGCCGAGACTGCAACTTGCGCCCTGCAGATGCATCAGCTCTTTGTTTTCGGACACCAAACCGTCAAGCGATCGATAAATAATTGCATTGTGTTAAGGCATTAAACCCTTTCGCGGCAAACGATTCTGACATGTTAAAGCAACATATCGTCTTGAGATCGTTTCAATCAAATCTACGAAAAAATCATTTCTGTATATCATCAGCCCTGTGAAGTTTCATATCAGAACCAAGAACATATACAAATAAAACAATTTTAGCTTACGTTTGTTTTGATTCAGCGGTCACAATAGAAATTCATTTTAAATCTGGAAATATAATTATTGTCACTGCGTTAGAATTCTTTTACATATATAATATCCGTAATAATAGCCATTAAACTATTACTGAATAATAGATTACTAAATATTTTTCTTAATTTATTTAATCTGGGATCGCCCCCCCCCCTCCCAATCAACAATGTTAGTGGTCTTCATTCTACAGTGGCAACGGTATATCCCCCCGCACTTTGTTTCAAAACTAAAAATTATGAATCAATATCTAGGTTGTGCAGATTTTTTACTATCTATTTAGTGCGACTATTATTATCGATGAAGCGAAATATTGATTGTAGTAGGTGTAAATTAATTACAAATGCCACTTTTTAAGTTATTAGTGTTAATTTAAATATTGTTTTGTCTCGAATATAATTTTATCAATATTTCGGTCGTTTGAACATATCTTGCACTTGCATTCATTTTTTCTGGTATATTCTTACAAACTTAGAATTTCATACAAGCTTTTTGATAACTGGTATAAATCTGTAGTCGAGTTACTGTGAAGCTTTTTATAAGAGTAAAACTCGTTAAACTATTGTTCGGACAAACATGTGGTATCCACTGGTATCCAGTATAATTGTGTATGCATTTATTATTATTTGTATCATTGACCGCAAAATCTATCCAAGTGTGTATATAAATACACGTTTCTTCAAAACATTACATTATATTTGCTACACCTTTATACACTTTGAATCCTGTTACGACGCTACGAGATTGCGAATATCCGATATAATTCCTTGAACGCAACACTACAAAGTAAATTATTTTTACGTCTGACGAATCCTTACGTTTTTTTTATGAATGTCCTGCAGCATTACCCAATTGCCCAAGGCGATTTGACCTCCGGTCAGATATGTCAGACGTGCGGATTCGTCGCATCTAAAAAATAACCCAGTATCTTATGGATAACGATTAGTGGCTCCTGCTTTATTTGCAGTATTATCGTATATGTAGTTGGAAACAGTTCATAATACAGCCAAGTATTGGGGACTTTACTGAACTAGTATAAAAAGGAATCATGCTTCAAGTTAAGTGATTTAAGGGTGGGAAACCTTAGTAAAAAAATCTATGATCGATATATTTGTCACTTAGAATAGTAATGGTGTAACTCCAGTTTTGAAGATTTGAGAAAATCAAGGTTTTGTAAAATGATCTTAGGATCAAATAACAACCATTAATAACTGTTTGTCAATCAACTGAAGAACTTAAATGTTAGTGTAGTAGTGAAGTCTGTCCGAACACTTCACTCTTATTCTGATATTGCAGGTACTTCACTATTATTCAGAAAAATATCGTTAAATATGGGAATATAAAAACACAAAACAGTTTTTAAAGAAATTAGGAGTATATATGGATTTGCACCATTATTAAACTAATAGAATAACATCCTTTGAACGTGTTTGAGGTATTAACTCATTTTTTGTAATTTGAAAGTGACACATATGGCATAAAGATAAATCGGACCGACAAATAATTCTAGTGTTTCATTTTCCATACGGCAACTTTTTTCAATCTCTAGACATCGATTCATACATACAACTGCAAAAACGGGTGACGCTTGTCATATTATTTTGGTCCATCCACACAGTTAATCAGAGGTCGCCTTGTATTTCATACGATTGATTCTTTTTAATGAATCGAATTAAAATATAGACCTTGATAACCTTTGCACATCGATAATAAATAGTGAATATCTTATGGTAAAATTATTTAAAATAGTACATCTTTGTTCCAAAAATACAAATCTAGCGTTAAAAACCGGTACATAATGTGATTTGTCTAAGAAAGCCTGCTAAACCATAATATTATTAATTATAAACAACTAAAGAGCATAGCACAGCATCGCTCAGTTGATTATCATGCTTCTAATAACCAGCGTACCCAATAATAATTTTGTCGCATGCAAGATATTGCTAGGCAACCCATTGTTGAAGCAGCAGGACAATTGTCTGACGAATACTTCAAATTCATTTTCGTTGGGATATTTTGAGTAATTTATTAATTCAGTTATTTATAAACGGTCATCGAAAAGGGACAACACGCCCGCTATCTTGGATTTCGAAGAATCGAAAAAAAAATATTGAGCTTTACATTGTAAGATTGTTTGGCACATAATGTTGAACCCCGGCAATTGTTGTGCTAATGGATTAAAAATATGTAATATGATTATATTTCGTAACTGTACATTATTATACATTGTCGGCGTCCGTGGCGCAGTTGGTTTCGTCGCTGGCTACAGTTACGGATGTCTCGGGTTCAATTCCCGGTGCGGACGGTTTTCATAGATTGATCTTTCAATCGATTTATGGATTCCACCAATCCCATCCTCACGGGGCGTAACGAGAGCGATTAGCTAACCACTAGTCCTTTCATAGCCCTATCTTTCTATCCCTACTCTCTTCGAAAAAGAAAAGAGAGGTTGAGCAACTGAGTGAGAAGCAGTTTTCGTAAAAAAAATTCTGTCAAGACACCTCCATTAGGAGACCATATGCTCCACATTGGGAGCGGACATGGAAAAAAAAATTGTACATCGGTGGTATCAGTCAGTTAGGTCAAAATATTGAGGTAATCAACTTAAATAGATCGAGCATTCTACATAATTCTTATGGTTTTTTTTATAAAAGATTTACAAGTTATATTAACAATCATATCTTTATTTAATAATTAAAATCAGTTTAAAAGCATCCGTGCTTTGAGAAGCGCTTTCGAAATCGTTGGCAACAGAATTCGTGAACGGGGGATTTTAGGGAGAAGGTGGTTGTCGGTAATGCAGAGAACTGCAATGCGGCGAATGGTCAAACTTAGTCGCCTTGTGTATTCAATTATATGTAAGAAATGTAATATTTTTAATAATCTAAAGCTAGAACAACATTGAGATCGTCCACACACAAATACAAATTAAATTTGCTGTTATGGTTAGATTTTCTTACATGAAGTAAAATGTGTATATCGATGGTCTAATGTTATAAACCCGTATCTGATAATATAGAATTAAAATTGATAACTTAGTTATTTTACTTGGTTTATCACTAACGTGACGCGTTTCGGCTCTTTAAGAAGCAGCTTCAGACTAACCATATCGCAAGGTTATTTATTGCTAAGGTAAACAATGATTCTAATTCTTATACTAAATAAAGGGTGGGGGTGGGTTTTATTCCATTCTACTGGACGTGCGGAGGGGGGTTATGACCGTATCTGATATTTTGACGAAAATGACCTTGTAAACCGTATCTCGATTATTTAAAATAATACCAAGTGCTTAAACTTTTTAATGATTCACAAGTACCTTAACATAATATCCATTTAATACTTGGAAGAAAAAAAGTCTAATATACATATTAACGTAAATATTTATTAAAATAACGTAAAAAGTTTTAGCCTCCTGTAAATTTTTTAAAAAGTCACTTACGGTTTTATAACAAAAGGCCATCGATATGTGGTAGCAGCGGAATACATACGTACTAATTAATTAATTATTGCCAAGGGCATGCCACCCATCCACCCATTTAAATACACATGTTTAAGAAAACTACATTTTTTCATACTATATATTTAATGTAATGTTTGTTTGTTTGTCTGTCTGTCCCGTATGCGTTCCTATACCATTCCTCCGATTGAGATGAAACTTTGGTGAGTTGTTGTGCGCACACCGAAAGTTTCTGAATAAAAAAATAAAAAAGAATCAAATAGTTACATACAGCGACATTTCAGTTCGTGTGTGAAATAACAAGTCTTAAATAAAAAATGTAAACGCGAAGATGTACTGTTGCCACGCATCCAAATGATTCCGACAGATATGTCAGTCGAATTCAAACGTCAGAAGTTTCCGGTGCGCATTTGCAATGACCAAAGCACAGGGACAATCGTTACTAGTGGTGGACTAAATTTAAATTTGGAAAATCCCTGCTTCTCTCATGGGCAGGTGTATGTGGCCTGCTAAAGCGTCGGAAAATCTTCTGATTTATTCATGTATACGCACTAGACGGGAAAAAAAACTTTCTTTGCATTGCAACGCATGCTGGGTACTCGCTAGTCGTTTATAAATATAACAAATAGTTTGCGGTAATATATAGATACAAGAAAGTTACGATATATTTATCCTTTCGTCGAATTGCATCCCGTCGAAACCCACAATGCTTTTATAATTGTCACTGGTAATTCTAATAGTAGTTGGAAAGCGGCAATTCGCCACTCTGTTAATGTGTTGTTTATAAAATAAGGATTAAGGCGATTCTCGAAATTTTAACACAGGTATCAGTGTGGATCCTAGATGTATAATATTTTATCTCGTAAGTAATATTTGTCGTATTTGTCTTCTATATAAACGTTAGACACTGTTTACTGTCTGTCAGTTCGAGTCCATTCGTGCGCTCGAATGTCTGAAGATGCCGAAAGGCGAAGCCCGGGTCGTTAGTGACAAAATACATGGAAGTGTACAAAATCTCAATAATCCGAATTATAGAGATACTTCACGGAACCAAATTCTAAAAAACCTACTTTCTGTAATATCTACGCAAATAATTTTCTTGTGTCTTGCAATAAATCTTATATAAAACAATCATAATTTATACTTCCTGGCTTATATTCATTCAGACGATTTTCGTACTCGTCTCGCTTTCAATGTAATTCATTTTAATATCACATAATTATTTTAAAGCCGCTTTAGGATATAACCCCCTTTTTAAGAGAAGTGTCAATTTAGTATTCTGTCAAATATCAAAATTTGTCAGGGGAATATTTTTATCTGAGGTTAAATGGTATTCACACCTTTTTGCCTGTTCATTTACGTCCATTGTATGATACAAACTGTATCCCTATTGTGATCCCGGGCGTCATTGGATCAAATAATATTTCAGATGCACCCGGTGCAGCTGAATGGGATTAGTCCTTAGGCACGCGAGTCTGCGGCCGATGGAATCTATGAAACGATGACAAAGTATTGTACTGAGCGAATTGTACTATGTGGAATTAATCCGGATATGGGGCACGCGCGTAAACCGACCATTAACTGTTTATATCTAATACCCCACGATTCGTTTCACATTGAAAGTAATATTTTACGACACTCATAGTCAGCGTAAAATAATTTCAATATCGTCAAAAGAAATTCTTAATATTTACAATTGATTTACATATTATTATTGCCCTGCTTTATTTGTCATAATACCGGAAGGGAACGACATAGTGAGGCAAAACTAACCATATCCGCTCCCAAAGTGCGGCGTTTGGAGTGGTAATGGAGCACTACATCACGAAAAGACGTTGTTTTTATGATGAATGTTTTATTCAGTCGCTCAACCACTATGTTCGGTGGAGATGAAAATAGAATGCTTGGAAGGAAGGAATGGATAAGTATTTAGCTAATCGCTCTCGCAACACCCCGTTTTTGGGATCAGAAAGTGCGGGGGAAGGGGAATTTTTATATCACAGACATCCATGCCGTTGGACATGAATCGATTTAAAAATCTGTTTATGAAATTGTCTATACAAGGATTCGAGCCTGAAGACATCGCAACCGAACAGGACGAACGCCCAAGAAATTAAACCCGACTCAGGGAGATGAGGAACGTTTCAAGACCTCGGTGTTAATCAGACAGGTCTATGCTTCACATACCCAAACTTATCCATTCATATTATGTCGCAGATAATAAACCTATAGGCTCATTTTAGAAAATGATTTAGTGTGTTATTTTTTAAAATAAACATACTTTAAAAAAAAAAGTAATTATATGCCAAATTATGAAATTGTGTTTTTACATAGCTCTCTATTCTACATGGTATAAAGTACGTTGTACGTACGCTGTTTATTTCATGATATGCAGAAAGTTGGTCGCAAAAATAAGAAATTATATGCAGAATACAGTATTTTCAAGTAGTAAGTAAACACTAATAAGGTAATGTATTTAACATTAACATCGCTTCGCGATATTATTCGTTATGTAATTTAATGGTCGTCAGCTTTCTTCTTTGGTGAAATAAAACAGAATTTTTATTTTTTAAAATATGAATCTGTATTCGTCACCTTATTTAATTGACCCGATGAACGCGCTGGACATGATTACGTGTCCAAAACTATCTCGTGTTGCCAAGCTAGAAAGAAACACTTGTGGATATATGCTTTCAAAGATAGTTCAAACCTTTAGGCAGAGAAATTAGGCAACATATTATGAAAATGTCAAGTAGACCACAAGGAAATATATTTTTGAAAAGAGCTCTCGTAATTCAGTCTTTCGAATTTCAGCTTTGAACTGCCATAAGCAGCATTAATGTCAGCCTAATGTATCACACATACCTATGCGGCTACGCGCTTGCTTGTGTGCGTGTTGGCGGTGTTTATAAAGACTGGCCGCAGTCATTTAAATATTTTGCAGTTTCTTCATTTTCTTCGATTTATTTTACGAGTTTAGTTTAATTTTTGATGTATTTGGGATAACTAATATATAATTCACAATTCTCAATTGTTTACTGTTGAAATTGATCTATTTTAAGCAATAGTGAGCGATTTAACACAATTGAGTAAAAATAAATTAGTGCGAAAATGGCTCGCGCTGTAAGGGTTAAAAAGACGCGTGTGTTTTTCAGACATAATGTGGAGACGAAATGCTCAACATTTCTACCTCTATTTTGCAGGAGGATGGAGTATTACAATAAAGTATATCTTAATATTCTTTTTTTTCTGTAAATTATGAAAATTTTGAGTATTGAAAACTATAAAAGAACTCACTTATGATCGACGCGTCAACGCGAACGCTGAATAATCGTAAGGAAAAGTAGATGCGATGTCTGTAAAACATGTGTATTGTTCCTTTAAGCTTGTTAATAAAATTAACACTATTTCAGTACATAGATTATGTTAATAATGATTTAATGAACTACCGGTGGTACTAAGTACTGAATTGCCTTGGTCGAGTTTGTTCACCTGATTATCTGTGATCCTCATGCTGCCTTGCGATTGTTTTTACAAGCTCTGGTAAGGTGCGGAGTGGCGTACATACGATTCTAATTATACCTATAACAACAATATTATATTCCTTGAAGAAGAGATGTTTACAGCTTCATTTGTCATCATCATTCAGATTTTAATGGAAATAACAGGAGACGATGGAGGAGGCCGGAGTTTAAAATTGTGGCTTTGACATAAATTAAATTCAAAGCTTGCAAAGTGTCTTCAGCGTATATTCAAAGTTATACATTTTACAACGACGAAAGTGACCGAGTACTTGATTGTTCAGACAGCATTCTGTAGATATTTTCATGTTTTTCGATTTTTGATGAGTATATTGTGACTAAATAAGAGGTTACGATAATGATTCACTATACAAGTACAGAGTACCAAGAATTCAAAATGCCCTAGTGAAAAGTTATGAAATTGCTTTTTAGAAATATCAAGGATTCGGCCGACGATATCTATAATATGTGCATGACGTAATATAGTAATGAAAGATCTTTTGGTTTTACATCTTAATATCATTCCAACGAGGTTTCCACATACTAAAAAAAAGACTATTCCACTCTGGAGAAAAATGTGAATTAAATTAGTTACAATGTCATGATTTGCCAACAATATGCGGTTTATTCCACTTAGTTGCATGGTCACGGGTCGAAACCAGGAATGGAAACATTCATTCATCGATTTATAGATTTGTATCTGAAGTCATAGAAGTTATCATGCTGATAAGGCATTATCCTGTCCAATCCTGAAACGAAGTTTAAAGAAAGCGACTAACCTACTGAATTACAATCTGCGAAAAAAACAGAAGGTTGAGCGATTGACTTGCAACCAGCTGTCAAGATGCTTAATTATTAGTCCATATTCTACATATCGGGATCTAGCGCGGTTAAATTCTAAGCTTTAAGCGTCAAAATTTAGTACCAATTTATTGTTTTTTTTAGAAGGAATTAATACCCAAAAGAATAAAATAAATGCTAATGTTACTTTTCTTGATACACAATAAAAAGTAATATATTAATATAATCCATTGAAAATTAGCACTAGTACAATACAGCATGTAAATTTTTTTTTTTTTGAAAAGAGTAGATGTTGATCTTGAATTTTGGTACGGCACTGCTATCGCAAGATGCAATGGAAATCAAACAGCCAACATCAATGCACCACTACAATCTGCACCTCGCGCACGATTTCAAAGCAATCTGACCTACCGAAAATTTTACACATTTTCATCAGAAATATGAATAAAATTTTGTCTATTTAAAAAAAATATTAGATTAAAATTTAGGAAAAAGCCCAGAAAAAAAATCAAATTATTTATCAGTAACTATCATATTTCATATCACCTCATCATTGTCAGATCGCTTCAAAATTTTGTGAAATTCACAAGCTTTATTTTTAAATGGGTTATTAATAATTGCACTTTGTGATTGATAGTATTAACTTATTACACTTGAACTTTTATTTTAATAGTTTCACGGATTTTTTTAACAAAGTGAGTTAAGTTGTAGTAGGTTATGTAAGGGTTGGTCTGGTTTGGTTTGTGTGATGTATTCTAATGCATGAAGGAAAGACAGTATAGGCGGCCTAATATAGGGTAGAAGAATAATTGACATTTCATTAAGGCTTCGTGCAACTATCGATTTCAAAGTGTATTTATATTGAGTGAAGACTATTTTATCATGTGAAAATATTTTTTCGTTAGTGTAATATATTTCTTCAATGCAAAATATATTTTATTATGTGGGATCACTTTATTGTTTGTGGAATGTATTTGTTATGAAAGTGAAAACTGTTTTTATGGAAGTGAATATGATCGTAACAAAAGTGCATTTAATTGTAAGCCTTTTTTAATTACTGTTTGTCGAAAAGCTATTTGACGTAAACATAGTCAAATAAATTGTGGTACAATCCTTAGACTATCTAATTTTATAAACCGTTCATATTATACATATTCGCATTTCGGATGCCTTGAAATTGTAGTGATGGTTGTAGAAGATCTCATAGAGTTAATATTATCGTGACCAGCTTTCTCTAAATTCAACTCATATCTGTACCTCAGAAGCTGTTATTAGTCCTGTCCAAAAGTAGCGAAATTGAGCTATAAATGTCCCATCATTTAGAATTTTAAGGTCTATAAATAAGTAAATAAAACTTCGACGTATGTGATCTGGTTACCGCAAAACTCTACCCAAAATCAGTCCTATGTCACAATGCATTTACCGGGTAAACAATCCGATGTCCATTAACATCCTAAAAATCTAATCTCCAATGAAATGAAAATCTCCAAGCCCCGTATCTATCCCAACTGCAAAAGAACGAAAACAATAAGAGAACAACCATGCTTATTGATATAAAATACAACCGTTTTAGAAACACGTTTTTGCTCCTCATGTAAATTTGATAAAATTGACTTAGCACTATTAGTTTCTCAGGTACAGATATATCCAAACTTTGATCCTTAGATTCTTCCGATGGCTGATTTTGAACGATTAGCCATCCATTCACTTTAATGCAAATACATTGCCGAAGTTACTGCTCTCAAAATGTTTACTTGTGAATGCGCAATATGAATCTTTTACCGATTATTTTCAATCGTTGTTATTTATTATGAACACTCCAGAATATGATGAATAAAATATGTCGTCTGGACGTAGATTGCTTAAAAAATGGCAATAACAGAGTCAATAAACTTAAACGTATTTAAATGACTTTGTTTTCCTGTTGGACTTAATTTGTATTTTATTTGCGTAATATTTGTTGAAGGTTGCGTATCGGCGGTGAAGGTCGAACACTATCATTTTATATGACGAGAGGCATTCTCAAATTGTAAATAATAAATTAAATACACCTATTCCTTTGTGTGGTACATTTTTTCCATAATAATTCAAGATCCTTACCTCTTGACATCTAATTAAATAACATTTACACTGCAGCCTGTAATATTTATGTATATTCCTTGTGGTATATTTGAACAGTCAGATTTTAGCAAAGGCTTTTTGTAATTTGTTCGTTATGCATTTCAGTCGTTAAAAATATGCCGATGAGTGAGTACACCTATCCTCAGCTCAGACAAAATTCGAAACATGTATTATTTTAATCAAAAAGGGCAGGCAAATCGCGAATTTAAGACGTTTTTAAACATGATACTATGATATAAACCAGGGGTCCAAACTTTTTAGCTTGAGGGTCACACGAAGTCCCAAGGGCCACAAGACCTAGCTAGTAGCTCATCATACCAAAGTACTGTAGTTTTGAATTACACTCATATTTTCGTATTGAAACTAGCCGGTGAGTGAGTGAGTGATTTATCTATGGCGCAGGGCGGTGCGGGGGTGGACTACCGCGGGTCGAACAAACTATCGGCAAATTCATAAAAAAACAATTTTTTTTCTATCCACAATGAATCCATGTATAAATTGTATCATTCTATATTGAGTTTATAATGTTTACATTCTTATCAGAAGAGCGAAAAATAACTGGAACAGATTCATTTTTTATCTGTTATGCACAACTTTCGAAGTAATTGTGCGGGATATATACGTACTTAGTGTTGCAAAAAATACGGGATTTTTATAATGTTAGGAAACAATCCGAAAAATTGGGAGTTACCTGTAAATTACGATATTTGTCATTTTTTTCGACATGTTGAGTCAATGTGGATATACAAATATGTGCATCTCGCTGTTCTTAATTTCATAATTCATATCGAATAAGTTATTTACTTCTTTATCTATATCATCGATTAATAACTCATCGTAACCTCACATTTGCGAATACAATGTGTGTATACGTAAAAAATGCCACGCTTTTAAAAGAAGTGTTGCCGAATGCTAAAAATGATATACAATTAAATCATAAATATTAAAATTGTTTTTTTCCCGTTTTGCCCATCCGAGTTTATATCTGAGTTTTTCCCCACACTACGCATATGACAAATGGCTTTGAAGTAAAATGATTCTGTGATGATCACTGCTGAATCAAGGCATCTCCATTGTTAATAAAATACAGTAAGCCGTCAACTTACGCGGATTCGTAACTGCGCACTTGAGAATAATATGTACATATTGCATCATTCTTATCATGTACTTACTGTAAAAACCTACTAAATAAATTTATTTTGTATCATTACGATAAGAAAATGCGTAACATATCACATTATATTGTATATAATGTAAGTACCTATCCCTTGACTTACGCGGGAACCCTTCGGAACGAATTTACCGCACAAAGTTTTGTATAATTTGCGTAAACTATTGCAAGAAACTTGACATAAATATTAACGCATTTCTAGTTGAAGGTTTCAATTGATTCGAACTTGAAAGGCGGGTACAGCTGCAGTGCTAAGCCAGACGTTCTCGAGAGCCGGGCAAGGATGGCATATTCGTGCGTCAACAGGAAGTTGTAGGCGTTCGGCTTTACAATAGGCTATAATCTATAGTATGTTTACGACTGCATGGCATTGGTAGTTTTATAGTGAGATAAGAAATTGGGAATCGTCATTCACGCGATACTGACTGAGAGGATGTCTCGAGGCCGAATGTTCCCGGGAAGATATACTTACATGAAATTAATTTCGCATTATCGTCATAAAATAAACCCATCAGCTTTTATCGTTGTAAATATTATAGTAAATTAATTGATTCTTGCAAATTGCGCGTGGACGAGTAAATGGGTATATTATTTGTCTGGTATATTTTTACAATTATTATTAATTATTTAAAATTTTATCTGTATCAAAAAATATTCAAATATAGTAAATGAGACTTGACTTGTAGAAGTAAAGGAGACAATCATTTACTTTCACGCTAAAATTTCTTACACACCAAGAAAATATAATTATTCCTCTATGTATCTTTCTCTAAAGTCGGTGGGCGACGCATCGAAAATTTATTTTACGTTTTATTTACTGTGTACAGATTATTGTCAATATGAATTGAAATCAAGTTAAATTTACAGATATACCCTTCTTTCCGTTGGATCGATCGAATCAATAAAAAAATATATTACTTCTTATAGTATACATGAAATGTCATGTTATTCTGAATGCACTTCTTAGCGAGCTGTTATTTTATCATTTCATATTGAACCTGTCGGTGTTGGAAGATGCCCCGACACAATGGTACCTACCACAAAGCGCCTCAATACTATTAATGCACTTCTCGGAACTTAGCGCCGGCGATAATACACGCTAGACATTATTTTCAATAAAAAGTAGAATTTTATTATAATATTGATTAGTAAAAATGCCTCGTTTTTCGTTTTACTGTTAGAATGACATTTAGTCGTCTGAGAGAAGCATAATTATTCAGAATAAAATCTATTGAAGTTTGTGAGGTTGATTCACTGTTTTTTTTTAAATGTAATAGAAGTGAGAAGATACGTTTTTATTCCACCGTAATGGTGGGTGCAGACACTCGTAATGTGTAACGCAATGCACCGTGTAATGTAACGCGAATTGTATAAACCATCTCGACGTGAATCCTATTGTCAAAGTGCTAGCGCTTTCGTGCTTGTGTCAAAAACCGACACGATGGATCGCACGATTTTCGATACGAGCATTACATGTAATAATTCGGTATTCATCTACGCATTTTGTGCGCACACAACACGCTGTGTGTCATAATTTGCTCGGGTGCGGACGTTTAATGACTTGTTTGGGCGGTTAAGCGTGCTTGCAAACAAGTCACAAACAAACGTCCACACCTAAGCAAATTATGACTCACAGCGTTCTGTGCGCGCACAAAATGCACAGATGAATACCGACCATAAGGGTCGTAGCTATGTACATACGACAAATTACACGGTGCACATTAAGCGCATCTGGACCCACCATTACAGTGTCATTAGTAGTGTGTTTTGGTTCCGTATTAATTCGTTACGTAGGTTGAGCATGCAAAAGGTGACTTCCTACTTCTCTTTTTCCCAAAAAGCTTTGTAGTTTCTCGCCGAAATGAATGAAGAGAACAAAATTTCGTTTTGGTTGCCAGTTCTATACTGTTTCAAAGTGACTAAAAACGTTACCTATCATGGGCTTTTAAAACTAATCCCTTTTGCCGTTTAATAGGCATGTGCGAATGGCAGTTTCTATCATAGGTATATAACAGGGTAGTGTTTTGGCTTATAGACTTACGGACTCCTACTTTACCTTGTGGTTGGTATTCACCTGAGAAAATTATGTCTCACAGCGTGCTGTGCGCGCCCAAAATGATCAGAGGAATACTGACCTTTACATTCTGATTTCAACAGAAAAAATACTTACCTAAGTAATCTTATTGCAGTCCAAATTAATTCCAACAACTATTTTTAACGAATTAAATTCTGTCGACTCAAATTTGTTTTTGCCAGTGTTTATCGACTAATTGAAACAAAATCACCTTTTATTACACTATTACCGTCTTAATAAAATCAACCATTTCACTTATGTGTCTATTTTTCCTTTACAGGTATGCATCCGACTTATGATTTTGGTGCGTTTGGTAAGAGATTACGGCCCGAAATGAAAGGTTTGAGGTTTTGAATGTAACTCGGATTTATCACTACGCTCAGTAAACTGTTTATGTAATATCAAGTGCGTCTGAATTTATTTGTCGGAAAATGGATAGTGTATATATATATATTTATATTATTATCCCCCATCTCTCTGAATGCCCTTTGCTGCCGATAAAATAGCGAACAAGACGATATTATTTCGATTGAAATTAATTGACATTAATTAATTTCCCAATTCATCTGTATAAATACTTTGTTCCGTGGGCAAATTATTACATATTGACTACTGGAATGTCAGCCTCTCTATTAAATTCAAACTATTAGTCTAAAATTGATCCTAACAAACTCTACTTTGTCCATTTAGAATATATTTGGAAAATTGACAGTGATTCTTACTGTCGACAGTTCATTCACATTCGGTTGCATCTTTTTTAGATCGCCCACGTTTAATATCTGCGGCTTGACTATACCAGAAATAAACGGCTCATTTCAAGTAACTGCAGTAACAAATGAAAATGCAGACAATATAAAATTAAAACTGATACATTTGTGATTCCACTGGTTTTATCACCACGTTACGTTGGTTTCACCTCTTTAAGAAGCATCTTCGGACTAACCATATCTTAAGGTTATTTATTTCAAAGATAAACAATGATTAAAAATATAGGGTACGGTGGGCTTTATTCCAATCTAATGGACATGAGGAGGGGGGTAAGACATAAACACTGATAGACTTATTAACATAACACTACTAATTACAAATCAATTAATAGTGTTGAGCCACCTGTTCTATCTAGAAAATGTCCACTTTATTACAGTCTCATCGAAAAGGTAAAAAGTAAGGAAAGATGTCTGCGGTTATTAGTCAGCCAATAGACACTCGTTTTTTGAAATTACGTGCTCATTCCCTAGGTTTAGGTCTGAACTAGGTCTTATTTTTCAGAATCATTCAGACCATCTCCGGGTCGGCCATGAGACAAAACTATCCATTAAAAAAGTTATTTAAAAGTTATGTTATGATGTCGTCGGAAACAATACTGTTGTTTAAAACGTATGACGTCATAAAACATATTTTTAGATAAATGAAAGCTGAGAAGCCAATAAAAATGAATGGGCTAATTTATTTAAGCTAATTCTGTCTTTCAGATTCCCCATTTATGAATGACGAATGAGCAATAGCAATAGTATACTTACATACATAAAAATAAAGTGTGAATATTATTCAATATCTTTTTCCATTGGTTTTAGATGGTTCGTTTTGCCAGAAAATTCATTATTAATAAATAAAATTGATTCCTTGGAATAGTTTTCAAATTATCAATTTAAGAGAAAATCATTATTGTAAATTAAAAAAAGAAGCCGGCTTCGGATAGCAAGTGTGGTATTACCTTTCGAGTAGGGTAATTTTATTAAATTTCGGCCAGTTCAGAGCTCTACTCCAGACTAAACAAAACGTTATATAGGGTGCTAATAAATATGACTTATGGCTATGCGATGTTTAAAGACCTCCATGATTTGTAAAAAAGGAATTATTTTACTCGGGCATTGTAATGAAACAATGTGCCCGTGTTTTGTTTCAAATTTTTCGCAAAGATTTGAAAATGTTTTCACTAATATCAACTGTGTTTTGACCGATTGATATAACCTTCAAAAAATACGAAAATGAGTTATGATTGGTTCGCATTTTAAAAACGACCGAGCAGGTCTCGACCAAATGATATAAATTAGAAAAATAAATTGACCACTTTTTGAAAGGGAAACGTTTAAAAATACTGACCCGGCCATTTGATGTAAGCCACTATTATTTCGACACTATTTCGAAT
This sequence comes from Himalopsyche phryganea, assembly GCA_022494535.1. Lineage (NCBI taxonomy): Eukaryota > Metazoa > Arthropoda > Insecta > Trichoptera > Rhyacophilidae > Himalopsyche > Himalopsyche phryganea. The sequence continues at coordinate 1,423,647 of JAGVSL010000134.1, read as the reverse complement.
ATAATAATTTACAGGAGTGCATTTTAAAGATTCATAACGCAATTCAGCATATAATGTTTTCGATTAAAACAGTTTTTACCCTCTCCTGAACAATTTCAATTTTGAGGGTTACATCAATTGGTCAAAACACCGTCGATGTGGATGTTGTAACCATTTAATAATGGGTTATAAATAATTGCACTTTGTGTTAGATAGTATTCACTTGGTACACTTGAATTTTTATTTCAATAGTTTGCACTTTGGATTAGATAGTTTTAATTTAGTACACCCAAACTTCGATTTTAATAGTTTCCACTTAGTCACGGATTTTTTTAACGAAGTGAGTTAAGTTGTAGTAGGTTAGGTTAGAGTTGGTCTGGTTAAGTTTTTGTAATGTATTCTAATGCGTGGAGCAGACAATATGGGCGGCCTTATATAGGGTAGAAGAATAAATGTCATTTCATTACAGCTTCGTGCAACTATCGATTTCAAAGTGTGATATTGAATGAACTATTTTCCCATGCCCGCTCCCAATGTGGAGCATATGGTTTCCTAATGGATGTATCTTAACAGGATTTTTCTACGAGAACTGCTTGATACTCAGTTGCTCAACCTCTATTTTTTCGAAGAGAGTAGGGGTAGAAGGATGTCGCTACGCCCCGTTGGGATGGGATGGGATGGGTGGGAGGACTCAGACTACGAACAGAAATCCATAAATCGATTGAAAAATCAATTTATGAAAACCGTCCGCACCGGGAATTGAACCCGAGACATCCGTAACCGTAGCCAGCGACGCTACCTACCACGCCACGGACGCCGACGAATTAAAGGCTTACAATTAAATGCACTTTTGTTTAGATCATATTCACTTTTATAAAAGGTTATCTTTCATAAAATGACGAGATGCAGTTCGCAGCGCGCGGGAATGCAATCGGTCTGCAGTGTGACGTCACAGACCGCCGCATTGTGAACAGGTCCTCAAACTCGCGACATTTAGCGAGGCTATTTGTGTCCGTCCACACGCGGACATCCACAGCTCACTGTTGCCGTCGACTCACTCTGCTATCTGGTTCTAAAACGTTTATATTTCTTTCATATTGGTATTTACCACCAAATTATTGTAATATAATTAATTGATCACGAAAAAAATATTATCATAAATTATTATTGTGATTCGACGTTACAGTTACGAGAGTTATATTTTAGGCTTTAATATAAAATTTTAATTGACAACTTTGTTATACTACTAGTTTTGTTGCTGGGTGTGACACGTGTTTCAGCGTTTGAAAACCATTTTCAGATCAAGTACTATCGTACGATTTTATTATATTTATTACCAAAAAGTCATCCGATGTATTCAAGATGTTATTTACTCATTACAATATTAAAAAAAAGGAAAAAAGTCTCGCTCGAAAATGTATCATGGCATCTAAACAGATGGCACTAGTGCGGGATTGGTTTTAAAAATATTTTAACCTTATTTTCATAGGTTTTTTGGTTAATTTATTTATAGTGTGGGTACAGACCATGGTGTAAGAAGTATAGCTGAGCTGAAGTATAGGTTGTTTTTGTTTTATATGTGACGTCACTTTGACGATCCAAATTTTTATTGTCACCAAAATACTGTTGTAAACACTACATTGTAATTGATAAGCACGTGACGAAGTCAACAAATACAAAAATTACGATTGTCCCCTTTTATCCAACTCACCTGTTCGTACGCCATGTGGTGCAGACTACACCCCTAATAATCCTTTTCCGTGTGTATTCTAGTTGTACTTTCTTACTAGTTTCTGCCGGCTCAATGCTATATAAAGTGAAACCAATCAACAAAAACCACCTTACGAATACTGACCGTAGATGACTAGTAAACAAATCTCTTGATATCCAAAATTGTTTGATTTGTGTTCTTTCTCGGTAACTAACTGACTTTTGTCATTAGCTTGATGACGAGTGCATAATATTGGCCGCTTTAAGGTTGCGTGCACAATCAATATTTTAACATTTTTTCAACGGAAAATCATAATATTCTGACAGTACGTATATAATAATATAATTCAAATTATTCAAATACTTGGTACAGAATTAACATAACGTATATACTGTAGTAATTTATCGCTAGGTTGAGAACCATAATAATTTCGTCATGTATGCCTGTTCGTCGCGACGCCAGTTGCGGCGCTAACAGTGCTATACTTGGTCAACATGGCGGCCGTCTACCAGCTGATTGCAGCAATGTCATGCAGTTTTCAATCTTAAATTGTTTACACAGAAAAAAGCATGATTTATTTACAATCGAATGGCTGGCAGCACAATGGAACTTATAGCTCGAGATTTCGTAAATGTATTTGTTATGGTTAGCACAAAATTGTATGGCACTTTGACAAAATCTGTCCAATAAACTATACGAGCGGATATGCCCGAATACGCGGTCCGCCGCGGCCGCTCAGTTGGCCCAGCAGATTGAAAACAAAATTTAAAAAATGTATATTTTGTCGTTGTTCTGGAAGAAAACAGTAAATTAAAAAAATGACATTGAGTTAGTTATACCAACATGCTCCTCATTTCAAACTCTACCGGATGTAGGAACACACTTATTTTTTATAAATTACACTTTTACTTAAAAACAATTTTGTACAAACAAACAAAATGAAAAAGGTATAGCATTTGAAACATTTGGCAATTACAATTACTAGTATTTTTCAGTAAATTCTTCCAGAACGACGACGATATATGCACATTTATTTGTTTCTAGCCTAATACAATTTAGAACGATTTTGAAGAGAATACTATCAACTCAACTCAACATAATATAATTCTTGATTTATTTTGTGTGTTTTGGAATTATGCTAGTTAATTGGTATTGATAATACATGAAATAATTATTTTACAAAATAATTAAATCGTTAATATAAAATTAAAATTGATATGTAACTCAGTTACTCCATTTGGTTTATCACTAACGTGACGCGTTTCGTCTCTTTAAGGAGCATCTTCAGATTCTTTAAGAGGCGAAACTCGTTACGTTAGTGATAAACCAAGTGGAATAACTAATTTATCAATTTTATATTAAAAATGAACTTCCACAAAGTAACCGCATAATCCATAGAAAATTTAATCGATGTTGTTTTGAGGTTTTGAAATTTTGAAGTTATCGCATAGTTAGTTACCCTATTATAGATCAGAAGAACGTGTTTTTTGGACGAAAATGTATTTTCGTACACTCTTTCAACTCGTATTGGCTTTGTAAGTTTATGAAATACACGTCAGTTGCACCATATTCCCGATTGCAGTGGCCGTGTTCCCATACTACATAATGAAGTAGGTGTTTATTCGTGCAAATTGTTTATTTTTAACCCAATCAACAAGAGAGTATCTGCCAATACAATACCTATGTACTCAATTCTATTTGTGTCCATCAATACTAGACTAGTGGTCACGGATCTTTTTATAAATGGTTTCGTTTACACCACTATCAGTTTGTAAATGTAGTTGACATTAAATTAATATTAACTAAAAAAATACACAAATTCATACGCTATGATAGATGTCATGTTTGGTCAACATGGAACTATTGCACTTTTATGGTGTCAACTGTCAATTCTTGGTGGAAAGGCATTATATGTTTACATTTATTACATGTTTAATGATCAGGACAGCTTTTTATATTTATAAAATTGAATATTATTAAAATAGAATTAAAGGTGTAGGTATATGTAGATGCATCAATTTAACTTGGCGTGACCTAGTGAGGGAGCCACCGTCGTGTTGGTAATGTTGCCATACTAAACCAGAACTGAAATTTCAATACATTCCAAAACAGATATTTTGATCGACGGTTATTAAATGTAGACAATATTTATTTTGTATAAAATGGTAATTGTAGAAATTTATTCTAGACGGCGGCAATAATGTTGGTTCATGATCTAAGACAAGAATTGACAGGTAATCAAACAAATCATATATTAACGAACTAATATTTCAAATCGTGTATATCTTACATAGGTATATCGGCGTTGCCTCATTATTTAGGAGTAAAAAGCGGGACAACTTCCATCCCAAATGCTCAGTTCCATATATCAAAATATTTATTTGTCTGATACTTTGAATAATTTAATGTACCTAGGTAATAAAAAAAAACTTTTTTAATATCGATATCGAATTGTTAATTAGTGTTAAATTATATTCAATAAGAATCTTTTCCAATACTTGCCTAAACACTGATTTTACTACTACAAAAAAGTATCAAAAATACACGTGTACTATGGACCTTCCTCTACCACTTTTTTCGCTGAGAATGAATAATTGAGATAGATTATTGACTTGAAAACTTTCACAATGCGTCGCAGTTTTTAACTCCACTTTGAAATTCTTTGTTTTTTTTATATAATATTAATTATTAATGCGTTACGTTAAATAAAAAAAATATTTTTAAGATTCCCGAATAACTTAATTAAACTGAAATAGATTGTTATTTTATTTGTTTCAGTTCAATTTATAAATGAAAACATATTTATATACAGGTTTACCATCACTAGTGTTGTCAAATACGTAATACGTTCAAATCTATATTTTAATTACTCACTACGACAATCCGTGGTTATGGGTTTAGTACCTACCTTCAATTTTTAATTCAAAATTATTTTAGCTTTGCATGCTTAACCCTTCGCAGCCTATGACCTCAAATTTTTGAAATTAAGGAAAATTAAAAACGGTTTCGTAATAACGTGTATTTACTATAAATATGTTTTTTTTGATAACCAAGTTATTAATATGGTTACACGCATTTACCACTGGGCAACTAGGACAAAAAAATACATGCCATTCATACAAAAAAGCAAAGGTTTTTTTAGATAAAAGATAGCATTTATTGTTTAGTAATATTCTTAATCCGTCGGCGTCCGTGGCGCAGTTGGTAGCGTCGTTGGCTACGGTTATGGATGCCTCGGGTTCAATTCCCGGTGCGGTCGGTTTTTCATAAATTGATCTTTCAATCAGTTTATGGATTTACAGTGTTGTGTAAAAAACTCCCTTCTCACCCACCCATCCCATCTTCACGGGGCGTAGCGAGAGCGGTTAGCTAACCACTAGTCAGTGGGAGCGGATGTGGAGAAAAAAATCATATTTGGAGCTATCCATCAATTTTTATGTACTCTTAGTACCGAGTACTTAAATGAGTTATAATCTTATTATAATATACTTTTTTCTCACCGCAAATTTTCACTGCTGCCCGATAAGAGGTATCAAGGTAGCGTAGCACGTATGATAATAGTAGAAAAACAAAAGATTTGGCAGAATTTAATGGTTCGGGCTAATTAACATTAAAATCAATCAGTTATCTGCGATTTTTCTTCTTCGTTTATGTCCCAATAGTGCTACGTGCGTGTGTACCGGTAGGCAATATGCGCTTCGGCAGTATTTGTTTGGCTCACTATATTTGTATATACATATAAGACGAAAAGGGGACACGAGACGTTCGGTGGGCAGGGTTAGAACGAAACTATAAAAAGGGCAACCTGGCTAAAGGCGAATCTGGAAACAAAAAGACTATGACTATCACAAGTGCCTGTCGACCGCTTATTATTGTTCATTTGAGTTTATATTACTTCCAGATCAAACAGGTTTGATTTTATTTGTCAATTCGTATGTGTAAATAAGTTATACATCAAATATTATTACTTCATTTACGAATATAACTAGATATAATTTAAGACATCGACTGAGGGTGCTTGATGGAATTTCAATATCAAATTTGGATTATTGAGATTTTGTACACCTCCATGTATTTTGTCACTAACGAACCGGGTTCGCCTTTCGACATATTCAGGCATTCGAGCGCACGAATGGACTCGAACTGACCCACAGTAAACAGTGTCTAACGTTTATATAGAATATGCAAATACGACAAATATTATTTACGAGATAAAATATTATACGTCTAGGATCCACACTGATACCTGAGTTAAAATTTCGAATCAATAGAGTCCAGTTAAATTCCTTGCCAATTCTGAACGAACAGCTGAACCTTCCAAACTCCCCGTTGCTGTATCCTATACGTTGAAACACCTAACAGATGTTACTAAATGTGGAATGATTGTATATATTTATCCTTTCGTAGAATTGCATCCTGTCGAAACCCACAATGCTATTATAATTGTAAAATCACTGGTAATTTTAATAGTAGTTGGAAAGCTGCAATTCGCCACTCTGTTAATGTGTTGTTGACAAAATAAGGATTAAGGCTATTCTCAAAAATAGCGGGTCGTCAGTGACAAAATACATGGAAGTGTATAAAATCTCAATAATCCAAATTTGAATATAACTAGAATGCGTGGAGTCGTTTAGTTTTAGTATTTTCTCGTATGAGTCTGGTGTAATATAAAACAATTTTTTTCATTAAATTTTAACCTTATATACCTAGCTAGTTCACCAACACAATGTAACGGGTGTTGTATCAATATGTATAGTCCGTTCATGTAACCCTACCATAAAAAGATTAAAGATATTTTATGTTTCTTTGAATATCTCCTGTTACAAACGATTTGTTTTTCGTCGTCGTCGGTCTCGACAAGGGATCTTACACACAAAATAAATTAAGCCAATCTATCCAATATGTAGGTTCAGTTCAAAATTTTTTAAAACTCATTAACACTTACAGCGCAAATCATTTTCACACGAATTTATTTTCAGTCAATCGATCTGTTAAAACGCTCACTATGGCTAAAAATAGGTCAATTTCAAGAGTAAAAAATGGCGAATTATGTGAAATATATATTAGTTATCCCAAATGCATTAAGAAACAAACGAAACTCTTTGCATTCCCTCTAAAATAAATCGAAGAAGCTGAAAAATATTTAATCTACGACTCTGCAAACAAAATGGCTGCAATCAGTCTTGATATACACCGCCAACACGCACACGAGTAAACGCGTAGCCGCATAAGTATGTGTAATACATAGGTCTGAAGATTAATGCTGCATATCGGAAAATTCGAAAGACTAATATCGAGACCCCTTTTCAAAAATCTATTTCCTTGTGTTCTAACTCAACATTTTCATGATCTGTTGCCTAATTTCTCTACGTGAAAGTTTTAACTATTTTTTAAAGCATATATTCACAAGTGTTTCGATTTAGTTTGGCCGGAAATATGAGATAAAGTGTTGGACATGTAAACATGTCCAACGCGTTCATCGGGTTAAACACAATTTAGAACTAATAAGTATTATTATATCGACGTTTTAAGTTTTTGAATAATAAAATCTCATTGTAAAGTAATTGCGTACACGCGTGTTAATTACATATTATCCCTTCTGTCCAGTTCTATTCTTTCTAGAACCGCGCTTTACGAGGCTTGTGATATTTATATGTGAGAATTCTATTCACATACAATGTTAGTCCGTTTTAAATTCGATAAAATAACCATCAATTGGTTTATTGTACGACCGTTGGCTTGTTTACGTAATGTTTCACGCTGACATTCGCCGCAACGGCAGAAATAATGTAATTGGACAAATCGACAAAAATGGCGGTTTTTTTAACGGCTAATCGAATTTAACGGAAGTAAACTTTCCTTTGCGACAGCTGTTCGACATTTGTTCGCATGAACACTCGTGTTATAAACTTAATAAAGTTCTTTCAAAGTTGTAAGCAAATGTACGTTGTAAAATTGAAGCATGTTGAAATATCGTTTATCGTTTAACATAAACAGTAGAATTGCCGGAATGCCCACAGGATAATATATTTTTATTAAGTTGGATCTACATAACACGAATAAAATAAAAACAACAATTAATATTGTATTTATGCATATTCGTATCGTTAATCCCGCTCTGTAACGTCATATATGCGAAAAACCTTTTACAGCTTCTAAACATGGTTTAATGATAGCTATAAGTTTAAGTTAATATAAGAATTATACTTATGAATTAACGCATCAGATGTGAGGAGACCTATTAGGGATGATTTGAAACATACAGTTCAGTTTTAATTTTGAGCACTCGTGACTTGTGACAATGTTGTGCCGTATATGCATATATCGATTAATTATCGCTTTTGCTTAAAAAATAAACGATTACCAACATCAAATTTGGATTATTGAGATTTTGTACACTTCCATGTATTTTGTCACTAACGACCCGGGCTTCGCCTTTCGGCATCTTCAGGCAATCGAGCACACGAATGGACTCGAACTGAGAGACGGTAAACAGTGTCTAACGTTTATCAGTGTCTGTTTACTGTCTCTCAGTTCGAGTCCATTCGTGTGCTCGAATGCCTGAAGATGCCGAAAGGCGAAACCCCGGTCGTTAGTGACAAAATACATGGAAGTGTACAAAATCTCAATAATCCAAATTTGATATTGAAATTCCATCAAGCACCCTCAGTCGATGTCTTAAATTAGATTACCAACATATTAATTATTTGTTTTCATCTTCTCCAAACTCACCCTTTCCAACCATAGAAGGAAGTTTAACAAATATGTTAAAATAATGCATCATATGAGGAAGAAAGTAAAATGATATGTCGGAATAATCATACTGATTACATACATTATCCTTTTATATCTTTTAAAGATTTATGTTTTGCTTTATATAGATAACTTGAATTCTCCTGTAAAAAATTCAAAGATCTTGAAATCTCTAAATGTGCAATATCGATGAAATTTTCCGCGAAGCTTTCATTGCATTTCCATTACTTTTCCACGTTAAGAAATGCTTTGGCTTTCATATCGTTGCTTTTTTTTTTGCTAAGTAAAAGGCATCCGGAGGTAAAATTTTATTTGCGATGAATTGCGAGTTTTCCAATGGAAAAACTCTTACTTTAATACTTCTTGGAATAGAGTATAGCATTGAATAATGCCAATTTCTTTTCGTGAATTATATTTACCTGGAATATAATTGCATCTCGTTTTCAAGATTTAAAAACGCCATTCAGCATTTTATTTATAATCTTATGTAATAATAAAGCTTTTAAGGTATTAACTGTCAATTCTTGGTGGAAAGATATTCTATTTTAAAAAATAAAACACAATTCATTTGTACTACTTCCACATATAAACCGGTTCTGATCATTATAAATATGTGGAAGTAATACAAATGAATTGTGTTTTATTTTTTTAAATAATAATATAGCATTAATTTTGTATTATGATGAAGGTTAATGTTAAATAATTTAATATTGTCTAGGCTCAGTGTGTCTTACACAGTCATGTTAGTATATATTGTAACTATCGGGATATCTTATGTGAAAACTTTGATCGCATACATCAAAAATGGCCAAAAAGGGCGAACCGAATGACAGTTTTGCGTTTACCGCCATTATTTCGTTGGTTTAATGTTGGCTGCACTGTTCGCCTACTGGCGCGCCGCCAAGCGGGACGCGTTTGTTTTTGTTTACATAAAAAAGGACATTAGCACTGCGCTGCATTGCCGCTGCGTTCTTTTCTCTGCATTTATAGAGATGCATATTACAAACTTGGACCCACTTAAGTGCATTTTGTGACGGTTAAAACTATGCGAAAACATAATAAACTTATCTAATCAATAAGTTAATCACATTATTATTTAGTAACGCATATAATTTCATGGTCAAGAAATCTCTTCCTTAAATTTATATAAATACACATCACATAAACAAACACATGGCAGTTGTTTTGGTAAATTTTTCTTAATGTACTATGTATTGAAAACAATATATCAAGTGATGCCTACCCAATAATAATAAAACCAAAAATGTGATATTGATTAAACGTAAAATGAAAGATTCTTCATATTAATTACTCGTTGTTTCAGCCTCTTGTAGCATGACGTCACACACTTGGTTTCGGTTGGTTCCGAAGTGTGCAAATGATGGGGTGAATTTTAATTAACTTGCATCAAAACACGTTATTACCATAACGACGTGAACACGAGTTTCTTCCATAGCATAGGTACATTTAGTTCGTTTGTAATACAGTGGATACTATTCCAACAAAAGATGCCCCGCACAATTCGTTTTGCACACAAAATCAATTATTTGTAGCATTCGATATATTTAAATATCACTCAATGCGACTTATTTCGCAGCTGCCCTTTGCTGAACGGATTTCGCTGGCCATAGGTATCGTTTTTTAGATACAAATTAATATAATTCGGTGTAATTCGGTCTGTTGTAAGATAACCAACGCTATTCATCTTGCAAACGTGTCATTATCATTGACGAGAGATTTTCCAAATACATTAAGTGTAATAGTGACTATTTTCCGATTTATTTTTATAAATATGGAAGCATCTGTGTATTGTGTTCTTTATTTTTCTAATTTTGAAGGGAATTTGATACAATCCCCAAGTTAAAATGGATGAAAGTGTAAACATCTAATGACTTTTAGAAACATTTTAAAAACAAACCTGAAGGACTCTACAATATTAATTATAACATTTGTAAATGACAGGATTGTATAATTATAGTACATATTTCAAAGAAATTATATTAATACATAAAAGATTTCTGCCTACGTCGCAAACTTGTGGAATTTTCCCTGAGAACCACTGCTATAGTCTTTCGTTTATGTGTCCGCTGATTTTTCTGTCATGGTTTCACTGTTTCTTGAATGAATGGACTAAGGAGTGGCCGCCCATCGGTCGGGAAACGATAAAGAACTTTTTAGTCTTCCCACATATGCTAACTAAAACCAAATGCCGGCGCAAAATTTCGTCGATATCCATATGTACATCACATCAATTATCCTATCAAATTTGGATTATTGAGATTTTGTACACTTCCATGTATTTTGTCACTAACGACCCGGGTTTCGCCTTTCGGCATCTTCAGGCATTCGAGCACACGAATGGACTCGAGACTCGAATGCCTGAAGATGGCGTGCCTGAAGATGACAAAATACATGGAAGTGTACCTCAATAATCCAAATTTGATATTGAAATTCCATCAAGCACCCTCAGTCTATGTCTTAAATTATCCTATCGTTTACACACACACACACGCACATTTTTCTCGTATTACTAATCCATCGAGGGATAGTTGTAATATCATAATATTCAGGCCTGTAGCAGAGTGGTTAACGTCGTTGGCTTCAGTTGCAGTTTTCACGGGTTCAAGTACGGATGGTTTGATAAATCGATTTGTGTTCGACGGCATGAATGTCCAAATTCCCGGATTATTAATTAATACATACAGTTTTCAGCCAGAATACATGCTGGAAAAGGATATGACCTAGTCTGTACCCACCATAGAAATAAAGGTAGCCGACATTTCCAGATGTAAATATAGGTAGAAATAAAAATACCGCTTACTGGGAATTACCGTACATATTTATGGTTACTAATGCTTGTTGACTCACGGTAAAAGGCGGGAAAACGTCACAATTCATGTCGTAGATATTGCATTAATATAGTGTCGATGTATACAGGTTGTCCTCGACTTACGACGACCGAGATAAGTTCCTGAACTTTGGTCGTGTTGAATTATATACAAAATATGAAAATGAAATATTGTTCGGTTCAGGTCAGTTTTAGCGGCGTCACTTTTATTTGTGGAAATAAAGCAAACGCAGCCAAAAATGGTACGGATACATTTTACCACATCAAAGCGCGCTTTTCAAATCGTATATTGTAGCTGTCAAATGACAATCGCAATATTATCCCAAAATTAGTGCCCCGATCCTCTGTTGAGGATCGATGACGTTGACAACACGATTTTTTTATTTTCATTGTAAAACAAGTGGATGAATTAAGCTTATGCCTGCAAGAATTGCGTTGAAATTTTAAACTACAATATTTAAGTAGCCTTCAGGAATATTATTCACTTTAAAAATTAAACGTACAATTACAAAATTTATATAAAAACTATCCAAATTTGTAAATGCTTTTACTTATCTGTCTTCCCATATGTATCAAACGTTGGCAATGGTACTCTGTGATGCAATAAAAAAAATGTTTTTTGGTCGTAAGTGCGAATTTCGTAAGTCGAACCGTCCTAAGTCGAGGAATACCTGTATATGTATTTATGCGGGGTATGATGTGCCCGACATCAATGCATAGCCTATATTTATTATCTAGGTATCTACATTGCATTGTTGGCTGCGTTGTCGCCATGTTCCTTTATTTGACTTTATTTCGGTGCAGTTTAAAAAAGATGCGTTCAAATGAGCTTCCAAATCGTGGTATGTTTATTTTTGAAAATCTCTCTCCGAGTCTTATCTGACATTATCAAAGTCTGCGTTTTTGAATATTTTAGATGCCCTTTCAAATCAATTAATTTTAATTAGCTTAGATACCATTTTAATATATATACAGCCGTTTCTCTTTTTGCACAAGGTATGCGCTACTGCGACTACCGTGCAAAAATAATCCAAAAAACAGAAAGATGAGGTGCCCAAATAAAAATGGGAGATAGTTTCCAATACTTAAAATACACCAAAAATATAAAACGCAGTGATTAGAATTAATCATTTATTTATATTATAAAAACAGATACGACTGCACTTTGGTAAACAGGCATTAAGAAATAAAAAAATCCAGAGTGGGAATAAAATCGAAACGTAGAAGAGTAAATTTGGATTATTGAGTCGAGAACTGTCAGTTCGAGTCCATTCGTGTTATCGAATGCCTGAAGATGCCGAAAGGCGAAACCCGGGTCGTTAGTGACAAAATACATGGAAGTGTACAAAATCTCAATAATCCAAATTTTATATTGAAATTCAATCAAGCACCCTCAGTCGATGTCTTAAATTATAGAAGGGTAACTAAAATCTGCCAAAACAATAACAAGTCATGTATGAGCCATGAACACCTGTATCGTAAAATTCGCTGAACGACAATAATCAAGATTCCGATATTCACAAAAGGCTGAAGTGTTTAAAATATATACATGTAATGTATTTCAAACTACTTTTCGTCTTTTATAACCATGTAAACGCAAAATATAACGTCCAAAATAAAAAAGCGACGATGGACCTGGCTTGGAAACGTGCTGCGGATGCCCCAGGGGAGCCTGAATCCTGCATGTCTCTTCTACCAACCAGGTGGATTCCGTCGCCCTGGCAGGCCGCTGATGACCATCCATAGGATGTATTCGGCGTAGCTACGGGACGCTGGGATGACCTGTGAGGAGGAGAGGAGGCTGGCGGGGGACAGAGAAGCTTGGAGGAACCGCGTGATGGCCATATGCTCCAAATAGGGAGCGGATATGGTTAAAAAAACGCAAAATAATCAGTCTAAATGGTTTGTTCTCTATTAGACCGTGCAGGAATCGGGTGTACATATATATTTTAACCATGTCCGCTCTTAATGCGAGGTATATGAACTTCCAATGAAGGTATTTCAAAGTTTTCTACGATAACTGCTTGTTACTCAACAGTTGCTAAAACCTCTCTTTCTAAGAGAGTAGTGACCGCACGATAGCACAAGGACAGGGATAGTTGTTAGTTTATTGCTCTAGGTTTTAGAGTCGGATGATTATGAGGGAATTTAGACATCACTTTCTTCAATGCCCTAAAATGGAAATCCATAAATCAATAAAAATCAATTTATGAGTTCAAACAGTTCGTACTGCGATTCGAATCCGTGAGCATCGTAAGCGAAACCAACGATATTGACCACTGCACCACGGGCCCGGCATTTTATATACGTATCACAGTTAATTCTCTGTCATTTTTAGGGCACCAAACCCTTTTCTGTATGAGGGTAATGCTTGAAATCGCGAAATCTCGAGTTTAATTAAGTTAATACCATAAACAAAACAACACTATGCTAGTTTTCAAATTATAATAGAATTTACTTTTTCAACCCTTTGTAACGGCAATAAATGCATATGGCAATATATAATAATAATTCGTGCGTGGAAATATGGTGTAATCGTTAAAGCACCGACAATTTATTGGCTGCATTAATCATGCGCTGTCGTATGAAAATTCGTCAGTTGAGAGGGCAAATCTAAATTGTGTTGCCAGTAGCTATATCAAATATTCCTTGTGTTTATATGTATGCTCTTTACTTTTATGTTCGGAATTGAATTCCCATTTTCTACCTTTTTAATAGTGGCAACTGTATTTCAAGACCTCATCAAATCTTAGGTAATATTTGAATTCAAAATAGGTTTTTTTAATTATTGTAAGAAAATACTTCTTTTCCGTCAGTTATATCATATTAATTAATTTCAATTTAAATAAACTTTTAATTACATAGAATAATGCGATCATTTTTACCACCATATTTTACCATCCATTTTTGTATTTCTTGTGATTAATTACTTCTCATTACATAATATAAATATTTGAGTGTTTTTTTTAATTTTTCTCAAAATTTCGCGTGGCCGTAAATTATATAAAGTAGTACGCAATGCTTTTCGCAGTTGGGTAAAATAAATTGATAACGTGACCTGGCAACTCTTGAACCATAAGCGACCCGGAATGAAACAAAGATGGCAGCCTATCGAGCGAGAGGGTGGAAAACTCGCGCCACATCCGACATTTTTGATTATAACATTTTTAGGCTCGTAAATTACCCCCATGTAACATTTTTGTTTTTGTTTATATGATGACGAATCCATCAATTTTACGCATTATCAAGATATACAATAGTATGTCTATTGAATTTAGTTGACCGATAAACAAACAAATACTTGAATAAAAGAAAAAAATTAAACACATACTAAAGATTTCCATTGACTCATTTTTATTCTTTTGCATACGATATAAATTATTTCTGTGAGCTCTAACTTTTGCACTGTTTACGATTTAATGACATTCTTGGTACATAAATTATGCGCAAAACGCTTTTAAAAATCAGAACATACATTTAAAGCAACTTGTAGTGGATTAAACAATACTTAAAATAAATATAACGCTCGTTTACAGATTTTGATTTTATTCTATTTGAAATTTAAATGAGTAAATGAGTGGTCGAAAAGGTCTAAATTGTTCTTTATTTTTAAATTGTTTTAAAACTACTTATCGCTTAAGTAAAGAGGAAAGAGACGAACCACATTTGAGAATATACTCTTTCTGATTATTTCAAACTGATTAATTTTTAAAATGTGCTAAAAATTATATAATTATAATAATATTATACCAGACCTGTGCGAATGCTCGAGTCATTTAATTGTGTGCTAAAAAATATCACTCAATTTATTTTATGTTGAAATTGCTTTTTCGTAACAATAAACAATGTATATTATCTAAAAGTTATTTTGAAAAAAAAGTTTTCAGTTTGTTATATAAGTATGCTACTTTGTTTTACATTCTTTTATGTCATGAAATCTTACGCTGTTTTCTGAAAATACAGGTAAAACAAGTTGATGTCAACAAAAACATAAATAGAAATTACGTAAGGAAAGTCAATTACCTTGGTCACCTGCCTTAACTCGTTATGTAAATACAGCGACATTATATAAAAATAAACTCATTTGAAGTTGGCAACGCAGCGTCGTTTGAAAGCCCCCCGTCGACGCCAACGAAGCTCTAGTGCAAGCGCCGCGATGCAGCGGTCAGTGCACCCGACGGGAATCGATCCGGGGGTCGGTTGGTTGGTAGATACACCCTGCGAAACCCACCCCCTTTTATTGCTCCTACGCTCCAGGTTGGGGAGGCTTTTCCGCAAAGCAGCGGCGCACTGTTGATACAAGTATTCCGTGCTTTGTGGGTCATTGCGTAGCTTTAAAATATTAGAATAATCATGGTAAATGTGTTTGCCCTGCAGGTGTTCACGAGTTTCGATGACTACTAAATTAAACTGATTCATTGGATTACTGCTGAAAAAGTCTGTCCAAAAAAACTTACGACCTCCGAATTATTAAGCTTTGCAGAATATGTGGTATACATCCACCAAAGGGCGCCAAACATATTCTTTCTTCCAGGACTTAACCTGGAGGCTCAAGGTTTCACCTGGTCACTGCCAGTTTATTACCGGTTGAAGCAAGTTCAAAGGGTAAAATATTGGGGCTGGGCAAGTTTCTTGGCCGGATTGCATTTGTGGAAATAACCATCAGGACGCTTATTACGTACTGTGCCGAGATGAATTCAGAACGAGCAGAGCTGTTTCCTGTAGTCTGTAGTCCGTCTTTATACGGGCCCAATGGACCGAGCTGATTTAATCAACTTTGAGGCATCATCAGGCATAAAGACATCATATGGGGAACGGGATATTCTTCCTAGATGTTCCTCATTTTTATTCAACGCGCAGTAGATTAAACTCTTTTCGTCACGGCGTATTTTCAGCGCATGATACTTAATATCACTAACTAAGTAACAGAAAAAGTCACATTTTTTTTTTTTTAGCATAATAGTGGCACTAAGAAAATTAGGAGTTGGTTAATTTATTTTCTTGATCGGCCGTGAAACAGCGTCTGCATACACATAACGGGTGGAGGTGGGACAAATATTGATTCCATACTGAATGGTTGCATGGCATTGAAACGTGCTGTCTTGTGAAAAGAGTGCTATTTGTAGTTGGCTTTGAATCCGCTGTATGGGTTTGGCTTTAAAAGCAATACCTTGCAACAGTGAATTATACTGAAACATTTTTCATTTTTCAAAAATATATTTAAGATGATAAAAAATTCCATAATCTTCCAATTGAAAGCCCATCATAAATAACAGGTAGATTAAAATTTTAATTAAAACGTCCGCGGAAAAACCATTAAAGGTTTCGTTGGTGAAGAGTCGATCTGATCTGTGTAAATACAACCGCCACTGTCTATTGGAACACCCCAATTCTCGCAGCCTGAACCTACCGATTTTCAAACAAATTTTTGTTGGGTGTTCTTAATGTTATTCAAATTTAAAAATCGCCTTGATTTATAAAAATACTGTATTACTGAATAAAGACATGCCGATTTTAACGTGTTATTAAGACATATTAGCGTTAATGTTATCTCATTTGTCATAATCTATCATTTATAATGTGTATCAGTAACATCTCTCCATCTCCTACAAAGTAATTGATTGGATTTTGATCAACTCTGATTTAAATTATTTTATTATGATTGATGTGGTAATACATGTTAAAACAAACAGTATCTGTCAACATTTGCTTTCATATTCAACAGATAATTATTGATATGCGCATTTAAATTGTAATTATTTTAACCGCTCACAATTCTTTACGATTATATGAATAATTACAATAAATTATTTTTTATTATTATAAAAAATAAAATATTTCAAAAGTTTCCGACAAACACATGTTGGAGTAAGTCAGTTAGACGTAAGGTAAGGTCAAATATACAGATTTTTAGTGGTACAGAAAAGTTAATTTTAAGAAATATTTCGAAATAAATCGTGATAGTATCGAAAAATAAAACTTTTGTACTTACATCCGTATCAATAGTGTACGCTTTATTTTGAGGATTTAGTGTTTGAAGCAAAGGTTCTATTCAGGCTGTGCCTGAATAAGAATTACGTATTTTTGGAGGCACTGTTGAGGATCAGAAAGCCTAAAAATCCTAGGCAGTGTATAAGGTAGAAGGAGAAGAAATCACTGTAAAATAGCGTTTGGTATTCGCTTCAAGGCGTGCGAAGGATGGAGTGAAATGGAGACAGCTGGAGTTATACGGCGTCACGATCCTTACGCAAATATACCAATAATACCTGGAAATAGAATTAAAATTTCAGGACTTATTCTGACAAGCCGTCATTTTCTCCCGGTATTGTTTTTCGCCCACATTTTTCAGTGGAATAGCATGAATAAATAATATATTTTTTTTTCTACAATGTAAACTGATATAAATATTGGTCGCTTACAAGCTTCTTTAAAGGTTAGATTAGAGTATTTTTTGTATATTTAGGTAAAGTTCTTAAACAATCTTTAGTTTTATTCTGCAAGATTTCAATCAAGCACGTACATGGGTATAATAATATATTAGTGCGAAGTCATTCAGTTAAAAACGAACACTTTTTAAGTGAAGATTTTAACTATTTGAATTTAGTTCATGCGAATAAAAGTCTAAATAATTTGACGCCTTTTACAAAATAAATTAATATTTTAATGAGATTTACAGCTCTTAAATTATAAACTTTCAATGAATTTATCATACCTTTCTATTAATGCAAGTGCATGGTCTGATATGTAATCCATAAATATCTTCTAATGATACACTTTCCGAAAAACAATTCGTTGCAAACGAATTCTATTTTCGTTACAATTTTCCTATTTCCGCGGGTTTCAAGGTTCCACTGCCATCGCTCGTGTCTTTCCGCGCATTTTCGTTAGTCGTCGAGTCGACGTGGTGCCCACGTGTACGGTTACACCCCTCGTCTCCCGTCCTGCGTGAGGTGGCTAGGGGTTGACAAACCCTACCCAACCCTGTCTATTCAGTTCCCGACGTTCGTTGTCCCATTAACCGATGTCGGCCAGCTTTTGCCGTCGCAAGCTCTTGTTTCGTTACTTCTCACCACTGCGCAAGTCTACGCCGGCTAAAGCTACGACGGTGGTTTCGTTGTATACAAGGCTTTCCCGCGCTCTTTTGCGGCAATGCGATAATTTAAATACATGGGTCTACTTACTAGGTATATCACGACAGGGAATAATATAAACCTACAGCTATATCCACTTACGTAATACATATGAATATTATTGTTCACATATTACAATGACTAAATAATTTTTCAAATCTGACACAGAGAATGTCAAGCTACTATACTCTAATTCCAGAAAACACGATTTTTCAAAATCTCTCTCGGTCAGTTTATATCAACAGTACAAAATTTACTTTTCTGTTTGGATTAGATTTCCTTGATTAGTGGTCGGTGTAATTAATACATATAAAAGATCGACACTCCCTACGTATAATCACGTAAGTGCAAAATATGTGATTATATGTCTTTTGCATTTCGTTGTCAACGCACTCACTTCTATGAGTAGAAATCTAACAACAGGGAAAATCAGATAGTAACACTGTCCCAATTTTGAAGAACCTACATGTATTCGTTACTTTGCAATTGAGTTATGAATTTTTGAAATTCTCTCCAATAAAATGTCATGTTTGCAGATAATGGATTATACGTAGGGAGTGTCGAGATGTACACACATTTTAAATCTTTTTCAATGCTACTGCAATTTAGCTCATAAAATCGAATATAATACGATTGCCGATAGAAAAGGATTCGGCAATACTGTATTATTAAAGATATACTTCTCCAACGCTATTACATAAGTATTTATTCATTTTCTTGTCTATACATAAACACGTGTCAAACAAGATAAAAAAATCCTCGTGGCTTGCACGAATTAGGGTATACCTTCATCGTTCTCCCTCTTAAACTATGATATGCATTGATTAATTCACGGTTTGCGGATTCAGAGCTTCAGCGTAATGTAGTAATCATTACGCTGCATGAATCGTTCAAATTTTGTACATTTCCATGCATTCCGTCATCAACAACCCGGTTTTCGTCTTTTGACATCCTTTACGGATATGAGTTAGTTTAATAATCAAAATAATGTAATTGCCACAAAAACACGTCATTTAAATTCACCAAAAACCTACTAATTTAAAATCAGTAAATATCTCTATGCAATATTACATATATTTAAGATCAAGTTATTATTATCAAATCAGTATAAATATTAATTGACAGAAATTGCACACATACACCAAATTCTGTTTCTGCGCGTGTTTTTTTTTGCACAGATTCGAAATAACACGATCCAAGAAAAAGAATCGATTTTTTACAATATTTTTTTTCCCGTGGACAAGGTTTGAAAACAATGGGAAAAATCACATTGCATTATGTGCAATCCCAGCGTTTTTGACAAGTTTTGAAAAATCATGTAAAGGACTTAAAAAGATGAAATTCTTCCTGAACCTCCATTAGAAGACCATATGCTCCACATTGGGAACTGACATGGAAAAAAATATATGAAAAATTAACTTTTTTTTATTCCGTATTATAAGTCGGAACCTATCTACCATTTTTTCTGAACACCTCTTTTTTTGCACGGTAGTCTTTAGAACGCATCCCCCGTGCAAAAAGAGAATTTGGTGTACCTAATTCGGTACAATATCTATACAAAACTATACGATCGATTATTTAAGTATTAAATTACAGTATCGGACATACACAGTAGACCAGGGTTTCAAAAACTTTTTCTGCAATGAAACACTTCGCAAACTCGGAAATTTTAACCGAAAGCTATTTTTTAGGTTGGGTAATTCCGACTAGAAAAAATTAAAAAAAAATGTTATTCAAGCACATTTTTATTTCGTAATTATTAAAAATAAGATAAAAATATGAATAAATAAACCACTTCAACTTTTTGAGTCCTTGAATTGCATATCTTCTTGATGTGTTGTAGTGTATAAAACCTTTCCAAATTGTCACGGAAGGTTTCAATTCAGGTTTAGCGGAACACTGCTGTTCCGCGGAAAATAGTTTGGGAAACCCTGCGTTAGGCGAATTGACCAACGAACTCGTAAGTAATACAGACTACCTGCTAGTTGTATAATACCTTTTTGTACACATGACGAAGTTTTATCATCTTGATTTTACGACGAATCTACTAGATCAAGTCATGGATATCGATTGACTCATAACCTTCCGTTAAAGTTGGTATCCCTTCGTAATAAACCGAGAGAAAATCAATTCTTCACACATTTATAAATTTCAGAAGACGTGGAGTGCTTCATTGAGTAGTGAGTAGTAGATTTTATTCAAGATACGTTGTACGAATGTCACAATTTCTCGAGGAAGTGGCGGAAAAATTGGCAAAACTTAGACGATATGGTATTTTGGCAGTTTTGTGTTACCCGGCGTGCGTGCTTTAGAGACATAATCAAATAATATGGTAGCTGTTCGAAAAATACGCCAAACTGTTGATCGGATTTCATTATACATACCACTGTATTTTGATTTTTTTTTCAGATAGTCTGTACATAGCCAAATAGAGAAATATTTATCAAAGCGTTCTTAATATATACGCAGCCCTCGAAATTCAGATATTGTCCATTTTGAACGAAATTTAAAAATTGTCTATGAGTAAATACGGTCTATTTTACGAGTGACGGTTTCTACGCTGACGCAGCACTAGAACTTGGTAACTTGGTAACTTGTTAACTTGTTAACTTGTTAACTTGTTAATAGGCATTCACTCGTAACAAAGCTGATTAATGACACCTATCTAAATAGTAGAAGTAATGTTTTTTTGGTTACAGTACAAACGATTCACCGTATCTAGGATTTTATATAAAATTTCATATCGACTTTGGAAAGGAAAAGGACGTAACCCACACACAAAATATTGCGTATAGCCCAAACAAAACGTGTATTAAATATTGTATTCTCAAAATATTGTCTTTCTACAGTCGATATATTATTAATAACTATAGTGTATCAAGACGTTTTGTGTGAGTAATACACAATATTTTTGGTGTGGGTTACGTCCTTTTTCCTTTCCAAAGTCGATATTTTTTTATTTTTACACTGACCGCTCTTTTTGTATATGTAGCGATAAATATAAAATTAGTCGGCGTCCGTGGTGCAGTTGGTTTCGTTGCTGGCTACGGTTACGGATGTCTCGGGTTCAATTCCCGGTGCGGACGGTTTTCATAGATTGATCTTTCAATCGATTTATGGATTTCTGTTCGTAGTCTGAGTCCTCCCTCCCACCTATCCCATCCTCACGGGGCTTAACGAGAGCGATTAGCTAACCATTAGTCCTGTCATAGCCCTATCCTTCTATTCCTACTCTCTTCGAAAAAGAAAAAAGACGTTGAGCAACTGAGGGACAAGCAGTTCTTGTAGAAAAAATTCTGTCAAGATACCTCCATTAGGAGACCATATGCTCCACATTGGGAGCGGACATGGAAAAAAAATATAAAATTAAATTTATGAATCGTAATAAAAGATACTAAGAAATGGAGCATTATATTTATAACAATAATAATTTTTTTTTTTTTAATAATTTCACTGTTCTGTCAACTGGTGAAAATAAATTTAAACAAGGCTATAAATGTGTGTAGTATTATGTAAATAATGACCAGGTAAGGTATACAAAACAATCGGTACAAGAAATATGACAAGAATTTACACTTGATCGTTGCATAAGTCATTGCAAGGAAGCATAATATCGACGATGTTTTGGCCGATTTATGTAACCATCAAAATTTTTCAGGAGAGAGTAAAAAACAGTTTTAAACGAAAACATTATATGATGAGCTGCGTTATGAATCTTTGAAATGCGCTCCTGTAAATTCTCACGTTTGCAGATACAGGGCTTATACGTAGGGAGTTTTAAAATAATACTGGCTTACATCAAGTGGTGTGGTCCGAATTTTAAACCGAAAACCGACGTAATACGACGTATTCCCTTCCAAAAAAAGTGGTCAATTTATTTTTATAATTTACATCATTTGATCTGCTCTGTCGTTTTTAAAATGATATCTAATCATTACATCAATTTACCAAAACACCGTTAATATTAATGACTGTACGGGTAACTTCGAATGACTTTACCTTTTCTTGATCATTTATTTCGTTACGTTTTATTTTTTCCTATAATCAGGTTGAAAGGGAAATATAACATTATGTTTGGATTATTGAGATTTTGTACACTTCCATGTATTTTGTCACTAACGACCCGGGTTTCGCCTTTCGGCATCTTCAGGCATTCGAGCACACGAATGGACTCGAACTGAGAGACAGTAAACAGTGTCTTAAATTATAACATTATGTGTTTATATTTCATTTAGTTTTACTATTATCGTGTAAATATATGGAGACAGTCAACTCACGTCAAGTCTCAGCGATTTATCATCAATTAATCACCATCGATGTTACGGGAGATAAAAATCTCCCGCTCCATTTTTGGCGACACTTATTAATTGTTTATTTAATCTGGAATGGTTTTCATTTTTAATAACCATCGTTTCAATGCTAAGCAAAGTCTATTATGTATTATCTCACGTTTTGAAGAGACTTCTGCTGCATAGCGTGTAATACATTAATGTGTATTCCACACGTTGTACAAGCTTTTGAGTAAACTTAGTCCAATCACTTCTAAGCTAAAAAGTATACACGCAGTAACCTTTTTCGTACGACTTGTTTATGGATTGGTAAACCAATATTTTCTACCTTATGCTTTGGGAAAAATAGTTTTTCAGATCCCACCAAAAAGTTTACCCGCTCACCGGTTCAGAATAAACTATTACACTTAGCTATACATTTGAAAGCTGGAATTATTACTCCTATTTATATCTTATCGGTTCATGGCGCAGTTGGTAGCGTCGTTGACTACGGTTACGGAGGTCTCCCGGTGCGGACGGCTTTCATAAATTGATGTTTCAATCGATTTAAGGATTTCGGTTCATAGTCTGCGTGTTTGTGATGTCTTAAACTTCCTCCCACCCATCCGATCCTCAAGGGACGTAGCGAGAGCGACTAGCTAATCACTAGTTCTGTCCTAGCCCTATCCTTCTATCCCTACTCTCTTCGAAAAAAGAAAGGTTGAGCAACAAGCATGTCATGTCACGTTGGGAGCGGACGTGGAAAAAATAATATTTTACTGTCAAATATAGTGAAAATATTTTGGATTTTCTTTTTTAAAAGTATTGAATAAGTGTACGTACGGATTGAACACTTTATTTGTTGACTGAAACCTATTACTTTATTACAGAGATTTTTCTCAATTCTTTATCTTCATTAAAAGTCTTAAGTTGATAGAATCTCAAGTAAAATAGAACTAAAAGTACACGCGGTGAGGGATGAACAGATTTCTCACACAAGAAAAATAATTATCCACCATAGTTTTAGTAGGTAAATTTACGTAGGAAAAATTTTTTATTTTAACATATGAACAATTATTTTGTACATATTTGCGATGCTAGAGGTGTTGATCAATAAGGTGACAATTTCAGGTGTCATTATTAACTACCCCATGTAATTCTCTTACGCTGCCTCCGTCACCGACGCCCGCCGGCGAGCGTCTCGGCTCGTCGCGGCGTTGCCACATTTTTGCCGCATTGGCCCGCAGCTTGCCCCTCCCGCCCTCCTCAAATGCGGCCTATTCACGCCGGTCGCTCCGTAGCTATGGCAACCCCCAAAACCTCCCCCTATCGCCGCATGTGCCATTTTTTTATCGAAACTCTTGATACGAGTGGTTGGTTACTGCTTCGACTACGGTCTCTGATGAAGGGCTTAAGCAAATATACTCAACAAATTCGTGACGTTCGTATTTCTGTGTTTCAATTATCGAACAGTGTACACAATATTTCGATACAATATTCCTTCAGTCTATTTGTAAATAAATCACAAATAAAAAACCAGATATATAATATAAATCAACAGAAGGTTCTTAAATTACAGAATTTATTTTTACTACTTTCGAAAAGAAATTATTAGTACTGAAGAAATCGAGATCTTTTTTTATTGTTTATAAACAAATACACACATTCTCCAAATACTAATATGTATATATTTTTTATTATTTTACCACATCCGCTCCCAATGTGGAGCAAATAGCCTCCTAATGAAGGTATCTCAAAAACCTTTTTTTTTGCTTGAGTTTGGTTGATAGAGTATCTATCTTATGATAAGTCTTCATGATAATTCTATAAATGCAAAATTACCTTTAGCTACCTGCAATCGCTATTGTCCTTCTACTTTGTTAATACGTTTGTTTTCCCATTAAGGTTATACTCGGGTTTTTTTTTTGGATTAATTCAGGTGTCAGTGCGGGTATAACATTTTGTCGTATTTTTTTCTTGTATATAAACGTTAGACACTATTTACTGTCTGTCAGTTCGAGTCCATTCGTGTACTCGAATGTCTGAAGATGGCGAAAGGCGAAACTAGAGTCTTTGCTGACTAAATACATGGACATGTACAAAATCTCAATAATTCAAAGAAGACGTTTTTTGTGTGAGAACTGCTTGTTACTCAGCTGCTCAACTTTTCTTTTATCGAAGAGGGAGGGAGTTTTAGACATCACAAACATTCATGACTACGAACAGAAATCCATAAATCGATTGAAAAATATGAAACTGTCCGCACCGGGACTTGAACCCGAGACAACCGTAACCATAGCCAAATGGCGTTACCAACTGCACCACGGACGCCGACCTAATTTATATTACTGTATTTCAATTTTATTTAGTGGGTATGCCATATTCGATCAAAAAACGACTGAAAAATCAATGTATGAAACTATCCGTACCGAGATTTGTACCCGAGATATCCGCAACCAGAGCCAACAACGTTGACCACTGCACCACGGACCCGATAATCTATTGGTCATTTTTTTGTAAATAAAGAAAGTATTAAATTTGGATTATTGAGATTTTGTACACAACGTTGACCACTGAACCACCATTCGGACCCGAAGATGCCGAATCTAGTGACAAAATACATGGAAGGTACAAAATCTCAATAATCCAAATTTATTGTAAATCAAACCCTCAGTCGATGTCTTAAATTATAAAGAAAGTATTGTTTCAGATTTATGTTCAATTAGCCCACACAAATTTATCAATTTCTCAGATTCAAGTTCCGGAAAAATATTCTAAATGAAGCCATACTTTTCAAACAATAGATGGTAATGTTTCTAACGATGATAATAAAATGTGGGATACATTATTTAATCCATTAACTTATTATCGAACATAGCCAAAAATATTTATCTGAAAATTAACGTCCTTACCCGGCCCGGGCCCGAATTTCAATTATGCATACCCGGCCGAGACCGGGTAGAAGCGTACGGGCCAATCCCAAACTTGTGCAGACCTCTGTTGTACACCATCCTACGCATCAGGTTGAAACAATAGCAAAAGTTAGTCTTAAAATAATTCAACTACTCTAAGTAATGCTATTGAAGACAATTCTCGACTTTATTGATCCGTCATAAATCATGTTTCCCGGAAACTAATAAATGATAGGACAATTTTGCAAAATCCAATTTTGCTACGCAAGTAGTGATAGCCTTGACTTTTGACTGGCGTACCGGAGCTTTTTGCACTGTAAAAAGCTTATTGCGCCTAACTCCTTCTCACGGCAATTGTTTGTGCTTTTCGACAATGAGATTGCTGTTGGCATGATAACCAGGCGCTATTGTGCGCAGTATTCATTGCCTATTCTAATTATTCATTTGTTGTATTTATTATGGGCGTTATTATGTTTGGTTTCCGGCAAGTATTTAAAAAAAGATTGAAGTTAATTTAAAAAATAAAAGATTAATTAATTTGTCTATAGTCATCGGCGTATTACTTGAGCAGAAAATAAACACTTGTTAGATCGCACGTCAATATACATTACTCTAAAATTACAAAACAACTTTAAGAAGATTTAATTAAATATAAGTCTTATGGAAAACGATTGGAACGCAATTCCTTAACACATTAAACCCCTTGTTTTACCTTTTCTTTTTTTTTTTAACAATTATTTTAAACATAACCTACTGCACACTAGAGTGCATGCAACCAAGTCTTGAGGAATTTCTCCTCGGACATTCCTGGCAAACATTTGAAACACGCATAACGTTGTTACGCTGCGGAATACACTCTGTAAGAGTGTGAAGCCGTAGTGGGTGGTGGTGGGTACAACGTTGAGTACCCTAGGGCATTTAAAAAAAAATAATTAAATATAAGTATATTTCTTATAATATATTATAGCAAAGCACGTGTATTCATACTTTTTTTTCGTTGTTGCAGGTTGCAAGATAAAGGCGCTGCGGGCTAAGACCAACACTTACATAAAGACGCCCGTCCGTGGTGAAGAGCCCGTCTTCGTGGTGACCGGGCGCAAGGAAGATGTCGCTCGCGCCAAGAGGGAAATCCTGTCTGCCGCTGAGCATTTCAGCCAAATACGCGCATCCAGACGCTCATCAGCCGGAGCGCCACCCGGACCACCCGCCGCTGCTCCAGGACACGTCACAACCCAGGTTAGGGTTCCATACCGCGTAGTCGGTCTTGTCGTCGGCCCCAAAGGAGCCACCATCAAACGTATCCAGCACCAAACTCACACTTACATCGTAACTCCCAGCCGTGACAAGGAGCCGGTCTTTGAAGTGACTGGACTCCCAGAGAGCGTTGAAGCCGCTCGCAAGGAAATTGAAGCTCACATCGCCGTCCGCACTGGAGCTGGTGGTGGACCGGGAACGGGATCTTCAGAGGACACTGAACTCTTGGGTGCTTTGCGCGGAAGTTTCAGTGCGCTCTTGGGCAGACTCGACACAGCTCCGGCGCCCGCTTCGTGCTCGTCGGGAGTCTTCTCGTCTTCCGGATCTGTGTCTTCGGGATCGGGATCCTGCGCACCGGGGCTAGCCTCCATCTGGTCGCCGGCTGAACGCGAGCGTGACGAAGGATTGGGTGAATCTCCGAGCTTCGAGAGCCCGGCCGGAGTGTGGTCTTTCCCTGGAGCGAGGCCTTCACCTTCCGGATCTCCCAGGGGATGTGCGCTCTGCGGTGAACGCGCGGTCACAGCCGCCCTAGTGCCGTGCGGACATAATCTCTTCTGCTTGGACTGCGCGCGCAGACTGGCCGCGTCAGGAAGACCCTGCCCGGCGTGCTGCACTCCGGCTTCTTCCGCCATCCGCATCCTCTCCTAAGCGGTCCCCGTTCGAGACTCGCGAAATCCCACCTTCCCATATCCACCACCTCCCCTATCCCCTTTTCCGTCTTACCTCTCCACCCCTTCCTTTCCCGAGGCCACCCTCGTTTATCTCATCTCATTCGTATTTTGACTTCCTATATATTATGACTTGTTCTTTAAAACGTATTTTTGTCGATTGTTTTTTTTTTATAACTTTTTTCCTACTTTTTGATTTTTTCTTATGTGTATTTCGCCGTGATTCTCTAAAAAGGCTGATCGATATGGCAATTCTCGAGAATTATTTAAATAAAATGAAAAAATCCAATAATATAATATAATGAAAGTATAAACAATAATATATTGATGATATTGTAAAAAAATATAAATATTAAAAAAAAAGTTGACGGCTTCTCCCTACCCCAGCGGGGGGGCCGATATATATGACGCGGAAGCCGGGCGCCATTTCGAGCGTATTATATTTATAATTATTAATCAATAGAAGAAACAAAAGATAATAATCGATACATATCCTTAATTGTTAGATTTCGCGTTAACGATTGATTATTTTGTCGGCGCGTGAAGAAGAAGAGTCGTGAGAAGCTGAAGGATGAGGCGCGAGGAGACGTGAGCAGGCAGAAGAGAAATAAGCGTGTACGGTAGTTCGTACGCGGACGAGCGAGGTCGCAGTAGGCGAGAGTTAACCATGGTGTCCGGCCAATTCGCGCAATGTTGTATTTCTACCCTATTCTATTCTATTTGAGTGACCTTTGTGCATTTGTGTATTTTGTCACGGTTATTATTAATTCATTAATTAATTGATTAGTTTTTACGATCGGTAGTCATTTTTTGGAGCGTTTGTCCGTTCGAAAGATTTTCTCATTTTATCATAAGTTATTGATGGATAAATATTATTTTATTTTTTTACGTAATTTTTCCACGAAAATGTCTACTCGGACAATTAGTACAAGGCGTCAGACCGTGTATGATTTGATTAGTTTAAACACTTATATTAATTAAAATAGTGATTATATTTGACTATTAAAATATTTTAAAGTGTACCCCAACCTTAGCCGGCCGACGGGGCGAGTTATTATTATTACAATTATGATTATTAGTTTTTATTTTGTAATTTTTATATGAAGCTTTTTGACTCGAAATGATTATTGAATTGTTTATAAATAAATGAAGTGTATATGTGGATTTGAGAGTTTGTAACCCAAATTGAATGGCTGATAGGGAGGATCGATGCCACTCGACGCGGCGTTTCTCAAACTGCACCTCGCGGGCTCGACAGCTTTCTTACGAGAAATTATTTCCATTATAACAAAAACATACCCAGTTTACTATTATTAAAAGGCCCCGCGATGTTCGCTTTGAGAACCGTCGACTTAGAACAATTGCTACCAAATATTGTCAAAATAAAGTTTTTTTGTAATTTATCATTTTCTTTTTGTTTTTATTTTTCATTTTGATTTCCTATATATTTTATATGATTGTATCGAATCAATAATAATTATATAACACATATTTATTGTACGCTATTGGATTTGTTGAGAACTAGTGAGTCCCTCTCTAATATTATATATGACATGTTTACACTTAGCACAAAAAAACGATTTCATTTTGAATATTTACCGAAAGAAAAATTAACATTATTTATAATTGTAAGATTAAAACACGATAGGTTTACTCGCGAGTGCGCGCAGATGCGTTTTATATTTTGTCGATAAATTAAAAATGTAAAAAAATATATTCTTACTTACGTATAAACAAATAAAATACTCAATGGAGACGTGAGCGGCCGCCGACTGCACACGGGCGGCGGTTCTAAACATTTTATTACATTTAACACATTAAAATATATTCGTAGAGTTAAATAGCGTCAAGACGTGAATAGCGACTAATAACTATTTATAATAATACATATTTATAACAATTGGACGTTTGTATTTTTGTAATTTAATAAAAATAAGAGTTCTGTATTATAGGGTAGTTTAGTTTATAGAATAAAGTTCGCGCTCAATCGCGCGCGAAACCTTTCCGCTCTGGTGTGGGCAATACAGCATCAAGCGACTTCAGTTTCCTTATCAATCAAAGGCGCGTGGGATTTTCGACATTGCATATTTAACAAAAAGTTTTTATTTATAGATTGTGTTTATGCTTTTATATATCAAAACGCCGACTCTTCCAGCCATTTCGATTCATTTATTGTATTATCATTTATTAAAAATCACTGGCTGTAATGAGTTAAATTTATCTTAACTAGACTTGTTACCCGGCTTCGTAATTTAGATTCTGACGATATTTTCCTCAACTCCGGGATGTCAAAATGATAGCGAGCTGAACATAGTTGTATACAAGCGTATTCGAGCACCATAAACGGTGCCATAACCGATCAACCTTTTTCCTGAAATCAACCAAAAAGTTATTTAGTGAATAACTGATATGCGTGAAAAGTAAAAGTGACATAAGGCATGTTGTAATATAAATTAATGAGTAAAATTTTTTTGTTGAATATGCAAAACTAATTCCATTACTACAACTGAAACAGTATCGAAAATTGAAGATTTTTCCATTGCCATATAGTAATATTATTAAATAAAACACAATCTATTCGTTAGACTTCGTACCGGAGTCTATTCAATAGGTTGCGTTTATCAACTGCAAATGGCAGTTGAATCATATAAATTAACATAATGACCGTATTATGTGAGGCATTGCGTTCGTCACCCAACGCAAATGCGCGTGCTCATTTAGATCTCAAACTAATCAGCTAAAATTAAAAACAAACGATGAAATTCTCCAAAACAGATCTCAACAATATGGCCGCACAAAAAGACAGCCGGAAGCTTACTGAAAAAAAAAACCCGATAATTAGTTTGCGACCCGCCGCCAGAGAACGCAGGTCGCGCGTGCGGCCTAAATTAAAATTATAGTATATTAATACATAATTATAATCACTCTTGTTACTTACGCAGAGTAAAAAATATTTTCAAAATAACTAAGATAATGTATTTAGGGTTTTTCGATTTTTATTACGGCAACTATAACGACGGTTGGCAACTACTGAAATATTATTTGGACTAAGATTATATTAATATATAGTGAAAATTTGTATATTTAGTGGCGTATGAACATTGAATGACTAGTTTTGTAGTTTTCATCTTGGATTCATTAGAGCGAATGCCAGCCGCGAAGAGGGCTTAATAAGCAATAATATTTTTAAAGAGAGAGTAGTGCCTCTCTAACCCTAAATGCGGCTCTGATCCTTCACTAGACACTTTATCTAAGTAGCGTACGAAAGTAAAAACCCTTTACAATTAAAAATCGCATAAATATACAATTGTATTTTGAAGTATAAATTGCTGGGAGTTATTGGACATTGCATGTAAATGTAAAATATTCTTTCGATTTAATTGATAGACTTTGACTTATTGACATTCATACATTTCTTTCACTCATCTGTACCTCGATCTTGTTCAGAATTTACTTAATTTAAATCACAATCGGCTAACGGTTATATATAATACGTAATGTAATTTTATTATAGTAAAGTAAACCCTTTAGTTTCGATTATTTGCACGTCTCACAATATAACCTTACAATGAATTTCTGGACAGATCAGATTAGAGCAGGCCATAAGTTTTTATCGATATTATACACAGTAACACAATGCCTCCAAATAGTTTAGATTAAACAAAAAAAGTTCATTTATATCACGATTGTTCTTGAACAGATTGAACAGCAAAATTTAAATTTCCATTAATTCACTTTCATTTATTATGTTAAAAAGTATTCGCTGTAACAAAGATATACTAATTTTACAGTCATAGTATTTTTTTTATCCCAACAAGATGTCAATACTCCATTATTGTTATTTGAAGCAGGCTTGAAAGTATTATTATACATTTGAAAGAAAAAACGGTCTTCCGCGAAATCAAAACTTTACTGTGATTTCAAAGACTGATCAAATTCCCGATTTTTTGAGGCATTCAATTCGCTGTGTGTCGATAAGAACTCTAATGCGTGGTGTAGAATTGTCAATAGTCCGTCTATAGATATACGAAACGTGTCGACATTTATGTACATAGCGATTAAAATGTAACATCTATACTTACTTGCAGAAAATATTTGTAGTTATCAATGGAAGCGACTTTATTATATTATCTTTTTGTTTTATTCGTTGTTTACTTGCAAGGAGAAGTATCTGTTGAATGGAACAGTGCTTACAACGCATTATACTAGAAATTCGGAAACATAAGTCAAACTGACTCATGCATCGAATTTATAGTAGTCATTTATGTCATTATGTCAAATCTATAAGTTTTGTTTTAATTTAACTCAGTAAAAACTCTAGAAAAAAATGTAGATTGCTCTTCGCTTGTGTATGTATTGTAAAGATTTTCTATTGTTGTGTTGTCTCAAAACAACACGTTTTCTTTTGCGATGCGCCTCTAGTGAAAATTACATTGTCCTTTTTAGAACGGTTGCTTATTATTTTTAGTATTCCAGAGTTACAGGGTTAATTTCATGTTGAAAAACCTCCCTAGGCGACGTGAGCCCATCGTTAGTGATAACAGAATACCCGCAATTTGAATTAATATTGTTAGTACACCACGACGCTGGTAAACTTATATTTTGTTACTTTTTACGTTAAAATTTGTCAAATGTTTGTCTTTTCATATCGTAGCTATTTTTTAGGTCCGGCATATTAACTCTTAGGTATGCCATATTAAGCAGATTTTATTGTATATTAGATGATAGATTGAAATGATCCATGTACCGTGCTCAAAAATTACCTAGTCTTCGGATCGAGTATCAGTTTGAATTAACAAATATTAAAAGCAATGGATTCCACCCGGAACGGAAATACTGAGGGATTAGCTCGATTAGGGATTTGTTCTTATAATTAGATTAAAATTATTACGCACGTTCGTGTTGCAACGCGACATCTTTCGAATAAAATAATACTCTCAATCGAGATGGACAAGTGTGACCCGGGGTAACGTGAAATCGACGGATGTCACATCGCTAAAGACCCCGGTAAGGTTATAGAAAATTTAGAATATTGTATGCAATTGTAACATTAAAGTGGTTAGCTAGCTCATATTTTTAATAAACATAATCGCCATCGCGCTGATGTTTTTGTAAAGGTATGTGCTAGTTTGGTCCTCATCGGTGACTCCGGAGCGAAGATGTATTTTCCGTAATGATAACTTGGAATTGGGGCTAAGCGCACAATCAATTTATCATTTCACATCGCCTACTTGTTAAACTACAATTGAACTGTTTCATTTCTACTGGTTTTTCAGTTACCAAATATAAAATCATCTTCGCTGTGTCACCGCGACCTCCACTCGAAAGGATTCGGGACCGCTAGTACTGATGGAAATCAATAATAAAATCTACTGTTTGGGATCATTTACGGTAATACATCGATTTTTATAATGCTATCATAGAAAGTAATCGGACTCTCGATTTTAAAGAAACCGTTATTCGCCCAGTTTTTGTAAAAAAAAAATACATAGAAATGTAAAACTAAAAATATTTGTAACTGAAATAAAAAAAAACCCTGGTGCCAAAATTTTAATGAAAGTTACTAATTTGCTGAATAAATAAGTTGCTCGTTTTTTCTTCACACTTCATGGTCATTGTTATGTCGGAATCCTATCACAAGTGATTAAACAATACTACGTCAATATAAAGTGGACAGATGTACAAGTAAAAAGTCAAATTATATTATCAAGATAGCCCGGAAGTGTAAAGCAAAAGATACCCAACACTATTATGCAATATATCCTCTTATCAAATTTGTGTAAATTATTATCATATTTTTCAATGTAATGTTGTCGAAGTTTCGAGTAATTTGTTTTTACCTCTCCGATGTATCAATTGTACAGTACAGTAGTACTACGATAACATAACTACGATAGTGAAAGAAAATCTTCTGTAAAATAATAATCACTCAATTTGTGTCATTATAATCTAAGTGAGTGTTGAAGAATTTGAATGTCTGCATTCCCAGGTGTGTTCCCTATTCTGTTAAACTTCCTGATTCAGCAAAAGTAAACCAGTTATTTTGGCGTTCTTCTATACTTAAGAGTCTAAATCATCCCTTACTTTTGATGACTCCGAAGTTCAGTCTGATAATAAATAACATTTTTATTAAATAAAGTTTAGCTGCGGTCGAGAAAGAGTAGTGATCCCTTTACTTCAGAAAGCGTGCAAAATTTTCCACATATATTTTCTTAATATGGATGTTTTATCGGGCGTTGAGATAATCGTATCACTCGAAAGTAAAATGAATAATAAATAAACATAAAAAAATATAAACCATAACCTAATAACGTTTCTTAAGATTTATAGCTAAAAAGTATTTTATCGTCATTCAATATTTAAAAGAAGAAAATAATGAGAATAATTAAACTGAATACCTCTATTTATTTTCATTGATATAAAAAATCATTTATGATATTTATTCTTATCCGTAATGTTGCGAAATTCTATGATAATCCAGTAAAATATACGCGAATATGTACTTACATTTAATTAGGGTTTATATTTAGCGACAGGGCGGAGTCGCGGCCGGGTACTCGATACATTTATTGAACGTTGATAGAGATACTTGCAAATTTTAAAATGATCATTATTTTTTTGAACATTAATTTATAGGCAGAGCGATATGAAGGAATACCCTGCCGCGACGTGCCGCTCTTATGACTATCCCGACTCTGGGATTTATAATAGAATTTCATAATAGTGGATTCAATAAGCTAGCGCTAGCGATTGTCAGAAAACCAATAAACACACTGAATTAATCTCTTAAAAACTTCACCATGTTACTGACCAAAGTATACTTCAATCAATTTTACCATAGTTCTTAAACAATGTACAATATCTTACAGTTTAACTTTTTCGATTACATCATTCATTTCACTGACATGACAGCGAAATACTTTGATATTTGGGAAGTTCCGATAGATCCGAAGAAGAGACGATAGTAGTGTTACGGTTCGACATCGCGCAGCCTCTTAGAAAATGATGGAAAAGGTTTAGAAAAATATTTAGAGTACCAAGACTAAAGGTGATGTCGGTCCAATGGGATCGCCACGCTTTATGTAGCAAATTATTGAGAATAGTGAAATGCTTAGAAAAGAAAAATGAATAAGAAAAAGGGCGACGCGGCATTGGCAGTCGATTTTTGACGAACTTCACATGAACCCAGAAAACATGAAAATGGTAAATGGATTCATCCGTTTTATACTCGTCAAGTGTTTGAGTGTTGTGGACATATATATAATATAAAGTGTATTTTTGAATTGTTTTTATCAATTATTTAAGCTTAATTAAACGTAATTTATTATAATGCTTCGTATTGTATTTTTCTAAAATAAGAATTAGAGTGTTCAGAGTCGATTTTTGAAAGTCGTGTGTATATTTTGATATATAGTTATTGTTTTTTTTTCTGTTAAATAATATGCGAGTCGCCATATGTTTCGATCTCATTTTAATGTGAAGTTTCAACGAAAGCCAAAAATTCTTTTCTGCATTGCCGTGTTTCCTATTAGGATTGAATTATTGTAATGTAACCGAATCTACTGATATGAAGTTTAATTGACGCCAGAGTACTCCTGGATAATTGTAAATAAATTTAGATGAAGGGATTTCTCGTAAAACAAATAAACCTGCATTGGTTTATTTATTGGGATAAAATACATCGATTGATACGTATCGGAATTAATTAAAATTATACGATTTTTTCTTAGACATTTCAAAGATACTTAATATTTTAATGTATCAGTATGAAGCGAATTTATATTGATTGTGGGTATATATATTTACATATAAATCAATGGTTAAATGTTGCTAATGACGTATATTTTATTATATCATAAATAATTCATCAAATTAAAATGTCTTGGTAAGTGTTTTTAAAGTATGTGAAAAAATGCTGTTTCAGACATTGAGTCCAAATATTTGATATCTGAATTCATCTGATGTTCATTTCCTTACACAAACCCATTATAATATTGAGCACTTTACACTAGTCATATTTTTGTCGTGTAAACATTAAAAATATTCCATATTATAATAAGGCTTCCACGGAAATGTGTTCAGGTAGCGATTTTAATAGTAAATACAGAGGAAATTAAAATATTTTTTTACATAAATAAAAAAAAACTTGACTGATATATTTTCGTAACAAAATTGGAATTGTTAAAAATCGCACATTTGAGGTGATAAGAGAAAATTTATTAATTGTTTACTAATTGGCATCCGTATTCGTCGTTCATCGGTCATTAAGCAACTAAACCTGGGGGCACACTGTTGCTTATTTGTTGCAGTGTGCGCCCGGTTTTACAATCCTGAATCAAACGACGTGTTAAGGATCTGTTTGGAGTCGGATTCGCTCTATACCTGCAATCAATGTACGTCATCGCTAATAAAAAGTTTAAGAATATGTCTATATCTTTTTTGCAACACAACTAATGCACAATTGTTTATTATTAAACTCGTACTTAAAACTTCTCAAGCTCGTAGATATCTAGATTTTAGTTGCTCGTCTACCAAATGAAACAATTATTTGATATAATAAAAAATCTCAACTAGACTGAAGCAAAGATTAAAGTGGGTGAGATTTTTCGCTTTTATATAATGTTTTAGATCAGGAAAACGATACTTAATGACTGTATTAAGGGATTGATAAAATACGAGGCTGTCTTTTGAGTGAGTAGAAAAATTGTACCCTAGCGACGATTATTGATAGTTTAAATATATTCCAAATAATTACTATAGTTTCTCCTTAAACATTAGTTGTAATGTTTTTCTTATATATTGTGAAGTTTTAGGAATTAAATAACGCTAGAATATTTTTTTCAATTAAAAATTAAATTTAGCTCTATATTGATTGTTGTGATCTGAAGAAATTAAGTGTTTTTTTACTTCATGTTCTTTCGTAGTTGTAACATCGGTTGTACGTTTGATAAAAAAAGCCTAGTACCAGGCATTTGTTTTTAAATTTGCTGTTTGTCATAATTAATTATTGTATTTTGATTAGCTCTTCCTATAATTGGAATAGAATAAAAAAAAAAATACGAGCTTGAAATGCGTTACGAGGTTTTGCAATAATCCACAAATGGCGGCGAATGTTTTCATTTTGAGCAAAATTCGTTCGAGAAATTCCTTCATCGGGTTTTTTAAAACCATACTCGAAATACATCCCTTAGATTTTAAGATAACGGAGTTTCAAAACTTAAGAGGAATATTTGAGTACATAGCCTCTATAGTTGGTAATATTTTGTAACGTGCATCTTTGCAATATATTATGATATATTATAATAATTATAATTAAAAAATAAAAACACTTGCGAAGGTGAAAATTGGTTGTTAACTTACTCATAGCAGTATATTTATCTTAATATTTCTGTTTCAATGTTTGACGTCCAGATTTGTCTTGTGAAAGTGTGATATAAGCAATGCCACTCAAATTTTATGTACGTCACTGGAACGATGTCGTGTGACATCATGAATTATAAAAAAAATGCATATCAATAACAATTGTCTAAACATTTCGATGTTTTGATTACAATATCTTGTTAAAAATAATCATTTTATCACGCGGAATAATACCGTTAATATTGGTTCTTGTATAAAAAATGTTGCTGTATCAACTTGTCTAAGAATAAATTAATAGTTATAAATCAGTATTAGAAATATCGACGAAAAAGATGTGATACGTTTATATCTGAATGGATTCTACTAGATTTGAATTCACATGAATTTGACATAACATTTTTTATTAATTTCTATATACAAAAATGCGCATTCAATTTTTAACCAATTATAGTTACTTTGATATGTTATAAACACTTTCCATTGTTCACCTATAATTAATGCGTAACATTTTGAGAAGCTGTGAATTTTTTTTTACATCACATCTTTTTCTTCGATGCTGATTTACCGAAACAGTGGCGTACAAATAAATTGGGAACGATTTTATCGGGCCAAAAAAATGAAAGAATCCTCCGAAAAATATGTATCACAAAAATTTGGGGTTATGTTTTTTTTTGACAATTTCAGAATAGATTTTATCTCGTTATATCAAACACGCGTGGTTGATTTGCCGGCAAGGCGTTCGATAGAGTTACTCAATGAAATACTCACTCTTTTTAATGAAAATTCCCCCAACCCAACCCCAACTAATAATGTGCGTTCTCTTGATATTAACAGTGTGAACAATATTCATGATTACGATAACAGATTGTCATAATAAGGGACAACTCGTACACGTCTTGAAATAATTCAAATTTTAGTGGTAGGTTTGTTCAATCGGGTATTTTATAACCACCGATGAATTCCGGTGATTTTGGTACATATTTACTTAAATGACTGAAAGTTTGCATACTCTATCGATAGTGTCTAATATCCATCGAGCACCCTCATATAAAAGTATTAAAAAATACATAGCATTTGTTTTCTTCATATTATATTTATCGACTTTATATATATTATATATATTTATAATGAAAATATTAACTACAGCATGAAGTATGTATTATTAATCAATATTGAAGCATTATTATTATTATTGAAAAATACATTATATTTAATAGGAATTATTATTCTGCATAATTAGCTAAAATATAACAATAATAAAAATACGTATTTGTATCGGAAATTTGCATGTTTTATTTGTGCCCCTTTTCCCTTTTCTGTTTACCTAATACATATTTCAGCTAACCAAAAACTCTCAGCCCAATACGGTTGTAATTTCAATAGCTAGTAACAGTACGAAGGATGTGGAGAGATCGACTTTACCTTACATTGCAATTCCGACGTTAATAGAGATGTTCGCTTAAAACAAGTGTGCGCAACTGGTCTAATTATATTTTGCCTTTTGATTAAAAAAATATCAAAATGATTCTTATTACAAAGACGATCGCCATGAAAATGAAGATTAAAAGCAGCCATGGCTTAAAGCGATTCGTTCATCTCAACTAGGGCTTCCGATTCGGTTTAAACTGAAACCGGTTGACCGGTTTACCGCGTGTTTTGAAAACCCGGATTATTTCACTCGGTAAACCGCGTTTTTTAAATTACTTTTATTTACAGTATTTTATAAATTCGACGTGTTTCAGAGGGGATTAAACAATCACCTATGTCAAGAAGTTGTCGAAATTATACACGACATAAAGATTCTTAAACTATTTGTGATACATAAGGCACATTTAACACAATAGCTATTATTGTAAATGTGAGAAATCATCAGTAGAAATCTTGAAGAAATCGTTGACTAGAATAATATTTATAAAATTACAAAAGTAAGCAATTTTAAAATTTATAATCAACAATACGTTAAATATTTTAATATCAATATGTGCTAGTTATTTTATGAATACTTCTTTTTCCTTTAAAGTGGTAATTTAAAGATATATTGTTTATATTTAACATTATACTAATATAAATTTAAAAACTTTTGTAGGATTTTTTTCGAAAATAATGAAATAAAGTTTTTCGGTTTAAACCGGTTAACCGGTTTTTTGTCAACAAAAACACCGAAAACCGGTTAGTAATTATTGGATGCCCTAATCTCACTTTAACACCAGATAGAGAGTATAGAAAAAGACAGAATTGATTAGTGTGATCACGTTTTAATGCGTGCTGTTCCAAAGAATCATCGGAGCGAACATTCAAGTTGCTTAACTGATGGCAATTTAAACGTTCATTTATACAACATAATATACATATGTTCAATAATTGCAATCTAGTACATACATACTGTTCAAATACATTATCGATCACGGAAACTAATGAAGTCGTAAAGAAATCGCAGTAGGCCGATTTTTGACAACTGAGCACACTTCCTCCAGCCTGGGTAACCAAAAGCCCTGAAAATACACCTAAAATAGCACATAATACTTGTGCAACGATCAGTACTCTGGCTTACTTCTGGCACAATATTCAATTTTGTAGTGCCTTGTAAATAGATAGATTGAGTGAAAGAGTTACTTAGAATTAAAATATGAGATGCTATATTTTAACACATCCACAAAATTGTGACAAAAATTATGTTTAATATTTAAAATAAGACTTCCAACATGGGGGAACCAGAAAAGGTATAAACGACAATATTATTACAATAAATCTATTTTTACTGAAGAATCGATGACAACAGTTTACAGGAAAATTTATTTGAGTTGCAGTAAGTATGGTACTGAGAGTATAATTGAACTCCCTAGGCGAAAATACATTTAGAGATCCCATTGGTGGTGCAGTTATTAATTTAGGTGATACACAAATGAGATCGTAGGCCCCCAGTACTTATTTTTTTAAAACACTTTTTAAAAAAATAAGTACTGGGGGTACTGAGTTAACATTTCGTTATGTTTCGTTATGTTACGAAATGTTAACTCAAGTACCAGTGTGGCTCTCAGACGTATAATATTTTACCTCGTAAATAATATTTGTCGTATTTGTATCTTCTATATAAACATTAGACACTGTTTACTGTCTGTCAGTTCGAGTCCATTCGTGCGCTCGAAAGCCTGAAGATGCCGAAAGGCGAAACACGGGTCGTTAGTGACAAAATACATGGAAGTGTACAAAATTTCAATAATCCAAATTAAGTTATAAGAATAAAATTAGAATATTATGTATATTAGAATAAAAATAATTAAAAAGATGCGGAGAATTTTCCACCACAATGGTTGTAATAGCAAAAATGTGTCACTTTATAAACAGTCAACTAACGTCAACGACTCTTCCTGCTGATAGAACACTGATTCTAAAC
This sequence comes from Himalopsyche phryganea, assembly GCA_022494535.1. NCBI lineage: Eukaryota > Metazoa > Arthropoda > Insecta > Trichoptera > Rhyacophilidae > Himalopsyche > Himalopsyche phryganea. Next base: position 1,383,370 of record JAGVSL010000134.1, on the reverse strand, counting down.
CAGGGGGCCTCGAAACATTTTAAGACAGGCCGCAATTTTTTTAAATACTTGCTAAGCTTAAATAATATTTTTAGAATATAAAATTTACCACGTACCAGGGTGTAGCCAGCGATTTCCATTTACATGGTATCATATGCAATTAAGAGCACTAGAATTCAAACTCCAATTAATAACTGCCAAACCTGGATTGATAATGAATTAATTTGAGTCATCAGCTTCTTAGATTCATTGAATAATATTATATGAACTTTTAACATTTTTTATTGTGTTTTGAATATCACTGTCATACATGTGGGAAACTGTGTCTTGTTAAATCTCTTGATTGAAAATTTTACTACTTCATACGTCGTATTTCTTTTTGAAAATCGCATACACCTAAGCAGGTGTCACAAAAGATGCCATGCAAATGCATTTGCATTGGAAATTCACGTGTAGCCTTTAATGAATTTAATACACATGCCAAATATCTGCAGTGGAACGAGGCAATATTAAAACTTATTCGTGTGTCCTGGAATAGATATAACGTTATCAAACGCTTTCGTAAAAGTGAATTTCGTTCAAACAAAAGAAAATGTTGAATGCTAATACCGTTTTCACGAAGATACGCTCTTGACATGGCGATGAATGCATTTGATTAGAAGTGATCACACGTTTTGTCTCACACTATTGCTTTTGAATTAGAAATTTGAAATATATTATAGATAAGAAAATATTTTCCATAACTATTCCCGTATCACGTAGTCAGTAACAAGCATCATATTTATAATTCTGACTGGTGTTGTCATATTTTCGATAATAGTCTTTGTGTGAAGATAATTATCGATAATTTTCTTAGATTCACAATATAAAGGTTTATTGTACCATTTCATTTATAAATGTAGAGTTTCGTTTTATTTATCAGTTTTGGGAAGGTAAGTCGATTATATTTAAAAAAATAAAACATAATTCATTTGTACTACTTCCACATATTTATAATGATCAGGAGCGATTTCGCTCATCACGAGCATTATCAACTGATAAAAAGACAAACAGAACAGGCTTATTTATATAAAATTGAGTGTAAAAATGAAGACATATAAAACTGATGGATGAACGGATGATTTTCACCTCCAAACACTAGTAATTTAGTGATTAGTAGTGTTATGGTAATTAGTACTTTTTGTATTACTTCCTCCTCAAGTCCAGTAGAAGGAAACAAATCCAACCTAACCTTCATTTTTAATTTAAAAAGAAGAATCATTGTTCACCTTAAAAATAAATAATCTTGCGATATAGTTAGTCTGAAGACGCTTATTGATGAAGCGAAACATGTTACATTAGTAACACAGGCAGTTGAATAACTAAGTTATCAATTTTAATTTTATATTTAATTTTTTGCATATACCAGCCAAACATAAAGTTGTAAATTTTTTTAACCATGTCTGCTCCCAAAGTGGAGTATATGGGCTTCTCATGTAGCGTCTCAAAAGAATATGTTCTTTTTTTTTTTTTTTTTTTTAATAAAACACAATTCATTTGTACTACTTCCACATATTTATAATGATCAGGACCGGTTTCGCTCATCACGAGCATTATCAACTGATAAAAATACAAACATAACAGGCGTATTTATATAAAATTGAGTGTAAAAATGAAGGTGTATAAAACTGATGGTTCATGAACTGAGACAAGAAAATACTGATTAGCAAACAAATTATACATAAATCAAATAAAAGAGTCTACAATTAAAATGTTATGGACCTCTTGCAAATCAATAAATACTAATCTGAAATCACAAATATAGCTACATTTTTTTAATGACATTACTAATGTAATAAGCAATAATGAATCAGGAAAATTATAAGACAAAATTAGTGAGCCATTTAAGAACATTCAAATATTAACAATAAACAGCCATCTTAAGTGGAGAAAGCAGAGCAGCTATGAGTATCCATTAAACTTTTAATATCTGAAAAACAAAAATTACAGAGACAGAATCAATTCTTACAAGTTAAAAATAACCTTACAGGTATAATACAAATTAATTAATTGGATATAACAAAGGAGAAGACAGTTTGCTCATTTAATAAATTTGAATTGGGCAAAAATTTATATCTGTTTATTTCTAAAATCTCTTGTTTATCTAATTTTAAAGATTTGTTATTTAAGTGCAGGATTTTGAAATTTTCTGTTATGTCAAACGTATGTTTATTTAGAAACAAATGGTTACCAAATTTAGACAAATCATTTCCTTTTTTAGCACAAGCTAGATGTTCCTTGATTCTAATATTAAAAGACCTTCCTGTTTGTCCGATATATCTAGCTTCGCAGATATATCGGATATATAGATAAGATATACAGATATAGTTAAGGTATGTAAATAGAAAAAATACTTAAATTACATGATTTTCTTAAATGGCGATTATCTCAAAATAAGGTTTTTTGACATAACACCTTCTGCCACTATTCCGACTAGTATAAACTAATCATTGTTAATTGGGTGATATAAAAATACTTACTGATTTTCCTTAAATGAGGGCACTAGATGCAAAAGTGCCACTGTTTTATTTTGGTCGATTTTAAGACAGCTATTTATAATGAAAGTGCATCTAAATGCTTTTGTATGCAGTCTTCGTTTTAATAAAAAGTGACTATTTCTCATACAAAAAAACAATTTTAAGTGAATTGCAAAGACGATACTCAATTTCAACCGATCACAGAACAGCTACAGGCTACTGCTAAGTTTATTTGGCTGGACGGTGTAGTTTTCGTGAGTCATAATATATTATTATGAAGGTGAGATGGAAAACCATCTCTGTCGAAAAAGGTTTTTTAAATATTGTCCTATCCAGTACATATATTTTGATTATGTATTTATTAACGGTTAATTGGAAAGATACTTTATTAATAAAATCTCGGTTGCTTTCGTTTGAAATCAGAGGGTCTCCAAACTATGGCCCGCGAGCACCACCAATCCGGCCCGCGGGAGCGTGTCGGACATTCCCGGTATCTGGCCCGCGAAATTTCATTTTGGTTACTTTGTAAAAAGTCGTACAATATAATAATCAGATTTTTTTTATTTAACGACCAATTAAGAAACACAATCACCGAAGTACGTAATGAAAATGAATATTTTAACTGTAATTAATGATATGAGATTTATCCTAAAAACTTACAATAAGTGACATACATAGGTAATTCATATAATGAAATTAAACATTATGATTAATTAGATTTATGTACCTGTATCTTTCCTCTGACAATTGCTTGCAGTTGTGGCTCAAGTTTACTAGTGGAAATTATGAACATTTGAAGTCTCTGCTCTGTAATTGTATATTTCATTTTGGAGAATGTTTTATCACACAGATAAAAATGCCGATTTTATAAAAAGACTGAAAAGGTTCCAGTAATGTTGACTTTAAATTCCACCCCCGCTCCCTGCGCCATAGATATCTCACTCGCCGGCTAGTCCCGATACGAAAATTTGCGCGTAATTCAAAACTACAGTTTGTTGGTATGATGAGCTAGCTAGATCTTGGCCCTTGGATCTCAGCGGAGGAGTCAGTGTGACCCTTAGGCTAAAAAGTTAGCAGACCCCTGTTCTAAATGAACGAATTTATGCGAGACATTACTATCCATCCGATTTAATTGCGACAAGGGGTTGTATAAGGATTCTCTGCGTCATCGAAAGATCTCAAATGAACAGTCGAAGTGGATATAATATGTTTTACAATATTCCCCAGGCTACTTCATGTTATAACACAACACCACCCGCTTTACAACCTTATTACATGATGTTTTCGGCAACTTTAATTGGTATTGGATATTATATTGGAAATTAATAAACTACAATTATACTTATCGATACTTATAGTTCTTATTAGTATATACAAAATTTTGTTGATTTGATTTATCCGGCAATATTATAATAATTAGTTATCCAATAATTCACTTGTAGTTATAATATTTTAGATAGATTCATTATTTCTAAATTATATATTTCAATATCATGGTAACTGGTAGACCTGTATAGATTTAATAAATCTGGACTTATTATACAATTTCTTACAACAGTCATTCCCAAAGTGGTTCCTACGGACCCCCAGGGGTCCTTGAGACCGCTGAGTAGGTCTGTGGCAAATTATTAATATTTTGGGGGTGCGTGGACAATGTCGGGGGGTCCGCAAAAGGTTTAATATAAAAAAAATATTTGCGACACATTTTCATTATTATTAAAGTTGAAATAAATAGCAATAAATAAATAGGTTGATTGAATTTGCATTTACTTGGTAGAACTCTACTATAATAGTATAAAATAACAAAGTATTTAGTTCTACAAATTTTTATCAAGTAGTTGATAGAACTAAATGCTTTGTTATTTTATCCTATTAAAATAAATTGGTAGTGATTTCTTGGGAGTCGGACCCTTTTGCAAGCAGACCCACAAACTCATATATATCCATACTAATACGAGAGCCATTTGTTGAATAACCCACAAATGAGGAGTGGAAACCAATGTTTGAACAAGATACCACAAATTCTATGCCCAAAAACAGATACCAATTTTATATCCTGCATTATGGGTCACTGTACAGAGGCTGTCTTCCTATTTAGTAGAATGTAGATTTAGTGCAGTAATGAACCTCTATTCTTAAAACATCACAATGTTTTATTTATATTTTAGTTTTACATTACGTTTACCATTCAAGACATCAAAATTAAATTTACATTTTTTATATTATGCAGTTATATAAAGTAATTTTACTTTGGGGGTTCATGGTCAGGTTTTGCTTTAAGAAGGGGTCCATGAGCATAATAAGTTTGGAAACCATTGCCTTACAAGGACAAAACTCATCTATCACTGAAGACTTTAAACACAAAGTCTTGAGCATAAACACGCGTCCTACAGTTTATTGCAAAACCGTAAGATAGATACTGTGGTAGTAACGTGTTATAATATTTTAATAAAATCGTGGCGCTTGAAGAAACAGCATCTTCGACATGAAATAGCAAATCGATATGTTAAGTCAGAAAAAATACAATTAATTTCACCCTACGCATTTTAATAAGTCGACTGTGTTTTGACCAATTGATGTGACCCTCTAAAAATACGAAAATGGTCAAATTTAAAAGACGAGACAGGGCAAGTCTCGGCCAAATGATGTAAATTAGAAAAATAAATTTACCACTATATGGAAGGGAAACATCATTTTACATTGGTTTTAGGTTTACAATTTTTGACCCGGCCATTTGATGTAAGCCACTATTATATCGACACTCCCTACGTTTAATCCCGTATCTGCGAACATGAGAATTTACACGATTGCATTTCAAAGATTTATAACGCAACTCACCTTATAATGTTTTCGATAAAAACAGTTTTTTCTTTCTCCTGAACAATTTCATCGGCGCTTCTATGGCTTAAAAGAGTCCATAGCTGGAAGTATTCTCTGAAGTACTTCGTAATGATTTATTTTATATTGATTGGTTAGGGATTTACTTAGTAGAACTCCATTATAATAACGTAAAAAGTAGTTGATTCCACAAGAATTATTAGACATAGTTGATAGCTACTTTGGCTTCACACGTTCGTCATAACAATAGTTTTTGTTATGATATTTACATTTGCAGAAAAGAAAATCGATTCATTCTTTAAAGATTTACTTTAGATGTGTATTATTTATTACTTTTAAGGTGTTAACTGTCAAGTTTCGGTGGAATTCATTATATTTAAAAAAATAAAACACAATTTGTTTTGTAATATTGTTGATCATGCACGTGATGAGTGAAACCGATCCTGATCATTTTAAAAATGTGGAAGTAGTATTGTGTTTATTTTTGAAATTCTTGCATTATTCTTACTCTCAGTTAAATTATTGTCAACATAAGACATTGATGTATTTTGTTATTGTCATAAAAATGCAGACAGATCTAAAAAAAATAGGGGAGGTCATATTATTGAACCATTCGTGTACTTAGACTTTGAACATCTGGCTTCAGGTAAAAACGCATTTCAGGTAAGTTCAATAAATTGTCAAGCAATAGCTACAGGTTTGATAAAGGGGCCACATGCTTATTATCTGTTATAATAGATATTTATTTTAATATTAAAAATAAAACGAGTTGATTAGAATCACGATTTTCTCATCCCAAACTATAAAATTAAAGTGATTTGAATTTGCAATATGGAATAATATTCATTGCTAGAACTTAGTTATTAGAATATGGTAAAAAATAAATTAAGTTAAAATTATTTCAACATCACACCATCGTCTGGAAAATTCTAATTGAACTAAATTAATTGCCGCCATATTTTTATCTTACTCTTAATCGTGAAATAGGATTCATTATTGTGTATTATATTAGTAACGTCATTAAAAATTTTGTTCAGCTAAATGGACTTTTAATGTAGCTATATTTGTGATTTCAGATTAGTATTCAATGATTTGCAAGAGGTCCATAACATTTTAATTGTAGACTCTTTCATTTGATTTATGTATCATTTGTTTGCTTATCAGTATTTTCTTGTCTCAGTTCATGAACCATCAGTTTTATATACCTTAATTTTTACACTCAATTTTATATAAATAAGCCTGTTATGTTTGTATTTTTATCAGTTGATAATGCTCGTGATGAGCGAAACCGGTCCTGATCATTATAAATATGTGGAAGTAGTACAAATGAATTGTGTTTTATTAAAAAAAAAAAAGAACATATTCTGTTGAGACGCTACATGAGAAGCCCATATACTCCACTTTGGGAGCAGACATGGTTAAAAAAATTTACAACTTTATGTTTGGCTGGTATATGCAAACAATTAAATATAAAATTAAAATTGATAACTTAGTTATTCAACTGCCTGTGTTACTAATGTAACATGTTTCGCTTCATTAAGAAGCATCCTCAGACTAACTATATCGCAAGATTATTCATTTTTAAGGTGAACAATGATTCTTCTTTTTAAATTAAAAATGAAGGTAAGCTTGGGTTTGTTTACTTCTACTGGACTTGAGGAGGAAGTAATACAAAAAGTACTAATTACCATAACACTACAAATCACTAAATTACTAGTGTTTGGAGGTGAAAATCCCAAGGGAAATAAATTTTATAGTGGTGAGCCACCTGTCCTATTCAAAGTGTTATTTCTTAATAATCGATTTCTGCTGATAGTACTGGTAAGATTGAAAGTATCTGCCAGCTGAAATAAGCGATGTTTGGTATAGCCAAAGTGAATTCAGTGAAAGAAACCATACATAATGCCCCAACTGCCGCCCCATTGTACTGCGAACCCCAGGGATTCGCTTGGTCGAGGTCTATTCACGGGCCCCTATACGTCTGGCGAATTCTCATACTCAATAATGGCGAACGGAGGTGTTTTTTTCCCTTTTCAAGGACTAATTTTTTGCATAGGTAAACCAGTTTTGCACACGAGTTTGATGAATAAGTAGTTATATTTTATTATTCTTTTTAATATCGGAATTCGTTGACAATTTTTTGTTAGATCAGCTGGCATTATTTAGCATACTATTTCTCTAGGGTTCCGTAAAGAAATAACACTGCGATATTGAAACGCATACCGTCGTAAATTTAATTCTTTGTAACAAAAGCTCAGTTTTAACTGACCATGAAACAATAGCGCAACGACAATTTTCTTAGAAGCCAAAACATTTTATTTATAATAGCCCAGACCGGTCTGTAGGCGTAGATGTAAACGTTTTTTACTATTGCACATACATGAAATGTTATCATGACCTAAGCGTCCGCAGTTTATATAAACAATACACACAGTTCTGACGTGACGCAAATTCCGAGGCAAACAAACAACAATCAGTCCGTCTGTATGGAAACTACTACTTCAAATATTCATTATTTCAATGTCAATACCGTCATCTATGACGTCATTCCGACTAGTCTAAAATAATCTTTGAAGCATACAAATTACAAAAAAATAAATAATTAGTACCTCTTAGATGAGCGAAACCGGTCCTGATCATTATAAACATGTGGAAGTAGTGCAAATGAATTATGTTTTATTTTTTAAAATTACCCTATTCTAATGGAGTTCTACCAAGGAAATGCCAATTCGATCAATATCTTTAAGTCCTTTCTTTATACCATTCATGATCGATATCTTTCCCACATTGAGTCATTGAGCGACTGTTTCACAACAATTTCTCGTAAGCACAGATGTTCCGTTAGAAGTCCACATACTCTGCAGCGTGCATGGTTTATAAAAACATTTTTAGTACTAGTAAAATATCGCTTTCAAATATTAAGGGTGTCATGATTCTACTCTTGTAAAAATCAAAATGAAATTATTAGCCATAGTTAATCACCATTGTTTATACATAAAGAACAAGATTGAAGTGGCATTATTTGATATAAAATTTAAGTATTTATATCAAGCACTCTGTTGTGTGTTTTTATGTTTTATAACATGCGAGTTTCTTTTCAGTTTCATTCATTCTTAAACTTGCCAGACTATATTGTTTGCCGACGATGATTTTCGACCGGTTCCGATTCCCGTGGTAATTACGTCATGTAGGGTAGCACGATTTATTTATCCATACGAACATAGAAGCTCCAGTTTTATATCAAGTTACCCATCTACTTTAATGGGAGAGATTAATAAAATTATAATTAATCATTAAATGCGTTGCAAAGAGGGTGTCAAGTATTTATCTGCATACTTATACAATCAATACAAGTTAACTATTTAAAATTAAACCAAACAACTACATTATCATGCCAGATAATGAGATTTTTACAGATATAAAACGTCTATATTTATATAAAAATGAATATCTGTTTGTTGGTTTGTTGGTTTGTCCGGATCTTATAGGCTCCTAAACTACTCAACCGATCGCGACGAAACTTTCAGGAAGGACTTATTGTGATCATGCCGGGAAATATTATATAAAATAAATGTTTGTTTGTCCTTTACGCGTTCCTTTACCATTCATACGATTTCGATGAAACTTCGGTGAGTTGTTGTGCACACACCCGTGAAGGGTTCTGAAGAAAAAAAATTGAAAATCTAAAATTGAAAAAAAGAATCAAATACGTACGAAGAGCGACATCTAGGAAAAACCTTCTGATTTATTCATGTACGCACCAGACGAAAAACAAAAATATTGTGTTATAACAAGTGCGATATTGAAACTCGGGTTCGGGTCGGACCAGACCTGAAGATGATGGGCTCGAACCGGGTAAGTCTATAAAATTTCGGCCTGTGCAGATCTCTAATCCAAAAGCAGTTCAATAAACAGAATTAAAACACAAATCCTTTCTTTCTTTGAGTGGCATTGCAGCGCATGCCGGGTACTCACTAGTATTTAATAAAACTGATATTGAAGATTTAGTGGTTGGTGAATATTTATAAAGTAGCAAGAGGCATATAATTTAGTTTCAAAGTATGTAATTAAACGTATCAGACATCTTGAAATTTAAATGGCCAATTTTGATGTCCAATTTTTTGTAATTTAAAACACATTTCTATTATATTATTTGTATAGTCATAGGGTACCTTATACTTTGTTTCGAAAACAGATGCTTGTTTCGAAAACAGACTAACCAGCACAATATTAAGATCTAAAAGACGCCGATCGAGCTGGTGGATGTGGTTTAATAATAATATTGTGTGTGCAACAGTCTATGAGCTCAATCGTCACTGTTGACATTTTTTACTGGATGCATCATTGCAACCATTTGACATGCTGGAGAAAAAACCTTTTCAGTCTCTTTCTGGTTACATCCAATGTTTATACCGCGCATTTCCTTCGCATCTCTACTGCGAGTTCCTATCGTGGCTTCTTTCCCGCCAAATACACGTAAAACCAGAGCGTGTTATGTTAAACCCTTCGTCTACCCGTGAGCAGCACAAATATTTAATGAGTAATATTTTGTGAAACAGCATGGAAATTTGCAAAGGGGTGACTTGATAGTATTTTATCGCAGCAGTGTGGAGTCAATAAGGCACAAGTCTGCTTTTCTGTGTTATATCAATATTGCCTGACTTATGGGTTATGCCACATGCGACACCCATAAAAAAATTGAAATTTCAAGAGGTTGCAATAATACAGAAATATAAAAAAAACAGCTCTCATTTATATGCATTACTAGCAACTACTCGGCATGCGTTGCAATGCCACTCAAAGAAAGAAAGTGTTGGTGTTTTTATTTTATTTATTGAAGTGTTTTTGGATACAAAATATTTTTTGTTTTCCGTCTGGTGCGCACATGAATAAATCATAATGTTTTCCGAGATTTCGCTGTTTGTATGTATTTGATTCTTTTTTTAATATTTTACATTTTGGGTGTGCGCACAACCGCTCACCAAAGTTTAATCGAAATCGGATGAATGGTATAGGAACGCATAAAGGACAAACAAACAGACAGTTATTTTTATATATATATATAGAATTCGATACAATTTGACAAAATCGTATAACTATACAAACAAGACACAAATTCTTTACTGATTATTCAAGTTTATGTATGACGGGACCTGTTTCGCTCATTACATAAAATTGATGAATCAGTATAATGTGTTTTATTTTTATAAATAAAATGCCTTAGAATTGACAGTTGACACTAATGGGTTCTTTGGGTTACATGTCTTTATTCTATATCGACTGTGGAAATGAAAATGGACGTAACCCACAAACAAAAAATATTGTGTATAGCCCAAACTAAACGTGTATTAAACTGTATACGTTGCGATTATCAAAAAAAAATATTTTTAAAAGACGGAGGGATAAGTCCTTTTGCCTTTTTACAGCAATATATTTTATATAAATATAGTGTATTAGCACGTTTCGTGTGAGTAATACACAATATTTTTTGGTATGGGTTACGTCCTTTTGCATTTTTACAGTCGACATATTATATATTTACATATAAAAAATATAGTGTATTAACACTTTTGTGTGAGTAATACTCAATAAGTTTTGGTGTGGGTTACGTCATTTTTCCTTTCCAAGGTCGATATGTTAACTGTTATGTCTCGTTCGATTTTCTATGTTTCTCGTGAGGATTTTTGAGGTTTTTTTTCTGGTAATAATTCGAGACACCGTAAATATAATAGTAATGAGATTAAGTTATGTCAGAGGAAAATAATTTAAACGAAATCCATTGATAAAGTCGTCAGAAGTATTCTGAAATTGAAAGAACTCCATTATAATAAGTTGATATTTGTTGGCTCGAGTACGGACAGTTTCATTATTTATAAAATAACAAAGTTAAAACGTATTTAGTTGTACAAAATATTTAAATTTATACATACATTTTGTAGAAAGAAATACTTTGTTATTTCATCCTATTATAATGGAGTTCTACCAAGTAAATGCCAATTCAATCAATAAAGTTATATATATTGCTGTTAAAATTATCAGTTCCTGTCTAAGGCAGTTACGAAGTGTGAAAATGAGGAAGATTACAATACATATTATGTATTAATTATGTAGGTATTATAAAAAAGTATTTATATGAACAAACTGAGTTACACGTCGTAGTTAATTGTGAAGTATTTAACCCTTTGCTCTCTGAATATAGCTCTTAAAAGCTGTAGCTGATTTTTTTTCAACATTTTGAGAAAACTCATATTGGTGAAAATTTACTGGTAAATCATACTCTTTTTATCAGTAAGGCACAATTATATTTAATATTTGAAATCAAGAATCGTACGACTTAAAAAAAAAGATTATAAATTTCACAATTTTGAATAACGAAAATATTAAAAACCTTGTTTCATCGTCAATGTTTCCTCTTTCAAAGTATCACGATTTTCACAACTTACTGCCGTGGTGGTATTTTTCCGAACTGAATATTGCTCTGCTGTCAATAAGTTCAAGATATGTCAAAATAAGTACTGTCATAGATTAAGTTGGCAAATATTTACCCTGGTATATGTTAACGTCGTACTTTTTTGTGCAGTCAGGCGGCAAAGGGTTAATAAAAAATATGAATTATTTTCAATCATTTACATTGAGCCCCGAAATCTAGGATTAATATTTAGACAATCGCATTAACGAATTGACCGGGATACGGGGATTGGAAGCCCTAGTCCTGATTGTTTTAAAAACGTTTTTTTTTAAAACAAAATTTTTCCACCAAGAATAAACAGGTAAAGAAAGGTATCAACTATATTTTATACATCTTGTAGAATATTTAATACATCGACTGAGCTTGAGTACTTGATGGAATTTCAATATCCAATTTGTTTGTATTGTTGAGAAATTGTTGTTCTCAACAATTCAAACTTCTTGTGGAAATAAATATTCACTTTACAATAAAGACTGCTTTTTTAAAAAAATCGTTGCTTATATGATCAAGTGCGCATCATATCGTAAATGCATTTCATATTTTCGTTCAGTGAATATTGTGTTGTAATAATATGTATTAGAATATAGATATATTTTTGGAAAAACCATTTGAAGTTTACTTGGAAAATTTGCACAATACGAACAAAGTCGGTTTTGCTTGTGCATGTAAGAGGATTTTTGAATTCCTCGTACTGTAAACTATTTAAAATGAAAGCTTTATTATATGACAGAGAGTTTGTCCGCGATAAAGCCTCGTGAATAATTAAATTGTCATCACAAGCTCTATGCTACGTAGCATACAGTAGCGCGCATACTATAAACAAATGGCAGGCGCTTTTAATCAATTAAAAGTTAATAATTACAAAGTGTATCAGATAGTTGGCTCAAGAACAAATTATACATAAACGATGTTAAATAGTCTTCAATTAAATTGTTGAGGACCTCTTACAAATCATTAAATACTAATCGAATAACAAAAATGAAGCCACATTAAAATTCCATTACATGAGCAATAGGTAATGAGGTTTTAAAATAATTTCTAAATATTCATAAGCCAAAATAGCAAAATACTTAAAAAAGCGATGATGAACCTGGCTTGGACATGTGCTGCGGATGCCCCAGGGGAGCATGGATCCTGCCTGTCTCTTATACCAACCAGATCGATTTCGTCGCCCTGGAAGAACGCTGATGACCATTCATATGATGTATTCGACTGAGCTACGGGACGCTGGGATGACCTGGCATTAAACGAAGAGACTGGCGGGGGATAGAAAAGCTTGGAGGAACTGAGTGATGGCCATATACTCCGAATAGGGAGTGGATATGGTTTAAAAAAATAGAAAATTAGGAAATTTTAAAAGAATTTAGTGAACCATTTAAAAATAATGAAATACGTATTTATCATTAACTCTAAAGATCGGTCAGGAGCATCCAAAAGATATCTGAAAACAAATTTAATGAGACCAGAATCAATTCTTACAAGCTATAGTATAAAAATAAATTTATTAATGTAATCCATATGCGTAGATTAATGAAACAGATATAATTATTTATGAATTATTTTTAAACTCTTAAGAATAATTCATAATTAGGCTCCAGCCGCGCCTATCGTGCTTTATATGTAAAACGCCTGCACTAATATGCACTGCATCTCAGCGGTTTATGTAAAAAACACGATATGAGCGGCGTACCAAAATGCGGCTAGCCTCCAGTGCGTTTGGGTGTTTAATGTGGGCTATTATTTTTACTTCATATTAGTATTTATTGATTTGTAAGAGGTTCTTAATTTTATAATTGTAGACTATTTAATTTCGTTTATAAATAATTTGTTTGATTACTTGTAAATTTCTTGTCTTAGTTCATGAACCGACTATTTGATGTACACTTGGGCCTCGTATACCACGGTTTTGATATAACATGGTTTCAGAAAAAAAATAATTAACATGTTTGATTTGTGACTATTTTATATAACTTGTAATTGTTAACATTCAATTTTATATAAATAGCCCTGTTATGATTGTATTTTTATCAGTTGATAATGCTCGTGATGAGCGAAACCGGTCCTGATCATTATAAATAAGTGGAAGTAGTACAAATGAATTGTGTTTTATTTTTTAAAATATAATGTCTTTCCACCAAGAATTGACAGTTAACACCTTAAAAGTGATAATGATATGACCAAAGAAGAAGTTACGCCACTGTCATAGATATTTTATAATTATTGATACCTACGAAAATAAGCTAGACTCAGCAGTGAAGGTAAGTTTAATATCCAACAATATTCTCGTATCAAAAAATACGTCTCGAATAATACGTATTCTGAAGGTGAATTGTTAAGTCGGACAATTCCTTTTGTACTTAATGTACATACAAAATTTCGCACAATGCACTTACTGTTTGAATTTTTACCTGGATAGTATTAAGTATCGAGGGATAGTAATAATTTCTAAGTATTTGGTCTTTCGATTTATGGTTTTCTGTTCGTTGTCATGAATGTTTTGTGTTGTCTAAGACTCCCTCCCACCCATCCGATCCTTAAAACGGGGTGTAGTGAGAGTAGATTAGCCAACCACAAGACCTCTCCTAGTCCTATCCTTATATCCCTACTCTCGTTGAAAAAAGAGAGGTTGAGCAACTGATTAACAAGCGGTCCTTATAGAAAACTTATGCTGGGATACCTCTATTAGAAGGCCATATGGAGATGGTAAAAAAAATATCTACCGTTTTAGACGATAATATATAATATTTAACACACTACTTACTCTAACATCATAACTTTTATTTAGAAATGAGTAAACGTATTCAATGTAATAATTACGCTTTTAGATGTTCTAGGAAACGAAACATAAAAGGTATTATTAATTATTTGAGTTACACGTGGAGCTACACGAAAACAATTTAAATTTAATCAACATGCAGATGTTTTCGTTCAAAGGGACAGAACTTCATTGTTCAAAGGAGTATGCACTGCTCTAAAACATTTCCAGCGGCTGCGAAATAAACAATATCGGAAAACAGCACACGGGTTGATGCTTTTTCTATGTCGATTTCCGGGAAATACAAAACATGTGCCTTGTTGTGTAATATGCTTCGCTCGTAATTGCTGTACGTTTTCAAAGAGGAAAACCCTTTGAAACAAACTGTCACGTGTGAACTTTCAGCCACGCTGTAAATGCATTATTATGCAGCCGAGGCGCAGTCAACAGAATATGTTTGTTGCTCTACGCCAAACATCAAATCCAAATTTTATCAGTTCATAAACAAAAGTGGATATCAAACTGCCACTAGTACACTTCAATTCACATTGACTTGTCATTGTAGGGATTCCAACTATTCGTCATTATCAACTATTCGGATATTGAAAATTGAAACTATACATATAAATATACATAATTTAAAACATCGACTGAGGGTGATTGACAATCGAGCTGTCAATTCGAGGCCATTCGTGGGGTCGTTAGTGACAAAATACATGGAATTGCACAAAATCTCAATAATTCAAATTTGATAAACATATATATTTTTTTCACTTCCGCTCCCAACGTGGAGGCTATGGCATCCTAATGGAGGTATCTCAACAGAACCGCTTTTTATTCAGTTGTACAACCTCTCTTTTTTTTGAAGAGAGTAGAGGTAGTCGGATAGGGCTAGGATAGAACTAGCGGTTAGCTGATCGCTCTCGCTACGGCCCGTGAGGATCGGATGGGTGGGAAAGAGTTTTAGACATCGCAAAACTCGTTTCCACGTTATATTTTTTTAAGTGTTTCTCATGGTTTTTATTTCCTGTATTTGCTTAAAGTTTTTGAAATAAACGTTTTTTATCCCCAAATATATTTTTTATAAAATGTAAAAACCATTGGTACCACGCGCAAATGTCGGCGCGCAAAGGTCCCGCGCGCTAAGGTCGCTGCACCGAAAATAACATATATTTTTAAACCATACACGCTCCCTACTCGGAGCATATTGCCATCACGCGGTTCCTCCAAGCTTCTGTGTCCTCTGCTAGCTTTTTTACTCCCTCCCAGGTCATCTCAGCGTCCAGTAGCTCTGCCGAATACATTATATAGATGGTCATCAGCGGCCTTCAAGGGCGAAGGAATCCATCAGGTTGATAGAAGAGACAGACATCCAAAGCACATGTCCAAGCCAGGTCCATCGTTGCTTTTTTATTTTAATAATAAGAGTAATAAGAGGCTGGTTCGTCCGCTCTCTTACCTCAGAGTTCCTGACAAAATCAAACTACCGTACCCCTACTATTCGCCACATGTATCTGTTTTCAATTATGGCATTACATAATATACAAAAATTGTTATTTAATAGTACATTAAAATTTGTGAGATAACGAGCTCATTTTTACTAAAAATAACATTTATTCAAATTTTAAATCACTGATATACAATCATATAATATTTTCTCGAGGATGGGATCGTATAATAATAAATTACGACCAAAGCTTTTCCCACTTCTGTCAAATCTCAGATAGAGACAATATAAATACACATTCTAATACCGTTCCATTGTTTTGCAATATTTAAAGTTTGCAGTTGAATCGGATTACTCCAGAGGTATTTTTCAATTACTGCAGTTACGGTATGATTAAAGGTTTTTTTTAGACAGAGCCATTCGTCAAAGTCAACTATTTTAAAAAATGGTGTGTGGAAATCATTTTGTGAAATAATAGATTTTGCTACATGTGAAATAGTTTGGTACATTCAGTGTGTTAAATGACAATCAATTTTACGCTATTATTTTTTTTAATCGGATTTGTTTTGGGTCGAAAAATATAAATTTGGGCTTCGGATCGGCCTCGGATAACATGTGTGATATTGAGACTCGGGTTCGGGCTGGGTCGGGCTTGAAGTGAACGACCACGGTCCCAGTAATTTTATCAAATTTGTATGCAGACCTATAGTACACAGGTATATTTAACTAAAAAAGAATATAAATTATTATATAAAACGATAAAATAGTCGATATCTTATTGTTTTCTCTATAATGTATACCGTTTTCAGGACAGGATAGTGAGAGCGGAAAAAGAGATAAAACAATATACATATCGAAACATTATTATAAAAATATATTCTTTTGATAAAGAAATCAATGTATAAATACTACTATATTTACAGATTTAATAATTTGGCCAAAATATGTTATCACTCGACGATTGTAATCAGCACTGAATAGCAGTTTACTCTAATCTCACCGATTTTGCTTGTTTGAAGAGAAAACGACAGTATGTATACCAATTTATGCTGGCCGTAATATTTCACCGAGACGTTAGTAAGTACTTAAGTGGAAAACGCAAATTAGCTGGCAGATTCTTTTCTGTATGGTTGTATGCGGTAAACTCTAAATGGCGGTGAACAGTTTTAAAATGTTTTATTTCGTCCGCCATCCATTTTACTACATTTTAAATGGTAAGTATCTTAAATTCTCTATTCCTTAAATGGCAGTGTTTACGTTATCATGAATCGTTACATTTAACTGGATGGTCGATTGAATTTGTGTATATTTCCATAGACGGTTTTGTAGCATAGTGGTCAACGCTTTTACGCGTTCGTCCTTCTCTGGTATACTGAAATTTGTCAATATTGATCGTATCAATCCAATAATATGGAAAAGCTCACTCAATCAGATTTACCATTTGTTAGATCAGTATTTCCCAAACTTATTATGCCCATAGACCCCTGACCATGAATTCCCAAATGAAATAACTCGGCTTAACTGCATAATAGAAAAATTATAAATTCAATGTCTTGAATGGTATGTGGTAATGTAAAATTAAATTATAAATAAATCATTTTAAAATTTAAAGTAGTATTTATTGAAATTACTTTTGTTTTAAAATACAAACATTATTTAAGACATCGACTGAGGGTGCTTGATGGAATTTCAACATCAAATTTGGATTATTGAGATTTTGTACACTTCCATGTGTTTTGTCACTAACGACCCGGGTTTCGCCTTTCGGCATCTTCAGGCATTCGAGCACATGAATGGACTCGAACTGAACTGACTCGAATTGTTTACTGTCTGTCAGTTCGAGTTCATTAATATGGAAAAGCTCACTCAATCAGATTTACCATTTGTTAGATCAGTATTTCCCAAACTTATTATGCCCATAGACCCCTGACCATGAATTCCCAAATGAAATAACTCGGCTTAACTGCATAATAGAAAAATTATAAATTCAATGTCTTGAATGGTATGTGGTAATGTAAAATTAAATTATAAATAAATCATTTTAAAATTTAAAGTAGTATTTATTGAAATTACTTTTGTTTTAAAATACAAACATTATTTAAGACATCGACTGAGGGTGCTTGATGGAATTTCAACATCAAATTTGGATTATTGAGATTTTGTACACTTCCATGTGTTTTGTCACTAACGACCCGGGTTTCGCCTTTCGGCATCTTCAGGCATTCGAGCACATGAATGGACTCGAACTGAACTGACTCGAATTGTTTACTGTCTGTCAGTTCGAGTTCATTCGTGTGCTCGAATGCCTGAAGATGCCGAAAGGCGAATCCCGGTTCGTTAGTGACAAAATACATGGAAGTGTACAAAATCCCAATAATCCAAATTTGACAAACATTATTGTTTTTTCCGATGAGATTATTTATGTTTGTGAATAACAATCGTAAGCCTCCAGAAACACCAATTTCCAGTCGGTTTCATAACTGCATTAAATTCACGTTGTACTAAATAGGAAGACGGGAAAGCAATCAACAGCATCTGTAAAGTGACCCCTAATGCAAGATATAAAATTTGTATATTTATGTTTCTGTAACCAGAATTTGTGGTATACTTGTTCAAACATTGGTTTCAGCTCTTTATTTGGAGACAATTCCATAAATTGCTGCTGTATTACTTTCATAATAATGAAAATGTGTTTCAACCTTTTGTGGACCCCCGAATTACTTTTAATTTGCCATAGAGCCGCCTCAGCGGTCACAAGGATCCCTGGGGGTCTGCAGGAACCACTTTGGAAACCAATGTGTTAGAAGAACAGAATTTAAATAATTATATTGTTATCTTTTAAAATTGTCGAATTAGAACAAAAACAATGTATTTCATTTTCCTAAATTTAATGTCTTTCCACAGAGAATCGACAGTTAACACCTTAAAACTAATATTCTGTCATACTGAAATACCGATATTTTGCATTTAAACCATTATTTTGGTATTGAAAGTACTATCGAAATACTGAGATCCCGGTTCCCGATAATATCGGTATTGTAATGCCTAATTGTGAAGCACTCATTCATTCGATACTTAGAATTGATGGTAATTTTCGAAAGCAGAATTTGATTATTACGAATGATTCACTTAGAATTTAATTTGAAGAGGAGGTGGCTTTGTAAATCAACATGTTATGATATCAAAATTGAAATTTAATATTCGATTAAGTGTGTTATTTTGTGGTTTCCACGGTACTAAGAAATATCGAAAACACAAATAAATAAGCCTTCCATGAAACGAAATTAACAAATAGATATTTTTTTTCTACTTTTTTAACATACTGAAACTATGCAAATATGTCAGTGTCAGTTGCGCAGTTGGTAACGTCGTTGACTACGGTTAAGGATATCTCGGGTTCAATTCCCGGTGCGGATGGTTTCATAAATTATTCTTTCAATCAATTTATGGATTTCTGCTCCTAGTCGTGAATATTTGTGATGTCTAAAACTCCCTCCCACCCATCCGACCACCCGAGGGTGAATAGCTAACCACTAGTCTTGTCCTAGCCCTATCCTATTACTCCTAATCTCTTCGAAAAAAGAGAGGTTGAGCAACTAAGTAACAAGTAATTCTTATAGAAAATTTCTGTTGAGATACCTCCATTAAGAGGCCATATGCTCCATGTTGGGAGCGGACATAGTAAAAAAACTATGTAGAAGCTCCGATTTCTTGGCTATTTTTATTTCTAGGGTGAGTATAGGCTGAATTTTTATATCCTTTTCCTGTATGTATTCTAGGTACTGTATAAATAAAAAAAATGGGGAAAACAATAAAGAAAACCCATTTTCGAATACTGATTGTGGGTGTTCAATTCTTATCAAGACTTATTAGTAATGTGATATTAAAGTTGAAGACTTTTATTTATCTTATCCAGTCCCTAAGTGGGGTTTGAGAGTGGCTCGAAGCCGATCGCATGGATCTTCTACTAGAAATTCAAATTCATATTACAATAACTAGAAATAGTGATTATTTATGTTATTAACAGTTGTAGATTTAAACCTTATATGTGTCTTTTGTTGTGTATATTGATTTTTTTGTGAATTCTAAACAACTCTCATCTGAGATCGTTTCTCCGTATTAATTAACATTAATTGATAGTTTTGGCAAATAATTAAAATCGGTTTATTTGTAGGACAGTTTTTAATATCTCTCAAGTCCTTTGTAAATATTTAGCACCTCTACATATTACATTATAAAATATTCGATGACCAATTTAAAGAAAAAAATTAAATATATAAATACTGAATTATGTTGTGTTTTCGATGGAGCATTTGTCCATGAAAGAAGTTTTAAATCTTTTGAGCAGTATCCGTTTCATCTCATTTTAAAGACGACAGAGCAGGTCTCGCCCAAATGACATAAATTACAAAAAATTGGGTTTAGGTTTACAAATTATTACTAGATCACTTGATGTAAGCCACTATTATATCGACACTCCCTACGTATAATCACGTATATTCAAACATGAAAATCTACAGGAACGCATTTCAGAGATTCAAATCGCGACCCGCCATATAATGTTTTCGGTAAAAACAGTTTTTACTCTCTCTTGAACAACTTCAATTTTGACGGTTACATTTGGCCAAAACACCATCGGTTATGAAGCATCTCAATAGAAGAATAAAATGATGATACTAGGAAAGGAATAGTAATTAAATTTGAATTATTGAGATTTTGTACACTTCCATGTATTTTGTCACTAACAACTCGGGTTTCGTCTTTTGGCATCTTCAGGCTTTCGAGCGCACGAATGGACTCGAACTGACAGACAGTAAACAGTGTCTAACGTATATATAGAAGATACAAATACGAAAAATATTATTTACGAGATAAAATATTATACGTCTAGGATCCACACTGATACTTGAGTTAAAATTTCGAGAATCGCCTTAATCCTTATTTTGTAAACAACGCATTAACGTGGTGGCGAATAGCCGCTTTCCAACTAATATTAGAATTACCAGTGATTTTACAATTATAATAGCATTGTGGGTTTCGACGGGATGCAATTCGACGAAAGGATAAATATATACAATCATTCCACATTTAGTGGCATATGTAAGGTGATTCAATGTATAGGATACAGCAACGGGGAGTTTGGAAGTTTCAGCTGTTCGTTCAGAATAGGCAATGAATTTATCTGGGCTCTATTGATTTTCAAAATTTCTTGATAAAATAATTAAATTTTAAATCTAAAAACAATTAATTTTCCAAATAATTATTAAGACAGTCATTACGCATATTGACTTTGATACGGACAACTCGGAAAATGTAGATGAAAACTTGCTTCATTGTATGGGACTACGTTCTGGGCGTGCAGTTCCGGTTATTTTATGGATACACTGTACGAATCAGTATTACAGCCTTCACCCTGTACCATTCCCTCGCTTCCACACCTACTGTCTACCGCAAACGTTCTCAAAGTGCTACGCCACTAGGCCGGCTCAGGAATAACCGTAGAATAATTTTAGTTTTTTTTTTTCGTGTTTTTGTTTAAGGTTTTTTAACTCAATCATTCATCTTATTTATAATGGCCCAGACCGCTCTGTAGACGCTTTATTATTATCACTTGTATGTATGAAATTTTCTCATGACGTAAGTTTTCGCGGTTTAAATAATGCACACACAGTTCCGACGTACTAGCTACTTTAGATATTCAGTATTTCAATTTCAATCCCGTCATTTATGACGGGTACGGTTATACTGGCAATATTATAGTAATAAAACTGTTCTCTTTTAATATGTGTGAAACATTTTTCGCCTTTTAAAAAATCGTCTTTAGAATAACTGTTCTGTTTTTTCTGTTTCGGTTGAAAATGCTTTGATGAGGGAAATTCGTCCTGATCATTTCATGCAATTGTGAAATTAATACAAAAATGATGTGTTTTAATTTCATACACACAACGCATGTTATCACCATAAATCACCATGGCCTGTAGCCAAGTGTTCACCGTCGTTCTTCTTGGGTATGGTATCTACGGACTCGATTTGTTTTTCGAACACCTCATTAAAGTCCCATAAAAGTCAACATCAAATTTAGATTTGTGATTTTGGACATGGTTTTTTTTACGTCTCCTCGAGTTGTTTCTGAGTAATATCTCATTGAGTCTATCTCATGTCGCTTAAAATTTCTAAAAATTTGGAAATTATTATCTGTAATATTTTTAATTATTATTATTTTTTTTCCATGTCCGCTCGCAATGTGGAGCATATAGTTTCCTAATGGAGTTATCTTAACAGAATTTTTCTACTAGAACTGCTTGTGTTACTCAGTTGCTCAACCTCTCTTTTTTTCGAAGAGAGTAGGGATAGAGGGATTGGGCTAAGACGGGACTAATGGTTAGCTAATCGCTCTCGCTACGCACCGTGAGGATGGGACGGGTGGAAGGGAGGACTCAGACTACGAACAGAAATCCATAAATCCATTGAGAGGTCAATCTATAAAAACCGTCCACATCGGGAATTGAACCCGAGACATCCGTAACCATAACCAGTGACGCTACCTACTGCGCCATGGACGCCGACATATTATTTTTATTTCATATATAAAACTAATAAATAAATAAATTTTAATATTTTTTATTATGTATCTTATAAAAGTTTTTTCAATGATTTTTCCTCTTAGTTTCAGAGTCTTTTGTTGGCAAACATCCCCTTCCCCGCCGATCCAGACGTCGTCCGCAAAGCGCCAGTTCGCAAAGCGCCAGTCCTCCCTTATCGACCGCTATCCCTCCTCCGCGCCGGGCCGCTTCTCTACAACCCCACCCCTGGCGCTTGCACCCTTTTCCTCCCACACCCACTAGCCCCCCTTTAACCCCCACTCACCCGGAAAAGTCCGGGACAGGAGCTGAGCGTGCAACTTGCCCGGCTGGCGCTGGATGCTGGCAATGAGCCGCATGTTTCAAAACTAGTCATCACTTCTTTGTCATGTTATACAGTAAAATTTCCGAGAAGCATAATGTTTTATATCATGTCTGAGAAACTTTATCAAAAGATGAAAATCATAATAAAAACAATTGCTTAAAGTGAAGCTCACTTATGTACAACATAAAGTTTGTTTTGAGGAATCTGATACGTTTGCGTCTATAATTTATTATAAAATAAATATATCATTTATATGTCTATTTGTATCGCACGATAGACGATTCGCAGACAGAGAGAGTGTTTGTGGGTCAGTGAATGAGAGCCTTGAATGAATGCTGACAAGTAGCACAGCCTCCTAGTGTATTTTTTTATCATTTTTTTTTAAATAAAACACAATTTATTTGTACTACTTTGACATGTATATAATAATCAGGACCGGTTTCACTCATACGAATATTATCAACTTTTGTGTTTTGTTTTTATAATATAATGCTTTTCCACCAAGAATGGATAACTAACACCTTAAAAGTGATTAGGAAGCGGGTGCGGCTAAACTTACTGTACCATATAATTGTGTTTTATTTTTAAAATGTATAATGCCTTTCCACCAAGAATTGACGGTTGGCACCTTAAAAGTGATTTTTTCATTTTATTTAGTACCTACTACGATTACATCAATAAACAGTTCTTATTATTTTTCAACTGTGGCAGGTGATTTTCAGAATAAAATATATTAATCATCACGAATTCATTATAAGAATTTAAAGTGTTGTCATTATATTTCATTTTCGGTCAAAAAATATCTAACGTTACTTATTTGACATCTGATATTTCTTTTTATATACCATATTCGGAGCATATGGCCATCACGCGGTTCCTCCATGCTTCTCTATCCCCCGCTAGTCTCCTCGCTTCCTCCCAGGTCATCCCAGCGTCCCGTAGCTCCGCCGAATGCATACTATGGATGGTCATCAGCGGCCTTCCAGGACGACGGAATCCATCTGGTTGGTAGAAGAGAAAGGCAGGTTTTAGGCTCCCATTAGGGCATCCGCATCCTGGGGCATACGTGTCCAAGCCAGGTCCATCGTCGCTTTTTTATTTTAGATAAAATAAGAGGCTGGTCCGTCCGTTCTCTTACCTTCGAGTTCCTGACAAAATCAAACCACCGTATTCCTAGTATTCGCCGCAAACATCTGTTTTCAAAGCACAGTATACGATTACCATGTACTTTGGAGAGGTGCACCGTCATGCATATTTTGAATAAGTGGCACTTGGTTCTGACCGAGTAAAACCGTGAGTTCCAGACTTTTCGTATTGAGTTAAAGGTTGCTCCAGCTATCCCTAATCGGATTGCCATCTCCCATGATGTGTACCCCCAAGTACCTGAAGCAGTCGACTCTTTCGATGTCTTGCCCCGCGCTCTTCAGATGGTAGTCTGGGTCTGGACAGAAACTGTTGCAGAGCACATTGGTTTTACTCGCAATGACTTTGAGGCCATTGCAATACGAGTTGCTTTGCAGCCTGTCTACTTTTTCCGAATACCCCCGGCAGATTTGTCAAATATGAGAGCGAATAAAATATAAAATTTTATAAGAGTGAAATAAATAGTTTATATAAATATAATAACTGTTGAATCCAAGCAATCTAAGAACTTTATCAATCATTAGCAATGTGGAAGATAACAAACCATGTATCACAGGGTTGGTAATGCAAACTTACGAAAAACAAAAATATTTTTTTTTTATTTCCGCCGAATACATATAACGATAAACCAGTTTGCAAACATACGCCTGAAATTCTTTCTCTTTTGTGTTTGTTTTGTCTGCAATAACACTAAAAAGGTTTCTATTCAACAAAAAACAATTGTAAAAAAATATGAAATGCAAGTATCGACGCAATTAATAATTTTTAGTTTGTTTTAATTATCATTTGCAGGAATACATATCAAAGATTCATAACGCAACTCAATATATAATGTTTTCGATAAAAACAGTTTTTACTCTACCCCAACTAATTTCATATTTAAAAAAAAATAGTTAAAAACCTATTATTGTGCTCATTTCGGTTTTAAAATTTGTATTTTTTAATTTAATTCTTAAATCAATATTATAAAACCTAATATAAGCACAAACTGTACTTTAATATCGACTTTGTTTTGACCAATTGATGTTACCCTTAAAATTGAAATTATTCAGGAGAGAGTAAAAACTGTTTTTATCGAAAACATTATATATTGAGTTTTGTTATGATTCTTTGATATGTACCCCTGCAAATTCTCATGTGTGCAGATACAGGATTATACGTAGGAATTGTTGATATAATTGTGACTTAGATCAAGTTACCGGGTCAGAATTTTAAATCTAAAACCAATGTAAAATGATGTTTTTTTCTTATTTACATCATTTGACCGAGACCTGCTCTGTCGTCTTTAAAATTGATTCAATCATTAATCAATTGGCAAAAACACAGTCGATATAGTATACAGGATATAACAATAAACATCACATAGTTTATTCTTAATACTCACATTGAATATGCAATCGATATAGGCAGATATAAAGTGTATAAAATAATTCTATACTTCTATTTACACGTGGAAATCATTATATTTTTATTTAGATTTGCGTCTTTTAGAGTCTACATTTTTCAAAAGAACAATTTTAATTAGCAAGAGGAAAAATTATCGAGGCGGATGAACGTTATTTGTATTCTTAGTTTATTGCGTTGCACTTTTTCACTAGCTATTTTCATTAAACGGAATAAAAATAAACAAAAACAAAGTTTCCTTCTATTATGTATGCATTAGAAAAAGTATTATAATTGACTTGTAACATCTTTGCTATATCGCTGAATTACCGGGATATTATTTTTTGTGAATGATATCTGTCTCCCGTGAATTGAAATTAGAGATATCAATCCCGAACCGGATTTTCGATCTGGGGATATCCGGATTTTACGAATTTTACTTTAGATTTATAAAATATCGACATCGTGGTGCAGTTGGCAGCGTCATCGGCTATGGTCACAGGTGTCTCGAGAGCAAGTCCCTTTGCGGACAGTTTCATAAATTGGAAAGCGGCAATTCGCCACTCTGCTAATGTGTTGTTTACAAAATAAGGATTAAGGCAATTCTCGAAATGTTAACTCAGGTATCAGTGTGGCTCTCAGACGTATAATATTTTACCTCGTAAATAATATTTGTCGTATTTGTATCTTCTATATAAACGTTAGACACTGTTTACTGTCTGTCAGTTCGACTCCATTCGTGAGCTCGAATGCCTGAAGATGCCGAAAGGCGAAACCCGGGTCGTTAGTGACAAAATACATGGAAGTGTACAAAATCTCAATAATCCAAATTTGATATTGAAGTTCCATCAAGCACCCTCAGTCGTTGTCTTAAATTAGAGTCTATATGTGCTAGAACTGGACTAAAAGGTAGCTAATCGCTTTCGCTACACCCCATTTTTAAGATGGGTTGGAGGAAATGTAAGCATTTAGTTTGAATTTTATACACTAGAAATCCTAATACGGTATTTCGACTACATATTTATATAGTAAAAGTTTAAAGATTGAAGGGAACTGTATGCGACTTTGGAATCGATCGATTGATAGCTCCTTAATTAAGGGTTTTTAGTTACATAATATCAAAAACTATATTGTGTAAGTATTATAGGTTAATACAATTCTAATCTTCAATTTATAAATTAAAGCTTCCGGCCAGTTCGATCAAATCTTTTGATGTGAAAGAAAGACGATATCAATAAATTTTCGTTGGTATCCGTATCAAAAAAGTGGTTCTAGGAAAAAACTGGACAGGATAAACACAGATAAAACCGTATCTACGGTTTCTATCTAGAAAAGAAGTATTGACATTTTCAGCTTGATAGTGTTAAAAATTAGATTTTTAAATTTTAAATAACGTTAAATAATAATCGTCAGAAACCCAGAACGTCTGATTCGACGAAAGATTCATTTGTTTGCATTCTGACCATTAACGGTGGATCAGTTCTGTGAAATTTCGAATCTTTGTTTGACCCTCTAAAATGTAAGCAATGAATTCATTTTTTGTATTGTAAAACGTCAGATTTTCCGAAACAAACAATGCAGATACATACAATTTCATTGTATCAACATTAAAAGTTTGCGTCCATAGCGAATCGATGTGGAGAGTTTGTTTTTGTTCTGAAATAGATTTTCAGTGACAGACATAGTACGCAGACATAAAATGATTTGCTACACTGGCTGAACAACTCCGGTTTTTTCCGTTCACCAAAAAGAGTATACGATATTTTTATCGGGCGCGTATTAAGAAAATTCTTTCAGACATAATTATTCATTTTACGTAGTATGGACGGTAAAGGTATTTCAATACGACTTCAATTTTAATCATGAAGATTTCGGAATTTGATAATTTCAATCCCAATTTATTCGGGAGAAGAAATACAGGTGGGAATGCAATCCCTTTTCCTAATTGAGTATGTTAAGTGTACGTTTTTAATAACACGCTGTCAATATTTCTTTTTATATTTGGTTTCTCCTCGCAGAGATAAATATATTATTAAGTTTGTTTTGTGTTCTAATATGTAAATAAATATCGCGTAAATTTTATCATGTAATATTTGTGTCTCGTTCGATAGAAGCGATTGCCCAGACATTATAATATCCTTACATTGGTACATAGTATAGCTCTGCACGTGCCCGGGCTTAGCTCGTGAGCCTACAGTCGACCGTATTCGGGCGGGTAAAAACAATTGAGATTCGGGCACGGAACGAGCCCATGGAAGGAATTTACGTTCTAGAAACATATTTCGGACTATATTTGAGTCATGACTCGTGAGTCAGCCATTCTTCAATACCACTCATAACAAAATGTTTGTAGCGTTGGAAAAATTACCTTCGATTGTTTGAAAAGTATGGCGTCATCATAAATATTTTCCGGAAACTTGAATCTGATAAACCCATAATATTGTGCGTGCTAATTGAGGCTAAATCTGAAACAATGCTTTCATTATTTACGGCTCAACAATAGTTTATTATTTGTTCGTACAATAATAAAGTACCGTATATTATTCAGCTGCTGTCCATTGGTTTTAGATGTTTGATAGTGTGTTGTGTCATAAAATTCAATAATCTAAATTGATTCGTTTGAAATGAGTTTAAACATTATTATAAATTAAAAAAAATCAGGGTGTTTTCGGGCTGAGAAAAATAAATCCAAGCTTTGGAACGGGCTTCGGTAACAAGTGTGATATTACGACAAGGACCTGGGTCGGGAAGGGCCTGAAGAAACCGGTCTTGGACCGGGTAATTTTATCAAATTTCGGCCCGCCCGACCTCTATTACTCTAGTACATAGCCTATCTATTTGGGGAATTTGCCACTTAGATGTGAATAGCACACTTAGATTAGTATCACTATGTAACAAAAATAAATGACAAGAAGTTTAATCTAATTGGATTTTCCGTTAATCATTTATTCTTTCACTCAACCTAATATTGACAAAGTAGCACTATAGTGAGAAGGCAATTGGACTGATTTTAATAGAGATAAACAAGTGACTCTCTTTGCTAAACGACGCATATTTAATTTAGGTAAGTATATATCATGAAACAAATAAAAGAAATTTATGAATTTTTGACACAGCCTGAACAGGATGACAAATTTACCTAGCGCACTAGCTTAGAGCGAACTTTGCTGAACGACTGGTTACTGTGTAAAATGCAAATCTGTAATAATGCTACCAAATTATTTCCTCATCTAAATACTGCATATTTTTCAGACATAAATATTTACACTATTTTCTTATGCCAATTCTGTGTATCGATCGAATTTTGTTAGAAAACATTTAGAAAATAAAATTGCAAATTGAGATTTATGATTTATGGGATCGAGAAATACGCAGGGACCAAAGTTGTGATTGGATGTTGAGTATTTTGATACCATGCCTCTGACGGAGTGCCGCTGAGGGATGGTGACACAGGGTGGTTTAGCGTTAAATTTATCTCCATATAATTGTTACCATTTCAATACACTTATTACCAAATGGAAATTGCGTAGTGTGTAAATGAGATTAGATCAACAGAAACTATTTCCCAAATCATTACTGATTCGTGCATTAGAGTCGTATCATTAAGTAACAAAAATAAATGACTCGCAGTATAATTCTAATTGGATTAACCACGAGTACTTTTTTTCTCAAATACCTTGTAATAGTATTATAGTAAGAAAGCCAGTGATATAATGTGCGGCTCTGATTCACTACAAAGATTAGTCTTTGGGATTCGTTCTTTTGCGAACGATGCATTTCTACAATATTCAATGTTACATTTACTCTTACATTCTTAATTACAATCGTATTCTCAAGAGCCCCGTAGATCCTATACTTGGTAAGTTGGTGAATAATAAACTCTTTCTATGAGTAGTATTTAAAAAACACTGCAAATAACTTATATACTATCAATTTGGGTAAGTTTGCCCATCGGTGTAAGATTGGCCCGCTACATGGAAAAAGGTTTTGTTAAAATATCATGATAATACTAATGCCATATGAATATTTTTTAGATATTGGCAAAGGTACTGGAGTAGCTCCCCTGGTGGTAAAAATATGAATTAATGTACAAAATAATTTGTTTTATTGTTGAATTTGTAATCTGTCTGTTTGGAATGATAAAACACAATTTAAAAACTTATCTGGAAATAAATTGGATTAGCCATATTTTCAATTTGTATTACTAATCTTTGAACCAAATTCTATATATTTTTTCCCATCTCAATTAAGTACTGAATATATGAAAGCATAAAGAAAATTTGCCAAGACTTTAAAATCTCTGAATTTATAGTAATGACAGTGATTATTTTTGTATCGTGAATCAAAGATACCCGATTTGGATGCAAACTTTCGTCTACTTTGTTTTATCTATATTTATATATCAATTATAACAATAAGTCTATTAATGTTAATTAAATTTCATTTTAAAACATTTCTATCTAGAACAATACCACACATAAATGCAATGGCAAACAGCACAAAGTTGGTGACGTTCTTTCTCACAGCGACGTCTAAATTCAGCCAAATTCGACGAAATTTCAGTCTCGACGTCGATCCTCTTTCGAGTCGGGGGCCGTACTGTACGTCTGAGTTTGAGACGGATTTTGCCAACAAGCAGCTCATGATCGCTGTATATGTCGGCACCCCTGTAGGTTCGGACATCGAGAAGTGGTCAATTTGTGCCTTAGTGCAATCATCAGGAAAAGTCCACGTGTATTTGTGGATGTCTCTGTGCGGGAAGATTGTACCGTCAACGGTGAGCTCATTCATTGTTGTTAACTCGATGAGTCTCTCACCGTTCTTGTTGGCTTCACCGAGGCCATGCCTTACCATCACTGTGGGGCCAAGCAAAGGATCCGTTCCCACTCTCGCATTGAGGTCCCCCATTACAATCACGCGGTCTCTACGGGGGCTTGTGGAGATGGCCTCGTGGAGAGAGTCATAGAAAGCATCCTTTGCCTTTATGTCGGCTTCCTCGGTAGGCGCATAGCACTGAAGGAAAGTTACCGAGCTATCAGTCGTCCTGAAGGTGGCTCGTATTAGTCGTTCTGAGATGGGTTCCCATTTGACAAGGCAGCGAGCTGCCCTCCCCGACATCAATACTGCCACCCCTTGGCGATGGTATTGCTCCTGACCTGAATATAAAATTGTGAATCCGCCCTCCAACAACTTTTTCCCGGCGCCTTTCCAACGCACCTCGCTCAGCCCTAAGACATCAAACTTATAGGTTTGCATGATGCGAGTGGAGTGTAGGTCCTTTCCTGGGGTACGCATAGTACGCAAATTGTATGCGCCTATGTTCATAGAGTAGTTGTTGGAGAGTATCATGTCCTTTTCGTTGCTGGGTCGTCGATTAGCAGGCCTAAGCGTCCGAGGCTTTTGCGTTGATGGTGTCGTAATGTGTTAATTTAAGAAGACCGGGCTGATTAGCCCTGCATTTCCTACACTTGAGTCACAAGAGCTCTACAGGTTGGCTCAACCCAGTTTTTCTGTCAAGGATTTCCTTCCCTTAGCCTGAAGACCGGTTTTAAGGCGTCGGAAGGTTCGCCTTTTGCCCACTGCTATTAGCTACAGCCAAAGCTGCATTGCCCGATGGTCACCACGGGGAGGCCAGCAGATGGACTTGCTGGGTTAAACATTTCCCATAATTTACTATGTGCACATTCACTGACATCGATGTGCTCACATGGGATCCACCAACCATTGTCGCCCTCGGTACGCTGTGTTTAAAAAGTTTTTGTTGTTATTTTATTATGGATTTATTTAAGCTTTCATAAAGGAACGAAATTTCAAGATCACTGTGTGTCACTATGAAGGGATAGATCAGACAAAAGGGCACTGGCCTCTGCAGCCCTAGGGCACTGCTTCTCAAGCAGCTTTTTGCGTGAACACAATACGCACCCTGCAGAAATACGTAGACGTTGCAAATAATTCAACTCTATTTTATATTTACTGTACAATATAATTGAAGCATTATTATTAAACGTTTAGTTAAATAACGCTGAATATTATTTATGAATGGGCGAAAATAAATTAAAAACTGCATATTTACATCAAATTTTACTAATTTTTCGATGATATAATAAGCATACTTTAGGAAAAATAATGTAAGAGCATTTTTCGTCAATGTTTAAAACAGCTTCAAATTGTCATAATGAAATTACGATTAAAAGTTAATATTTTATTATTTTTTCAATAGATTCGGCTGTAACTTTGTGGAAATTCATTTTTAATATACGGATTTGTTCGAATTATTATACTGTGTTTATTTATTTTTCCTTCAAATTATATTACCTTTTTCGCAATTTAAAGTTTTGAAATCACCAACTTCGGGGTGAACGCATGAAGTACAGACAAAACCTTCCCTAGAAACGCTATATTGGAAAAATTCTAACGACAGCATTTTCCGTCATTGTTGTCTGTAAAGTATTAGACGTCTGGAAATGCCTTCATGAAACGAAATTCAATTATCAAAAATATACGCCTCTCTAAGTGTCATTTAATCGTTTATATGTATACATGAAAGATGCTTATATACGCGGATGTTTTGAAAAACATATCTAATTTTAAGTATTCTCAAGTAGTATAAACAACACTTACTTCAAAATCATAATAATGGCATTTTAATAATAAATTACTCCAAAAACTTATACTAACATATTTTTTATCGAATATCAAAAGGCGCTTTTAATTCGAGAGTCAATTTTTGATAAAATCGCCGAAATTAAATCAGTGTGTAAATTGATTCAACATATCGACTGTTTTTGGCCAATTAATTTAATGAGTTAATGATCGGATCTCATTTAAAGATGACAGAGCAGACCTCGGCCAAATGATGGAAATTAGAAAAATAAATTTACCACTTTTTGGAAGAACACATCATTTTACATTGGTTTTTAGGATTAAAAATTCTGACCCGGCCACTTGATGTAAACCACTATTAAATCGATACTACTTAAGTATAATCCCATATCTTTAATAATGAGAATTTACAGGAGTGCATTTCAAATATTCATAACGCAACTCACCATATTATAATGTTTTCGATAAAAACCGTTTTTACTCTCTACTTAACAATTTCAATTATTAGCTTTATATCAATTGGCCAAAACACTGTGAAATTCTAGAAGTAGGCAAGAAGGCTTATACGTATCAATATAGCTTGGAAGTTGCAGTGGTCATGGGTTCGAATCCCAGTACGTTCAATTTAATAAATTGAATTATCAATCGATTTGTGGATTTAAGACCGAAGGCATGGATATCTGTTATCTCCAAAATTAATTCTCACACATAAGCTACCCACTAGTCCTGCCCTAGCTCTATCGTTATATTCTTAATTTATAAGAAAAAAGAGGGGTTCGGGCAAGTGAGTAACAAGCAGAATTCGTAGAAAACTTTTGTTGAGATGCTTTCATTACGTGTCCATATGCTTCCAATTGGGAGCGGACATATTATGCCTAAAAGTTAATGCTGTTATTTCCATTAATAAGTGTCAATTTTCCATAAAAGACTCCGCTGCTCAAAAATGTAGATAATCTATTTCGGATATTAATTTTGAAATGGAGATAAAGTTTCAAGTTTGTTTTTGTTTGTCGACAAAAGCTTTTGTTATTTTTGAAGCGAGTGTATCGTTTTTCTTGTAATTAAGGAAAAATTGAGTTTTGAATACCGGGATTAATTAGTATCTCATTACAAATAAGACATAAAAGATAGCAACTATATTATCAACACTCATAAAAAAACATATTTTTTAAAGTTTTAGGAAAATTATAAGAAATAGTTCAGTAATTTTTTCTTATAATTTTCCTGATTCATTATTGCTTACTGCATTAGTAATGTCATTAAAAAAATTTGTTCAGCTAAATGGACTTTTAATGTAGCTATATTTGTGATTTCAGATTAATATATATTGATTTGCAAGAGATCCATAACATTTTAATTATAGACTTTTTTATTTGATTTATGTATAATTCGTTTGCAAATCAGTATTTTCTTGTCTTAGTTCATGAACCATCAGTTTTATATACCTTCATTTTTACACTCAATTTTATATAAATAAGCCTGTTATGTTTGTATTTTTATCAGTTGATAATGCCCGTGATGAGCGAAACCCCGGTCCTGATTATTATAAATATGTGAAAGTAGTACAAATGAATTGTGTTTTTTTTTTAAGTTTTATGTCTTTCCACCAAGAATTGACAGTTAACACCTTAAAAGTGAAAAGTATTCAAAATATGGATATTAGCTTACATAAATAATGACTTTGAGATACCTAATCACAATTTTATTTTCGGATTCACTAGATAGAAGAAGTCGAAAGTATAAAGACAAATGTTTTATAAATTGGCATACGAAAAAAAATATTTAATCTTTGTGTAAGATTTTAATTGTAATTTAATAGATTTAATTTCTTAATTTTTTAGTAATTTTACAGTTTTTTAAGTTAATTCTTATAGTTTTAATTCTTTAGCTTCAATGTACAATTATATAAATTTTGAAAAATAGTGGATAAAGCTTTTTTAAAATTTAAACAACCCTTTTATAGATAATGCATTTTACTTTACTATGATAAGTTAAGTAGTTTTGATATTATAATGACAGCTAAGGGTCACGCAATAATTGCGTGGAAAAAATGCTTGGGCAGTGGGATACTCCTCTTTCACATAACGCAAGAGCGTGTAAAGGTTAAGCTAATAAATATAATCGTACTTTATTTGATCATTTAATAATTATACTTACTATATATGCTGTATGTGTCAATCCCCGTAGAGAGCTCGATATCCGATTAGGGATAGCTGGAGCAACCTTCAATTATTCAATGCTGAAAATCCGGGACTC
This sequence comes from Himalopsyche phryganea, assembly GCA_022494535.1. Lineage (NCBI taxonomy): Eukaryota > Metazoa > Arthropoda > Insecta > Trichoptera > Rhyacophilidae > Himalopsyche > Himalopsyche phryganea. Next base: position 1,349,075 of record JAGVSL010000134.1, on the reverse strand, counting down.
ACTGGTGTAGTCGTTCAGAACTAGGGATTCCAACTATTCGGATATCGTCAAATTTTTTGTACTACTTACACATGTTTATAATGATCAAGACCGGTTTCCCCATCACGAGCATTATCAACTGATAAAAATGCAATCAAAACAGGGCTAATTTGAATTGTTGAGACTATGTACATTTCCATGTATTTTGTCACTATCTTCAGGCATTCGATCACACGAATGGACTCGAATCGACAATTCAAATTTGATATTGAAATTTCATCAAGCACCCTCAGTCGATGTCTTAAATTATACAAAAATATTTATTTAAAATTGAATGTTTACAATTACAAGGTATAGGAGACGGTTGGTTCATGAACTTAAACAAAAATTTACTTATAATCAAACAAAATAAATATAAACGAAATGAAATAGTCTACAATTAAAATGTTAATGACCTCTTACAAATCAATAAATACTAATATGAAATCAACAAATTGTAGTACAAACAAAATGTGTTTTACTTTTTTAAATATAAAACATTTTCACCAATAATTGACAGTTAACACCTTAAAAGTGATATTATAATATATTCTGATATTCGATTAGTTTTTCAGGTATGAAAATATTATTGAAAATTCGTTTTGAATAATTAATAACATAACATTATGTAAATACATACTCAAATACCGTTCCATTGTATTACAGTATTTAAAATTTGCAGCTGCGTCGGATTACTGAAATTACGACACGTTTAAAGGGTTTTTTAGCCACGAGTCATTCGTCAAACTTAAGTATTTGGATGAGATATTGAAAGCGACTGAGTTGGGTGACGATAAAAATAACCACTGACTAGTGTATTATTTATTATTCTTGAAATCTGAAGAAATTATGATGTGATCTTTATGTGAATCTTTGAAGTGAATGTGAGTCATACGTTCACCTCTAGGGAAATAGAATCGTGAACACTGAAATTTTTCAATAGCAGGCAAACAAGTGACTTTCTGGGAATCCATTTAGAATTAAGGCTCAAATTATTTGTATTCGTAATCAAACGCTACTTTTTTTGCTCATCAGCATCAGTTGATAATGCTCGTGATGAGCGAAATCGGTCCAGATTATTATAAACATATGGAAGTATTACAAATGAATTGTGTTTTACTTATTAATATATAATGCCTTTCCACTAAGAATTGACAGTAAACATCTTAAAAGTGAAACGTTACTTTATAAATAGCAGGTCGAGTGATAAAATAAATGACTCACGGAAATCATATTTCAATTGAAACGCGACATTTTTTTTCGTCATGCAGTGATATGACTTGATGAATCAATCGTATAAGAAAATTGACTAGAAGTGTTCGATTTGTGTCATACGTATCAATTCCCATGCCAAGCAAACATTCTTGACATGTGCATAGGTATCTGAATTATTCCATAATTCATTTACATTGCAGTATGCATGTTACTCAAATCATTACTCGGAATTTAAGGAGTGAGCTAGTGAGCAATGGCGGCAATTTGCTGATGTTGTGTGTCTTCCTCGTTCTGTTGCTTAGCGACTGCGGGGTGGGTTGCATCCCTGCCTGTTGCCACGGATACGGCTGCAGCCCCTGTGTCAATTTTGCGATGCGACGTATACTGCGTCGAGACATCAGAATGAATACCTGCCGGCAGGCAATTTAGGTACAATTATGACGAATCTGTTCATCAAATAAAATTATCCTACGGGTATATGTTGTTGATAAAAGAATCGATACTTCATTCCCTAAGGACTAGGGCCTAATTTACCCAACGCTATACTCACCACCACCCGCTACTGCTTCACACCCTTCTCATTGGGCTTTAATCCACAGTGTAATAACGTAGTTTGTGTTTCAATTTTTTGCCGGGTAAGTCAGAGAAAAAATTATCAAGACTTGGTTGTAAATGCACTAGTGTACAGAAAGTGCTTCTTTAAGTTGATGTTTTTTTGTTTCGCTGATTGTCAGACGGTAATAATCCTTTTTTGTCATTGTAATGATTCTTACTATTCGTCATTATCAACTATTCGGATATCGAATAGTGAAACTATGAAAATAACGGCACCCCGACAGTATATATGTATTTCATTTTCAGCCGCGGTCGATCCACTACTGGATGAAGGCCTATCCGGCTCCCTTTACTCTTCTCGGTTCCTAGCTTTACGTTGCCACGTACTTCTAACGAAACTGACAAGTTCGTCAATCCAGCTGACTTCGTGACGCTCCTGAGGCCGCTTATATACATATATATATATATTTCATGTCCGCTCCCAACGTGGAGCATATGGTCTCATAATGGAGGTATCTCAACAGAATTTTTGGGTGAGAATTCCTTATCAATTAGTTGCTCAACCTCTCTTTTTTCGAAGAGAGTAGGGATAGAAGGATATAGCTAGGACAGGACTAGTGGTTAGCTAACTGCTCTCGCTACGCCCCGTGAGGATCGGATGAGTGCTACGGAGTTTTAGACATCACAAACACTCAGACTACGAAAAGAAATCCATAAATCGGTTGAAAGATCAATTTATGAAATACGTCTACACCGGACTTTGAACCCAAAACATCCGTGACCGTAACCAACGACGCTACCAACTGTGTCACGGACGCCGACACTCAAAAAATATTTCACTTTATTGTTGTATTGAAGAATTTGAATGAAGAAAGTTTTTGAAAATGCCTAATTTAGAGTATCTCCATCTTTATTGATTGAATTGGCAATTACTTGATAGAACTCTATAATAATAAGGTAAAATTGTAAAAGTATTTAGTTCTTTAAGAGTCTTTTCCTCGAATAACTCAAACAGAAATTATCACATTGAATAACAATTATTGTGTGGCCGTTGCCCCCAATCTGAGGCTATGCGACCTCGAGTATGCTGACGACGCTGTCATAATTGACAAATCTGTCGAGGGTATTCAGGAAACAATGGACAGGCTGCAGAGCAACTCGTATCGCATTCTCCTCAAAGTCAATGCGAGTAAAACCAATGTGCTCTGCAACAGTTTCTGTCTAGACCCAGACTACCCTCTGTCGAGCGCGGGGCAAGACATTGAGAGAGTCGACTGCTTCAGGTACTTGGGGATACACATCATGGGAGATGGCAATCCGATTAGGGATAACTGGAGCAACTTTTAAATCAATGCGAAAAGTCTGGAACTCACGGTTGTACTCGGTCAGAACCAAGTGCCACTTATTCAAAATATGCATGACGGTGCACCTCTCCAAAGTACATGGTAATCGTATACTGCGCTTTGAAAACAGATGTATGCGGTGAATACTAGGGATACGGTGGTTTGATTTTGTCAGGTACTCGGAGGTAAGAGAACGGACGGACTAGCCTCTTATTTTATCCAAAATAAAAAAGTGACGATGGACCTGGCTTGGACACGTGCTGCGGATGCTCCAGGAGAACCTGAATCTTACCTTTCTCTTTTACCAACCAGATGGATTCCGTCGCCCTGGAAGGCTTCTGTTGACCATCCATAGTATATATTCGGTGGAGCTATGGGATGCTGGTATGACCCGGGAGGAAGTGAGGAGACTGGCGGAGGGACAGAGAAGCTTGGAAGAACCGGATATGGTTTTAAAAAAATATTAATAATTATTTTTAATACAATTTAGGACGTCAGCTTAGAAATCAATTGTTTGATATTTTTACGATATAATCTCTGTCTTTTTAATCTACGAGACAAGATCTTGTATAGCCAGGAAAGGTAGAAGATTCTAGCCGAGAATTCAGTTTCATAAATGCAATTTAAATCCTTCATATTTTCTCATTTCTCTCTTTAGATAAATAGTACATCTTAGTATAATAGTCAAACTAACATCGATAAAATAGTTCAAGTTAAAATTCAGAACTTTGGAAGGAGAAAGAGTTCATGTCTTTGAATCATCAAGAATATGAACTTTTAGGTCAGTATTTATAAGAATATTTGTTTACAGATTTAACCAATTTTTGTTACCTCGTGTAATAAATTAATTCCATACATAATATAAGCATTAAAATAAGTTTATGAATGTAAATCGATGATCGATGGCGGCCAAGATTGTTTGGTAAGAAATAAAGAACAGCTGCTGATATCTCAGTGACGTCCTCAAGAATATTTTTGAAGCCAATAATATACGCAAACAAGCTGTCAAATTACTGATATTACTAAGAATCTAGCCAGCTACTGTTTTAAATTCAATATTGTTACTTAAACCCTTTTAATTGTTGTTTCTTAAACCATTTAACTTTAAAAAACAGTAAACCAAACAGAATTTTAACGATTAACATCGTTAACAAAAACATTTTGATAATTTATTTCATTGGTACTAATGGTGCATTAAGATACTGCATATTTTTGATTAAATTAGTGTACACTTGATAGAACTCCATTACAGAAGGTTAAAAATGACGGCCTTCACATATTGGGTCAGTAACAATTTAAATTGTTAGTCAGTAAATTCAATAAATGGTCATTAATTTATTGAAATGGTCAGAATACACGTGAACTGTTAATAAAATAAACGGGCAGTAATTTATAAAAAATAGTCAGTTATTAAAATAAACGGACAGATATATATATAAAACAGTTTTTTAATTAAATATTATAATTTATATAATTTGGAAAATATTTGATGACCGAACATAATTATTTACTGAACATTTATGGAATTAGTTACAAATAATTAATTGTCAAAAATAACAATGTATTCAGTTTTACAAGAATTGACAAATAATACAGTAAAAGTTTTATTTAACCATAATAATTGTAGATAAATAAATTTCATGTGTTTATAAGTTTTATGATTATTTTTAAATTCTTGTCATAATAATTTTACCAGTTTACTTTGTCATAAGTCATACATTATATTTATGATATAAATAACCCTGTTCGCATTTATTTTTCACCATTTGAAAATGCTCGCGATGAGTGAACCCAGTTCTGATCGAAATTATTATAACATTTGATCAAACGTTACTGTGTAAAATCAATATATATGTTGTACTATTGAGTATATGTACTGATAATGGAATGACTCAACAGAATTTATTTTTGCGAGATATGATTGATATTTATTTATTTATTACGTCGATATTGAGCCTAAGTTACTTCAACGATATTTATTTGTAGAGTAATAACTGTAAATATGTCATATAACATCCTCTTTTACGAAAAGTTAGGCTAGAAAGACCACCATTTTTTAATCATTAAAATATATTGTGATGGAAGTAATATAGTCAGCTTGCTCATCGCAAGGCAGTCAGTTTATTGTTCATTTGTTCGAGACTCTAAAACAACCACTCTTTTTTCGTGTCACTTGTTTTAGTAAAAAAATCTAGCCTTGTCAGGCTAATACGTTAGTTGAATATTAAAAATAGTATTAAGCCCTCTGCCGCTATCGGAATAGTTAAATAAAAAAACAAGAATCGGTTAAGAATCGGCACGCTACTGCCATCGTTCAGTTAAGTGGCTCTTCCCTCGACGAAGCGTATATAGAGCGGATGTCCCTTTTTCTTTGCATCGTTTTTTTTCTTCTCGTTCGCTCAGAAGAAGTTTAGGCAGTCTTTCCCTTTTGTCGTGTGAACCAGGTAAACAAAGGAATTCACAACAGCTGTTCAAACCGACATTTTGGATTTGTTTGCACGTCGTCTACCTGAACACGATGAACTTACAGCCGAAAGGAAGGGACTTTCAATAAAAAATATGATACACTACTTGTAAGATCCTGCGGGAGTTGGTTTTCGACTGAATGCAAACAGATCTTCCGTTTTTAACAATGATTTATAAATAAACTGCATCCTATTATTAATCAGCTTTTTTCTGTTGTAGGTACATAACCATATTCACAGATGAAATTACTTTTTTAAATTTACGAAAATGGCAATTTCTATTACCGGCCCGGCATGTGGGTCGGACTCAGACGGGTAAAAACAAATAAGATTCGGGCCTGACAGGTATTTAACTTGTTTTTCAGAAAAATATTTATAAATACTGTCATAAGCCAGCCACGCGGTAATAAGTGATTTTTAATTATTTAAAAAATAAAACACAATTTGTTTGTACTACTTCCACATCTTTATAATTCTCAGGATCGGTTTTGCTCATCACAAGCATTATCAACTGATATTTCAGTTAAACATGTGGCAGTGGTACAAAAAAAATGTTTTTTATTTTTAAAATATAATGCTCTTCCTACAAGAATTGGCAATCTAATGGTGATTATTTATAAATAAAATGGATTCTTTAACAATAAGTTTCAACGAATCTAAGCAACGTTGCAAAAAATGGGCTTTTTCGGGGAACAGGTCTGACATAAAGTCTTCAGACCGAATAATTAATTAAAACCAGTTAAATTAAAATTGAAAACTGTTCTAATTTTCAGGACATTAGAACTGTATACTTACAAACAAACTTTATTCCATTAATTATTAGTTTTATGCTTTTATAATTTTATAATTTTTTTTATCAATTTAATACGTTGATCTACGGATCATATTTCGTATTGCTTATTTCGAGTTGAAGTTTACAGAAGATGATGTTGAACAAATGCTTTCTATCAGTTTTATTACTGGACGATAATTATAGCTTCTGATTATCAGTTATAACTAGGGTGACTGCTATAGTAATTGGACGGCGATAATTATCGAACACTTCAACTTTAAATGTCCAAAATAATAGTAGCTAAGCATTCTTGTTGGTGTGTAGGAGACAAATATATCTACTCTTTCTATATCTATGTAACTGCAGCTTTAATTATCCACTACTAGATGACAATACTGAGAAAACTTCATTCGTATGTGATGTCAGGTCAAAATCATGAAAAAACGTGTTTGTATTAGCAGACCCTTTAATAAACAGTAATATTTTAGTGAGGTTTACTTTATAAAAGTTTCGTGAATTTCGTAACAAAACTTCTCAGGAAAGCGTGAGAGACTACAAGTTGTCAATATTCATTGAGATTTAATTAGTGGTACAACAACTAACCCAAAAAGTGAGTGTGTTTAATTAAAGTAAGTGTGTGTTTTTCCATATTTTTCAGTCGAATACAAATATCTAAAAAAACCCTTTGTTTGTATTACTGTTTTGTTCATTTCCTTGAAGCTCATTAAATTCCTCATCTCTACACATCTAGATACTTTATTTTTTTGTCTTATAAACTGTCAAAAGAAAGTACTTCCTTAAGTGTGCAATTACTATAGCAGTCACCCTGTCCCGTTTGTCATTTTTATCAAACAACGAGAAAGTATTGTGAATTTTTGTTATTGATTCTTTTCAAATACATTTTAATTGGATAAGTCTACAATTTTGCAAGAATATTACTTGCGCTATTAAAAAAAATCTTTTAATTGTTTTGTATTAATTATTGAGAGCACTACTTATATTATTGGCGTAATCTAATGGTCAACATGATTGATCATCTTTGAGATTCATCATCTTAATGATTAACAAGGTTAAATCAAATATATGCTGTTCTTCATTGATCTGTCAAAACGTTATCCAGATCTAAAAAAAAGAAGAGATATCTGCAAAAGAGTTTTGTATATGTATAACGAAACTCTTGTACTAGATCGAAAGCAAACACTATTGGGAAATAAAATATTGAGTGGTAACATCGAAAAGTACGATGATTGCTAGTTTTTAATTTCATTAGTGACTTAACTTATTAAGGATTGTACTTCTAAGGTAGTGATCGCCAAACGGTCGCTCGCGGTGACACTTTCGGTAGCTCGCGTAAGATGTTTTAACATATTTATAAATTTTCCTTCCATATTTTATTACTGAACTCCGAAATGAAACATCTCTCGAAATAAATTTCTTGATAATAAATTGATTGATGAAGATAGCCCTTCATCAGAAATGGAATAAATAGAATTTCAATGTGATTTGTCGCTTAAGAGTGTTGCCTCAATAGTAGAATCGGTATGGCCAACAGGAAAGTATCCAATTTTAGTTCGAATTGCGCTCAAAATTAAGGCATTGTTTTGTTCTACCTACTTATCAGAATCAACGTTTTCCACTATGAAGGTGGTTAAAAGTAAAAATATAGAAACGGATTCACATACGTACATCTTGATGGGAGTGACAAGGTACTCACCGAGAATTGAAAAAATTCTGTATGAAAGTGAATGCCATTCTTTTCACAAATTATTTTTTAGTTTTACCCACACTTATTTCAAGATATTTGTCAAGTATTATTTTGTTTATAAAAAATAATTAAATTAGGCATTTTATATTTCATTGGAAGTCCGATGTCTCAATTCATTATAATAATATTATGTATGGTACGGTAAAGGATGATGATAAAAATTATACAGAAGGAATATGTATAAGTAGCTCACATCCTTATTGAGTTTGGAGACCACTCGTCTGAGGCATAAATCAAAGTTCAATTCCATTGTATTAATATTTTCGATGAATTCAGCAGTAACGTTGAGAAAATTATGTTTTAAGATTATAAAATTTATAACCTATTTATTCCACTGGCTGTGTTACTAATGTAACGCGTTTCGCCTCTTTAAGAAGCATCTTCAGATTAACAATATCTTTGTTTCCTTTCACTTGAAGTGGTGAGGGGGTAAGACACAAACAATGAAAAAATAATCACTAGTGTTTGGAGGTGAAAATACCAAGATAAATAAATTTAACAGTGGTGAGCCACCTGTCCTATTCAAAATGTTATTTACTAATATTCGATTACTGTTAACGGCTTTATTAATATCTAAAAACGCTCAACTATTCATTTTAATACCTTTTTTATTTACTCAATGGAGTATTATTACGTTAGTATTTTTATAAAAATTTAATTATTTAAAAAAAAAAAATAATTTATTGGTATTTATAAACTTTCTTGTGAAAGCTGCCAAGCTGCTTATGTAAGACAGTCACCTAGATCATTAATATTAGAAAAAAGATATACATATTAAAAGTAACAATGTTTTAGAATTTTTAAATCATCATATTGAAAATAACCACAAATTTAATAAAAAAATATATTATTTAGAAATAGTCTTAGATTGAAAATGAATAGATGAGAATTCTTCAAAATTAAAAAAGCGTATAAAACCTTAATATAAATCAATTATTTAACTCCTCGAATTCATTTCCTATGGTTCTTTCACCCCGCAAACACAAGTATCTAATTAATATCAATATTATTTTTATTGTTGTGCTTCTGTAATATGAGTAAAGCATTAGCATCAATGTCTACGTAATAGTTAAAAATCTTATGGTGTAGTTAGACTGAAGATACTTTTCAAAGTGACAAAACGTGTTGCAGACGTAATTACACAAACCGCGGAATAACAAAGCTATCAATTTAATATGTTAGTACTGCAGGTTCAGCGCTTTTCAACCTTCTTAATTTCTCAAAACATGTATGGCTGTATGGCCATGGGTTGACCTCAATTATTCCGTCAACTCAGACAACAGAAAAGTTAAAGAAAGCAATGCGGAACGTCACTTAACGTACACTGTTTGTCGTTTTTTACTTCATTCATAAATTATTGTGAATCTTTAACTACTATATTAAAACGAATTCGTTACTGTGTAGGATAGAAATAATTATTTAAAATATTTACAATTGAAAACAATCGCACAATTCGCGATTGTGATTGTCTGTCACAAAATGTTTCCAACGTTGAACCCTGCCAGCTTATTGTGCTTAAGAAATCCTGATAAATTTTACTATTACCAGCTTGTTACGTCCAACAGCACTGGTTGGAAAACCCTACGGAAGTGTTATCAAATGCAAAACCTTGGTGCCTTATGAAGTAAGCCGTCAGGGATTTGAAAAATGCGACTTCATAAATAGTGCGAATAGACTTCAATTCATACAAGCTTTGCGTTGCCTATTATTTTCTGCATCCTTAAGTACAATCCACCGAGTTTTTTTGCTCCTGGGTTACTCCTGATAAAAGAAAAACTGTAGATACGCTCAACATTACTACGTCACTGGATACTTCATATAAAATTAATGGATAGGGATGTGGTGGTGAGTGGTGTAGGGCAAGCTATTAAAGCACACTACACCCTTCCCAAACTATGAGTGGAGAAAGAAAAGAGTAGAATCAAAATTTCCGTTGAAGCTGGGTAGAAAAACTAATCACGTTCAAGGTGTTAACTGTCAATTCTTGCCATAATATTTTAAAAAATAAAACACAATTCATTTGTACTACTTCCACATGTTTATAATGATCGTAGCTGGTTTTGCTCATCACGAGCATTATCAACATCAGTGGATAATGCTAAAAATTACAAATGAATTGTGTTTTATTTTTTAAAATAGTAAATCTTATTTATACTTTGAAGAAGAATTTGTATGTGTCTCTCCAGATCTGTAACAACAACTCCTCCCAAATAATGAACAGTAGTGACGTGACATTTTTCTGGGAGCCATTCCTATGTCAACTGTGATATTATCAACTTTTAACTTTGTTACTAATTGATTGACTATACTTTGTGGGTGTTACCATTTTCAACTTTCAACTTACACCTTTCAGAATTAGCAAGCATCAAAATAACACCATCGACAAATTGAATTAACGCTAGCGCCATTGTAACACAGACGCAAATATTGGTATCTCCGGTGTTTGCGTTTGTAAGTTCAATACAACCAGGGCGAAGCCGGGCAGTACACATACTTATTCTTTTAATAGAACACAAACGTTATATTTATAGAAACGTGATATATAATCTACCATATTTCAGCAAAGAATTGGATATTTTTCATTTGGTAAAAACCAAGCGTGGTATGTACTCGTAATTAATATAGAATGGGTTTGAATCTAATAAATACTAGTTATATATAAATATCAACGAAAAATCTTATTAGCTGCACATTGCAATTTAATATTCTTGTTAGGGTAGCTTTCACTTGTTATGGAACATTGCCTAGTTCAGTGGTCCCCAAAATTTTTGAGAAACGGGTCCGATTGAATTTTTTAAAAACTTGGGTGGGCGGAACTAGGGCGGAAATATACTTAAAATTATTTTCACCGTTATTTTGAAACGTTTTTCTCTTTTTTAGTAAATGATTGTCTGACTTTAAATCAACAAAAAAACCTCTTAACATATGAAACTACATTTTTTACCAATCCCGGGATCTCAGGATTGATAAATTCGGAATCCCGAAATCCCGGGATTGGATGCCCTGGGCCGAACGACAAATAAATTCTTATTTGAATCCAAATAGAATATTAATTTATATGTGCTTACATATATAATTTCTTGAAATTTGTCATATTTCGTTCAATTTTTTCGTAGTGTAGTGTTGTTTTAAATAATATCCTTTAAAAATATTACTGCGTATTGATGATAAAAGATCAATAAATAGTGAAAATCCAAGTATTTCAAGTATTCAAATTATAATTATTTATGTATATATTTACTCATTATTATAAACGAGGGGTGTAAAAACATAAGGCTCTAATTTTAATTAGGCTTAGTAGCCTGTATATCTGGATATGTGCTTAAATCGATACAGTAAGCCGCAAGGGTGTCGACCCTTTGGCCCTTTAGGAAATCCCTTTATGTAACTGAATTATCAATATCACTGAACAGTTATCCTCAACGTGTCACGAGCTGTAAATCTCAACTAAATTCATATTCAGCTCAAATATTAGCCGGATCTATAGCCGTGTGGTATACGCTCTTCTGGTTCGAATCCCCAATTTCATAATTTTATATATTAATTATTTTAATGTCAATGATGTTTATATTCCTCTCACACTCAGATCCTAAAACTTATACATTCTTTGTCCCACCCTTATTTTTTACCCTTTCTGAAAAAAGATCTTAACTTACTAAATAAAAACTATTTCTTGTAAAATCAACATTTGTTCAGATGCTTTATTAGGACTATTTAGTGTCCATATTCTCCACATTGGTATATCCACTACCATAGTATCTGAAAGTAAAACCTGAAAGAATATTTCCCTTCCTTGCATTATATTATTAGAGGATTTTAAACTTGTGAATTTATCAATCATTTTATGAAGAGGCATAGTGTAGGTATTAAAGGTCTGCACGGACCCTGGCATGGCCGGCGGGGCCTTTATCCGACCCCGCCCGCGGCTCGGGCTCGGACAGGTAAAGAAAATTAAGATTCGGGCTAGGGTTGGGCTCGGGTAAGGAATTTGATTCCCAGAAATATATTTTGGACTACGTTCGAGTCATGAGTCAGTCATAAGGCAATACTATTCTTAACTTCAATATTTTTTATCCCATGTGTTGAATGAATATCGTTGGAAAAGTCGAAATAATAATACATATTTTTTGAACAGCATAAAAAAATTTCTGTATTGAAGAAATCGGGCTTTTTTCGGGTTGAGAAAAATAAATCTGGGTCGGGTTCAGGTAACAAGTGTGATATTGAAGTTCTGGATCGGGACGGGTCGGGCTTGTAATTTAATTTTATAAAATTTCGGCCCGTGCAGACCTTTAGTAGGTAAATTTTGATAAAACTATAATTCTTAAGTATTAAATTACCAGATGGATCTAGAGGGTAGAAAAATTGAAGCCTTTTCTAATTTAAATATTGGGCTTAAATATGTCTCTAAGTTTCACTAAAAATCTTATCTGTGCACGTGGAAGGCTCAAAATCCAATAAATCAAAGTTAACAGTATATTGGACTGGGTAAGGTAAAGTTACCTAAAATCATTTTACGAACGAATCCTGGTAAACATTGAACACAAACAATCAATATTTCTACATTGATTTTGTTGAATTATTTCCCCAATTGAAAGCCGCTCGCTTAGGGAATCTTGACTTAGCTCGAATACGTGCGGTAAAAGAATATAAAGATTTAGTCTGTAGTCTGTACCAATACTAGAAATAAAAATAGTCAGGAGACTAAGGACATGCTTCTCAGGCTCCGAATAGTGTGATAAATATAAATAGATAGGGATCAAAACTCTGTACTTATTTTCTTGATTATAATACACCCACATTCAAAAAGGATAAAACCCTAATAGACTGATAAATGTAATTACTAAAAATGATAGACATCCTATATTTACTGCTTTACCATCAACAAAAAAATCTCCTGCGGGGCGACGCGTGTACGGTTTCTTTTCAAAATATTAGCAAAACATTAAGGTATATTTGGACACAATAAGGCGTGGATTACGATTCGAAACTTTCCATAATAACAAAATGATTTTCAGAACAGCAAAATGATGAAGGTTCAGTATTATTTTTACTACAATAATTTTGGCTGTTATTTAAACCAGTGTTCCCCAACCTTTTTATACCTGCGAACCGGTAAAAAAAAGACCAATTTTTTCGCGGACCACTAATACTGAAATAAAAGTGATTTTTTATGTAATATTTTTTAATCTTATATTGTGACAGATGAATATACCTATAACTAAAAAATATACATGTAACAGTCTGATACAATTAAAATTTAACAAAAACGATGGGGGTTTTTTTCAACAAACTATTGTGTAACCTGCTGTTGCATCTTTGCTAATATATTGGATATTCTTGGCTGCAGTGCTGTCTCTGACAGACGGAGGTAGGGTTTTGCATCTGAGTTCAATATCCAATGGCAAATATTTTCGTTCTCCCTGAGTGTACATGAGAAGAATTGTGGCTGTCGATTCTGAGAAAACCAGCGACCATCGTGTCATATCATCCTCCCAATTATTATTATTTAACAATGACTAAAAATACAAGTAAACGTGCAGGCGAAAAAAATCAAATAGTTAAGATTTTTGCATGGAAAATTTCTTGAAATTTGGCATACTGTTTGCGGCCCAGCGGAAAGTCTCTGCAGCCGGATACTAGACCGCCGGCCACGGACCACCGGTTGGGGAATACTGATATAAACTACTCTTTGCATTGGATGATTGGCATCACCCTTGGCATTTTGCCTGTCTAAAAACAGAATCATTTTTACAAAAACGAAAAAAATACTCTTTTTTGTATTCTTGCGATAGAATATTAACATAGAAATAAAAATATATTTACCGTTCATGTGGCGGAGTGGTCAACGTCGTTGTCTTCGATATCTGTGTTTATGGACTCACACCCCAGTAATAACAGTTTCATATTGTTATCATAGAAGATATCGACTGAGGGTGCTTGATGGAATGTCCATATCGATATCGAATTCCCATGTGTTTCGTCACTAACGACGCAGGTTTATTTTGTATAATTTAATGTTAATTGGCTCTTCGTTGCCTGCAATTGCTAAGTTCTATGAGTTTGTATTTGTTAATACGATTTTTTCCCAATAAGTGTTAAAAGTCATTATTATGAAATTAGTATTAAAATTAATTCGAATATCATTGTAGTTAGATTTAGTGATAAAAATTTGTCGTATTTTGCGAATGCCTGAAGTTGCCGAAATGCAAAACCCGGGTCGTTAGTGATGAAATATATGAAAATGTACAAATTTCAAATTCATATTAATTTCATATAGTTTCATATTAATTTTTCAAGCGATTTATGGATTTATGTGTAAATGCATGTATTTCTATAGATGGGGCGATTTAAAAAATGGGCACAAAAAGAGCGATTAACTCAACACCAAGCATATCTTAGCCCTATCCTTCTATATTTACTTTCATTGAAAAGGAGAGACTGAAAAAACATCAGTTTTCATAGAAAAACTTCTGTTATTCATAATGAGCTCACAGCTTCACATTGGTAGTGGACACGGATACAAAGATAGTGATATAGAAGTGTATTTTAAAATTGAATTCACGCTCAAAACTCAAAAACTCCGACTTTGTCATATAATAACTTTTGCTGATACCTTTTTGACAAGTATAATTTCGTTAAAATGCCTATTAAAACTTTTCAACTTCAACATTGAAGATATTTTTTTCTGTCTGTATAGGAAAACCAAAAAATACACTTTGCAATGTTAAATTATTGTTATGTATAATTCTATAAATATACGTTTCCATTACTTGTCTTATAAATACATTTAACCGCAACGGTTAAAATATATTTCATGTCCGAAATTAAAATTTTAATTGATATCTATTAATAATTTATATAAATTCGTTGGCAGAAAAAAACATTTCTTTTTATACTAACGACTTAAAGGAAAACATTTTAATTTATAAAAATAAATCTCAATTCTATTGTACCAATCTCAAAATTTTAACAAATGGTCAGGTCCATTTTCGCTCACAACGAGCTGTCGGAAATTCAGTTAAAAAAAAGGTTGAAAGGAACCAAGAGTTGATACTTAAAATAACAAAAGTGATCATATTTATTTTTGTAACAGTGAAGAGTTGTACTATATTGATTATAATTATATAAACATGTTGAATTTAGTATAAAATGTAATGTAGTACATAATAATTTAATTATTTGAATTATTGGCGTTCTTGTAATTAAATAATGTCTAAAAAATCTTTATTTATTTATCAAAGTAAGTAAATACGTGTTAAGCTCAGCCACGTGCAGTGCGTGTGCTTTCAAAATTTGAGTAAAGTAAAGGATGGTATGGTCTAATTTTCTTTATTAAACTGAAAATCAATAAAATATGACCAGGCGTGAAACGCAAGCGGTTCTCCCCGCCCTCAAAACGGAAAACGCAGTAAGGGCCCTTTTACTAGCGTGGGTTGGAAATGTAGGTCTCTACGAGAATGGCGTAGCACCGTAGCTGGTCGTAGCAGCATCGGCGCAGTCGAGAATGAACTTTGGCAATGACCGGCCCCGGGTTCAGTTCCCGGGGCTCTGATATTCTCCACGTGTCGTGCAGGGTCTTCTACCCCTCGCTTTGGGAGCAAACACCTTTATCCAGGTCGCAGTTCGAAACCAGGGTTGTAAACATTCACCGCTCAGACTGCTTTGAAAGGTTTACATTTGCATTCGTTATTCGTATCAAATTTTCATTTTAGCACCGCTAAACCTCAATACTTGTCATAATTTATTTGATAAATTAAATCAACCATAGTAATTGAACATATCGTTTCGCTTTACTTTGAAAAACAGTATAATGGTTATATTATATCACTTTTATAATAAATGTATATTTAGTCAGATCCAAATCTAGGATTTCATACAAATATTGTTTTAGAAAAAGAACGTGTTTTAATTGGTGGTAATCAATTGAAATTTTAAATCTGTTGCTGGCTTCAATTTTAATAATAAATATTCAGTCACTTTTAAGGTGTTACTGTCAATTCTCAGTGGAGAGACATTATATTTAAAAAATAAAACACAATTTTTTGTACTACTTACACAATATTAAAGTTTTATTGTTAGAAACGTGGATCGTAACATCGCAACCAGGAATTTGGAAGAAAAGAACATAATGACGTTGTTATGGAAGAAGAAACAAACTGAAAAATACTAGTTTTGAGTAATCGGACTTTGAATTTGGTCAAATATTTAAAATGCAATACTTTTTTCATTTTTTTGTTAGTAAAAAGCTTTTAAGTGAAAGTATAATTTATAAAAAAAAATGTGTTCTGCCGTACGGTAGAGTTTGAAATAAGAAACATTTTGGTATAGCTAATTCAATACGTCATTTTTTCGTTTTAGTGTTTCTTCCAGAACAGCAACGATCATATATCATACTTTTATCACCAGTATAATTATGTAGAAATGTGTTATATGTTATGATTAATTATGTAACATTAAAAATGCAACTACTGTCTCATATTTCAAAAATTGTTTTCATACTACCACATTAGTGGTTTTCTGTGTATCCGATACTTATTTTATATGAGGGCTTGGTGTGATTTTTCTGTACTAAATGTTATTTGTAATATTTCAAAAAAAATCGAAATTTTTTGAAGGAGCTTTGCATACATGTCTAATGATATAATAGATACATACAAAATATATGATAAAGTCAAATTACCTGCGTATTTAGTTAGATAATCTTTTCATTCACAAAACGAATGTGAAAAGTCTTCGACGTTGTTTGGTCAGAAGTCTGAAGATTGTTTCACTCGCCCTATTTCGAGACCACTGAAAGATCTTGAAATAGCATACATGCTGACGCTAGAGAACTGGCTAATGAAATTGTTTGTCGTGTTGTCAAATCATGACCATATCGACGGTACTTTGGCCAATTGATGTAGCCCTCAAAATTAAAATTGTCCAGGTGGGAGTAAAAATTGTTTTTATCGAAAACATTATATGGTAAGTTGCGTTATGAATCTTTGAAATACACTACTGTATATTCTCATGTTTGGAGATACGGGATTATACGTAGGTAGTGTCGATATAATAGTTGCTTACATCAAGTGGGGAGTCAGAATATTTAAATCTGAAACCAATATAAAATATGGTCAATTTATTTTTCTAATTTACATCATTCGGCCGAAACTTGCGTTGTCGTTTTTAAAATGAGATCCAATCATTTACGCATTTTCGTATTTTTTTAGGGTTACATCAATTGGGTACATCACAGTCAATTATGGTCCATCTTGAGAAATGAACATGGTCAATAATGAATATCACTTTTAAGGTGTTAACTGTCAATTCTTGGTGGAAAGACAGTATATTTAAAAAAAATAAAACACAATTCATTTGTACTACTTCCACATATTTTAGAAATATGTGGAAGTAGTAAAATTGTGTTTTATTTTTTTAAATAAAGAATATCTATTTATAGTACGATCAAAACATACAGTGAGTATACTGGATATTAAGTATTTCTAACCTCTAATTAATTAATTTAAGTATTTAATAGACAATGAGAGAATCCAAAACAAATGCTTCCTTCTCTGATTTGTCAATAGCAGCAAACGTGAGAAAACGAATGACTCGTGGGGATCCAATGTTATTAAGCTGCAAGTCATTTGTTTTTGTTAAACAGTCATTTGAATCACATATGACGAATATGAGACGATAATCGACTCTAAGTGTTCGATTCGCGTTTAAATGACTCATTTACAATGTCAAGTATGATAGAATATATTGTTCAATGAAAAAATGAGCAATGTTGTGGCAGCTCCCATTGATTTACATCTGTTCTATGTTAAGTATCAAAAAAGCGTTAAATTTGGTCAACCCTGGAACCCGAGTCTAGATTTGAGTATTCCTAATACTGACAGCATTACCTCCCTACGTGGGGAAGCTTTATACTCTACTATAGAGTACCATTGCATGTACCGGCTGCAGAAGTTACGGATTTCGGTACGACCGGCTAGCACGTAGCCGCATTAAGATGCGTATAAACGACCAAGATAGAGCAATATTTCATCGGAAAACAGTGCGTGCACTATCAGTATTCTATCTCAATGGTAACCACTAAAAGATTATAAATCCATCTATATATTATGTAAAACTGAAAGAAAGTTTGTTTGTTTATTCGTCACTTATGCGTTCGTATAACATTCATTCGATTTCGATGTAACTTTGGTGAGTTGTTGTGCGCACACCCGTGAAGGTTTCTGAAAAAATCTAAAAAATAATCAAATACGTAAAAACAGCAACATATCGGAAAACCTTCTGACTTATTCGTGTACGCACCAGATGGAAACAAAAAATATTTTGTATCCAAAAACACTTCAATAAACAGAATTAAATCACAAACACTTTCTATCTGAGAGTGGCATTAAAACGCATTCCGGGTACTCACTAGTAAATTATAACTCCAAAAAATTGTATGTGTATTAACGTTTTTTGACTGGTGAGGTAAGTTATTAAAATTATGTCCCAAATTTTTGTATACCATGTCCGCTTTCAATATTGACCATAAAGACTCCCGATAGAGTACCGCTTCAAAATTGCTGAACAAGAACTGTAACCTAGCCGTTCTACCTCTCGATTCGGATAAGATTTGCAAAGAAGGATGAGTTTGTTGAAGACGAATAAATACCAATGGCAACACAGACGAGCTGCCAACACTGAAGAAGCAGAGACGCCATCAGAACACGTCGTACCATACACCGAGACGGGTGAATAAGCATCAACAATTTCTCACTGGCCGTCGGCCGCGTTAATATCTTAAGTTAAACTACAAAAAGTTTTAAAAAATACTAGAACAGTAAAATATCTGGAACAAGTTGAGCCAGACTAAAACATCATATACATCCATTTATTTAGATACAAATACATAAATTGATCAAAAAACAAATGTCTAAATTAGGACCGATGACCCCGTAATGGAGAAGTCAATACTTTCGGGCTTCATCTTGTCATAACGCAAATCATCCAACAAATAGGCTGTGCTTCAAGTGTAAATCAACTGGTACTTTCACCCAAATGCAGAAGCGTCGATGGTTCCAGCAAGTGATAGGGAGGCGATCTATTCCAGGTATACTGCAAGTATGGCATCCAATTCTAGATCCTTTTTACGATCCCGAGATTTCGGGATTCAGAATTTCTCAATCCCAAGATTTGTTATCAAGTGTAATTTCATGTGTTAAATTGAACATTTAAAATTTAATTTATTTCCGTTATTGATTCAATTGGAATGTATTATTTACAAAAAAAGAGAAAAATATTTAAAAATAATTTTATTTTATTTATGCATTATTATGGTAGGTTTTACCATAAAATATTATCCTCCGTTCATTTCAGAAGCGGTCCTAATTTTTCCTCAATTTAAAATTAGTTAAAGAACGGCTGTTACAAGATCTGAGAAGGACGGAGACTACAATATATTTATATTAATTTTATAGGTATTATAAAAAACTATGCAGATGAACAAACCGAAGTGCATGTTGTTGGGATCAGGAAGTTTTCATTTGATATATGAATTATTTTTTAGCATTTATTAAGTACAGTGAATACTAAAATCCCGGGACCTTAAGAAAATCAATCCCAAGATTACGAGATTCAATAATTGACCGGAATCCCGGGATTGGAACCCCTAACTGTAAGGAAATTTGTCAACAAACAATGGAAAAGAAAGGGGTTACATATTTTTTGATAGCGATGGTGACGACGCTGCATCAGTAAACGAAATATAATTCCATTTGTAATAAAATGGATGAAAACGGAAAAAAATGTCAATGTTTTTGAGTTTTGTACGACTGAGGTAGATTATACTTTCGAACAAACAGTGGTAGATAATATATAGAATAGGCATTTACATGCAATAATTTTGTAAATTAAATATCTTCATTTAAGAGTTTGAATGTTTTGTTTTTTTAAGCTTTACTTCTTTGTAATATTGTTAACGGAAAGTTCTATCTCTCTCTCATCACCGAATAGTCAATAGGCTTACAATAACGCTTTGTACCTATAATTTTATTTTTCATGTAATTAATCACAAAAATTTAATCTAATAATTGCAAATGTGCTTCATATATAAGTGAAGTTTTAAAACACATGAGAAAAACTTGATAAGATTTTTTCATCACTCGAGATCATCACAAACACCAAGATCCAAGATATCAAATTTTAATTAAACTAAATTTGATATCGATCTTCCCGGGACTTCACCCCAGACCCATCTGAGCACTAAATAAAAGCTCTTACCACAGGGGGCGACGATAAAATACACTATTTGTTTTAAAATATGCAGCGACGCTTTGTAATATTGGAAATACTGAGCAATATTTTTGATGTGTGTCCATCACATATTAAGCTTCATTTTGGATGCGGCAAATACGCGGGAATTGAATTGCGCAAGCGTCGCCGCCATCTTAAAATGATATGTTTATGGCTATTCAACATGATACGATGTAACTTGTAACACAATGGCCTGTATATTTTTTTGTTTTTTAGCCAGGTGATAAGATTTAAAAAGGCTATGTTCATTCTGGATGGCAAATTTCTTCCTGTAAATACACAAATTAATTGAGACGCTGTGTTGCTAATCATGCTCCTGGCAATTTTTCAATAAAGTAAGTTTTTAATATACGTATGTGCTCTATCGATAGATTTATCATTTTTTCCAGTTGCAGGTCTCAACTACTTCCTATTTCGTCCACTGTTCGAAATATTTGTTTTTAAACTTCAAAATGTCGTTTTCTACGCGATATCGATCCTCGTTTTCTTCCGAAAAAACGACAGTGTAAAACAATATTTTACTTTTTCTTGTATACCTGAAGACAAAAAATAACTTAAATTATACATAATATCATCATACTGCCCATAACAGCTTTTCCTGATTTTCTCAAATCTCTAAAACCCTTCAGGAGCGTGCTTAGCGACTAAGCGACTCAATTATGATATGCCAGGCATACGTTAATTACTACGTCAATTGTTCCGATTATTTATAATTATAAATATAATATTTCAATAGAATAAAGATTTTTTAAGTATTATGATAAGATACTGAAAACGCCCGAGTTGGGTGAAGACAAAAAAAATCACTAGCTGGGGAATTCATCATTGTTCTTGAAATCTGGAGAAATTCTTATGTGATCGCTCGTCAATTTCGTAAAATATTTCATTTAATATTATTACGAATAGTTGCCCAAATATTCGAATATCGAATAGTTAAAAAAGGGCCGAATATATTCGGACATTGAATTTTCGAATAATCGAGTTGGAATTCCTAGTCAGGTCAGGACCGATTTTTCTTATAGCTAGTATTACCAAGTGAAATAATGTACATTCCACAGTTGATAATGGTTGCGATCAGTGAAACCAGTCCTGATATTTATAAAAATTGTGGAATTAATACAAAACATCATGCTATATTTTTTAAAATTGAGACCGTCAAAAAAAAAAAACATTTAATTCTAGGTTTAGGAGTTATTGTAAGTTTGTAAGCTCCAAACTCAGAAGGGCATCTATTTACACGTGCCCTATATTATTCACTGTAAGTGTTTCATCTCTTCGGTGGAACAGAAGGTTTTTTGTGTCACCCATAGATAAGGCCCTCGAAAATCTTAATCAATGATACGGGACGGTAGCATCCAAGGAAAAGGGGTGAAGGATTTTCTGTGAAAATAACAAAGGATCGCAAAACTTACCCCTGACCAATTCGACCAAGACGATCGTCATATATATATATATATATATATACATTTTAATTAATCCACAGATAAAATAACTCCACATATAATAGAAAAATTATAAATATAATTTTGAGGTCTTGAATGGTTAATGGTGATATAAAAATAAAATATATATAAAACATTTTGATATTTAAAACATGATAAAGTTCAAAACTGCACTAAATCCACGTACTATAAATTTGGAAGACGAGAAAGCAATCAATAGCCTCTGTACAGTGACCCATTATGCAAGATATAAAATTGGTATCAGTTTTTGTAACTAGAATTTGTGGTATGCCTGTTCAAATATTGGTTTCCGCTCCTCATTTGTGGATAATTCAATTAATTGATTCTGTATTAGTATGGGTTCATCTGAGTTTGTGGGTCTGCTTGTAAAATGATCCAACACCCAACAAACCGCTACCAATTTATTAATTGCTATTTGTTTCAA
The DNA here is from genome assembly GCA_022494535.1 of Himalopsyche phryganea. Classification (NCBI taxonomy): domain Eukaryota; kingdom Metazoa; phylum Arthropoda; class Insecta; order Trichoptera; family Rhyacophilidae; genus Himalopsyche; species Himalopsyche phryganea. The sequence continues at coordinate 1,326,764 of JAGVSL010000134.1, read as the reverse complement.
CTTTCGTAATAATGAAAATGGGCCACAAATATTTTTTTATATTAAACCTCTCGCGGGCCACCCGACGTTTTTCACGCTCTTCGAATTATTTTTAATTTAACCAGCTTGGAAGCTAATGCACTAAAAGATATTATTATGTCGCACCAGCTGAAATATTGTACTTGTATTCTGTACTGATTGTATGGTTTAATTTTTTTCAGATTGAATTAAAACATATCTTTACTTGGCTTACTTATTGTTGGTTTAAATTAAAGAAATGGGCGAATTTTAAAGAGCAAAATTTCAAAATGTTTTCTTCGCTGTTAATGTAGAAAATTGCATTTCATTTCCGGATGCGAAAATATGTAATCTTTTAGAGTGCGTCGAACAATACATTTTACATTCTGTGAAAACCTGAAAATCATCCAGTTCCTACTGAAAACATGGTTCTATTATACGCTGCGTTGAATTATTTTCGAGGAATCGTTTATACGGAATTATTCATTTTTTTAGCGTCTGCTTTTCACTGAAAATCTGGCGCTGCACCGCATTGCAGTTGGGGGAACCGCCACGTGGGGACTTCACGCTATAGCGGAGGCCTCCCTAGAAGCAAGCAGCGTCCCTCCCGCCATAACAAACCCGGGCAATGCCATAAAACCAGTAAAATTACCATCTACAATAGTATATTTGAACCTCTTTCAGTCGTAATAAACAACGTAATATCTTCAATTACAATAAAGAAAATATAATTATTTTTCTGGAGTATGAATTTTTAACTCAATACAATGCAATAATTTGTACATAATTTTTAATACATGTATTTTTTAGTAAAAAAAAACCATGCTTTACAAACCTTACACATCAATTCTATTATGATCTCCAGAAAGATCAAAGCTTTTTAGTCAAAAACTAGAACAATCTATTTTCGTTGCATTCAGCGGTAGCTCTGTGGGAATTAATTTTTAATACAAAGCCCACCCTACCTTTTTAATTAAAGAATTAGAATCATTGTTTACATTAGAAATAAATAACCTTGCGATATATTTTAAAACAAACAGTTAATCAGAAAATGCTTGTTAAAGAAGCGAAACGTTACATTTAGTAACACAGCCAATGGAATAACTGAGTTATCAATTTTAATTTTATACTAGAGCTATCATTTAATTACTCTTTTTTGACCAATACACAATCATATCGATCAAAAAAATATATGAATTTGCGTAATTATTATATTTTTTATAACTTTAATTACGTAATTATGAAATTCAATGTACATTTCCATGTATTTCACCACTAACGACCCGGGTTTCGGCTTTTTGAGTACGAAAATGAACTTTAACTGATAGTTAGCAAATAGTTTATATATAATTCAATTTAAGAAACACTATAATCACTAGAACTACATTGATATTTAAATTAATTTAAATACTGATTTGATAATAACGACTTTTAACCTTAATTGGAAAAAAAATCGAATAAAAAATTTCAAACTAGTAGGATTTAGCATCCTCGAACCGATTATCATTAAAATGTGATTCGGAAAAAAATATAGCAGATGACGTATTATTGTGTGAATTTCATTATTTTGATTCCTGGAGACATTTATGATCATTTTACGAGCTCATCTTACGTAGAGGATACGGCTAAGGGGAGCTAGGTAGATTAAGTCGTTCCCTCAAAATTTGTAAGCTACTTTGATGTGTTCTGTTATATTTCAAAGTTTCCTGGTAAAATAATTTATGACACCCCATGTTTTGATAGAATCTTATATACAATAGCACAGACCGGTCTGTAAGCGTTTTATTATTATCACATATCACACGTACGTATACATTTTGATTATAATAAAAAAACACAACTAGCTACATCAGACATTCAGACATTCAGTATTTCCATTTCAATACCGTTATATATAATGGATGTCCACTAGTATTTTAATAGTAAGTTATTGTTACTTAATATTATGGTTTTGTCTTTCAGTATCTTTAAAGCAGTGGCGTAGTTAGGAGTTCCGCCATTTCCGCAAAAAATAATGATTTAATATTGGATTAAGGATATTTTTTAATATGCCCTACCCCTTTTTCCTAACTATAAGCCATTCCGGACTGTAAGATTGCCTTTTTATGTATAAATATAATTTCTTGAAAAAGTGTTTTATTAAAATTGGGATTCCAATTAATTAATAATTGCAGGTTAATGAGCAGGGTTCAGCAAATATGTTTTTAAAATCTATTAGTCAATAAAATAAGTTTTATCTATATATATATATATATAAATGAATGTCTGTTTGTTGGTTTGTTGGTTTGTCCGGATCTTATAGGCTCCTAAACTACTCAACCGATCGCGACGAAACTTTCAGGAAGGACTTATTGTGATCATGCCGGGAAATATTATATAAAAAAAATGTTTGTTTGTCCTTTACGCTTTCCTTTACCATTCATAAGATCTCAATGAAACTTCGGTGAGTTGTTGTGCATACACCCGTGAAGGGTTCTGAAGAAAAGAAATTGAAAATCTAAAATTGAAAAAAAGAATCAAATACGTACATACAGCGACATCTAGGAAAAGCCTTCTGATTTATTCGTGTACGCACCAGACGAAAAACAAAAATATTGTGTTATAACAAGTGTGATATTGAAACTCGAGTTCGGGTCGGGCCAGACCTGAAGATGATGTGCTCGAACCGGGTAAGTCTATGAAATTTCGGCCTGTGCAGACCTCTAATCCAAAAGCAGTTCAATAAACAGAATTAAAATACAAACCCTTTCTTTCTTTGAGTGACATTGCAACGCATGCCGGGTACTCACTAGTATAAGTATATAATAAACATAAAAAATAAAAAATAAATTTGTATGCAATACATTAATTCTAGGTACATAGAAACAAATTGAAATTTGTAAAGGAGGACAGGACTAGTGGTGTAGTCGCTATGTGATGATTGGAAGGGAGGGAGGGAGTTTTAGACATCACAAAATCTCAGACTACAAACATAAATCGATTGAAAGAAATATTTATGAGACTGTCAGCACCGGGAATTGAACCCGAAACATCCGTAGCCGTTACCAATGAGCCGACACACAAATTAGAGGGAAGAAAACATTGTAAATGAAATATGATTATGTGAAAATTCTATAAAAAGCAAGCCTGCTACGCCAGTGCTTGGAAACGAAGGATGAGAACCTACATAAAAATAAAACGACTGCTTTTTTATCTTTAACCTTTAAGCTTCATCATTAATAAACAAAATTCAATTGAAAAAAATGGTCTTGAAAACAAAATTAAATCAGCATTTATATTCGCATGGGCTCAATTTTTATGAATTGACAGTTATTTCAAACAAAATATTTTGTTCACGGATAAACGGATTGTAATTGTTGAAAAATTTCCGCCCAACAAAACAAATTTTACTTTGAACATTTTTCTTTATTTGAGACTCATGCGATTACTTTATTGTTGTTATTCATTGTTAAGATGTTTGTTGTTCAATCTTTGAGATATAATAATATAACCGCAAGCAAATTGACAAAAAGATTTTGTAGCTATTATAAGGTTAAAGATTTCCGGTTTGCTAAATAAAATAAATTGTTGAGTCAATACGGTCAATGTGAGTAACTTTGGTCCAGTTCTGAAGGTTTTTTTTTGTATTTTTATAGTTCGCCAGTGCTTTTAGTGTCGTATTGTTCAACATAGAAATGAAATTTAATCTAAGTAATTTAAGACATCGACTGAGGGTGCTTGATGGAATTTCAATATTAAATTTGCATTATTGAGATTTTGTACACTTCCATGTATTTTGTCACTAACGACCCGGGTTTCGCCTTTCGGCATCTTCAGGCATTCGAGCACACGAATGGACTCGAACTGAGAGACAGTAAACAGTGTCTAACGCTTATATAGAAGATAAAAATGCGACAAATATCATTTACGAGGCAATACATTATACGTCTGAGAGCCACACCGATACCTGAGTTAAAATTTCGGAGATCGCCCTAATCCTTATTTTGTAAACACCATATTAACAGAGTGGCGATTGCCGAAGGCGTTGCCGCTTTTCAACTTCTTTTAGAAATAGAATAATTAAAATTGAAATTTAATCATTATAAATAGATTTATTGTTATAATTGATAAAACAAGGTGGGCCCAAAGTTTGCATCCATATCGGGTAACTTTTGCCCACGATACAAATAATCACTGTAATAACTATAAATTCAGTGATTTTAAAGTCTTGGCAACTTTTCTTTACGCTTTCATATATTCCGTAAATAATTGCGATGAGAAAACATATATAGCATTTGGTTTACAGATTAGTAATACAAACTGGAAATATGGCAAATCGAATTTATTACAAGATAAGTTTTTAAAATGTGTTTTATCATTCCAAGCTGACAGATTAAAAATTCAACAATAAAACCAATTATATTACAAATTAATTCATATTTTTACCACGAGGAGTTACTCAATACCTTTGCTTAGCTGAAAAATATTCATATGGCATTAGTATTATCATGGTATTATAACAGCACTTTTTCCAGGTAGAGGGCCAATCTTAGACCGATGGGTAAACCTATCCAAATTGATGTTTTTACGATATAATTAAATGAATTCTCAATATATTTCTAAAATAAGTGAACAGCGTGTCACACTTATTTACACAACAAGTTAATAAACAATTCTAAATTGTATAAAGAATTTGTCAAGTATTAGATTATCAATAATGTATTCATTAGGTATTTTCAGATTATCCATTATACATAAGCATACCTCGATTTACGAGGTAGATCCATCAATGTAATTCCTAGACTTAGTGATAATAATTTGTCATATCTTATCTTATATATAAACGATATAAACTGTTTACTGTCTCTGTCAGTTGGAGTTCATTCGTGTGCTTGAATGTCTGAATGTGACGAAATACATGGAAATGTACAAAAAATCAACAATTAGAATTTTATATTGAAATTCCATCAAAATCCCTGTGTCGATATCTTAAATTCTTACAAAATTATTTGATAGGTTCAAGGATAAAAAATAGCTAGTCTCTTGAGTTGGTTTGTTGGTACTTGATTCAAAGATATAGTAAGGCCCAGGATACCATTTGAGTCGATGATCAGTCGATGAGGAATAAAACCGTAAATCCCGAAACAATACGCCCATTTCAATGTTTATTTTTCAAATACAATAAGCACGATCGTAGTGCGGATAGCTGAAGGGTCTACCAAATAACGCTGACATGTAAGTAATAGTAATTGTGAACACAATATCGACCGTGGAAAGGAAAAAGGACATAACACACACCAAAAAATATTGTGTATAACTCACACAAAACGTACTAATACACTATATTTATATATAAATATATAATATGTCGACTGTAGAAAGGCAAGAAGACTTATCCCTCCTCTTTTCGTATATTTTTTTTCCATGTCCGCTCCCAATGTGGAGCATATGGTCTCCTAATGGAGGTATCTTGACAGAATTTTTTCTACGAGAACTGATTGTCACTCAGTTGCTCAACCTCTCTTTTCTTTTTAAGAAGAGAGTAGGGATAGAAGGATAGGGCTATGAAAGGACTAGTGGTTACTAATCGCTCTCGTTACGCCCCGTGAGGATGGGATTGGTGGGAGGGAGGACTCAGACTACGAACAGAAATCCATAAATCGATTGAAAGATCAATTTATGAAAACCGTCCGCACCGGGAATTGAACCCGAGACATCCGTAACCGTAGCCAGCGACGAAACCAACTGCGGGCCACGGACGCCGACAAATAATTCTTTTCATAATATCACAGTGTAAATATACAAATTAATACACGTTTTGTTTGAGCTATACACAATATTTTTTGTATGTGGGTTACCTTTCCTTTCCACGTCGATATGATATCGCATAAAACAACGTTTACTTATTTTTGTATATTTATTCCTAGTTAGATTTATTTTAATGCGAGGTGGTAGATATTTTTTAAAGTAATAATCATAATATTTATGATTGTTTATCGGACACAAATAATTTGGTAAAAACGTAAAAAAATATTGTATCTATGAAATATCTTATATACAGACCGCTCTGTAGACGTTTTATTATTATCATATATCACATGTGGGTATGAAATTTTCTCATGACGTAAGCGTTCGCCGTATATATAAAATAAAATTTTATGGAATGCGCACATAGTTTCGACATTCAATATTTCAATTTCAATACCTTCATCTATGACGGGTACGGTTATACTAGTTTTTGTATATCTATCTCTAGTCAAATTTTTTTAATACAAGCTAGCAGGTATTTTTAAAAGTAAATAATATTAATTATTGTTTATTGGACTCAAATAAATGTCTTCAAATTGTTCTGCTTAGTCAGTTTCTGTTTTTTCCGGTTCTGTTTAGTCTTATTCTGTTTAGTAATGGAACTGAATTGAACATACGTAATATTTTCATAATATTAATAATTACGAAAATATAAATATTATTTATTAAATTCAACAGGTTGTAGACTCTTTCTTTAATTTTCTAAAAATAACTTAACATTTCAATTATTGAAGTCGTTAACTTTAGAACATTATGAATAAAACTTACGCTTTCCCAGTGGCGGCGGCGAGCGATTGGCTGCCGAGTAGAACGGGCAAGTGCATTGCGCGGAGGTAAGGGTTGTTTTAACGAGCAGCGGGGGTGGCAACCGCCCTACTGCCCGCTGTATACTATGCTCCACTACCGGCTCTACTTCCGTTAGCGCCCGTCAACATCCGCCCTTCATTTCATAGGCATGCGAGTAACCTAGTTGGTTTATACGCTTTGGTCACAAATAAAAATATGCACTTAGAAAATGAAAAAGCAAGCGAATAATACTCATTCCTGGTTATTTTTATATCTGTTTATTAATTTAAATCATGTACGCTTTGAATGTGGAGGAACTCAACATAATTTATTATTATAGGATCGGCTTGTAAGTTAGTCGTTCAATTTCGACTTTCTGTGTTCATCGACTTTTTCTTTTACCATGTTCGCTATCAATTTTGAGCATATAGACTCCTAATGGAGGTATCTCAACAGAAGCTTTATACGAGAACTGCATTTTACTCAGTTGCTCAACCTCTCTTTTTCGAAAAGAGTAGGGATATAAGGATAGAACAAGACTAGTGGCTAACTAATTGCTCTCGCTAAACCCCGTTTTTTGGATCAACTTTTATAAATGAAACAAAAATTTTAATAGAATCCAAATTCGATATTGAAATTCCATCAAGCACCCTTATTCGATATCATAAATTATTTCTATTTGTATCTTTTGTGTGAAAACAAATATATATATATTTAGTATGGGCGTTTATGTCATTTATTCTCAACAACGGTTTTCAAAAAGGAAATCATCTTTAGAGATCATTTTTTAGTCTACATTTATTCAATTTTGATTGTAGCACTTTGTTACATTGAATTATATGATAACTTGTGTTTTTCAAAAATTTTTTAACCATATCCGCTCCCTATTTGAAGCATAGCTTCTCTGTCCCCCGCCAGTCTCCTCACTTCCTCCCAGGTCATCCCAGCGTCCCGTAGCTCGGCCAAATACATCCTATGGATGGTCATCAGCGGCTTTCCAGGGCGACGGAATCCATCTGGTCGGTAGAAGAGACAGGCAAGATTCAGGCAAGATTCAGGCTACCCTGGTCCATCGTCGCTTTTTTTTCCTTTAGTTCCTGACAAAATCCAACCACCACACCTCTAGTATTCGCCTCGCAAGCATCTGTTTTCAAAGCGCAGTATACAGTTACCATGTGCCTTGGTGATGTTTCATGTCTCGCAACCGTAAAGCAGCACCGTCAGAATGCATGCGTTGAATAAGAGGCACTTGGTTCTGACCGAGTACAACCAGTGAGTCCCAGACTTTCCGCATTGAGTTACCGGCATTTAACCGTTTTACACAAGAAATTATTCATAAAATAATATTAATTAAGACGCGTTGCCCATCTATGCTTTAGGGTGATTAATTATGTTGTTTAAACTTCCAAATTGATATGAAAACATAAATACTTTAAGAATTTATTTTGCACCTATTTACATGAATTAATCAAAAGTTGTGGTAACACGATGAATAGTTTTATGTAAGTTGTAAAGCTCTCAGTATATGTTTTACTTAATGTACAGCTTTAGGTTTTAAAAATAAAACACATTTTTTTATACTACTTCCACATGTTTCACTCTACGCGAGTATTATCAAAAGCTTTATAGTGAGTAACCATAATAGGCGTGGTCACAGTTTAAAAAAACATGAATATGTATTGTATATTAGAGCGAAAGCAGGTAAATGAAGTAGAAAAAAATCAGAGCTTACCATTTGAATTGAAAATGATCATAATTTTAGTAGTTCACTCTCACCACTATTACATTTATTTTCCTTAGAATTTTCACCTCCAAACATTAATAATGTACTTTTTAATAAGAAGTGCTATGATAATTATTATCGTTGGTGTCTTACCCCCTTCCACGTCCAGTAGAAGGAAATAACCTCACCCCACCCTTAATTTTAAAGTTAATACGGTTGGTCTGAAGCTGCTTCTTAAAGAGGCGAAACACTTGTCACATTTAGTAAAACAGCCAGTGGAATAACTAAGTTATCATTTTTAATTTTACACTAAAGCTGTCATTTAATTACTCTTTTCAGACGGATACTAAATTTACAATAAAAATAAATTTATTCAAAGTTCCCCCTGAAGGAATCGAAAATATGTTTATACATTTATTGAGCAGGCATAGAAAATTAAGGATGATTCACTTCCGACTCTCCGGTTGATATTTAAATACGTTTTTATAATGATAAACAATCCAATATAAGTAGTTTTGGTTGAATTGCGTTGTTTTTATAATTTAAAATTTCTTATGAATATTTCAAATTACAGATATTCCTTACGATATCGCAGATGGTTGTTTATTCATTACTCACAAATATTATTAAAAGCAAAAACATTCCTGAAATTTTAATTTATTTCAATGAAATATCCTAGGAAATATATAATAATCCCTCTGCGTTGACCTTTATAAGCAGAGTGGCTTAAGTTTCTTTTCATAAAATGGATATGCCTCTAATCTGATGTTTTTTTACGGGTCCAATTATTTTGCTTTAAGCCTTATTTTTATAAAGAGTAAGGATGAAAGATTATAGATTACAGATACTTAGAAATTAATATTTAAAAAAATATACTAAATCACAGCTTTTCAACGGAGAGAGAGTCTACATCAGTGGTTCTCATGTGCGGCCACCAACGGTTTTATAGTAATAAATATTGATAAAGAAAAAATTAGTAAGTAATATAAAATAAATACATCATTTTTTTATTCGTATTGCGTACTTATGCGGCTCGAAAAAGAATGCTTTAATGAAATAGGGTTCTTTTTTTATTAAAATTAAAATTAATACTGATGTACCGTAACACCATGGACCATGGGGTTAATTTGTGTTGCAGTGCATTTTAATTCGATATGTTGTACGATAACTTCATCTTGCAATCGTGTAATTATCATTGACCAGAGATTTTCCAAATACATAAAGTGTAACAGTGATTTTTTGTGTTAATATGGAAGCATCTATATTACGTTATATATTTCTAATTTTTAAGGGAATTTGATATCATTTGAATCATTCAGAAGGATGAGAGTATAAAAATCTAATGACTAATAGATTTTTAGACATATTTGAAAAACAAACCTGCAAGACTATATAATATTCATATAATACATAAAAAAATTCCGAAAGACCACTAATGTTCATTATGCGGACACGGAGAAATTTCCCGTGAGAACCGCTGATCTACATTGATATCACTTTATGTATAGCATTGTCAGACAAGACGACGAGATAATAGCAAAATATTAACATTTAAATTCACGACCCAAATCAGGAGAAATTACCTCTGCCTTTGAATATTTTTTCTTAAGAGCTTACTAAAATCCCTGTAAATATGCACATATTAAGATAAATTAAATGTTTGCCAAATGCAAATTTGTTGAATGACCAAACTGTTTTCGCGTCTTTCCCACTTCTATATCCGGCTCATCAATCTATGCGTATGTATTGTATCAATAAATTCATTTTTATAATTTGACCTATAATAATTGATTCTGGTGTCTTTAAATTTATTTTTCAGATATCTTTTGGATGCCACTATTTATGCCATCCCTATTTATCATGACTGCTTAAGTGTCTAATTTCTTAAAAAATCTCCCAATTTTCTATTCTGTTTAATACATATTTACGAATTATATTTTGCTCAGATAATGGATTTTTAATAGGGACTTCATTTTTGATTTCGTATAAGTATTTATTGATTTGTAAGAGGTACTTAACATTTTAATTATAGACTATTTAATAGTGTTTACATATAATTTGTTTGATTACCTGTAAATTCTTGTCATAGTTCATAAACGAACTGTTTTAAATGCCTTGTATTTGTTAACATCCAATTTCATATGTAGCCCTGTTATGTTTTTATTTTTATCAGTTGATAATGCTTGTCCTGATCATTATAAAGTGAAAGTAGTACACACAAATTGAGTTTTATTTTTAAAACATAACGTCTTTCCACCAATGATTGACAGTTAACACCTTAAAAGTGATTAAATTAAATGATTTCTCTAAGATTGTTTGAATCGCTAATAATTATACAATTGTGTTTGATAATATACAAATTATTATTCTTTATGGAGAGCCATATGACAATGTTTGCACATGTACGAAGTTTCATTTCTATTTTGTGTTTTTCACACACCTTGCATGTTGTTAAAAACTTTTTAAATAAATTTTATTTTATGTGCCTGATATTTGTGCCCTGACATCATGTTTGGTAAATCGTATAAAATAGAATTAGAAATGGACCAAGTAACTGCACAATAATATTTATAATCTTCAAAGAGCAAATAGATACGTAAGATACGTTACGATAATTTTTTTTTTTAAGCTATTATTTTTGAATGATTTCTATATTTGCTTTTATAACTGCGATAGTTTGTTTCTAATTTATAACGCTAAATACCACTTATTTGGCACTATTTGAAAGACTAAAATATCATATAAAAATAAATTCCAGAGAATCCAAACTTACACATTTTTATAATGATCAAATTTAAAATACGTAGAATAAATTTTATTGTAGATGTTTCACAATATCTAGTGGTGAAAGTCTTGAGATAATTCAAGGAATAATGTAACCAAATATTTAAAATGTATTATCACAATTTAAAATACATTTCCATTTGTTTTATAATTTTAATGCCCTGGCTATAAAACTCTTTAGAAAATATTTCGCGAGATAGCATGGTCTGCTATAGAACAAACGAATTTATACATTTCCAAATGTTTTAAGAATATGGTTGGTTTTTTATGTTTTTCGCATATATTTTCATACCATAACATCAAAATGATGGTTTTCAAAACTTAACTAAAACTGTTACATTTAAGACTTGGATATCTGAACAAATAGAAACGATATGTGCAAAATTATATAGATTATTATTTGAAACAAGAAAAGAATTGTAAACCAATATGTTATCTAATTATGTTTTTATATTGCTTCAAGGTATTTTTTAAACCATTTTTTTAAATTTCTTTTGACAAGTTAAGCGAACGATAAATTTAAATTTCCAATCCAAAAATTAAGGAAAGGTTAATTTTAATATCACAGATTTCATCTTTGAACGTTTTGTTTTTGTCTATAAATTGAATTGACCTGTTTGGTTATGAATTTTCATGTATTAATTATAATTCGGAGAACAAATGAGGCACCCGGTATCAAACAGTAGAGAATTTCCATACCTACAATTCAATATATATTTCAATATCAAACACCAACTAAAAGTATAGAAAAATTTGCTTTGAATTATAGATTTTGTATCAAATGCGTCCAAGTCACTGGCATCTAATCAGATTGCAGCATTTGAGTCAACTGACTAAACACCATTTAGTATTTTGTATGGAGTTATTCTTACCTGACTGATTGTAAATTTAAACTTATTGCCTTCGTTTTTCATACTTAATAAAGCTAATTAAGATTAAAATGGAATGAAATAAAAATTGTGGAATTTGTGGTATAAATAGTGTTTCATTGTTATCTAAAATTTTATTGTTGGGATAGCTTGATAGGAAGTATTAACACTGTGAATAATTACATCATTAATATCTTATTTGGTATTTCTTTTCAATAAAGTCATTAATAACTAATTCAATATACCACGATTGATAACTGAACTGCTTTAATATTATATTTTTTACGTAAATTATATTTAAAATGATTCAAACACGGCCAATTCATATATTTAAAATCATTTTCGCAAGAAAATGGGGTTCTTAGTATTGAGCGCCTCAAAAAAACAATTTCTAATGTTACATTCATTAAAAATATATTTGGTGGATTGCTAATGGAGTATCACAATTCAGGTTATTTTTACTCAACCTCTCCTTTTTCAGAGATGGTTATGATGATGCTAGGGAAAGTTCTTGCTAATTTCTCGCTACGCCGTGACGACGTTGACTAGTAGGCCACATACCCGGTATATATTAACTAGAGTCACTTAGCCTAGCTCAAAGTTTTAAATTCTAAAAAATATACAGTAGAAAAAGAATTCTTTAATAAAACAACCATGCGATATTTATGGAAAAACGTCCAATTAGGGAGATGTTTTGGTGTAGTTCTTTGGCATGCTTTTAATTCGATTGAGGAAATAAACTGAAAATGAATGCTATGTTGCATCTGACCTGAAACCTATTGAATACGTTCGTCTTTCCGCTGGACCGCTGAATCTCAAACTAAGATATTCCAATATTCTTACGAAACTAAAGGATATAAAGTCATATAATGAATATATATGTATAATATTCGAGCGCATGAATGCCTGAAGATGCCGAAGGGCGAAACCCGGGTCGTTAGTGACAAAATACATGGAAGTGTGCAAAATCTCAATAAAGCAAATTTGATATTGAAATTCCATCAAGCACCCTCAGTCGATGTCTTAAATTAAAATATATATAAACGAATGTTTGTTTGTTTGTCCTCTATGCGTTCTTTTACCATTCATCCGATATCAATCAAACTTTGGTAAGTTGTAGTGCGCACACCCGTGGAGGTTTCTGAGGAAAAAAATCTAAAATCTAAAAAAGAATCAAATGCCTACGACTAACGACATCTCGGAAAAAGCTTCTGATTCAATAAAAATATTTCGTACTATGCTCGGGTCATGACTCGACCATAACGCAATAGTATTCATAACTTAAATAATTAATTTCAAGTTTGCTATAAATATCGTTGTAAATATGGAAACAATAACATTTATTGTTTGAAAAGTATAAATGAATAACTATATTTTTAAAAAATTGGGCTTTTTTCGGGCTGAAAAAAAAAATTTGGGCTTCGGGTCAGGTTTAGGTAACAAGTTTGATATTGAGACTCGGACTCGGGCCGGGCCAGGCCTGAAGATGACATTTCGGCCCTATTATGATTGTATGTTCATCAGTTGATAAAGCTCGTGACTGTTCCTGATAAATAACAACATGTGGAATTAGTCCAAAGAAATTGTGTTTTATTTTTAAAATATAATGCTTTCCCACCAAGAATTGACAGTTAGCACATTAAAAATGATATGACAATATATTGCTAGTAGGAATTCTATGTCCAGATAAATCTGGAACTTTATATTTTTGGCTCGTCTCGATTCCTGAGACATTTAATTAAAACAACTTGAGACTAGGGATACTGTGAGTTGTCAGTAAAATTGCTACATAGTACATTTTATTCACTAAATGAGATACATCGACGAATAATGTTTGAAAAAATATCCAAAGCGGTTGTGATTTCTTGTTAAAATTAATAAACAACCATGTTTTAACGAAAACTCATTGAAAAAATACTATGGAAAGAGTAGGGAACCTTTTCATGTTGGAAACTCGCATTTTTTTATTGCAAATCGAATATTATCAAATTAAAGCTTCAATTAGATATTTTTTTTTAAATGTATATAGATTATTTTGTATATAAATGAAATAAAAGGCTTCTATTAATAGGCCGCAGATTCTCTACTTTTGTATTACGGCCTCTATTCCTGGGGATTTCCCGGGATTTGGAAAATGTCAGAACTACAGAATCCTGAAGTGGGAATTGTATTATTTTATAACTACAAGCCGCATTCATTATTTATTATTTAAATTATCCGTCAATTATTTTGTAACTGCTCGTACTAAACATGCTTCTAAGAGGCATGTTAAATGTTAAAAGTTATAAAACATAAGTAATTGATTCGTAAATAATTTCACTAACGCCACTTAATTGTTCACAGTTTTTGAAAACGAAAGAGCCCAGAGAATAATATATTAAAATTGTGATATAACAGTCAAAGTAGAGATCAAAAAATTACAGGTTTTGTTTTGACATGAAATCATTACGAAGTCCAATTATAGCGTTTTTTATGACCCTACATTTCGATATAGATCCGCATAGATTGAACCTCAGATCCAAAACATAGAATGTATTTATAAAATTTTATTTAGTATTACAATAGTTACTATTAAATTAAATAAATAATTAATTTTAAATTATAAATAAATATTTAACTATTTTATCCTAAGCAGCAAAATATATTAACAATTGAAATATTAATTTCCCCATAGCCGAGATTTTTTAGATTCATATTTTGGTAATATTAAGCGTTGTGTTAATTTATAATTTCGAATTAGTTTCTATAATCTGTAGGGTTAATATTCACTAATCCAAGAAAATATTTAAAAATAAAATTTTGTAGCTGGGCAAACTGCGACCCGTCAACCGATGGGGCCTGACGCATGTTTTTGTGCGGTCCATTCGATATTTTTTTGTCAATTTATTTTCCTAATTTACATCGTTTGGCCTCTGTCGTCTTGGAAATGAGATCCAATCATTAACTCATTTTCGTATTTTTTGAGGCTTATATCAATTGGTCAAAAACACCGTCGAATTATGTTTGAGTTCTATAGATAAGGACTATTAAAGTTTTGTTACAAAACCTATTTTAAAGTGATGTAAGCGAGGAATCAAATTCGTAATGTCCATTTATTCATTCCGTCTTCAGTCCTTCTACTCCAAGATTTAATACAAATATGTTTTGCAGTATTCTATGGATTCAGCATGTAATTTGAGTAAATTCATTTCAATGTGAAATACAATTTGATAATTTTTCTATTCTATTTGTAATTCCAAAACCGCAATAACGAAGTTATCAATTGTATTTATTTAATATGAAGAACGTTTCTCGAATAAATATTAACTAAATCAAATCAAAATATGCATTATACTTTTTATCATAATTTTAGTTAAATTTTAAGAGGTGTACTAATTGATAGACTCAAACGAATAATGTTCTTAACAATACAGCTGAAGTTTTTTTCTAATTTATGTAATTTTGTAACGTCTTATTTTGTTAAAATAATAAATAGCGCGTATGATTCAGACCCCCACAAATAAATATTGTATATTAACACTTGTATAGAATAGAAATCATACTTTACTACAGTGGGAAATATTTTTAATTATAACTCAGTTATAAAATATCAGGTAAGAGCTCTAGTATTGAAATATATTTTTTTTAATAAATACAATTATATCACACATAAATAAAACCGAATAATTAAAGTAAACTGACGAATAATTGTTAAAAATCTATTGTTTTAGTTGTTCAAACTTTTAAAATCAAAATTGATTTAAAAAAATTTCAAATACTGTTTCTTAGCTAATTTACCATTTTCATTTACAATTTAACTAAAATAGGAAGCAATTTACCATTAATGTCTTATAAAGATTACAAATGTAATGTATTTTTGTACACATAATGTAATTTATTGTTTTTCCAACAAGAATTAACAGGTAACGAAATGTAACTAAATAAATAAATCGTGTATCGTAATAGCTTTTTTTGAATTGTAATATTCTCGTGAATACAATATTTGCTAATCTCGTACGTGAGTTTGTGTCATAATTGTAACTATTCACTATTTTGACTGAATATTTATGTCGTGAAAATTTGCAAATAAGCAAATCAATATAACATATTATGGTGGATTGACACGTATATGTGTTTATAATGCAGATTATTTCTGCAATGAGAGCGCTGAACAAATAGATTAAATCGTATACGAATTTCGAGTTATATTTGTTCAAAATCATTTAATAACATTACTGTTTTGTTGCGGCGTTCAAATATAAATAGAGCGTCATTGCGACAGGTTGGAAATCCGTGAAATCGTAGAGGCGGCGTAGGTATAGGCAGCGCGGCCATCGAACCCTGTTCCACCGACTTCCAACACAAACCAGTCGCCCCCAAAACCCCCTAAACCCACCCTATTCGCGCTCCCGAATATCGATCCACACTGCCTCCATTCTGGAGCGCGGAGCTTGGAGAAAAGGAGAAACACAGCAACGGATCCTGGCAGATCCGTACTAGAAAATGGAGTATTCGAGCACTCTAACCGAGAATTAATTCTATTTAAGTGGTAATTTATTTTATTCCCAGTTCTAATTTGACGCGGCTACAAAAATATTTCATAATATTATATTTGATTTTACAACAAAGCGTTATGTAAATTATGTAAATGTTTGCAATTTATTTCTATAGTTTCATCTTTTCTTTTGATACCTACGAAGATAGTAGATTATATCTCACCCTCGATTCTCTGTACTCAATTCTTCAATGCGCGTTTAATAAGAATAAAAAAAAAACTATAGAAGAATGCCGTTTTCCGAAAACTGTTATTTTCAATTGAAGATCATTTATAATACTTATTGTCAGCCTCTGTGGAATGTTAAAAGCGTTAATCTAACAGTTATCATTTCCAGTAACGTCAAATTTAGATTTCTTCAATTTAAATTTAAAATCTTGGATATTTGTGATGTTATTTCTTCGTGAGTTAATTTCGAATAACTCAAAATTCTAATCTGATTTAAAACTTGAAAATATTTGGCGCATCGGCTTAGTCGTAATTTTTAAATACATTTAAAGACTATGGCTTTCGGCATCACACATTCGCGCCATTTATAACTTCATAAAGTTTACATTTTATACATAAAATCATGCTTAGTTTATATTTAGTAAACAAGCTCTTTTTTGACGCCTATGCTATTAATCGTTGCGTGCTGTTTTGTTTTCAGATATATGTGATTTGGTATACGTAATTCCTACCTTTTTTTCATTAACTTAGATAAATTGTTAAAATATTTAGTACATGATGGTATTCTTTTAAATATACATACTTGACTCTTTCCATAATATTTAAATAAAACATGCAATACATTTATAGACTTAAGACAAGTTTACCACACGAATAAAAAGTAGAGTATTTATCTTTTGAACCAGATTTTAAATACCTGACACTAGAAAATTTGTTTTTCTTACTAACTCCTCTCCCAATGTAGGACATATAAACTTTTAGTGCTTTTAACGAAAACTTGACTTGTAATTCTATCGCTGTACAAGCATATTGTCATAAAACGTTTTGTTGTCTGCCAATCGCTTCTTTATTCCCAATATGTGGGTTCGTATGGGAGGTGGGTGGTAAATATTGCTAATATTACAGAAATATACGCCTTCAGACGGTAAATCTACTGAAAAAATTACATACGGAAGTGCCCGTTCGGGGATTCAAATTGAATCAGTAATCAGCATTAAATTGTATCTATCCACTTTAGACGAAGGGCTCTCCGGTCTATCCCCTAAATCGCCAGTCTTGTGCCTTCAACACCACGTATTCTCAGAATAAGTACATTCTTTAGTTTTGTATTTTGAAAATGTATATGACACTATTGGATAACTGAAAATGCCATCGATATTTTCTTGACGCAAATAACTATAATCTGCCACTCTCATTTCTTCTTCAACCATCGCTTTGTCTTGTCATAAATCCGAGCATACTTCCTGCTAACCCACGTTAAGCTTCTTTTAAAGGTTGAGCTTTTATAGAGATTATACATACACATATAATATTTGAAGTTAAATAAAACCAACAATCACATAATAAATTCGGCCCTTGTACTGTAAACCTAAAAATGTGTAGGTAATACGGAGATACCTGATATTTACAAACATACTACGTATATCAGAATGAATTCAATTTTGATATAATGTAAAATACCTACGCGTTCATCAAATAATGCGATAGAATAATTGGCTAATGAGTAATATATAAATAAATTGAAAACAGCAATTTAACCACAAAAAGAAGATTTTTTCTTAATTATAAATAAACAATAATTGTATGATAGATAAAATTTAAATCCAGTTTCTTATTAAATGTTCGATTGTTTTATTAAACGTAGTTCAAATGTGGGCGCAAAACAGCACATTTACATCGAGTGCAAGATGCAAAATAAAAAACGTAGACCCGGGATTGCTCTAAATTGTAGAGTGACAGACCAGTGAAACCATCTTTTGTCGGATTGAGGAACTAACACATCACCATATATGTCATTGGGGTGTCATAGCGGCCATTTGAAAACAACACCTTATGCGGTAAGTATTTTATTTTGTATTTCTTAAGAGAATAGTTAAGGATTTCAGTGAATGTAAGCATATGCTACTTGATTAAACCATGAGTGGTCTTACAGGAAGCTCAGAGACAATTCTGATCAAAGGTGGTCATGGAACCCTCTGATTAGACGTGGTCAATTACTGACAAAAAAAGTGGTCAACTACTGAAACGTTGAGAGTCTTCACGTCTAACTCTTTCTTATTTTTTTTCTTATCGTATTAATAAAAACATTTGTTTGCATCATAAATACAATTCCTTTGTCATCATTCGGTCTAATGCTAAACGTTAATTGTTATTTTTGTTGAATTTTTCTCTTAAGTGGTTTTCTCAACTACTAGTAAATATACCTTACTTTTAAAGTTTTATTCACATTGTTAATTATTTGGTCAGTATCGAATTCAATTAACGGTCAGTAAATATTAAAGAAACGGTCAGTAGCAAATGCATAAAACGGTCAGTAGAAACATAAAAATGGTAATTAAATATTTAAGATTCGGTCAGTAAATATTAAAGGAAAGTTTCTTTTAAGGTGTTAACTGTCAATTCTTGGTGGAAAGACATTATATTTTAAAAAATAAAACACAATTCATTTGTACTACTTCCACATATTTATAATGATCAGGACCGGTTTCGCTCATCACGAGCATTATCAACTGATGATAATGCTCATGATGCTGATGATAATGCTGATGATAATAATCAGTTGATAATGCTCGTGATGAGCGAAACCGGTCCTGATCATTATAAATATGTGGAAGTAGTACAAATTAATTGTGTTTTATTTAAAAAAAAAAAAAAGGAAAGTTAGGTTAGGTTAACTAACTAAAAAAGATAAAATAATCAATCAGGTTTAATTTAATAACTGACCGTTTTATATAAATTATTGACCGTTTATTTTATTAACTGACCACATGTATACTGAACATTTATCGCATTAATTACTGACCCAACAATAAATATACCGACAATTACCTGCCTCACACAGTAAATAATAAATATATATATGTTGCCCACCTATGGCGAAGACATCTTTTACACGATAAAAAATAAAGTATATGGTAAATTATTGAAATTTTTGCTAGGCACGAGTAAAATGTTTCATAACAACTTCATGACAAAAAGTTTTTATTCTCGAGTGTTTGATTTTTCCTGCGATCTTCTGAATATAATTATTTACACGAGGTGAAGTGATCTTCTTCATGGATATTGGAAAGAATTTTCTTGGTTGGTAAAATTTAAAGAGCATTCTAAGTAAGCAATTATAAAATATTTTTCTTTTTTTGACGTTGCTTTAGTGCCCACATTTCCTGAAGGTATATTTTGTTTTGCAGTAAAAACAATTTCCAATTCAACTTATTCCTTACTCAGTTATAATAAAAAATACAAATTGGATTTTGATGTGTTTGATTTTATCTTGATGGTATTGAATTTTCCTTGATGTGAGAGGTATTAATAGTCCTGATTTTTTTTAAATTATCGATAAAATTTAAAAAAAATTAATAGAATGCATATTTTTTTGTAACCATGACCGCAATATGCATACGGACTTCTAATAGTGATTACCTCAACAGAAGTTGTTTTACGAGTGCTGCTTGCAAATCAGTCGTTCAACCTCTTGAAAAGGCTTGGACAAGACTAGTGGTTTGTTAATCACTCTCGCTACGCCTTTTCTTACTTCGGGATAGGTGGACGGGAATTGAGACATCTCAGACATCCATGCTTTGGAACACAAATTCATAAATCGATTGAAAAACCTATTAATCGGGAAACACGAGCTTGTTCACGACGGAAAACGATAAATGATTTTCGCGAAATGAGAAGAAAACCTACTAATTCCTCTTAATCAGCAGAAATACCCTTACACCTAGCGCATGGTGTAAGAAGTATAGG
Organism: Himalopsyche phryganea; assembly: GCA_022494535.1. Classification (NCBI taxonomy): domain Eukaryota; kingdom Metazoa; phylum Arthropoda; class Insecta; order Trichoptera; family Rhyacophilidae; genus Himalopsyche; species Himalopsyche phryganea. The sequence goes on along the minus strand of JAGVSL010000134.1, from coordinate 1,306,369 downwards.
TGAGCTGAATTGTTGTTTTTGTAAAATATGTGACGTCACTTTGATGAAACAAATTTGTACTGTCAACAAAACAATATGCACAGAATGACGACAACAAATGCAAAAATGGTGACTGTCAAGTTTTATCCAGCACACCTATAATACTTCTTACACCATGCACCTGGCGTGTCTTACAACCGATGCGAAAAACAAAGGTATAATTTTAATCTCGCAAATATAATTATTTCACTATAACAGAGTTGAAAGCACCATTAATTTTCCAAGTACAAGTGCTTTCAAAGTATATCAAATTAATGAAATGTATTTCTCATTTCAATAACTTTACGACATTCATATCACTCTTGCCTTAGTTAGTGATGATGTGCGAGTTTTTCTGTGAATATTCAATCTCAATGTCTGCCTGTATAATAAAGCAAATTTCGCTTGCAATTGCTGCAGTGGTGCTATTGAATTTGGCATTCACTGTTCTGTGTATGCATGCAATTCAAGAAATCCCTACCACTTATACACACTGCCTGAACAAACGCATTCTACTGCAGCGATGAGAAATTCATCATTACGTTAAAGCAGTGTATGGCAAACTTTGTACATCACTACACACTGGGGAAGTGGGATTGGTTCAGCGGCACACCAAATAAAATGTCCTTAAAAATGCAATACTCTCTATTAATATGAATAAATAATATCTTAGTGTAGGTCACAATATTTTTTTATAAATATTAGTATTCTTTTTCTTCTTCCATATCCAATCCCTATGTGGAGCATATGGCTACCACGCATCGTCTCCATAAATCCGTCAATTGTTCTGCTTCCTCCCATGACATGCCAGAGTCCACCAGCTACACCGGGTACATCCTATAGATAGTACCCGATGGTCTTCCAGGACGCCAGAATCCCACAGGTTGGATGAAGAGGCAAGCAGGATTGAGGCTTTGAGACGTCTGTTGCACGTGACCCAGCCAGTTCCAACGTTTCTCCATAACCGACGATGTGACAGAACGTTGCACGGTCCGTTCCCTAATCTCCGAATTCCTCACAACTTCGTCAGGTGCCATGATTCGTTAGAGTAAATCAGCACAGGTAGAATGCAAGCATTTAACAAATAGCATTTGGTTTTGATCGTGTACATCTGCGTGTCCCAGACGGTCTGCATTGGGTTAAATGCAGCTCCGGCTATTCCTAATTGAATAGCGAGCTCCTTCGTTGTGTTACCGTTTTCCGGGATGTGCTCACCGAGGTATCTGAAGCTGTCGACCCTCCCGATGGTCTGTTCCGCGATAGTCAGGGTCCTATCAGAGTCATGTCATGTATTCAGAGGTGGCAAAAAATTAGTGCGAACGTTGCAATTGACTGTTAGAAAGAATTATGTAGTCAAACATTAGTGTAAATTAGATAAAATTTGAGTTATTAAGATTTTGTAAAATTCCATGTATTTTGTCACTAACGACCCGGGTTTCGCTTTTCGGCATCTTCAGGCATTCGAGCGCTCGAATGCCTGAAGATGCCCAAAAGTGAAACCCGGGTCGTTACTGACAAAATACATGGAAGTGTACAAAATCTCAATAACTCAAATTTGATATTGAAGTTCCATCAAGCACCCTCAGTCGATGTCTTAAATTATAGTAAATTAGATTAAATGAAATTTACAATAATATGACGATCTCAAAGGAAAAAGAGATTTAATTGCAGTAATGAATCGAGGATATTGACTTGACAAAGCGAATTCCAAAATGCTGAAAACTCTACCTGATAAAATATTTTTTTGTGCCCAGGGTCGTTTTTTAAATATCTGTTAAGATTTCCTCTTCTGTTAATATCATGAATGTATCGTCGAATTTCGCGAAACGATCGATCATCCACTGGTACATTTGATAATCAAGTGATGAAAAATGATGCACATAGCATTTATAACGTTAATTTTTTTAGGGAAACGTCTACTTACGCCTGGGAAGCAATCAAACTGTGAGTTTTAACTTGTGTAATGAACAGTTCTCAGTGGCGCAGTTGGTAGCATCGTTGGCTACGGTTACGGATGTCTCGGGTTCAATTCCCGGTGCGTACGGTTTTCATAAATTGATCTTTCAATCGATTTATGGATTTATATTCGTAGTCTGAATGTGATGTCTAAAATAAATACGGGGCGTAGCGAAAGCGATTATCTAACCACCAGCTCTGTCCTAGCCCTATCCTTATATCTCTTACTTTCTTCTAAAAGGAGAGGTTGAGCAACTGAGTAACAAGCAGTTCTCATAGAAAAATTCTGTTGAGGTACTTCCATTAGCGAGACCATACGCTCCATGCTGGGAGCGGTCATCGAAAAAAAAGTAAACAGTTCTAATGTGCCCTCTTTCGCGGCACACCAGAGACTTCTTGCGGGACACAGTTTGACATATACCGAGTTAAATCATTGCCCTGTATAGCGCAAATTGTAAATTTCATTATAAAATAAATTGAGCCTGATTTTTTTAAGCATACATCCTTACAATTTACAATATATGTGTCTTGATTTACTTGTCTATCTTCCTGAGAGCTAAGATTAGAAATTTTACCCTTATGGCTGAAAGTTGAAAGGTTAATAGAAAATTGTTTAAGTTCCTTATTTGAGTACAATCAGTGTGGATTTGATTTTATAAATTGATTTAAAAAAATGTTATTTCAGACATGGTTAATAGTTTGAATATCCGAAGAAAAAAATATTTGGTCTCATATGTCGTTCGGTGAGTTCTAAGGGTGTTAAGTTTCATGTCCTTATAATTATTTGACATTAATGGTTATTGGATATAATGCGATATTGCTTCAGATATTGTTATATTACGAGAGTACGCGAGGTGTTAAGAAAAATACTGTTTTACTAGATTGTACGGAAGGAATTGGCGGAACTTCCTCATTAGTCTCCCTTTCCTATTTTGTTTCATTATTTTAATATTTAACCCGATGAAAGCACTGGACATGTTTAAATGTCCAAGACTTTATCTCGTATTTCCGGCCAAATTGGAAGGAAACAATTGTGGATATTTTAGGTAGTGAAATTAGGCAACAGATCTTAAAAATGTCAAATAGAACATAAGGAAATATATTTTTGAAAAGAGTTCTCGATATTCAGCCTTTCGAATTTCAGCTTTAAACTGCCGATACGCAGCATTAATCGTCAGTCTTATACTTATGTGGCTACGCACTTGCTTGTGTGCGTGTTGGCGGTGTATATGATATGTATATGATAGAAGTATATTAAATATTTTTCTGCTTCTTCATTTCCTTCGATTTATTTTAGTGAGAATGCGACGAGTTTAGTTAACTTCTTGATGTATTTGGGATAACTAATGTATAATTCACATAATTCTATATTTTTTAATGTTGAAATTGATCTATTTTTAGCCATAGTGAGCGTTTTAACAGATCAATTGACTAAAGATAAATTTGTGCGAAAACAGCTCGCGCTGTAATGTTTAAGTCTTATTTTTTTTTTAAATTGAATTTTAATGAAAACTATGTGGAGAGCTTTCCATTGATTTTTTATATCAATAGCGTCAAATTGGAATCGTTAAAATTTTGTATATTTCCATACGTTTTATCACTAAAAACCCAAGTTTCGCTTTTCGGCATCTTAAGGCATTCGAGTACACGGATGAACTTGAACTGACATCTATATCGTCTTTATTTATTACCTTTTCTACCTTTTCCACAAAGTTGTTTGACGTTGATACCTTTATTGGCATACTCGGAATTTTATTGCAAACCGAATTTTAATTTATTTTTACTCCAAATAATTATATGTTAAAAAGATACAAAATTTGAAGATATGTTACTTTACACATATTTATTAAGTCTTGAAAATAAATCTCAGTAAATTAATTATTTTTTATGTAACCTATATAACAGTGGTGGTGAACCTTTTTGAGAAGCGGGTCAAATTTTGTTCATTATTTTTTTTTAGTACTAAATCATGGGTGCCAGCCAGCGACGTCACATGGATAGGGGAAGGGGAGGATGGTTAAAAACTACTAATGTTTTATTTTCGTTTTACAACTTTTAATTTTGTAAGTGAACAGCAAAACATAAAGGCCGACGTCAAAAAATTGTTATAAATGGGGTAATACCATGAATTACCGACTGGGCATGGTGTCGCCCAGTCGGCAGTCGCCCCTGCACTGAGGATTTGAATGAACAAGGAAGAAAGTAAATTACTTACATATTATGAAATATTATTTATTTTCTGTTCATTTGAGAGAAGTTGCTCAGCTGCTCAGCTGCTCAAAAGGTGGTGGAGCGTCAACACACTTTGACTGCCCCAGGTCCGGCGTGGTGACAAAGATAATTCACAGGTTCCGTGTCTTCTATTAAAACCCGGTCGTATTCAGTATACTTTCTCTTTAATTGCAGTCAGTTTATACTTATAAATTCCTCGAAGACAGTTACACAAACAAAAAGATTTTAAAATACACAATTTCAATTTAAAAACGCAGCAAGTGGTTTTACGATAGGGTCGTAAATCTCGACCTAAGCCGTCGCTTTGTCGGCGGCTGACAACCAGCCCTCGGGTCGGCCGAGTGACAAGTGAGACTTTCCCTAAGCCTCGCCCGCTTTTTGTTTACTTCTAACGGTAAACAAACAAATATGACAAATTATTTTTGAACGCCTTAGATATTACATATTAAATTTGCATGAATAGGAAGAGTCTGTAGACGGGTTTTGAAGACCCCTGTCCGCCCTGTAAGTACGGGGCGGTGTCACATTATATAAAAAGTAAGTTTACAAAAATCAACGCGTGGGTCATTTAAAAAGCCTGCGTGGGTCAGAGTCTGACCCGCGGGTCATAGGTTATATATCACTGCCATATAGCCTGATTGGAATTTTTGTTATCAACAATTCTTCCATTTGAGATGAATATATGTCAATTTCTTATACTAGGGGCTCCCATTCAGTGAGAAATTCACCCCTTGGGGTGAATTTTAGAGTTCCAGGGGAGAAATTGCTTTCGTTTATTCAGGATTTTCAATATTATACATATGCTTATTTCAAAAGCACATTTGGATTTAGAATAATAATATCTTGGGAAAGAAGAATTATTTTCTAAATATTAGTGAAAGGGGGAATGGAGTAAAAAAAGGTTGGGAGCCCATAAAGAGAAAAGATATTGGTGTGAATTAGGCTCGCCTGTAGCATTCGATCCACATTTACAAGTCATCGTTCCTGTTTAATTTATAATTTCATAGTAATCTGTATATACCTTTATCTTATCGCCAAATACCTCATGAAATCAAGCCACCGAATTCCTGATATTCGCCAGAATCACGCGTTTTTAAATTTCAGTACAGCAGCTTTTCCAGCATGGCCGATTAGTAGATAGTTCAACATGTAAATGCGGTACAATGATTCAGAATACTGATTACATTCTTTAGGAATCTCCATTTATGACAAAAAGACGAGCAAGAATTTTACTATCAGTTGGATTTGTTGCGTCTAGGGCAAATTACGACTTTACTTCAAAAAACTCGAGGTGTATTATAGAGCAGTGGCGGCCGGTGACAGGAATATTAGGGAGTGCAAAAAAAGATTCACATATTTATGTAAGAAATCCATCCTCCACATATTGGATTTTGAAAGTACTATTAGACATATACGAAAATATAAGTCTGATATTGGCGATATCAACTGTTTCTCTTCACCACGGTATCCCAAACCTTTCCTGCGGATTAATTTCGACGGACCACCTTTTTTCTTTTTTTTGGTAGGAAATATCAATATGAATTTGAGTACGTCTAAATTTGTTGCAGCCCTAGCAGCATATACAACCATTCCAGGTTGTCGCGGATGATAGTTTGGGAAACCTTGTCTGTCTTTAGTCGTGGTATTTCTCAAAATGAATTGATCCTTTTTAAATTTTAGAAGTAACACTCACTTTCGACGGAAGTCATCGATATTGTATAAATTATTTGTAATGGCTTAACGGTTTAGCTAAATACTACATGTATTTTTATTCGTGAAGAGTTGAAGTATAGACAGGGCTCCAACAACATCGTAAAAATCTTCTCTGCTGTATAAGACAGTTAGTTCAATTTAAGTTTAAATTCCTCCATGAAATCGTATGTTAAGGTTACCGTATTAATGTCTGCAATTGGAATAATTCTGTATTAAACCGGAAATTTTTCGCTTAAGTATTTTTTAAATTTGTAGAATTCAATATTGAAGAATTTAAAAAATATTAGAGGAAGGTGTATTACGAAACTGAACCAAATACACAGTTGAATATTATGGAATAGGTAAGGCCAGCCAGGTAAAAAACTTGAAACTATCCTATTTTAAATATTCAATTATATCCACTCGGTATTATACACGATCATAGTTATAATTTTATAAATTGTATTCATCACTCCAAAAGTTATAATGGTAGGTAAATATTATTCTTATTGAAGAGCGTATAGTTAAAGAATCATATTTAAATTAAATGAGCTTACTACGCTTGTTCCACTGCTCTTTTTCATTCTTACAAATGACTGTTACAGGCTTGTAAACGCAAACGTCAAGTCGCTTTCGGTTACGTTCGGGAATTTCCGCCAGGGAGATCAATGCTCATAAACAGTCCATACAAAATCCCCCCTTCGCGTAGTTCATACTGTTGCAACGTCACAAATATGTCAAAATACATGGAACATTTCAGACGTCTAAGGAGTGCAAAAGAATTTATGCTCCTAACGCGTCATCGACCGACTTACCGCGTCATCGACCGACTTACCGCGTCATCGACCGACTTTCATGCGTATTCTGAATCGACGCAGAATACGTTTGCTGGTCGTGTTTATTGATCATCGTTTCCTGCAATATTTTCCTATGGGAAACACGAGGAAATTTTAAAATTAGTGAATTGGTATAATTATTATATTTGAATATCGTTTATTAATGGAATATTTTGATGGAACTTATTGGAGTGCATTGCACCCTTTGCTCCTTTACAAGAGCCGTCCCTGTTATAGAGAGCGAATAAATCTGTACTAACGAAACCTCTTCGATATTTTTATTACCTCCTCTACACTACAGTGCATGAAATCAAGCCTCGAGAATTTTTTCCTCATACATACTAGGCGAAAGTTTGAAACACTAAAAATACTGTTGCGACGAGAAATACATCCTGTAAGAAGAATGTGAAGCTGTATCAGGTGTTGGTGGGTACAGCGTTGAGCACACTAGAGAATATTAAAGCCCAGTTTACTGTGACTGTAAAATTTCATGAATAATCATACCAATAAAACGGAACATACATTTAATGAATGGGACTTGATTGCATTGAATAAGTGGCACAAATGCAATTGTATATAAATTAATTTCAATAATTTTTTAAATTTTGAATTGGGTACTCCGACATAAATATGTAATAACGTAATTTTAAATAGTAAAATATACATTTTTTGCAAAATTGAAATACCATATTAATTAAATGTTAACAATATGAATAGCTGCCCTTTTTAAAAAATGCATCAGTCGTTCCTAGATAATTCTTTCAAGCTTGCGGTGGAAATTTTAAAGGCATTGCGAAACTAAAAGCTCCTCCATTTTATCTGGTGACATTTTCATCGTGCAATATAAATGGGTTGGGAAATTAGATTTCCGTTACCGACAGAAATTTTTCCAGTGCTTATTTGAAAAGTGCATATTGCTAATTCAATACAGGTTCTGTAATACTTAAGCCAAGTTTTTGTTTACTCAAACCCTTCTTTGAGTAAAGTCTCTTCATATAATATGTAATGGGATATAACTTGCAAAACCTGTCAAAAGCATACGAGAAAAATGTGATAGATTTTCCGTTTACCAAACGCAGAAATCAATTAATTCAATGCCAATATGTTGAATTTTATTTCGCTTATATTTATTAGGCAACTAATTATTTGTCGGCGTCCGTGGCGCAGTTGGTAGCGTCGCTGGCTACGGCTACGGATGTCTCGGGTTCAATTCCCGGTGCAGACGGTTTTCATAGATTGATCATTCAATCGATTTACGGATTTCTGTTCGTAGTCTGAGTCCTCCCTCCCACCCACCTAATCCTCACGGGGCGTAGCGAGAGCGATTAGCTAACCACTAGTCATGTCCTAGCCCTATTCTTCTATACCTACTCTCTTCGAAAAAAGAGAGGTTGAGCAACTGATTGACAAGGAATTATCGTAGAAAAATTCTGTTAAGATACCTCCCTTAGGAGACCATATGCTCCACATTGGGAGCGGACATGGAAAAAAACTAATTATTTGGTCATTATCTAAGTCAATTAACGGTGAGTAAATATTAAAGAAACGGTCAGTAACAAATGCATAAAACGTTGAGGAGAAAAATAAAAGTGGTAAGTAAATATTAAAAATATGGTCAGTAAATAATAAAGGAAGGTTAGGTTAGGTTATGTTAACTAAGTAAAAAAGATAAAATAATAAATCTGATTTAGGTTATATACGCGCGAATTTCATTAAACCATTTTGAGTGGTAAACAATTAAACTGTTTTAAAATTGTACATTAAGAAATGTTTATTTCATTTATGATTTCAATAAACATGTACCAATTGCCAAGTGAATAAATTTTTGGTTAGGTTTAATTTAATAACTGACCACTTTATATGAATTACTGACCGTTTATTTTGTTAACTGACCACGTGTATACTGACCATTTATCAAATTAATTACTGACCCAATAAATACAGGCCTTATATTTATTGCAATAAGCAGTTGACTGGCTAATAAGTGTATGCATATCTTTCTTAATTGTAAAAACAATACAATGAAAAAAAACCTATGTTACTACAACGGTAACGGTAACGATAAAAGTTTTTCCGCCAGGCCGCAAACAGTATGCCAAATTTCAAGAAACTCTTCATGCAAATATATTAAATATAGGACTTTTTTCGCCTGCACGTTTACTTGTATTTATAGTTATTGTTCAATAATATTAATTGGTAGGATGATGCGACATGATGGTCGCTGGTTTTATCAGAATCGACAGTCATTAATCTACTCAGGTACACTCAGGGAGAACAGAAATATCTGCTCTTGGATAGTGAACTTAGATGCAAAACCCTACCTAAATATGTTTCCAAGAATTTCATGTATTTATATGTGTTAGTTATAGTTATGTCTATTAGTCACAATATAAGATAAAAAAAATTACATGAAATTAATTTTTATTTCAGTATTAGTGGTCCGCGAAAATTTTTTCCTTTTTTTACCGGTCTGCAGGTGTAAAAAGGTTGGGGAACACTGGCTTAAAACACAAAAATGACATTGAAACCCCGTATTCACTAGGGGATAAAATGGCACCCGCAAACATGACCCGCAACATAGTGTCTACGTGACGCTGCAACGGTGCTCACTGTCCCACGACGTTGCACGTGACATGGTGGGTTATATTTCTAAGTGACGCGGGACATTCTGCATGCACTAGCGTAGCGAGTGAACGCAATTGGTGGCATGTCAGATGTTGGCGAGTGTATACGTGTGATTTCAATTATAAATCAACTTAATATGACGGAACTATGTATGCCCTTACTAATTGATATATCATATCACGATAGGTTATGACCAAGATGCATTTTTATATATCATATCTTATTGAGGTTGAAAGCGTCCATAATATTATAAATACGTGAAATGTCAAAGTGACATACCCATTTACATAGTTAAGAAGTACATTGTTTGTTGATCAGTCTTTTTCAGAGGGTTTGAAAAAATTAGGAAAAATTGTTTAGTAATACACATGAAATTTCAATGTGTCACAGATTATTCAGGATTGACGATGAGACAAATTATCGTCATCATTCTAATTTATATTTGACGGTTATTTAACCAAGCGATAAACGCTCTTGGTCATTCGTCCTATTCAAATCCGGTGTCACGGGCTCAAATCTTCGTACAGACAATTCGATATTTTTTGTTTCAATTGATTTCTTAGTTAAGGCATGAATTTCTGTATTCCCTTCCAACTTTCCGATTAAAAACAGGACTTAGCCCCATCATTACATCCTTACAGAGAGATCCGAAAAGTCAGTTTATTCATCTCAATATGAAACAGTTTTTTAATACAAATTCTATTCCATATGATGTGAATAAGAGAAAACGATAGCAGATCGGAAAGTATATTATTTATTAGCCTATAAAATAAATTGGAGTAAAGAATGCTGTCATATGCATTAATGATTTATTGTGCATGGAATAATTAATAGAAAAACAATACTTTATTCTGTGGAAAAATAATTACAATTATTGACCTAAAAACTTAATTTTGTTTTGAGAAAATGGTTTCGTATATTCACAAATACTTGGCGACGATCGACTCAATATACTTTTTCAACTTACGTTTACCTTGTTTGATAGATACTTTTCTTCTATCTCGATCCCTGAGCTACGCTCTCCGGGGGCATTTGAAAAAGCTCACACCCCCCGGCTGGGAACTTTGCAAAGTCGGACAATAAACTGCTGAGAACCGAGAGGCTACCTTATGTCATGCACAGAGCTAAAGTTCAACTGTCTCGTTCGTCAACACATTTCAAAGGAAATGAATGATAACTTAAAAATATTTACACTGAATAACGTAAAAAGCTATTTATTTTTTCAAATAAATATCAGCAATATTTTACTTGTTTTCTTTAAATAAGATTATATACTTAAATAAATTTTATTTGAATAAAACTTTAGACATTATATCGACGGTGGTTTGGCCAATTGATGAAATCCTCAAAATTGAAATTGTTCAGGAGAGAGTAAAAACTGTTTTTATCGAAAACTTTATAAGGCGAGTTGCGTTATGAATCTTTAAAATGCACTCCTGTAAATTCTCATGTTTTCAGGTACGAGATTATACGTAGGGAGTGTCGATATAATAGTGGCTTACATCAAGTGGCCGGATCAGAATTTGTAAAACTAAAACCAATGTAAAATTATATTTTATTTTCAAAATGTGGTCAATTTATTTTTCTAATCTACATCATTTGGGCGAGACTTGCTATGTCGTCTTTAAAATGAGATCATTAATCATTAACTCATTTTCGTATTTTTTGATAGTCACATAAATTGGGCAAAATACCATCGATATTTAGTATAATTATTTTTACACTATCTCTTCTAGGTGAATAAAAATCCTTTAATGTATAATTCTGACGATGACATGATACTGAATAGTTATCAAATAATTTACGGAACCATCCGTACTGATATTTGAGCCTATGAACACAACAACCGAGGCTAATGATGACGATCACTCGGCCACAGGCCTAGAAATTCATTGTTTAGCTATATAATGTTCTGTGAAATGAAAACCTCGTAATTGGTTTTTAAAATAAGTTAGCTAATAGTAAAACTGTCAATTTATCCAATGACTCGTCAGAAGAATAATTTTTTAGTTTCTACGCAAAGTAATAAGGCATGGCATGCTTCTAAAATGATGTCTACAAATCGATGCTGCAAATGCGACGCTTAAAAGACACCCAGAGTTCATTTCCCAGATGCGAACCCGCCCACTCTCCACCGATCCTCCCATCTTTACCGCCTTTCTGGTCTACGTTCTATGCCAGCGTTTCCCAAATGATGGGTCGCCAATTTCCTAAAATAAATCTCAATATTTCCCCACAATCAACAGTAACAAAGCATGGATAATGAACCCTTTTACAGTGAACGTAAAATCCGAGACAGAATTGCGGGACTCAGATATTATTTCAATAATTGAACTCTCGTGTGACGTGATACTGAAAGAAATTTTAGACAGAATACCACTGATGGATTTTTGGCTGTCTTGTCGTCAAGAATACTCAGTCTTAGCACAAAAGGCGATAAAATTTTTAATGCCTTTTGTCACAACCTATAAATGTAAAGCAGGCTTTTCAACATTGTTTTTCTTAAAATATATATATAGAAACCGATTGGAAGTCGAACTGGATCGAAGAATAAAGCTAGCATTCAATTCTCCATGCCTGGAGTTTTTATATAATTTAAGACATCGACTGAGGGTGCTTGATGGAATTTCAATATCAAATTTGGATTATTGAGATTTTGTACACTTCCATGTATTTTGTCACTAACGACCCGGGTTTCGCCTTTCGGCATCTTCAGGCATTCTAGCACACGAATGGACTCGAACTGTTCGAGTAACTCAGTTCGAGTCGTAAGTCGTTCGAGTAACCCGGGTCGTTAGTGACAAAATACATGGAAGTGTACAAAATCTCAATAATCCAAATTTAAAACTGGAGTTTTTAGTTAACAAAAAATAGCAGAACACTTCTCATTGATAAATTATTGGTACATTTGATTTCTTTATAGGTTTATCAGAGTAAATTCTTTTGTATTATAACATAAAAAGACTGTATGGACATAAATATACTGTTTTATTCCAACTATAGGCGGGTAGTATAGGCGATAACAAATTTAGTGGGTCACGAAGGAGAAATATTAAAATAACCGGGTCGCGCAAAAATATGTTTGAGAAACGCTGTTCTATGCCATGATTTTGGCCAGAATCTCCAATGCATTATACACAGAGACCGAACTGCAGCAATATTCGCTTTGTCCAGAATATAATAACACTTGCTAAAATTTGAGGAATAAGCCCACTGCGGCAAGACATGAAACTAATAATTCAAATCGAAAAAGCTACGACATTGAATGTAAAGTATTCTTTTAATTGAAAAAATCTCAGATATTTCTTACCGTATTTTCCAGTTATATGAATTATAAATTATACTATCGAAGTAAACGATTAAAAATATTTAAAAAGACACAAAAAACAGCTATTATAAACAACTATTTACTACTGAATGCTACTGAAATAGTTTTAACTTATTATATTTTAATTATTTAATTCTAATGGAATACCTCAAACTACATGACAATAAAATATATCATCGTTTCCACTGCAAAAACTGTAAAAATGTAAAATTAAGTTTTGAATGCCATTGTATGAAAAACAATATTCTATATCATCTGGCAAAAACACGAAAATGGGGCACCAATACTAAGGCTCTAATTTGAATATTTCAAAACAATTATTAGTTTTTCTCTTTCCATTATCTATTCCAGGAATTCTAAATCTTTTAAAGTGATGGTCATATAAATGAATAAAGATTTCTCTTCCCTTGTTTCATGGAAACTCGCAATAAAAATACGTATTATTAACAAAAATATAGCACCTTTCTTTTTAAACCAGTTTAATGCTTTTTGCTTCTCCTGGACAATGGCAAATATTCTGATAATTATTTTTGCCGTGAAAGCGACGATATGAAAAATAATTTAACAGGGATTTTTTTTAAATAAAAATACAGTTTCAATGAGGAAAAACTTAAAAAATTACGTTAACGAATTATTAAAATCCGTTTTTATTACGAGATTTTTTTAATTTAATTTTTATTGAAAAAAAAATGTTTTATTTATATTATGAATATTTATTGAGAGTATGATTTTTTTTCAATTTTAAAATCATTATGCATTCGAAATAATTGATATAAACAGAATCTTTTATATTTTATCAAAATGTTTCCTCTCCACGCCACCAGGTGTGCTGACATCGACGTGTTAGTGAAACGTATAGTATTGTGTAGTATTTGAATGCAGCGTAGAAGCGGCGTAGATACAAACACACTCACTGGCGTCGTATAAACGTAGAGGAAATTCGCCGCGTAGAGAGCGAGCGACGTGTGGGAAAGAGACAGGTGATGCAGAGTGCTTTGCCATTTGGTCTAGTTACGCCTGCGATAAAAAAGGACGCCCGATTGCCGGGGCAATATGCGGGAAAATCATGGCGTATTTTAGGGAGACAGAGTATTAAAAGAAAGGGTTTAGGTAGACGAGTGCAAGATTTATTATTTGTTATTTTTATACGAATATTAAATTAATAATTACCCAATGAAACATTATTTTTATAATAATAAAGCGAATATTTAATGAAAGTTTACATAAAAACTAATTTTTCCTTTCTAAGAATATTATCCGTATACTTACCTTTAGTATTGTTAAAGCAGGTTTGCTCTCTCTTTAGTGCATATATTGCTACAGCAATGCAAAAGTAGGATAGTCTGAAAATCTTTGTTTGAGATAATCACTCGGTTGTATTTTGCATAGTCTTGAACATTTTCCGTGGTATAGTCGTCAACGTCGTTGTCTTCGGTTGCGATGCTCACGGGCTCGAATTCTTGAACGGACAGTTTAAAAAATTGATTTTTCATTCGCTTTACGGATTTTTGTTCGAAGTTATGGATGTCTGTGGTGCTTAAAATTTCCTCACATCCACCAGATCATAAAAAATCGTTCATAGAATGGAATTTTCTAACCACTAACACCGTCCTAGCCTTATTGTTCTATCTTTACTCCCTGCAAAAAAAATGCTTGAGCAACTGAATTATTTATTTCGTAGAAAATTTTCTGTTAATTTTGATAGCAAAAATATTATTAAAAAAACTCATTTATTGAGTTAATAACAGATCTTTAAATTTATATTCTCATAAAAGAATGTGTAACACTAACAAACGGGTGACATTGTTTTTATTCAATTAAAAACAACATAATATTTGTGCACTAGACGAAGTGTAAATATTTTTGTAGGTGACACTGTAAAGTAATGCCCACTGGTCGACTTTTAAGAATACAGAATATATTACCGTTTATTGTATTCATTATTATGTTTTGCCGAAAATGACATTCATATCTCAAAATATGCTTTCTGCTGACTGTCTTACTGCTGCATTTCTACTATATAGCACAAAATACATGTAGAAATCTGTATGTTTGTATGTCTGTCGGTCACAACAACTCCCCCAAATGGTGTACATTAGCGACGTAAAACTTTCACATGTCATTCTAGCTGCAATTGTTAGTTCAACTGTACTGTTTTTAACATTCAACTTTTAACCTAAAACTGAAAATGCAATATTTTTGACGTTTCAATGCTGGATGAAAAAGTAATAATAATAGTCGCCTAGCAACAGCTCAATACTAATATATTCTGCAAGTGACAGTTGAGATAGTAACGCTAATGCAGACATTTGTGTTAAATATTGAGTTTCATGTTTGTGATTTGGTAGAAAGTGAGTTTGGTAAATTCGTACAACTTGGTGTGCATCTGGAATTGTCATTGAGAATTAGCGTATGCCTCTGATCGTATGTTTAATTGGTGGCGCTGCAGGAGCCATTATTAAATAATACAGATCAACAAGCTGTCTATCGAGAAGTTCTGCGACGCCATAACGAGAATGCAGGTGGCAAATTTGTCATCTTTTATTATAGCTGGTTTCAACTCTTAACATTATTATAAATTGGTGGACTACATTTTGTGGGTGTAACAAAAGAGTTACGGTTGGCGTTGATATATTCAAATTTCAAACCAATTGCAACATTAGTTAGCCAACGTCTAAATTTAATAACCTAATAGAAGCATTCTTCATTTTGGGCAAAGCCGGGTAAAAAATACTAGTTAATATTTAAAACCTTATAAGTAAACTAACTCAAATATTTATAATAATATTTCAAGATTTTATACTAAAAATAAAAATGTGTCATAAGAGAATGTGAATTAATTCAAATATTTATTTTATTTTAAATTATATTTCTTATTCTCGTAAAACGCTGCATTGTTTTGTACGAATCTTTTATTGCGAAGAAACGGGACAATAATAGTCATTTCAAGAGATAAAAAAGAGATGTATTCAGAATAGAAGGTAAATTTACTAGGGGGTGAAGAATTGGAAGATCGAAAATGAAATGAAGCGGAACAAGCTAGGAGCACTGCGTTATATCGTGCAAGGCAACTGAAAACTAATGTATTTCCTGGACGATAATTGAATCAAAAATATTATGCAACTTTTCCTACGAAAGAGGAAAAAAATATTTTTTAGAATATCATTAATATAATAGCCCAGACCTGTATTTTATTATTATCTCATATCACATGTATGTTATGCAATGCACACACACAACAATACATTTATTTGTTACTAGTTACTTTAAATATTTAGTATTTCAATTTCAATACCGTCATTTATGACGGGAGTCCCACTGGTTATTCAAGAAGTATCATTCAAGTATTCATTAATTTCAACAATGTTTTTTTGATTAACTAAATATATTTATGTTTATAAATAATTTTTAAGTGTTTTTAACTGATATCTTTTTCAGCATTCGCAGGTGAAAATATTTGCGATGAGCGAAATCATTAACACCAATTAAATTAAATTGTAGATTCACTACAAAAATTTGTGTCTAAGTTTTGTAAATACAATTAATTTATTTCCAACAAAAATCAAAGACCTGATACGTTTATTAACTTTTGTATGGTATAAAACAAAATCATATCGTCACGTTATCACATTAAGTTAGAAAATGATTGATCGGAATCTCTATTTAATAAATGTATAGAGATGTAAATACCTAACTTATGTTTTTTGAAAGAAAAATATTTAATGCTTTGATTTGTTCGTTTTATTATTTTCCTTTCTAATGTAGATAAAAGTATAAATATGTATCGTAAGTTTATGGATTGATCAAAGATTTAGGTAATATTAGTAATAATTTAAATTTATATTTATCAGCAATATTATGCTGAAATTATAATATTTTTAATCACAAAAATAAACAAGTTGGTTTCGATTCTCTGAATTTATATATTCAGTACTCGTTTTATTTACAGTGCGAACCATTTTTTGTATCAATATTGCATTTCATAGAAAGTAAAGCAACTCAACTCAGAGAGAAATATTAATGGGAAAAATGACGACGAAAAATACATAAATAAATAAAGAGGTTTCATCAGTTATGAAAAACAGGAAAAATTACCTGGAAAATAGGAAGTTATATTAGGTTTTAATAGGGAAAATATTTTGTACGAAAAAATGCAATTAGTATTTCGATTGCTTTTGTTTCTAATATAAAAATATTTTGCGATCGTATTTTCTCTATTCTGACATCGAGCCATTGAAAGCTTTTCAAAAATTAATACGTTTTTACGTTACTTAAAATCCAGTAAAGATACGCAGAGTTATCATTTGGTAGTACCCTTCATTTTCTCTGTAAGTGGTTGAGAAACAAATTTACTATAGATTCAAAGTATAATAAGTAAAGATTCGATGATATGCTTTATCATTAGTTTACAATCCCCAAATTACGAACGGAAACAGTGTCAACAACTATTTTTTTAACACGATATCATGTGATAAAAATGAATAAATCAAAAAACATTATTAAATTTAATAGATTTTAGTTACGAGTGAGCGATAATTTCCCGAAAATCAATTCTATATTTAATCGTTGTTAAATATGTTTTTTTTGTATAACATATGTACGAGTAACAAATTATACCTATATTGTATTTTTTTCTTTATCATATTATATTAATGATTATGTTATAATTCAGGGAAAATATAATACCTTAAACCTTTATAGTGCTAATTAGTTTTTTTTCCCAAAATCAACTGTGAATACTATATCGCATTATATATTGTGTAATAAACAATAATTTTGCCATAAGAATAAAAAAAAATGGAAAAACTGTAATTTGTAGTGCTTTATTTACTGAAAAAAATACTGTAAATCGATAAATAAATGTATATTGAATAATTATATAAATAGATTTTTTCGCAGTACACAAATAGCCATCAAAAATATGATTTTCAAAATCAAATGTTATCGTTAAAACCCGCGAACGCGCAATGGTCGATTTATCAACCACTTAAGTATAATAATGGTTTGCGAGTGATTGATGCACATTTCACGTTAGATGATCGATAAATACACCAAAGAACTTTATCGATATCGTCTTAAGTATTAAGATTGACATTTCTATGGTCACCGTATGAATTATAGCCCTTAAAGGTGGTGGTCCGTGACATATATCGACCACTTTCGCGCTTTGTCCTATTATGATTTAAATGCCTCGAAAGCATTTTTTAATAACAAATATTTTTTACAAAAGCTTAAAATGCTAACTGATAATCAAAACAATTCATTTAATAAGGCACTTCAAATTTAGTTGGAATTTTAAAAATATTATTTTTTCCGAAATGTATTAGCAATTTACATTATTCAAGTTATACTTATATAAATCTATTTGTAGTGATGACATTTTCATTGAGAATATTATCGTACACTATTCAAAGCCATTAAATACGATACAATAATACAGATTTGAAACGATTTGTTTGAATTATGTACACAAAATGCAGTGTAGTCCCTCTACGACATCGTAGTGGGGGGACTTCAGAGTGTAAGAGAAACACGTGGTGAGCGGCGCGCCGGTCACGGGCGAGGTCTACGACCGCCGCATTCCCCGGACCAGGATCCAATCGATGCGTTCCTCATGCGCTTTTCGCTTTTCGCAGACCCGAATGAGAACAGTGGATGGAGGTGAACAAACTCTCTCTCGACGGGGAATTTACTTCCCGTAGCTCGGCCAGTGCTTTTTTGCGGTTAAATTGAGTAGACTTGAATGCTGTCGCCTTACTTTTACGAATAACATGTTTTTTAAGGTCTCATTCTTTTCTGAAAATAAGAATATATATAAATAAATTATGTGTTTTAATATCGCGAGGAAACAGTATTTTTTTAGGAATAATAACCATATAAAAACGAGCAAGGATATTATTTTTTAGTTTTTTATCGATACTGTCAACTGATTTTCATTACTAGAATAAGATATGTAGACTTTTAGAAAATAAGTGAATTTTGTATTCTACTTCAATTTTATGATAGCTAAAAATTTCGCCTTCCGTGGCGCAGTTGGTAGCGTCGGGGGCTACGGCTACGGATGTCTCGGGTTCACTTCCCGGTGCGTACAGTTTTCATAAATTGATATTTCAATCGATTTATGGATTTCTGTTCGTAGTCTGAGTGTTTGTGTGGTCCAAAATTCCCCCCTCACCCACCCACCCGATCCTCACGGGGCGTATCGAGAGCGATTATCTAACCAGTAGTCCTGTCCTAGCCCTATCCTTCTATCCCATACTCTCTTCGATAAAGAGAGGTTGAGTAACTGAGTAAGAAACAATTCTCATAGAAAAAAATCTGTTCAGATACCTCCATTAGGAGGCCATATGCTTCACGTTGAGAGCGGATATGGAAAAAATTATTGTACCACTGTACTCATAGTAAAAAATACCAGGTTGTTGTGAATTGTAGTGATTCTTCACGATACGAAACGTAATACTCGAGGTAAAGTTTTGTTTTGTGTCAGAGTATTAAGTGGCGTCAGCAAGGTAGACGAAGCAAAATTGACAAATAATAATTATTCACTTAAGACTGCGGATTTACGAAACATTGTGCTTGTCATTATTCGTCAGCAGTATAGACGAGGTTAATTGGCAAATAATAGTCAGTGACCGATTTACGACACGGATCCTGTATACAGTGCGATAAAAGTGAATGCTCTGAAAAGATAAGCCATGATGACTAAAGTAGGACACAGACGACAGTATGGATATTTGCAAATGGATCGTTAAAATTAACGATTTTTTTAAATTATTATAAAAACGCATAAACAAAGAAGCCATTCATCGTTTATCATTGTATACTCAATTCATATTAGATAATCATACAATATGAATCATAAATTTACTTGTTTAGTTATGAAAAATAATCTTATTCAGGTAGAGTTGTCACAAATACTTTTTACTTGAGTCAACTAGTTAATTCGAATAATTTTGAGTCATGGTACAATGTGATACAGAAATATGTGGAGCAAGTCAATAAAAGTAGTTGTATATCAATACGGCAGTGCGTCCATTGATTGCTTGATTTAAAAAGCGGTTTATTTGTCTGCGTATAAATTATAATAAAACCTTTGGTAAAATACAACACCTAACTATATACTAATTTATATCCATAAGTTGAATTAAGACGTTAAATAAAGTAAAAATTAATTTTCAGCGTCCGTTTTATAAAAACATTTTAACGAGTTATAATCATAAGTCGGTCGTTCATCTGTTCCTTTCCGGAAGTGTTGATATACTGTTAGGGAAGGACTTGTATTTAGCCATGTACTTTTCTCCCTTTTAATTGACATTTGATTGAACAGTATAAATCGTAAGAAATAATGAATACATATTTACTATGTGCATTTGACAAAATTAATTTTAAAATAAGACCAGTGTTTCGAATGTTACCCTATATATCCCTCATGCTTCATCTCACTTATCAAATAATCCTGGTAATTCATATGAAAACGCGAAAATACTTGAAAATGCTTCCTTACTGAGAGGAAACAGTGATGTTTCTTTATAATAACACTAGTGAGTATCCGGGATGCGTTGCAATGCCACTCAGAGAAAGAAAGGATTTGTGTTTTAATTCTGCTTATTGAAGTGCTTTTGGATAAGAGGTCTGCACAGGCCGAAATTTCATAAAATTACCCGGTCCGAGCCCGTCATCTTCAAGCCAGGCCCAGCCCGAGCCCGAGTCTCAATATCATACTTGTTACCTGAGCCCGACCCGAAGCCCAGATTTATTTTTCTTAGCCCGAAAAAGGCCCGATTAATTTTTTAATATAGTAATTCATTTATACTTTTCAAACAATATATATTATGTTATTGTTTCTATATTTCTAACGATATTCATAGCACATGTGAAATAAATCATTTAACTTCGAATTCGACCACGGGCTAAGCTGGGGCCCATGAAGACTTCTATTTTGGATATACAATTTTTTTTTTATTTTTCCGTCTGGTTCAGAGATGTCGCTAGTTGTACGTATTTGATTATTTTTTTTTATTTTAAATTTTTTTCTTCAGAAACCTTCACGGATGTACGCACAATAACTCACCAAAGTTTGATCTAAATCTGATGAATGGTAAAGGAGTGCATAGAGTACACAACGAAAAAACTAATCAGAACGCTATTAAGCAATAAAAAAAATTAATGAAGGCTTTATTGTTAACAAATATGATAGAAGTACAAAATGAAAAACACCGTTATTAAATAAAAGAAATTGAGACTTGTCACAAGATATGTTTTTTTAATAAAATTTAGAACAATGCGTTTAATTATAACGTATTCATTATTTTGAAGTAAATATTTTGACAGAGATCCTTGAAAAGAATATCTTATTTCATAAAAACAGTAAGGCTTTTATCCATGTATTGTTTTGTAGCAATACATAAACTACCGGAAAAGATATTGTTTTAAAACTTTTTTATACAAGGATTATTTTATTTTTTTGTTTATCAAAAATGCAAACTTGATAAGGAAATTATGAAGTACAATATTATTGTCATTTCATAGCAGCATGTTGTTGATTCTGAAAAACACTACCGTACTGTCTACATAGACATCAAAGGTAGCACAGTGCATAATATGCACTGTCGGCTCTGTTTCGCCAATTGATGTAACCCTCAAAAAATACGAAAATGAGTTAATGATTGGATCTCATTTTAAAGATGACAGAGCAGGTCTCGGCCAAATGATGTAAATAAGAAAATAAATGGACCACTTTTTGGAAGGGAAACAACATTTTACATTGGTTTTAGGTTTAAAAATTCTGACCAGGCCTGACCTTCAAACATAAAAATTTACAGGAGTGCATTTCAAAGATTCATAACGCAACTCACCATATTATAATGTTTTCGATAAAAACAGTTTTTATTCTCTCCTGAACAATTTTAATCTTGAGGTTCAGAACCAATTGGCCGAAACACCATCGATATGTATTGTAAACTAAATATTACCAGTTGGCAGTGCTACCTGTCAAGGTTCTTGGATATAACTTAGTTTTCAAAGAGAAATTACTGTTAATTAAAATAACATGTAGACTTCGTTAATTATATAAATTGTTAAAATGTTATTTGACACTAGACAATGAACCTGAAACAAATTTGAAAATCATTGGTACTGTCATACTGTTTTTATTGGTTCACAATTTTACACCCACTTTACTAAACGAACTAAAATCAATTACAATTTATATTGATTGTATTGAAATGTACTTGGCAGAACTCCATTATAATAGGATAAAATATCCAAGTATTTAATTCTACAAAATTTTATTAAGTAGTTGATAGCTATTTCGGCTTAACGCCATAGTCAGAAGTATACTCTTTTACTTATTTTAGCCTGGCTATATATACTGTTTAAAAGAGATAGACAATATTATTTCATCTCACGTATTCAACTATCATAAAACTTATTTTAAAATTAAATTATTCAAGGTACTATTTGTATATTTGGAAAGGGAGCTTAAGTGGTGCTTTTAATTAATCATTAAAATATTATGTTTAATTAGACGAGTTTCTTGTAATGATTTAAGTAAAGGTGTGTTTGTCGTTAAGGAGATTATTGTCTTGATTATATGTATTAATTTCCAGTTGTTCTAAGAGACTTTTCACAGTATTTCAATAAAAAAGATCTCGGTTTTAAAAATATAAATACGTCACATATAGACGACATAGCTAAATCAAGATAAATAGATATTGTAAAAATATTTTTTTAATAATACATAACATGGTAATATCCAATAAACTGAAAATATCCGACAGAAAATGTGTGTATTTTAAATGTAATAATATTCAAAGACATAAATTCCATAATATTTAAATTTTAAACGAAAACTTTCCACACTCACGATGTAGTCGTTTTACTTAATTAGGTAATTTAGAGTATCTTTTAAACTAGTTTTCTTCGCGTTTCTATACAATTATAATTTACGTGTAAGACATGAAAAGCGTCTTAGTCAGTCAGTCTTATATTTGCTACAATTATTTTTGTTATTAACATTAACTTTCTATGTGTCAAAATGGGCCCGTTATATTTCAGATATCAAATGTTTATTAAATACTTTTTAAATAAATAACATGCAATTGACTACCAATATGTAATTTGCATTTTAAACACTTTTAATGTGTTAACTGTCAATTCTTGATGGGAAGACACAATATTTTGAAAATAAACAGATTTTTTTTTGTACTGCTTACGCATTTTTGTAATGCTAAGGACATTATCATCTAATAACATTAAACGATATTTTTATTTTATTATTAACAGTAAAATACATAAGAATCAATTTAAAGTTACTTAATGTCAGTTCGAGCTCATCCATGCACTTGGGTGCCTTAAGATACTGAAAGGTGAAACCCGAGTCGTTAGTGACAAAATTGAAGTGTACATAATTTGAGTGATTCAAATTTCGATGTGTTTGAAATTTTCTTTTTTGACAATTATTTTATAAACAAATGATATCCGAAATGTATCTGTTGGACAAATTTGAAAGTTTAGAGCTTAAATTTACAAGACATGTAGCCGAGTGGTCAACATTCATGAGCGTTGATTACATTCGGTTCCAATTTTCACGGATTAAAAGAGTCCGACACGGATATCTGTGATGAATTAACACTCCTTAACCCAAAAACGGTGCACAGCTTACTTATAGTCCATTTATTGCCCATACTTCCATCTTCGCCTTCTTCGAAAAAAGTCAGGTTGAGCGATTGACCAGCTATCGTAATAAAAAATTCTGCTTCACATGAGAAGCGGAGATGATATTTTGATTATAAACTATTTGAAGATTTTCCTTTCAGCCTTTCTATATAATGCACTGAACGATTGCTTGTAACAAACATAAAAGACACTATTTTTTCACTCTCTTCCTACCGAGTTGCTTAAGCTCTCTCTTTTTCGGAGGTAGTAAGGCTTAAAGGATAAAGCTAGAATAGTACGAGTGGTTAACTAATCTCTCTCTTCACGCCCTGTTTTTAGAATCCGGATATGTGGAAGGGAATCTAGACATAACAGACATCCATTTCTCCAAACACAAATCTAAGAATCAATTTATGAGACTGTTGTACTGAGATTCGAACTGGAGCCAACGACGTATTCTTTTCGGCTAGAACCCAGACATGTTTTTTTTTAAAACGTTTTTTGACCAAAACTAAAATTAAAGATTTAATCAATATAGAATACATCAAAAGATTTTGAATTTACATTTACGATACATACATAAAACATGCTATTCAAAAACTTCCATGATAATGCACGGGCAAATTGAACAGTGTGGTAATACTGACAATAGATATATGAGTCACACCATTTGGCACATCTCTAAATTAAACAAACCCAGACAATCGAAACTGTTTCCATGCCAACCACAGGGCTACTAAAATTATTTCATACGTTAAATGAAAAAAAAAGCAAAATAAACATGTATTTCAGTTGATTGAAATAAATACTGTTTCAGTATATTTCCATGATACATATTTCCATAAAAAAATGAATGCGAAGTTATTAAACACCGTTCTTATGTGCGTGGGCTATATAAAAATAACGATAAATCATAGAACAACAGATAGATCTGTACAGTGGAACCTCAATTAATCTTTCTCGCATTCATCACTTTTTTGAGGGCCATTAAAAAACGATAATTCGGGTTTCCAATGTATATGTATTTTTATAAATCTTATTAAAAGAAAAAAAAATGTGTAAATTAATTTACCGAAAATAAACACCGCAACCTAATAATACGAACGTTCAAGGCTGTTAACACATATATGAGTTTATATGCATATCTATATAAATATTCGATGGTGTTTTATACGAAACGAGTTAATGATTAGATCTAATTTTAAAGACGACAGAGCAGGTCTCGGCCAAATGATGTAAATTAGAAAAATAAATTGACCACTTTTTGGAAGGGAAACATCATTTTACATTGGTTTTAGGATAAAAAATTCTGACCCGGCCACTTGATGTAAGCCACTATTATATCGATACTCCCTTCGTACAATCCCGTATCTGCAAACATGAGAATTTACAGGAGTGCATTTCAAAGATTCATAAAGCAACTCACCACTTAAGTCAAAAAAATTACATATTGAGTTAGTTATACCAAAATGTTTTTTATTTCAAACTCTACCGTATGACAGAACACACTTATGTGTATAAATTATACTTTTGCTTTTTTGTACAGACACACAAAATGAAAAACGTATCGAATTTCAAGCATTTGGCAAACTTAAAAGTCCAATTACTCAAAACAACTATTTTCCAGTTGGTGTCTTCTTCCAGAACAACGACGATATAATGTTTTCAATAAAAACAATTTTTACTCTCTCCTGGACAATTTAAATTTTGAGGGTGACAAAAATTGGCCAAAACACCATGGATATGTTAACGTATATGTTTTTTATGGTAATATTTGATATACGTGAAACATACAAATTTCGTTATGCGTTGTTGCAATTTGAATAAACGAATCGTAGAGAGCAATTAAGTTAAAGTGTGCGTCTTAGAGAGTTATGCCCTACAGCTATTATTATGCCAAACTTTAACTAGGATTTTAACGAACTTGGTATTCGTATTTTTGACAATGTTTGTGGTATATTGAAATTTTTGTTGCAACCCTTTGTGATTCATTTTCCATTAACAATGCATTCGCCAGCGCACACGAATCCACTATGCATACGCTACGCTTGGCATTATGTTGCAGGTCTCGTCTAGCCATCTATTGACCGTTGATTCCATTTCTGGCTGAAATAATTATTACGCTTTGAAATTTTGTATTTACTGAAATATGATCATCTTTTAAAATTCAATATGTTTGTGTTACGCTGAATGTGTGAAATTTGGCATGAATATTTCGCTTGGAATTGAGCAAAATAGATAGAAGCGCTCCGGTGGTGCTTTTTTGCAACTAAACCAAATGTCATTGATTATATAAAAATATATCATACTGCAATGACGTTCATTTCCATTTACTATGCCCAAAATAAATAGAACTATAATATAACGGAGTACGAATTTCATTAAAAGGTATTTTCGCGGCTTGCGTCGTGCGAGGTATCAGGAAATGGTCGATTTTTAATACCTTATTGCGTTCTTATATCATGCATGCGTACGCGCTCTTTATTTGATAGTTAGTTGTCACCACGCGAGTTTGTTGACAGCTGTCACCACTTCGTAAAATTAAAACTTGGAAACATCCAAATTTGATGCATCATAATAATTGCAGATTTACTTAAATGGCATCACATTCAGCAAATTTACTAAAACTGTAACATGTCCAATCAACGACAACCTACACCCGGGACTGTCTCGCATCTTAAGATTTCAAGCTGTATTTGACATTCGTATTAAAATTGCTTTTTCTACTGTCATCTTGACAGCTTAAGATGATGTCCATACCCTGCCGAATTCACGCACTCGACATATAATTTGCCGAATACATGAATGAGGCAATATGCTTGCTTATTTCATGAAATAAGCAATTTCACACATTAACAATAGTATAATGAAAACAAATTATTTATAAATTATTACAAGTTGAAATTGGAGTGAATTCAAAAAAAAAATATTTTCCTATTATTTTTTTAATACTTCTAAAAGAATACTACCCTACCAAATTTCTTTTGGGAATGCTATCTTTTCGGACACAATTTGATAATCCTGAAATTCACATGAAACTTACATGCTCCCAATTTTTATTTACGTGACCGAAACCATAATCAAACAATTTTTATTCTTAAACCCTGTTCTTCGCGTCGGACATTGAGTCACCAGTTGCAAGAGCCGTTCGGCTGATCAATGCATTGCCTAGACAGTTGAATATTTTCACCACTAAAGTCTGGATATTGTTCGCCAAATGTTTTTTCCTTGTAACTTAATAATGTCTTGTTCTCTTTGTATTTTATAATTTAAAAAATGTTTTTATTTTCATTATTTTTTTTATTATTATTATCATTGTTTTCATTATTATTACTGTTTTTAATATTGTACTGTTGGTATTATTGTGTAAATACATGGCGCATTAGCGTCAGCTGTAATGCCATGTATTTTAATTTTTTAAACTTCCAAATTAAAAAGAATTCTTAATTCTGAATTTATAAAAATTTGCCTCATTATTTAAACGCGTTTTTCAATATTGGATCAAGCAGACTACTAAGTTGAAATGTTAGAAAAAATATATAGTCATTTGCCTGGCCTCAATGCAAAAGGCTACCGTAAAAGGTCAATAAAATTTGTACGATAACATCTAGAATCGTAACTACTACGGGTGCCAATACACTTTTTCTGTGACTGGCAATACACTTTTTCTATTTTGTTTATTTCAATATTAATAAGGCCAAAATAACATCACGCGTTTTTTTTAAATAAAATAAGGGATTTTGAATCTTGACCAACAAAAAATGCGATTTTAACATTTTTTTTTCGCTTTGTTAATTTTATTTTTCCGAATACTAACAATTAGTCTATATGTACCTTAGTATGTTAATCATTATAAACATGTAGAAGCAGTACAAACAAATTGTGTTTTATTTTTTAAAATATAATGCCTTTCCACCAAGAATTGACAGTTAACACCTAAAAAGTTATTATTAAATTATTTGGCATTCAAGAAAGTGAAACGAAGAATTTTTTTCCGATTCTCATACATTTAAAATTATTTAATATGTACACACCACATTTTTCACAGTTTCAACAATGTTTAACCGCTATCCCTGTCAATTGACCTGTTAAAACAATGGTTAAAAATAGAGAAATACATATTGGTTATCCCAAATACATCAAAAATTAAGCTAAATTCGTCGCATTCTCACTAAAATAAATCGAAGAGAATGAAGAAGCTGAAAAATATTTAATCTACGACTTTGCTAGCAAAATGGCTGGGGCCAGTCTTCACATACATCGCCAACACGCACACAAGCAAGCGCGTAGCTGCATAAGTCTGTGTCATACATAAGGCTGACGATTAATGCGGCGTATCGGCAGTTCTCTTTTCAAAAAAATATATCATAGAAAACTAAAGTCATCACAATGTCGTTCAAAATCAATCATACATACATTTCAACTGCTTAAAAGTGAGGAAAAGTTTCATTGTCTGAAGAAAATAAAATATGCCTTTGTGTAGTGAGGAGAGTTGTATAATGAACTAGCGAGTACCCGGCATGCGTTTCAATCCCGCTCAAAAAAGAAAGTGTTTGTGTTTTAATTCTGTTTATTGATGAGCTTTTGGATACACAGTATTTTTTGTTTTTCTGTCTTGTACATGTGCGAATAAATCAGAAGGTTTTCCGACGCGTGAGCAGGCCACATACAGCTGTCCGTGTGAGAAGCATGGATTTTCCACACACTAGTAGCGATTGTCCATGTGCTTTGTTAATGGTCATTGCAAATAAGAGTCGCACCGGAAACTGCAGACGCTTGCATTCAACTGGCATATCTGTCAGAATTATCGGGGTGCGTGGCAACAGTACGTCTTCACTTTTAAATTTTCCATTTAAGACCGACAACTGGAATTTAGCAATTAATGCCACTTGTTTACGTCACACACGATCTGAAATGTCGCTGTTTGTACCTATTTTTTTCTTTTTTATTTTTTTAGATTTCAATTTTTTTTTCAGAAACCTTTGCGGGTGTGCACCAAATTCACCAAAGTTTCATCGCAACAGTAGTACAGGAACGCATATGGGATAAACAAACAAACATTAATTTTTATATATGTATACAGATGAATATATTGACTTATCTGTTGATTGATTTTTTATTGAGTAATTTAGGTAACAATGTAAGTACTACGCGGGTTTCAATATCCTGTTATCAAATTAGTCTAGTCTGCAGTAAAAGTTTTCTGTTTCAAGTAGCAAGAGGACAATGTGAAAATGCAGTTAGACGTACACTAACTATATGCAGAGAAATTCGTTCGGGTGGGTGTAAATCTGTCTCATCTCTCACTGGAAGGTTAACACCCAGTACAGAGGAGTGGCATGTAAAAATAAATTTATTTAAATTAACGTTCTTTGGTATTCTTTAAATTATCAACAGTATTTTGGTTGTCGCAAGGTTTCAATTGTTGCTCAATCTCTCTTCGGAGAGTGTAACTAAATATTGATGGTGTACATCAATGATTTTGTACCCAAATCTATTAATCTATAATACTTCTAGTCAGAAGTTCGTGCAGTTGACAATGTAACTGAGTAGATAGGGAATTCGGAAGCGTTTACTACTGTGCTATGCGATCAGCATCGGTATATTATATCGTCGTTGTTCTGGAAGAAGACACTAACTGAACAATACTAGTTTTGAATAATTGGACTTTTAAGTTTGTCAAATGTTTGAAAAGCTATACCTTTTTAATTGGTGTTTTTGTAGAAATCTGTTTTCAAGTAAAAGTGTAATTCATAAAAATAATTAAGTTCTTTTGTATGATAGAGTTTGAAATAAGCGAACATTTTGGTAAAACTAACTCAATATGTCATTTTTTCCGATTTAGTGTTTTGTTTCAGAACAGCGACGATATATCCCATAACATATAACACAATTCGATAATATTAACATTACATTTCACCATAGGAAACTTAGTTAAGTTGCAGATAAAAAATAAATCTTAATAAAAAACGGTATCTTGAATGATATGAAATTTGTAATGTTTTGCTTTATATGCATGCATATTATTTGTAAAATTTCATATTGCTAAAATTATCAATAATAATGGATTCACTTCGATTCTCATCAAAATTCATAGTCGTTATAAAACCAATTTAGAGCTCTTGTGAGAAGATTATTAGTATATATTTCCCTTTCTATTTTTGATATCTACTGAATGTGCTTGAGGAACTTCGATATCAAATTTGAATCAATCAAAATTTTATAAGTTTGTGAAAGGTTAAAAATTTTCCATTGTTATATTAATAATACTAATGTCTTATCAAATTTTAATTATTGAGATTTTGTATACTTCCATGTATTTTGTCTCTAACGACCCGGGTTTCGCCTTTCGGCATCGTCAATTCGAATCCATTCGTGCGCTCGAATGCCTGAAATTTTATCAAGCACCCTCAGTCAATGTCTTAAATTATATAATCTTATCAGTAAATACCCATTTATTAGAAAGCTTTAATATTCAAGCTGAGGAAATATTAATATTATCAAATATATGTTCTATTAATCAGGTCATATTATTGTATCTGAGCAAGTTGAATGACATATTACCTGACCGAGAATACATAAATATATATCTGTATGCGTTTTCTTCTTTTTCTAATATGTAGGAAAAATATATCCCGCTCTGTTTACAAATAATGCGGCTTACACTGGGTACTCAAATAGGGGTGGCGAAATCCGGGACAGGGGTCCAAAGGAGAATTGCCGCGGAGTTCCACGCGCACGCGCGCCACTCCATTGATCTGCGGTGCAGGGTTGTTGATCTCACACCAGCCTGTGTTTTGACTGCACCAGGCAGTCGAGGAATGTATTCCGGGTGGTGCAGAGGATTGCATAACTGCCAGTTATTCCGCGCCACTACCTGAAAATAGATTTGCAATACGGTACGGTTATGGTTAATTTAGGGTCTTAGATCAATCATCACACGGACATTTTTATGTTATTTTCAATACAGTAGAGGATTATTTAAAATAAAATATTTTATAATATGTTTTATATTACGTCAACAAGGTTGATACATTTTTCGTAAATATACATAGGCTAAGAAACCTCTCTCAATAATAAATTGACTTTCTAAGGAATGAGGCAACTTATAGCGAGAAATAAAATTTACGAATCACTGATTAGATATTTCGGTTTTATTTCAGATTTTTTACTCCTTAAAATATATTTTTTTAGATCATAAGGATCCGTAGAAAATGTTTTAAAATAGCAATACCATTACATGTTTCTGAAAACTACATTACAAAGTTACTCCCTTCTGCTTTGGATGGCATTAATTATTATATGATTATTTGACATTCAAGAAAGTACAAACAAGGACTTTTTTCCGATTCTCATACATTTAAAAATATTTACTCTGTACACACCACATTTTTCACAGTTTCAACAATGTTTGAAAGTACTTATTATTTTATATAGTTTAATTTTGTTATTGCTTATATGCTAAGTAGCTCATAAACTTAGTCAGTTAAAATAGACAATTCTCGTAGAACAACTTCTACTGATATAATTTCCACTAGAAATCCATTTGCTCCACACTGTGAGCAGACACGGTTGTTTAAAAAACAATATAAAATAGTGCTATAGATTTTTAATTGAATAATATTGAGGGATTATTGCATGGTGTAAGAAGTATGGGTGAGCACTATGGGCCGAGAGAGCAAAACACGTGACAGCAAAAATACTGAAAATGTGATTTCAATGCTGATTTGAAGCAAATTATTTTTTATTCATAGTCAATAAAAAATATATCTATACGAAAAACAGTATTTTTCAATCATTAATAATTACACGCAGAATTAAAAAATATACAGATATTTAATACATTTAAATTTGGCAAGAATTTGTATCTATTGATTTCTTGTTTATCTAATGTTTATCTTACTATATAAGTGCAGGATTTAAAAAAAATATAAATAGATTAAAAAACAAATGGTTGTTAAAACATCCTTCTAATTATAACATTAAATTAATTAGGTTTTTTTGCTCTGTCGTAAAGTTGTTGTTTAAGAAGATTCGATATGTATGACAGAAAGTTCATTTATAAAAAATCGATGTATGTTATGTCAATGGTGTACTTGCCAATTGATGTAACCCTCAAAAGTACGAAGATGAGCTAATGCTTGGATCTCATTTTAAAGACGACAGAGCCTCAGGTCTCGGCCAAATGATGTAAAGTAGAAAAATAAATTGACCACTTTTTGGAAGGGAAATATCATTTTACATCGGTTGCAGGTTTAAGAATTCTGACCCGGTCACTTGATGTAAGCCACTATTATATCGACACTACCTTCGTATAATCCCGTATCTGCAAAGTGAGAATTTACAGGAGTGCATTTCAAAGATTCATAACGCAACTCACAATATAACGTTTTCGATAAAAACCGTCTTTACTCTCTTCTGAACAATTTCAGTTTTAAGGGTTACATCAATTGGCCAAAACACCGTCGATATATTTCAGCTAAAAAACTTTATGAAAATGAAAATTATGGATATTTATATTTATAATAATAATGATTTTAAAATATTAAAATATGTAAGAATACATATAAAATTTTCATACGGTTGAGAAGAATGTTTCTACATTGGCAAGACATGACAAGTTATGTTATCAAAGCTTTGACATTGTAGAATTTCAGATGACAGTTTGAACAAGCAATGTTGTTAAGGTGGACGATCAAATTACCAGGGAAATTATCTTAACACGGACGTTGTAGCTGGTTGTGATCTCAAAGTCGTATAAATGTTGTTTTCTCGTATAATGATTTCTTTAAATCGAGAATTATTTCTGAAAGCCTCGAGAATCAAATTTTTGAAAATACTGCTTCGCGGTTTTCAATTTTTATTTCTAAATTAAATCATTGTTTAATGTGTATGTATTATTCTGATGTATTACAAATTTATTTGAAAAGGCGTAAATAGATATAAACCTTCCTAATTTACTTATTCCCGAAAAAGGTTGTTATAACAATTATAAGACAAGTAAATTCTTACCTCAGCTTATTTTTCTTTCCTTTACTATTTAAATTTGTTAAGGTTGAGAAAATGACTGATAACACAGCCCTTTTTAAATATATTTTATTTTTTTATTTTTAAATAATTTTAGCCATGTCCGTTCTCAGTGTGGACCGTATTATAGAATCTTAATTGAGCATCGTACCAGATATTGTTTTAAGAAGAACTGTTTGTAATTAAGTCACTCAAACTCTACTTTTCGCAGCGAGTAAGGATACGACTAAACTAGGACTAACGGTTGGCTAATTGATCTCGATACGCCCCATTTTTAGTATCGGATGAGTGGGATAAGTAGAAGGTAATTTAGATATCACAGACAGCCATGTGTGGAAACGAATTAATACAAGGAACAACACTTAACGGAAGCAGAGACAGCAATTGTACCCGTCATACCATACAGTGAGACGAGCGATAGACAGAACGCGATCGAATGTCATAGAAGCCGGATAACTTCACACACTGAAACAGGCGACAATAATTTTTCACTAGCTGTCGACCGCAAAGGTTGACGGTAGATCTACTCCAAAATGTTAAAATTTCTCTAATTACACAAGTCGAATAAAAGCTTCCAAAAGTGGTGACCCCGACGTGATACAAGACAGCCAAATTTTTCGAACATTTAAATCGAATGAAAAACCAATTTATAAAACTGTCTGGACTGGGATTTCAGCCCGTGAACACCGTAATCGGAGACATTGACGTTGGCAGCTCGGCTACTGGTCCGGCGAGAATATGAGAATAAATAATACGAACTGTAGATTATAATAGATCGTACTGGACATTTGCAAAATTAATCTCAATTGATACAAGTACATAGTTTAACTACCCTCTAATGGCAGGCACAGTAACTGTCCGTCTGACAGGGGGTGGAACTCAAAGGGAGTATACTCAATACTGCACTAGACTGCATAGGCGTCACAACGAATGAAATAATGAGTTTTATTAGACATATCGTCGCCTTAGGTAAACATGGTTCCATCTGTTGTTTTTTTTCCAAAATCACTTTTTAATGCAGTTTTATTCGCATTCAACGTACGATTCTATCTGCATTTAAAAAAACTTTACAATTGTCCGTAAATCCATCAAAATTCAAATTAGAAAAATGTTCTATCTGAAAAACATACAAATTTTGCACTCCATCAAGGTTCCATTTGCATAAATAATTAGAAATAACGCGTCAAGGAAATCACAGTCTCTAAAGCGGTTGTTTATTTCATTACGTATGTGAATGCATAAGTGTATTTCATTCAGAAAGTTACATTTTCTGATACTTTAAATTGTTTCTCTTGAACAGTTTTAGTTTCAGTTTACCCAACGTGACGATATGTCTTTCGCAAATGACTTAATTGTTTAAATAAACAAGAGTTATTCGTTCGCTTATATTTGAAAAAATAATCACTTGACTCGTGTCCTTTATCTCATACAGAAAAAAATATATTTGATCTGAAAAGCGAATCGTTTTATTTTATAAAAATAATAATTTTTTGTTCCTACTTATTCCTCAATTTTATTAGTGATCAGGACTTAATGCTTGTCTGCAAGTTTGCAAGTCTTATGAGATGATATGTAAAACAGTATTGGTAAAATATTTTTTAGATTATCATACAAATTATATACAATTGAAATAAAATAGTATAATTTCATGAAGTCTATTAAATGAAATTAAATGACTTATCATCCGTGTACTAAATATAAAATTAAAATTAATAATTACCATAACACTACTAATTACAAATTAATTACTGTGTTTGGAGGTGAAAATCGCAAGAGAAACAAATTTAATAGTGGTGAACCACCTGTTCTATTTAAAATGTTATTTACTAACACTAGATTACTGTTCATGTTTTTTTTTGTTTCGAAAAACACTATTCATTTCAATACCTTTTTTATTTACTCGATGGAGTATTTCTACGTTATTATTTTTATTAAAATTATTACTTTTGAGACATCTTATATGTTCTTCAACTCTAATATTAAAGCTTCAACTTGTATGTCCTACATAAGAAGCTTGACAGTCTTCACAAGAGAGCGGATATATTACATACTGTGACAATGATTCTATTCGATCTTCATTGTTCAATAACAATGTTACCAATTTTAATTTTATATTAAAAATGAATTTCCACAAAGTTACCACCGAATCCATAGAAAATATTCATGTACTTATTTGGACTAGATATATGAACACCATAATAATTGCTGATGACGGTTTTGATCGTGATGCTATAGTTAATCGCAATTGATAATGGTCTAATTAATTGGATTCGGAACCCAAAGAATTTGTCATATCGAAAAAGATTGATAATATGAGAAAAATCTATCAATATGTGGAGTTTTCTACGCCACTGAATACGGTGGTGGAAAATAAGCCTTTCATTTGAAATGAATAAAAGTTTTAAAATCAACGGTCTGTCGGGCTTCGACTGCTGGCATAGCTGCAAAATGGCTGACTTGCAGGCAGTCTGGTAAGGGCTTTATTTATTCAACATGCACTCTCGCGTCATCTTTTTACTTGTAATTATATATAAGAAAAGCCAAATTTTAATATACCAAATATATTTTTAGTAAATGTTTAAATAAACAGTAGTAGATTAGCGATCCTCGACCGACTTGTGAGATTTTCCAATTTGTTTGAATTTAATCTCGTTTATTTATGTTGTATAGAAAAAGCAAACGCGTAATAATACAGGATCGCAAATATTAAAAATAAAAAAATACGAATATTTACGTAATGTATGTGTCAGACCAAGATCCAAGATAAAGTTATGTCAAAACGGCGCTTTTAATAATTCTTGCTTTAGTCTTCTTGTCATTGTTTTTCATAATAATATAACACCCCTCATCCCAGATCGTCTATTTCTAAAGGTGCATTACAAATGATATTATGAATATTTAAAATCTTAAATACCCGGCAATAATTCTTCCGTAATTGAGAAACCCTTAAAAGATGGAGTAGATATATCAATAAATTATTCGCTGCCCGATTTGGTGTGAATCGGAATGGGACAATATATACATAAAAAATTAACTTTACGTCGCCGTTAATCCGTCATCCATTTTTCAATCTCAATTAAACATAATTTTCATGCCACATCGATCGAATATTTGAATCCAATAATCGACGTTCATTTGTTTACAGTTTTTATTTATTTTAAATGAAAAATATATATCTCAATTGGGAAAGCAAGAGTAAGGGTTATTACATAAAATGTTACATTGAACACGAAACACGCGTTAAGATTTTAATATTATATGTAAGATTGATTTTTAAATTGAACTCATTCTAATTAATGTAGAGTACCATATTTTAGAAAAATAACGAAATAACTATATCCTGTAACTTTATTAGTGCAGTATTCTAAAAGATTCAAAGCTATTCAAAAGTTCACAGTTACTGACTTATTCAATAAATTCGAATTTCATGTTTTTTCAACATATTTACGTAATATATGTATACAAAAAATACTCATAAATTCGTTGCACGTATAGATATTGTTTGAACTGTGTAGGAAAAAGAAAAATTAAATTCCCTACGCAGACTTGGGGTAAATGCACCGCTGGCTGGTAATTGATACAATTTTGCACTACCTACTGAACTCCGCAGTGACCGGCGTAGACGCTCGTAGACTGTCTGATGTGGGAAGTGATGACAAACTGTTTCAATGACAAAAATGTCATCGTAATATAAAGTTTAAACGATAGTCTTTTGTAACAAAAGCCTTTAGCAGTCTTAAAGAAAGTCTTCGGGTGATTAAATAATTGAGTTACAAAACAAGTAGAAA
Source organism: Himalopsyche phryganea (assembly GCA_022494535.1). NCBI lineage: Eukaryota > Metazoa > Arthropoda > Insecta > Trichoptera > Rhyacophilidae > Himalopsyche > Himalopsyche phryganea. The sequence continues at coordinate 1,270,211 of JAGVSL010000134.1, read as the reverse complement.
TATACATTTTAGTTTATTAATAGTAACAGACGTGGGGCAATAAATTGCTCTTGACTCGTCAGTCAGGTGAATTCGTTATAACTTAAATACTCAAGTTGTTACATTTGTTGAGCTGAAATATTCGCTGATGTCTGAATAATAAATACTACATCGCTATTGCTAAATTTTAAAACTAATCTTATAGTTATTAGTTATCAATTTATCTATATTTACTTATTAACTCAATATTGATCGACTATATCCAATATTTTTTTAATAAAACGAATGTGCAAAACGCAATATTTTATTGAAATCGTATTTTTTATTCAGTGACATACAAAATAATATGGTTAAACAGATGTCATATTTAGTCGATAAAATCTACTATATTAAAGTAAAAATAGCAATGTATAATAGTTATGTTGTTTCTCTAGAACTATGAGATTTTTGATAAATATGACGATCGCATGACGCCGAAATAGCTATGGACTATATAACGTAACTCTTATGGGTCAAACTTTGCTAATTTTTGATAAGTCAAATTAGTTTTTCTAAACATCTAATTTTCTATACCAGGGGTCTCCAAATTTTTTAGCCTAAGGGCTACACTGACTCCTCCACTAAATCTCAAGGGCCAAGACCTAGCTAGTTCATCATACCAACATACTGTAGTTGGTACTTACGGGCAAGTTTCAAGGACATTTCATTGCGGCGGAGATAGCTGATAGCCGGCAAAGAGAAAACAAGCTTCTACCCAATTTATACAATCATATTAAATACTTTCGACAGAAAATTTGGTTAATCAGTTGCATAAATTTGCTCAGGGCCATTATACGATTTTGACACTACTTATCTGTGTAAAGTAAGCTAACTTTAAAACCCGGTTTCAACCGTTATTTTATATTCGCATAGTGGTCATATTTTGCTGCGATTTTGTCAAGCACAATAAACTTTGCTAATTTCATAATGACAGGGATTATATCTGAGAGAAAGTGTTTTATGTCACGACATATAAAAGTGATTTAAAATTAAAATAATTTAACGATTTTAAATATGTCAAAACAGTTATTGTAAATAAATTAATATATTTCAACCAATTTTTGTGAATGTAAATATCCACTTTGTGCTAAGTATGACAGATCATATGTACTTAAACAACTTATATCATTTAAACGTATGTGCGAAAAAGAAACATTTACAAAGCCACTAAGCTCTCTTAAGACTTCTTTGAACGGTAAAATACCTGTTTGATTTGTCTACCACGAGCACGCGAAGTCTTGGTAAAATTACGTCTAGGCTTTTATATTAATTGGCTGCTTATAACTTCAATTATAATGAACAAAAGCTACATATAGTGATCATTTATGTAACAAAAATATAATTAAGATATTTATTTTTTACTATTTTAAATTATACCAGCCTCAAAAGTGTAAACATAAATCTTTACCTGGTACAGAGATGTAAGTATTTAATTACGATTTGTTTTCAGATACATAGCTAAAAATTCTTTATCAGAGAGGTTATTTATGGCAGAATGAAAAAAATGAGGCTTTAATTTTAATCTATGAATTTAGTGATTTCTTCGTAAAATATTCAGTTTTAATATTAAATTTAAATTGATTACTTTGTTACTTGGTAAGATTCATACAACACAAATTCTTTTATTTTTAAAATATAATGCCTTTCCACCAAGAGTTAACAACATAAAAATATAACATTGATTCTAATTTATTCTTTATTTATTAAAATAAAAATGAGAAATGGAAAGTTGTACGTTGTGATTTCTTTCTTTTTTCATGTTTTAGTTATTAGTTAATCGCAGACTCAAAACCGTCTTCTGGATTGGACAGGGTTAGTAGCAGCTTACTTTACAAACTATTTATTGAGATAAAATATAAAACAAATGTGGATTTTAAATTCATGTCTCATGTATTATACGTTTTTTAAAAATGTTTTCTTTTTCTGGTTTGTTTGAGTATAAACTAGCGAAATATTGAATATATGTTGTTGACTTCACACTTCATATAAAAAGAGTTATTAACGATATGAAAGGAGGCGTAAGGGCCAAGAGTTGGAAAAACTCACGTGCATATAAGCCCTTAGAATCAAATCAATACGAACTTAACAGGATAAACAAAGCGTTGTCTAGAAAGGGCACATTTCCCTCTCTTTGCGTGTATCTGTGTATTTTGAAATATAACAGGATTAAGCGTGGTGCGGCTGTTTGCCATAATAAACTAGGGACAAAGGACCACTTCCGAGCTCTAAAACTGAACAGCAAACTAAATCTATAACATACGATATGAATTTGATCATATTATGCTATATTATATATCTATACCTGAAAGGCTTAATAGTCCTATGTCCATTTTATCAACTTTACAGGAAGAGCAAAAACGTGTTTCTAAAGCGATTATTATTTTATATCAATTAGCATAGTTGTTCTGTTTTTATTTTCGTTCTTTTGCGTTGATAGATAAGGGGTTTTGAGAGCTTCGTTTACAGGTAAAATCATGAGTTTTTTTAGGATTTAATAGAAGAAGATTGTTTACCTCGTATATGCAGTGTGACATTAGACTGATTTTGGATAGGGTTTTCCGGTAACCAGCGCATATACGCCAACATTCTATTTACCCATCTATAGATCTTAAAATCATGTGACATATATAACTCAATTTCACTATTTTTGGACATAGGACTATTAACCTCTGACGTACAAATATGCTCACTAACAGACGCATCGAGACACAGGTTTTTAATAAAAAATAAATATCTGAAATCATGTAGGACACACCATCGTCCCCCAATAGTACGACTTTCACGAATGTGCTTTAAGTAACCGTGTTATACGAAACTCCAAACAAATGAAGAGTTAAAGGTATTTTTGTGACTTCAATGCAAAATACATTAAATCTTTTAATTACACATTAACCCCGTATGCTTTTTGAATTATTGAGATTTTATACACTTCTTTCACTTCACTTATACTTTATTCGCATAAATTCTCCCGATTTACGTTTACCACGCGACTACACACCCGGCATTTTTGACAATGCCTATAGAAGTAAATATGTGAACGATTCAAATTTCGTCCAAGAAGAAACATTTTCTAGAGGGATTTATTGTTAAAATATCAATAAAACTCAATTATATTATGTACATAGCTTACAAAAACATAAGAATGTCATAAGCTGTCATAAGAATATCCAAGATTAAAAAAATTCACCCAACTCAAATTCTATTGAAAAAATTAATTAGTAACATCAATGATTCCATATAGAAACCGTATTCAAATTAATTTTCCGTTGAAATCGTTCGACAAACAACATTCCCATTAGTTTTCCCCAGAATGGGTGTTTGTGAAGCTTCTCGACATCGATGTGTTATAAGTATTCCGTATCAATGGTTTATAATAGTATTCATTTAGATATTTTATTTAAAACGAATATTGCGACATTAGAAACGATCACATCACGTTGCCTGATTACTGCAGAGTAAATATTCATTAAGTATTTATCATAATAGCAAATTCTTATTTTAAAATCAGATGACATAATCTCGATGGGAATTTTAAAAATCTCTCGAGATCAACTCAAGAGAAAAAATCATTAATAATCGAAAAATAATGTATTTATGAATTTGAACTAGCCGAGTCTTGAGCCTATCTGATCGCTAGTGTAAAACTCTTACCAAAAGCTCTACAGAAGTTAATATCTGTATCTCAGAGACTAATAGCCCTATGTTCATAAATAGCAAAATTGAGTTATTTTGAGATCTATAGATGTGTAAATAAAACTTTGGCGTATGTAGGCTGGTTGTCAAAAAACTCTGTTCAAAATCAGTCTAATGGCACACTGCATTTACGGGGTAAACAATCCTATGTCCATTAAATCCTGAAAAACTCATGGTTTCACATGTAAATAAAACTATCTAAGCCCTTTATCCATCAACTGCAAAATAACGAAAATAAAAACAGAACAACTATGCTAATTGATCTAAAATAATAATAGCTTTCGAAACACTTTTTTGCCCCTCCTGTAAAGTTGATAAAATGAACATAGGACTATTAGCCGTGGTACAGATATATAATAATGTCAGTGAGCGAATAGTTTCATAAATTTCGCACATGCATGTTGATAAATAATTCGATATGCCAAAGAGTAGTATTTTTGGTATCACAGCATCGTTATAAACATGCTTTAACGAAATACGTTTCACTGAAATTTTTTAACTTCGAAGATTACTACGAAAAATTGAAAAAATAGTTATATATGTCAAAATAACTACATTGCATAATTCGACGACCAATTGCTATAACCCTCAAAATTGAAATTGTTCAGGAGAGAGTAAAAACAATTTTTATTTAAAGCATTATATGGTGAGTTTTGAATCTTTGAAATGCACTCATGTTTGCAGATAAGTGGTTTATACGTAAGCAGTTTTGATATAATAGTGGCTTACATCAAGTGGCCGGGTCAGAATTTGTAAACTTAAAACCAATGTAAAATAATGTTTCTCTACAAAAAGGTGTTCGGTTTATTTTTTCTAATTTGCATCATTTGTCCGAGACCTGCTCTGTCATATTTAAAATGAGATCAAATCGTTAACTCATTTTCGTTTTCTTTAGTGTTACATCAATTGGCCATAACACCGTCGATATTATGTGTTAATGAGAAAAAGGACCAACTTCGGTGAATCAGTAAATTCCACATTGAAACATTTTGCCTCTGCCTAAAGGTGCAGATATGCTAGACTCTAGCAGCTTCCGTAAAGTAAGAATATAATATATATTATTCACTATCTCTTCTAGTTTAGGACATTCAAACGAAAATAAATCCATTGATGATTGAATTAACACATTGTTAGAACTCCATAAATTGGGAAAAGTTGCAAAGTTTTTGATTCACAAAAATACTTTTCGACTGTGGTAAAAGAACCTAACCCACATAAAAAAATATGGTTTATAACTCATGAAAAACGTGTTGATATACTATATTTATATACATAATAATATCGACTGTATAAAGGCAAAAGGACTTATCTCTCCGTCTTTTCAAAATATTTTTTTTCGATAATCACAATGTAAACAATTTGATACACGTTTTGTGTGGGTTATACACAATATTTTTTGTGTGTGGGCTACGTCCTGATGCCTTTCCACAGTCGTTATGTGTGATAGCTTCTTCCGCATCACGCCGTAGTTGACTGTTGCTTAATACCGAAATTGCCATTAACAAATAATATAATTCTTAATAAAAACAAATATTAAAAAAATATATATATAATAATTACCTTGATATGTTTTACCGTAGAATAATGAGGTTATGCTATAAATATGCGAACTCAAACGAAGAATTATTAACCTTGAAAATTATAGTTCAATGTTATCATTTGACAATATATCAATGAAATGATGGATGTACAATAATAATCATATTATTATCATTTTCACATTTCAATGCATACATCTTCACTAATATTCCGTTGCCATGTATTTTTCAGGGGTAAGCCGTCTCCATGCGTGGGTAGCAGAGCTCTCACACGGGTAGAGGTACCTGTCAGGGGTTGCAAATACAGGTAGCGGCGCTACCATGGCGACCGCCAGACGCTTGTTTCGATTTTAAATAAAATCAAACTAAGCGGGAACATACAAAGCAAATAGGAACAGTCAAAAGAGTCACTTGACAAGTACCGGAGCAGTCTAGCAGTGAGTCTAGTCCTGAAGGGTGTACACATTTAATGAAAAATGACAGTTAAATTATCAATACTAAGGGGAAAAGGTTTTATCAGGAATTCTGATACAAGAAAGTATTGTCATGCATTTTTTCTATCACACTTTAGACCGGTGGTCCCCAACTAGTTTTTTTTCGGGAGTACATTTATAACTAAAAATAAAGTGGTGGGCGCACTCTTTTCCCAATTCAAAGAAACTTAACATAATTTAGACACAAAACCAGTACCATCAATCTGAGTAAATTTACTCATTGGTCTAAGATTGGCCTACTAAATGGAAAAAGGTGCTGTTATAATACCATGACAATACTAACGCCATATGATTATTTTTTAGTTGCAAAAGTATTGAGTAGCGCCTGATGGTAAAAATATGAATGAATGTGCTAAATATTTTGTTTTATTGTTGAATCTGTAAGCTGTCAGCTTGGAATGATAAAACACAATTTAAAGACATCTCTTTTTAAATAAATTGGATTAGCCACATCTTCAATTCGTATACTTAATCTGTAAACCAAATGATGTATATTTTTTCCCATTTCAATTATGTACAGAATATATGAAAGCATAAAGAAAAGTTATCAAGACTTTAAAATCACTGTATTTATAGTAATTACAGTGATTATTTGTATCGTTGGCCAAAGACCCGAATTGGATGAATATGTTGCCCACCTTGTTTTATCTATATTTATATATCAATTTTAACAATAAATCTATTTATTTTGATTGAATTTCATCTTAAGACATCAATAAATTTCTATGTAGAACAATATCAAACATAAATACAATGGCGAACCATAAAAATACAAAAACCCTCAGAACTGGGCCAAAGTTACCCAGATTGACTGTAGTAGATATTTAAACATTATGTAATTTTTTTAAATAACTTCTTTTACCCTGACCATTGATTGAAAATATCAAATATTCTGTAAAAACGTTTTTTAATATTTAAAAAACACTGATGGTCATACACATGTTACTATGTTTTTATTTTGGAAAATTTGTACATCGTATTCGAAAAACAATAAGAAAAAGGAATTACTGTGAAATTGGGTGTAATCTTTAGCAGTGCATTAATTTACTGATCTTAACAATGATTCACATTCAAAGCATAGTGTACCAATAAGAACATACAATTTTACCAAATCATAATTTTATCTATTCTACCTCACTAATAATGGAATGATATTTTTTTGTTTCACCAGTTTCCAAACATTCTTATAATTTTAGCGTTATATAATGTTTAAGTTCAATATTGCCAGATAAACAGCTTTGCTATTTACTAATTGTTACCCTAATTCAGCTCAATATAATTGATTTAATTAATAAATTTAGGTTTACCTTATCTGTTTATGTAGATTCCCCCCCTCTGCGGCATAATTTTCGTGAGCGAAACTCTAAGCGAATATTTAGTATGGTATTTTTTTTTCATTGCAAATTCTAAAATTACACATTTAGCCCATATTATATTTTTTCGCCATAATTTTCAACATGTAATTTTGGATATACGTACATTCATTGTTGTTTTAACCATATCGGCTCTTTATTCGTAGCATATAAACATCACACGGTTCCTCCAAGATTCTCTGTCCCACACCAGTCTTCTTGCTTTCTCCCAGGTCACCCCAGCGTCCCGTAGTCCCGTAGCGTAGGGCGACGGAACCCATCCGGTTGGTAGAAGAGACAGGCTGACTCCCCTTGGGCATCCGCAGCACATGTCCAAGTCAGGTCCATCGTCGCTTTTATATTTTGAGCGTAATAAGGGGCTGGTCCGTCCTCTCTGTTACCTCCGAGTTCCTGATAAATTCATGTCACCATATTGCCTCAAGCATCTGTTTTCGAAGCACAGTATACGGTTACCTTGTGATTTATTTATTAAAATAAAATGTACAGCGATAAATGATGCATTTATAATTTATCAGAATAATTAAACAAAGTCGCTAATAAAAGAAAAAAATAAAACCTACTAACTATAGATATGGCTCATGCTATATGACAGTGCTCCGAAACCTTTTCTCACCCACGGCACACCTAGGCACTCATAAATATTTCGCGGCACACTACAAGCTTAAATATTCAAATTTAATAAACAAATCACACAATTAACTAATTTATTTTTATTTGATGAATTTGAAATAGTTGATAATATATTTTTTAATAAAAGCCAATTAAACTCTTCAATTCAAAGTGATGGGATCCCTTTTTTTGAAAATTAAAAATTATAAAAAAAGCATTTGTAAAAGGTGTAACTAAAAAAAATTAAGCTGAAATACTAAAAATTATTTAAGGTAAGTTAAGTGGATAAAAGTACTGCCCATTTTTTTTTCGTTTGGCTTAACAATATGTATTATTTTAATATATTCGTTCATTGTTTGTAATAATTCCACTAGGAAATACTTCCCAATATATGCAGAAATGTGTAATCTGTATGGTAGGATTTTTTTATTTTACACACGAGACAAATCTCTTTTTATTCATTTAAAGTCAAAACAATAAAATATTTCTTTCAACGAGAATGATATTATCGGAGATCTTTAGCAACCGACTGATTTTAAGTTCCAATACTCGATTTTTTATAATTTTTTACCCATTGCGCCGCGGCACACCTAGGATCATCTCGCGGCACACCGGTTTCGGAGCACTGCTATATGAGGTGAAAGCGTGCTGTACATGACCGTGCTATAGAGACAACGACAAAAACAGTATAATAAAAACCCCGCATAGCAATCAGAAGTTAAGTGGTAGATACAAATCTGGGACAAACAATGCAATGCGTCGTGTATTCGATTCCCGTTTAGCTAATCTTTAGTGACATTTAAAACAGTATGCAGAGTGATATTAAAAACCCATTTTTTCACATTAATGTATATTTAACTTTTCTTTGTAGAATAAAAATAGCTATTATTTTACGATAAAATTAGAAGGTTTTTACGACACTGATGTGAATTTTAGCACATTAATCATCCTAAAATGAATATATTTTCCGGCATGAGCAGCGTTTTTTGAAAGTACTCATTTAACACAAGATTTAGGAAGATAATTAATTTTAATTTTCTACCGGTGTCTTATCAAATTCCTGGACGTGTTGATTATTGTCACTCATTGTGGGAAATAGAAGTGACATAGTATCTCAGAATTACTTTTTCAGGGAGGGTTTTACAGAAACCACGATGTCATTCTCTTGTGTTCAGCTTTCTCAGAGTCATTTAGATTTGGAACCAGAAAGATCTCCCACAAAATCACTAAATAAGATTTTAAGCATATATGTACGTACCCGGTCTAAATTAGTAAACACTTAAGAGAGAACTGAAAATTTTAAAAAATCAAAAGACGTTTTTTAATCCTATTAGATTAGGTGAAGAAGCGAACGTAGTCAAATGATAACATCATAAAATCGTACAGGGTATTTGTATTATATATTTTATGTAATACAGTCTTCAAACAGTCTTCAGATAATACAAATAATGCTCTTCTTGTGATAAGGTTTTCTTTGACAGTGGACAGCGAACTCCAGTCTCCAGTTTGGCTTTGATTAACAATAGCAGTTAAGAAATATACTGTGTTTTCAGGCTGCTGTGCTCATAGATGGGCAGCTGTATGCAATAATATCTCGCGATCACGTTGGGAGTAGTAACAAAAATACGAAAATGAGTTAATGTTTGGATCTCATTTTAAAGACAACAGAGCAGGTCTCGGCCAAATGATGTAAATTAGAAAAATAAATTTACCACTTTTTGAAAGGAAAACATAATTTGACATCGGTTGTAGGTTGAAGAATTCTGACCCGGCCACTTGGTGTAAGCCATTATTATATCGACACACCCTACGTATAATCCTGTATCTGCAAACGTGAGAATTTACAGGAGTGCATTTTAAAGATTAATAACGCAACTCACCTTATAATGTTTTCGATAAAAACTATTTTAATTCAAAAATTGGCCAAAACACCGTCGATATCTAATAATTACTGATGCGTCAAATATTTTAAAACTTTAAATCCGTCTAGATCAACTCGAGGGAAAATGACATCTCAAACGTCCATGTCCAAGATTTCAATTTTAAATTGAAACAATCTAAATTTGATATTGATCGTGCCGGGACTTGAACCGATACCCATCAGATTGCTAGCGTAAAGTTCTTACAACTAGACAACAGAAGCTAATGTTTTAAAAAACCGCACAGTGATATATCGAAGTTAAATGTTAGCGAGACATTTAAATTTCTGTGGCAGTTATTAACTACATATTAAATAATACTGAAAATAAATCCAAGAAAAGAAACGGTTGCTTTTCGCTATTCCCATTCATTAATATTTGATATAGATAGCCCAAAACAGCAGACGATTCCAGGAATAGTATATCGTCGGTATAGTGGCAGAAGGCGTTAAGTCAAAACCTTGTTATGACATAATTGACTTAACCGTTATTTATTAAACTAATCACTTCAGAATCGTTAATCATTTACTAATTTGATTTATGTATCTATTAGTAATTTTTTTTTATAGTAATGTTAATTATATTTTTTTGCGACTAATAACTATGACTTCGGCTCCCTGGTGTAGTGGCTAACTTCGTTGGCCACTGTTACGGATGTCTCGGGCTCAAGCCCCGGTGGGGACAATTTCATAAATTGATTTTTCAATCGATTTATGGATTATGGATCCTAGAAACGATCCATACAGAGAACGATAAGCTAACCACTAGAACTGACCTAGCGCTATCATTATAAATGTAAATGTAGAAATCTTGAAGAAATCGTTGACTAGAATATTATTTGTAATATTACAAAAGTAAGCAATTTCAAAATTTATAACCTAAAATACATTAAATATTTTCATATCTTTATGTGCTAGTTATTTTATGAATATTTCCTTTTTAGTGATATTAAAGATATATCGTTTATATTTAACATTATACTAATATTAATTTAAAAACTTTAATAGGATTTTTTTCAAAAATAATGAAATGAGGTTTCTACCGGTTAACCGGTTTTTTGTCAACAAAAACACCAACAACCGGTTGGTATTTATCTCCGGTTAATTGGATGCCCTAGCAATGACGTAAATAATCTATTTATATTTTTGTTTACCGTCGTAATTTTTACTCCTACCACACCGAAATCATGTAATTTCTTGCTTTTATTTATATAATTTTAATACACCATTTTAACCTTTATGAAGTATTAATTGCGAAACTTTCTGACCTTAATATTACATTACGTTTCAACATTGTTTTGAAAATACGCCATCTAAAGACAGCCAAGGCTTGACATTCGCTTTTGGATCAATACGGAAGACTAAAGATCTATCATTTGATACATCCGTTTAGGCGGGGGCGGCGGTAATGAATTCTTGAAGTCCGCTTCTGTAGACGTCAACAAGGGATAAACACCTTCCAGGACATTCACCCGTTAAAACACTCCAGTCTTTTCAGCAGAGTATCTTTATTGCAGTTGGTTACTACACAAAATGGTGGTAATAACAGTTGAGTTTTCAGAAGTTACACAGTTCAAATGTAAAAATAAAGGAAGCGATTGACAATGCAAGAGATAAGTCGGGCTCAGCCTAGTCTTGAACTGTAGAGCGTATCTCTTGGCATACAGCCGGCAAACGAAAGAACATGTTTGCACAAAAACTGTACGACTACCAATAATGAATATTTAATAATGAATCTACTAAGTGAATCGATTTATGAATTTCTGTCCGTAGTCATGAATGTTTATTATGTCAAAAATTCCCTCCCACCCATCCGATCCTAAAAATGGGTCATAGCTAGAGCGATTAGCTAGCCACTAGACCTGTCCTAGCCGTATGATTATATCCCCTCTCTCTCCGAAAAAAGAGAGATTGAGCAACTGAGTAACAAGCAGTTCTCGTAAAAAAAACTTCTGTTAAGAATATCGCGTTGAAATCATAGTCATCTTTCACTGCTCAAAATATATACATATCCTGAGCCGCCAAGCCGTTAGTGTCTTTTTAATTACGACTGCAAAATATTCAATATTTCAAATTCTATTAATAAGTCGTAACCGGATTTGCTTACATAGTAGGTTCTCAAACAGTTAAACAAATTAAGCTGGTCGTCTTAAGTCTGCTAGTTCATAATATGTAAATAAAATGCATTTTTATCATACCTTATTTAAGAAATAATTCGTTTTTGAAATAAAATCCACTTCAATAAGAAAATACACAACCCTAGCTCCCGGTCTTGTATTTAAGACCAAATTTAAAATAATTATTTATTTAGTTTTTTAATGTGTTCATTTTTAAACGCTCGTATCGAGCTTGATTTTACATTAAATATATAGGATTTGTTTCTTGCATGACTCCCTCCCCTACTCTTGTACTAATCTTGGTTACCTACGTGCCCCTTAGCAAGAAATGTAATTATTTTGTATATGAAATTAGGAGCTTGGGATCAAACACACTCAAATCCAGTTTTGAGAAATATCGCTGTATTAAAGAACAAATTCAAAAGAACTGAACTACATTTTCAAAGTAGCTCAAATTTTCGTAGTTTCCATGAAATTAAATGTCAAAATATGAGTTTTTGTATCATAATAGACCAAATTCTAAATCAGCCAATAGCGTGATTGCATTTGTCGGCCATGACAAATGTCAGCTGTCACTCAGCCTACCCAAGTGAAGTATTGCTCTGTTAATGTATGGTTTTCAATGTTTTTTTTTAATATTTATAAAAATATTGCATATTTAGAGCCTTCTTCAATGTCATATGAATAAATAAGAAGAAATACGTTTTTTACGAAAATTGTGTTTATCTTTGTTAATAAAAAGGGGATATGTGATCCCAAGCTTCTCAAATAATTTAATTCTTCGAATATTCTTTATTTTTTAAAAGAAGGTTATTTAATAAACATACTGTATGTTTTCAGCTATTTTTTAGATCAAGGTAATAATATTGTAGTTAAAGAATAGCCTCAGGCGAAGAAGGACAAAAATCAGCTGGTAAAAAGGGCAGGTGATGTTATTCAAGAACAGCTGCTATATGGAACACCTTTTCGGTCATCCATTCAGTGTGTAGGTACCATGGTACAACATGCTGTTAAGGTGTATCCACAAAAACACCGCCAATCTACAAGTTGAATAACAACATTATTTCCACCGAGTATTTTCAGGTACTTCGTAATGACGTACGACTTACATTTTTCGTAATAAAACCCAAACGAAACCGTGCTGTAATATATATTTACAATTATTCAATTACTTACTATAACTATATTGTTACTATTTTAAGACATATCGTATTCCGTCGATTATAAGACGCATTTTCCTTTCCTATTTTGCCGTCTCTGAATGAGGGGTGGGGTATCGACGATGTTTTGTTAAAAGTGCAAATCAAACATTTTATCAAAATCCAGAATTATGTAAAAAAACAATGTAAACCCTCCTAAGAAAATATCACGAAATACCTAAAAAATGGATAAAATGTAATTCTAATGCCGTGAATATCAAATGTATGAATGTTAAAATATAACTATCAAATTTTTTGTTTGGTATTTGAATATGTAAAACCATTATCAAGCATTAATCATACAAATAGTGAAATGAGAAGCCAATTAACCGATGAGGAGTCGTGTCTAAAATTAAAAACTACAAGATAGTACTATGGAAATATATAAACGTATGTTGTGTATCTATGATTTATTTTCTGCACAATTATATGCATTTAAAATTTCAGCAATGGAAAGAAATATATTTGTTGCTAAATATTAACTTGAGTTTAATATAGGAAACCTACAAAGAATAAAAAATAACATTTTTCAATTTACATAACATATAAATATTTATTGAATTGTAAAAAAGCGTGGCCGATCGGTCCAATGGAGGGTTGGACCAACTTGCTGCGGCTCCATCGTGGAGCCATCTTCAAGGGCCTAGCGATGGACGCTGCTTTGCGGGTCTGACAGGGACGGTGGGACTCCTCCACTAAAGTGGCGAATGGAGATAACTAAAGTACTGATTCCAAATCACTGGACGAGCCAATTCATTACTGAGACGTGGGACAGATAATCAGGAAAGTTAACAGCTTCCGGTTACCCTCGAGGTACACATCCCGGAAGATGGTTACACAAAGAAAGAGTTCGCTATTCGCCACATTTATCTCAATGCAGACAGTCTGAAACACGCAGCTGTACACGGTTAAAACCAAATGTCATTTAAGATATCGACTGGGGGTGCCTGACGGAATTTCAATATCAAATTTGAATTGTAGAGATTTTGTGCATTTCCATGAATTTCGTCACTAACGACCCGAGTCCCCTTTTTAGCATCTTCAGTCAGTTCGAGTTCATTCGTGTGCTCGAATGCCTGAAGATGCCGAAAGGCAAAACCCGAGTCGTTGGTGACGAAATACATGGAAATGTCTTTGTTGGACGCTTATATTCTACCAGTGCTGCTTTACGCTATCGAATTATTGCACTTGACGAAGACTTTTAGCGACCTCATATTTTTATGAGGACTGTTCGAATATCTCCTGGCTGTCTTATGATTTGGTATTATTTACTTGTAAGTAACTAATAATCTGCTTCCAGTAAATATAATTGGTTACAATTATCTATCTTGTACTATAAGGGGCCGAGGTCTACGCGTGGCACTGCGTGTGTTATTATATTGTTTACGTGCAAGTCCATCTTTAGTTGCAGATGGCGCGCGCCGGATCTTTTTTCTTTAAATATTCACCCGTTTGTGGCAGGTGTATGCTTAGCAGCTATCATCTGCCAACTTTTTTACATGCATAAGTTTAGTATCGTTTTAATGCGCCGCATATGGCCAATGTTACCATAGACAATAATTTAAAACGAAAGAAAGATAATTTAATGATATCGTTTGTTTACAAACGAAATTGTACAATTGAGATTCTTATATTTTTCTGGAACATAAAGCTGAGAAACCCATAAGATTGTTTGAGCTTCTTAAAGCTAACTCGGAAAAGAGTCTTTTTTATTTACGAATAACTAATAGTTCGTTTGTATACAAATAAAGATATTATCAAATATCTGCTTTACATTGGTTTAAGATGGTTAGCAGTTCCTTGTTTCTGAAAATTAATTATGTATAAATAACCTGTATTCGTTAAAAATGAATTTAAACGATTTTTAATACCTTCAAACAGGATTATTCTGCCTAGTTTTTCTATGGTGTGTTGTTAATTTGTATTTACTGTATTATTTTTTTGTACTACGCATTTATTTGTATGTGGTTTGTAATGTTATTATACACTTAACTGCGCATTTATTCAAAATGGTAAAAACTGCCGATTTACATTCTAATATATTGATTTCACTAATATAAACGTAGCCCCGAAATAATATTGGTTCGGGGTTACTCCGCCTATTTTTTAAAAGTTTGAGTGATTCCGTATCACTGTTACGTTATAACAGTAATGAAGTAAAATGATGCTCATAACATGTGCTGCAAATATTGCTAGGCGGAATTACTCTTGGTTCACTGACGATTGCATTCATTTTGAAAATTGAGCTTGTGGTTGTGCAAAGGTTGTGCAAGCAATATAAATAATAAGTTTTTGTATATAAACTGTATTCAGAATACTTACTGGTCGAGAAATATAAAAAAAAATATACAGGCAACTTTAATTTTAAAAATACACCAAATAATTACATTACCATACAACGCCAGTGAAATAATTTGTGGCAAATTTCACATTCCATTTTAAATTCACACTACATTTGTAGCATAAATTTTAAAAAAATCTTTTGATGCTGTTGGCTTGCAAGCTTTTGTTTCTGGCTAAAAATAAATAATAGGGACAATTTAGATTTTTTCCTGATATTAAAAAAATAAAACTGTTTAAAATTGTTTTTATGATCTTTCTCAATGAGGAATAACATTATTTCGCTCTTCAGTACAGCTCCGCGTGCCGTATTTAAAGTCTTTAAAAGTCGATCTATTTAAATATTTTTATGCATATTGATTGCTAAAATATAACGAAATGGAGAGCAAAAATATCTATACCATAACTTTTGTATTTATGAAATATAAATGATGAATTTTTGACAGTTGGAGTAACTGTACATAGACACACCGTTTACAAAACTATAGTTTTTAAATATCAGTGGCATTAACTGACTATTGAGAATAACTTCATAAACACATATTTTGTCTACCCGAGTGTAAAAATAAGTTATGACACACTATATAAACGTATTTTTTAGTAGACGGAATTGTACTTGATAGGCGAAATAACCCCAGTTGACGGTACCAGCTGTATATAAAATCAATTTAGTTCAATAGGTACGTTTGTTTTCAAATAAAAAATGTATATATTCATTTATACCTGGTGTTGCAAAAAACCCGGTAATTTTGAAATTGCGGGAAAAAACCGGGAAAATTGGGAGTACACTGTCAACTATGATATTTTTCATTGTTTTTTCAACATATGGAGTCTAAATGCACATATATATATGTGTTTAACACCGAGGTAAACTTCATACATAAAAACATGAGAGCTTCTGTAAATATTTGTTTTGTTGGTTCAAGTATACATAAATAGATGATATACGTGATCCGATATTGAATAAAGTTTGGTTCCTTCTTACTTTTTGGGGATATAATGTGTGCATGCGTAAAAATGCCAAGCTTTTTAAATAAGCGTTACCGAATGCTGAAAATGATATAGAGTTATCATTCACACTAAAATTGTGTTTTTTTCAGTTTTCTCCCAATTTTACTATGTGAGCTTTTTCCCGGGTTTTTAACTGGGTAAAAACACAGTTTTTTTCTGCCTCGCATCACTATCTTTATCTACTATTACGTAGGTACATACAAAAAATGGTTAACTTATTTTACTTTTCACTTTTTTATACATGCATGCATCATATAAGTGTAAAATCTTTATTGAAAAAAAAAATAGAACACTTTTAAAACGAAAATAACAGGATTCTTTTTTTGCGTAAAATAAAATCAGGCCAAAATCTACGAAAAAATAGTCTTTAACCAGTAGACCGCTATAATCACACCGGTGTGCGGTCTTCTTATGGGCTCCACACGCTATAAGCCCACCGGTGGGCGCGATGTTTTTTACCATGAATTTACGTTACTTATCACTTTTGAATATATAACATTGGTTCGCCATCTACCGACAGCTAGTAATATGTATATAACATATCTAGTTTCACAGATTTAACAGTAAAATCAAGTCGGGGGGTCAGAATTCTGAAACTTACAGCCAATGTTAAATGATATTTTCTTTCCAAAAAGTGATCAATTTATTTTTCTAATTTACATCATTTGGCCGAGACCTGCTCTGTTGTCTAAAATGAGATCCAATCACTAACTCTTTTTAAAATTTTCGTATTTATTGAAGGTTACACTAATTGGCCAAAACACCGTCAATATATTTGTATAAAATTAATATATATAAATTTTTATAAGTAAACGCGTAAAAAAATTAATAAATTTCATTGTTTTCCTCCATTTACAAATTAATGAACATACATATTTATGTATCTTTCTTAAATGTGGCCTTATTTGATTTCAGATAAATGAATGCACCCTTCCGACAAGAAAAGGTTTGCCGCCCCTGATCTGGGCAGTAGTCAAAGATTCCTACCGTCACCGTTTACCCTTTGCTGTATTGAGATTACTGTCTTCCGCTTTCTGTGAGTGGACAATGGGAACAAGGATATCAGTTTCCAGCGTACAATGGCTTAAAATAAATCAACCATTCATTTTTTATTAAATCGGTATGATATCAATTCCTCTCGTTACTGCATTTATTATTTGTCATACCAAGAATGGATTTTGAATTTGTTATGTATGAAATTTACAATATTTTTGATGAATAACATCAACTGAGTTAATGGTTCGAACTAAAAATCAAATACAATTTGAGATACTTATTCCACAATTCTATATGATTAGAACCAGTTTCACATAGCTTTGAAAATGTTGGAATAAGTACCACAAATTGTTCCATTTTATAAAAATAAATTAACCATTACGGGTTCGATTAATTGAATACTTTACCATAATAAGAATTATTGATCTTTGTTGCATGTAAAATGGATAGATTTCATTTTTCAGAAAAGTCCAATTTGATTTTCCTCAGTAGTTTCTGAAGTAAAATTAATATTTTATGATATTTATTCTCAAATCTATCTTACAAATCCAAGTGAAATGAGGATCAACAATTTATTTTACATCATTATGAGCATGTTCGTGAGATCAAATGATGACGATACGGCAGCCAGCGCACTAGGCAGCCTGGCACTGGCAGCTAGAATTGGCTGCGCATTATTGTGGTTGCCTGTACGCGGCCAGCCTAACTATGACAATATCAAATTTAGATGTTTTCAATTTTCGGCGTGGTTTTTTTGTGATTTTTTCCTCGGGTTATCTAAAGTAACTTGAAAATAAAATTTTCATCAAATTGATCTCATATGATTCAAAAACTTCAAACTTTTTCTGACGCCTTAGCAAAAAATGCAGTATATTTTCTGTTTTTATTATTGTATTAACCCTCTTACAGGGCCTAAATATTGGCCAGCCCTACTTATGCGAAAGCTCCCACAGGCTGAGGTCAAATAGTACTTTTTCTTTTCTTTCATTTTATTGAAATAAAATCTTCTTCAACAATCTTCAAAAATCTTCTTTATCAATCTTATACTGCATGTTTGCTATCTCTAGAAGCCACCAGCGGTATTTTTGCAAATGTTAAGATGGTAACCTGTGAAATAGAAAACATATTCAAAGAAAAACTACACTATATCAACGATAATATTGAATCAGTTTAATTGAATATAAAATCATACAAGATTTAAGGTTTTCTTCAGAGTTAAGCTACCTCGGGTGCAGTGAGGTTTTTAAAAAATATTATGTGAAAAATTATTTACATTATAAATCCATTATCGTCATTTAAAATAATATTTTGCCAGCTGCGACTTCTTAATCAATATGTTATGTGGAGTTGATGTTTCATAGTCGACCCGGGGTTCGATTTGGACTAACTCAAATATGGAGAAAAAAATATGGATTTTTTGTTTCAGTGTAATAAATATTAAAAAAATTAAGACTTTTCTGCTGAGTAAAATAAACTATACAATTAATTTAAACAAGCAAGAAAAGAACTACCTAAAAATTCAAAAGAATGCATAAGCAATAAGAAATAATGAAATACATTATGAAAATCATTATAACTTTTCTTTCCACTGAGGATTAACAGCAAATAATATTAATTTTATACATAAAATTATTGTGACTTAATTCATTGACGACACAGCTCGAAGAAGGAATCGGTCATCCAAAATAATCATTAAAAATATATTTAATAATTTAAGAAACATACTAGAAAGGAGTAACAATATTTTCTATGCCTTTTATTTTGCCTGCATCACAGTGCCGCTTCATTATGAAATTAAACTACAATGTGCATGTTATCAATCAAAGAGGAAATCTTCCACAAAAGGCAGTGAAATAATTTTAGGGCGGCACTAGAATTCAATCAAAACGCCCCTTATCGATACTGCGTTTCCGAATTTACATTGCCACTGAAAACGTTTTTTGACACAGTTCTCGACATCTGTATATTACCAACTATATAATAACTAAAATAGATAGGTATTTTAATTTATGAAAATAATAACGGAATATTGATTTACGAGTGGAATCATAGAAAAAGTTTTAGGCAGTGAAAAATATCGCTGTCAACTTAACCTAATATAAGAGGTAAAGTGAATTTTTTTTATAGCGGCAAAAGGATTAATAAAGTATTTAAAAAAAATCTAGCTTTGCAAAATGAATATGCTTGTAAGACCTGCTTTGAAATAATTTACACTTTTACTAATCGCATTCAATTTTGATTTGAAGAATTACACAGTTTAAAATAGGAGGGTGAACACACTACAATCGGGGCAAGAAAAATATCTAATCTATGTTATAACCCTTTGCACCCGACAATGCCACATAACTGCATAATTAACGGTGTCACTCCGATAAACGCTGAAGAATTACAAAAAGGCACCATCAGATGCAAAAGGTTAAAAAATAAAACCCGTTATGCAGTTATGACAATTTATAAAATAAATATATTACAAGTTAGATTTCATTGACACGCTGCCATAGCGGACATTCGAGTTATAAGATAAAAATCAATAACGCCTCTGCGGTGACATTCGAGTGCAAGGGTTAAAAATTGTAAAACATCTTTGAGAAGAGAAATAAATCCCCCATTTTACCACATTCACTGCGACTTTTTGTGAATAATTTTGATACTATATTATCGAAGGTGAATTCAATGGACTATTACAAAAAAAAATCATAAATATTTTCACCATTTCTCGATTTGTCATTTCTTTTGGATAAGAATATTAAAATGTTCACGATACAATTAAATTCTTTGTTAACATCACTATGCATCGTAGACCGACAACTTAACATATTTAAAAAAAATGTTTATACAAGTTATAATACTTAAATCTACATTCATTTTCAACAGAACCTCTAATCGAATCCCTAGATCACCTGATTTGCACCGAATGAGCAAAATTTTGCAGCGCCCGCTTCAGTAATCGATTCATAAAATATAATACAGCGATATTATCAACACTACTCGGTTGAAAATTAAAACCAGAAATTTTGTTACAATTTCATTACACTAATTATTAACGTCAGCGTTGAGTAAGGTATAATCATTTTATATTTACATGCATAACACAGGCAGGCCATAAGAATTGAGTAGATTGACAGCAAGCCTGCGGAAAGGTTGACTTGCTCCCGGGCTTTTTAATTGCATATGAATTTCATTTAATCGTATCCCATTACAAATTTCTAAATCAATTTTACCATAATGCCATTTTAATAATAAGGTTTTCGCTAAGTTTTACTTATAATACAAACCAGAAAACTTAGCTGTTTGATACATTTATATTTTATAGTCTCTACCATCAATCATTGATGGAAGGTCGTTATAGAGTATATGGATATTTTCAACACCACTCAAACGATTTACTCGTAAAGATCATGGCCGGTTTTATTTAACAGAATATTATAAATAAAAAATACAAATACCAGTGTTTCTTCTGCATCAAAATCAGTAATTAAATAGATTACGACAAACTAATAAAAAAAATTAGTTTATGTTTGAAAATTAATTTTTATTCAGGAGGGGGAGGGGGCGTTAAGAAACACTGGTCATATGAATGAATTATCATAAAGTCGAGAGTAGACCATAATTGATAATAACCATAAAAAAGTTATAATTACATCTTAAAATATACCATCTGTAATAAAAGAAAACATATATATGGGTAGTCAGATCTCAAAGGGGTCCATCGCATATTGAATTAATGTGCAGACGGCCCCTTTTTCCATTTATTTGATTACCCATATTTACAATTCACGCAGAGTCGTGATTCAATTCACGACGCGTAACCTGGCTATTTTGTGACTTATCACCAACGTTGGAATGGCAACACATTATGCTGTGATTGTTAGACCACAGTGATGCCTCTCTATTTATATAAATATAGTTTCCTTTCATTCAGAAGTACAATGAGACATTTCAATCATATTTGAATGTAAAAAAGGCACCACTGCCAAATCTTAAAATCAATCGTAGAATATAAAATTCATTGACTGATTGTGGAAACAGAGCAGTACAAATTCAAGAAGCTTTGTGATAAAATTAATAAACCCACTGTACAGGCGTCGACAAAACTCTACCGTCGATAAAATTTTGTGGCCATTATTTACGGAGAAAAATTTATTTCCGAGAACTACCTAAAAGTTTTTAGCACTAGGACGTTATATAGTTGACAGAAACCATTTCTGACGCAAAGTATGAAAACCGTATTTGTAAATTTACATTTAAAGTATGTAATACTTTGTCATTATTATCTGCACAGTCTGTAGAAGATGTTATGAATATCTGGCAGTCTGAAACTCAGTGTTCAATTATTTGAAGGGTGCATACACTTTCAGGACATAGCATTTAGATACAAAGGTTTTAGTCGAACTCCATGTCCATGTCGTAGCTTCCGGAAGGAGGTTGATTTCTAGGTTCCGTTCGGGCTGCTGTGGAAGGACCCGATGACATCGATCTGAGCAATGAGACTACAGTATTTATCGGACCTGTGAAACAAATGCAATGATAGTTCATTTCTTATCCTTGAATCATAAGCTTCGGCAATGGTACATATCGGTTCGGAGGGCAGTTGGAGAGTTATGAAAACGTCACGTTTCCGTATACATATATTCATAAATCGATTGAAAAATCAATCTATGAATGTTTCCATTCAAGGACTCAAACCCGTAATATCAGGTTTTCGGTCCTGTCACCGAGAAGTCGACGTTGCAGGATTTTCATTTACTCGGTCGACTGGTTGGAATTTTTAATTTATTTTTCATTATTGTTATCCTGTTATTGCGTCTGGTGAACTCTATAATTCATTACAGTATGTTCAAATATTGTTTTGGAGAAATGATGAAGAATTGTATTTGTACAATGAATGAATTGCATTGATTGCGTTGTTACCTAATGTAAAAGTAATTAGAAATGAGTCACTTAGGCATGAATCGAACACTTAAAGTCGATTGCCCTCTCTGATTTAGTTGCAACTGGATTCTCTGTGAGTCAATGTCAGAGTGAAAAAGCAAGTAATTTACAATGGTTTTAATATTTCTATGTCATCCGTCTTATGAATGAGAATGGAAATAGTTTATTTTCTAATTCGTAACTCAAAACCAACATATTTTGTCAAATAGAATTTGCAATGAACTCTGGCAAGGATGCGATATTTTCTGATATAATTAAAGAAAAGGCGGACATACTGAAGCTATCCACTTCGCCAGAAGTTGACCAAACAGCTCTGGAATAATATGCTCACCTATGATTCTGGAATGGACAGGTCCAACGAACGGGTTCGGTCCTTGGGGGGAATTCGCAGTGGGCGTAGAAGAGGTCAAATTGGCAGTAGGCGTGGTGGGTGCCGATGAAGCACCAGACTCTGTGTCTTGAGGCTGCTGCGACGCGATAGTGCCATTTGTTTGGGGTTGATGCGCAGAACTCCGGCAGGCACGCAATAAGAGCGTCGCAAGACTCGGAGATGCTGGAAATTGAGCTTACACCATATTAATTTGTTTTAGGAAAATCCAAAATCATGTGAAAAAACACTATTCTTAACAAAACAGCAAATTTGTCAGATACATTCTAGGCTTCTAAATAAAATTTTTGGTGCATTTATAATCATCCACAGATAACTAATAGAGTAATGTGACTTTTTACAAAGCACTGATTATTTTTATGCAAAAGATTTCAAACAATTTTAGCAACATAAACTATAGAGCAGTGGTTTCCAAACTCAATAAGGATGTGAGCTACTTTCAGAAATTGAAATTGTCCAGTGAGCTACTTATACATATTCTTTGTTTATATTTTTTTATTATCATCCTTTATCATACCATGAATAATATTATTATATTACTTAAAATAAATTAGGACATTGGACTTATAATAAAACATAAAATACCTACTTTAATTATTTATTTATTTATAAACAAAACAATAACTGAAAAATATCTTGCAGAAATTTTGTTTGAGAAATATTTCATTTCATAGTTCAATAATGAAATTGGACAAATTTATAAATATGATAAAATATCCTACGCGAAGCTACCGTTTGGCGATCACTGCTATCGAGGCTCTATTTATTCTGAACTCTTTATTTTTCACTGGTCATGGACGTCGAAATTCTGTCAAACAAACTTTTTAGGCAGAATTTTGTAAAAGGATATGTGGTCTCTACAACTGTCCACTTCCAGTTTTCTTTCTTCCTCCCTGGTCATCCCAGTGCCCTGCAGTTCCGCCGAGTATATCCTATGGATGGTCATCAGGGAGAAGGAATCCATCCGGTTGGTAGAAGAGACTGGCAGGGTTCAGGCTCCCTGGGGCATCCAAAGCACATGAACAAGCCAGGACCATTATCGCTTTTTTATTTTAGACGTAATAAGGGACTGGCCCGTTTGCCCTCTTACTCTGAATGCCTGACAAAATCAAACCACTATACCTCTAGTATTCGCCGCAAGCTTCTGTTTTCGAAGCACAGTATACTGTTACTCAGTGCTTTAATGACATGCTATGACTCACAACCATAAATCAGCATGGTCAAGATGCATGCGTTGAATAGGTGGCAGTTGGTTCTGAATGAGTACAACCGTGAATTCCAGACTTTCCGTATTGAGTTGAAGTTTGCTCCAGCTATCCCTAATCGGATCGCAAGCTCTTTAGAATTCACATCTCCCCGAAATTGAAATTTTATATACACAGTAAAATATCAAGTTAAAAACAAAACTTACAATTTATACATTTGTTTTTATTTGATTAATTTGAAGTAGCAGCTAATTACACGTAAAATTAAAATTAATAACTTTGTTATTCCACTTGTTTTATCATTAATGTGACGCCTTTCGCCTCTTTAAGAAGCATGTTCAGACTAAGGTAGGTATTTATTTCAAAGATAAACAATGATTCTAATTCTTACATTAAAAATAAAGAGTAGGGTGGGTTTTATTCTATTCTACTGGACGTGGGGAGGCAGGTAAGACATAAACACTGATAGACTAATTACCATAGCACTACTAATTACAAATCAATTACTAGTGTTTGCAGGTGAAAATCCCAAGGGTAATAAATTTAATAATGGTGAGCAGCCTGTTCTATTTAAAATGCTACCTATTAATACTCCATTACTGTTAATGGTTTTATTAATTTCTAAAAACTCATAACCTATTCATTTTAATTTATCAAGCTTAATTTAACTATTCAAGTTATCAATTTTAATTTTATATTAAAAATGAATCTCCACAAAGTTACCGCCAAATTCATGAAAAACAGCTAATACATTTTTAATAAAAGCCAATTGAAAATTACATATTATAAAAACAGTTTTTGTGAAAGGTGTAACTAAAAAAAATGAACTATGTTTAACTACTTAAGATTAGCTAAGCTAAGTTGAGTGTATAAAAGTCTTGCCCATTTTTTTTATAAGCCAAATTCAAAATAATCTTTGACCTTCGGAACATTTTCAACGATCCCGGTCGCGACTCGCTTTGCCATTGTTTGAACCAGTATTATTTGTCAGAGCATATCAATAACTTTTCATTTCGACCATTCATTTTTTGTTTAATTCTTTCAGATGATGCTCATAGATGTCAGCCATGTAGCAAGTCCATCCAATGATTATTTTAAAAGAGTTGATAGAGTTCTGGCATGTTTTTGTCAATTAAACAAATAGTCTTGGCAAATTCAAATAATTTTACCAAAATTTTGCCTCGGGACAATGGCATATTTCGGTGTGAAACAGTCGGGATTGACATTTCATCAAAAAAATGCATATTTAAGGCTCTCGATTTAATAATGTGTATTATTATTTTGATGCATTCGTTCATTTTTTGTAAGAATTCCATTGGGAAATTTTTCGCCATCGATGCTTCACAATATAGGATTTGTTCATATAACAACACAAGGCATACCACATTTTATTCCCCA
This sequence comes from Himalopsyche phryganea, assembly GCA_022494535.1. Classification (NCBI taxonomy): domain Eukaryota; kingdom Metazoa; phylum Arthropoda; class Insecta; order Trichoptera; family Rhyacophilidae; genus Himalopsyche; species Himalopsyche phryganea. The sequence goes on along the minus strand of JAGVSL010000134.1, from coordinate 1,244,982 downwards.
TCATTGCAGTTGCACTATCGGTACAAACACTAATGCAATTATACCATTATTGGCACACCAGTTTGCAGAGCACTGCATTACACAACAGCGATGTTTTTTTCTTAGGAAATATATATTTAAACAGTGCAATACTCACTCGCTCCTGTGTTTTGCTGTGGAACTTCAGATTCTGGCTGGGCTAAGCTCTGTCGACAAATAGGACATGTGGCGTGCAACGCTAGCCATGGAAAAATACAGGCTTGATGATATAGATGGCTACACGTTAACTGTCTCACTTTTTCATCTAAAAAAAGACATTAAAAAAACATATGAAAGAAATTGAATTAAACGATAGGATATTAACACATTATGCACGGAAAAGGTATTTTTGCAGACTGATGGGCATATATGGGAAGTGTTACCGTTTTGTAGGGTGATTGTTATTGTTAGCTTAAGTATTAATAACAACAATGTTTTATTAAATATTCATTTTAAGTTATTTTCAAAAAAGTTATTTTGTTTTTTGAAGAAAAACATTCTCGCGGGCAATGTGGCCAAAAAGTCAAGTAGGCGTCTTGTATAGATGGCCGAGAGTCTATCCTGTATTTGGAACTCTTTCAAGATAAATGCTTCTAGTCATGTTTTGTATTTCGCTTTTAGTGTTCATGTCTTTACACCGTATTCTAGAGCCTTGTATGGATCCCGTGATCCTAAAGTCAGAGTGCAAAGATATACGTTGTGTACTCTATCTAAAGATGTCAACATGCCTGATGATCTGCCCCTTGCTGGTCAGGATCCTATCAGACTCATGACATGTTTAATCACAATCTTTTAATGCAATTTAATCTTACTTGCTTTTATTTTCAGACCAGTGCAGCCTGAATCAATTAATTTCATACAAGAGAATACAGGGATAACCTCCATGCAGCTCTTAGTTGGTTTAAGGCTACTGTACCTATAAGTCTAATGTACCTATACAGATACTTGGCTCAGTTCAGACCACTGTTGTAGAAAACAGAAGCAGTGTTTGAACTTGGTAACAAACTAAATTGGCTGGCAAGAGACAACTACACTGACGATTCGCATGCTGTAAGAATCTCGTTGTATCAGGTGCATGCCTCGCAGTCAACTGAGGGAAGCCAGGAAGATAAACAAGAGTGAGACAAGTTGCTCTGCAGCCTGACTCTTGAAAACCTGAAATGATTATGCATCTCATCATTATACAGATGGCCCATACATGGCATTTACAGCCTCATGTTGGTGGTGACGTTGCCTTGGTCAGTTGGCTTTGATTTCCTAAAAATGAAGCCGGAGAATATGATAATGCGGCTCTGTTCCGAGTCCAGTTGAGATACTGAACTTTATTATTCAGTGTTTAAAATAATTCTGTAATTAAGAGAAGAAAAAGAAGTATTTACCAGCGATGAATAATTCCCAACAAACAGAACACTGAGTCTTGGCCGAGGCTTGCTCGTCGGTGATGGTGACTTCAGGAAGACTGTCTATGGCTTGCGCATTCAATGGGGGCGGCCCTTCCGTCTCGGCCTGCCAAAGAAGTTGCGAGACCATGGCGTCTAATCCTTCAGCAGATGGATCTCCCCCGAAGACGAGAAGAGGAGGAGCTCCCCCTCTCGCTATTCCGCTGCCAGTCAGCTGCAGCATTATTTGTTGGAGCAGCGATTCTGCTCCGCCTAAGCTCATATTTGTACGGACACCTCTGCAACATGAAGCACTTGTCAATTTTTATGTAACATAATTTACTATTAAGAAATTTCGAAAATAATTATTTAGTCTTGGGGGTATTTAAATTTTACTACATAGAATTGAATAATATATTTCAGTAAGTCAGTTATTTCATAAAATAACAGAAAATAAAATAAATGATGGATTGTGGTAAAGAAAAAGTAATATTTTACCGCTGTAGCAAATATTGAACCATTTTTGAAAAAGGCTGCTTCAATGATTGAAAATATATTCAGTTAACCCTTCAGGCACATATACCTGAAATAGAATTTCAGTACCAGAGACGGATCAATTTTTGTATGGCAATAGTGGGAGAATTGATAATAATATAAGCAAAATTTTATTCAATCAACACTTGAAGATTTGATGGAATATTTTTTCTCAGTACGAATGAATAACAGAATAAGCTCCTTGTGAGCGGTAAATCCCACCCGATCGAGGCATAGCTGCTGCTCCTGGTCTGAGGCTGTGTGACCTTGAATATGCCGATGATGCTATCATATTCGACAAATCTGTGAAGGGTATCCAGGAGACTATTGACAGGTTAGAACTTAACTCAGGTCGCATTGGTCTGAAAATAAACGCAAGTAAGACCAATGTGATGTGTAACCATGCCTGTCATGACTCTGATAGGACCCTGACTAGCGCGGGACAGTCTATCGGGAGGGTTGACAGCGTTGGGATTCCGGCGTCCTGGAAGACCATCAGGTACTATCCATAGGATGTACTCGGCGGAGCTGAGGGACTCTGGAATGTCATGGGAGGAAGCAAAGCGATTGGCGGATGACAGGGATTCATGGAGACACTGCGTGGTAGCCATATGCTCCATATAGGTAGCAAATATGGAAGAAGAAGAAGAAGAACGGTAAACTTTTCTTATTATAAATAGATGATAAAACAGGGCATTGTTTTCGTGGAGTGACGGTAGTTCATGATTGGCGTGTTGTGCACATCATTCGGACTTGAAGGATTAAATAACCTTTACTGAATTATTTTGTATGACCAAATATAATCTCGTGTATTTAGTATAATGTTTCACTAAATTTGTCATTTTATTTATACGATAAATAAAAAAATACTCACCGAAGTTGGTTACCAGACATAATAAAAGCTTCTCCGAATGAAGCTATATCCTGAAAAGAAAAAAATAAGATATGGTTGGTTACATATGATATTCCAGATCTAGCCTCATCTGATTACCATCTATCTATTTAGATCTCATCAGCAATTTAAAGGGTAAAAATATTAGCAATCAGATGGAGGTGAAAAACGTTGTTGAACAATTTCTTAAATCAAAATTACGAGGATTTTTAAAAAGGGAGATTGAAAATTTAATGTGGAGTTGGAAAAAGGTCATATCTGAACGAAGGCAAGTTTTCGTATTTTTAAAAAAATATGTGACTGAAAATACGACACTACAATAACGATGAAGCAGTCATAAAACATGAAATTAGAGATAGTTCGACTAGTTGTTAAATCACAGTAAATACAGTTAAAATCATTTAAAATGAAAAAACAAGGTATTTTGCTTAAAATTAATGGAACGATTGATGAAGGGATTAAAATATTTCCAGCATAATTTATGACTCGTAATATTTGTTGATTTTTCATGCAGAACTACTATTAACGACAATACCACATGAGCAGGATATGAGTAATTAGCTATTGAAAACATTGCGAACAGAGACAATTTTGTTTCATACAATGTTTAAAATGAAAGTAATTGTTGCATAAATGAAATACATTATTTATTTAGTACAGTATCTCAGTAGATATTATAATGAAATCCTCTGTTTAGAGGGTTTGTAGCATTGTTAAGACGTTTCTGTCGCGGCATGGCGATGAACAGAACACGGAATGAGTAACTGAGTATAACTGACTGGGGCGGGAGTATTTTCATCTCTATAGTTCCAAGGAGGTTGCCAATTGGACCAGCGATCGCCTCTTCGATTCCTCTGCAAATAATAATTGCCGGGAGCAAAGGAATGAATGCGGGTTGAGAGTAATAACGTAGCAGAATTATTTTTGGCCTTATTTTCAAACAAACGGTTTCCTATAATATATTTTAAAATAAAACATATTTTGTTTCCAACTACTTCCACATTTTTATAATGATTAACATTATCAAATGGTACAAAGAAATCATGTTTTCGAATATTTTATATTTGTTACAAAACGATTTCACCTCAAACAGTTCACGGGGTGAGAATGGGACAAATAGAAATTCCTTGATAAGCTTTCATAGCTTTCACTGCACTATCATTTACAGTCATAACTTGCCATTGCAAAAGCAATCCAAATATTTGGAAGAATTATAATTTTGAGTGATAACATACCTGCGATAAGTCATCAGAATCTTCTAACGTTGTAAGATCTATAATGCTCGGGTCGCCAGGCGTAGCTGGCTGACCGAGAGTTCCTTGCGGACTTCTTGCAGCCATCCCCTCTCCGGATTCTAACTGTTCGATGAAGCCACCCGAACAATATGGACATATAAAATCCTGCAAATATAAAATTTGTGCAAGCATAAATATTTAATGCAGCATAATGCTTCAATGAAAACTGTCCCAAAAGTCAATAATCAGGCTTAATAGAATAACAGTTTTTCAGCGAACCTTGAAAAATATTATTCTCACGTGAAAAAGTACCTTCCCTACACCAAAATGGAGTTTTGTGTTATATGCATTTTAAGTTTAAATGTATTTTGTTTTATCATGATAACAGGCACAATATAATTTCTGTTTTGAATTATTACTTATTAAATCTTTGTTTCGTGAAATCAGTATAATTGCACAATATTATTTTTTTGAGACTAAAATTGTAATAAACTTATTGCTTTATTGAATATTATTGAAAAAGGTCAGATTGTAATTTTGCATTGACCATTTATGTGACAATATTGTTATTTAACTGATTTTACATTATTATTAAGGTCACAACAGTTTATCACAATTTTCAGAATTAGATATATTTAGATACTTAGGGATACCCTCTGGTTGAATAAAAAGAATACCATAAAATAGATGATTTTTCAGTAAATAATATTGTGAACACTTTGTAAATAAATTACTACAAGAGGTGTTTATACAATACAGTTGTCATGGGCAAGCTGAAACGTTTAAGGCTAGCGGTCACCAACCTTTCAGAATTCACAGACAGCAGTTTTTTTTAAACAATACAAACATTTATAAAAAACTGATAATAAAAATGACATTTTTTTTATATGAAATGGTAATAACGTTTATTTGAGTATTACAAATTAATAAGTGTGATTTTTTTGTTACTACATTTGAAATAAGTTAGTGGATTCTTGGCTCTAATGATATTACTGCAAAAACTCCATGGACCACCATCATTTTCTCACATACCACCGGTTGGCAACCACTGCTCTAGACAACTGTTTTGAGGTACAGGTTTCAAATACCCAAGTAGAAAATTCTAAGATTCGGGTCAAATCCTCTATATCAGGGGTTCCCAAGAAGTGGGTGATTTCCACCTAGGGGAAAATTTTAAGTTCCAGAGAGGAATTGCTGCCGTTTATTAACCTATATTTGATTGAATTTTGTTAGATTATATGTCATTTTGCTTGTAAAAAAATGCTAATAAAAAAATACTGAGCACTAATATGTCTTTAATTTAATTGTAGGATATCGAAAAGGAATAAAAATTCCCTCCCAACCCATCTGATCCTCATGGGGCGTAGCGAGAGCGATTAGCTAACCACTAGTCCTGTCCTAGCCCTATCATTCTATCCCTACTCTCTTCGATAAAGAGAGGTTGAGCAACTGAGTAACAAACGGTTCTCAAGGAATCATTCTGTTGAGATACCTTCATTAGGAGGCCATATGCTCCACATTGGGAGCGGACATGGATAAAAAAAAATATGATGAAAGATTTGATTATATTGTGTAAATGATTTCATTGTAATATTTGATTTATATTTTTAAAAAAAATTGGTTCCCTGTCATACGTTAATATAAAAATAGTATTTTTGTTCCAAATTATAAATACTTTTGACCTTTCTAATGCCAAAAAGATAGAACTACGATCAAACTACTACACCCAAATTTACCTGCAGATTTATTTTGATGGGTAAGTGGGAAAATATTTATTTTTAACTAAAAACAGTAGATTCCACAATAGATAAGATGCGGTAAATATATTTACTTCATGCAGGCTTTGTAAGGCTGTTACGTAGTTAATGCGAATTTAAATATCTGCCTATCCCAGAAGTCAGGTGATTTCTTTATCAAACATAACCTGATACGACATAAAATTATTTCTTCTATACCGAGTCGCCGCACATAACACACAAGCCAGTATTTTCGTGACAGCAGATGGTATTATGATTATTCGACGTAAATTAGACAAACATATTTGACAAGGTAAATTCGATCTAAACAGTAATGTTAGATAAATTAAAACGCATATAAAGTTTCACTACGAAAGGAGCGTGTTTTAATCACATCTGCCAATCTGTTAGCTATGCTGAAAACATGACAATTATATTTTAAATAATATTGAATATTGATTTTACTTGTTACCTGTAAAACATGATCGAATTCTATATTGCATTTGTGGCAAAAGAACCTGACGGGTAGCGGTCTACCTTCCACAGCTGCTTCAGCCATATTTATAGATAAATAATTTTTACCAACTAAAACAAATTTAAAAACAAATAACAGTAGTAACTTCACAATTTGATCTTAACTTCACCGACCAACAGTTTAAGCGGTCGCCATTTTAGGGGCCATGATGGTTTTCATATGAGAACTGCCAGTACCAATAAACTTTTTTCTTATATTTACAAAAAAACAAAAATATTTTATTAATATTATTCTAAAAATAATTGAAATATTCCTTTTTCATATTTATTTTTGAAAAAAGATTTTTTTATATGCAATAGCTACGAAGTTAGTTCATAGATGCTACGTAATTTCTTAGGTTTAAGTCAATTATAGCAGTGTCACTTTCATGGAAATAAAGCAATCTCAAAGAAAAACAGTAGGCACGTAGGTAAGCACCTTCTTACCTAGTATTGCAAAAAACCTGGGAATTTTAAAATGAAAGAAAAAAACCTCCAGAAAACCCGGAAAATTGGGAATAAACTGTTAAATACGATATTTTCCATTGTTTTTTCAACATATTGAGTCCAGGTGCACATAAACATATGTGTTTAATACCAAGTTTAACTTCATACATAAAAATATGAGCGTTTCTGTAAATATTTTGGGTTGGTTCAAGTATCAATAGATGTCATACGTGATCCGATACTGAATAAAGTTTCTTATTTCTAATCCATAGAGAACTAAACTTACATCTAAATCATGAACTAATAACTCACTATATCCTTAAATTTGGGGATACAATGTGTGCACACGTAAAAAATGCCAAGATTTTTAAACAAACGTAACTGAATGCTTAAAATGATATAAAGTTACCATTAATATTAAAATTGTTTTTTTTCCGTTTTCTCCCAATTTTACCATGCAAGTTTATTCCCAAGTCAAAGCCTGGGCTTTTACCTGGGTTGAACCCCAGTTTTTTCCCGGTCTCACATTATTCTCACCTACCTAAGTTATATGTCCAGAATATTTAAATTGTTGCCAGAATATGTTCTATTTTTATTGAATAATGGAAAGTTTGACGTCCCAAAAACACTGTCATATTTATTGTCTATTGTAATTTTGACGTTTGAACGAAGTAAAAACTGACGGAAGCATAAACTCACAAAAATGGCACGTCAGCAGCAAGAAGTCGACGAATTATTCGACATTAAAAATTCGTTCTATACTTCCGAACTATCAGCAATGTATTATCGAAGCGCAGAAATTAAAGGTACTAAAGAAAACCATTTTACCACTCCTACAATTTCAGCATAATTGTAGGTTAAGTCAATAATCTTACTTTATGTTTTTCTGTCTTGTCAATACATTATAAATACTAGATAAGGACTCACCAACAATAAGGAAAGGTAAATAAATCTGTGTTGTGATTGTCCAATAACACACTTATTGTGCAATAAAACACTAGTGTCATTTACGCATGTAGTGGAAATTATGTCGCAATCATTTGAAATATGCTATATTTGTGTTATTTACTAAAAGGATTTGAGTCTCGTTAAAAGAATTTATCGCTTGATTGAGATATATTCCAGCTTTGATTAACTTAACCCTTGGGCTACTATTGTGTAAAAGTAACTTCACTGTTTCTAAGCACCCCACTTTTCTAAGCCTACCCTTTCTTGCTCACTGAAATGAGTAGGCGAACGAGCGAGAGGCATGCACAATGGGTTTTATTTTCAATAGCTATTTAAAACATTTCATCGTAAAAGTTCGTGTTACCGATCGTGGCCTAAAAATAATATTTTTAAACCAAAAATTACGCGAAATGAAAGGTTTTATGATAAAACAAACCAAACTTAATACATAATTTTGGGTAGTTTTCCTTGTAAAATTAGAATTTTTTAGGCCTTATCTCGTAAAACGAATTTCGTTATTTAATTTATTCTATTAGCTGACATAAGACAACACGTACTCTCTATAATAAACATTCTTTCTTTTATTATTGATTATTCAATTTATTTTAACTCTCGTAAAATGAAGACGGACAGCAAAAGTGAACACACCAGCACAATTCTCGCTGTTATCACGAGTAACGATATATCGTTGTTTAGCAGTCTATTGGTTAATTATTGGAATTGTCAAATTTATCTTCTTCTTGGACCATATTCGCTCCCTATGTTGGGCATATGGCAACCATGCGGTGCCTTCACTATTCCTTGTCACCCGCCGATTGCTTTGCTTCCTACCATGACATGCCAGCATATCCTTCAGTTCCGCTGAGAATATCCTATGGATAGTACACGACGGTCAACCAGGACGCTGAAATCCCACCAGTTGGAAAAAAGGCAAGCAAGGTTACATAATTTATGATTTCGACTGAAGGAGTTTGATGGAATTTCAATATCAAATTTTGTGCACGATTGCAAAATAAAATAGATCGGATGTCAACTTTTATGCTTAAAGTTATATTTGAACCTTATATTTGAGCAGCCCTTAAAATGAGATGATAGTAATAACCCAACAGATTACATACTTATGCAATTCAACACCTCTAAATATTTTATATTTTTGATAAGGTTTTCAGGTTTTGAAAATTGTGAATTTTCGCAGCATCTCAGTAATGTTCATAATATAATTCAGCAGTGAACATGTTAAGAAGAGTGTTACAAGATTATTTTACGGATAAAATTAACGTTAACCTTCCCTTACATATTACTGTAGGATTTCTATGATCGTTGTATTAGTTTGGTATGTAGTACTAATTAAAGCATTTTACATTTTAGCCTTCAACATCTGAGGTAGCTGTCGAGAGGGATGCTTACATGTACAGAGCGTACATTGCCCAAAAGAACTATAGAGTCGTTCTGAATGAAATAAGCAACTCCACGAACGCGAAGCTGCAACCACTTAAAACTTTGGCCGAGTACTTTTCAATACCTTCAAAAATCCAGAGCATTGTTGCATCAATCGATGAGCAGGTAAAGTTTAAAAAAAAATTAATACTTATCTCCAGGGACCAACGACTCCAACATTGACCCAAAATCTGATTCCGATTTAGAAAATATCAAATTGAATTTCTTCTTTAAAATATTCTACAATTTCTGATTTTGACATCTAGCATACTAATATATGCATTGAAGGTTCAAAAAGTTGATATTAATAGGCGTAAATAAAAATTAAACATGTACCATGTGATGAATTTCATGAAAATACAAGAAAAAGACAGAGATAGAGTTTGCATACATTCATTATCGCCGCCAAAACGAGATCTCTACACATTATTGATGCAGTACACACATACAGTATTTTTTATTTATTCTATATAATTAAAAGAATTCCATATAAAAAGATGAATTGAAGTCACTCGGTTTTGTTACAGGCATGTGTTGTATGACGCCAAATATGTGGTCATGGCAAATATAAGTTGGTGTAATCAGGATGATAATCTCCAGTCATGTTAATTGAAAATTGAAAGTAGAAAAATTTAATTTATAATTAAACTATCACACCCAATCACTCATTATAAAAAACTTTTTTCCAGGTGTCAAAAGGTTCAGAGCTGTCAAATGATCTGTTCTTGATTTCTGCAGCCACTATTTACTACCATGAAAACAACTTAGAATCAGCTTTAAGGTACAATTCCTATTATATCTGTATATGTTTTATTATGATGATAAACAAACACAACACTTCATACACACTAAAGTGACCCTGAAAGGGTGTCTATCCACTATAAGGTAACTGGAATTCTTATGCCACTAATTAATTATTACTAGGTCTGTTCTTCTCCAGCAAACCTGAAACCCAAATTCTATCCGTTTGCAACCAAAAATTTGTTTCAATTTCAGATCAACTAGTCAGTAAATAATATTTTTTTAGAATACTGTTCAATCTCAAACTTCAAATCTCCATTAAATACATTAACTAAATATGTAATTAAATAAAATTTTTGTAGGCTATTTATTTTATTTGGCATATTGTTGTTCATGACAAGATTCTATTGAAATGTTAATAGTTGTAGCATTATGATTAACCCTTTGTACTCAAATGCCTCTGCATTTTTCCCTTTTAACTCGAATGCCACTTCTAAGGTGGCAAGTCAATGAAATATAATCTATAATGTAATTATTTATCAATTGTTATAAAAGGGCTTTTATTTTTTAACCCTTTGCATAGAATTTTGCCACTTCTTAATTGTTCAGCCATTATCGAAGTAACACTGTTGATTGTGTGATTATGCGGCTTTGTCGAATGTAAAAGTTTGAAATAAAAATTATATTATCATGTTTTGAATAATGTATACAATTAAATCAAATGCATTATTTATGCATTCTACAGTAAAATTTTCATAATATTTAATCACAGATAAACTCGATAAATATCAGGACTGAATTGGAAGTAAAAGCTGGCCCTTGATATGTCTTAAAACATATTAATATAAATGAATTTATAATGTAATTTAGATGTTTTACTCTATTTGAAAATTCCATATTATTCCATTAATTAACAAGATATATCCAATTTTATATTTTTCTACAAATATTAAAACATTGTAACTGATAGATAAGAGTAGTATTTATACATGAAGAAATAATTGTAATTTAATAAAAAAACTATGAGCCCAGCCAAAAAACAATAGACAATACCAAAGCCCTCCGAGACAATTCCAAGAACTCTCACACAGTTAAATAAGTCTCTCAAAAAGTGAACATATTTCCAGAGTGTTGCATGGAGCGGAATCACTAGAGGCATTGGCATATGGACTCCAAGTATTGCTGGCTCTAAATAGACCAGATTTGGCTCGAAAGCAGCTGAAGCTCATGCAGGACAAAGATGATGATGCCACCCTTACCCAACTTGCGCAAGCTTGGTTGCTGTTAGTCCAGGTTAGTATTACAGGTAGTTAGTTTATATTTTCAAAAGAAAAAGTGAATTTGTTTCTGATATAGAATCATTTTTAATCCTCCTTTCGTTTTGTGTCAGAAAATAGAAGTAATACAGTAAAAGTCCGATTTTACGTTTTTGAAGGGACCGGCAGAAAAAAATGTTAATTGAGGGAAACAGAGATTGGGGTTATTGAAAAATTAAGAATTTGAAAATATTTTTAAGTTGTCTACATAAAACTCTTTCGATACTACAAATTGGTTTGATGTTTTCGTTTTGTACATCATCAGTGCTAGTAAAATAGCTCAAACACTGACCGTGGACAGTGTAGACGTGTCTTTAAACATAAATGCACATGTGCTCATTCTTCTTAGCGAGAATTGAGTTCAGTTTTACTATGTCAACATGCTTTTCTCCTGGACTTTTTTTTAACTTCTTCAATTGTGTTCACTCTCTTAGCTAGAGTCCTAACCTTCTTCATGAGAGGCATTTTAGTTGCGAGTTAAACTAATTCGTGACGTGAGTGATGCGTCCAGTCAGTAGTGTGCTCAGTGAGTCACCATGGGACATAACATAACAACAAGACGGTTCTTGCCGACTTTCAGTCTTGGCTATTGTGCAAAAGGATATAGGGTCGCACATGCTTCAGAGCGGAATGACGAATGTTCGACAACAACAAATGGAAAATGTGTGTTGGGACCATAATATTTAAATGATAGATAGAGTAACGATAAATGCGGGACTATTTACAACTGCTCTTAATCGTTTTTGGACGGGACTACAAAAAAATGACTATAAATGCGATAATGATAAATCAAGGTTCCATTAAACTGTCAGTTTTTGTAAAATAACATGTGCACACATGTTGAATTTCTCATGAAGGCCATATCTATTTTTTCATGTATTACAGGATCTATTTTTAGTTAATTGTATAATTCATAACTTGTCCACCAGTGCAATCTTGTCAATTAATTTTGTGGAGTTTTTCAACTGAATTAATTACACATATGTTAACTTCAAAATTGGGTCACATGTTTTTTTTTTCAAACTGTGTCAGCTCTAAATTCGGGGCATACAGACTGCTAATGGATTATTTTCACAGAATATGAACGAGACCCGGTTCTAAGTCAGCTGTTCAACCTCTCTTTTTAGAAAGAGTAAGGTATAGCAGATATGGTATATATAAAATGATGTTGATTTAAAAAAGTTAAGGACAAACACACATTCAATAAAAATTGGCTATTTCACAGGGCGGTGCTAAATTACAAGATGCCTACTATATTTATCAAGAGCTTTGTGATAAATTCTCTATATCAGCGGGAATTGGAGCAGGACTCTCAGTATCTCAAGGCGGCCGGGGAAGCTGGCCAGAAGCAGAAGGAACTGCTTTAGAAGCTGCTGCAAGAGATGCTGGAAACCCCGACCTTCTTCTGGCCGCTGCGGTTTCTTCTTACCATATGGGCAAACCGCAAGAGGTAATTTTTTTCATTACATATTAAGTGAATAATTTCCTATTACTCTCTCAGTCTGTTCTCAGAAGTGGTATCAATAACTATTATTTTCACTGTTTTCTTAAATTTATTATGGAGCTAACCCCCCTCTCCCTGTAGCTGAGGACCCCACATTTAGCTCTCAAGTTGCAGGTTGGAATACCAGTATCGATTTATGAATTTGTGCTCAAAGGCATGGATCCCTATAATTCCTTTCCACCCTAAAAACGAGGCGTATTAGATAACCACTACTCCTGTCAAGCCTCATTCTTCTATCCTTACTCTCTCACTAAAAAGTTTTGTTTTGGCCAAATAACAAGCATTTCTCATAGATCTACTTCTGTTAAGATGCCTCCATTAAAATTCCATATACTCCACATCGGGAGTGGTGAAAATATATCCTATGCACACACGGTTTATGTGTATAAGAATTCTGATAAGAGAAAAAAATGTTTTTCTTCCTACATATCAGAGTTTACTTTATTGATCATAATGAACCCATGTAAGAAAAAATAGTTTACAGTGCACTTCTTTCTTTGTTTGAATGTTTATTTCCTATAATAATAGTTTATTTATAATAGTATTTCTCATATTTGTCTGTCATAAAAAACTCACAAACCGACAATAGATTTCTCTCTTAATTTCGACAATAGATTGAACTCTGGCATCCTGAAATTTACCCAGTTTATTGTGCTTTACAAATCCAGATTAATGTTACGTTCAGCTGGCTACATTGTTCCATAAGCTGAATCAACTAGTTTTAGCATGCAAATCTAAATATCAGATGAAGCGGGGTATTAAAGCTAGCGTATGCAAAAATAATTTTCCTCACTACTTTTTAACTTAATTGCCAAAAATGAGATGAGATGGAGGTTATACTGCCATCACAAATAAAAAAAAAGCAATCTACAAAGAGAATATTCTTAGTGATGTAACATAATCTGTGACCATTATAAACAGAGGTTGTTGGACTACGATCTTATTAACCATCATCAACCGATTGCAACTCTCCTCAGGCTTGTTCAATTGCGACTATTTAATTCATACCTTGAAAACAGTTATAAATAAAAAAAAATTGATTTTCAGGTCACAAACCGTTATTTATCTCAACTCCTGGACTCCAAAGACAAACATCCCTTTATCGCTGATTATTTAAGCAAGGAAGAAGAATTTAAGAAACTTGCGTTACATTATAAACCATCAGTGGCTAACAAATCATAATCCATTCCAGTAACTTTAATTAAAACATACCATATTTAATCTTAAATGTTGCATTATAGAGAGACACATATATCTGCATTTAATTGTTCTTGTAATTAATTAATAAAAATACCATAACGTCAATTTCGAGAATGATTGTTTGTCTAATTTTCATGTCAGGCAACATTAATTGAAAACATGAGTGAATCAAGGTGTAATATTACAATGATTTATAAAAAGTCAGTTTTTTTGCTTGGCTGGGCACATTCAAATTTCAATGGTCCGTCATTGTGGGAATAGATAAGGGGGCTATATTTCTTTTTTTTTTTTTGAAAATTGGTGAAGGTGTCATGGGCTGTTACGGCCTTCATCCGTAATAATCACAGTGGTAAATTGTTAAAAATAAATGACACATTTGAAATTTTTACACATTATTTCTTAGTTGGTAAAATTGTGTAACCCCTAGTTATCTACCATTTAAAATTTAAACAAATCGCTCATTAAATTGTCATACACTGAAAAAAATTACGGCAAAAATACTCCTTCAGCCACCTGTGTTTTCAATTATATATGTTATTAGATCAAGTTGTTCCTAGTATTGCCGCGTGAAAATTTGTTTCTTAAAAATAAATCTTGTTAAATTATATCAATGTAAGAACACTAAAATTCACATCCTGCATCAAATGTCACCAAGATACATACTTATTACATTCTTTGAATAAAATTTATGTGTAATGCGTCCAATGAATTTTATTTTTTATTAAAAAACATGTGAAATAAATATTTTATTGGTTTTTATATTTAAAGAATACAGATATACGGCAACATACCAATTTTATTATTGGTAGACTTACTTACCAGTAAAACAAATTGACAGAAGAACAATGTGTATTATGTTGCATTAATTTATATTGTTTGGTTTATTCATTGTCCACCTATTGTGAAAAAATCAAGACCGGGTATTTCAGAAGGATTTCTTGATCACAAACTAGTATAGAATATTAAGTGGAACAAATTTTAAGGTACTTCGCAGATACACATTCCTTTGAGTCTAAATATCTATTAAAGGTACAGGCTGGTGAGAAACAGAAATAAAGAGTATAAAAGAATGGAAGACAATTCCCATAAATATTTATTTTTTAGACAATTCAACGACCAGTGCATAGAACAGTTTTATACTTCAGATAATTTTTTGCTCTTCTTTATACCAAAGTCCTAATTTTTTTAATGGGGTTTAAAGTGGTGATATAAATTGAGTACCAGAGTTAAAAAAAATATTGAAAAGGTTGGATATTTTAATAATCATAGTGACTGAAGAAATGGCATTTTTTATTGGGTAATAGTAAATTATTGCCTATTTCATTCACATCAGTAATGATGCGCACGATCAGCTATGCAAAATGTATTAAATGGTAACATTAAATTACCAGGTGGATGTACCACATGTCAACATTCATTCAAAGTGCATAATGCACAAATAAAGAGATAGAATGTGTGTGTGATGTGTTGTGCTGTGTTACAGAAATAAAGATGGTCAAATATATAAACACTGTAATAATAAAAACAGTAAAGTTTTAATTTTTTTTTAAATTATATGCAAAACTATTTAACTCATTTACATTCTTTGAAATAGGTACATTTTTATGAAGTTTTATAGAAGTTTGTATTATAAATAAATATCAGAAAGGATTATTAAAATTGATAACTTAGTTATTCCGTCTGATCAGTCTGAAGATGCTTCTTAAAGAGGCGAAACCCGTCACGTTAGTGATAAACCAAGTGGAATAACTAAGTTTTCAATTATACTTTTATATTAAAAATGAACTTCCACATAGTTACCGTCGAATCCATAGAGAATTATTACATATTTATATTTATTCCATATAATAATATTTATATACTGTAAAGCGCATTCATGAAGTTGTTGATTCTGAATCAAATCACTTTTCTAAATGATTTGGAAATTTTGCATAATATAAACAGTACAATATTAATTTTTCAGGATCCAAAAATGTGTTCTCCTTGAAAATATTCTTTATTAATTAAAATGCTTAAAAAAACTTTATAATACGAACACATCAGTGATGCTGCGATATCTGTTTCCACATGGTTTCCATAAATTAAGTAAAAGACACGGTGGAATAATTTATTACCCTAAAATGGGGTGAATAGAGACAAAAACAAGGTATGAATTTCAACACAACTTTACTCAACGTAATCATTATGGTTAAGGGAGTTTTTTTTCAAAGACGTCACTACCATTTCTCGAATGGAGACATCAAACGAGATCAATGATTTGTCAAAATTGAAAAAATCGTGTTAGAGTTTGATACATGTACATCCTTACTTTTTTACTACTCGTAAACTTCTCTTTTATTTCACAAAAGGTAAGTGGTACTAGGTTTTTTTAGTTAATAATTATTGCATACTTTATTTTCTAAAATATGCACTTGTTTTTGTTGGATATTTTATACAGTTTCATCATTATTAGCTAGTTTTTGAAAAACATGAAATTTACCAATATTTTGGGGTGAATAGAGACAGCGACGACGAGTGATTAAAAAATTTAAATTTAACAAAAGTTTGTCATGTTCGGTGTAATATTTCTTTTTTAAGAAAGCTTCGTACACAATAAAAACATAATTCTCAAAGCACCGAGCGTATGTAAAACACAACCCCGAGACTTTGTAGGTTGCAGTGCGAGATATTGTGGATAGCAAACTCAGTTATAGAGCAGCTGGAGAAAAATATGGAATAAGTCGTTCCATTTTACATAGACACACGACACGAAATATGAAAAGCCAAGGAGGTCGAACGGTTTTATCGAAGGAAATCGAAGAATACATAATTAGATAATTGAATTTTTGCCCAGAATTTTTGAACAATGATTCATATCATTCTAGATTTAAACGTTTTTTTATGGAATATCATGTACCTGTACTAATATATTTTTATAATTGATACATCTTTATTAAACATACTCCGCTGTTAATTTGATTTAATAAAATCCATAAGTTATTACATCACGGTAAATAAATTTCAATCATTGCAAACTGTTGTTTTGTCTATTCACCTTTCAAGTTCCTAATCACCCCCCTCTCGTCTCTTTTCACCCCAATGCAAGTTAAATAGAGACATCGAACAAAATTGACAGGGTCTTAATAACGGTGATGAATATTTAAAAAATATTGTCATGAATGTGTAGTAGGACCATAGAAACAGATTTCAAGCTATTCATGTCTGAAAAATGTGGAGCAAATATGAAGATACATAGTCGTGAAGGGAAAAAAGTGTCTATTCCCCCATTTTACGGAATTTTTTTCTTTCTGGTTCTCAATACTGAAAAAGAAATTAAGCTCAAATCTCAAGCAATTCAGTGACCACATGCATAGTTATCAACATATGTCAACATGAAAACGTGTATAATGTAAAAAACATTTTTTAGCAAACCTTACATTACAGAGTTTACTATAAAAGGTAATTTAACTCTTTAGTTACCAAGTGATAGATCAAGATACTTTTATATGAAATATAGAAATAAAAATACAGATTTTCTAATCTTCTTATATTAATATTTGTAGGTATAAAATTAGGTTTTATCTGATTGATTGTACTCGGTACAATGTCACCGTGTATAAAGCCATTGGAAATATAATAATTTATGACGGTCATAGGTCACAATGTTTTGTTTGTCACAAAATTTGAAGCCTTGGTAGACTCAAAAATATTTTACAAGCAATAATATTTCTTCCATACAAAAGTGATTTATAATATGAAAGGTGTTATTGAAATTTTAGACTATTCTTATACCATCAGGTTTGCCCATCGGTCTAAGATTGGCCCACTACATGGAAAAAGGTGCTGTTATAATACCATGATAATACTAATGCCATTTGAATATTTTTTTAGTTAAGCAAAGGTATTGAGTAGCCCCTGGTGGTAAAAATATGAATTAATGTGCAACATTTTTTTTTATTGTTGAATTTGTTAGCTGTCTCCCTAGAATGAGAAAACACAATTTAAAAACCTATCTTGAAATAAATTGGATTAGCCATATTTTCAATTTGTGTTACTAATCTGTTAATCGAATGCTGTATATTTTTTCCCATCTCAGTTATGTACAGAATATATGAAAGCATAAAGAAAAGTCACTGCATTTATAATAATTACAGTGATTATTTATATCGTGGGCAAAAGTTACCTGATTTGGACGAAGATTTTGACCACCTTGTTTTATCTATATTTATATCAATTATATTAAAAAATCTATTTATGTTGATTAAATTTCATCTTAATACATTAGTTCATTTCTATGTAGAACAATACCACACATAAATGCAACGGCGAACCATAAAAATACAAAAACCCTCAGAACTGGCTCAGAGTTACCCACCAGATTGACTGTAATATAAATAAGTCATATTTTTAGTATTAAAACAGAAATCAGAGGAGACGCGTTATATGAGAACGATAACTGGTTCCGTATCTGTCCGTAAGTGAATGAAAGACACATTGAGTAAGAGCTAACATCAGCAGAGATAAATTTCTGCGCAGTCTTTCGCGTTGAATCGGAGAAGCGATATATTACCAATCAGTAACCAAAGAGTTAAAACAAATCAGAACATACAACATCCCCGTATTTTATCATGAAATGAATTCTCATCCATACAATTGTTAATACATTGTAGCCTTTATCACTAAAAATAATTTTATTTTGTATTATTAACTAACTGCATTTCTAAGTATAATTATTATAGTCGGCGTCATTCTCATCAAAGTCATTATTGTCATCATTTTCAGAAACTTCTTCATCTATTTTATCATTATCAATGGAAACGCTTTCATTTTGATCTTCCATATAGTTTTTGGCATTCCATAACATCTCTAAAAATTCCAAGTAGTTGGTATCACCCAGGTCACCTTTTGACCGATGTAAATTTTTGCTGTCTCTCTTAATTTCACCGGATTCCCCATCGTGCGTGACTTGCACCACAGAATGTTGAACTACGGGAGCTGAATAGGCTCCCATTGATTTTTCGTCATCTTTATCTTTAGCTTTGTCTTTCATTCGCTGTCGTTTCCATGCATGCTGCAAATCAAACTTTGGAGGACTGTGAAAAATGAAAAAAACCATGCGGGTAATGAAAGTTTTGGATCATCTCAAGGATAAAAAATAAACTTAATAGGTATTGCATACATATGTATATACGAGTCTACTCTCTGGTTAAATCAAAATATTGTACCATCAGACAAAAAATAAAACACCTTTCCACCAAGAATTGACAGTTAACACCCTAAAAGTGAAAAAATAAAATGTTTTTTTTCAGTAAATAATATGGTAAACATAATATATATAAATGTGCCCTTTGACTTTCGACACAGTTAGCCAGCGTTCATGTTTCATTGTTTCAGTTGGATCTTCAGGATAGAAATATGGGTGTTAATATAAAGTATACAATATTGCTCAAAGAGTGTATTACCGCATACCCTCTTAAAGATTATGACGCCAGCAGAGCTTTTAGAATACATAAATTGGTGTGTTATCACAATTAACCTATTTTTTAGACATCCCAATCTATGATAGAAAGAATTATTATTTTTTTATCAGTAAACCATTTAATAATACATAAACCATTGACATATAATATATGTACAGATAACCCCCCATTAATCGTAGGGTATACATTTATCACATAGTTGCGATTTGCAAAAAAGAATCTGGATTACCTTGCTTGCGTGTATTATGTAAATATGATGATAACTCTTTGAAAAGCTGAGCATCAAATGTTTGAAGAGGTAGGGTTGCGCCTTTTAATATACAACGAGGCGGCAAATATTTATAGCAAAAAGATGATTAATTGTGATTTAAATAATATATTTTAAAATAAGCTAGCGACATCTTTATGTAATTATCGCATGCTACAATCCTTCATTGCAGATGAAACCCAATTTTTTTTATCGTTTCTTGCAACTACAGTTGTAAAACAACAATTTTTCATGTATACAGAAGCAACCCAAAGGTTCACCTTAACATTTAATAAAATACAGCAGATATAATAGTTATCGCAATTTCAAGATGAACGTAAAAAATTACAAATTGTGCGAAAAAACCCGCTGACTCCTATGTGTGCATAAGATTAACTTCTGTTATAAAATTACCTTTCACCCTTTGAATAAATCTTACTCTCAAGGTTTATGATATCATGACGGAGGTCAGCCAATAGAAGAAGTAAGAAATCAAACGATCCTCTTTGTCCTCGTTGTCCACGGGAACCTTTATCACCTGTTTGCCCTTTTGGACCTTCTGTGCCAGGAGCTCCCGGCGGTCCCTATCAAATTTAAAATGTATTATTAAAAATAATAATGTACATTATGTTTATCATCACCGTATTGGCAGAGTTGGTTAGTAACAAATTTAACAAAAATGAAATAAGTGCACAGTGAGGTTGTTGAATATCAATTCTTTGTCTGCAAGAACTCAGTGAGTACATTTATGATATCAGTTTGGCAAACAGCATATTATTTTATCGGTAAGTATATTAATGCAGATTTATAGGCAGGCAATTGTCACTGTCTATTAATCCTTCACTTTATTTGTGTCATATCGGCATATGTTCTTTTATATTTTGAAATCAAAATTATATGTGTAACATAAAATATCAAGGCTAGAGGCTTTATTATGAAGGATAAATTTTTCTTTCGTTGTTTACTCAGAACTGTCATTTTGTTACCAACTAACTTCTGCCAGTATGCTGAACATATGGTTTAATCAGAGGGAATGAGGTGTGAAATGTGATCAAACTATTGACATGACAGGACGCTACGGTTTCCAATTAATGGTGCAAAAATACTAATTCTAATGAAAAAACCGGTTAAGCGGTTTTAGCTGCAATGTATTTTTTAATTATTTTCAAAAATCCAATTTTGGTACCATACTGTAATGGTTGGAAAACATGAAAAAAATATAAGGAAAGGTTACTTACTTACACAAATATAAAGTAACAGGTATAGACAAAAAATAATAAGCAGACATGGTTAAAAAACAATACAATACAATATATTATCCCAACATATTGAAACACAAGCAAAATACCATAAACAATAATCAAATTATACTTGTGAGAACTAAACACACCTGACAATTGCACAAAAGACATATACACACAGTGACAAGTTTAGTGAAATAAAATATATTCATATAATATGTAAAATAACAAATTTAGCGAAGTATGATAGAATAATATAAGATTTGAAAATATAATTTTAATTGAAAAATATTTTTAAATATATTGAGATCGATAATATAAATTATCAGTGATTTTTTTTCTTCATTTAATATGTATTACAACATTTTTATTTTATACAGAAATAACTTTGTGAAAAACTCATTTTGAATTTCTAAAAAATTCCTTGCATAAATAATATAATTGTAAATAAGTATATAATATTACTGTATATTAATATATGTAATATTTTTTATTTTCTTATGATTTTATGCACGGGCGGGAATATGTGCCCAATTGTTACTATGTACATAAATTTGTGCTGTGCGCAGAAGTCATAGAATCAAAAAAAAGGAAGACATTTCCATAATTACTTATTTGTGCATCATCATATATATTATAATATATACTAATGATTGGAAAAACTCTTATAAGCAATACTAACCAATGGGCCTCTTTGACATTTGCACAATCCATTTTGTACAGGAGTGTATGAATTTAATAGACTGTATGATGAATCATCAGCTTCGTTCATTTGTCTCGCCACATCGGCACCTAGAATTAAGTATTAATTGACAACAAAATATTTTATGGGCTAGTATTATCATAATAGCTATTATTCTATTTTGTTACCACAACCTGCACGTTGCTGTGAGACTTATCACAAAAATAATATAGAACTAGTTAAAATCCCCAACATTTTAGTTACAATTGATTGAAATACTTTAAATAATTATATGATTTATATCATAACGCTATAATGCATGACTTCTTTCAGTTTTCTAACAAACAAATTTCCCAACTTGTTCTTTTAAAATAATGCGACTTTGTAGATGAAAATATAAATTGATGCAAATTTGCATCACTGCATTATAGGATTAAGTATGTTCGTTATTTGTCTTTTTCATATTGATTTCTTTCAGAAATAAATGGTTATTGACTTTATTTGTAAGCACCGAAATTGTTCAAACACATTGAAGTATTACAAAATCTTATCAACCAAGTCTTGACATTTCACGACGGAATAAACTATAACTTTTCGAGCGTCAACCCTATGCTGGTAAACTCAATGGGATGGTAACAAGATTTCTCTAATCTTATACAATATTTCATAAATATTTGAGGTCAGTATACCTGGATACCCTCTAGGGCCTTCCGGTCCAAGGGGACCTGGCGGTCCTGGAGGTCCCGGCGGCCCACTGGCAAATGTAGAAAGCCTCACAGCTGTACTGAGAGCTGCCACATGCTCGTGAAGATTCCTTATCCTTTCATTTAAACGAGTGACCACTTCACAGCTAGCGTAGCATTTTTCTCTGTTGGCAGCAGCGGTTGTACCGGTATAGTTCTAAATCCGAAATGATTCATTCATACATCCGTGGAGTTAAAATATTTTTTTTTTTACATGAAATCAATGCATTTTGAGAACAATCAGCACTGTGAGTTGAGAGGGTGGTAGAGAGCTTGGCATTTATTATAAAGCAGCAGTTTTCAATTCATATTGACACAGGAGCCAAGATCACAACAAATACCTGTAAAGCTGATAAGAAGATGGAAAATAGGCGCCATAGGCTAGTTTTTATTGTGACAAACATTTTTGCCAAGTCTGAAAGGAATTACATTCAGGGAAAAAATAAATATTTGATGAAATTTAAATAAAATTAAAAACATTTAGTATATCAGAAGGTAGTTTTCAAATTTGGTCAAATCCGCTTTTTGACAAACTTAGGAAATGCGACATTTTCATTCCCGCTTCCTGATAAGTTTGTTTTTACCAATAATATTCAAAAATTATGTTTAAATATCAAGAATTGTGAATAATGTGTAAAAATGCAAACTTTTGTAATTATTATTATTTTGCATATAGATTAAAAAGGATTTTAAAGTTTGATTTGACTAGTTTTGTTGGTAACATCTGAATTTGTTTAGATTTGCAAATTAGAAGGCTGGATTTGACTAATTTTGACGGGAAACTGTCAGGATCTTCCCAGAACTTCATTGATGCACAATCAGGGTTACAATATACAATTATATACTATTCGGAGTAGATAACTAAGAAGCTCAAATTCATATAAAAATTTTATTACGTAAAATGGAATTTCATTAACAATGTTGTAAACATGTACAAAAAAATTAAAACAGAACATTTTGTCGTGATACTTAGTAATATGTCGTAACAACTTAAATAAAATCTCTAACGCATGGTTCAACAATGAATTCTTCTCATAAAGTATCATTGCTGTCTTCTAAAGTTTCTTCTTCAGCACTGCTTGTGATATTCTTATCCATATCTGTTTTGTAATAATCCAGTTCTTCTCGTTCCATCCACTTATTACCATAATGTTTTTTCAATAACGAATCAACTTCATTCAATTCTGTTTTCTTAGTTTTAACAATATTTTTTAGAGGCAGTGGAGACATATCAGAGGCAAATTTACCCGGTTTCGTAATAGTACGACGAAGACTAGTGTCATTATAGTAGTAAAGCTCTCCTCTTACATTACCCCACGTTTGTCTCCTTTTTTTCTGGTTAAAATGAACCTTTTGCTTTTCATTATTTTGAAATGTAATGACTGGGTCCCTTTCTTGTACAGCAGACTTCCAATCAAAAAATTCAATGTTATCCAACGTAAAAATAGTGGTAAGCTTTTTAATAATTCCTGTGTACTCTCCCAGTCGCACAATTGTATTTTTCTTTTTCAAAGCTTTTTCAACCACCACAAATACGCGGTCCGGGGGTAAAAACGAAATACCCAGTCACAGGAAATATTAGTTCTAACCTTTTTTATGAACCTGATGAACTGCATTTTTTCACATCTTGCATAGACACATTAATGCAGTTGTAAGCCAAACTACTATGCCTGTAATGGTGTCTTTCAGGTAATGTCGTACATGAATATCTAAAACAAAGACATTTAATTGAATAGTATCTTCTAATTTAAGCCAAAAATACAAATATGTAACTAAATAAGTGGTAAAAATATCTTTTTTTAGATATAAAACTTTCTGGCAACAAGTGCCAACCCTAACCTATAGAATGTTCGAATTTACTGACCTTTTCTTCTTTGATATAAGCCGTTTATTTTGATCATTTGCAGCTTTCCTTTTTCTGGCTTGGTGTAAGGGAACCTCTTCTACACATTTTTCCATTTAATTGATAAAAGTTTAATGATTTTAAGATGAAATCACTATTTTTTTGGCAGCGAAAAACATGCATGTGGCCTTTCTGGTCATTTTCACATGTATGGCATTTAGCAACATGGCGTTTGCCTTTGAAATGACGTGATTGGTTGAAATGGATTTGACATATTTCGAAAATAAGCCTTCCTGGATTTGTACACTATCGAAAATTAGTCACATATTTAGCAGGGGATTGAGCTGAAAATCAGATAATGTCCAGCACTCTCAAGAGAATAATCTAGCATTGTCAGTTTAAAAAATCAATTTTGGAGTTCACTAGTTTTGAAAATTACCTCCTGATTTAAGGTTTTAAGAAAAAAAGCATTCAATAACCTCATTATATTTAAAATGGAATTTTTATTCATCCTTAAAAATGTTTTGAGTTTGTAGGTTTATCAATTTCCCTGGAAATATAATGTTTAATATAAAATATTGAATGATATGATAGATGGATTGACTAGTCAATCTGAATAATAGTTTTCTAGTAGACGTTTTTCAAGGTGTTTGAGGTCAATTTTCTGTTGATTGTTTTGCCAATGGGTGTTATTTGGATTTGAGATTTCGCTGAAAAAAAGACCATTAAGCATGCTTAAAATACATGAAAATGTACCAAAGTTGTAATCATATCACAAGAGCGACCATCTTGATTAAGAATGTATCCATCTTCGCAACTGCAGCTATGAGATCCTTGTTCATTTATGCATTTGTGTTCACAGTCGCCATTGTGTTCTAAACACTCATTTATATCTGAAAACAGGCATCAGGTTGACAAAAGAAGAGCTGAATATCAACGAAAATATAGTGCAGAGGATGTAGATTAATTTTTTATATACTTAAATATATTAAATATATAAATTGATTTTTACGTGTTGTCTTTTCCATTCATTTGAGACTGAGACAAAAATAAGACTCTTCTGGGTGAATGGCAATAGGGGTTTCTTCTAAATAAACTGGGGAAATAATATTAGGTTCATTTTTTGACTCTCCGCAAATGGATAATACATCTTTCTACTCCTAAGGTTGATTGTTGCATCCTTATAAAATTTGAAATTCCGTTATTCTTTTGTGATGGGATTTCATCTCTCTGCCACTAATAAACATCATCATTACCTAACGTCGTTAAATTTTGGAGTTACATCCGTATGCATCCAGTACAACTTTTTTTGTGAAATAATGGACAAACCAATATTTATGATGCAGATCATGAAATTAAAAAAACAAGGTTAACTACATACCCAGACACACAGGCCTTATTCCATTCCTCTGATTCTCAGCACTGTATTTGTAGCCCTGATGACATGTGCAGATTACCCGTTGAAGATATACTGCACATTTCTGTTCACATAAGCCTAGACTGCACGGGTCTGTTTCTTTTGGGACACATCTATAAATAAAATGATATAATAATAATAAGAAACATGACAAGCGAATTAATACAGGAAAAGGTGTATTTTATAAAGGTTTTCTTTACTATTCGTGAATATCATAGGGTAATATGGGAACTTCTTTATGATAAAGATTTTTTTGTAATCCATCCATTCCCAATGTGGTGCATATAGACTCCTAATGGGCTTATCTCAACAGAAGTTTTCCTACAATAATCGCATGTTATTCTATTGCTCAACATCGCATTTTTCAAAGAAAGTAGGGAAAGAAGGATATAACTAGGACAGGACTAGTGGTCAGCTAATTGCTTTTGCTACGCCCTGTTTTTAGGATCGGATGGGTGGAAGGTAGTTTAGAACTCACAGACACCGCGAGCATTGCAAATCCAGCCAACAACGTTGGCCATATGACCACAGATCGGATTTTTATGGACACCCACAACAAACAAAGAGAGCAACATGAAATGTTATATACTAATAATGGAAGGTGTACAAATAAGGCTTTTATTAATTCTTAAGAATTCTAAGCTATTTTCTATAAATACATTCTTTTTCAAACTTATATTTCCCTCTGACGAAATGAACAAAAGCGAGTTACTGCTGAGTTTGACGTGAGTGACGATATATTTATGTTATTTAACCAAAATGTCATAAAACGGGGATTTTTAAATACATATGACACAAATTATAATCAACTAAACATTTGCTGGTTGCAAGTCTTTGGTCTAACAGAGACTAAAAAGTGCTTGATGGTTTCATCTTGACTTCTCTTTAAATCTGTTCATAGAATAAACATTAATTTTTCTTTTTCACTCTGATTGCTCTAATACGCTGAGAGGTTGAACAATTTCACTTTCCTACGTCATGCTGATGGGTTGTGAAATTTTTAACGTAATCATACCAATTCAACCAAGAATACATCATAATTCAATAACTTTGTGAATTAACAGCATCATATTTAGTTCCACAATAATTGAAGGCATAGTAGATAGCTATTTTGGCTTCAAGCCATCGTCAGAACTTGTGAAACTAAATAGGTTACTACAGTGGAAATCCAATCTATCATTTTCACATTCATAGTTTTCCAGCATGTATCGTTAATTTTTTATGGTCTCTGTCAAACATCCATAAAACCATCTTAAATAATCCTACATTCATCGATTGTTTGATCGTTTTTGTTAAACGTTTGTCATCCTGCTCAGAAGTATGCAATACTTCAATTAGCCGCTATTACTGTTTCTTGTTGAATATCTTTCATCCCGCTTATAAGCGCGTGCGACCCCATTAAACCAATGTCGTAAGAAAGACCAAGATAGTAAGTCTCCAAGGATTTTAGTAAGGTTTTTTTCAGGATCCCTTGAAAACCGTAGAATCAGGTTACTGTATTTTTACCTTATTATAATGTAGTTCTATCAATTCAATTAATATATTTAACTTACTTTCCAGCTATGTAAGTGTAGTCCGGACAACAATGCTTTCTTGTGCAGTCAACCCAGTCAGAAGCAACTTTGCATTTGTGTCGAGATGTAATAAGATTTTTCGAGGGACACTCCAGAGCTTCTGATCTGAAATTTAAATAATGTTTAATTGTTGGTTTAAATATAGAGTTGTAGAATTTACACAAGGAAGAAATAATTATATATGGATAGAATTATGCAAGGAAAAAATTACACATGCAATAAATTTTTCACTTCAATCACTTTTTCAGTGTTTCATAGAATTGTTCCATAGAAATTTCTGTATAACATCTCGATGGATAATCCTCACAATATAAAAACAATCTGCTGCATTTAACTGGTCAATGAATTTGACGATTAGTGAGAATAATAGGAGAAGGCTAGAACAGGACTAGAGTGCTAGCTAATCACTATCCCAAAGCCCTGTTTTTAGAATTGGATCAGCTCATTTCAAATTGCTAATGTGGTCTTCAGCCCAAAACGTTAGCCCAGCTATCTACTGTATACCGAGACATATTGTATTACTGACTTTGTATATTTATACTGTTTTCTTTAAATCCATTTTATATTTTGGATAATATTTAAAAACATCCATTTTTAATTTATTTTAACCTAATTGAAATGTATTTCAGTGTGCATACCTATAATTTAATTTTCAATCTCATTTGTAAATACATATTATATTTGTATGTGAGGTCAATTATTCATAAAATCCACAATTACGCAAACATTATGTGACCTCTAACGAAATTACTTAGATTTGAGATTGGCAGACAATTTGTTGAATGAATAACTGTGAAAGAATATATTTTATAAATATTTAAAGATGTGAAATCATTGAGTTTCCAAGACATCTAAAAAATATTTTATAACTTACTTCCTGTGAGAGAAAGAATTCTTTGGCGGTCCTTGAAACAAATTGATCACAATTTCAATTTATTGTTGTTTTTATTGTAACTTTATTGAAACCAAATTTGATGAGAAATAGACAAAAAAATGATTTGGCAAGCTACTAAGTGATTTTATATTTTCTTTCATTATTTAGTTACCAATACGTATTTATTATACTATAATATTTTATTAGTTGCTTTTTTAAATTCAATACATATGATTAAAATTACATCATTGTTTCCATTGCAAAATTGTATATCTGCAAAGTCAATTTTTTCAGGAGAGCTTAAAAACAGTATATTAAACAATTTTATAGAACTAAAACAATAATAAAAATTACGTTGCTAATTTGAAATGTATTTTATTATACTAATTACGTCTTTTTTTTATTTTTGTTTTATTTTGAAAAAGCTATTTTTTAGCAGTTGTTATTTTTTCGATTTTGCAATGGAAACGATGATCATGTGTATCTACATAGAAATGGCATACGTTATGATAAAAAAAAACAAATTGGCTAATTTTGGCACGCTGATAAAATCCTATTTGCCATCCCTGTTCTAGGCTATCATTATTACGTTTAGATACTATCGGAGGCCCTTCGGGCTCCCGCATCTCCTCCCCCCCCCCGAATTCTCTGCGTAATGTGGACATACGTAAATGTTAGTTACGCCAATGTTCAAGAACCTATAGTTTTATTTTATTTACTGAATCAAAAAAGATAAGTCAAGAATGGTATGTTTTTTTTTTATACAAACACGACAATTCCGTACGCGGCAATATTCAGGGAGCACATTATTTTTCTATAACTTAATTATAACAATAATATTACGACTTAGCAGGTTCGAAGTCTCCAAGGGAGTCGACGGGGAATCCTTCACTTTCTCCAAAAGAGGTTTCAGAATTTGCCGCACAAAAAAATCCACACAATAAAACAATGACAGGCCATTTCCCCAACACCGCACTAGCCATAATGGGTAATAAAATTATCGAAATAAATCAATTACAAACAACAAAGATAATGTTTACTACATGTTGGATCTAAACGTCCCGAGGAATACTGATTGCGACGAGCACAAAATGGCTAAAGGCATGTTCTCACAAGAGTTCCACTGCGCTCTTTATTCAGAACAAAGAAGATAGCCCTCTGAGAAAAATGGAATCTATAGATAGGGCACTCGTTAAAATCATTGAAGCAATTAAAATTGAATTCCAAATACCGTATTTCCTATGGTGTATCTGATTGATTTATGCGACATATTCAATTCAGAATCAAAATTCCAGAATGGGGACAAAATTAGATAACTCGTGTTAATAAATGCAGCATAGCTTATGCTTACGCCCTTATTGGCGAGAAAAGACGCAGCCATTAACGACTCAACGATTAAAAAAATCGATCTCTGAAAATAAAGGAAGTTAAACTGAAGAAATACAAAATACCAAGCCATGATGAAAGTGATATCAAGTCAAAGCATTACTACTTAGTTCTACGCAGTACCGTGACGAAGGGGTACACACAACTGCAATGCAAAAATATCAAGAGTTCAAAGGTATAAAGATTACTTTTTCTGTATTAAGGAGATTTCAATAATTATTCTACACGTGAAGAAAAAAAGCCTGCCATTTCCCATTAAAAATGACAAATAAAAAACGTTTTTATCTTGAATTACAGGTTTGATAGCTATATATCATGAGTA
The DNA here is from genome assembly GCA_022494535.1 of Himalopsyche phryganea. Taxonomy (NCBI): domain Eukaryota; kingdom Metazoa; phylum Arthropoda; class Insecta; order Trichoptera; family Rhyacophilidae; genus Himalopsyche; species Himalopsyche phryganea. Next base: position 1,215,294 of record JAGVSL010000134.1, on the reverse strand, counting down.
AAAGAGTTGAGTCTCACTGGGTTCATTTAAATTAGGGTTAATATTTAAAGTCTGTTTGATAAATAATATTTCAATCGGCAGTACAAAATCGATTTAATCCTTTTAAATGAACCTCCTTAAAAACATACATAATCAAACGAACGAAAAATGAGAAGAAAAAACTTCTACTCTCACATGCTGTCGACTTGGCTTCGCATTACAGACATATGAAACTCCTAGTTACGCAACTGCTTTAATTCGACTGTAATTTGGGGTGCGTTTAACTGTAGTTACAGTGGAACCACAATTTATCATTTTTAATGCCCCTCAAAAAAGAACATGAATGCAGGATTATTTAAAACTGTTCTTGTGTGCCGTTACTATAAACAAATAACTTATTATGAATTCGATAGGGGTTCTACTAGTCAAATTATTAAATAATTTGCTCTGCATCACATGTGTAACTCTTTAGTTTGTGAACGACAAAGATCTGTACAAAGAGCGCTTGGAAAATTCAAAACCAGCTATTGGTGAAAAAACATAAATATAATAATATTAGGAAATATCGTCGTTATTCTGGAACAAGACACTAACTGACAAATACTATTTTTGAGCAATTGGACTTGTTTGTCAAATGTTTGAAATGTTGTACCTTTATCAATTTGTTTGTTTACAAAATTGTACTTTATAAAAATAAGTGTGTTCTTCTATACGCTAGAGTTTGAAATAAGAAATATTTTGATAAAATTAACTCAATATGTCATTTTTTCGATTCAGTATTTCCTTCCGGAACAGCGACGATATTATGTCATAATCTATTTGTTACACCTTACACAACCCTCTTACTCCAATATTGTTTATGAGTGTGGAAGTTTCTAATACGACAATATTAGAAATAAGATTATAATTCCTGCTTCAAAGAAACCTTGTACTAGCGCATCTCGCATCAATATGATATTCTTTGAATTTTAATATAGGAGCACTTCATCCTTATTTTATGCCAAGTTAAATGGATTAATAGTGATCTCATTACATACACTTTTGTTGGTTTATGTCAGTGATAAATACATTTTGTTTTTTTTTCCACTTTAACCCATTACCGTCCCCATTCCACTCGAATAATTTTAACTACCACAAAATTATATTTAGAGTAAATTTTATATTTTTGCCGAGCTGACGTGTTTTAGACAGCGTGGACGCCTATAATGTGGACAAGTCTCGAAGATTTGACCTCAGAGTGCAACTCTCCGTTCCGTTTCGTGGCATCCCATCGTGGCAATACAGCGTCGTCACACTCACCACCGCACAACCACACTCCAACGTCTTCGTAGCAATCTTGTTGGATGAAGCGTGAAGCTTTGCGGCAGACCGAGGACGTAGGAAGTGCTCTACATCGGAGCGAATGGGACTAAGAAGAAGAAGCCTGATTTTGTCGGTGAAATATATATAAGGCAAATGCTATCAAAAATAAATCAACCAAAATCAGTTGGCTTAATATAAATGATAAGTAGTTCTGCAGAAGAAATTATATTGTTTAATACCACATTTAGCCGTTAAATCAATATTGAAATAAAACGTATAAGTAAAATAGCTATAAATTATTACAATATGTATTGCAATAAAAAAGATAGACATATTTCACAATAATTGTATGCTAAAAATATAAATACGTTACAGATAGACATATACATTATTATTTTAAATTATTTATTGTACATACTTAATTAAAAATGCATGCGCGGTTTGGGTGTGTTAAGCATTTTAATTACACGCTGTCTTGTTTACATATTGAAGCAAACACCACTCGGCAGATGAATCGCTGAGATGCGAACAGACCATCTCTTTGTTCTAAATCTGAGTTGAAGTATCAAGTTATCATTAAATTAGTATCTGTAAATAGCCTTGGTCTATCAAGAATCAAAGGGATCTGTTTTTCGATTTCCTGCCTTACAGACATTAATGTAAACAGTTGACAATAATATAAAATAAGTGACATGAGTCAAATTCAGGGACCCGAACCGTTTTTTTTTTGTTTTTATTTTTTTTATTATTCCATGTCCGCTCCCAATGTGCAGCATATGGTCTCCTAATGGAGGTATCTTGACAGAATTTTTTCTACGAGAACTGCTTGTCACTCAGTTGCTCAACCTCTCTTTTCTTTTTCGAAGAGAGTATGGATAGAAGGATAGGGCTATGACAGGACTAGTGGTTAGCCAATCGCTCTCGTTACGCCCCGTGAGGATGGGGTTGGTGGGAGGGAGGACTCAGACTACGAACAGAAATCCATAAATCGATTGAAAGATCAATCTATGAAAACCGTCCGAACCGGGAATTGAACCCGAGACGTCCGTAACCGTAGCCAGCGACGAAACCAACTGCGCCACGGACGCCGACAAATTTTTTTTGTTCCGGTTCAATAAAAAAAATATGTCGGTTCAGTTTCGGTTTTCATGTAAATACACCCACACCGTCCATACTTCTCTTTATATGGTGTTTCGCTATAACTTAAGGTGATAACATACATAGTTAAAATGTCAAAGGAGAATATCTTCTAGCGTGTGCGGCTTGCCGCTGGTGCACTACGGAATAGAGGGCGGCTTTTGATATAGTTAAAATGCAGAAAGAAAGCATTATTTTATTCATGTTTAATTGACTTTCTCTAGGCTTGCCAACTTTTCACCGCGCCCTGCTATTAGGAACAAAATTACGACAAGAGTATAGAAAGAATTTAGTAGATTGTTTTAAGGTGTTAACTGTCAATTCTTGGTGGAAAGACATTAAATTATAAAAAAATAAAACACAATTCATTTGTACTACTTCCACATATTTATAATGATCAGGACCGGTTTCGCTCATCACGAGCATTATCAACTGATCGTGGATATTTCTGTATACGTGGAAGTAGTACAAATGAATTGTGTTTTCTTTTTTTTAAATAGATTGTTTTATTCTAGAAGTTATTTATATGGGTATGATATGGGAGCTTTTGATAGCCAATCTATTTATAATGTGTTCTTTGATATTTTCACCATATTAAACAAACTTTATTTGAGATAGATAATAATGCTTCTTTTCATTTAACTTACCACTATTGGCTACTTACTTATTACTTTGGATTTGATACAATTACCTAATTAAATCTGGCTTTTATCACTGAAAAATTTTCTCGTAAATCGAAATAAATATCGGTTCAGTTTCGTTTTTTGTTCCGACAAAAATAATGGTTTTTTTCCGGTTCAGGATAGGTGTGTTTGTTCGTTTGGCAGTCCATGGCATTCGGAGCATCCTTCTCCACATTTCAAATGCATCTGGCCAAGAGTCCATGTCTTCACGGCATATGAAGTAGATCAGCAACCGTATTAGGAGCATTTTGGTGTCTGGTTATTGCGTCACTTTTCCAGATTCTCTCCAGCCTAAACATTGCGGTCTTAGCCGTCCCTATTCGTCTTTTAACATCTAGTTCGCATCTTCGATTTTTAGCAATACATGAACCGAGATAACCAAGTCATTGACAATTTCTAAGCCGTTCAGTGCAGTATTAATTTGTCACTACAGGCAGCTATTAATATTTGATCTACCCAGTGGCGTAGCTAGGGTTTGGGCCTTGAATTTGCCGCCCTCCCCCCACATTTTCTTCAATATTTTTCACAACCATTACTATGCAAAAAATTTCCCCGCAAGCTGAAATTTTTATGAAGAATAAATATAATTTCTTGAAAAACATATTATATTTTTACAATCCTGTCAAATTTTCGAAAAACTTCTTTCACAGCTAGTAGTAACAATTGTGAGGAAATAAATTAAAAGCATTTCAATATTTGCGACATTGTGGATTACTAATTATTCGTAGATCTTTCAGAAAAGAAAAATATTTTGTCAATATTGTCGAATCACAGGCATAACAATTCCTATTTTTTTATTACCTACATAATTTTCTACTCATTTTCAAAAATGCCGCCCCTAGAAAACTATATACTGTCAGCGAGTCACAAATTAGATGAAATTAAACATGATGAATGGAATATAGCTTGCATTGATTATGTTAATATAATAAAAATGTTTATTTTTTACCGTCGAAATTTTCTATTCATTTTCGAACTTGTTTATCTCGAGCCGTATTATTCTGCTTCGTGATTTCACTCTGTGGGCTGTTGTACTATTTAGTATATTAGAATTAGATGATATATTTATACATAAATATTATCTACATTCGGCAAAATGAGGGGAGGCAAATAAAAAAGTTAAGTTACCACATTGACCCAATAAAGCGACTCAAACGAACAAACTTTTCCGAATGAATCACCACTAACAAAGCCTCCTTTGGTAGATTGATACTGCTATACCACTTACGACACTAATCGGCTTGTTCTATCTTTGATTCAAGTCGGTTATAACGGCATCACTTGTACCGCTGTACACAAGCGTGGTACGGACTTAGCATAGACGATTATGAAATATTTCAATAGACAAACAAAATGACATTGGTTCTCTTTATTATTTAAAAACAAAAATACTTACGTAAGTTTGTTTAATAAACAATATTAATATTCACATAAGTTGAAGAAAAATAATGTTTGAAAGTCTTGATTTGGGTCTTCAGAGGGTATTGTTTAAAAATTAAGGTAGGCAGGTACTTTCAGTTTCCATATTGATAAGGTCTGGCTGGGGTGAGGGGCTCAACCCTGGATCTCAAAATTGAGGCTATTTTTTGCAAACACGGCTCGTTCCCAAAAACATAATTTGTCGTAAAATGCAATAAGATGTTTTACATAATAATATAAGACTATTTTTCATGATTTATGGTTTATTTTGTGTATAAGTACGTTTCAAATAGATAACAATAGAAAAATTGTTGATTTCTATATTAATAAGAACACTATTTACATTTAATGTTTAGATCAAGCCAACTTTGAAAGTGGCAGTTGGAACGAGCCGTATCTGTCACTGAACCATTTGGATTAAGCCAAGTTAGAAAATATGCAACGAAATGACATAGCACTAAAATGTTACAGGCAATGTGGAAATGAATGTTATTTTTTATTAAGGATTTACATGAACTTAGCTTTTTGTTGATATTAATGATGTAATACTCAAACTTCAACATTTAGGGAATATAACTAAGCCTATATTATTATTAATGATTTCAAATAAATATCTTTTAATAAGTACTTAATTCCACCAACAATGAAAATATAATAAATAAAAAAGAAATAGCGTGGAATGAAACTAATTTATTAGTTAATAGGATAAAAATTACATTTGAAATACTAATAATTATTGTTTACTATTTTTTTTAAATAAATTCAATACCTTCTCTTAGTTAATAGTATTGAAATTACATACTTACATAATTACATGTACACAAAAATGGAACGAAAAAATATAATACATGCAGACAAAAATTAACAAAAAGATTTAATATGTAGGTAAAAAATTTAAAAAAAAACTACATAAAATGTATGTAGCAGAAAATAATAATCATATAAGAGATTTTAAAGGAACAAAAACAATGCACAATACCATTAGTTTTAACAATGGCGTAGAGACCAAAATAACTATCAACTAAACAAATCTTAAATAGAATTCAATATTATCTAATACGTTGTAAAATGGAATGCTTATCTAAATTAATAAATTTATAAAAATACTTATACAACAAGATCACCAATTTCTTAGTTTGCTCACACGTATTGTATCCATTGACGACCTGGCTATTTGCGTTAAGAGGTTGTTCATAATTATTTTCACGTAAGGTGACAATGTAGAAGTTTAACGTACTTAGTGCTTTCTATTCCCCTAAGTGTTAACTCAAAATTTTGTCAACGTCTTTCAATTTTTCTGATTTTACAATAATCCCTCGTTGAATTTTATTTGGATTCATCATATTAACATGCATGCCTTTTTTGCAAACGCTTTTGTCCTCTCCTATTTCTGCTCCACAGTGAGGTCCTCCTTTTATAAGTGCGTTGTTTCTTGTAGATTTCCTCAGTAAAAAGCGTTTACTCAGAGAAAATTTAAAATGCCACGCAGCGGGAATTTTAAATACATTTTGTATCGATTTTGTCTAGTCCAAATCATCACAATTTGTCCCCAATCGGACAATGGATGCATGATCCCCAATAACGTCAAGATATTCTTGGGGGTCTATTACGGTTTCTTTGGCTTTATTTATTCATTTTTTTGATGTTGCCAAAAACTCGGGCGGGGGAATGTAAGTGTCCAGTCATAGGAAACACAAGCTCAATTCGATTTACACTTTCAGAGCTCTTGAAATAAACCAACTGCAGCACATCTCCAACATGGTTGAGTTTTTGCTTTGTCCGTCACAGCCATCGGCGGTTAAAACGGACTGTGTGAATACCTTCAAAATTCATCTTTGTAAGGCAATCGAAAACTGCTGATGAAATTTCATTTGAACCTTTCACATGCTCATTTTCTGTCCAGCAGTAGCAGGTGACATTTTTTGGGTTCAATTTTTCAGCAGAAACACCTTCTACAATACAGAAGTTATATAAATACAGTTGACCACTGTAATATGCCGATTGGTCTGGAACTTTTAGGAATACTACATTTTATTGACAATCAAAAGATAATAATGCTACCATTCCATCCTTTTTCTTTTATAATTTGCTAAAGAATGCATTAGCCCTTAGAGAATGAACCCTTTTCATGCTTTTTCTCATGAACTTTTTCTGTTTTTATTCTTTCAATAAGCTCAATGAACTTATTACATACATTTGTTCGGGGCGAACCAAACCCTAAATTGCAGCATTTTGTAAATACTTTCCTAAAGCAGGATGCCTTTGCTTGCAATTCTGCTTCTGCTTGCACATTGTACATTTTTGCTAGTTTATTTATAGGTAAATCACCAGACAAATATTTTCTGGCTACTTCTGAGCTTCTATAGTAATGTGGTTCTGAGCATTTTAGAGACCATATAAATGTTCTGATATTCTCTAGATTTAGAGCGTATTTAATAGAACAGTGCTCTCATTCACGTTTTTCAAGAAAATTCGAGCCCTGCGTAATAAAATGTCTCATTACCGTGTGCATTCTGTGTTTTGTAATGCACAAAATGACGAAAAATCATCTTTGACATAAAGGTGCAACAGGTTTATCTACTAGTTTTACTATAAAAATCGTTTGAAATGTTTGATTTTGGTGCTTCCCAGTAACGTTACGCCTTCGGTGTTTGGTTTGGTCTACTTCAAAAGAAAATTGTCTTACATAATTTTGGCCTTGAGATTGAAAAACAATCCATGGAAATAATCCTTCATTTTTAATTGGGAGCATCCGAAGTTTTTCTTCTTATGATAGCAGTTGGGTGCTGTTGGTAATTTTTGTGAGGAATACCTAGAAAATAAGATGAAAAATTTTAACAATCATAATAAAGTAAATACTTACGAAGAGTAAAGAAACCTTGCGGGTAATCAGTACCGAACACAATAAATGTGGCTATTATCACAATAATTAAAAAATTCAATATATAATGTTTAATTTATGTTGTCAAAGTTTATTAGTCTATGACCATTCCATGACCTTGTCAAGCCTTGTTTATGGTTGTTGTTTCGGTCTGTCTGTTGGCTTTGTCAAGTAGAATTTAAATTTGTCATCATTATCATTTCATTCGTACTCTGCGCCTTGTAGCAAAATGTTACGCGTTTTATCTAATGCTATTAGACAACAAAAAGCAAGCTTCTCCTCTTTTCCGGCCCCTCAGGTTAAGCCCGAAATCTTGTACACTGGAGTAAGTAAAACTATTTACATGTATAACCCATGCCGGTATCTACGAATGTCTTTCGAATGAAATTTGTACAATATTTTGCGTACCATATTTTTATGCGTCTATAAGTTGAACAGTTACAATAGTGTCATTTATGCGTATATTTTATAAGTATTTATAGAATGTGATAAGTCTTGAGTAGTGATTCTGTGTGAAACGTGCGGAATATACGCACATATTTCGCAACACATTGAAAATAAGAAAAATGCATATTAGTTGTGTTAACATAACCGGTTTGCTTTTATTGGCACTTTTCCCTATTACATGTGTGAATAATAAGTTAAACCTAGATAGTAGCTGGGGTGCAGTGAAGAATGAATGATTAAATGGATTCGATTTTTATGTATTTCAGTATCATATATATATTTTCGTTATAAAAAATAGGTGTGGACCAATCTTAACTACATTTCATCGTCCGATTCATCAGCATTGGTATGATATTTAAAACAGTGGCTGACATATTAAAATAACCATACTAGAGGTCAGTCTAAATCTGGAAATTTCGGATAATATCCAATAAACAGTATAGGCATGAAGCGTCTAAAAGTAAAAACCGCCAAGTCTACGTTTTGTTTAACTCTAATCTAAAATACTTAAATATACCTCTTTTATGATGTTAACAACTGTCGGTTCGTGATGGAAAGGCATTATGTTTTTAAAAATAAAACGCAATTTGTTTTGTACTTATTCCACATTGGTAAATATGCTTTACAACATGCCACTCTTTTTCTTCACGAAAGATTACTGAATTCCGCCAAAAATAATGCAGTTCTGTAGGAAGTTTAAATGTAAATGGGAAAATGCTAAATTATCATACACGGGAATCTGCAAATCCGATAATTTTCGTGAAATACGAATACAATATCAATATGAAAAGCTTCTCTGACCCTAGCCACATTCTTTTTTGTTTTTATTGAGTTGTCTATTACATACTGCTAACTTAACAGCCCTTCCAAAGTCATCTGATGCGATCCGTCAAGACGTGACCCGCACCTTTGAGTTTACTCCTGCGGCAAACAAGTGTCTTAGTCGACATTTGTTCGCTGACATGATTGTCTTGTTGATTTATTCTGAGATCTCACCGTCTCTGTTTGCTAGGTAACCATGGTTACATATTCTGTTTGGTTTTAATCTAAGATAAATTATTCACTGTATATTTAACGCCTTCCACTGAAATCATGAGTGACATTCGTGGCTGTATTACACAGGCGAATTCGGCTTGTTTAATAATTAAATAGTATAAAAATGGTTTCTTACTTAAGAATTTATTCGCAGCAGAACGGGTTAAACCGTTTAATGGTTACTTTTTAAAATTTTCAGATCTTCATCAATAATGAATGGCACAAATCTGTGTCGGGAAAGACATTCCCGACTGTAAATCCAGCCACCGGAGAAGTCATCGCTGAAATTCAAGAAGGCGACAAAGCTGATGTCGATAAGGCTGTCAAAGCAGCTAAAGAAGCTTTTAGGTAGGGTGTTATGTTTTCATCTATAATATTTGTAAAAATTTGTTTAACAGGATTTTGGGAAACCAAATCATATTCATCCTAAAATTTCGTGGGGTTGCTATATTCCAGAAAATAAGCGACAAAACTCATAAATGTCAAATAAAGATTGCAATGTGTTCAATAGCCTTTCTATTCATCTATCTAACTGACCTTCAATTTGCCGAGCATGATAATTGAAGTACATCAAAATATCCATTTAATTAGAAACAATTCAGATAGTGTGGAATTCATTTTTTGCAATATTTTTTCATTAAAAAGTGAAACAGTATTAGCCATTGCAGAGGTTTTTTTTAAGTGCCCTAGTAGGTATATAAGAATTCATTCATTGGAGTTGGCAAACCAAAAACCAACCAAGATGAAAATCACAATCAAATAATTTCACATAAGAACTCAGCCAATTGGTCATTTAGTCTTTTTAAAATTAGTTAGGCAGTTCATGTATCAAGATTAATAGTTTTAGTGGGTGGGGGGGGGTTCGTTCGTAACATTTAACAAGTTCTTCATCTTTCCTCTGGTACTTTCACAAATTAAATTCTTTTAGACTACACAAAATTGGAGAGTCTGGCATCTTACTTTCAAAAAAATATTAAAATATAGGCCAATCCGATTATGTACTATTGAAAAAAGCAGGGAAAATGAATGTGAAAGATCATTTACAAAATTAAATATTTTTTGTTATTTTAGTAAAAATTACAAGTGACTAAATGAGCGATCACGCAGATATCCTAGACTTAATCATGTGTTTCTGCACATGCTTCAAGTAGTATGGAGGTTTAATCTATTTTATGACAAGTTAAGGCTAAAAAATTAACCTAATTTTGAATTTTTCTTTCAGAATTTTTTTAATTGATGAATATTTGATTTATATAATTGATTTATATTGTATGAATATTTGTCGGGAAATATTCATTTATTTATTAATCGTTATTAACTTAAATAATTTAAATGAGCCTGCGATAATTTAAATTAACCCTTACATGAGTTGGTTTACCGCTGAAGCGCTTCTGTACTAATTGGGAACTGAAAAATTTTGCAGGTTGGGTTCACCGTGGCGCAGGACGGATGCTTCCGAACGGGGCAGGCTCTTGAATAAGTTGGCCGACCTATTGGAGAGAGATCATGTTTATCTTGCCGTGAGTATTTTTATAACATTGCTTACATTTCCAGTTATCACTACTGTGCGCGGGTCAATATTTTTTTTTTATTAATTAAATAGAAATAGATTGTAGATATATGTTATTTGCTACAAAACTTATCATATTATTGAGTTTCTACAGTTCGCGTGATTAATAATTGCAATAAAGCCTTATTATCTTTTGTATAGTGCTAGTAATACCTATTTTAACACATTTTTTTGTGGGAATTTTATTTCAAAACCACACTGAAAATCAGTGAATTTTCAAAATCGTTTGTAAAATGCGTGTTTTGTCATCTTCCATGCTCTAATAATCTATACTGTATCGCAGAAAATACATGTATCAATCTGCCTGTCTGTCACAAGAACTCCTCCCAAACAGTAACGATGTGAAATTTGCACATGTTATTTCTAAGTCAACTGTGCTGTTTTCAACTTTTAACATTATTATTAATTGACGGGCTTTGTATGATATATTTGATGTGTTTCATGAGGTACGCTACACGGTGATATTTTCAACTTTCAACCTTAAAACATTAGCTTACTTGTCTAAATGTTAGCACCTTCTATCACGGGCGTAGCTGGGTAGGAAATACTAGTAATATATAAAAACCGCGTTTACTTCCCATTGTCTCCCACAAACAATGTCTGGGAGTATACGAATTCTTAATGGAGGCATCTCAACAGAAGTTCTTCTATGAGAACTTCTTGTTATTAAGTCTCTCGACCACTCATTTTTCAGCGGATATACACACCTGAATTCATGACCTTGTCTTTGGCCGAACTTTGTAGAGATGATATTACTACGAGTTCTCCATGTTCGTTAAAGAACTGATGTTAATGAAATTTATCTAATTCTCAGCTGAGTAAGGCATTTAACTCTTTTAGTTCCAAACGGTCTGTGAGGCTTTTTTGCAGTCTCAAATTTGCGGTGATAAAAGGGTTAGTGGGGATATGTAACAATAAACTATCAATATTTATAATACCTGACAATAAATTTACTGAATAAGCAATTGTTTTGTCAAGAGACTTTTATTTTTTTTTTAAAAACATTCATTCATATCTATAATAATATAAATAATACTGAAAGATAAGACCCATTCCTAAATATGTTTACTGATATCAGATTTATTATCACAATTTTAATTTATTTCTCCTTTATAAATTTCATAACAGTCGTTTTTATATTGGTAGCAACAAGATAATACAAGTATGTGCAATAAATATTACACTATTCAATAATAATTTATAAGATTGATTAATTTTTTTATTCCCGGTCACGCATGCATATACCAATATCACCAATTCCTGTGAAATCCCATACAAAAAAATTATCAGACCCAAGAGGGAATCAAAATATTTTTCACAAGACTGAAATGAATTCTTAACACTTTGTTTGCCAACAAATTTTATGCAAAATGTTAAGTAAATGATTCTTGATTTTTAATTCAGAAGAACATACAAAATATATAGCGCGCGTAAGATAGGTCTTTTACCGGTCACTTGCGACCCCCATATTCATAACCAACTAATTGGATCAGCATTTAATTGGTAAAATTCCATTATAATATTTCATCAAGCATTATAGATATAGTCAATAGTTATTTCGGCTTCATGCCATCAGAAAGGAAATGGCTTTAAACTACAACTTATAATTTTGGTGGAACTAAATGCTTGCTAATTTTATCTACAGCATAAAATTAAATGGAGCATGTACTTTTTTTATAAATTAAGTTACAACTTGATACAATCGGGTTGGTAGCAGGCAGAGGATTAGTTATCAGTATCCAGGATAAGTGTGAGGATCTCAGTACAAATGACTGGCATTGTCCGGTGAATCTTTTATTCAATGCAGTCAGTTGGTTTACAGTTCAATTTACAATTATTTACAAGTTTATACACGTTATACAAAAGAAATACAAGAGAAAAAAATAATATGCAGCCCAGATAGAAATATTGAAATCACTAATATACCATTGTCACAAACATTCGACAAAGAAATATTGCTGTCCTTGGACATTATTAATCCCACATGCAGACTTGCGAATTCGTAAAAAACTTAATACCTCCCAAGATGCTCAAGTTTTTCATAAAAAAATAATATCACCAGGCTTGTAAATAACTTTTATTTGAGCTTAGTAAATAATATAAGAAAGTTTATTCACATTATATCAAAACTGAATCATTGTGGCAATGAACTTTCTTTCTCCTTGCCCTTCAAATATGTGATTCATTGAGAACAGACATGGTTAGAAAAAATGTCATTTTCCGTAAAAATGAAAAAATGTATTTATGTTATACTATTTAATTTTAATCATTCCAAGAATTCTGCCAATGAACTTTGTGAATTAATCTAAATATTTATTTCAGAATACTATTATCGTTAATTCAACAATAAATATTTTCGTAACACACATTGAGATGCACTAAATCAGGGGATCTCAACATTTATTCTAAAATATCGATAATATGGCAGGCACCACCTATTTTTTCAAAGTAAATCTATGGTTAGATATATTTTGTAAATATTAGACAAAAAATAATTGAACCCAGATGCGGAGATACAGCGTTAGTCTTTATTTGGTTTATTTTTGTCAACACATTTATCCAGTAAAAGATTTTTTGATCAATAAGCCGTGTTCTCAATAAAATTACTCAAATCATCTTCATTCAGCAAAGATAAATATTTTCGGTAAAGAGTATCTCCATAACAATCAAACGCTATTATCTCTGAACAATGTTTTTAGGACAACGCTGTTTTCCCACATATGGGCTCAATTGCTCATATTCCAAAAAATGAATACACATCAAGGTTGTCTAATATACTATATACAAAGTAAACATGTAAAAATTATAATATTAATTTTAAAGTCTGTTTAATTGTTGGTATTGCTTTTCATTGGCCGGTGCCTCAAAATAAGGAGAGTATGGTGGTATTGTTCATATTGGAAAACAATCATAAAGGTGCTCATCTGTGAGATATTTATTTTAATAAATTCATGTTTGAAAACAATGATTCACAGCGGCATGTGGATCACGAACGAATAAATTATCTTAAATGATGCTTTTTTTAAGAATAGAAACTTTTTTCTTTTCTCTGTATCAGTGCTCTGCAACCGGTGTGCCGCGAGATGGTCCACGGTGTGCCGCAGCGCAGTGCGTCCAAAATGAGAAAAAATCGAGCCACTCGGTCGCTATGGTCTCCGTTTAAATTATTCTCATTGAAACAAATATTTAATGGAATAATTATATAAGTCCTCGCACGGATAGTTCATCTGCAATGATGGGGAGTAAATTGAGGGTTGTCTCGTCTGTAAAATGATAAAAATCCTATCGTACAAATTACACATTGCTGCATAATATTGGGAAGCATTGATGGCGAATAATTTCCTGGTGGAATGATTGTATGCAATGAACGAATGTATCAAAATAATACACATTATCAAGCCAAGACCCTTAAATACGTATTTTTTCTTTTGGAAATATATCCATCCCGATTGTTTCGCACAGCATGTGAACACGTGACTATTATTGAAAACAGAAAGATTATTTTGAATTTGACCAAACAAAAAATGGGCACTACTTTTATCCACTCAACTTAGCTTAAATAATGCTTAGTAGCTAACTTTTCCAACTTTAACAAATGCTTTTTTTATTACTTGTAATTATCAAAACAAAAAGAAAATTTAGTGTGCTAAATGTTCCATCACTTTGAAAAGGTAATATAGTTTAATTGGCTTTATTTAAAAATATTTTAGCCACTATTTCAAATTCGTCAAATAAAAACAAATTAATGTATTGTAAGTTTTGTTTATGAAATTTACAAATTTTGGCTTGTAGTGCGCCGCGAAATATTTATGAGTGCTTAGTTTTGCCGTGGGTGAGAAACAGGTTGCGGAGCACTGCTCTATATTACAGAAGTCCTCTATTGATATTAAAGATTTTATCATAACATCATTCTGAAGGTCAAAAATTTTGTGCTCAAGTTGTTCTCCCCCCAACCAGTGCTCTAGCCGAGTGACCAGACAGCATAAACATGTCGACTTATGCAGACAAATGAGTTTGAATTACATATTTATTCAACAAGTATTTCAGATACATGTTTAAATAAAATTGAAATGAAAACAAAATCTGTCACAATCGAAAAGCGGCGCGCTTGCAAATCAGTAAGCGGATGCCATGGTGCCTGCGGTCACGGGGTTGGGAATCTCTGCACTAAATATAGATAAAAAATTTACATGACAGATATTTTTATTTTTGTATATCTTTCTTTCGGTTTACACATCAAGTTCTAAATAAACAAGTATGTTCAAAACTCTAATGAAATGTATATATTTATTCTATGATAAGCAATCAAACTCATACTGTATAGTAAGAGAGTTTAATAATCATATATATTAAAATCGTCAGTGGTATTTCGTGATATATGTAGCATATGTAACGGCACACTTGACCGTTTTGAATATTTTTAAGTGAGTAAGTATATCAACGGTGTTTTGATCAATTGATGTAGCCCTCAAAAAATACGAAAATGAGTTAATGATTGGATCTCATTTTAGAGACGACCAAGCTAGTCTTAGCCAAATGGTGTAAATTAGAAAAATAAATGACTACTTTTTGGAAGGGAAACATCGTTTTACATTGGTTTTAGATTTAAAAATTCTAACCTGGCCACTTGATGTAAGCCACTATTATATCGACAGTCCCTATGTATAATTCTGTATCAGCAAACATGAGGATTTACAGGAGTGCATTTCAAAGATTCATAACGCAACTCACCATATAATGTTTTCGATAAAAACTGTTTTTACTCTTTCCTGAAGAATTTCAATTTTGAGGGTTACATTAATTGGCCAAAACACCGTCGATATTATAACTGCAGAAATGCTTATGAAATTTACGATTTTTTTTATTTTTGACATTTACGTAATTGTTTATTTCGGGTTTCTATGATAACAATCCACAACAAGCCAACCCGACCCCTTGGGTCAATCAATGAAACGTATCTCAATTTTAGGAAATTTCGAGTTACTTTTAGTATTTCATAAAATGATATAATACTGTCAGTGACAATGAGAATTATCAAAAGGATTAACTGATACAAAGAAAGCTCATTATTTTTTCTGCTGAAAACACTTTCTTGTTAATGATTGATTACTTGGGAAACCTTTTTGGGCTGTCTTGTAAAGTAAAGAAAAATTATGTACGTTTCTTTGACCCTAAGGGACCTTAAAGTATTAGTATGAATTATTTGTGACATTTAAAATATGTATTTTGGTTGCTAGGACTTTAACAAGTTTGCGTTGTTGTAGTCATGCCCGCGTTCATGTTGGGAGCAGTACCGGGTAACAAGTAAAAAATTTGTTACTCTGTTATTCCACTTGTCAGACCAAATGCAAATACAAAATAAAAGATTTTCAAATTTGGATTATTGAGATTTTGTACACTTCCATGTATTTTGTCACTAACGACCCGGGTTTCGCCTTTCGGCATCTTCAGGCATTCGAGCACACGAATGGACTCGAACTGAGAGACAGTAAACAGTTTCTAACGCTTATATAGAAGATACAAATGCGACAAATATCATTTACGAGGAAATACATTATACGTCTGAGAGCCACACCGATACCTGAGTTAAAATTTCGGAAATCGTCGTAATCCTTATTTTGTAAACACCATATTACCAGAGTGGCGATTGCCGAAGGCGGTTGCCGCTTTTCAACTTCTTTTAGAAATACCATAAAAACATGGGGGATCATAAATTATTTTATCAGGAAATTTTAGAAATTAATAGAGGCCAGTTATACTCCTTACCAATCTTGAATGAGCAACTGAACCTTCCTAATTCTCCGCTATTATATCCGATACGTTGAAACACCTAACAGATTTCACTAAATGTGGAATGATTGTATATATTTACCCATTCGTCGAATTACATCCCGTCAAAACCCACAATACTATTATAATTGTAAAATCACTGGTATTTCTAAAAGAAGTTGAAAAGCGGCAACCGCCTTCGGCAATCGCCACTCTGGTAATATGGTGTTTACAAAATAAGGATTACGACGATTTCCGAAATTTTAACTCAGGTATCGGTGTGGCTCTCAGACGTATAATGTATTTCCTCGTAAATGATATTTGTCGCATTTGTATCTTCTATATAAGCGTTAGAAACTGTTTACTGTCTCTCAGTTCGAGTCCATTCGTGTGCTCGAATGCCTGAAGATGCCGAAAGGCGAAACCCGGGTCGTTAGTGACAAAATACATGGAAGTGTACAAAATCTCAATAATCCAAATTTAATATTGAAATTCCATCAAGCACCCTCAGTCGATGTCTTAAATTAAAAAAAAAAGATTTTCACATTTTTTTTGTACTGATTCCACAATTTTCAGTTAAGTTCATCGTGAGTATTTCAACTTATTTTTCATCATATCTGTTTAGTTGACAATATTCGCGATGTACGAAAACAGCCTTGATCATTATATAAAATTGTGGAATCAGTTTAAAAAATTTGAGTTTTATTTTACTTGATATAATTAACCCATTCGCTGCTCAATTATATCATGATGTTGCTGAGATGCTGCAAAAAATTTAAAATCTGCAAACATAAATTACATAGATAACAGTTTCTTGCATGTATGATGAATTCACAGCCGGTGATGATATATACAAATTATCCTTTATGTGTAAATATTGATGGTAGTTTTTGTATATTTCAGAGCTTGGAGACGTTAGACAATGGAAAACCATACCTGATGTCTCACCAGGCTGATGTTGTCGCTAGCGTTAATAGCCTTCGATATCACGCTGGATGGGCTGACAAGCATCACGGAATAACGGTACCAGTTGATGGAGACTACATAGGCTACACCAGGCTGGAACCAGTTGGTAAAATATTTTTTTTCCTTTACTTTAAGGCGGTGGTTGGCTCTGGGCTCGTTGGCACTTATGTTAAAGGTGTTCCAACAATTTGATTAGAATGTGTTTCGATTAATATGCATGTTTTTTTTTTTAAATTAAGCCCTTAACCTCCCTCCCTTTGTGGTCAGAAGCAAGCCATTTATGGTACCCGTCTTTGGTTGTCGACCACTGCTATAAGGCATTACACCACAATTCAAATCTCTTCAATGATACACTCAACTAACATTATATAACAGAAATTTTTTAAATAAATAACTTAATAATACACCTGATTATATTTTTGCATGGTATAAGGAAACGGACCAATATTTTTTACGCTGATTTTTTTGCATTTCCACAATTATAAAAGACGAAAAGTATCATTAAATACATTATACGTATATATATTTAAATACGCTTTGGCGCTTTGTGAATATTGGAATCGTCATTTTTGCCATTTGGCGAATTTGAAGATGCAGATGTTCACGACTCATGCATGACTTGTCATTGTTTTGACACATTTATGTTGCCCTTCTATGTTTCGATTTTATTCCCTTTCTGGTTTTTTTTTTATTTTTTAGTGTCTATTGAATTGAATAAATGAATTCCTCACCAATATTGTTTTTCTTGACGTGTTACGAATTGTTTACAGCTTAGTGCACTTGTATCTTATGACACTATTTTTATATATAAATAAAAAATAAATTTGGATTATTTTTTAGTTCGAGAATTTAATATTTTAGGGGTATTTTAAGTAATGGAACCTATCTCCCATTTTTTATGGGCACCTAATCTTTTTTTTACACGGTTTCCCCTGTATCCCCTGTGCAAAAAGAGAATCAGATTTTTAGCAAACAAGGTTGATTGTTGAGATGGTTGTATGACTGAATAGCAAACGGTTCTCGTAAAATAACTTCTGTTAAGATGCCTCCACAAGGTGTTCATGTGCTCCACATTCAGAGCAGACATGGTAAAAATAAATATATATCTTCATTTATTTGGTTAACGTTTCAGGTGTGTGCGGTCAGATAATCCCGTGGAATTTCCCTCTCTTGATGGCCGCATGGAAACTGGGACCGGCCCTCGCAACCGGGAATACAGTGATTCTCAAACCTGCCGAGCAGACTAGTCTGACCGCTCTTTACTTGGCCCAGCTAGTCAAAGAAGCCGGATTTCCACCGGGAACGGTTAATGTTGTTCCTGGATTCGCTCCTGCCGGTCAAGCGCTGCTGCATCATAAGGATGTTGACAAAATCGCTTTTACTGGTAATATATACATTTGTGTTTACATGGTTATATGATTTTTATTTTTATAATGAAATTTCTTATCGTGATATTGTATTGGGGCAAATGTGACAGTGTATATCGTCACCATACTGGCAGAAGTTGGTAGGTAACAAATTGCTAGTTCCAAGTAAAACAGCAAATGAAAATTTGAGTTTATAAAATTACGTCTCTAGCTTTAATTTTTTATGTTAGGTAGATAATTACAATATCAGAATACAGATGGATTTATGCCGATTGCGTTGTATTTTCTGTCATACTAGTCTATGGTGGCAAGAAATTAATCTTTTAGTTCCTTATGTGGTTCTCAGGACCCTAAAACCGTCGCTCATTATAAAGTATTCTTTGACCCATTATGATATAATGGTTTATTTCTTTTTGTTGTTACTTTGACATTGTACAATATAAATATTATGTCGCCCTGAGATCTTTGTCTAATATATTTGATCATATACTTCTTCTTGGACCGTATTCCTCCACTTCCCTTCTTGGTCCAGGATGCCGGAACCTCAATGGTTGGAAGAAGGGGTAAAATGGGTTGGGGTTATCTGAAGGCATCTGCAGCACATGTCCAACCACGTTTCAACGTCTCTCCAAAATTGCCAACATAACAGGCCGTCGCTTGGTCCTTTCCTTTAACCTCTGAGACTAACCTTACCCCTAATATCCCACGCAAAGTATCTATTCTTCGAGTACTGATAGAATGCAAGAATAATAAAATAGTAAATAGAATGATTTTATAAAAAAATTGTGACACCAACTGTGATGAAATATACTAGATTGTTTTACATTAATTAATTTTATGAATTTAAAGGTTCTACTGAAGTAGGCAAGATTATCCAGCAAGGTTCAGCTTCCAGCGGTTTGAAGAGAACTACTCTAGAGTTGGGTGGGAAATCTCCAAATATCATCTTTGCAGATGTGGATGTGGCAGAGGCTGTCGAACAGGCTCACTTTGGACTCTTTTTCAACATGGGACAATGCTGTTGTGCAGGTAATTCGTTTTAACACTCGCCTTCCTGAGTTAAAAAAAAGTGCTTTCGCTGCGTTGTTCAGTGATACACATGAGTGATTTAAAATTAAATTAGTAAAAAATCTTGAAAATAAGAATTAAATTTAAAAACTGAAAACATTGGTCAAACAACGTACCCCAGTAACAGAAGCGACACTCCTGAGCCTCTGTCTCGATCGCTCTCATTAGTAGGTGGGTGAGTGTGAGGCGTGAAGTATTTCCTGCACTTGATTGTGATGAATTTATTCCTGTTTTTCGACCAAATATTTGTTTTGCCCGATGAATGCTTGTTATTATTTTATTCAATACTTTAAATTTACTGATTATACACAATCCCAGGATCATAATTCTTTCCATAAACTGTATATTATGACAAAGTTTATTTTAAGCATAAAGGCTAGGTTATTAAGCAAAATGTTTTTCATCATTTCCCAAGCTCTGTATCTGTGTGACGAATCACGTTTTGAATGTTCGCTCCTCAAATGTAGTTTGAAGGAATAAAAAAACCTAAAATCTGAACCCAGTATGTATTATATTTATGAAAGTATTTAAATTATTAGAAGCAATATAACACCTCACAAGGCTAGTGTGCCAAGTCCAAATTTATTTTTTCTGCCAGCGAATTAGGGGTAACTTGTGAATTTGTAAATGTTATTGTTGCCGGATCGCTTAAGTAGGAAGCATTGCAATATTTTGAGCCTCGAGTGCAAAGTTTGTATTTTAAGATTTCATTATGAAACCCCAAAACTAAGTTTTTGTTCTTGTGTGTTTGCCTGTAAACCATTGTAAAAAACAACGACATTGGACCATCACTTTTATTTTTATAATGAGAAAATATTTTAAGAAGAGGTATGAAGTCTTAGCCATTATTTATTGGTTATAAATAATTACACTCTCTGTTGGATAGTATTCACTTGGTACACTTGAATTTTTATTTCAACAGTTAGCACTTTGGATTATTAGTATTAACTTAGTACACTTAAAATTTGACTATTTTCATGGAATGAGTCATTATTTATTTATTTGATATCGTGGAAGTTTTGCACTCTAAGCTGACAATATTTCTTAAAAAAAATATACCAAAATCATCTAAAAAATAAACATAACTCAAACCTAAATCATTCATGAAGAATGGAAACATGGTTTGCAGTTTTGTTTTAAAGTGTCGGATTTTATTGACAAAAAAATTAATTTGCTCTCAGGTTCACGGACTTACGTAGAAGATAAAATCTATGATGAATTTGTTGAAAGGAGTGCAGAAAGGGCGAAGAAACGAGTCGTCGGTAATCCGTACGATCTAAACACAGAACAAGGACCCCAGGTAAAATACTTAAAGTACCAATCAAAATAATTTAATATCTGACAGTAATTATCTGAAATTATTAATTATCCCAATGTGGAGCATATGTACTTAAATCCATAAATCAATTTATCAAAGCCATCGACGTTGACCACTCTGCTACAACAGGCCTGGGTAGAAATTATACATGAATTAGATTATTAGTATTTGAGTAGCCACTCAATTATATCTTTGATTTTGACAGATCGATGAAGAGCAACGCGGAAAGATTATGTCGCTGATTGAATCCGGAAAGAAACAAGGAGCTCGTATTGTGGCCGGCGGAAAGACTTGGGGAGATAAAGGATACTATGTGGAGCCTACGGTCTTCGCTGATGTAAAGGATACCATGGATATCTCTCGGCAAGAGGTAATTTTCATCTGTAACTATTATAATTATATATTAAAATAAATTGTAATCGGTTTATATATTTTGAAATGTTGTACGGTTTTTTTTGATGCTATCTCTTTTTACCAGTTAACTAAATTTGAGTATGGCAACATTCCTAATGCAACGGTGGCGTCCTCGCTACCGGGTAAGTTAAATTGCTACATTTATAATTATTAACACAAAATTTTATATGGATACTTAAGATTTATATTTTATCAGTTGTTAATGTTTGCGATAAGTGAAATTGGTTCTGATTTATATGATCGATAAGAAAAGTGGAAGCAATACATATCAAATTGTGTTTTATTTTTAAAATATAATGCCATTCCACCAAGAATTAACAGTTAACACTTTAAAAGTGATCAAAATAATATTAAAAAAATGGCGAAAACATCAGTTAGCGGGGTGTCAAACAACGGAGTATTACTGTACTACCACAGAATGGTCAGATGTACAGTTAAAAGTAAAGAAAATAAGATTAATAAAATTGAGAACTAACAGTTTGACAAATGTGTAGTTTCGAAGCAGGTTTGCACCTGAAATAATTTATTGCTACTTTTCATCCTATGGGTGTTATTTTTTTTGATTGGGACTTTAGTTAGCAGCAATTTGAATCAAAGTATGTTTTGTCACGGTCAATAGCGTCAATGTAAATTGTGTACCAAGAATTCAAAATATATATTGGTGGTGATATACAGTGAGTATCTAAATTATAGTGAGATGTAACGCCATGTTTTTTACATGCAATAAGCACACTGTCATTAGTGTGCTATTACATGTGTGAATAATGTGCTATGAATCAATTGACCTCAAACATTTAAAATACATAATTTGCTTTATTTTTACGCATAGATCTTCGGACCCGTGCAGCAGATCCTGAAGTTTTCCCAATTGGATGAGATCGTGGAGAGAGCCAACGATTCTGACTATGGATTGGCTGCTGCCGTTTTCACTAAAGATCTTGATAAAGCTAACTACATGATACAGGTATGTTTTGCAATAACCCTCCAATATTGAAGTTATGCAATCTTCGAATTTTATTCAAATAATTGTATATTATTCAGCATATGGTGAACTCATGGTGAACACAATGGTGAACTCATCGAATTGTAAAGAAGATGTGATACACGTATTAATGTACACTTACAGTTGATGACTTCCACTATTGAATCATTATTGAAACAAGTTCTCTTGTGTCTACTAAGTGAATATATAAACATAAACACTTGACCTTTGTATATCACAGTCCTCCTACAGCACAGTTTTGATATAAAATGGTAGGTGAATTGTGACATAATTATTCAGTTTAATGAAAAGTCATTAAATAAAAATATTTCACCCATGATTTGATCATCCTATAAAATTCGACTGAATATTCAAGATATCAAAAAAACAATGAAAGTACTTGGTTTTATCAAAGAACAGCTAGTCGAAATGTTAGATGAAGCTAGACAGAAGCGATTGCAGCGAAAACACTTACATGACTCATTTAAATTAATATGACAAAAAAGTATATAAGTCAATTTCTAAATTTTTTTTGAACGCAAAGCTTAATTTTGTATTAACTTCAAACTTCGTATGATACAGATTTATATTATACATTTTTGTGGCAGTCTAGTGCATATTTCATTATCCGATTTTAATTTCCAGGGCCTGCGAGCTGGCACAGTTTGGGTCAATTGCTACAATGTCTTCTCACCGCAATTGCCTTTCGGAGGGTTCAAACTCTCAGGCCACGGCCGAGAGAATGGACCGTACGGCATCAGAGCCTACACGGAAATCAAAACGGTCATCACTAAAGTTTTGCAAAAGAACTCGTAGAGCGGAATATTGAAAAAAAATTTACAGATTTTACTCAAAAACTAAATATGTATGTATAATCACAGAAATTGATTTAAGATTACCGTTTTGAAATAGCAGCAATATTTTTAATTTGAATGATATATCTTTTATTATGGGTTTGTATAAAATACAAAACTGTTCTATAATAAAATTGCAACTCAAGTTTTTCATTTATTCAAAAAATCATCAAAAACCGTGCTATAAATATGATGTATGTAAACTATTGACATAAGAATCATTTCTCTGAAGTTGCACAAAAAATATACAAAACAGTTATAATTGTTTTCAGAAAATTAATGGACAATACCATTAATGATATTGAAAGTTATTTGTGTTCATAATCTAGTCTACCAGGCATGAGAATAAATACCTTACCCAAATAAAGAAATATTTTATTATACTAAAGCACAAAAATTATTGTTGAAAGTGTATGTTTTTCTACTATAAAAAACGTGAAAAATGATTGAAATCTATTAATGAGAAAAATGGTGAGAGTTGGCGACATTAAGCCATTCCTTTTTGTTAATGTTTAATACAGTAATTACAGATATAATTTAAGACATCGACTGAGGGTGCTTGATGGAATTTCAATATCAAATTTGGATTATTGAGATTTTGTACACTTCCATGTATTTTGTCGAGTTCGAGTCCATTCGTGTGCTCGAATGCCTGAAGATGCCGAAAGGCGAAACCTGGGTTGTTAGTGACAAAATCTCAATAATCCAAAAAAAAAAACAGTATGAATTATTGATTTGTTGAGGCAGTTGGTGGAATAATGTTAAAAGGAATGCTTGCTAAATCAATTAATTCATTTAATTAGCTGTATTTTATCGATTTCAGGAATGTTTGGAAAGTATCATTTGAGTCGTATAGTATCAAAAATAGTATCGAAATTGAACTAATGCTGCCACACTATTCTTCCGGCCATAGTATGGCTAGAAATAAAATTTTGGTATCAAAATCATGTACATGTGGTATAAAAATGTAAAAGAAAATGATGCTTGCTACCAAAATCAGAACAATTAACATCTTTGGAAACAGAAGTGAACGGTTTGGTAAATCATACTTTCGACCAATCACAAAGTCACCCTAAGTGATGTCACAATATGGCGGCCACTCATACAAATTTAAAAAACTCAAAAACGCCAACAAAACGTTTTTCCTATTTATCTCGAAACTTTGAATAACGGATAGTTCTACTTTTGATACTATACAACTCATTCAACAATTTTTCTTATTAATAAATGTGTCTAAGAATTGGAAACATTTCACTCACCCTCAATATGAAATGATGATTTATTATTGGAAACAGTATTGAAAAAAAAAATTGTAATGTTAAGGCAAACTGCTCGGTCTCCGAGAGCTATATGAAAATTAAAAACCTGTTATTGACTGTTAACATTTAATATTTTTTTATTACTTTAATCATAAATTTCGCCATTATTCTAGTCTTAAATTGAATGGTTTCGGTTATAAAATGATGACCAATGTAGTTTGTACTTATTTTTATACTTTTTGTATACCACAATAAAGTTGCTAGAAAATTTTTCACATTTATTTCTATTTAAACTCCGATAATAATATCAACGGTATTTTTGCCAATTGATGTAACCCTCAAAATTGAAATTGTTTAGGAGAGATTAAAAACTGTTTTTATCGAAAACTTTATATGGTGAGTTGCGTTAACTGTAAATTCTCATGTCTGCAGTTGAGGGATTATACGTAGGGAGTGTCGATATAGTGGCTTACATCAAATGGCCGGGTGAGAATTTTTAAACATAAAACCAATATAAAAATGATGTTTCCCTTCCAACAAGTGGTCAATTTATTTTTCTTAATATATATCATTTGGCTGAGACTTGCTGTGTCATCATTAAAATGAGATCCAATCATTAACTCGTATTTTTTGAGGGTTATATCAATTGGCCAAAACACAGTCGATACTCTGATACTTGAATTGAAGAGGAAGTGATGGCATCACATAAACGACAGGAGGTAAGATAGAAAATAACCATAAATTGATACTATCTAGTAGTATAATCTAGAATTTTTTTATTCAAACTGTTTAAGAATCGTTAGAGAGATCTCTGTCGGATTACATGTAGAGTTATAATGATATTTGTGATTCCTTCCAGTTTTTCTGAGATTATAACACACATGTTTTTCGTTTTTTGGTATCTGTGAATTTAGGGTGTGTTTTGTAATTGATGTTGTCTTATAATGGCTGTCAAGAATGCAGCAGTAGAAATTGGCAGGGAAGTTGTCAGTTTAACACGACACAAAATATTCTATCATCTTCCCGCAATTGTCTTTTTTTCTTTGTTGAGATGATGAACCGGTGTTCCACTGTATATAAATATGTCTGCTTTCAATGCTTTTTATTTTCATTGTATGACTGTTTGATATAAAAAATTTTTCATGATGTTCTTTCTTATAAGTTTGTTCATTATAGTCGAGGGAATACAGTAAATATATTTTTATACTACTTCCGTTCCTGATTTGGAGCATATACACTTAACAGAAGTTGTAAAACGATAAATGATTGTAAGTCAGTTGCTCTTTCTTCAGAGAGGATAAATAAAAGATAAGTGGTGAGCTTTCTATGGTACATTTTGAGAGGGCTGAAAACATTGGAGAAATCCATACCATTCAATACAAATACAATATCAATTGAAAAATCAATGTATGAAAGTTTCCATTTGGGGATTGTAAACAGTGATCGCGCAACGGAATGGACAAAGCCCAAGAGCATTGACCATTATGCTGTTAAGGTGATTCTAAGCGGACATAAAAAATTGCGCATGGCAGACTAGATTTCAGGATCTATGATGCGCAAAGATTCCGACTATATTGTTGCGGTTATGTCGGCAAATTTGTATCTGGCATCTGATATTGTGCAGTAGCGTGAAGTGAATTAAAACTATAATGTTTGACATTTGTCGGATATTCGACAGCTGTCGCTTTCTATCTCCTTCTGAGGTAGAGACTGTCTCTCTGTCGTCGAGAGGAGACTATAGCAAGGACGTCTCAAATTGTAACGATACTCCTATGAAATTTACGAAAGGAATTCAAAACATTTTTTATCAAACTACCCACCTTAATGGTTGACAATAAAAGGTGTAACAGTAATAAATCTACCTACACAAAATCAAAATAATTTTATCAAACTACCACTTTTACGGAGTGACAATAAAAATTGTAACAATAATCGTATGAAATTTATGAAAAAATCTTAAATTTTAACATTAAAAATTATTGTCGCCCGTAAAAGTGGGTAGTTTGTTAAAATCAAACTACCCACTTAAACGGGTGACAATAATCGTATGAAATTTATGAAAAAAATCTTAAATTGTAACAATAAAAATTATTGTCACCGGTAAATGTGGGTAGTTTGATAAAAAATATTTTGATTATGTGTGTAGATTTTTTGTCCATAAATTTCATATGATTATTGTTACACCTTTTATTGCCACCCATTAAGGTGGGTAGTTTGATAAAAATATTTTGATTTGTGTGGGTAGATTTTTTGTCCATAAATTTCATATGATAATTCTTGCAATTTTTATTGTCACCCATTAAAGTGGGTCTGTTCTAATTTTTCAGAGTTTGCAAATCATTTAATTGAAAATGATCATACTTTTAATAAAAATAATAACGTAGAAATACTCCATCGTGTAAATAAAAAAGGTATTAAAATGAATAGCCTAGAATTTTTAGAAATCAATAAAACCATTAACAGTAATGGAGGATTAGTAAATAACATTTTAAACAGAACAGGCGGCTCGCCATTATTAAATTTATTCCCGCTGTGTTTTTCACATCCAGGTGCCAGTAATTGATTTGTATATAGTGTAACAGTGTTTATACCTTACCCCCCTCTACACGTCCAGTAGAATGGAATAAAACCCACCCAACCCTTCATTTTAAATTTAAGAATTAGAATCATTGTTTACCTTAGAAATAAATAACCTTGCGATACGGTTAGTCTGAAGACGCTTCTTACAGAGGCGAAACGCGTCACGTTAGTGATAAACCAAGTGGAATAACTAAGTTATCAATTTTTAATTTAATTTTATATTAAGTTCAAATATTCTATTATAATTATTTTATAAATTGAATTTATTTGAACATGAAGGCCTTCAGTAGATCCACCTTTTGTTTTTAATTCACTTAAACACTTTTTACACTTTATTTATTGTACATCCCTTTCTCGCAAATAGTATTGCCAAACAGAAAATTCATAATAAATTGCGCATTTATTGTACTTTAAATTGTATTAAAGAGAGCTTTAATTATTCAAAATTAAAAACACTACAGTAAGATGGCAAAAACATCACCACATCAACATATGCAGGTGGCGTGTATAAAAAATGATTCCAACTGATTTTTGTGGATAATGTTGCAAAAAACAATTGTCAATCAAAATTTTCGAGAGGGAAATAAATTTATCCTGTCAATATTGGCCGTAATATCCATTGCGTTTGATTTTTAAAATATTATTCACTCAGGATTTCCGGTAAGTATGTGCAATACGATAATGTTGCCGCATTAGTACCTTGGCTTGATGTTTCATACACGACCACACATGGTTGGTGGCAAATTGCTGTAGAAAATGTTGGTAGTTTACAAGCCGCGTAAGGTTTCAAAAAGGTCAGGGTTTTTATATGGAGACTAAAAATGCATTATTATTTTTTCCCAAATTGTATAATTTTTGGTCACATGTACACACAACATTAAAATGTGCCAGGCATTGCACACGTTGGGTTCAAATTATCAAATAATCCTAAATCACAAGTGAAATAGTACCTTTTTTTCTCCAATGGATGAATTCAGTGGTAACATTGGAATCATTGTTTAACTTGGAAATAAATAACCTTGCGATATAGTTGCTTCTCAAAGGGGCAAAGCACTTGTTACATTTGATAACACGAGTGGTATCACAAAGTTATCAATTGAAATATACATATACCATAATTATATTACAGTAGGCTTCGCTTAACTGTAATGTTTGGAAACTACCATTATTTGATAAAAAATAATATGATTTTTGTAAATATATACAAAGTATTGTAGACATTTTCCATTTGAGAACATATAAAACAGCACTAATTAGTGTTATTAGGCACTAATCCGAAAACACTTTGAAATACACATCAATTACAGATATCTACCAAATTACAGAGCATCAACAGTTATCACATCAGAGCTCGACACTTTTTTTTTGTGGATATAGTTTTATGTATTGTAATTTCACAAAGATATGTATGGTAAATACATTTAATAATACACAAGACAACATCTCAAGATTGTAATAAACTAGACACTGATTTCACTGAATAATTTTTCCAAGAAATTGGTCTTAACTATAACTAGAAGCTTTACGGGTTCAAATAAATTGTTGGTCAATTATCGACGATGAATGAAGGTCTAAAGATAATTTAAAAAGGTTACAACAACATTAATTATACCATAAGAATATCATGCAGGCAAAAATGAGATTCCGAGTGAACCTGGATTGGAAAGGAGGTTTGCTTGACAAAAACTATCCACCATTACATATTTATATAGCCATGAAATATTCATTTCAATGAGAACAATTAGATTAAATTTAAGTGGACTATATCATCCTATAAAATGAAAAAATGTCAGTCTATGGGAAATTTCGAGTCCTGGGAATTCCCAGGAGCCGAGACCATATTAGATGTGGGGAACCTTCGGTTTTTTGACTGAAAGCAAATGGAACCATGTTTACCTAAGGCGAATGTTGAGAAAGAAAAAAATGCTGAAACATGTGTGTAAAATTCTGTACCGCAGTGTGATTTTTACTTCCGTGAAATGTTGCAAAAAATGATTTTTTACAATCTCAGTACAATTTTTGAAATCAAATCAACATATATTTTTTCATTTTAAATAGTTCATAATAATGTTACTTTTTGAAAAACCTAAAAACTAGTGATAATAGAAATTCAGGTACAATAATTAAGATGTAGGAGGAAGAATGACTGTTATGAGAAGAAGATTTATTATATTACAGTGATTTATATAAGTAATTGTAATAAATGACTGCTTCTTGGTTTGTATGGTAGTCTAAGGTTGGTCCAATAAAAAAAATTATGAATTTTTGTAAAAATTCAATCCATAAAATATTGATTAACAAAGCTCAACCTTGGACTTGTACTGAAACTAAATAGGCGCTGCGCCGCGCACGCAAGAAACATTGATAACACGATGATGTATGGACCGGAAAAGTAAAATAGTACTATCTTTTGTGCATGAACATTGAGCATGGAAATATCCTTGATCGTAATCAGAGCATTGCATTTATTATATCAAAAGGATGCCCTTTAAAGTTACTCCCTTTTTAAAATAAATTTTGAATTTTCTACGCGTTATAAAATGACATTAAGCCGAGTTGTTGTTATGTTTATTAAATGTATAAATATTGGGATAAAGCAATCAAGGCACATTTTTTCAAATTGATAAGTACATTTAAGTTTAGTCATCGCTTAGTTTAAAAAAAAATTGAATCATTGGAATAAAATTGATCATACCACTACATGACAAAATTTCTTTATTTGTGTGAATACTGAAAATCCATATACCTTTAATGTTTAAATTGATAAAATAATTTATGGCAAATCGTCAGATGTATCAACATATCATAATAAATATATTATGTATTATAATCTTTGGTGAACAATATATATTATAATTGTTATTTTAGTTCTAAAAATTTAGAACTCTTCAGTTGATATGTGTAATTAAGATTTCTAACATTTTCCTCTTTTCGTGTGTTTTCACTGGTAACTTGGAGATGAATCAAAATCCCACTGAAGTAGTAAAGTAATGTAGAGTATATAGACGATAATATTTTACGAGCTTACTACTAAACATAGATAATTATTAGAAAACACAAGTTTAATCTTACGCTACTCAAATATTATAAAAGTATTTTATAAAAAATAAGGAATGTTGAGAGAAATAGAATACATATGAGTCGCCTAGAATCGCCATGTTTAAGTTAAATATACCTAGAGATTCTAATTGCATTTACCTATGTAAATAAATGAGTACCTTGGTATCAAAGTTGGCCAAACGCCACATCCCCCAAAAGTCATGTTTGTGGTAGAGCAAGTGATCCGCTTTTCAAAAAACTCATAGAGTATCAGAATCCGACGGTTCATATAAATTTTTGAGTTTAAAGTTCGTATATAGTTTCAAAAGCAGACACTTTATTCCATCTTCGCGAAATCAGTGGACATATACACATGAACCAATCACAGAACTAGAATTTGGCTGTCATGGCTGCCGGGCTTGATGCAGTGTAGAATATGTATGAAATGAAAAATCACCTCTGCTGTACATTTTCGTAGATGACTTATGTCCCACTTTGATATCAATGTACTCAAATATACTTGGCTTTTAAAAATCACGAGATAATGGCCAAAGATGGCTGGTATTCAAAGAATAATGTGATTAATTTATAAAAAATCAACCAGTGATCAGTTTGTCTCATAGTGTAATGGAGTATATTGTTTCATACGAAGAATCTGTTTTTCATTTATGTTTAATACTCATGGTAATTCATAAAGTTCTTTGTAATAACGAAGAACAGTAGTCAATTGGTTTTTTGCGATTTTCTCAAGACTCGATTTTTGAAGAGTTATGATTCTAGGCTACTCATATGTTTATAACATACATATTAAATGCTTTTTAAGCCAGTACTATATTTGGGAATAACTTGTCACGATTTTTTCGAAATTCAGATATTTAACAAACATATTTTTAACAATTTTTGTAAGGAGATAATAGACATATAATGTAATGGGCATCATTTGGTAGAACCTTAAATATTATTAAGTTAAGATTACCTTTGTTGAACAAAGATTTTGTATTACCATATTAAATAACATACAAATAGGGACCAAAAACGAAATGAGAGTTGATAATGGATGAATGGTTGATGACTGCGCTATTGCGAATGTTTTTATGTATATCTTTGGAATGTCTTTATAACTGCGTTGCCTCGGATAACGAATTTTTTGAGCGGACCACCTATCTGTACTGTCATTATCATTTGAAATCTGTTTTTCAATGCAAATTATTGAGGTTTTACAGCTATTTCTAAATCTCTCCAAGAGCTTCAAGCTCTGTCTTAAAAAATGTGTTAAATGTTAAACAGCCACACTAGTCAGGAGCTATGGCGAATTTGGGGGTGAACTGTCTATGGGATGAAAGGCAGATTCTAAAATCTTTTATGCTTTATAGATGTCGCTGTAGGCAATATATACTTGTTTGTTGAATATGCATGGTTTGAAATTGATTTTTCTATTTACAATATGGTATTTTGGACATTTACAATGTTGTAAATAACAAAGATAATGTGTGGCATGAAAAACAGAGGCATATTTGCAAAAACTCTTCGTGCTGATGAAATGTGTGATAAAAATAAGGAAATCTGGCGTCTATGCCATTTTAAAAATAGGCTGTTTGAAAAGAGTAATCTTTACAATGGGAAAAAAGATTAACTACTTACCAGACATTGACATGCCGGGGTTATTTCGTGAATTTGAATTGATTAAAAATGTGCATGTAGGAGATAATTCCGAAAACTTAATACAAAAAATAATAATAAATTACTTTACTAAAATGAATCATATTATAAATGTAGAACATGCGTATGTTGTTCGAGCATGATATTCTTCACTTATATTGGCTTTATACTCTATAAATAAATAAATACAGTCATAAATAGCCATAAAAATGTCAGATTTATTTAGAGCTCACTACTTTTTGTTTTAAAATTCAGCACTGGCTCATAATAACATTCCACAAATAGCTATACAAATTCATTTGTCATTAAAACTTAAAAATTTCAATGGTGGTGTTGATTTCCTCTTCATCATATAGCAAGTTAGGTCAGTGGTAAATCTATCTAATTTCTCTAAAAATAAGTTTATTTTGAAATGTGTGGTTACATAAAAAAGAATAAGATCTTTTTTAGATCTGTTTTTAAAAACAATGCGGCCGGAAAGCGGTCAAATAAAAAAATATATCGTCATACGATTTTACCACATAATTACGCTTCTACCATGCCCGAATGTACATTGAGTGATAAATTTGCCTCCTGCGGGTTGGGCCCTTAATCTTTGCAGATTGCGTGATTTAGTCTTCTGCATTTTGTTCATACATATTCATTTGACAAAATAAATAAAATTCTATTTGATTCATAGAATAGGTATGTACTTCTTAAAAAAACGAAATGCTGAACACGTGTTTTGCCACATTATTTTTTAAAGCTTAAAACTACCAACAATTGAAAACAAATTGATTCTTATCAAATAATCAACACTAGCTTGATAGTAAAAATAAATAAATTAATAAACCTCTTTTAATTCTAAATCTACCACTGAACAATCACGGGGGGTGTATATTATCAACAAGGAGTTCTATGAATACAGCCACTAAATAATTATTGCCAATTACACGAGATTACTTTGCGAGAGCGCAATGTACACAATTATACTTAAGAGTAATATTTTTTTAAAATATAATATGAAACTGTGACACTTATTCATAAATGCAAAATAATAGTAAATAAGTAACCACAAATACAATATTTCTCAAAACAATGTGATGAAAAAAATAAATAGTTTCATGATAAATTAATAACATGCACATAATAACATCATAAGTAAAAATTTTACTTAATCAAAAATGGAATTTCTCACAACAATAAAGCCAGATAGAGCTCAATCGATACCAGGGTTGTGGAGTCATTCAAAAACCTATTGAATCTGACTCCGACTTGATTTTACACTTTAAACAGTTTTAAAAAGTCTGACATATTTTTTTACAATTGTAATATTACCAACAAATGTGACAAACTGTGAAAAATGGAGTATTTTTATTAATATTCTTGCCATTATGCATATTGATGGTAACACGGTAAATTAAAAAAAATAGGTAAATTCATAGACAAAAACGAAGGAGTACAAGCTAACAAACAGGCTTCATCAAAAATTCCTCAACACCTCTGAAGCACGATAGTTAAAAAATTATTTGGGTATACTCGTTTTTAAAAAGAATAAAATACTATCGACTTCGAGAGTGCTGCGAGGATTTAAAATATATAAATAAGTATGTTTCTTGCCTCATCTTCCGACTGGTTGGATTCTGGCATCTTGGACGACCATCGGATACTATCCACAGGACGTACTCGACAGAGCTGAAATTCTCTAGCATGTCATGGGAGGAAGCAAAGCGATTGGCGAGTGAGAGAGAATTATGGAGGCGCCGTGTGGTGGCTATATGCTCCACTTAGGGAGCGAATATGATCAAAGAAGAAGAATCAATTAGTAATCAGCACACGTTTAAAATGTGAAACTCCGTCAACTAAACAAATGTGTTGTTTATTAATTTTTGATGTGTTGAGGCAGCTATAATTTAATTATTAAATTAAAGCATGATTTTCGTTTGTCTTTTTACAGTAATTTTAGTAGATTAAGGTAAATGCATTGACATGGAATGTAGATTTTATAAAATCGGACTTTATTGAAAGTTGCTTCAAGCTCATCTTTTGAAGACATTTATACCCTGCGGATTTGTAGAAATCCCTAATTTGGTATGGAATTATTCTTAGTATTTTATTAAAAGTAATATTGTTTCATTCTACAAGATATGATCATTTTGCACCAGGATTTAAAATAAGATTTTCACTATGTCAGTAAGAAGACTACATATTAACTTTTTGCTCTTACTATGGCAAAGTGTATGAAATAAATTCGATAAAATTTGTGAAAAATTAGATAGTCTGAATAATAAATATGACGAGATGTTTGTTGTATGTCAACATTGGGTTCACTGTCTAGATTTATTCCCTTCTTTAGATTAGGTAGATCAAATTGAATTTTTAGACTTTTATGATTGGCCAGTTGATCAAACAAGCTGAAGAATATCTTGTAGGATAAAATAACTAGTGCTTTTAATAATAAAAATATCACAGATCTCCAGCACAATCTTGGCAGCACCGTAAATGCCAATTAAAGCGACCTGATTGATTACAGGCCATATTACATGCACTAATATTTATTTTTAACCAGTCTTAAAAACTTAACGGGCAAGGAAGGATAGGATTACACACGTA
Organism: Himalopsyche phryganea; assembly: GCA_022494535.1. NCBI lineage: Eukaryota > Metazoa > Arthropoda > Insecta > Trichoptera > Rhyacophilidae > Himalopsyche > Himalopsyche phryganea. Next base: position 1,180,974 of record JAGVSL010000134.1, on the reverse strand, counting down.
CCAATGAAAGATAGCAAATACACACAGCGAGGTCACAAATTAATGCATTAGTGACTGATTGAAATGTTACAGACAGTTCTCAACTTTTGTATATTTACTAAAGTTTAGATTTTCGTTGATAATGTGTGTTGCTAGTTTAATTGTTAAGTATTTCGCCCTTATAAATTTATAAACATGAGTGAAAAACTATCATGTAAATACGGACAAGAGATTAACGTCTCATAAATTTGATACAATCGAAACGACAATGGCGATTAAATAGTAAGGCATTGTGGAAGCAGCGAATCTGATGCAATTGACATTAAATATTGAAAAAAAAGGAAACATTTCTTTAAAGATTGTTTCAAAAAGACATGTTATATAGTAATGGATGAAATGAAGATATATTTGTCATTATTGAATGAAGATCAACTTCAACAAAAAGCTGCCCATCTGAGTCTTTTAATTATTTCTAGATAAGTTTATTGAGTAAAAATCAGAGTGCTATAATGCCTCATTAACTTTATTATATCCACGGTTACATTGATACATATTTTAAAATACGTTTTTTAATGTTCTTTTACATTGCTTTACTTTCATATGTGCAACATTTTCAAGAACTAATTTAGTACAAAAGTCGAGGATCGCCTGTGTTCAATGTGAGACTCCAGTTGCAAGTGCTGTACATTTGATCGCATTGCCTATTTAAGGTTGATATATTGAGAGATGTTTGTTTTTTTAAAATAAATTTTTCTTGTGTGAATTTGCATTACATATTTGTAAACATTACTTTTTATTATTTATCTTACTATATTTGAATTGGCTTCAGTGATAATATTATATATTGTCCCTTGTTTTTAAATATACATAACCAAGACAATTTCTGAATGTTTGCTGTCAAAAAGCTATTTTACAAAGTATACTTAAAGGAAACGCTAGTAAGTAATTTTCCACACCTGTCAAAAAAACAATTAAAATATTGTAATGGAGGGATAAATCAAAAGATAAACTGTCAAACAATATGTATTAAATGTTTGTAACTTTGGTATGTGTATTAACTAGTTTTCATGGCTGTCACATTACATACTAATTCAAAGATTTGAAATCTTTGTTTCATTCTTCAGTAAGAAAAAGTAGCTATTCTAAAATAGCTGTAAGATGTCAACTATTTTAAATATTACGATTACATACCTGTACCAGATATTATTGTTACATTTATTTATAGTCGTAAAATAAAAGTGATTAATAAACAATAATGTAGGCAGTCCACTCAAAAATAAAATGGTGGATACAATATTGTCAAATGTAGAGAATTATTGGTAGAGTAATCGAGGACAAAAGTGTTTCTAGTTTTAATTAATTCGTAGATTGCATATTACACTCATTATAGAGACATTGAATTATTTTTTTGAAAATGTAAAATTAAAATCGAATTAAACGTTATAAATAATGACAGGTTAAATTTTTTAAGATGAACAGGGTAACTCGCAAATGTAAAGCAAAATTATTATAAGCACAGAGATTCCGTATTTTACATTTCACATTCAATAGTACATAATGATTTTCTTACGTTATACATACATAAAAAACAGTTTTCCACTTTTGCCCAAGAATTAATGAAAAATAAAACCACATCAACTATTTGCTATAAATATTCTAGTATCATTCACAAAGTGAATAGATACATTTGATAATTTGAAAGTAAATATTTAAAAATTAACCCATTGCACCAAGACATGTTTCCTTTAAAGTTTTAAGACAGTTTACTCTCAGAATGGAGAAATGGTATGATTCGATATATCAATGGGTTAATAACACAAAAACGTATCTACAAATTGGCAAGTTTTCAGGAGAACTAGAAGACGTCGAAAAGCATACCATAAACACATCAATTTATTGGTAGCTTTGTTCATTTTTTTACATTTTAACGCCAAGACACGTTTGAGATTATTTCAATATCTATAGTTTTTTTTTGGAGATACGTCTTTGTGTTACGGATAGAACCGACTATCGCAAATAATTCTCCATTAATATGGATTAACATTAATATGTAGACATTTTTTGATACACTCTAAATATTTGTAAACATGACTACTTGTGGAATTGAAAATGGTTACTACATTTACGGCCTAAATATAAAGCTTTTCATCTAACATCTGATTATCTTGAGTTTAAAAGAATTAGCTTATTTTTCTTCTAATATATTAGATATAAACTGCAGTGACACAATGTTAATAATACAGAAAGTATATTCAAGGCCAAGCTCAATAATTTTTATAGCAGTTCAGGCCATGATAAGTATTAAAAATGTTATTAGAGGAAGCGTCAGATTATCGATTTGGTCAGTCTTCGCTTCAACTAAGGCATTTGTAATGACAGCAATCAATCCAATGATGAACCCATACACATTAAGTTCGAGGATACCTGTAATAAAGAAGTGGGATCATAAGTTTTTGCACAAGGGAGGCAGAAATAATGTGACGATTTAAATATGGCATAATTCTCAATCGTTGCTAGGAAGCTCATCAATGACCAGAGCCGTTCAGAACAAGCAAAATACCAATGACTATAATGAGAGCTTCGCTCGGTTTAATAATATTGTTCTCATTTGAAGACAAGCCGAACTGTAGGGAGTCTTTTCGGCAGCGAATACATTTTTTAACCAAACAGCATATTTGGCAAAGTGGAACCTTACTATATTTTCTGATGTCAAAATGTCCCATTACAGATAATTTTCTCGATTAATACTACATTGTTACATAATATACACTGACGTTAAGGAATTTATATTTATTAACATTAATTTATCATAAAAAAAGAGTAATTTTCATAGTGCCAGAATGTGTTCTGCATTCAATTTATACATTTATCACTTTATTATATAAGTAAATATGTAAACATATCTATGTCAAATGTGGGATACAACAGAGAAAAGATTATAGCTACAAAATTTGACAACATATAAGAAGCAATGTTTTAGATAGCAAGGGTTTAATGTCAAACTACATAAGTCTACAAAAGTGTAACTTTACAGAAGCTGAAAGATTTTTTTAGTTTCTTTTAACTCAGCAAAGCAGATGTTTATTTAAAACCGTATACATATTTTATAATTTGCTGTGTATTGTACATTTGTCTTTTCTTGTTTAAAGCATGCTAATAGCTTATACAAAATTTTGATATTAAGCCAGGGCAACTTTGTGTAGTTAACGTTAAATTTTAATGACGACTTAGGAAGAAACTAGAAAGGATTGACATACAGTTGCTTGACTATTATGTAGCCGAGAATGTAAAGTAACGCTGGTTATCAAAAAAAAAAAAAAAAAGACAGCCCTCGATAATTGGTGAGCACAAAATCTGCAGTTTCTTACCAAAACGGGTGAGAAAGTAGACTGCAAGTAGCTGGAAAATAATACTGCTGGCGGTGCCTTCGTATGACTTTTTTGAACCTAGAACGAAATTCAATTGTTTTGTCAGCAATTAGAATAAAATTATGAAATTTTGTCAGAATGCAAATAAAACAATCTCAATTGACCAAACTAATATTAATAAATCACCATTACTTTAGCCCAGTAATTCCCAAACTTATTATGCCCATGGACCCTTTCATAAAGCAAAAACTTGACCATGAACCCTCAAGTAAACTAACTCTACATAACTGCATAATAGAACAATTTTAAAATTAATTTAGATGTATAGAATGGTAAATGGTGAAGTAAAAATATAAATAAAACATTTTGATATTTAAATTATGATGGGATTCATAGCTGCACTAAATCAACGCTCTACTAAAAAGGACGCAATCAACAGTCTCTGTACAGTGACCCATAATGCAGGATATAAAATTGGCATCTGTTTTTGTAACCAGAATTTGTGGTATCCTTGTTTAAGCATTGGTTTCCGCTCCTCATTTGTGGATAATACAATAAATTGCTTCTGTTTTAGTGTGGATTCATTTGAGTTTGTGGGTCTGCTTGCAAAAGGGTTCAACACCCAACAAATCGCTACGAATTTATTTATTGCTGTTTATCTCAATTTTTATAATAATGAAAATGTGTCGCAAATATTTTTTTTACATTAAACCTTTACGGACCCCCCGACATTGTCCACGCACCCCCAAATTATTTTTAATTTGCCACAGACCCCCTCAGCGGTCACAAGGACCCCTGGGGGTTCGTAGGAGCACTTTGGTAACCTCTGATTTAACCATTATAAGAAGCTCACTTAGTTACACTTAATCATTATAATTTCAAACTGTATGTTTTTTCCTAGAACGACTCAAACCAAATTTATTGCATTGAATAATTTATTTTTAAATAAAATTTAAGATGTTAGAATAAGTAAAATGATATAGTGTCTTCTTTTATAAGTAACTATATATAGATAAATCAATATCCATTTAAGTATTGTTCTGACGATGGTGTGAAGCCACAATTCTTCTTCTAATGCAATAGCACTTTTGATATCGCATCAATCTGACCCGAATGTAATCTGCACGGATATGCGATCTATCCCCTTCCTTACTGCACTGAGTTGTAGAAGGCGCCCTTTGTTTGCGTATCACCATTCTCAGTGGGGGCATAGCATTGAAAGACAGTCACGGAGCTGTCAGTAGTCTGAAAGGTGGCTTGTATCAGTCGTTCAGATATAGGTTCCCATTTCACAAGGCAATGCGTCGCTCTGTCCGAAATTAACACTGCCGCCCCCGGCGATGATATTGATCATGGCCTGAAAATATTATTGTGCACCCCTCCAACAACTTTTTCCTGGAGCCTTTCCAGCGCATCTCTTCATTCCTAGAATATCTAGACAGTAGTCTCGCGAGATACAGGTGGCGTGTTGGTCTTTCCCGGTACTGCGCACGGTACAGACATTGTAGGTAACAATATGCATTGTGCTGTTGTTGATTTTTTCATATCTGTCCTTTTGAGTGCAAAGTCGTCTGTGGTGGTTTTTGAATAAGTACTTTTAAGGAGGCAGAGTGATTAGCCCTGCGGTCCTGAGGCCTGGGTCACGAGGCTTCTGAGGGTCGGCTCAACTCTGGTTTTTCTGTCAGGGATTTCCTCCTCAGTTTTGAAAGGCTGAACATTCGCCTTTCAGCCGCTGCTGTCAGCTAAAACTGTTGTTGCATTACCCAATGGTCACGACGTACCAAAATAGCCTTCAACTATACCTTATAATTCTTGTAGAACTGAATACTTTGATATTTTTGTTCCATTTTTATTTAGATAAATACAAAATTAACCTGTCCATGTGCTCCTGCCAAATGTACTGCCGATGTAACTGGCCGCCGTGTCTCCAATTCCGACTGAAAGAATTCCAGCAAATGATGCGAAATACGCACCCGATTGAAGCCACACTGGACAAGATATACCCGCCAGTAGATACAATGGCGTCAATGAAATTCCACCGACATCCTGTGAAAACAAATTACGATACGTAATTCAATTAGTCATGAAAAGTAGCTGCATTTTGAACAAATAATTAAAGAGCAACAGTCGATTATATTGTACACAGTGAAACTCTGAAATTAACATTTTGCTACTTGTAGTTACAATAAATCATATCATCTTGATACTGCAATATGTTGTATATCAAAAAATATATCACAACATCAAAGAATCACAAGTAAGCAAGTTGTGAAAACACAGCAAAATATCATTAGCAATGTCAAGAATGTATGTTAATAGTAAATAAATGGCTGCGTTTCACACGCTTCCTGACCTACTATTTCAAACATGTACATCTAGAATATTTTTTGAGTTGCAATATAAAAATGTGAGGAATGTTAAAATGGAGGATTTTGTTAACAAACAAATTACTAGTCAGTCCCTTGAAACAATAGGTATGGTAAAATGTAAGTATATTTACTTTTTCATCTGAAAAGACTTTAAAGCTGTTATTTAGCATATCCGACAGCCAACCGAGATCAAGCATTCGAACAGTCTGAAAGAAAAGAAAATAATATTTTTGATGGATTCGGCGATAACTTTGTAGAAATTTAAGACATCGAAAAGGCGAAACCCGGGTCGTTAGTGACAAAATACATGGAAGTGTACAAAATCTCAATAATCCAAATTTGTAGAAATTGTTAAATTTGTTACTCCACAGGTGTATGTTACTAGGTTAGGGTTGCCATTCGTCACGATACGTCAGGACATGTCACCGTTATTGAAATTTGTCCCGATGACTCGAAAATGTTCAGATATTTATTAGAAACACGGCGAATCAATAATTGCCACCAAGTATTTCAAATACTTCTCAATCTACAAAGTCAGAACAGTGAAGCTTAGAACTGCATCAAAATTGCATTGCAAACATTGTTATCCCATTCCTGCAATAGGTGACTCTCCCTGATGCTAGCAATTGATAGGATTTAAAAAAATGAGGGAAACTTTGAAAGATTTCTTTGATATTTAGTCAAATGCAAAGAATTCATTTAACGAATTTTATAGAAATCCTTTGGCGAAAGTCTATTTTTCGTTTTTACATTCCCAAGCATTCCACATTCATAAGCATACATTAAAAATAGAAAAATCCGAAATGACTGTCACCAAAGACTGTCAAAGCTCTTATTTACTTTTTCAGATTTCATTGGCATGATGGCTGAACAATTCATTAATAGATTCGAATTTAAGAAATACACTGTACACAATATGGCAGTTGACTAAATTGAAACATAAAAAATCTTTCTATATCAAAATGTCTTGATGCGGTCTCCAGAAAATATGGTAACCCTATACTAGGTGCGACAAGTGTTTCGCCTCTATGAGAAGCATTTTGGAACTAACTCTGTGGTAAGATTTTTATTTATAACATAAACAATGATTCTAATTCATTCATCATTTATAAATGAAAAATTAGTAATGGGATTTTTTCTTTTCACTTTAAAGATGCATTCTTCTGGTTTGATCTTTTCCATTCCTTATCTAGAAAAAGGTAACAATGTAGATTCTCAGATATATAACATTCAACAGATTTTGAATGATTCGAAGAAAGAGCATTAAGATGTTTATGGCGTAGAAATCAAATATACATCACATAGAACTGACCTCAAGAGCGATGAGGGCGGCAAACGCAATCCCACTCGCTAAATACATTAAGGGGAAGTCGATGAGTATTCCAGGAATAAAAACCAATATCGCCAGTAAGTGGAAGATTTTTCGACAAGATGTTGAAGCTTTCTGATTGATAGTAGTTTGGTATGTAACGGCTATTACACACAAAATTGATGCAAGCATCCAGTATATTATCAAAAATACCTGAAAAAAATGAGAGCAGGTACATGAGTTTCAAATTCTGGAATTCCGGTCATAGATCATCGAATCAAAATAACTGATCAATATTGTTTTAAAAATTATTTTATACATGTGTCAGCCGGCTGCCTGACATGCCTGATTTAATGCATTGTGGTGACATCTGTTATCGCTGAAATTATCTTAAACGATGGATAACTATATTTGAAAAAAATCTCAAATAACCGTAAGAAATCGGAATTGTTTTGTTTTTTTTCCATATCCGCTCCCAACGTGGAGCATATGGTCTCTTAATGGAGGTATCTCAACAGAATTTTTCTATGAGAACTGTTTGTTACTCAGTTGCTCAACCTCTCCTTTTTCGAAGAGAGTAGGGATAGAGGAATAGGGCTAGGACAGGAGTCTACGAACACTCAGACTACGAACAGAAATCCATAAATCGATTGAAAGTTCAATTTATGAAAATCGTTCGCACCGGGAATTGAACCCGAGACATCTGTAATCCTAGCCAATGACGCTACCAACTGCGCAACGGATGCCGACGATTTTGTTTTCTTAGTAAAATAAAATTTACTGTATCTTATGCTATTTTCTCTTCCGTATAAGTGATGTTTGTTCTAGAGCAGTGGTCTCTAAATTCAATAAGGATGTGAGCCACTTTGAGAAATTGAAATTTTCTGGTGAGACACTTATACATATTCCTTCTTTATAATTTTTTGTCATCGTCTTTTATTGTACCATATTATATTACTTAAAATAAATAATACATAAAATGTGTAATTGAAAAATGTCTTAAGTCTGAGTAAAAGTAAAAATAATTAATGAAAAGAATGGCATTCACTGTCCTTCACAAATTTTTCAATTGTTGGTGAATACCTTGTCACTCCTATCCGAATGCCATTATCAAAATCTGTGAATCTTTATATATTGAGGGTTGATTCACAAATTGGAGTGCAATTCAAACTAAAATTGGATACTTTTCTGTTGGTACTAAGAGCCATACAGATTCTACAGATGAGACAACACTCTTAAGCCACAAATCACATTGAAAACCAATCAATTTCATTTCTGATGAAGGGCCATCTTCTTGAAAATTTTCGACGATACAGCTGGATAGTTTTTCAATGTCAAAATTTTCGAGTCCAATAATGAAATTTGATAGTCAAATTTATAAATATGATAAAATATCCTACGCAAACTATTTTTAATATAAGACGAACACTGAAAGTTCAACTTACCCTTCTGAAGTCATTCAATAAAAATTGTATTATCCACATCAGAGGACTTTCACCCAAAGCCAGATGAAGTGTTCCGAGAAGACCTATTATATGAAGTACAACTACAATTAAAAATGTGTTGATGTCAATCGCAGCCCTGATGAAAAATAATGTGGTGACTACATAAAAAACTGCAAGAAGTCCGACCTGGAATGTTAAGAACAAACATTAACATATATAATGGAAAATGTTTAGCATAAAAAAATAGCTTATAATCTTTTGGTTGTTTTATATTTCATACAACAAAATAATGAATATTGGGATTTTTATGAACATGACCAAACAAACAAAGGACTTCTGTATTCTTTTGGTAATTTAGTGCTATGAAACAAATTTATGAAAAATATACTTCAGTTTTTTGTCAGAAGTCGTCGATACTATACCGGATTATTTTGTGGAAATCTAGTGCGATTTTGTGAATACCTTGAATAACTTGACACTATACCATTTTCGTTATTACATACAGAGAGATACATTTGAAAAAAAATCGAAAGGTGCGGTTTTTTGATTTCATTATAAAAATTCCATTTCATAGAGAAGTAATAAAATGTTTATTTATTTTTTTGTTCGTAAGTAAGAATAGGTTATACTCTAATAAGATATATCAATTATAAATAAAAAAATGTCTTCGCAATTTAAATTTGATTTTGAAATTACATCAAGCACCCTCAATCGATCTCTTAAATTAATAGTCTTCACAATTATTTTGTAGTCCAAGCTTAGTTTCATCTTTTTTTTTTCTAAATAATATGTACACATTATTTTTTTACTTTTGTTTGTGAAAATATGTACAGAATTATTACAAAAAAAAAAACGATATTGATGTATGCTAGGCTGAAACGGGTGGGCGTAAAAGGGTTAAATAACAAAGTAACAAATTTTGTTGGTAATATTTAAATTTTTTGTAATTTTGTAGAAGTAAGAAAATTATTACCTGAAGAATCAATGTAATTATATCAATATCTGTTTGCGGTGTAACAGTAAAAGAGTTGTGCATGTTTAAGATGGCTGCGAATAAAAACAAAACGACTGCCTGAACCACCAACAGCGCTTCGCCAACTGTGAAGCTCAGGGGGCATTGTTTCAATACTCTGATGATGATTTGTTGCAGTGGTATGCATGTAAAGATGGCGCTTGCAATAGAGAATATAATATCTGAAAGCAAGTCATGCAAACCTTCAATCAAAACTTTAAAGCCAGGTAATTATTAACATAATATTTTCTACACTTGGATAGTAGTGACGAGTTTTTGAAATTGGGAAAGCTCAGGCAAAAATAAATTACAAGAAACAAGTTATCAGATGCGAAATGCAGTACACAAAGTTTATTAAAAATGAACTTTCACGCAGTAACCCTCGAATTCATTGATAATATAATTCATAGATTTTCACTTTCCATATGCAAACATTAAGAGAGAATTTATACACACGCGAAATACACCCAGAAACCTTGAACCTATGGACTAAAATACATAAGACCGATTTCGAGTACTACGGTCAACCGAATTGAATTGTCGCTTTTGTTGATATCATCTGGTTACTGACCGTGTCGACATTATGGTGGGTTGTTGTGCTATATATCATGTTTTCAGTATGTAATAAATACATTTGTCAAAAATGACTTTTCATAGTATTCTGAAATTAAGAAGTACAAAACCTGCAAAATTTTCGTACCTTATAAATATTACCTTATAAAACCTTATAAATATATAAACTAATATTTTTTTAAGGTGTTTTTTATGATTTATACAATTCCTCTTATCCTCAATCGATAGCTGCAATATTTCATAAAGAGTTTATTTATTTTTACGTAGTTATTATGGTAGATATATATTTCATTTTATGAAGCTTATTCTATAGTATTATGTGATATGTAATAAAATCAATAAAATTATTTAAACTATGAAGCCTATCATTTTCATCAGCTCTAATTTTTGTGATTTTCAAATTGCTACATTTTAAATATGTCTTTCCACGAAGAATTGACAGAACACCTTAAAAATGTTAAAAAATCTTGTGATAGTTAGTTTGAAGATGCTTCTTAAAGAGGCGAAACACGAGTGACACCTAGCAACACAATCAATGGAATAACATATTGATCAACTTTATTTTAATTTAATTTTAAAATGTATGTCTACAAAGTTACTGCCAAATCATTCGAAAATACTCACGTTTTTCTGCCATAAGCATTTGCAAGGCAGAGACCACTACAATGGGAAAACCATAACCCAAGAATAGTGAAACGTCAGTATTGTTCTGTCCTAAATAATATATAAAAATGATGGAAGTCAACGCAAGGCCTATGGAGCAGACTGCTGTCTCTTTGTAAATGTCTGATGTAGGATAGCAGAAAATAGATGCGCTCATGCATAATGGTAAGAGCAGTGCTATCCAAAGACCATTGCTTGCATTTGGTCTGAAATATAAAAAAAAACTAGTTCATTAGAATATAATATGCAGGCCCTATCATTGTTAAGACAGGCTGTTTTTGTGGGCCTGCCGACACCAGGGGCCTCAATTTTGATTTAATTCGATAAGTGCTTCGTTTTAAAAGAGTATCGGAAATGATGCAACAAATCGAGCATTTTCGTATATTTTACTTTCAAGAAAACTTGCAAATAGCGAAATTCAATCACGGACCATGATTGATTGAATGGATTGGCAACGTTGCATATAAACTATCATGTAGCCCATAAAATACATTACACTGGGTGATCTGTTAACGAACATTATCCATTCCATGACTATGTTCGCTATCCGAATTGTGTGTTAACCGACCACCCACTGTATGTCATTTTTTCGATTAGTTTTACAGATAGAATAAGTAGATTATAAAAATTGTTTTAGTTCGTTATTCGAATATGTGTTCGTTGTTCGAAGACAAAAATCTTTTGTGAAAGTGTTCGTTGTCTGATTTGTTCGCAGTCCAAACTGTTTGTTAACCGATCACCCACTGTATTCAATAATTATAGATGAATTTGCTTGTGATGAACTGCGACAAGCTGATGTAAAAAATATGAAAAACCATGGCACAAATATTCATATTTTATATTTTCCCCCATTGTTTCGAATTTTGAAATTGGGGGCCTCAAAAACATCTTAAGCGCTGGGCGACGAATTTCTCTGAAGAATCCTGATAAAATGTATTATGTTTTCAAGGTTTCATCTACAGTTGTTAATATTTCATATCTCACCAGAAGGTTGAGTAGAAAACTTGTAAACAGAGAATGCGAAATCTTTTTTTTCCAAGCTCTCGAAATCAATGCATTTCAGTATGCTATCACTAGGACAGGGGTCGGCAACCTGTAGCTCGCGAGCCACATGTGGTTGGCTCTTAGGGCAATTCGTTTGGATCTTTTTTTGCCAAATTCACAATTCACCATTTTTACAAAAAGATTGCAAAATTTACAATTTTTATTTTGTTTGTTTTATAATTGTTTAATTTTATGCCTACTTACAAATAAAGTGTATTTTTGACAAGGATTTGTTTATTTATTTATATTGCATTTGATAGCAGAAAATTTAGCTTTGAATTAAAAGTTTCATACCTAGCTTCTTATAATTGTTTAAAATCACATAATATTTTCAATCCATTTATGGAAACTTCACAGGCCTTGTATTGTACCGTTTATTTTATTGATACAAAAATACGTTTGGCTTAAGCAGACACCTTCTCACCCGTATCGGTCAGTTATATCAAGATCCTCCTCTACATTTATAATTTCAACAATAATAAAAGAAAACTTTTAAATATTTACATTACTTTTAATCGGTAAATCTTCTTCACGTAATAAATTAAAAATTCATAATGAATTGCAATTAATTAAGTTAAATAAGACATTTTGAAAATATTTTTTTGGCTCCCTAAAGAATACTAAACCGTTTTGCTACTCACATTTGGCTCTTTTGGTTCAAGAGGTTGCCGAGCCCTGCACTAGGGTAATAATGTTCTTCAACTTTACAGCATGGAATACTCAAGAATATTTATGAAAATAAAGCACAATTTTAGCATTACTTTCAAAATTTAATCAGGACCGATTTTGTTCATCGTGAGCATTTTCAACTGATGTGTGATGGCAGGAGTATTAAAAAAATAGCTCATTCGCCGCAGTGGTTGATCAAATACATATTTAAGCATGTGCCGATTGGATTATGCAAAGGAATACAACAACAAGGCTTTTTCAATTGTTCATTGAAATTGGAGAGTAAAGTAAATTAGGAATACAGTTCAGCAATATACTCTGTGGAGTATGAAAGGAGAAATATTTTGCTATTTTTTTCTAAACATTTCAGATATTTTAATGCATATTGCCATTATTGTTTTTAATTTATTTTTGGAATGAGTTGAATTAGTAGAAAACAGTAATTTATATATTATAAGATTTCTTGTAAATGGAAACATTTTTCAATGGAAAAAATCAATATTCAGTTGACGTTTAAAAAATATGACATAGTTACAAAAAATGAATTTTATATAAATAAATTATGTTTTTGTATCAGTTTTCGGTGATAATCACTATAAAAACTTATTTGTTCTAATCAAGTTTATTTTCTATCAGATCGATTGAGCAACTATTGATCTGGATTGCATTTTGCCCAGGTCATCCAGGGAAATGCATAATGTACTTGCAGATGTGGGTTGCGCTCAGTGTAACGAGTACTTGTTACAGACGTCTAGACTTAAAAGATAGGAAGTACCTACCTAGGTAGGTATGCAACAATTATCTATGAGTTAATGGTGTAATACATAATGGATGTAAAAAAATAATTAAAACAATTCAAATACCGAGTTAAGATGTCGGCAGATCTCAAGTTATTGGTGATGTCGCTTTCCAATTTATGAAAAATCGACATGATGGTAAACAACACGACAGGACTATTTTGAACTTTGACGTCTCTTCGCAAATTGAGTGCCGAAACAGTGCTGCCATAAGATGTAGACAGATACATATTCTGGGGTAAAAATTATATATCCATACTAAGACTTTTTAAGTTATACCAAAATACAACAAGCTTCCGGTGAGATTGAATATTACGGAAAATATAAATTTAAAGAAGGATCTCATTTCATGTATCGATATTTGTGATGTTTAATAAATATTCCAAAATGACGAAATCGTTCAGCTGCTGGAAAAGAAGAAAATAATAATCTATGGGTTTCACAGTATATCTAAAGTCTATGGATTTCGTAGGAACGTCAATAATCACCCCCGCATGTCATCTCATGCAATTTCGGCTGCATATTAAGAACCGATTAAGTCTTTCAAATACTTTTACATTTACCTTTAAATAAACACATTCTATCTGCGAGATCATGATGGTCTGTATGTGTAGTGAACGCTGCGTTTCACCTTATCGTTGGGTAATTTGTCGCGGTTATGAGTAAGAACAACAACAGAATTCTATACTCGGATTGATGTAGAATATTTTATTTTAAAGCTTTATTTACATGTTATGAACACGTGAATGTGGGCATGACGAGTTAACAAGTTTCTTTGACACGGTTGTTATTCATCGAGAATTCAATAGTTGATTCCGAATGATGGCTGATTTAATCAGACCTATGGGCGGCGCCATCGGAGGGGGTGCAATTGGAGCAGCATTGAGTCTATTCAAGGATAAGCTCGGATCCCCATCCACCGGGTCCGAAGACGGCGGAGGCATCGACTTGGTGGAACTTGCTGCGGATCTGGAGTTGGATGAAATCGACGGGCCTAGCACCAATGGTGAGTCCCTTGCAGAAAATTTTACGTTGATTCGGCAGTCTAATTTGCTGAACATAATAACACTGCTATATGCCTCAGCTTTTCCTCATTTTATAAGATTTGAAACTGGTATTGTTTGCTGGTAAAATGTTTAGACAATTCAATAACTATATTTGCTGAATATCAGTTATACTGGATGTAGCCCAAAAATGCTATTTTTACAACGAAAGATACCCAAAATGTTTTAAATTAAAAGAAACTTTTATGAAGTAAAATGTATAGAAAATATCCGTGAATGAAAACGGTATAATGCTTTCATGATGACATGACGCAAACTGTCATGTCGGGCCGCTGCAAACTCGGCGGGATTGGTTTGATTGATTTCTTTTCTCCTATACACATAGATGCATGTATCAGGCGTGTGCCGTGTATTTCTCTCTTTCTCGCTCAACACATGTAAAGTAATGGGTGCGAGCAAGATACAAAGGCATGCAATAATACATCATTGTTTCTGCATATATATTAGCTCTACAAAGCCTTTTGTTATAGTCTGTCAGTTTTAAAAGTGAAAATCTTTGTATGGGGCTTAAATGCAGTCCAGCAACGTGCCAAGATTAGATTGGAGAAATGCACAGAAAAATGATGATTCTTCTTTGACCATATTTACTCCTAATGTGGAGCATATGGCCATCACAAGGCTTTGCTTCTTCCCATGACATGTCAGAGTCCCTAAGCTGCATCGAGTACATCCTGTGGATAGTACTCGGTGGTTTTCCAGGGCGCCAGAATCCCACCGGTCGGAAAAAGAAGCAAGCAGGATTGAGGCTTTTCGGAGGCATTTGTATTAAATGACTAGAACAGTTTCAGTGTCTCCATGACCACTGACGTAACAGATTGCTCTGCCTGATAGGTTCCATTGAAGTCAAACCACTTCACCCCCAGTATCCAACGCAACCATCAATTCTTAAAGCTTGGTATACTGAGTCTTAGATAGTAATCTCCTGGATGCCCTTTGCAGAATTGTCAAATATGACAGCGTAATCGGTGTATTCAAGATCACACAGCCTCAGACCGGGAGAAACAGCTATACAACGATCAGGCAGGATTGACCTCCTAAGTATGAAATCGAAAATAATAATAAATAGGAATAGAGTAAGAACACAACCCAGTCTCACTCCGGTTGTGACCCCGAACGGTAGTTGAGTCACCGATTCTTACATAGCATGCGCTATTCTTATGCAGAGATTTGAAAATTGTCCACAATCTTTGGCGGGATCCCATATGCATCCAGTATCCCCCATAATGAAGGTCAATGCAGATTGCCAAATGACTTATGTTGACAAAACAACAAGCAAGAGCAGTGTTAAATTTATTGCCCTGCCAGAGGAGACAAAGAAGATTCTGTATTTGGTTGGCGATTTGGATTACTCTCGCCGATTATTAAGACAATGTGTACCATAACCTTCCCAGGGATACTTCGGTAGTTGTCACAGCTGAGGGATCACCTTTTTTGTGGAGTGCCATCACCACACCGTCCACCCAGTCCCTTGGATAACACTCACCATCCCACACCTCAGCCATCAGTTGATAAACAGGGTGTAGGATGGCATTAAGACCACACTTGAGAAATTCCGATTGTATATTGTTTTCACCCAGCGCTTTGCAGTTCTTGAGCCACTTCACTGTCAAAGTAACCTTGGCATGTGAGGCAAATTGCATACAATTTGTAATACTGGTCACTCAGGGATTTCTGTAAGTGTGGCCTCTTTAGTCACATAGAAAGGGTCCTGAGGGTGGTGGGTGGTGGAGAAGGGGGGGGGGCTTTGTTTAGCATCTCGCTGAAATGATCCTTCCATAACTTTTTAATGCATTCTGCATCGGACTCTATTGCTTCATCGGGTTTGCGAATGGGCCCAGTAGTCAGGGGTCGCTTTCTGCAGATCTCTTGCGTAATTTTAAACAATCTTCTAGTATCATTTCTGTGAGCTGCCACCTCAGCTGTCTCAATTTGCCGATCCAAGAATCGGCACTTGTCAAGTCGCGCGGATCTCTTGACAGCCTTGTCTTGATTTGAAAAATGTGTCATGTTTTAACTCTCAAAATATTGATTGTGAACAGAACTTAGTTTTCAGTCAATTAATCATTATTAGGTCTGTATGGGTTAATAATGACTGTACGTACTGTAATGTCGAAGGTCATTGAAATGAGATAAAAGATGTTGCATTATTATATTATTGTTATAATTTATGCATTTATTATCATATAGCGTTGACATGTCAACAGGAGAACGGCAAGCTGTGCTGGCTCCTCCAGAGACAGAATGGTACCACGGTCGCTTGGATAGGTATACCGCGGAAGACCGTCTTTGGGGTGCTGAAAAGATGGGAAGTTATTTAGGTAAGTCCTTTATTATATTTTTCAATCTTCAGCTTGATATTTTTTTTTAACTTAACCCCATGCACTGGAATGCCACAATAGAAGAATCATTGATTTTTCTCTCATAACTCTAAAGCTAAGTATACATCTGGACACTTTAGTCTAGGCAAACAGTTGCTAGACTGAGTGTCCAAGTTTGGACAGTCAAATAGAGCAGTGTCACTGCGGTCTAGCTAGACCGCGTCAGTCTAGCTGGAATTGTAGTGTGGACAGTCAGTGTCTCAGTTACTCTAGCAGTATTCAAACCCGTTGGAAATTTTTACCTAGAGCGCAGACGTGGAGCATATGGTCTCCTAACGGAGGTATCTCAACAGAATTTTTCTATGATAAGTGCTTGTTACTCAACCTCTCTTTTTTTAAAGAGAGTAGGGATAGAAGGATAGGGCTTGAACAGGACTAGAGGTAAGCTAATCACTTTATGAAACTGTCCGTACCGGACTTGAACCGTAAAAAATAGCCAACTACGTTACCAACTGTGTCACGAAGCTGACATTATTAGACACTATTATAAACAGAAATGTTTTATTTTTCATTACATATTAAATATATTACCATGCAATAAATATAACTTCATAATTCCTACAAAACATTTCAGCGATAGTCCAAATAATAATAAAAAATACTTCGGATCTTAAAAAAGGTGGTAATAACTTTATTACTCTGACGCTTGGCTGCATCCAAGGATGACTATTTTTAACTGATATATATGAGTGTCTCAAAAAGTTTCCAATAACCAGGTGTAGACGCTCGAAACTCTGCTCTAGCTAGATCGCTCTAGCAACTTATTTGTGTCCAGATGTGGACAGTGTTGACACTGCTCTAGACACTGAATGTCCAGATGTATATGTAGCTTAATGCCATCGCTATGGCTGTAAGTCAATAAAATGTATTTTTTTTTCTTTTTTAATTATTATCATATTACTGGGCTCTATTGATTTCCCCATCATCCGCATTAAACGTATGGTTCTCCATTAGCAAGTGATTTGCGAATGTCGAAGTTTCTTTTTTTAATCTAAAGGCAGCTAAATGTTCTGATACCCTTATATCTAATGTACGTGTGGTTTTACCCACATAGAAATGTTGGCAATCACTGCATTGTAATTTATAAATACCAGATTTGTTCTTAAAGTGGACTCTATCTTTATTGCGGATGATGGGGTTAAACTGTTGCATAAAAACATGGGGGATCATAAATTATTTTATCAAGAAATTTTGGAAATCAATAGAGCCCAGTTAAATTCCTTGCCAATTCTGAAGAGCAGCTGAACCTTCCTAATTCTCCGTTATTATATCCTATACGTTGAAACACCTAACAGATGTCACTAAACGTGGAATGATTGTATATATTTACCCTTTCGTTGAATTGCATCCCGTCGAAACCCACAATGCTATTATAATTGTAAAATCACTGGTAATTCTAAAAGAAGTTGGAAAGCGGCAATTCGCCACTCTTTTAATGTGTTGTTTACAAAATAAGGATTAAGCGATTCTCGAAATGTTAACTCAGATATCAGTGTGGATCCCAGACGTATAATATTTTATCTCGTAACTAATATTTGTCGTATTTGTATCTTCTATATAAACGTTAGACACTGTTTACTGTCTGTCAGTTCGAGTCCATTCGTGTGGTCGAATGCCTGAAGATGCCGAAAGGCGAAACCCGGGTCGTTAGTGACAAAATACATGGAAGTGTACAAAATCTCAATAATCCAAATTTGATATTGAAATTCCATCAAGCACCCTCAGTCGATGTCTTAAAAAATTCTAAATGTTAATTATTAAAAACGAAGAGCTGTAAATAGTTACTTTCAAATTGTAGTAAAATACCTATTTAATTTATATATAAGAAAACTTTAAAATCATACTTAATTAAATAGTAATATACCTAACTACTTATCTTTTTGACATCCCCAACGCAGGCAAAGTAACCCCATAACATAAATCGATTTCATTTACTACATTGTCTGGTGAATTATGTACTATCAAAGTCAATCAAATTTAGCTAAATAAATGCTTAAATTATTCCCAAGATATCAATAAGATACGTGATAGATTATTATAAGATTATCTCTTATAGTTTTTTAGATACAACGTAAAGTTTGGAGAAATCACTCTCCAATCTGGATTTTCAAAGTTCACTAAAATGGCGCAAAACTGATGTGACATGAAGTTAGACACAGTTTGCGGTATTAATTAGTTCCAGCGTAGAACCCTTTGTAATATCTTACATGAATCATTGATATACACATTAAAATGAGTACTTTGTGAACGGTTTCATAAAAATAAAATGGACTAGTCAAAAACACCCATCGGTAGGCAGAGTAATCCCATTTGATGGTATTTCACAGTTTTATATTTTATTCTGGTCTGATATATTTATTCAATGTAATCATAGAAAAATTATAGCATTCGCATAAATTATGTTTTATTATTCTGATGTTCTGCCGTGGTTGTGCAATATGCAAATTAGGCACTCTTGCAAATTAACCTTCATAGCATTTTTTCACACACTTTCTTTCAAAGCAATTGTCTTGCTTTATTTATTAGTATCTATATCGTGGGAATTATTCTCTTAACACTGGCGAGTATTGTATAGTTTTGTATCTTCATTATAATGGTGACTGAACTGAAAATGGAGCCCAGAGCCCGATGACTTCTTCATTTCCCATTCAGATGTGATTTGTTTTTAATTCAGTTATCATCGTTTGATTTATTATCCAACTAAAAGTACATTAATCATGATTTCTCTTATTCAGTGCTCTTTTTTAATAAGTGTATTCTTAAACATTATAATCTTTAATTTTTTGTACTCTTACGTCATTGAATGGTGATTTATTTGCTATGGGAAATAAGATTGTTTTTGAATATTTCCATTATTACTATACTCAAGAATATAAAAGCATTATTTTTAGTTATTGGTCAATCTGGGAAGAATTGTAAAGTGGTGTGAAATTTTTATGTGTTTAGTAACAAATGTATAATTAAATGTTTCATTATCATTTCCAAAGACTTATCTAGAATATTTTACTTCCAATTCAGGCCTAGATTTTAATTGAGTTCATCTTTGGACATGTGATTCTCTATTGGCAGTCATGATTCTAAGATGGTAATCGAATGATTATTATATGACTGCAGACCTGTTTGTAGATATTAACCTTTTCCAAAAATTCTTTTTTCATTTGAAACAGATTATAAAAATAATGTGATTGTCGAAAATCACTGATGCTAGTGTTGAATAAAAACGTTAGAATGGCAATAGATAATAGATTACACACTGGTTATGTCAGGTAGTTTTGTGAGATAGTTAGTCAATGAATCCATTTCTCTTTGGCTCATTTTCATGTATTAGGCCTCACAAAATAACTGGATAGTTGAGTTTAAAACATTCATGCTGAACATAAGTTTTATTTTATTTACTTTACACATGTTTATTACGTTGGCACATAATAAAAAACACTGTTTTTATTGATTGGCTAAATCTTTAATTGCGACAATGTCAGATATTTAACTTATGTTGATATATAAAAATAAATACAATCACTATGAATCATAAAGTCAGTGTTCGAGATCTGCTCGGAAATTGAAGGATTGGAATAGAAAAACAAAATTCAAGGTAATAACGCACCAAAACGGATTCAAGCGTAAAAGACTCTAACTAGAATATTTTTGACTGTTTGGATTAATTAAACTCAATATAGGTGTAATGCAGTGCTTCTGAGTGCATTTTACTTTGTACTAACCTAAAAAAACCAGAATTATTCTTAAATATTACATAAAATGAATCTTTGAAATCATAAATTTCGATTTGAATTTACATTGAGGGCGATTCCCTCAATGTGAATTCATATTCAATCTCTTGTTTGTGTTTTTCTCTGTCAGGAAATTGATTGATAAAAAGTTGATAATAAAATATGACATCACTATAGTACTCGGCAACACTGTTGTGCATGTTCACTGCTAATTAAACTAGGAGTATATTGATTTTGCACTAAAATGCTCTAAGAAACTGATCCAGATGAATAAACGATTTGTCTTAACAGCTTAATGGCTGCGGATTCTTATTTGAGTCCTTGAAAAACTTCAGTTGCTGTCTGTGGACTCATATATGAGTCCTACGTCATACATTCCATTCTATTAAAAAAGTACTGGGTTATAATCGAGTTTGATTTCAAATGTCAACGAAAGGTGGTGGTATACACACCAACGCATTATTTAACAAAAAATAAACTATTATTTTTACTAAACAGTTTTGTAAAACTACCCCTATATGGTACACGTTTACTTTTTCTCACTCTCGAAGTATTCATTATTATTATTTACACATTGTGTAGTGATTTATTGAATGGGCCATATGGCATTTTTTATGGTGCTCGAGTCATTATGATAATGGTGTCCTGTCCCGGGGTGACCTGTAACATCTGCAACAGGGATGATATGAGAAGCAAGTTTTTTAGTAGATTTAAGTTTTTTTCACTACACCACATAAGTATACAACCCACAGATATAGGACCACTGCTCAAACGGCATTGATTTATGCGGCGAAGTATCTGGAAGCCATCAAATCAAATTTGGTTAAAAAATCTCAATTGGTTTACAAATTATAGTGACTTTAGTGAAATGACAGTTTTTTTGCGAAGTTTTTGCAAAATCGCTCGGCCGCCACGCGAAATTCAGTAAAAAAAACATGCGGCCATTAGTTAAAGGGTTAATGAACAATGTTTTGTGAAACAGACATTGCAACAGTGGAGATAACGTACTAGGCGCGTTTTCAGCACTGAACATTTAAAGAAGATCCACAGCCATATCTGTGCAAGTCAATTTCAATTTTCTATTTAATTCATTGTATTTTAAATTCTAAATGTATAAATGATTTTTTTTATTTATTTACAGTTCGTGAGAGTGACAGAAAACCAGGTTCATATGTCTTGAGTTATTTGGGACGCACTGGAATAAATCATTTCAGGTATGTACTTTGTTGTCATCTTATCTTATATATATAAAAATGAATGTTTGTTTGTTTGTCCTCAATGCATTCTTTTACCATTCATCCGATTTCGATGAAACTTTGGGGAGTTGTTGTAGGCATACCCGTGAATGTTTCTGAAAAAAATATCTAAAAAAAAAGAATGAAATACGTACTTACAGCGAAATCTCAGATAAACCTTTTGATTTATTCGTGTACTAACATGGAAAATTATTGTGTATCCAAAATAGAGGTCTGTACGGGCTTGGTCCGTGCAAATAAACGGGTTGTTGAAACATCTCTGCCACACTTGAAGTGCGTTTCACATCATTGAAGTGTTAGACTAAAAGGGCTGAAGAACAGTGTGACGAATGCTTACCAGATTTGATTTCCCAGACCGATCGTTAGAATCAGAACAGAGAAGTCAAGATATTTATTTATTACTTTACATTAGCTTTTAAAAATAACACTGAATTACATTTTCAATAGGATAACAGCAGTGTGCGGAGACTATTACATCGGCGGTCGTCAGTTTGATTCCCTTAGCGATCTCGTCGGTTTCTACAGTCACTCCTCAGATCTGTTGAAGAGGGAGCGCCTCTTAGAACCCGTACCACCACCGGAACCTGTCAATGACAAAAAGGTAAATATTTTTCTGCGCTCAATGGATTGTTGAATCTATGGGCAAAGCTTGTATGGATTTTGCCTGTAGCCGAGAGGTCAAAATCATTGCAATGCTTACGTGTTTGAATCCCAGTGCGGAGAGTTTCATATTGAAAAATCAATTTATAGATTTGTGTCTCAGGGGTCCTGTATTGTCTAAATTCCCTCTCACCCATCCAATTCTTAAAACGAAGCATAGCGAGAGCTTTTAGGTAACCACTATCCTAGCCCAACATATCTGTCTTTACTCTCTCCGAAAAAGAGAGACTGAGTAGCAAGCAGTTCTCGTAGAACAACTTATATGCTCCATATTTCGAGCACTCATGGTCAAAAAAATAAAATGAATCTGGAAGAAGAGCAAGATGAAAGACACATTTTGCCGTTTTCCTTTTTACTCTGCTCGTTTCCTACACCTGAAAAAAATTGTACAAAAATACTTATAAATTCTTCATCATCTCTAATAAATTACTCTCAGTTAACATTTCTTTAATATCTTTTAGCATTTTTTTTTAATAAGTCATATGTTTGTAATGTTACAGAGAGTGGTTGCGATTCTACCGTACACAAAAATGCCAGACACCGATGAGCTGACGTTTCAGAAAGGGGATATATTCTTTTGCCACAACGACATGGGAGATGGATGGCTATGGGTTACAGCTCACAGGTATACAAACTGTTTAAGACTTATACCAGCTAGGTTCAGACTTTTTTCAATCACCGGTTTTCCATTCTGTATCAGCTTCTTTGTTTAAAGTTTAGTTTTATTATCATATAAGATAGAATATTGTCAGTTGTTTAGTGCAATGATAAGTTTTTAACAGTTCTAATTGGTGTCTGAGAATTCCTGATTTGTTGAAATAGTGTAGTTAATGATTTATTTATTTTTAGTTTATATGAATATTATCTTTTACTCGCGAGATGTTGATGCATAGTTGAATTGGGGAAGAGAAATCGTCATTGTTATTAGAAAAATGTGTAACTCCATTTTAATCTTGTGACTGATGTTAATATCTATCTTTGTTGCCATTAATGTATATCTGAAAAAAATTGTAGCATTGTTACATCATAGATGATCCAAATGATATAACTTCATAGCCTCAGATTTGTGTGCGACATTTGTGTTTCTTCAGTATTGTCATAGTGGTTGACGTGTGTTACTGGCTGTGAATGTTTTATATTCACTTGCCTAATTGTAATAAACTTTGTATCTTCCTTATTTAAAAATAATTTTTCAAAGTTAGTTTGTTTTGTCTCTCCTGTAAAGTAGCATTTTTGGAGTTATACAATTTTCTTGGTTCAATGATGATTTTATTTGCGATGACAACCAACTAAAGAATTCCAGCATGTTCAATATAATCAGAGCAATGTGAAATGAGGAACTCAACTCGTGATGTAAAACTTAAAGAAACAGCGTTTTTAGATGGATTGTTAAAATGTTTCAGAACTGGTGAGCAAGGTATGATCTTTAGAGAGTTGGTTGAAGACTTGGATGCTTCCATCGATCCCAACACGGTTTTTTCTTGGTTCCATCCGAATTGCACCAAGAGTGAAGCTGTTGACATGCTCGTAAAAGGTATATAAACAATTATTGAATCCTGATAACGATACCTCTCTTAAACTGCTCTCTGTCGTAAGACTACTCAATTTAATAATTTTGTTAGGAATTTAAAGAGATGTTATTTTTTGATGAAATAATAATTTAAAATATCAATGGTGTTTTGGTCAATTGAT
Organism: Himalopsyche phryganea; assembly: GCA_022494535.1. Classification (NCBI taxonomy): domain Eukaryota; kingdom Metazoa; phylum Arthropoda; class Insecta; order Trichoptera; family Rhyacophilidae; genus Himalopsyche; species Himalopsyche phryganea. The sequence goes on along the minus strand of JAGVSL010000134.1, from coordinate 1,156,968 downwards.
GTAACCCTCAAAATTGAAATTGTTCAGGAGAGAGGAAAAACTGTTTTTATCGCAAACATTATATTTTGAGTTGCGTTACGAATCTTTGAATTGCGCTTCTGTAAATTCTCATATTTGCAGATACGGGATTATACGTAGGGAGTGTCAATTTATTTTTCTAATTTTTATTGTTTGGCCGAGACCTGCTCTGTTGTCTTTAAAATGAGATCCAATCATTAACTCATTTTCATATTTTTTGAGGGTTACGCCAATTGGCCAAAACACCGTCGATATGACCGTTTATGTTTTTTTAGCTGGACCCGGAAGCTTCCTAGTTAGGCCGTCTGACAACTCACCCGGAGACTATTCTCTATTTTTCCACATCAACAATCAGATTCAAAGGTTTCGAATCGAGAAGAAAGGTGTTCGTTATTTGATGGGTGGAAGAACTTTCGAATGCTTGGATGCTGTCATTAATAGATACCGGAAGGAGCAAATTGTGGAAGGTCATACACTGATGCAGCCGGTAAATTTTCTCTTACCTATACTGTATGGTCATGTAAAGTTGTGGCTTCCAACTTAATCTTACGCTTCATAATTTAAAAAAAATCTTGGAGCCTCTGTTATCTTATAAAATAATACACAATTGTAAATGGTAAAAATGATTTACTTAGTGTCAATCTGGGAAGAGTGTTACTTATTATTTTAAGTATCATCAATTTGCGTAAGTTTGCCCATCGGCTAAGATTGGCCCACTACATGGAAAAAGGTGCTGTTATAATACCATGATAATACTAACGCCATATCAATATTTTTTAGTTAAGCAAAGGTTATTGAGTAGCCCATGGTGGTAAAAGTACGAATGAATGTGCAACATATTTTATTTTATTGTTGAATTTGTAAGTTGTCAGCTTGGAATGCTAAAACACAATTTAAAATCTTTTTTTTAAATAAATTGGATTAGTCATATTTTCAATTTGTATTACTAATCTGTAAACCAAATGCTGTATATTTTTTCCCATCTCAATTATGTACATAATATATGAAAGCATAAAGAAAAGTTTCCAAAACTTTAAAATCACTGAATTTATAGTAATTACAGTGATCATTTGTATCGTGGGTCAAAGTTACCCGATTTGGATGAAAATGTTGCCCACCTTGTTTTATCTATATTTATATATCAGTTACAACAATAAATCTATTATTTGTTGATTAAATTTCATCTTAAGACATAAGATCATTTCTATGTAGAACAATACCACACATAAATGCAATGGCGAATCATAAAAAATCAAAAACCCTCAGAACTGACTCAAAGTTACCCAGATTGACCAAAGTAGATATTTTTTAAAATTTTTATGCATTAATTTAACATATATTTAAAAAGATAATTGAAATAATTCATTATTACTTTCAAATAATTGTATAGAAGCTTTTATATCCAATTCGGCACTAGATCTTTATTGCTTGTGTATCTGTGAATATGTGGTTTTCTATTTATGGTGATTCCAAGAAAGGAGTCATGGAAGTACAGATTTGTTTTTACAAAATTCTTTTGTTAATTTGACACGAATAATAAAAATAATGTGACTGTCAAAAATCACTGATGTATATAAAAAAGGCTTACAATTAAATGCACTTTTGTTTAGATCATATTCACTTACATAAAAATAGTTTTCACTTGTAACAAATACATTCCCCAAAAAACTAATTCTTTCACTAAAAATGAACTGATCCCACATAGTAAAATATATTTTAACATTGAAGAAATATATTACACTTACGAAAAAATATTTTCACATATATAAAATAGTTTTCAGTCAATATAAATACTCACACTTTGAAATCGATAGTTGCACGAAGTTGTAATGAAATGTCACTTATTCTTCTACCCAATATGAGCCGTATATGTTGTCTTTGCTCCACCAAGGAAGTTAATATTAATTATACAACTAAACAATTAAAATATTACTTGTATGGTTATAATATAATTTCAAAATATTCTGCTTAAACGTTTTCCGTTGTCTTTAACTATCTATATTTATTCAATTAATACTATTTAATATTAATTTCAGTTGGTCACCGAAGGTCACCAGTCGGAGCCTCACACCACGCAAATGTCTGCCCAGGGAGCCGCGGCTGAGAAGATCTACGCTACGCTGCGGGAGTGCCGTGATCAGATCGGGCTTAAAAAGATGAAAGGCATTAAATATCAGGGGTACCTGCACAAAAAGTCCGATAAGACCGCTAAGAAGTGGAAACTGCTGTATTTTGTTTTGCAAGTTGACGGCACTGACACCCATCTGTATTTCTATGATACTCCAAAGAGGACTAAGCCCAAAGGGTTGATTGACCTCTCTTGTGCTTACCTCTATCAGGTGTGATAATTTTTCATAAAATAATACTGATTTTTTGGATTATTGAGATTTTGTACACTTCCATGTATTTTGTCACTAACGACCCATCAACGAAATTCCATCAAGCACCCTCAGTCGATGTCTTAAATTAAATAATACTGAGATGAATGTCGTTTTTTTAAGTAAAGTGCAGTCAGTCGTGTTTCACTCATTGATATATTAGAATGTCTTGTTAAAGGTGTGTTGGTGCTCATCTAGACTGTGTATTCTGATATTTAAAAGAAATAGGTTTCCATAAATTTACGACGACAGAATTTTTACCAAGTGAATAATTCGTACGAAACAGCGAGTGAAACAAATTCAAAATACAGACATCGTCAGAAAAGTGTATTAGAATTTTGTCTGCTCCCAACGTGGAGCATAAGGCCTCCTAATGGAGGTATCTCAGGTTACTCAGTTGCTCAACCTCCCTTTTTTTGAAAAGAGTAGAGATAGAAGGATAAGGCTAGGACAGGACTAGTGCTTAGCTAATTGCTCTCGCTACGCCCCGTGAGGATCGGATGGGTGCGAGGGAATTTTTTTAGACATCACAAACACTCAGACTACAAACAGAAATTCATAAATCGATTGAAAGATCAATTTATGAAAACCGTGTGCACTGGGATTTGAACTCGAGACATTCGTAGCCGTAGCCAACGACCCTACCAACTGCGCCACGGACGCCGACAATATTCATTTTAGAACAATATAATATATATAATTTTGAAATTGTGCTTACATTAGGTTACTATTCAATTAATGTTTGAATCAGGGCTTGTAGATTTGAAGTCTTAAAAAACTGAGCGACTCATGCTTTTTTATTATATTCTGTTTTGTGTAATTACGTGGACATTGTATTAATTAGTAATCAATGTCTAGGGTCTTTGTCGGCTGCGAGACAAGTTTTTATATCCGTGGTGAAATCCCTCCCAATTTTGTTTCATTTTTATCGATACCATTTTGAGAGTTCATAGTTCACCATTAACGTAATAAGATACCAGAGCTGTTTTACTCTCATCAAAATTAGATATAAAAAAATGCGTTCTTAAAACAAGTTTTCCATTTTTGTAATGTTGTAATAACTTTTCAGGTCCATGATTCTTTGTGGGAGCGGCCAAACTGTTTACAGATTGTAGAGCGTGCCCTTCCGTGCTTATCTACTGTGTCTTACTTATCTGCACCTACCACCGATTCCTGTCAAGAGTGGGTGAATGCTCTGAAACCCCTTTGTGTTCCACAACTTTCTAGGGCTCAATGCAAGGTACTTGTTTTTTCTATTTATATTACTAGTATTGCAATTGATTAGACACCGGACACTAATAAATTTGAGAATAAGACTGCAGAGCTTTCAGTTTTTGTGCTTGAGTACCCTATGAATTTAATATGAAGTTGGTTATGGCGTTGAATATTTTTTTTTGGTAAGGGGCGACAGCTTCAATAATGTTAAGAAACACTACGTCACAATATGAATATTTTTTGTCATTTAAGGTTCCCCGTCTTAGATCACTGCGTTGTCTCACTCTGCACGTAATGGATGCCCATCGTCTCCCCTACAAATTGGTTCCGCAGCCTTATTGCTCCTTGCAGCTTAATCAAGTTAAAGTCGCTCGCACAAGGCTGAAGACAGGACCGGATCCGCTCTGGGATGAAGAGTTTGTTTTGGAGTAAGGGGTTTTTAAAAATGCAATTTTGACTGTACCTTATTCTTTTACTGTTACCTGTGAAGCATATGGCATCATGTTCAGCACTAGGATTCAGAAACAAACGACTTGCTCTTCAATATTTACACATTATGCATGGGAAAAGTATTGATACCTGTTTCGGTGACTGGTGGTCATATATGAGATGGTTAATTGCTTGTTACTGTCGGGTAAAGTTTAATATTTCGCTTCGATCGATTTAAGTTATTTTTACAAAAAAGCATCTACTGGAAAGTACAGGTGATCAGAAATAGAGTTAAAATTTAAAAAAATTTTTTGTATAATATATAATTAAGTTTAAAAAATAAAACACAATTCATTTGTACTACTTCCACATATTTATAATGATCAGGACCGGTTTCGTTCATCATGAGCATTATCAACATTAAACCGGTCCTGATCATTATAAATATGTGGAAGTAGTACAAATGAATTGTGTTTTATTTTTTAAAATATAATGTCTTTCCACCAAGAATTGACAGTTAACACTTTAAAAGTGATATAGTTAATTATTAACAACGATTCCCTAAACGCTTATTTTTTACTCAGTTTTACATCCAGTGTTTCTTTGAAACAGTTTCACTCTGGTGTAATTTATCGTTCTAATAATTTTTAATGGTCCTTTGGAATCAATGATGGATATTTATTTGCCACAGTGTTTTGCTCAATTGATGTAACGCTCAAAATTGAAATTGTTCAGGAGAGAGAGTAAAAACTGTTTTTATCGAAAACATTATATGGTGAGTTGCATTATGAATCTTTGAAATGCACTTCTGTAAATTGTCATGTTTGGCCGATACCTGCTCTGTCGTCTTTTAAACGAGATCCAATCATCAACTCATTTTCGTATTTTTTGAGGGTTACATCGATTCGTCAAAACACCGTTGATATATTTAAATTGGTAGTGATATACAATGAAGTTAAAAAAATATTAAATTGACTTATAGTATTTATTATAATAATTAAAGTGGTAACAAGTGGCATGTTCTTTCACATAGTAAATTATTATATTGCCCGTTTTAGACCTCTGATTAGTGCGCGATTGCTCATGTATTAAGTGTTAATTAGATTTGCCGTAAGTCATGTTTTCTCATTCAGCCTGCTATTAACAAAGCAGTGTAAGAGTAGAAAAGCGAATGGTTTGCGACGGTTTTATTATGTTTCTAAAGGGTCTCGTACACTATTAATATAAAGTTGTTTGTATTTGTTAGTGTATATATTATATTGATTCAGTCGGTAAATACTTTGTAGAATTCCTTTGTAATATTATTCTATTGCAAGAATCTTTGTAAAGTTAAATAAAATGTTATTTTGTACCTTAATAATGAATTTATTTATTTTTTTACAGTGACGTCCCACCCGATGTGGTGTCATTTACCCTTACAGTTCACAATAAAGGAAAGAGAGGAAAGGATTCTGAGGTATATAGAAATCTTTTTACACAAAGACTTGTAAATTCTTCACTTGTGAAGTTGATTTTGATTGATTGAGCATTATTTTGAAATCTTATTTGGGGTATAAAGTGTAAAGATATCTCTGTGTTGCTCAATTAGATGGCCGAGCTGACCGTAGACCTTTCGACTCTAGCAAATGGCGAAGAAGCAGAAGAATGGTACTCTCTTTCAGGAATTACTCCAATCGGCGAATGGGGTTCCATAAGACTTAGAACTAGGTAACAATATTGTTTTATATGTATATAAGGGGGTCGGAAAGAAATCCACTATTTTATGTAACAACATTCAAATTAATTATTATTATATAATTTAAGACATCGACTGAGGGTGCTTGATGGAATTTCAATATAAAATTTGGATTATTGAGATTTTGTACACTTCCACATTATGACATGTATTTTGTCACTAACGACCCGGGTTTCGCCTTTCGGCATCGAACTGTCCAAATTTAATTATTATTGTTCGTTTTACCTTCAGTTTCTGGTGCAGTCTTTCAAAATAATGACAATACACTTCTGCAGTATTTGTTTCACCAGTTTTTAATAATTCAAAATGAATTATACTGGAAATAACCCACCAAATACTCTAAAGGACCTTTAGTAGCTTAATTTATAGCTTAGGGGTTGGAACTGGTATTTTCCATTGCCGTTTTCATCTTATTATTAATTGATTAGCAATAATCTGTCAATTTATCATCCCCAGTTACGATTCATTTTAAAAAAGGATGATTTCTTTACCTTGATAACAATACACTGCACGTGTTCATATGTTGTTCTTTGTTATCTGAGGATTGATCATGCGGCATCCAAATACCCATTCTATTTACTTTAATGATTTCTTTTAAATCTTCTTACACAGTTGTCTATGGATAGGAGAGTTTCAATGATAATTCCTCAATTGTTCGCCGAGGATATGATTCAATTAGTGATTTCAGCATGTTGTCGAAATTTAAAAGCTTTCTTGTTTGTTGCCAATAAAATTTTTTGAACTGCCCAATGGCAGATGTCAATACATCTGTTGACAGTTGAAACTTCCCCGTATACTTCATTCATGACTTGCGTGGCATTTAAGTGCTGATCGAATGAAAATAGCATTCAGTGTCTGATATGTTCTTTATCAGTTCCAGGCGTTGGACAAAAAATTGACAAAAAAATTGTATTGCAAAAATAAAATCTTACAGAGATTTTTACGCGACCGTTGATAGTCATAAACTGAGCTCAAACATCAGTGTGTAAAAATAATGGATCTCTTTCCAGTTCCCTAATTATATTTCAATTTTTTACTGTGGCTGTTTTTTTGTCCTTTATTGATATTTGTTTCCTAGTCCTTGTAATATTTACATGTAATCTGTGGGCACCTTTTTGCAATTTTGCGAAATTTAATAGTGTACACCCCACTTTTTTAAATATGTGGATTTTTCAGTTAAAGGCATCCAAAAAATCATTGAAATCTGATGTAAACAATCCTCATAAAAATTTGTATCATTTATTTATGTTATTTTAATGAATTAGATACATGCATGATCTGGTGATGCCGAGTGAAGAGTACAGTCCCCTACAGCAGCTAATTCTAGAACCGGGGCTATTGGCCGTGAGAGCACTCTCCGACCTCTGCCATGCCGATCGAATGCCTTTGGCCACAGGTAACCTCATTATTTCAAATAGAATAATAGTTTTATCAATGTATAAAGGAAACATTGCAATATTTATTATATTTAGGTCTTCTTCGAGTTTTCCGTCATGAAAAACGAGCTCCAGAACTCTTGAGAGAACTTCTTCAAGCTGAAGTAGGAAGAGAAGCAGACACTCCAACACTTTTTAGAGCTACTTCACTCTGCACGACTCTCATGGATATTTATATGAAGGCAGAATGTCTCAATTTCTTACAGGTATGTTTAATATCATCGTTATTCTGAAAAAAGACACTAACGGAAAAATACTAGGTAGTTTTGAGTAATTGGATTTTGAAGTTCTTCAAATGTTTGAAATCTCATACCTTTTTCGTTTAGTTTGTTTGTACAAAACTGTTTTTGAGTAAAATCATAATTTATAAAAAATAGGTATGTTTTTCCATATGGTAGTGTTTTAAATAAGGAACATTTTGGTATAAGTAACTCAATATGTAATTTTTTCAATTTAGTGTTTTCTTCCAGGACAGCGACGATATAAGATGATTAGTTTTAAAAAATAAAAATCAGCAAACACTTAGAGGCTGGGTATAATCAATGAAAAAGAAGTTTTATTTTAGATTTCAACGATTTAAGGCGCTAAAATGTGAAAAATGTTGACTATGAAATGGCTGTTGCAACTTACCCTTGATTCAATTATTAAAAAATTAAATGCCGTTTTTTATTTTACCCTCAGGCTGCCGTTTCGGAGACTGTTCAAAAATTAATGGAAACAAAACAATCTGCCGAGTTGAATCCAACTAAAATGGATTCTCCCGATGATGCTTGCAGTAATGCTGAGTTTCTTCTTCTTGTACTGGATCAGGTGGCGTATTTTGTATTGTTTATAAACAGAGTAGAGTAAAATTAACAACCATTCAAAATACCCAAAATAGTCAAAACCTAACAGAAAACTCCAAAAACATGCACGCTATTACATATATATCTGTGTGCGAAAATCTAAAATTGGTACTTTTCCATATTGTTTGTATGAAATTTGACGAAAAATGTGATGTATCAAAGTGAAATTTACTAATGCAGCAGCATTGATTCGACTAGTCCCTTTTCTCATATATGCATTGTAGTTATTTTGTCATATTCAACTCATTTTTCAATTTTTAAGACAACTCTCTTTACCTTTTTTGACACACAGATATATACCATGAAACACCCTTTACGATATTAATATATATATGATTGTTTTGCTAACAGATAACTCTATCCATCTTTACATCTCCCGATGCCTGTCCAAGACCTGTCCGTTATCTCCGCGGCTGCCTCCAGAAAGCAGTGGTGGCCAAGTGGCCGAATGAACGTTTTGTTAGGACACGTGTTGTCTCCGGTAATTTTAATAATAATTGTACATTTCTTAACGAAAACTGTCTTTATTTCAGCACACATTGATGCCTGGCAGCCAAGTGTTGGGTGAATGTAAATCAAAGTGTTTTGTAGGTTTATTATTTCATTATGTCTTGGAAAAGAGAATGACTAATACATTGAGATATATGGCATTAGTCTCTTTTCTCAGTGGTTTTTTTAAAATTGTTTGGAGTTTATCTTCTTAACACATTGACTGTGTGTGGGCCAGAGGAATTGGCGGCGTATTAAAGTACAAAATGATTCTGTCAGTAGCCGTTGTGTTAATTGGCAAATGTATTTAACTTATAATTCTTGGTTCCATCCGAATTGCACCAAGAGTGAAGTTGTTGACATGCTCGTAAAAGGTATATAAACAATTATTGAATCCTGATAACGATACCTCTCTTAAACTGCTCTCTGCCGTAAGACTACTCAATTTAATAATTTTGTTAGGAATTTAATGAGATATTATTTTTTGATAAAATAATAATTTAAAATATCAATGTTGTTTTGCTAACAGATAACTGTATTCATCTTTACATCTCCAACCAATTGATGTAACACTCAAAATTGAAATTGTTCAGGAGAGAGTAAAAGCTGTTTATCGAAAACATTATATGGTGAGTTGCGTTATGAATCATTGAAACGCACTCGTGTAAATTCTCATATTTGCAGATACGGGATTATACGTAGGGATTGATCAAGTCGCCGGGTCAAATTTGTTTAACCTAACACCAATGTGAAATGAGGTTTCCCTTCCAAAAAGTGGTAAATTTATTTTCTAATTTACATCATTGACCCAGACCTGCTCTGTTGTCTTTAAAATGAGATCCAATCATTAACTCATTTTCGTATTTTTTGAAGTTTACATCAATTGGCCAAAACACCATCGATATTATGATTTAAATTAGTAAAACTGTTAATATAATCAGCAAATAATATCATTTTACAGGTTTTATTTTTCTGCGGTTGGTCTGTCCTGCACTGCTGGCACCTCGATCCTGGGGTCTCGTGTCGGAGCCACCGCCAGCATCTGCCACCCGCTCACTGGTGATGGTCGCTAAGTGCTTGCAGAACCTCGCCAACCTCGTGGAATTTGGCGGAAAAGTATGTCCTCACAGTTTTCATAAGTGTACATTATTTTGAAATATAAAATAAATAATTTGAACTCTTCTGAATTTTTTTAATAAGCTCGTGTTCAAAGTTAACGTTTTAACTAAATTGGTCATTTGTTTGTGTTTAGGAGCCTTATATGGAAGTCGTGAATCCTTTTATCCTGAAGAACAAGGAGCGAATGGTGGTTTTCTTGGATCAGCTGAGCGCCGTTGGAGATCCAGGAATAAACACTTTCCTTCCGCCTTCTACCAGCACTGCTAACGTTGACACAGGTATCTATTGTCTCTGTATTTTTAGCTATGGAAAGTTCAGCAGAATTGGGTTGTATAGAACTTTTTTATACATCGATGGCCAGTTACATAGGACGATATGTCAAAAATTTGGTGTTTTGAGTTATGTTAGCCATTATATTCGAACACTGCTCTTCTACAGTGCCAAAAAAGTTCAGCTTGTAAAATGTAAGGGTTTTCTCTCACAAGGCAGATATTTGCATACGGAAATCAGCAAAATTAAATAATTTCTCATTTCCGTATACATATATATCGAAATATCGTATTGTGGAAATACATTTTTGTGAATTGTGGTGTTCCATAAAGAAACAAACTTTAATCCTAAAACTATTGACCACTTATTTGAATAAAAAAGTAATACAGATAATAAACCATCACTTTTTAAGAGTCATTTTAGATAAGTCAAAACTTTGATAGGCCATATCTCAAAACTACCAATTTCTAGTTGTATCGCTATGGAACTAGGCCATCGATATATCATGTAAATGTCACATAAGAATTTTCGTTAATTAGTAGGCTGCATAATTTTTTTTTTGCTTCATATGGATTCCTAATGGAGCTTATCTCCTTATACACTAGTTGTTCTGTGAGAACTCTTTCAGTAAGTAAAGAAGGATGGAGCTAGAACAGGACTAGTGGTTAGCTAATCATTAGCTAAGCTCTCGTGTTTAGGGCATCCAATCCCGGATCCGGATTGGTCATTAAGTGTAATTTCATGTGTTAAATTGTGTATATAAAATTTAATTTGTATCCATTATTACTTCAATTGGAATGTATATGTTACACCGAATGTGTGAAATTACTTATTTCATTTAAAGTGCAAAATTTTACCTAAATCGTGAAATAACCAAGCCCATGGCCTCATTCAAGTATTTGGCAAATTATCTGCCGAATACGTGAATTCCGCACGAATTTTTCTGTTTATTTCAATGATTGAGCAGATATAGCGCCATAGCGCCCCAGTGTTGTTTTTCGCAATTATTTGTTTTAAATTATAAAATAGTAGTAGCGCTCCGGTGGTGAATTCTGCAACTAAACCAAATGTCAAATAAAAATATATCAATCAATACATAACTAGGTACAATGACGTTCATTTCCATTTACCAAGCCCAAAATATCTAGAACTATAATATTACGAACATACGAATTTTATTAATAGTTATTTTCGCGGATTGCATCCTGCGACGGTATCAAATTTAGCTTGATTTATTAAGGTTATTTTTAAGATGCGGAACAGTCCCGGGTTTAGGTTGTGTCATTGATTGGACATGTTACAGTTTTAGTGAATTTGCCGAATGTGATGTCATTTAAGTAAATCTGCATTAATTATGATACATAACATTTGAAGGTTAAAAATGACTTGGATGACTTGGAAACCCTCTTTGGAGTTGCTTTGCTCCGGTATCAAAATACTTGCTTCAATTCCGCTTCATGCTCGGTGTTAAACGTTTGAATAATTACCTCTGTAGTGAGCATACTTGATGCAACTCTGTGTAGCCAATCTACTAAGGGTGCGAGTCAGTAGTCTTAAACACCTATTTTTCAACATATGTTTTATTAAAATTTTCTCTAGCTCTTTTTCGAAATCGTCACCTTCCTACTAAAATATCACTGCATTATACACCAAGAAGCACTGTAGACATTTTAAAATATGCAGCATGTTATGTTACCGGTTGTGAATAAAATTAGAGCAAGAGGATTCAGAGAATACTGTGAATTGTTAGATTTGGAATATGATGAACTTGTCCTTCACAGTGAAGTGCGCTGGCTTTCTAGAGGGCAGGTTATGAGCAGATTTTTTGAAATTAAAAAATGCTTTTTCTAATTTTTTAGATTAGAAAATTAACTACCTGATGAAAGAACTCTATTATTTGATAACAACTGGCTTTTTTATTTGATGTTTAGTTTAGTTGATGCCATCTCAATGATCTAAATTTAAAACTATAAGGCAAGAATAATTTATTTCCTATTAAAATTAAATTAAAACTTTTCTTCTCTGTTAGAAAATGAGGATTTGAGTCAATTTCCACACTTGAATGTGGTGAACACTTTCTGTGAATCCATTGTTAAAAATGGAATTTGATGAACTTTTTCCAGATCAAAATGCTTCTGACATAATTATTTTCTGGCGTTTATTACCCTGTGTGTATTTCCCAGAGCTGAGAAAATTTGCAAAAAGTCATAAGTAAATTTGAATTATCGAAATTTTGTACAGTTCTAGCCGCACGCAGAATGCCTGAAGATGCTGAAAGGCGAAACCCGCGTCGTTAGTGACAAAATACATGGAAGTGTACAAAATCTCAATAATTCAAATTTGATATTGAAATTTCATCAAGCACCCTCAGTCGATGTCTTAAATTATATAAGTAAGGTTAGGAAATATTATGGTTTAAATCAGGGGTTTGCAAACTACGGCCGGCGAGCACCACGAATTCGGCCCACCATAGTTTATTTTGATTGCATTGTAAAATTTTCAATGTAAGTAAATCATACAAAATAACAATTAATGTTTTTATTTAACGAACAATTAAGAAACACAATAACTGAAGAAAATGAACATTTTAACTGTAATTAATGATGAGATTTATCCTAAAAACTTACAATACCTGACATACATAGGTAATTCACATAATGAAAGTAAACATTATAATTATAATGACATTTATATAGCTGTAAATTTCCACTGACAGTTTTGTGCAGTTGTGGATCAAGTTTATTGGTGGAAATTATCAGCAGCGACTTAAGTTAATTTGGATCTGTAAATATTTTTTTGTATATTTCATTTTGTAGAATGTTTTTTCACACAGATAAGTAGTGCCGAAAGCGGTTTTTCTGAACAGAATTTTCAACTCCTTAAAAAATATCGTCGCTGTTCTGGAAGAAAACACTAAATCGAAAAATGACATATTGCGTTAATTATATAAGAATGTTCTTTATTTCAAACTCCACTGCATGAAAGAACACACTTCTTTTTATAAATTACACTTCTTTAAAACAGTTTTGTACAAACAAATTGAAAAGGGTATGGCATTTCAAACATTTGACAAACTTCAAAGTCCAATTATTTAAAACAAGTATTTTTCAGTTGGTGTCTTCTTTCAGAACAACGACGATATCTTCTCCAGTAGTCGTGCCATGAATGCTATGAACGTCAAGAAGCTCTTCACACAATTCATAATTTTTATTTATTCCTAATAAAAATAAAAAGTAACACCTGAGCAGTATCTGAAACATTTGTTGACTCATCCAGGGCCAAAGAGAACCACTTACAATTGTCAATTTTTGTCAGACAATTGAGTTTATATATTTTCTATATATAGTAATATATTTATAACAAAAAAAGAAACATTTCTGTGTCTGTCTATTGATTTATATAACTATACAAAATGGTGTTTTAAACATGGATACAACTTCCTAGTCACTTATTACTTATTATCTATGTAAAGTCTTAAAGTGTGGGGTGGGTGCTGCGCATGAAAAATATTATTGGAACTAGTGATATCATGTAATTACATAAAAAATATAATTATTTACTGTTTGAATTTCCTTATCATTGTATAACAATAATGGCTATTTTTTTTACAATAATTTAGTACTTAGTGCTTAGAAATAAGAGCTAATTGAGGTAGCCAATTGATTACCTCTTCAAGAGAGGCTCTTCTTCTTATCTAACGAAATAATTTTGTTGATAACCACCCTATGTTGTATCAAATAAAAATTCTCAAAATATTGTTGAACATTTTTATGAATTTCTATTTAAAATGAAAACATTTTTGCAAGTAGAAATTTGTAAAAATACAATTTAATCTAGTAAGTAATGAATCATTTGCCATCATTTTCTCAATTTCTCGGATAAATGACTTTCAATGAAATTAAAGATTATAGACAATTTATATGAATTTACAGTTTTAATATTACGTTTCCTGAATACTATGTACTAATGTTTCAACTGATCTTTGTTATTAAATTAAATTAATATTTTGCATAGCTTAAAGATATGTTTATTAGTAGGTTATTTTAAGTGGCATCTTTTCGCCAAGCTATTAAGTTTTGAAACAATTTTTTACATAGGTAAATTGACTTAATCTAAAATACTAACTAAAATTTTTGCAACTTCTGCCACTGTGACAAGCAGAATTGCAAACTAATTTATCTCGGAAACACTTGCATCTTGTAGTTTGGCATCCCTGGGTACACTGACACCTTTTGTATCCCTGGCCAGTACCTACAGAGCCAAGATTTACAATAGCCCTAATAGATCTTTCTATTTGGGGAACATCGTTTATTTTTAGTTTTACATATTTTGACTTCTCCAGACTATTTCGTTCAAGAAGGTTGCAAATTATACCATTTTTAGTTCCGACTTTATAACGATCCTCCATTATTTTCATAACTACACCAATTAAATTGTTTGGATCTCCCTTACCTTTGTCAAATTGGCTTATACCAACCAAAACATTGTCACCTTCTTTTAAAGGTGGCATTCATATTTTAGATCTATCCATCATTTTTTTCGCTTGGAGTAACAAATTTTTTGTCGCTGTCTTTCTGCATTGAACTGCAGGATGCGAAACGAGTGTTCGACCCTCTGATTCCAATGCAAGATGTGTGATAGGGTCGTGATCCCCTGATTCACTATTACAATGAAAGCAATCTTTTTCTTCAGTCTCAATTATCTCGACTTGAGATAAAATATCTTTTTCCTCAAATTCAATAATCTCGGCTTGAGGATTTAAAATAGCTTTCTCTTCAATTTCGATAATCTCTACTTGAGGATTTAAAATGTCTGATGCAATTCCTGCATTTTCACCATTAATTAAGCTCTCCATTTCTTCTTCGCTTAAGCCATTGGTTATTTTTTCCAAAAATTCACTTGGAATTTGAGAACGTAGGCCCATTTTAGGTGGTTGTCCGAATGCAGCCGTATAGGGTTCCATTCGTATAGCTTCGTGATAGGTTGTGTTCATTCCCCATTGAACGAAAAGCAGACCAGTAGCCCAAGAGGAAGTTTTATTGTCCCGCATCCAAGCAATCAATGAATTTTTCAGAGTCTGGTTACTTCTTTCAACGGAACCTTGACTTTGAGGATGTCTTGGCCTGCCATTAACTAGCATTAAATGAGGCCATAAAGACCCCAATTCTTGTATTACACTGGCGGTGAATTCTCTTCCATTGTCCGACTGTAGAACATGTGGGGCCCCAAAGTTGAGAAAAATATCAAGAAGCACTTTTGCTACATCTACCGCCCTTTTAGAAGTAAGTGGCCTAAAAAAACTGTATTTTGTTAGGTGTTCCTTATAATGGAGTATAAATTTATACACACCGTCAGGTAAACTTTGGAAATCTACTAAGTCTACTTGACCTCTTTGATTGAGATCAGAAACAGTGATAGGACGGACAACTATGCCTGCTTGCGAGCTCTTTTTATATTTTTCTGTGCACCTTTCACACTGTTGTATAAACAATTTGACAATTGAAATAGGTATATTACTATAGTGCTCCGAAACTTTTTTGTGAGTTTTTTTTTCTCCCTTATGTCCACAAGCACTATGCATATCATTGATGATTGATAACACATTTTTTCTAGTGGCCATAATTTTTTGGTCTTTAATTTTTGATACTTTTGTAATTCCTGCAAAATTCACTAACTGAAAAGTCTTTTTAATATGATAGTACTGTCTATCTTTATGATTATTAGTGTTATCTAAAACGCTTATCACATGTTTTTCGTGGTCTTCAGTCCATAGACACTCGCTTTTGTAGTTATTGATTTGCGATTGCAAGTCCATTTTGAGGGTTAGCTGAAATTAAAAATTTTAATTTATTATTTCTCATTTTGATTGATTACAAAATATTTTTGGTAAATATCGGATAGCCGTACATGGCCTAGAAATGATATTTTTCACCGAAAACTATACAAAATTAAATGTTTCAGGGTAGAACAATCTTTTAAGAATCTAAATATATGGGAAATATTCGTAAATGACGAAAGGAAGCGTTGGAATATAGATTTAACGATGATATTGGCCATGTTTCAACTATCCGAAATTACCATATTTATAAAATTCGTTGAATCATTTATTTACCGTTTGAGGTTAAATTAATTTAATTAGAAAGTCCCATGGAATAATTTATACATTTGTTATTATCATATTTAAGATATAATGCTTACCTTGGTGGCTGATGTCCTCAAGTTTGACTTTTATGAAGCGATGACAACTAGAAGTTTTGTTTTTTTCTGTTTCGAGCACGGGGCACCCTGTTTGAGTTTAAATAAATTTAATTGTATAGTCCATATTATATAGAATGTTTCATACATTTATTTTGTTATTATCATATTTAAAATATAATGCTTACCTTTATGGTTGATTTTTCCAAGTTTGGATTTTACGAAGCGGCGTCATCCGTCAACAAGCTCGCGCGATAACTACTAACTGTCATGCAACTGTCAAATAAGTGCGCGTACGCACAATAATGTATTAAAAATATATCAATGCCTGATTAATACCCTCGCAGGATGCAATCCGCGAAAATAACTATTAATAAAATTCGTATGTTCGTAATATTATAGTTCTAGATATTTTGGGCTTGGTAAATGGAAATGAACGTCATTGTACCTAGTTACGTATTGATTGATATATTTTTATTTGACATTTGGTTTAGTTGCAGAATTCACCACCGGAGCGCTACTACTATTTTATAATTTAAAACAAATAATTGCGAAAAACAACACTGGGGCGCTATGGCGCTATCTCTTTTCAATCATTGAAATAAACAGAAAAATTCGTGCGGAATTCACGTATTCGGCAGATAATTTGCCAAATACTTGAATGAGGCCATGGGCTTGGTTATTTCATGATTTAGGCAAAATTTTGCACTTTTCGTGTAATAAGTAATTTCACACATTCAGTGTAACATATATATGATTAAATATTTTTTGCATTATTTATGATAAGTTTTACCAAATGGTATCCCAAAAAGAGGACATGTCCTTCAATATGACTTTAAAATATTGTATCCATTCATTTAAAAATCAGCCCTAATTTGTCCTGCATTTCAAATTGGCGAAGGACGGCTATCCTCAACCAATTTGAAATGCAGGACAAATATGAAATTATGTTATGAAGTATGAGAAGGACTACAATAAATTCATATTAATTCTATTGGTTTTATAAAAAACACTATGTATGTACATGAGCAAACCGAAGGTACACATTGTCGTTAATCAGGAAGTTTTAATTTGAGAGATGAATTATTTTTTAGCATTTACAGTGAATTCCGAAATCCTGGGATAGTCTGAATATCAATCCCGGGATTATGGGACTGAATAATTGACCGGGATTTTGAAATCCCGGATTCCGAGATTGGAAGCCCTACTCATGTTGTCCTGTTTTAAGGATCGGATGGGTGGAGGAAATTTCTAGACATCACAGACATTCTTTGAATGCAAATACATATTAACTTATGAAACGTACTGGGATTTTTACCCGTGAGGACGTTGACCACTCGGCTATATGACCGGAATATATTATATTTATCTTCAACGAATTTTTGACTTTGAACAATGAAAATAAAAACATTCACTAAAGCATAAACTCGTTATGAGTTATCATTGAGTTTGGTTTTATTTAACAATATTAATAAGTATTAATTGGGATTCGTGCCCATGGACACTGCAACCTACGCCTACGACATTGACCACTTGGCTGCAAGCTCGGAATTAATTTTATTTTGCTATAAATTATTTCTTTTATTCCAGGAAAAGACTTAGCCACCCTTCACCATATTTGCGTGTCGCATCTCGCAGAGCTTCAAGTTCTGGCCAAGTCTCAGCCGGCCATCAAGAAGCTGGTCACCGTCACGGACATGCTCACAAAACACAAACACAAATACCTCGAGATGATAAGATAAGACGAGTAACCCTCGACCGACGTCTTCATTGTTATTTTACTCACAGGGTGAAAGCGTCTGCGGCGGAAGGCTACCTGACCTGTCCCCGCAAACACAACTCGTATGCACTGCACAAGACTAACGAGCAATCAATCTACTAATGTCATTTATCAAGGTGTACTGATAGAATGCTGTCTCAATTGTAGAGGGCTAGTATATTAACTCATTACATCGATTCATTTTAATGGTTTTAAGTTTTATGTTAAAATTATATGATATTACGCACCAAAAGATAGGAAATATTATGCATGATTTATTAATGTCGGAAATTACTGCATTTTGTTTTCAAACGCTAGGTCTGTTGAATGAATTGAAGACACAAATGGATGAAAGAGTTATATCTTACAAAATCAAAGCTTTGAGTAAATTGATGAAAAATGAATTTTTTTTTTTAAGTGGTGACAAAGTTAAACAATTTTACAAACTAAGGACTAATTTATTAAAAACTTCATGCGTGTTATTTATCTATAAAAAAATATTACCGTGACGATTATTATGCATGGAGGCATTAACTGGTCATGAAACCATTAATTTTTAATTAAAAAAATAATTCACAACCCCTTCATCTATTGAAATTTTAAAATGTCTGATACATCTATATGGATGTCTGGTACATGCCACCTACATCCATTAAAAAGACAGACTTTTCCTAACTTGTAACTTAACACCTTCGTCCACTCATGTATTCAATTGTTAAACATATGTAGTAATGTCTTGATTTTCAGTACAAAATTTTACAATCAAAATATTCCAAATTAAATTTTATCAGCATGCATGAATGACCTGTTCGCTGTGAGTCTTTCTGAAAGACGTAAAGGTCAAGCTCTCCAAATTTTGGTGAAGATTGTCAACTAACATATTTGTGTATCTTCAATAATTTTTGCATGTATATTCCATTTATTTAGCATTCAATCAAATAGATAGACAAAAACCTTACATTAATTCAGTCTCGCATTTATTTTATCAATATGGCCACAATATATTCCAAAAACTGATTTGTTAATTTTAAATAACACGATCATGGATCGGTACGATCAAATTTGATTTGATTCGATCATTGATATAAGAAAGAACTTTAAACCGACAGTGCTTTGAGGTAAACTTTCAAAACCTAATAAACTCAGCTTACAAAATTAATGATTCAAAGGTTTAACTATTGATCGCTTATGTCCAGACATTATGTGGGGAATTATTGATTTAATTATAAGACAAAGGCCATCTTCCATCACATATTGAATGGTAGTGGAATATTTTGTGTATCAATACAAAAAGCATTTTAAGCACTAATAGTGCTTTAAAGAAATGTAAAATCTGATAGATAACTGGTTGAAATATTTTCAGAATAGTTGTCAATCATTGTGATATATCTTTATTGACCAAGTTGTAGTGCCATACATCAAATGTGCTAAGATAATTTCAAAATATTTCACAAATTCTTGTAGCAAATGGTGGATATTAACCCATTCAATCTTATACTCCTACATAGTATCTACTCTGTGACCCTGAGCTCCCAACTAATTCTTAAATATAATATTAGGTAATCTGGTTAATAATGAATGAAAATAAAAAATACCATGTATTCGATCGACTTTGGAAAGGAAAAAGGACTTGACCCACTCACAAAAAATACTGTGTATAGCCTAAACAAACCGTGTGTTAAATTGTATACATTGTGATTATCGAAAAAAAATATTTTGAAAAGACAAAGGGATAAGTTCTTTTGCCTTTCTACAGTCAATATAATATATATTTGTATATAAATATAGTGTATTAGCACTTTTTGTGTGAGCCATACACAATATTTTTTGGTGTGGGTTACGTCCTTTTTCCTTTTCACAGTCGATATGTAAAAAAATCCATATATCAAGTTGAAAATCGTCGTCTTAACTATGTTATTTTAAAAAATAAAACACAATTCACTACTTCCACATATTTATAATGATCAGGACCGGTTTCGCTCATCACGAGCATTATCCACTTAGAAGTGATTAACTATGTTATATAAATAATGATTTTGGTCGACCTCTGTAGTTTAGTGGTAAGAGCTTTGCCCTAGCGATCAGGTGGGTCCTGGTTCAAATTCCAGCAAGGTCAATGTCAAATTTAGATTTTTTCAATTTATATTTGTGATTTGGACATGGGTAACTTCTAAAAATTCTCGGGTTTGTCTTGGATGGTTTTCAAATTTTCAAAATATTTGGCGCATTGGCTGTCAGCTGTAACGACAGATATTTTTTTGAAAAATTGTTACAATTTAAAAAAAATTCGTAGAATAACATTGGTTAAAACTGAATTTATTGACTTTTAAAACTCTCCTGAACATTTTGCTGAAATGTAGATACGTAGTTTGCTAGTTGAGCCGACGATATACTTGTTTGCAGAAGCATGTTTCTAGCAGATTGCTTTATTGGACTTCTAAGATGGTGTTGGGTGCCAATGCTCTGGTATATATGTCATTTCGCTTTGACCGATTTATCAGACAGCTGGATTCGGAGTTAAAATAATAATGTGCGAGGAAAATATCACTGGGACTGAAAATCTATTTCCTGAAGGGTTAAGTTTCAAAACGCAAGTAACAAATGATCCATTTGATTTCATTGACAGATTTGTCCATTCCAATAAAATTTTATTAGTGCTTTGAAACAGTAACATTAACCATTTTTTTGTGTAGCATTTTATTCTTATAGTTTGTCTTTTCAAATTTTATGATCTCATTTTCTGGCAATAATAATCTCTGCTATTTTTAATTTTACACCAATTATATATAGATTTGTAATATAATCTCCAGAACCCTTGGTGATCATTCAAAATATTTAATATATGGAAATCTCATATTACTTTTTAAATATCAAATTATCTCTATATTATAATTAATCCTATTTCCTATTCAACCTTTTTTTCTGCTATTTTGTAAAATTAAATGTCAATGAAACTGTTTAACTACTACTTGCTCAATTTTTTTTTGCAATTAGTCTAATAATATTAAACAGTGAGCTGTCCATTATGCATTGTTTTCGATTTAAATATTTATGTGCCAAATGTTAAACTACTTAAAACTGATAGAAGAAATTTACATGTCCACTTTTCTATTGCACGATTCACTGTAGATTTTTTTTATGAAAAAGTAAATGAACATGAGGTTGCAATGAAAAAAAACAAATATTATTAAACATAGAGCTATAGAAAAACCTTTATTCTTCGTTGAATTTTCATATTTAGGTTGAAAAATACAATTTTATAACTGTTCTAAAACAGAGGATACATTACCCGCAGCCTATCAACTAAATACCAAGTTTTCTAAGACTAAATCTCTTTTTATTTTGTAACCATACTCGCTTTGTGGTGAGCATATGGACTCCTAATGGAGGCATCACAACAGACGTTGTTATATGAGAACTGCTTATTACTCAGTAGCTCAACCTCTCCTTTTTTGAAGGAAGTAAGGATAGAAGGATGGGGCTAGGATAGGAATAGTGGTTAGCTAATCGATGTTGCTACGCTCTGTGCTTAGGATCGGTTTGATGGGAGGGAATATAGACATCACAGACATCCATGCCTTCGAACATTAAACCTCCAGAGACGAGCGTGACCATATGGTCACAGTAAACACTATTGTCCATCTATCCCAATATTCGCCCCATATCTTACTGAGTATCGTTGCCTTTACTCAATTTCGGTTAAAAAAGGATATTTACGTCAGTTTTATACCACCTGTTTTCACGCCGATATCTACTAAAAACTCACACGATTTTTAAAAGAAAATTCAATAAATCGTGCGTGCTTTTGTAGATATTGGCGCGAAAACCCGGGTCGTTAGTGATAAAATACATGGAAGTGTACAAAATCTCAATAATCCAAATTGTAAAAAGGGTAAATGGCACCTCGTGTTAAAAAAGTTGTGTATCACTGTTTTAGAACCACTCTAAATTGTGAAATAATATTTTTCCTTGACTGAACTTTTTTTATATTTCACAGCAATGTGGCTTACAAACATAATATATTTTTGACAGTTGTAGTGTGTATTCAATTGAAAATAATAATTAAAATGCATATTATGTTATACAAATATTAAACCTATTACTGCTTTGGTCATATGAGTAAACATAAAATTTGATTATCTACAAATTTTATTTATGAAGGAGTCATCTGGCGAGAAAGGTTTAATTATATTTGGAAGACACAGAACAATGTGTTAATGAAATTTTGTTTTTGTCAGTATTCGATGCCTACATATATTGTTATTTATATAGCACACTTTTATTGATTCAAGCCAAATTTTGATCCAATTTTTAATGTCTTAAATTACTTATCCGAGTAATTAAGATTGTTAATCATCGATGCTGCTTTTTAAAGTTTATGGAAAACTGTAATGATTTTAAATATTTTTTATTACCTAACCCTTTCCTGCCCAGCGAAGAATTTTAATTTTCAAGAATTAATTAGACACTGATAACATTGAAATAGAATTTTACAGTGATAACGCAAAAATAAAATATAATATAAAATATTCATTTATATGCCGAATATCGGGTGGGTATTTAGGGTCGAACTTTTGACCCTGTATATATAAGGGATTGGCAGTGAACAGGTTAAGAAAAAAACCACGCACATATTACAAATTGATGCATTAAAGTTAAATTGTTTAAGCAAAAATGTCTTGCCATATTATTTAGGCCATTGTGTGTATTTTTTTTTTTTTAATTTTATGGCCAGTTCGGTGTTTAATGTATTTCTTTAAAAAATAATAAGTTATATTAATATGGATATTTATGATAGTATTATTATTTTTGTGGTAATCAATACTTTGCCTTAATTTTTGTATGTCATACGAGGCGTCTGTAATATTTTTGTTTTGTAACTATTCTATATGTTTTATTATATTAATTTTAAAGCATTATAATTGATTATTGATACATTCAATATTTTAAAACATCAGTGTATTTGCAGATTGTCTTAATTTTTCACTGTGAATTCGCAGATGTTGGTTATTAACTCAAAAAATAAAAGTTTATATTATTTCATCACCATACAGCCAGAAGTTAGTAGGTAACAAGTTGATAATTTTAGCATAAAGTCTCCAGTTTCGATATTTTATGTTACATAGAAATTTATAATACAATGGGTGATCGGTTAATGAACTGTTCGGACTGCGAACAAATCAGACAACGAACACTTTCACGAAAGGTTTTTGTGTTCGGGCTACAAACACATATTCGGATAACGAACTTAAACGATCTTTCTAATCTACTTATTAAATCTGTAATATGTCTATGATAAATCGATGATCGGTTAACGAACAATTCGGATAGCGAACATAGTCTTGGAACGGATTATGTTCGTTAATCGATCACCCACTGTATCTTAATAAATACTTTATCTAAATATCTTAGGTCTGTATTGTTTGTTTTTTGTTTTGTTTAGTTCAGGGCTGTCCAAAACATGGTCCGCGGGTACGATTCTATGCGGTCCACCAATAAGTTTTGACTTTTACTCGCAAAAAATCACAAATATAAATTCGAATTGTAAGATATATCGATTTGGTAATTTTATTTGTTACTTTACCATTGTTTTTACCATTAATAGTGATTATAGCATAGCGAAACCAATAAACAATGAGAGTGATTATGAGGCTCCTTAAATAACAATGTGCTATGGCCATTAATTGAAATGAACGCAATACTTTTTCTTGTCTGTTACTATTAATATTCTTTTATAAGATCTGTGCCTTTTATTATAAAATTTAATTAACTCACAGTAAGACTTCAAGTAATTCAATTTATGTACTGTATTTATTATTGTGCATAGGCGCAGCTTGCAGATAAATTTTTATTTTCAATGTGGCCCTTGAACTACTTTGAACCTCAAACTACCTTGGACTTCTAAGGCTGGACAGCCCTGGTCTACAAACCGATACTTATACTTAATGCATTTACTAATATTAGAAACCTTAAATATTCCATTTTATCTTCTCATTATATTCAAAATAATGTTATCTAAAACCTTTTTTCCGATTAGTATTATTTGTATGTTTTCATTGTTTATTATAGAGTTTCAAGAAGTCATTTCGACTTAAAATAGTATTGACTGAAAATTTTATGATGACTGATCAAGTATTAATCGTAACCCAATGTAGGAACGACTTATATTCTTTAATTTATAAGCAACTGGTATCAAGGTACGCATCTATTTCACGTATACAGGTACAGTTTGAGTGTCAGCATTGGTGTTAGTGTAGATTTAAATGGAGGGTTACGACATGACAATCCTGCCGAATCGTTGAGAAAAATATAAACATGATTTTATATTGTACAAATCGTTTTTTACCCTGGTTTCGAATAAATACTGTAAGATAGCATTTGCCCACATGAATTTACCATTTTTAAAAATCTCTCCAGCACAAAGTTATGAGTGTTGTATTAATGCAAATGTAATATAATTGTTATTTAACTAATTTTTTGTAGTGAATCTTTTACTAACCTTCGTATTCTCAAGGCTCTAAAATATCCCCTAATTTTTAAACTATTAATAAAAACAAAAGAGAGGCAAAAAGGTTTGAATGTTTTCAATCACGTTGACAACTCTTTGTACGTTGTGCTGCACTCTGTAAATTTTGAATGTAACCACTAAATTTTATATTCCGAGCAGATGGCTTATTCTCATGCTTCCGGTTATAATGAAAAACTACATGTTGAACATAATAATTATTAAACTGGTTCTATATATGCTCCGACATTTAACATTATAAAATAATTCATGGTCATAAAAATAATAAACGCGGGAATATATTTGACAGTTGTTAGAGCTCTAATACATGTGAATAAGTCCTCAGAACTTTTGGGCACAGTACATTTTCTAATTCTGTGGGTGCGAAGTGGAAAGAATAATTAAAATTAGTATTTTATATTTAAAGTTGATAGAATATTAGAATTTTTACCTCAATCACAAATCACAACAGCTTGTAATTAATGATGTTCTTATGTTGAATTTAAAACTAAGATATAGTCGTAATGCATCTCATTGTAATTGTGCCTCTATCGGCGTCCAAGTTTACTTAAAATGTCAACAAAAAGCAAAGAATTTACATACTATTTAATTTATTCAGAGAATCCCTGTCTTAATACAATTTTAACTAACCCACTGTTGAGATTACATCAGTCTACAGCTAGTGGGTGTTTTTTTATTAGCATCATTCACGTTCACCAGGAAATGTCATCTGACAAAATTCTAACAAAAATGGGTTAAAGCATTTAACCCAGTAAGCGAGCGAATGTCACAATGATATATCTGTGATTGGAGGACATTATAAGTCTATTTTTGGTAATTTTACGATAAATGTGTAAAAATGTTTTTAATACAATCAAATTTTGGTGTATAAAAAATCAATATAGCTGTTAATGGGTTACAAAAATTATGTACCTTATATCTGAAAAATTGTAATGAGCCTATGAATATAAATGTTTTTACACTCATAGGTGTGATTATGATCTAATCACTCACATATTTTCACTTTTTGCCCATATGCTACCACCTCATTTATCACAGCTTTTGATTTACTGTAAAGTAATCTATTTGAACTTATACTATAAGTCCTCTCATCATAGGTGCTATACTTATTTTCTAAACCGTAAATTATTTGCTTGAACATTATTCAATTGGGAAGAAAGACTTACTGTGAAAGTCAACAAATAAATTTTAAATAATACCTGTGTAAATAGATTTAATGAATTTTTGACATATTTAAAAAAAATGTGTGTCAAAAGTGTGCATGTCAGTCAATTAGAAATCAACGTAATAAAACTTAATTCCTGTAAGGTTATTCAAAATATTGATTCATCTGCAACTTGTATGGCTTTTGTGAAAAGTAGAAAAAAATATTACTCTAGTAAGAAAACTCTGAAGTAAATACATCAAATAATACTTTGGCACTTAATACATTATCGACAGGAAAGGCATTAATACTCTTTTCGGTGACTGGTGGCTGTTTACAGAAGGGTATGTTTGCTGGTTATCGTTGATATTCATCCTTTAAGCCTCTAGAGGACCGATTTATTGGCTGACCTAATCTGTGTTGAAAAGCATCACAGAACCAATTTATCAGGGCAACCATTTATGTGTCAAAAAATTAAATATTTGTCAAAAACCTTCATTATTGTTTTTCACATGACACATCAAAGTTTCCACTGATAGATTGGTTCTGTGAGGCTTTTCAGTCCGCTCTATGTGCACTGATAGATCGACTCGTTTGAGGTTTAAAGGGTCAATATTATTTTTTATTTAATATTTCGCTTTAACTATCTTGTTACAAAAAAGCATCTACTGAAAGTCGAAGTTTGACAACCGGCGATGTTTCAAAACTGTTTTACACTTGAGATAATTCACTGTCGTTTATCATCCAATGTCTTTTTTAATAATACTTCAGTAAGCGTGCTGTTTGAATCTATGGGTCACTGTCAAATAACATCATTTTAAATTGTATACCGGTAATTTCATTTCAATATCTGAATTGGTGGTGAGTAACAAGTAATAGTAAATTATTGTCCATTTTACGCTGACAATTGTGTCCGCATTTACCTGTGCGTAATGTGTTAAGAGTTGATAGACGACGTATTACAATCAGCTAGCTAACCATGTGACATCACTTTCACAAAGTTATAACACTTGCTCAATCAAAATTGTTTATTAATTTATGTATAATTTGATATTCAACACTCTTTAACACTCACTCATCTGATACTATGGGTAGTTGAATGATTATAAGATTTACCTAGCTCTTAAATTACATGAAATTTATACATCTCACGGTGATAATAATTATATCGCATAACTTTTTTACAATATCTAAGTCGGTAGACTCCCGTTTAACCTCTTCTGAGCGGATGCACTAAACACGTTTCTAGTCCCAGGGAAGAATGATTTTTTTAGGATAAATAAAGACTAAATAATAATTACATAACATTAATTGAATATATTTTACATGAGAAACTCTTAATTGTTCACAGTGGCTAGAAATAACTCTGTACGGTGGAACCCCGATTAGGGACTTCAACATTCAACTTCGTCATTATCAACTATTCGGATATCGAATAGTAAAACTGAATCTATTCGAATATATTTGTATAGTTTCTCAAGTATGAATATAATATTAAAAATTTGATTTGAATAATTAATGACATCACATTATATATATACTAGAATAATAATTTAATATATAAATGATTAATTTAAAACAAGCTCATTTATTTTTTTATGCAAAAGATAGGACTATGACTACCATTTGTGATTGAAGTGCAAGGGGCTAACTTTGCAAAGTAAAGCGATTGTTTCTTTTAGTGGAATAGTGATGGCACAATTTTAAATAAAATAACCTAACCTAACCAAATCAAAATAGCAATCATTGGCTAAGCGGGAGTCTTCGCTATTATATTATTTCTAATGTAAAAGTGTATTTTTTTCTAAATCATCGAAGTCAGTTATTGCAACAAAGAGTCAAATATTGTTAACTACGTTACTATTTAGCAACGAGAGACCTATAGACAACACTTAGTGTAATATATTGGAAGTTACGTTTAAACAAACTGTGCGGTATATAGATTATATGCATGTTGTCATTGACAGGTCTCTAACGCACTGTTGTAACTGATGCTTTGCTTGTGTCCTGACTTTTAAATGAAACAAAATGTAATTGCTGCATATATATTGAACTAATATTCCGGAGATATTGTTATAAATGATTTAAATTCAACTGTAGTTACATTTCATGTTATATTGGTCTGCCATTTTAGGTAAATGTCATTACGATAAAATGGCAGCATCAGTTGCAATAGATTTTAATGTACTCATCGAAATTTACAAATGTTATTTTAAATTTGATCAGAATTTTGACTGTCGCATTTATAAAACAACACTACTACTATGAAAGAAAGTTTTATTTTTCACTGAATGCTACATAAGGTATTTATTTATCAGCTGACAGTATTTCATAGATTATCAAGAGTAATTAGAAATTGATATTATTGGTATATTAATAATCAAACATCTGGTTATTTTGTTTCTCTATTGAAGATAAAATTTGATTGTTGGACATGTCGCATTTTTTTTTGTGAATTCTGATTAAATTTGAAATCTCCATTTGGCAGTGAATTTAATACATATACCAAATTAATCATACTCGATAGAATTATTATTATTAAAGTATTTAAATGTTAGATATGAAGAAATAGTTGTGATGGGTTTTTTTATTTCACGAATGATGAATAATGAAAAAAAAAAAACGTTTGGAAATATATTCTAAATCAACAAAATTTTGGAACTGTATAACAAAGTACTTTTTATATTGATTATTTATGACAAAATAAATACTATATTATTGAAAAATATTCAAGTATATAAATAAAAAAAATAGAAGAAAATATTTTTTTTCCACCATACGTAACCAACATATGACCGTTTATTTTATTTTTTATTGGAATACTAGTTTTTTTGCCCGGCTTCGCCCAAGATTGAGAACAATTAGGTTATTTAGATATTGGCTAGCTTGTGTTGAAATTTGGTTGAAAGTTTTAAATATCACCCTGGATCGTACCTCTTGTAACACCTCTTGAATAATTTAAACAGATCTTGGCGAACGAATGGCTTTAATTTTTTTCTAGTGTAAAATACTCGATTTTTTCTCATTTTGGACACACTGCGCCGCGGCACACCTGGGGTAAGTATCGCGGCGCACCGGTTGCGAAGCACTGTCTTACGTCATGCCACAGTCCCGTTGCTTTCTAGGACGACGGAATCAGGTTAGAAAACTAAATAGGCTACTCTTTAACATTCGCAGACTAGATCCATCGCCATTTTATTATAATTATCGAAAGTGAGATAAAACTAGCACAAAATTGAAAAAAACTTGTTTCTTTTGTATTGCTACATACCCCTTTTTATGTGGATTGTATAATAAATTATGTGTCGACTTTTAGGCATGATGGTATTTTACGCTACAAGGTAAAAAATCAAGTTAATGTGAGAATAATATTATGTGAATAAGCCCTATGATAGAAACATAATACATCGTTTAGAAGTACTTAAGTCGTAATGCCGAAAGCGGTGTCAAGTTAAAATGCGTATTGAAGTGCCTCTACTGTGCGACAAAGCTTTAGAGCGTCTTCGACTGTGTAAATAAATAAAGCAACGGCTCTCAATATTTTATATTATTTGAGGTACAGAATTTTGACTGAAGCATTGGTTAACATATTTCATTTTCACATAACAAAGCGCTTTTACTTGGATATCAAATTATATAACATATTCCAATCGTAAGGGGCATTTCGCGTTACATTTAATCGGCTAAATATGTGACGCTTTTTTTTCTTCTTAGAGATGCTGAACTCATATAAATGAAGTAAGTTTCACCATCTTTTAAGCAGCGGTAAATAGTAATTTCAAACAATTGTGCCAGGAAATAGTGCTTAAGAAAATTACGATTTGAATGCGGTTCTATTCACTTGGTACACTTGAACTTTTATTTCGATTGTTTGCACCTTGGATTAGATAGTATTAACTTAGTAAACTAAAACATTGATTTCAATAGTTTCCACTTAGTCACGGATTATTTTAACAAAGTGAGTTAAGTTGTAGTAGGTTATGTTGGGGTTGGTCTGGTTTGGTTTGTGTAATGTATTCTAATGCGTGGAGCGAAGACAATATAGATGGCGTAATAAATGGAAGAAGAATAAGTGACATTTCACTACAGCTTCGTGTAACTATCGATTTCAAAGTGTGAGTATTCATATTGAGTGAAAACTGTGATATGATATAAGTGTGAATACGATCTAAACAGAAGTGCATTTAATTGTAAGCCTATTTATATTATATAAACTGAAATTAATTGTAAAAAAATCAATACAACATTTTTATATTTGCCATCGATGGTTTTAATAACAGTATTCATTACTAACATCGACTGTGGAAGAGCAAATGAGAATATTGCTAGACGCTAATCAGCAGACCCCAGTCACATTCAACTACGAGTTAATGCCAAATGGATGTCGGCAAACGGTACAGTAATAACGCTACTAAGGAATGAAGGTGGCTATATGTGCATGTTAAATTGAACGAATGAAATGTTTCCATGAATCATATCGACTATATTTTGACTGATTGATGTAATCCTCAAAATTTAATGATTGGATCTCATTTCCAAGACCACAGAGCCAGAGGTCTCGGCCAAATGATATAAATTAGAAAATTAAATTGACCACTTTTTGGAAGGGAAACATCATTTTACATTGGTTGTATCGACACTACCTACGTATAATCACGTATCTGCAAACATGAGAATTTGCAGAAGTTCATTTCAAAGATTCATAACGCAACTCACCATATCGTCGTTGTTCTGCATGAAGACACTAACTGAAAAATACTAGTTTTGAGTAATTGTTCTTTTAAGTTTTTCAAATGTTTGAAATGCTATATCTTTTTCATTTAGTTTGTACAAAGCTGTGTTTAAGTATATGTATCTAATACATAAAAATCAATGTGGGTTTGTTCGTATCTTATGCACTGCCATACCATTAATCCAATTCCGATAAATTTTTGTCAAGTTATTGCTTGCATTTACGAGAAAGATATAGGCATAGTACAATCAGACCCGAGCTCGGGTCACAACTTTTTAATTTTTAACTTACAGTAGGTCTTATTATATATATAAAAAACAATCTCACAATCCAGTAAATCTAAAATAAATAATCAAATTCGTACAAATAGCACCATCTCGGAAAACCTTCTGATTTGTTATTGCACACGAACAAATCCGAAGGCACCACACAGAAAAACAAAAAGCACGTCAATGAACAGAATTAAAACACTTTCTTTCTTTGAGTGGCATTGCAACGCATACCGGGTACTCACTAGTAATTTATAAAAATAAGTATGTTCTTCCATACGGTAGAGTTTGATATAAGGAACATTTTGGTATAATTAACTCAATTTGTCATTTTTGTGTTTTCTTCCAGAACAGCGACGATATAACGTTTTCGATAAAAACAGTTTTTACAATTCCAATTTTGAGGGTTACATCAATTGGCCAAAACACCATCGATATTCAAGTCACTTTACTAGTCCAGTTGACTGCGATTAGTAATAACAGCTAAGAAGGCAAATATAAAATGATTAGCACTGTTGTGCTCACAAATAAGGCAGCTGTACATGGTCATGTTATGAAATTACGAAGGGAGTAGTGCATGGCTATTAGTAAAAATATTAATATTCTTTAGTGTATATGATTGGTGGAAAAACATTACATTTATTTTGACAACTGAACCGGTTGAAGTTAAGCGAACATTATTTATTACCGTATGCTATATTAAATTATATTGTTAGGGCAGGGTCAGATTAAAATGAAAAGATGTACTAGGCTTTTCCACCTTCAAATCGTATGGCCCTTCCGATATCTACAAACCGTTCGAACAAATCTTTGGGATTAGCAAACAATAGCATGAGAACCGTTTCATATTTTTGTCACGATGGCCCTCGGAGAATTGTAAAAAGTCATAAACTAGTAATTAAAGAAACAAGTGCTTTGGTGCTCAGACCCTACGATAAAACAATTTATACCTATTTGTCGGTGTGCGAAAATGGTATGAGAACTTTTACGAATTTATTTTTATTTGCCTTTGAATAACTATTTATTTATATAACATTGAAAAAAAAAACATATCTACCGATCCTCGGGGGATTTAAGGCCTGATTTAAGGGTTGAAACCCGTTTTTACTATTTTAGACAAAACGGATTTATAATTGCTACATGCTACCCTCAATACATTATCAAGGTGAGGATCGGTAAGTCGATTTCTGTATACGTTTTTCACATATTTCATTTTGGAAAAGGATGAATCACAAAGATACGTTGATACGAACAACATAAGCAGCAGGAATGCACATTTTTGTACAGTCTTGTATTTTTCAGGGACTAATTTCCAAAAATCGATGTACTCCTTTTCCTCTCTATTTTCTTTAAAAATAGCTTTCAGATTAATTTCGTTCTTAAACTCGATAAATTCATCAAATAGCTATGCATAATCATATCCCAATGCAGCTAATTGTGTTATAGTTACTGTTTCTAGGTGGTAGGGATTTTTTATAAGCAACAAACAATTCTTGACACAACGTAAGTCCTGAAATCTGTATCTAAAGATATTCAAAACTTAGAATGCAAGATATTTTTTTTGGGCCTCATATAAAAGCTTGCTGGTCCGCATGCAACCCGCGGGCCACAGGTTGAGTATAGCTACCCTGAGCTGTAGCCTAATTAGCTTATAGGTACACCCGGCCCTGATTAGAGGATTAGAACCTTACGTAATTTACTACATACTAAAATAAATTGCTGCAGATTATTTTCGTCAAGTAATAAAATTTAAGATACACCCCTTTGTCAAACATTTTCATATGGATCACGTCGTTGATGGTTAGAAGGATATTATATACCATGCACGAGATATATGGGATAAGGAAATTTAAGAGAATTATATCCGTGAGGTGTTCTCAAAAGTGTAGAGAAGTTGATACGGAGGAAAGTTTTACAGTTCATCATAATAACACTAACGAGCAAAAGCAAGTGAGGAGAGGTTCGAGAGGTTTTTGTTCATTAATTGATCCATTAATCATTACTATAGCCAGTGACGGAACTCATACGCTATACACCAATACTGAGGGTTCTTAACTAGTTAAGGGTCGGAACACATTCGATAGCATGAAGAATAATACACAAGAAAACAGAAACCCACCAATATTTTCGCGAATGAAAAGTACACTTCTTGCCGAATCTCTGTGTGGGAACGAATAAATACAACGGACATCACCGACAAGCTAACAACACTTAACCAGACCAGAGATACCTACAGAATGCGTCATACCGATAGACGGAAGCTGGCGATAGACAGAACGCGATTGAACGTCATAGAAGCCGCACTACCTAACTCTTCTGACAAAGGCAACAATAGTGTCTCGACGCCGTTGACTGCAAATTTGGCGGCAGATCTATTACAAAATGTTAAAGTATCTGTAATTACAACAAGGCCAAAAAATACATTCCAAAATCTCTATCTTCCCATGGTAAACAATCTTGTACCCACCCGGCAACAGTGTTTACCAGGACTGTGTCAGGAGCACTTAGATGACCCAAATATTATCCTTTCCTAGTCATAAAAAGAGAGATTAAACGAAACGTTCTCGTAAAAACAACTATTGTTAAGAGTCGATATACTACACATTGGAAGTGGATATGATTGGGAAAAAAGAAAAATATCAATTATGAAAATTTATCTAAAAATTTTCACTACTTTTTTAGCATTATATAAGTAATGTCGAATATTTTCAGAACGCTAAATTATTTACATTTTAACACGATTGTTTTGAAGATTTGCGATTTTGGTCACGCATAAAGTTCGCCAAATGATATAATTTAAAAAATGCGTTCATGTTTGGATTTGGGAGAATGCTCTTGGTTAACTATTTAGGAAAAGATATGCTTAGAAACCGTGGTGTTTGAAAGGTGTTTCATAAACCGTATTGTATGAATCGATTATTCATTATTTAAAACCATAAGTAAACAACACTGATAATCGATAACACAGTAACTGATAATCGAATTTCTTCGACCTTAGACCGGTGGCTCTTAGCCGATTGGCATATTTAGAGGGTCGCGAAATATTTTCTTGAGAAAATAACAAACTCCACATATTCTATTTGAAGAGTTACTTTAATTACCTGT
Source organism: Himalopsyche phryganea (assembly GCA_022494535.1). Taxonomy (NCBI): domain Eukaryota; kingdom Metazoa; phylum Arthropoda; class Insecta; order Trichoptera; family Rhyacophilidae; genus Himalopsyche; species Himalopsyche phryganea. Next base: position 1,123,304 of record JAGVSL010000134.1, on the reverse strand, counting down.
AGTACCAGACTCAGTCCGTACTAGATTTGATAAACTCTCAAAACACATCCTAGCCAAGATTTCCATTAATAAAATAAGGTCACATGATTACTTTATTATATTTATTTTACCCATGTTATCTTGAGTCCCGGAAGCTAAACAATTTGGGTCATGGCTCAAAAAGGTGAGCTAACTGTGTCTTTGACATTTGAAGTTTACACAAAATAAAGAATAATAATTTCTGCAGTCTAAGCTGTAAGCCAAAAAAAAATACTACAATGTTAAGAAAGTAAGTTTCAAATAATTGGTTTAAATATATATTACATTGAAGAGGATGTATTCAATTCAGGCATACGGTTAATTATACATTGCTAATATTTGAGAATATTCCGTAAAAAACAGCACTAATGGAAATTTGAACAGGTACATTTATTATGTATATCCAACAAAATAGTTTTCTGTAGCGTTTCCGTTAATTTTTTTGTTATCCGAATCTGCCAACAGAGTAAGAGCTATATAGAGCGATTTTCTGAAACATTCTATACTGACCTCATTCATATTTATATTATTTAACCCTTACAGCACGAGCGGTTTTTGCACGAATATATTTTCAGTCTATTGAACTGTCAAAAAGCTCACTATAGCTAAAAATAGATCAATTTCAAAAGTAAAAAATAAAGAATTATTTGAAATAGATATTATTTATCACAAATACGTCAATACTCGTCGCATTCTTGCTAAAATAAATCAAAGAAAATGAAAAAGCTGAAAAATATTTAATCTACGACTTTGCAGGCAAAATGGCTGCGGCCAGTCATAATATACACGTCCAACAAGCACAAAAGCAAGCGAGTAGCCGCATAAGTATGTATAATACATAAGGCTGACGATTAATGCTGCGTATTGGCAGTTCAAAGCTGAAATTCGTATGACTGAATATCGAGAGCTTTTTTCAAAAGTATATTTCCTTGTGGTCTACTTAATATTTTCATGATTTGTTGCCTAATTTTGCAATTAGATTAGGCAACAGATCAGATTAAGAAGAGAAAATAGTTCAAACTTTTAACTTTGAATTATTTTTTAAAGCATATTTCTACAAGTGTTCCCTTCTGGTTTGGCCGGAAATATGAGATAAAGTCTTGGACATGTAAACATGTCCGGCGAGTTCATCGGGTTAAAGATGACGTAAAATGTTAAAGTAATCCATCATTCCAAATACTCCATTTTAGAAACGGTTATGATTAAAAAAACAGTATTCGATGTAACAGTTCTCATCATATTCTATCATTCTCTTTGTTTGATTACAAACCTGAGAATATATCCTGCAAGAGTATCCAAGCATCGTTTGATTACCACCAATATTAACACGTATTCCCAAAACGATAATTCTACATATTATTATCAAGAGTAAAAGCATACAAACTTAAACTAAAGCAGTGGTTCTTGTGACCGCTGAAGGGGTCTGTGGCAAATTAAAAATAATTTGGGGGTTCGTGGACAGCATTGGGGAGTCCGCGAAAGGTTTAATATAAAAAAATATCTTTGAAACATTTTCATTACAATGAAAGTTGAAATAAATAGCAATAAATAAATTGATAGAGATTTGTTGGGCGTTGGACTCTTTTGCAAGCATAGCCACAAACTCAGATGTATCTATACAAATACAAGAGCAATTTATTGAATTATTCACAAATTAGGTACTCGAAACAAACGTTTGAACAAGCACACCATAAATTATGGTTTCACAAATAGATATCAATTTTATATCCTGCAACATGGGTCACTGTACAAAGGCTGTTGATTGCTTTCCGTATTCATATTTAGTAGAATGTGATTTTAGTACAGTTATGAACCTCATCATACTCTAAATATCAAAATTTTCTGTACATATTTTATTTTTGGATCACCATTTACCATTCAAGTCATCAAGATAAATTTTATAATTTTTCTATTATGCAGTTATGTAGAGTTATTTTACTCGGGGGTTCATGGTCAGGTTTTTGCTTCAAGGGGTCCGTGAGAATAATAAGCTTCGGAGCCACTGATGTAAAGTAAAGAAGTGAAATATTTTTAAGCAAAATATTTCGGTAGTTGACATACATTACTATAATAATTATTGTCTTGGCATTCAATCTATTTACCAACAAATAAAAATCGTTGTGAAGATTCTCATAAAAGAGAGACGTTCTCTTTTTATTATATGAATATCCGGCTTTCATTCTTCTGGTAATAATGTCGATTATAAAATGCTTTTATATGTTGATACGTACGGATAGTTTAGTACTTAGACAACCGTGTAATAATGTGCCATTGAACAAAGTGGCGCAAAGTGAAAGAGAAAACGACGTCAGAACGCGGAATGGATGCACGGCACCGGAACCAATGGGGTGACTGTTTCCGCGTCACGTGACAAATTAGCCAAGTTCACAACAGCTCTGTGCCCATAGATGTTGTTTTTTTGTCATGATTTTGCGACCAGACGGACTACAAAATAAATTTATAACCTTTTTAACTTTAAGAGAGTTACCCTTGTGAATCTAATATAATCAGCAACCACATATTCACCAGGCAACCACTTTGCTTCCTCCGTTATCATTCCAGTATCCTTTTGTTCCCCGAAGTACACCTTATACTGTGGTTAGTAAGCCTTCCCGGACGCCGAAACCCAAAACTTAGCAAGCATGGTTGAGGATTTCCACACTTGTCCCAGTCAGTTCCAAGTTTCAACGTCTCTCACTGACTAAGCAATGAGCTCTCTGGTTGGTTCTCTAACTTCCGATAAAAGTAAAATATTAAAACAACAGATGTCCTAAACTGTGTTTTTATTGCAGAATAACTCGACACGATTTTTGTGTCAGTGTGTTCACACTGACGCAAAAAAATGAACGCGCCCTTCTCGTAAGGATTGACAGAGATTACTAAAAGTAGGATTGTAATATGCAATAATTTTATCACTTTACTTGGATTTCAGCAGCAAAAGCAGCTCTAGTTGAAAACAATTCGTAAGAGCTTTCATCCTCGTCGGTTGGTACAAAATTCCCGGATAGGTTCACTTAAGAAAGATGTTGAACGAATTACAGCCAATCTCGTTAAAAAACTTCTGTTGAAATTACTATGTTTCAGAATTTGATCTTCAATAAGTAGCTTAAATAAATCACATTATGAAAGCAATAAAGTGTGTCGACAGATCGGTACAAAATTAAATTTGATTGATAGAATATTATTTGACTTGGCCTGTTTTTTTTCTTCTTCAACACATTATCTAGTAAGAGAAAGATGTAGCAACTGAAAATTGTTAATATATCCAAATAGATTGGTCATGCAAAATAAAATATGTAAATTTCAGGACGAAAGGGCTCAAGATTTAAATGTTATTTCGTTACGGACATAATATAGGAATAAAATAAATATTAAACACATGCTACTTGTTTATTGATTTCAATTTCGCTTTATGTGTATTTGTACCATATGGTCTACTGTGTCTAAGTTTGTTTATTGTCTAAATGTATACTATACCAAGGACTAAAATTTTATTGGATTAATAGACAGCCGGAATTCAAGGAAAGTATTTCATAAAAAATACTTTAATGTTGACAAAAAATGTAACCAGCTTGGACATACATTTTTTGTTAACGCGATATTTCACATTTTCAACCCCTTCTGTGCCAAGGTCTCGCTCTCGTAGCCGCCGGAACTTCACAATAAATCTTCTGCGAAACAGTAATTCATGATAAACACGAATGCATGTAATATTTTATAAATATATGGCGAACATTAAATTGAAAGAATTGTTTCCTGTTAATGTTTTAATGATATCTTTCATGTGATTTGCAAAATATTTTATATTGATACTTTTACGCATTTTAGATAAGACTTTATGTTGAAATCTGAATGGAGGGAATTTAAATATTACTTACATTCATGCTTTTAGAGATAAATCTATAAAATATTAATATATGTAAATGGCGTTTTGGGAACGAGCGCTCAAGAGCGTTTACTACTCGGCTATAGAACCAGCGAGGTTTTACTGTATTGTGAAACGATACCGGGTTAAATTTCCTCAGCCAGCTTACCAACAGTCAACTTCCAGGCGGACTAACTTTCTGAAAGCTCAATTTCTCCATATACCAACTTCGCGACAGACTAACTTCGTGACTGCCCAGCTTTCAGTTAGATCAGTAGCGTCCGGAAGAAATGAAATGTATTTGGATCCGAGAAAATTTAAACCTGAGCTGGATTGTCAGAATGTTGACCATTGTAACATTGAATTTCGGGAATATGACCTACTCCCTACAACCCTGTGAAAAGCATACTTTATTATATGAATTTTCAATGACACTATAATAAATAAATATTAACTTTTACTTGTTCAGAAGCAAGAAATAATCATTAGTATTTTATACAGTTTAGCATTATTTTCTGTTTATAAATTTTTATTTGATATTGTAATCAAAAAGATTTTTATTTTCGTCATTTATAAATTGCAAAAGAAAGTTAAATAATTCGCTTCCATTGCCTCATTTCAAAAGTTTAAAGAGTATTTAGTTCCAGCTTGTTAAGAATGTCACAACAAAGCTAAATATTTCCTTATCAGATTCATATTTGAATGCGTATAATGTGTTGTCGTAAATAATTGCCCTCTTTTTACTTGTTATATTCCACATTTAACTGACTGATCAAACAGGAAATTAGAAATCAACCACTGGCTCACTTTTAAAATCTGGTGCCTGATGTAAAAATTCCAGCAAAATTAATGTATAATATTACTTTGTTTTCTGTTTTGTATTTTGTAAATGAAAACTGACGGTGAATTCAATTCATAGAATAAATCAGGGAATGGGGAGCTTGTAGCTTGTAGGGATCAACCAATTGTAAATGGCAGTTTAATTATTTTTTTAAAGCTTAAATTTTCACTAGTTGAGTGCAACTAGTCCTTTAAATGTGTAATTTGGTACAAAAGAACGTATTTTTTTTGTATAATAGATACGAGAAGCTGTCCGATAGTGGATTCCTACGGAATAAGAGAAAAAACAGTAGCTTACTTGCTATCCTCTACCCGCCACTGCTGTCCCATCCGTTAATTTTATGTGGTGGAGTCCAGTGACATAGCAAACGTTATGCGTATCTACAATTTTTCCTAAACGTACTGTTACAAATGACAACAAATCTCAAACATATGAATGCAATATTGAAAAGGGGTTTTTAGATTGATTAGAAATTTATGTCGATACGTTCACCTGAGAATTTTATACTATGTTACTCTTGGTCAGTTTATCTTCTATAACGAAGATATAAATATCAATTACTGAATGTAAAAATATAAATTATGCTCCTATAGTATATATCAGTGGTTCCCAAACTTATTATGCCCATGGATCCCTTCTTAAAGCATACACCTGTGACCTGACCATGAACCCCCAAGTAAAATAACTCATAAAAGTAAAATTACGAATTTAATTTTGATGTCTTGAATAGTAAATGGTGACGTAAAGATAAAATGTAAAGAAAAAATTTTGATATTTAAATTATGATGAGGTTCATAACTGTACTTAGTTCACGTTCTACTAAATAGGCGTTCTAATAAAAGACGGGAAAGTAATCAACAGCCTCTGTACAGTGATCCATAGGATATAAAATTGGTATCTGTTTTTGTAACCAGAATTTGTGGTCAAGGAACATTGGTTTCCGCTCCTTATTTGTGGATAATTTAAGAAATTATTCGTTTATTAGTATGGATTCATTTGAGTTTGTGGTTCCAACACCCAACAAATCGTAATCAATTTAATTGCTGCTTTTTTTTCAACTTTCATAATAATGAAAATGTGTCACAAATATTTTTTTTATATTAAGCCTTTCGCCGGAACCGCGACGTTGTTCACGCACCCCCAAATTATTTTTAATTTGCCACAGACCCCCTCAGCGGGCCCAAGGACCCTTGGGGCTATTTAGGAACCACTTTGAGAATCACTAGTCTATATCTATCGGAATGCGGTACAACTATTCTGAAATAAATTTGTAGCAGCATAATAGAGATTAATAACTTTCTGTATTTGAAAATACCATCGAATATTTATGATTTTCTTTCACTGAGAAGGCTAAATAAACTGCATTTGAACGATCATAGTTTGTGTGTTGTGCGACGTCATAAATATGAAACATTTTGTAGTAAGCGGCCTGTAATATTTCAAATGCGGTTGCCATTTTCATCGTACACGTTTGTTTTATAAGCATAGGGGGCCCAGGGCGGCATGGTACGAGGGCTCTCAATCCCGTCATCTGTACTTGCGCCATTTTTGTAACAAAATAAACTAGTTATTGTCTTAGCTGCAAAGTCAGTATCGTCAATATCTATAAACGTAATATCGATGTCGAAGATTACAAACCGTCTATGTAAAATTATGTAAAATTCTCGTCTAAGTGACTCGTAAAAATTGATGGCTTATTAATTGTATTACTCTTTTATTCAAATAGGTGGTCAATAGTTTATAGTTTTAGGATTAAAGGTTGTTTCTTTATGGAACGCCACGATTCACAAAAATATATTTCCATCTAAGAAATTATTTACTTTTGCTGATTTCATTATGCACATATCTGTCTTTTGATAGAAAACCTGTACATTTTACAAGTTGTACTTTTGTGGAACAGTAGAAGAGCGGTGTTCGAATAATTATTTTGGTTAATTTAACTCAAAACATCAAATTTTTGACTTATCGTCCTATGGAACTGGGCCGTCGATATGAATTAATAAATTGACTGTGATCTGACAATAGTATCTATCTAAAAATTTAGTAAATTTTTCAGGAGGTACAATAAACTGTTTTTTCCGTAACGGTGATATTTTTCAAGTGAAATGAATTAACTCTTTGCACTCGAGTGCCGCCACAGCGGCGACATTGGAAGTTTATTGTATTACTCGAGTGCCGCCGCTACGGCGGCATGTCAATAAAGTGTTTTCTTTTAAATATTTTTAGCTATTTTTTTATTGCGATTTCAATCAACTTAGAATGATTAATAATAGGTTATTACATTTATCTGAGAAAGGAGTCGTCAATTTTAAATTTAACATGTGTTTTTATCTGAATCTTTCGGTGGAAGTGATATTTTTTTGTCGCATAGGGCAATAAATCTTATTTATTGAACGAGCTAATGACTGGAGGGTGAACAGTATTGTGTATGATCTGCAGTGTGTTTATTTCTCAAATTAGTTCTCGCTTTTATTTCTTTAAAAATTAAGGGCGTCTCGTATAGTTTACAGTTTTATATTTAAATAGATTGTCTTTGTTGACAATACTTACTAGTATATTATACCGATTCAGAAGCTTACAAATCTATTGTGAAGTACTCTAATGAGTATAATGAATACATATCGATTTATTATTTACATTTGAAGTTTGTGAAATTATTGGTTGACCAATTAGTAGGAGATTTTTGGCAAGGTGGATCTGAAAGGCGCACTTCAACTGTTTCTACAGAAGACCGACTTGCAGATAAGTTATATGTCCTGCGTTACGTGTGGGGGACTAAAAAAGACTGTGCAGTATGTTCAAATAGAAAAAAATCCCAGGCGGTAGACCGGAAACACGACTATTTTGCGAGACCTGCATCAATAAACCAGGATTACATATAATAGATTCCTATGTGAAATACCACACAATGAAGTATTTATTACTAATAATATTAAAATAACTGCATCATTATAAATCTATTTTACTGAAAGGATAACAAAACATTTATTTTTTTGTTTAGATATTTTTCACCAGTTGATTTTTGTATTGAAAATATGCTTTTCATCGAAAAACGTCTCGAGTAGCCGGTTGGCACATACGAAAAAAGGCTCGAGTGGTAAAGGTAACAGGATAACACCGATACGGAAAAAAACATTTTTTTGTAACTCCTGAAAAAATTATTGAATTTCAGATAGATACTATTGTCAGATAACCATCGAAATGTAGTTTCCCGCTATGCCGTATTGAAAAACCATACGGCTATCACCGTAGGTAGTCCTTCAGTCGATTTACATCATTAAAATGTATGAATTTCAGTGTCTATCAAGTCACGTGAAATATTTTTTCTGTTTTTTTTTAATAAACCAATTATATTGTTATTATCAAATAACCTAGTTGGCTTGATTTCAAACTGGAGTCGAGTTTTTTCTTCGGAAGGAAACCTTCATAAATAATAACAGCTGCAGAACGTGAATTTTATTGCGCGTTTAATGGCTAATAAAAAATATTGAAATTGCTTTTCAGACTCGTAAATTACAAAGGCATCTTAAAGAAAATACTTCTATAACCCGACATGTCTAGTATAATAGCCTTAGCGGCAGCTGAAGACACTAATAAGATGGAATTCTTCGTTATTTTGTGACTTAACGCTTAGCACCCGGAAAGCCAATATATTGGCTTTAAGGCAACCACTTTTGCCTGCACGGATACCCATTATACAGCCAATATAATACAGGTAGTCCTCGATTTACGGTGGTTCGCACTTACGACAAAATTTTCAATAAAACATTTTTTTATTGCTCCACGGAGTACCATTGCTAACGATCAGTAACAGCATTTTCAAATTTGGATATTTATTTATATAAATATACATAATGTTCTGGTTTTTGAATTCAATAATTCCTGAAGTAAAACAATATTGTAATCAGAAAGAAATTTGAATGCAATTCTTGCAGGCATAACCTTATTTCATTCACCTGTATTATACAGACAATGGGCAAACTTACCTAAAATTGATGGTATTATTTTCATGTTTTTGTTCTCGTATTTTTTATAGTTATATATTTAAATTGTACGTACATTTTTATATAATAAATGTATTGATAATTATTTGAAATTTACGTCTAATTAAAATAGATGCTAAATAGATTAAACATTTAATACGTTACAATTGAAAATCAAAATGCCAAAATTGCTGCTCAATATACGTGTCTTTAATAATGAAATATTTATCTTATAATTCGTATTTGATTAATTAGTGGGGTTTACAAATGATTTCAAATGATTGAGCCATGAGTCATGTTAGTGAGGAGTGAAATGAAACCCTCATAAATAATAACAGCTCTAATTTTATTACGCCTTTAATGATTGCGACATCAAAATAGGCTAATGCATCCCCAGTTATTATGGCATGATAAGCTCATTAATTACAAATAATTATTACACGTTAAATAATTTTAATGTAGACTCAATATATTTTGATTCTTGTTTTCCTCCTAGAACGACACTACTGAAGTTGTCACATTAAACTAAACCTAATCTCTTAAAGAAAGTAATTAGCCGGAAAGAAAGTTATTAGATATTGAATATCTTTCAAAAATTTAGTATCTTATGTGGTGAACGTATAAAACCGTACAGGAGAAAACCGCACACAGAGTAGAAAAAGAAGTATTCACATTTAAAATACTTCTAATAGTTTCATGAGTTTTCCAGCTTGAAAAAATGTTAAAATCAGATTTTTTATTTTAAATATCGTCAAATAATAATTTTCAGAAACTCATAACGTCCGACGACGAAAGATTCATTTGTTGCGTTCTATCTTTGTTTGAAATTGTTGAGTTGTGGATAAATTGTATTGAGACATTTATATATTTAGGTTATTATTAGTACGCGGTAAGACATGTCTCATTTATAATAAGAAAGAGGTATGAGAAGGTTTTTGTTTCATTGGTCATCGGACGTTCTGAGTTTCTGAAAATTATAATATTATTTGACGTTATTTAAAAGGAAAAATCTGACTATAACAGTTTTTCAAGCTGAAAAACTCAAGAAACGATATGAAATACTTTAAATGTGAATAATTCGTTTTGTACCCGTGTGCGATTTTTCCGCGTCCGCTTTTTTCCATGTCCAATTTTTTCCGTGTCCAGTTTTTTCCTGTACGGTTTTATCCTAGAACCTCTTATGTAAGTGAAAAAATGTCTGAATGTATTAGATAATTCGTGAGGAATTAAACCAGTTGATATTTTTAACTCCAAAATTGGATTAAAACCCTTTTATTATTTAGTATTTGTGTGTTTTATATCGGTCATGTAGCTGAGTGGATAGTGGTTTCGAGCGTTCGTGCTATTCCATCGCAGTGTTCACAGGCAAAAATCCCCGAACGGAAATTGATTTATCACACGATTAATAAATTTGTGCTTCAATGCATGGCTGAATATGCTAGACATTGAGAGTGGATATAATTGAAAAAAATACTTAGTAACGAAAATCAAATTTCAACAATTAATCTTGATCGTTTAATGTGAAAAATTACATTTAAAGGCGTTATCTGTCAATTTTGCTGTGAAGCATTAATCAGTTAAAAATGTTCACGATGAGGAAAACCGGTCCTGATCATTATATATAATATTGTGTAACAAGACGTAAAATATTTTTTGTAAATATTTGTCGACTTCGTGGCGCAGTTGTTAACGGTAACGGATGTCTCGGGTTCAATTCATGGTGTCTGCACCATAAATTCCAGTTTCATAAATTGATCTTTCAATCGATTTATGGATTTCTGTTCGTAGTCATGAATGTTTGTCTTAAACTTCCTCCCACCCATCCGATTAGCCCTATCCTTCTATCCCTACCCTCTTCGAAAAAAGGGAGGTTGAGTAACTGAATAACAAGCAGTTCTCATAGAAAACTTCTGTTCAGATACTTCTGTTGAGATACTGTGGACATATATATTTATGTAATGACGTTATTGGAAAAGTATATAAAGATTTCTAGGATCGAACAGGAGTATAGTCATGTGTAAAAATATTTAACACGTTCCATATTATGGTGCATTCAGCAACACTTCTTGTACACACACAATGTAAGTGGGAATTTGACATGAATGGAAACGTAAGTAGATCAGTATGTGAAACAGTTTCCGACAGAGATCTTCTTACGTCCGGATTACGAACATCCGGTTACAAATGAGCCGATAAGCTCAAGGAAGAATAGTTTGCTTCATTTATCACTTTTAAGGTGTTAACTGTCAATTCTTTGTGGAAAGGCATGATACTTTAAAAAATAAAACAGATTAAACAAAAAAATATATATATAGTAACCAGGTACAATGTAAGGTCTTTCCATTGTGCCTGAAGCGTAACGTATTCAACCAATGTGTGCTACCAGTGTTAACGTATGCTTGCGAAACATGGACTCTCAATACACGAGAGGTCCAAAAATTGAGAGTGGTGCAACGTGGCATGGAAAAGTGCATGTTGGGTATAACGTGTAAGAAGAAACCAATGGGTGAGGAAGCAAACAAGAGTGAGAGATGTGATTGAGGTCGCCAAATTGATGAAATGGCGGTGGGCCGGACATGTCGCACAGCAAACGGACAACCGCTGAACGAATGCGGTCATTCAGTGGTACCCGAGGGGCACTAAGCGACCTCAGAGGCGTCCGAAAATCCGCTGGATTGACGAACTTGTCAGGTTAATTGGAAGTACGTGGCAGCGCAAAGCTAGGAACCGAGAGGAGTGGAGGGAGCTGACCTTCAATCGGATTCTGTCTTCTGCCTCAACACAACGATCGTTAGTTCTTTAAATTATATTTTAGTCACTAAGTTGCTTACCACGCTCCTGGCGATTTTACAATAAATGAGTTTTTAATGCACGCATTTGCTCTGTCGATAGATCTATCAATTTTTCCAGTTGCAAGTCTAAAATTTCTTCCTATTTCTTGCCTTATTCTAAATTTTAAATTTTTTAAAAATGTCGTTTTTTACACGATCTCGATCCTCGTTTTACACGATCGACACGTTACGAGAAAACGGCAGTGTAGAATTCCAAGGTGAATTTTGGAAATCAATAGAGCCTAGTTAAATTCCTTGCCAATTCTGAACGAACAGCTGAACCTTCCAAACTCGCCATTGCTTTATCCTATACATTGAAACACCTAACAGATTTCACTAAATGTGGGATGATTGTGTATATTTATCCTTTCGTCGAATTGCATCCCGTCGAAACCCACAATGCTATTATAATTGTAAAATCACTGGTATTTCTAAAAGAAGTTGGAAAGCGGCAATTTGCCACTCTGCTAATGGGTTGTTTACAAAATAAGGATTTAAGCAATTCTCGAAATGTTAACTCAGGTATCAGTGTGGATCCTAGACGTATAATATTTTACCTCGTAAATAATATTTGTCGTATTTGTATCTTCTATATAAACGTTAGACACTGTTTACTGTCTGTCAGTTCGAGTCCATTCGCGTGCTCGAATGCCTGAAGATGCCGAAAGGCGAAACCCGGGTCGTTAGTGACAAAATACATGGAAGTGTACATAATCTCAATAATCCAAATTTGAAATCATAATGTTCATTTTAAAATTTAATCATTCAAGGCACTAATTGTGTTTTTAGAAAAGGAGCTTACGTGGAGTCATAAATTAGTCGTTAAAATAAGTGTATTAAAATTAATTGTATCTTTGCTATTTTTAAGTGGTGTACCAAGATTATTACTTACTTTAAATGCCACATTATTTTTTCTTATTATAATGGCGTTATACCAAGTAAATGCCATTTCAATCAAGCAATAATGTTGTTACGAAAGTAATCTAATATAATAATTTAAAAAAAAAGCTTTTATAAATACAGCCAGATGGAATCGTACATAAAGCCCAAAAAGGGAACTTGAAATAGAGTCTTTTAACCTATTTTTGCTTCAATCGATAAATGTTAACATATTTTCTTGTGTGTATATCAATTTTTCACTCACCGTGTGTGTACATATAAGATTTTTAAGTTTTATTTTAAAAAATAAAACACAATTTGTTTGTACTACTTCCACATATTTATAATGATCAGGACCGGTTTCGCTCATCACGAGCATTATCAACTGATAAAAATACAAACATAACAGGTGTATTTATATAAAATTGAGTGAAAAAATGAAGGTATATAAAACTGATGGTTCATGAACTGAGACAAGAAAATATTGATTAACAAACAAATCATACTTAAATCAAATGAAAGAGTAGAATCAAGGAACATCTAGCTTGTGCTAAAAAAGGAGATGATTTGTCTACATTTGGTAACCATTTGTTTCTAAGTAAACATACGTTTGACACAACCAAAAATTTCAAAATCCTGCACTTAAATAACAAATCTTTAAAATTAGATAAACAAGAGATTTTAGAAATAAATAGATATAAATTTTTGCCCAATTCAAATTTATTGAATGAGCAAACCGTCTTTGCATCTTCTCCTTTGTTATATCCGATTCATTAATTTGTATTATACCGGTAAGGTTATTTTTAACTTTTAAGAATTGATTCTGTCTCTGTAGTTTTTGTTTTTCAGATATTAAAATTTATTGGATACTCATAGCTGCTCTGCTTTCCCCACTTAAGATGGCTGTTTATTATTACATACTTAATATTTGATTATTTTTAAATGGTTCATTAATTTTTACTTATAATTTCCCTGAGTCATCATTTTATATTATTATCGTTATTAGTAATTTTGTTCAGCTAAATGGACTTTTAATGTAGCTATATTTGTGATTGTAGATTAGTATTTATTGATTTGCAAGAGGTCCATAACATTTTAATTGTAGACTCTTTCATTTGATTTAAGTATAATTTGTTTGTTAATCAATATTTTCTTGTCTCAGTTCATGAACCATCAGTTTTATATACCTTCATTTTTTCACTCAATTTTATATAAATACGCCTGATATGTTTGTATTTTTATCAGTTGATAATGCTCGTGATGAGCGAAACCGGTCCTGATCATTATAAATATGTGGAAGTAGTACAAACAAATTGTGTTTTATTTTTTAAAATATAATGTCTTTCCACCAAGAATTGACAGTTAACACCTTAAAAGTAATTTTAAGTTTTAGTTTGGGTTGAAGAATTGTTGAGATTTTGTACATTTCCATGTATTTTATCACTAATAACCCGGGTTTCGCCTTTCGGCATCTTGATGTATTCGAGTACATGGATAGACTCGAACTGACCGGGTCATTAGTGACAAAATAAATGGAAATGTACAAAATCTCAACAATTCAAAATTATTATAAGTAAGATGTATAAGACGCCAAAATTAGAAAAAAACAATTTAAGAAACCACGAACTAACTCCTACCATAAAATATAAATGAATTATTGTGTAATTATGTTTTAAGGTAACTGGAAGGTACCCATGTAGCCGATCTTTATCTTATTATACCGAATACATTAGGCCCTATAATATAGGTAGTACATGAACATATCGAGGTACATGTTGTAGGTAATTAGAAAGTTTTAATTTGATTTATAAATTATTTTTAGAGTTTACAGTGAATTGATTTAATTTTTGTACATTGTGCGGTCCGGGGTGCGCATTTTCATCAAATATCCGCGACACAGTAAAGGTTAAAATCATACTTTAGACTCCGCAAATTTGCATCGCTTCAGTTGTTATAATCGCAGTACCACACCAATAGGTCTGTATTAAATCTGTATAGGTTTGTATAGTCTTTTTCCAATATGCGGAATTTCCGTCTCACGCCTAGGCTTATGAAAGTCTTTTGAAAACCTTATATCATTGATGGCAAATACGTGGCACGTCAAAAAAATACAAATATTTCACTTATATAAATATAAACTAAATTTAAATTGTGAATCAAAAATTCATATTTGATTTTGAGATTCCATCAAGCACCCTCAGTCGATGTTTTAAATTAATAAAATATAAACGTTTAGAACAGGGGAAATGTTCAATCATGTTGATATATGTATTATGACAACACTGGACAGTTGATGTTACCGTAGGTCACCAGTGTGCCACACTTGAATTCAGGAGAAGGCCCCAAAACTCCCAAGCAATCGCGTTTGTCATGTGTATTGAATTCTTTATTGATTTAAATGCATTTTTTTTTCATTATGACAGACGGAGCACATAATATGACTGGACCAGTGAAAAGTTTTTTTTATTTATTTATTTCACTGTAGCATTCATAAACAAATGTTTTACTGATTCACTGTTGCCTTTAAACATGCAAGAACGAGAGACAACGATCGGCTATCTCAAATTGATGAATCAACATCTCGTTGTTGACCATTTTTTTTCTATATTCAATCATGTACACTGAAAGACTAGAAATAAGTTGACAGAGGAAGATGGAGTAGCATGATTAATTTGCAATCAACAACATGCATGATTTAAAAATTCTCGCAAATAACGGAAAACAAAAAACCTCAAACAAAAATTAGTGGGTTATTAATTTTTGTTTATACTTCTTTATTTTCTTTCAGTTTATGTGTATCGAATTAAAAATCAACATTGACTTATTTTGGCACGATGATCAAACCCTATTTGCCATCACTGTCCTATATGAGAGCTATTGATACGCATAATACTCGTTGAGAAGGAAAGCAGTAAATATACTATCAGCATTTTCTTTCTTTTTGCCTTTTCTCTTAAGTGTTTTCGCATATTATATCCACGTCACTAAATATCTTTCATGAGTATAGAAATCTGCATTAATACGTGTTTTCTTTGCGTCGGTATGTTTGCCATTACAAAATGAAAATGTGATTGCATTTCGCTCCATTTTAAAACAAAATTTCTCGAGACTCTATTTCAAGTCCCTTTTTGGGCTTTATGTACGATCCCATCTGGCTGTATTTATAAAAGCTTTTTTTTTTTAAATAATTGTATTAAATTAATTTCGTAACAACATTATTGCTTGATTGAATTGGCATTTACTTTGTAGAACGCCATTATAATAAGAAAAAATAATGTGGCATTTAAAGTAAGTAATAATCTTGGTACACAACTTAAAAATAGCAAAGATAAAATTAATTTAAATACACTTATTTTAACGACTAATTTATGACTCCACGTAAGCTCCTTTTCTAAAAGCACAATTAGTGCCTTGAATGATTTAATTTTAAAATAAACATTATGATTTCAAATTTGGATTATTGAGATTATGTACACTTCCATGTATTTTGTCACTAACGACCCGGGTTTCGCCTTTCGGCATCTTCAGGCATTCGAGCACACGAATGGACTCGAACTGACAGACAGTAAACAGTGTCTAACGTTTATATAGAAGATACAAATACGACAAATATTATTTACGAGGTAAAATATTATACGTCTAGGATCCACACTGATACCTGAGTTAACATTTCGAGAATCGCCTTCATCCTTATTTTGTAAACAACACAATGACAGTGATTTTACAATTATAATAGCATTGTGGGTTTCGACGGGATGCAATTCGACGAAAGGATAAATATATACAATCATTCCACATTTAGTGACATCTGTTAGGTGTTTCAATGTATAGGATAAAGCAACGGCGAGTTTGGAAGGTTCAGCTGTTCGTTCAGAATTGGCAAGGAATTTAACTTGGTCTCGGCCTAAAAACACCACTGACGCTCTATCCTGCAGACGATTAATGGACTTATGTTACAAGGAATAATAAAAAAAAAACAAATGAGACAATCACTTGATTGAACGAATTTTCAGAAACATCAGCTTTTCTCGTACCTTTACAAACGGCCTTTTGAATTTATCCACATTTTACAGAACTAGTTCTATTATTTTTAGTTTATAAATTTTTGCTGTCGAATGTACAATACATAAATTCTTTGTCATTATAATAATGTACAATCAGTACATCTAAACAGACTCACTGATATAGTCGACACTAATCATTAATCTAACATGAATATTATGAAACTTTAGAATGAAATAGGTCAAAGGCAAAACTGTTTCTTTAAAATGCTGCCTATTTGTGAAAAGTATATTTCCTTAGAGAGTAGAAAATAATTATTCTTTGACATAAAGAACATTGTTCTTGAGCACAATGTCTGAGAATTTGATCCTTTGTTACACAGTCTTTACTCACCTACTACAATTATCAGTTATTATGTCTCAAAAATCGTTAATAGTGACTTTGAGATACCGAATCATAATTTCATTTTCGCATTCAATAAATATTTTTATCATAATAAGTAATGCAAACATCCACAGTTCAGGGTCGTCGCCATATCGTCACATGCCAGATGTTTAAAGATGGTTAATATATAGACAAATGTTTTAAAAATTGGCATATGAAAAAAAATTATTCTTTGTGTAATTTTACGGTTTTAATTGTAATTTTATAGTTTGATTGTTTTTTTTAGTTATTTTAGAGTTTTTAATTTAATGTTGGTGTAATTTGTATAGTTTTAATTTTTTAACTTTAATATAATTTTTACATAAATGGTGAAAAATAGTGAATTAAGTTTTTATAAAATTTATAAATAATTTTTTGTGATAATGCTTTTTACTTAACCCAAAGATTGCCTAGTTTTAGAGATTAGTTATTTTAACGACAGTTTAGGATCATGCAATAATTGCGCAAAAATGGTTGGGCGGATTAAGGTTAAAGAAAAGAACACGTGTGACATTTGGTAACACAGTCAGTGGAATAACTAAGTTATCAATTTTAATTTTTTATTAAAAATTAATTTTCATAAAGTTACCGCCAATCCAACGAAAATAAACTCTTTATTTTTGTTTTCAGAAGGGGAGATTCACATAAATATAACCTAATGTGAATGGAATTACCTTAATCTTTTTAAACACTCCATTAACAACGAAAAACCATAAAAAATATTTTTTGTGGAAACTTCCACGCATAAAATTATTGTTCGATTTTGAGTGTTTGAAAAGAATGACTCGAAAACACGTGAGATATTTTAAGAGGGAGACTTTTCGGTTGTTTGTTCTTTCCCATTATAATTCGATGTGAATTTATTTTTCTGAAAAGAGGTCAACGGAGAAAATTTCAAGGAATAATTTATTATAGAGGTAAAATATCAAAGTATTTAGTTCTACAAGATCTTATTAAGTAGTTAATAGATATTTTTTCCATGTCCGCTCCCAATGTATGCTCCCAATATGGTTTAATAATGGAGGTATCTCAACAGAATTATTTATATGAGAACTGTTTATTACTCAATTGCTCAACCTCTCTTTATCGAAGAGAGTAGGGATAGAAGGATAGGGCCAGGGCCACGTGACGATCGGATGGGTGGGTGAGGTGAGAGTTGTAGACGACACAAACACTCAGAATACGAACAGAAGTCCATAAATCGATTGAAATATCAATTTATGAAAACTGTCGGCACCGGGAATTGAACCCGAGACATCCGTAGCCGTAGCCCACGACGCTACCAACTGCGCCACGGACGTCCTATATACTATAGATAGTTCTGATAATGGCTATCAACGACCTAATAAAACTTTGTAGAACTAAATACTTTGAAAATTTGGATTATTGAGATTTTGTACACTTCCATGTATTTTGTCACTAACGACCCGGGTTTCGCCTTTCGGCATCTTCAGGCATTCGAGCACACGAATGGACTCGAACTGACAGACAGTAAACAGTGTCTAACGTTTATATAGAAGAAACAAATACGACAAATATTATTTACGAGGTAAGATATTATACGTCTGAGAGCCACACTGATACCTGAGTTAACATTTCGAGAATTGCTTTAATCCTTATTTTGTAAACAACCCATTAGCAGAGTGGCGAATTGCCGCTTTCCAACTTCTTTTAGAAATACCAGTGATTTTACAATTATAATAGCATTGTGGGTTTAGACGGGATGCAATTCGACGAATGGGTAAATATGTACAATCATTCCACGTTTAGTGACATCTGTTAGGTGATTCAACGTATAGGATATAATAACGGAGAATTAGGAAGGTTCAGCTGCTCATTCAGAATTGGCAAGGAATTTAACTGGGCTCTATTGATTTGGAAATCAATAATCAATCTATATAAGACACTGTTTACTGTCTGTCAGTTCGAGTCCATTCGTGTGCTCGAATGCCTGAAGATGCCGAAAGGCGAAACCCGGGTCGTTAGTGACAAAATACATGGAAGTGTACAAAATCTCAATAATCCAAATTTGATATTGAAATTCCATCAAGCACCCTCAGTCGATGTCGATTTTACCCACATAGAACCACACGTACATTAGATATAAGGGTATCAGAACATTTAGCTGCCTTTAGATTAAAAAAAGAAACTTCGACATTCGCAAATCACTTGCTAATGGAGAACCATACGTTTAATGCGGATGATGGGGTTAAACTGTTGCATAAAAATATGGGGGATCATAAATTATTTTATCAGGAAATTTTAGAAATTAATAGAGGCCAGTTATACTCCTTACCAATCTTGAATGAGCAGCTGAACCTTCCTAATTCTCCGCTATTATATCCGATACGTTGAAACACCTAACAGATTTCACTAAATGTGGAATGATTGTATATATTTACCCATTCGTCGAATTGCATCCCGTCAAAACCCACAATACTGTTGTAATTGTGAAATCACTGGTATTTCTAAGGGAAGTTGAAAGGCGGCAATTCGCCACTCTGGTAATATGGTGTTTACAAAATAAGGATTAGGACGATTTCCGAAATTTTAACTCAGGTATCGGTGTGGCTCTCAGACGTATAATGTATTGCCTCGTAAATGATATTTGTCGCATTTGTATCTTCTATATAAGCGTTAGACACTGTTTACTGTCTCTCAGTTCGAGTCCATTCGTGTGCTCGAATGCCTGAAGATGCCGAAAGGCGAAACCCGGGTCGTTAGTGACAAAATACATGGAAGTGTACAAAATCTCAATAATCCAAATTTATATTCTTAATAAAATGCATTGAGAAATCTGTAGTATAACTTTAGGAATAGTATTACAGGGTCTGACCTTAAAGTTGGAACAGTAGTTGACCGGTCTTGAAGTATATATGGACTTGTTCGTTCGATCGTGAGTGATAGAATATGGACGTATATGTTTATCGTAGAGTAGCACCGTGTCTATGCTTAAGTTTTAAGTTTTGTCAGGTTGCCTGTAGTGTTACTCGTATTAATTAGTTACCTACCCATCTATGCAAGTTCTGAAAAGTTCTATTGTCTCTGAATTGTTTACATTATACAAATGTGTATAGAGACAGGAACTTCAATATTTGTTACAATTTGATCATTATATACATACAAAGATGTTAATTTTATTTCAGTAATCTTAGAGTAAACAAATTTTAATTTTAATATGAGAACGTTCAATCCCATTTGAACTGGCGCGAGGCCCAAAGCCAAACAACGTCAATCAAACGGTCCCTAAATTGCTTAATTTTCCTTTGAATCAAATATGAAATTATTCGGATCATAAAAATAATTTACAACATTGTAAACCAGATTACATTGTTACGAATAAAGAGAGCGGTCTGCGAGAACGACCTCTTTGAAACAAGAGCCCGCCGAATAATAATACATCTCCCATAGGCTTGCATCGTGATTAAACAGATTACCCTGATAAAACAACTAAATCACAAAAGAAAACGTGTTTGGTATAAATTAAATACAATCAGAAGGAATGGAATTTCTTGATAGTATCACCAGATCTGTGGATAAAGTGCCATTCGAGAGTGGACGACCGCACTATATATTTATATATATTTATATAAGCCTTGTCGGGGCTTGAACCCGAAACCATCTGATTACTAGGGTAAAGCTATTTCCACTAGACAGACTAGATACCAAAGTACTCATATGTGTGATGAACGCATAAAAAAGTTAAAAACTAAGTATTTTTAAAAAATAATTTCATATCTTGAGTAAGACAATGTAAATCATAATTCGCGGAAATCCACATTTTTTGAAATTACTTAATTTGAAGACATGAATAAACAGTATTACCATGTCGGTGTTTAAATTTAACTCTTTGAAGAGTATGGGCGCATATTTGGGTCTTAATGTTGTGTTGTCTATTATTATCAATTGCCAATTTCCAAATTTTTGGTAGTCATGTTATTTTTTTGATCGATTCAAATGAACAAAAGAATTTTGTAAAAAGTTAATATTTGGAAGCAGATTTGTAGCCATATAATATGGAGCGTAAAATACCATTTGGTTTAATCGCCCCCCTTCCTGGAATCAGCGGCAGTAGAGAACTACTTGCGCACAGAACGTAATAAAGGTACACACCCAAATTGGAAGTAATAGCTTCTAGGAAATTATCTAAGAGTTATAATGAATTAATTAATTAACATTTTTAACTACGTGTTTTAAAATTCTGAAAATTTATTTTCTCCTTGAAATAATAAATAATATTGTTCCCAGATTGACTCACAACAAAAACATTTTTTTATGTTTTTGTGTGAAAACAGTAAAAATAATCAACAGATACGAAAAACCTAATTTAATAAAAAATAACTCACCACTCAAAGGTCTAAGCACAGAGCTAGGATAAAAAGTATAATCGTGGGCCACCTTCCAGTGATGGGCCACTCAACAGTACAAAGCCCTAGCCAGTACAAAGTCTAGCCCATCGTTTGCTGTAAAGTAAAGTGGCCGATAACAACTGTCTGAGGGTGGCCGATCACTGTACTGTTTGCGATATTTTTTTTCATATATTTATTTTATAATAACCATGTTTGATATTTTAATATATGTATGCATGAACAACAATAGACATGCTTTCTAAAAACGGGTAAAAATTATGTTACAATAAAACCCCATTAATAAGCTTGTGCTGATCTATCAAAGCAAACCATACCCTTAACTGGCCCATCATTGTACCTGTTCCCCTATAACAACCGCGAATATTTTGCAAATAAAGAAACGTTCGACCAGATTATTAAAGAAGCTGTTGGAAAAATCACAATGGACCACGTCAAATTGTAAATTGACAATACGCGCTCATTGTTTTAAAACCGATGACGAAAGTTTTTATTAATTGTAATTTCCAAAACAAAAGACAGGCAACACAATTGAGTTTGGTGAAAACGGTCAAACAATAAAATTTTAGCACCAAAATATTCTTTTTAATTACAGTAGGAAAAACCCCGGAACCTTTTTTTGCTGCAAAGAGCAGTAAAATATTTTATGAAAAGCAGACGATTACTTCCATATATTAATTTGATATGTATTTTCACTTTTGATGGGAAAGATTTGTATATAAAATTAAAATTGATATCTTTGGTATTCTACTGGTTGTATTATTATGTGTGACACTTGTTTCGCCTCTTTGAGAAGCATCTTCAGACTAACTTCATCGTGAGATCTTAATTTATAACGTACTAGTGAGTAGCTGGAATGCGTTGCAATGCTTCTCAAAGAAAGAAAGGGTTTGTGTTTTAATTATGTTTATTGAAGTGCTTTGCGTGCGTACACGATTAAATCAGAGGGTTTTACCGAGATGTCGATGATTATACGTATTTGATTTTTCTTATTTTTTTTTTCAGAAGCTTTTACGGGTGTGCGGAATACAACTCACCAAAATTTCATTGAAATCAGATGAATGGTAAAGAGCGCATAGAGGACAAACAAACTTATTAATGAAAAAAAATTAAAATGATTGAGATTTGATGATACTGTGATAATATTTTCTTTGCATTTGAAACCTAAGAGTGCGATAGCCAACTCATCATACCCTTACAATTTTGAATTACCTACATGGATGCTACTTCTTTTTTAAACTCTCGAATCTTGAGAATCTAAAAAAGAAATCATAATTAGGGCTTCCATCCCGGGATCCCGGTCAATTATTCAATCCCGTAATCCCGGGATTGATACTCGTTTATTTGTGTACCTCGGTTTGTTCATGTACATAGTTTTTTTTTATAATACCTATATTTATTGTAGTCTCCCTCCTTCTCATATTTCGTAGCAGCCGTTGTTAACCAATTTGAAATGGAGGACATTTTAAAGTCAAATCAAAGGACATGTCCTATTCTTGGATAATAATGTAATAAATTAAATAAAATATAAAAGTATTATGATCACTATGTTTGTTTAGATAATATTCTTTTTTTTGTAAATGACTCGGATTTTAAATCAACAAAAGAACATTCCAAAGCCAAATAAAAGTATTTAATCACATATTCATTCTAATTGATGAAATAATGGGCGCAAATGAAATTTTAAATGTACAATTTAACATATGGAACTACACTTATTGATCGATCCCGAGATCGCGGGATTGAGAAATTCTTAATCCCGAAATCCCAGGATCGTAAAAAGGGTTCGAGATTTTGAGCCATAATCATAATGTCCCATTATAATGGACACGAGACAGTAAGTTCAAGTCGATACATTTACAAAAACTACACTTAATGATCGATCCCGGGATTGAGAAATTCTGAATCCCGAAATCCCGGGATCGTAAAGAGGGTTTGAGATTTTAAGCCATAATCATAATGTCTCATTATAATGGCAATGAAAAAGTAAATTCAAGTCAGTAAATTCAGAACATTTCAGGTATTGTTCAAATCATTGTTAATGGCTAAATAAAATTGTCAGCACAGGTTGAAGGTGAAAGAAAAATATGTTTTGATTTGGAGCTGTACATCGCATAATAAAAGAGGTAGCTCTTCTCAAATTAAGCTAATTCAAGTATAAAAATCAGATGTAAACATGTTAACAGCAGTCGGTTATGAATTATGAGACTTGGAACACAGTATGAAATCAAACAAAAATCACATTTCAAAATTGTAAAATGGCTTGAAAAATCGTACTTTTAAATCGAACAATGACTTTATTTTTTTGCATTTTTATCGTTAAAATATCAGTAAATAGAAAAAGCATATTATTTATTCAGTAGATTGGAAAATTTAATGGGGTTTAAGCTACTATTAATCCTTTATCCGATTAGTTAACGATCTTGGGAGTTCGCTTTGTTCGGTTGCAGGGTCTCGTGTCCGAATCCCCAAAAGCATTTGCTGCCTTTTTCTTGATTCATGCATTTGTGTGCAATGACATAGATGTGTGTGATGCTTAAATTCCCTCTAGAGCAGTGTCTGCCAAGTTGTGTGTCGCGGCACTCTAATGTACTGCGAGAAGTCTCAGGTGTGCCGCGACAAATGAAGACACATTAGAACTGTGGAAAAGACAAGTTAAAAACTCACAGCCAAGATGCTTTTTCTTTTTAGAAAGGTTTTTGGAAATGAAATAAAAAAAAACAAGAGCGGCTGAAGATGGTAGATTTGAAGTTACGTGTTTGTTTTATCAAATTTAGAGAGACGTGTTCACACAATTCTTTCTGAAAATCAATTGGATCATTCTCACTTCCAAAAAATTTACCACCTCTGTTTACCTACATTATATATGTTTATAAAATAATATAGTGTATTGTTACATACACTAAAATTTTCTTTATTTATATATATGTATTAATAAAGTACATTACATTTTTTAAGTCATTTTTTATATGGTGTGCCAAGGAACAAACCCTCCTTCCCCAGTGTGTGATGGGGTAAAAAAGTTTGACAGACACTGTTCTAGAGAGATAGAGAAGTAGCGATTAGTTATTATTAGTCAAATTATTTTTTAAAAAATATTTTTAGCTCGTTTGAACACAGTATGTTTACATCTTTAAAAAAATCTGTTTATTAAAGTATTAATTTTTCGTTTATGTGTTAAGTATAGGTAAATATTTTTCTTTTTAATTCTGTTCAAAAAAACGATTTATGTAGTTAAAATATAAAATTAACGCATTGAAATACAGTTAGCATTATCAAGATATCTACGGAATATATGTTTTTATTCGTATGCCTGAAAAAATGTAAATTTTTCTTTTTGTAAATTTTACAAATCCAGACGCGAGGCAACAAACTAAACGAAGAGAAAGCTAGTTTCAAGATAAACAATCATGGTTAGGGACGTGTCAGACGGGAAATAACGAAAAGTCAATGTGTAGAAGAAAAGAGAATAACGAGTGCTAGAATGAAAAACAAAAGCGCTACTAGATGTGACGGAGCTTGTTAATTACCTGTCAAATAAAGGTTGAGTAATTCAATACTATTTAAATTTTTAATTTAAATTTAAAATCACGTTCTAGTGGCGTCTATAATAATACAAATAGTTAGCATGCTCATTGCGCCCTGTATGTTCAAAATGAGAAAAAAACGAATATTTTTGGTCCAAATCGAGTATTACAAAAAAAATCAAAGCCATTCCGAGGCAGAGATCTCCGTTTAAATTATTCTTGTTGAAACAAATACCTATTGTATTATTTTGATATTTAATAACACATTGTATGCAAACAGTAGTGCAACTGGGGAAATAATAAACACAAATTCATAAATTGTAAGTTTTGTTAAATTTTACCGTGTGGTGTGCCGCGAAATATTAATGAGTGCTTAGGTGTGCCGTGTGTGAGAAAAGATTGCGGAGAACTGATATAAAGGATACCTTAATACACTGGGATGTTTATATAATTCTAGTTATCAAGATTTTATGAAACATTTTCAAGGTTTTTTTTTTTAATAATTATTACGACCGGTTTCACATACCATGGAAATTACGCGCAAAAATAGATATTATATTTATTGCAATTAGGGTTTTCAATCTAGGGATTATTTATCATCTAACTGTGACATGACTTCAATTACCAATAAAAATAAAAAAGAAAAGATGGAAGTATACACGTAAACGTCAAACACAAAAACATTCTTTACTACTAACTCATATTGCAAAGTGGACATATCGGTTTCTGCTTTTAAGCGCATCAATTACATGATACGCAAAACAATAAATTGGCAAACGGATTATGATAACAGATTATGGAATTATTGTAACCCTGCACGAATATATTTTTCATCAGTTGATAATACTCGCGATGAGTGAAGTCGGTCCTGACCGTTCTATATGTGAAAGTAGAACAAATGAAATTGTTCCAAATTTGAAATGAAATTGTTTTTTTTATTTTATAAAATATAATGCATTTTTATGTTGTTATCAACAGGAATACGACTACATATAATTCAACTGATGTTCCTCGAGGTTTCCCTTACATGAATTGTCTTGATATCATGATATCACTGACATCCATGCATTCGAACACCAATTCATAAATCCATTGAAAAATCTTTTCATGAAACTCTCCGTCCTGGAATTGTAGCCCGTGAGGACCGTAACCAAAGCCAACAACGTTGACCCTTCGGCTAAAGATTCGTATAGTTGAGAAGCTTACTTAATTTTTTTTTTTCATGTCCGCTCCCAATGTGGAGCATATGGTCTCCTAATAGAGGTATCTTGACAGAATTTTTTCTACGAGAACTGCTTGTCACTCAGTTGCTCAACCTCTCTTTTTCTTTTTCGAAGAGAGTAGGGATAGAAGGATAGGGCTATGATAGGACTAGTGGTTAGCTAATCGGTCTCGTTAGGCCCCGTGAGGATGGGATTGGTGGGAGGGAGGACTCAGACTACGAACAGAAATCCATAAATCGATTGAAAGATCAATCTATGAAAACCGTCCGCACCGGGAATTGAACCCGAGACATCCGTAACCGTAGCCAACGACGAAACCAACTGCGCCAAGGACTTACTTAATTACTTGAGAAAAACACGATGTAAGTTAATCTCGTTGAATATTCGAATATTCGACTATTCTTTGATATTCGACTCTTATTCGTTCATAGAATTAATTTATCTTAAGCCACCATTTTGGTTATCAAAAAATGTCTTGATATAATCTATAATGTTGAATTAAGCACCAAATTCTGACTCAAGACTAAGCTAAAAATTAATACGTCTCACCAGAAATATGAAAAAAAAACAATGAATACATTATACGATGGTGGTTTGGCCAATTGATGTAATCCTAAACAAAATACGAACATGTGCAGGTCTTGGCCAAATGATGTAGTTAGAAATTAAATTGACCAGTTTTTGGAAGGGAAATATCATTTTATATTGATTTTATTTTTAAAAATTCTGACCCGGCCACTTGATGTAAGGCAATAAAATATCGACACTCCTTTATATAGCTCACAACTCACCATATTATAATGTTTTCGATAAAAACAATTTTTACTCTCTCCTGAACAATTTAAATTTTGAGGGATATATCAATTGGCCAAAATTTCGTCGATATTATTATTCGATTATATTCGAATACTTTTATGTTTTTAATATTTGATATTAGTTTTCATATATTAATGCTACAAAAGTACAAGCAGAAAATATTTATTCAATTAACTGTACAAGAGGCACGTGTGTAGATTACATTATGATAATTTGCGCAAAATAGAATTTATCTTCTAAGACAGCTGTTGAATAGTGTGTAGCGTCAAAATGCTCGTGTGGTTAATTCATTTCGGTACAGTAGAGCCTTAATAAAATTATCAACGAGGCTATCAATCTCAGCAGAGCTATGAATATCTAACGTACATGAAGGAATAATACCACATAATATTAATATAATATTATATTTGAAGCTAGTTTATTCATTTTATGATTTATAGGTTGATTAGTTAGTTGAACAGTACGTAATACAAGTTTAACATATTAAGTAAGGTAAATGTATTGGTAATTGACCATATACCAGTAGTTGAACTTTTTTCAATAAAAGTGCCCAAAATAAGAAACGTATACGCTTGATTATTCTAAATTGTAGAGTTCAGACAAGTTAAACCATCTTTTGTCGAATTGAGGAACTAACACATCGCCATATATGTCATGGGGGTGTCATAGCGGCCATTTGAAAACAACACCTTATGCAGTAAGTATTTCATTTTGAATTTACAGTATTTTTAAGGATATCTACTTCATTCTACCAAAAGTGGTCTTTCAGGATTCTCTGAGGCAACTCTGATGACAGGTTATCACGAAACCCTCTGATTAGACGTGGCCAATTACTGACACATTAGCATGGTTGTTAAAAATTGATCACATTTTTTTTATGACAGACACTTTCCTCATAATGGATTTAATGTCTTATCATATTAATTAGGACATTTAATCCATTATGAATACACTTTGTCATCATTCGGTTTAATATTAAACGTAAATCGTTATTTTTGTTGAATTTTTTTCTTAAGCGGTCAACTAATGGTATGTTTACCCTAATTGTTTTAAATTTCACAATAATTAATGCAAACTATACTTTTCTTGATTTATTTTAGTGGACCTGTAGCGCAGCACACACAGACAGAGTGTGTGTGACAGTATTGGGTGAATTTTTAACGTATAGCAAATAACTTTTAAGGAGTTAACTGTCAATTCTTGGTGGAAAGACATTATATTTTAAAAAATAAAACACAATTTGTTTGTACTACTTCCACATATTTATAATGATCAGGACCGGTTTCGCTCATCACGAGCATCAGTTGATAATGCTCGTGATGAGCGAAACCGGTCCTGATCATTATAAATATGTGGAAGTAGTACAAACAAATTGTGTTTTATTTTTTAAAGTATAGCAAATACACAGACACTCTCTCTTTCTCTCTGTCTGAGAATCGTTTTCATCAAGTGTTTTGAGCGAATGTATACTGGCGGCACTGCCAACTGATAATACTTTCTAGTTATATATTAAATTTAAAGTTATAAAAAAAAGTTAGTAGCTATTTCGAAATAATATGTAGATAAATAAATAAATAATCGCGATGGTGCTATCGGACATCTAGATCTAGTTTCTTACCCAGAAAACTTCTATCGATTCAGAAAATTTGCTGCCTTATTTGGAGAAAAAGTTTACTTTCCCTGCCTCTCACAATTTAATGGATAATTATTGAAATGATTATTGTATTAAATTTTTTTTAGTGTCACCATTTGTATATTTAAGTTAACTGTTGTTTGATGACTTTAATTATTTCTCACATGTCATATTAATATTCCTTATTGTCACTGTTTATTATAAATATGTACACTAAATGTATCATTGGGAGACATGATCTTCGGTGTGATACAAACAAGTTCATTGAATTAGAAAGAAAATATAAATAATTTTTTTTTTAACCATATCCGCTCCCTATTCGGATCATATGGCCATCACGCGGTTCCTCCAAGTTACTCTGTCTCCCGCCAGCCTCCTCGCCTCCTCCCAGTCCCGTAGCTCCGCCGAATACATCCTATGGATGGTCATCAGCGGCCTTCCAGGGCGACGGAATCCACCTGGTTGGTAGAAGAGACAGGCAGGATTCAGGCTCCCCTGGGGAATCCGCAGCACGTGTCCAAGCCAGGTCCATCGTCGCTTTTTTATTTTGGACGTAATAAGAGGCTGGTCCGTCCGCTCTCTTACCTCCGAGTTCCTGACAAAATCAAACCACCGTACCCCTAGTATTCGCCGCAAACATCTGTTTTCAAAGCACAGTATACGGTTACCCTGTGCCTTGGTGAGGTGCCATGACTCGCAACCGTAAAGCAACACTGTCAGGATGCATGCGTTGAATAAGTGGCACTTGGTTCTGACCGAGTACAACCGTGAGTCCCAGACTTTCCGCATTGAGAGTAAATAAATAATTATAGTCGAACATAATACAATCAATCTTAATTTTTTATCATCTTTTCTGGTGCTACATTCCGGGGTTGGCCTTGGCCGTGTAAGGTAATCAATCTCGCTACACCCCGTTTTTAGGATCAGATGGGTGGCAGGGAATTTCATACCTTCAAACAGACATCCCTAAATCGATTAAAAAATAAATTTATGAAACTATCTGTACTGGGATTCGAGTTCATTATCACTGCAACTGATTCCAACGCCGTTGACCACTCGACCACGTACCTGAAAACCTTACAATACTCGCTACACACTCGTTTTAATTTTTATTCTATTTACAGCTGTGTAAATCATAACTGGAATCTCAGAAGGAATTATTGATCGTTTCGTAACTATAATATTATTTCCTTAAGTCTGTCAAAAAAGATACACTGTAAACCGCTTCTGTATAACGCTACAAAGTTGAAATATAATTACCCACCCACCACTCAGGGGCGCACACAAAGAATTTTTTTAAGGGGCAGTCAGCTGACAACTTTTTTAAATTCAGAGTCTTTTTTTATGATAAGAAAAGTAAATCCGGTTTTTCGTTTTGTAATTTACTTACTTACTTCGCAGTTTATATTCGAAAATTAAACTTATGATAGACAAAAACATGCGCCGCAGGAAAAAAAAATCAGTGTTTTTACAAATTGATTAAATCGCTACGTCTACCATATAATCTCACATCATACATCTATCTACATTAAACCTTCTTTTATATTTCCTATCATAAATTCCACCCCTGATTAAGATACCGATTTAAATTTGGATTATTGAGATTTTGTACACTTCCATGTATTTTGTCACTAACGACCCGGGTTTCGCCTTTCGGCATCTTCAGGTATTCGAGCACACGAATGGACTCGAACTGAGTTCGAGTCCACTCAGTTCGAGTCCATTCGTGTGCTCGAATACCTGAAGATGCCGAAAGGCGAAACCCGGGTCGTTAGTGACAAAATACATGGAAGTGTACAAAATCTCAATAATCCAAATTTAATATTGAAATTCCATCAAGCACCCTCAGTCGATGTCTTAAATTATACCGATTTAAAGTAAAAATTACATTATGGTAAAAAAAATCAAGTTTACTGTACACATAGAACCCTACGCTGTTCACAGAACGGTTTGGTGTAGCAGCCTATGGTTTAGGAACCTACAAAACAACATTGTCAAATAATAAACAGTATCCGTGGACACGACTCACGTACGAATTCAACACCAAAAATCAATGAAAATTTAGCAAAACCACAATATTTTGACCGTTTTTGTTGCTTAAGCAATACATAAAACGCGTAGATTTACGAAGCACTTCTGTATTAAGTTTGGCGAGGGGAAGTGATTGAAGAAAAAAAATATTTTCAAAACCTTGAGGCGATCCGGAGTCCGGACCTAATAGACAACCCCCTGTGTGCGCCCATGAACCCCGTTAGTAATCTTCCCTTAATTCCCTGTGTCAAAAATATCCCTATCACAATATATCACATTGGTATCGATAGAAATACTAAAGAAAATTCAGCAGCTTTTCTGTATCATTAAGCTAGAGTGGGCAAAAAGTTCAATGTAAATAACTATAATGTTGCCATATGACGGATCGTGTTAACGTAAATTGAAGCCATCATGTTAAATAAGTAAGTGAGGAAATTGTAGTGCCCTAAATTAATAAGGATCAACAAACACTCTCCTCAGGCGAGAAAGGGTCATAAAAGAGGTTTTAACACTTTAAGAATGGAAGTTTATTATATGTGGAGAGCTTTTATAGCGTCTTGTGACTATTCACCAAATAAGCTGCTGCTTTTACGACAAACTCTTACATTTATTTATTCTTTTAGCACCACGATAAATATGATATGAAACTCATTTCTCAGCCCCTTTCAGGTGAATTAGCTAATGTGTATTTTTATGCATACTCATTTTTTATCGATGAATATTTCAACAGTAAGTATAATGAATAATGTGAACCGACTGTATGCTAGTTAAATAACGTTATTTTCAAGAAAGTTTGTATTTAGTAAAAGATTAGTTGTACGCAAATCAAGATTCGAATCATTAATCTTATAAAGGTTAAGCAACGGTAGCGTACCACTAGATCGATTTTGTTATTTTTGTGTGAATTTGAATTCATTCTGAAATAAATTTAATATTATATTTAAACCTTCGTTAAAAACAATCTTTGAAAAAGAAATATAGAAAAAGTAAGTTTTCATTAAATTTCATTCTTTTCCACGTTTGTATTTCTATTTGAAATGACAAAGATAATGGAATTTAAAAAAACCACCCTGCTAGAACCTTTCTTAGACGTCAAATCTAGGTAACTTGCAAATAAACTTTAACCCATTTTTGCCCATTAACATAATCCAGTAGTCACAGCGTAAAGCAGTTAAAAACATAAATGGAAAACAGGTGTCAACCGTTTGCTATTTCCATGAAAATAAACGTGGAATAATGTAAACAAACGAGAGTGAAATTATTTTAAAAAAATCTGCGCTTCATGGGATAAAAGCAATGATGGTAAGCGACTAACGATTTTTGCGAAATGAGAAAAAAACCTACTATATCTTCTAAAGCACAGTGATCAAAGTTGTATTGTCTTTAACTCTAGTCTTCATGGGTCAAATCTCAGTATGGACAGTTTCAAAAATTGTTTTTTCAATTGATTTGGACTCGATGGTATGGGTTTGTTTGATGTCTAAATTCCCTCCCAGCTATACGATCTTTTAACGCGGCACAGCGGAAGCGAGTAACTAACCACTGGTCCTACTCTAGTCCTATAATGCTATCCTTATTCTCTTCAGAAATAAAAGTGGTTGAGAAAAAACAGTTCTCGTACAAAAAATGTTTGTAGGAATACATATGCTCCATATTGGGAGGGGGTATGTAATACAAAAGAATTTGTATCAATTCACAGATAGCTTCAAAGAACATTTTTTTGTTTGAATGCTTATATCTTCTTCAATTCTTCCATATCAAAGCGTATCTACTCAAAACATCGAACGATATTGGCAAGTAATTGAAAATTACATATTTATTCCACTAAAATAACATACATATCTTAATATTACATATCTTAATATTACATATTGGCTTATACCGAAAGTGAGCATGTTTTGGGATAAAATACATCGCTTCGCTTGTGTTTATGTTTGCATATACTAAAAGGGTTTCCTAAAGAGCAAATACAAACAATTTGGATTCGATTGTCTCCACTTTAATCGGGAAATAAATTACATTAAATCTAATTGCCGCATTTGGATAAAGTAGCAGCGATGAACTTGTTTGTTTTTATGATTGATATTTCATCAAAAAAAATATAACTTCTGGCTACCAGTGGTAGATGAAATAACGGTCCAAGAATAAAAAATGAAACGGAGAAAACAGTTTGAATTTGTTAAGTTTAAATTTCGATGTCAATTTATATTTAACTGATTGAATAATACAAGGTTGTATATTATAATATATCGACATATGTTTTGGCCAATTGATATAACCTTCAAAATTAAAATTTTTCAGGAGAGTGTAATAACTGTTTTTATTGAAAGCATTATGTGGTGAGTTGCTTTATGAATCTTTGAAACGCACTTCTGTAAATTCTCATGTTTGCAGATACGGGATTATACGTAGGGATTGTCGATATAATAGTGGCTTACATCAAGTGGCCGGATCAAAAATTTTAAACTTAAAACCAATGTAAAATTATGTTTTCCTTCCAAAAAGTGGTAAATTTATTTTTCTAATTTACATCATTTGACCGAGACCTGCCCAGTCGTTTTTAAATTGGGATCGAATTATTAATTTATTTTTTGAGGGTTATATCAATTGGCCAAAACACCATCGATATATGTATATAATTTGGTGTATGGTTTGAATAGAAATTTGGTGGTTGATGGTGAATGGTGGTGTATAGTAATATAGTGGTTGATTATAATACAAAAGGACATAATTACTTATGAAAAATATTATATATTTAGAATACAGGTACACCAGTTGATCGTGGGCGATACGTTTTGAACATGATCGCGATAAGCGAAATTTCGGGTTCAACGTGAGATTAAAAAATAAAACAATTTAATATACGAAAAAAACACTTTATTAATAAACTAAACAAAATTTTGTAAAACGGAAATAAGCTCTGCGACGTCGTTTTCTTGGTAAATATTTTGGCAGTTTATTTCTGCAGCTCTTCATTAGTTAAGGGTTCACCGTGGGATCCTAGAAAAGGACATAGCTATTTGACTAATATCTTCGATGATGTTTTGAATATCATTTCATAATTGGTATGATCTTGAACAATTTCTCTGGACATCTTCTTTCAAACACCTTTCTGCCTGACTTTCCATGCTTTTTTAATGTTTCTGATAGCTTTCATAATATTTAATTTTTTCCACCAATCCTGCATGACATGTTTATCTCATTCATCAGTTTCTTCAATGAGTTGGCAGATCCCTGGCACGTGCTAATGTCAAATCCAAGCAAATTCCGTAAAAATATGTTTAAAATCGATCGCGTTATAACGAATCTGCACTCGCCGGGGTCGCGATGAACGAGGAACAGCAAATTGACATGGAAATGACGGCAAACACTTGATTGAAAATCTGTTAGCAGTACTCGTCTAAACACTCTTACGTCCACGTATGACATCTGGAGCAATTCAGTTATAATAATACAAAATGTTTATAAATTGATTTATTGCAAAAAGATAAGCGAAACATAAACAATTTTAAAGAATTGAACACCTCTCTAGGCAGTGCATTGATCAGCCGAACAGTTCCTGAAACCTACGTCTCACATGATCGGCGCAAAGTTAAAAAAAATGTATTTTGGGTTTTGAAATAAAAATATGGCAGAATTGCAAAATTAGAACTAAGGAAATGACTGTAAAATACAGTTCGGTTTTAAATTGATCAATTTAAATTTTCTTGCTATTAACACAAAAATTATTCTTGCTTTTACTGAAGGAATTTTCTTATTAAAGAATTGGCCCAGTAGCCCCAGTAGCCACTGAATCCATCGGAAATATCAAAAATGATTGACATTAGTATCCACTTTTATTATCTGTTGAATGCATGAAAGATACCAATGATTTATAATGATGTAATTGAATCAGCTTTGCTATGAAACTTTTTTTGTAAGTAAAAGTGGCAAGTGATTATATAATGTATCGTTATACTGGAAAATCTAAAAAAAAACAATAAAAAAGTGACAAAAGTGACATAGTTATTCAAAAAGTTGAATTGTAGTTACAATTTATTATAAGTAGCTCACTCGATTGCACCTTATTATAATAACACGTTAAAAAATACTGTTCTCAATGTGGACTAAATAAGTTATTTTGGTTTTTTTCTAGTTCCTGCATTAAACTAATTATAAACTTATCAACTTAAGGATATAAGATGTAAAATAACAATATTTTAATCTATTATACGAAAGAATATAATACATTCTGTTTGATATCGAAATAGTGATCAACTTTAAGATATAATTCTTGTGAACCAACAACGTTGCTATTTTTACCTTCGTAAAGGACCTGTTAAAAAACTGTTGACTCTTAAATTGAAAAGGGATTCACACTAAGTAACCGCCGAATTCGTCAGAATGATAAATACTATTTTATAACTGAAAACTTTCCAGTAAAATCGATTTCATTTTGTTTTTATGAAACACTATTTGTTTGTACCACTTCCACATGTTTATAATGATCAGGACCGGTTTCTCCAATCACGAGCTTTATCAACTGATAAAAATACAATTATAAAAGGGCTATTAATCTACAATTAAATGTTAACAAATACAAGGTGTATAAAACAGTTGGTTCTTGAAATAAGTCAAAAATTTACAATTAAAATATTTAGAACCTCTTACAAATCAATAAATGCTAATTTGAAATCAAAAATAAAGCTATTAGAAATTAGTGAACCATTTAAAAATAGTGAAATATTAAAGACGTAATTGACATGAACATTAAACATGCATGGTAAATGAGGAACAAAGATCAGTCAAGAGCATCCAATATCTCTTGTTTATCTATTATAAATAAATATAATTACATTTTTGCTTAATTCAAATTTATTGAATGAGCAAACTGTCTTCGCGTCTTCCCCACTACTATATCCGATTCATTAATCTATGCATAATTTTTGTTATATGTGAAAAAAAATTCTTATAATATATCTTGTAAAAATTGATTACGGTATCTTTAAATTTGTTTTTCAGAAACCTTTTTGGATGCTCCTGGCTGTTCTTAGTTCCTTATGTACCATGGCTGTTTAGTGTTAATTACATAATAATGTTATTAAAACATTAAAGTATGGTTTCCAATTAATAAAAAATAATTGTGTGTACTCTTTATCAAGCAGACTAGATATAAATACAAAAATATTAATTAAAAGCTACAACAATCCCACATGTATTTTGATTTTCTCTTATCAAAAAATCTCACACGTTTTACCGTTCTGTTTTTTCAGTGAATGCCCTGCGAAATGAAACAATAATATAAGTAAATGCCGAGTGCTCAGTGTTATAGCTCCAGTGGGAATGAGCATGCTTAAAAGGGTGGGAGGCCAGAGCACCGATCTTCACAAATCAGATTACGCGGTCAGCCAGTTTTCGTATTATTTATACGACTTCAGTGGCGTATCCATTTCGGTTTCTCTGATGTTTTTTCAAGCAATTAATAAAGTACACGCCCAGCTAGTATTAAAAACATACCACCTCACCTTTCCTATCTCAAGAAAAAAACAGCGTATTTTTTAAAAAATATTTTTTTATGAGGAGCTATAATTATAAGCCTTTAATTATTAATTGCAATTTTGATAAGATCATATTCACTTTGATAAAAATAGTTTTCACTTATAACAAATACATTCCACAAAAAATCCCTCATATAATAAAATTTATTTTAACATGGAAGGAATACATTATACTTACGAAATAGTATTTTCACGTAGATGAAATAGTTTTCACTCAATATAAATACTCACACTTTGAAATCGATAGTTGCATGAAGCTGTAATGAAATGAAAATACTTGTCGCAACTCTACCTTATATTAGGTCACCTATATATTTTCTTTGCTCCGCGCATTAGAATACATTACACAAACCAAACCAGACCAACCCTAACATAACCTACTACAACTTAACTCACTTTGTGAAAAGAATCCGTGAATAAGTGGAAACTATTAAAATCAAAGTTTGAAACCTTTTGATAAAAATTATTGTGATTAAATAGATCTAATTGTGAGATAGTTAAAAAACACATATAAGTACTGTTGATCCTGAAAAAGATGCTACATTTATTGGTTATTTGTTAAATTATAGCCAAGACGACCAATATTTTTGAATCTTTAAAATCACGTGAGATATACTCGATTTGAGTTTTTGAATGTCACTCGAGGAGAAAAGACATCATGCCCTAAATCGATCTCAAATATCAAATTGAAAAATCTAAATTTGAAATTAACATTGTCAGAATTTGAGCGCAGACTCATTTAGTCAATAGGATAAAGCTCTTTCCACAAGACGATATAAAACGATTAACTCAATACTCTTAAGCAAGAAATTGTCTGGTTTATCAAAACTCAACTCTTACGATATTTTTTTGAATGATATTGACTGATTTCAAACGTTCAAATTTTGAACACTTACATACGTTTTGTCACAAATGACCCCAAATTTTACCTTTCGGCATTTCCAGGTATTCAAGTGTACGTATAAACTCGAACTGACAGATAGTAAACAGTTTGGATTGTTTATATAGAATTGTTTATTTATAAAGTTGTTTTAATAATGATTTAATATATATGTCGAATTATTCGTAATTGGGAAATTGATTCTTATACATAATAAGACAATCAATTTTTGGAATTAAGAGTGGTCAAACGAATCAATTATCATTAAAAGGTAATTGGGAAAGTGGTCATCTCATAGAAATGCCTACTGAATTTAAGTGGTGGGATTTTATTGGTGTACTTATATTAGTGCTGGCGAAGTTTATGACTATTTTAAAATGCCAATTATTGATGTCTAATCAATAAGGTATAACAAAGGAGAATTCGGGAGATTAAATTACTTAAAAAATCTGAAATATTAATGCAATATTAGTGGTTTTAGTTTTGTTCACAAATATTCCAACGGTACCGTTAATCATTTTAGTGTTTGGCACTTGCTCACTTTCTCTTCTATGACGACTATGTAAATATTCACATAAATTATTCATTACGATTTTAAAATATGTGACTTTTTATATATCTTTGAAAACCTGGGATGGCTATAAATGAATCTTTGTTTGTTTGTTTGTTTGTCTCTTATGCGTTTCTATACCATTAATCCTATGTTGATGAAACTTTGGTGAGTTATTGTGTGCACACCCGTGAAGGTTCCTAAAAAACAAAAATCTAAAAATATCAATCAAATACGTACAAACAGTGACATTTCTGAATACCATCTGATTTATTCGTGTACGCACTAGATTGTGTTTCAAAAAGCAATTCAATAAACAGAATTAAAACACAAACACTTTCTTTCTTTGAGTGGCATTACTACGCATGCCGAGTACTCGCTAGTTTATTATAAAATACAGTACGCACAATACGCTATAATTTTGGATAATGCGTTGCCGTGCCACTGTACCCATCTTTGAGCGAACGGTGACACCAGCTTTCTAACTCGATTTATTTAGACGTGACAGTGGAAATATCTCTAGGGGACGTTTGACACTTGACGTAATGTGTAGACACATTAGATATTATATTAGTTATATCAAAACTATAATATTTGAGCATGGGCTTCTAGTTGATGGGTCACGAAACTCCCTGGTGGGGGGGGGGGGGGTTTCTGCGGGTCACAAATTACTTAATAGTAAAAGGAAATATAATCGATTTCGATGAAAAAAAATGTTTTTATTGAAGTCGAATAATCAGCCAGTAATAAAATCATCGTTGATTTGAAACTTTTCTTAATAAAAAGCAACATGTTTTGAACAAAAGACTGTTTACAAGAGTAAAACATATTTTTGTAATAATTCCACATATTTATAATCAGGACCGAACTATCATCTTATGAAAAACAAATTCAAACACGTTTATTATTACAAAAAAAAAATATTTTTATAAATATTGTCTTTCCATTAAGAATTGATAGATAACATCAAAAGCCCCCTATAGTTACATGCCAAGCTGTCAGTAGGTATTTTTTCAAACGAGTGGTCCATTGCATTTACTTTGAAGTCATGAAATACACAGGTTTTTAACTTTGTCTTAGGATTAGACATTGAAATTGCTTCTGTTTTACGTTTTCTTCAATTATTACAACTATGATAATAAAGGTTAACACAAATACATCTAATTTGGATTATTGAGATTTTGTACACTTCCATGTATTTTGTCACTAACGACCCGGGTTTCGTCTTTCGGCATCTTCAGGCATTCGAGCACACGAATGGACTCGAACTGACAAAATACATGGAAGTGTACAAAATCTCAATAATCCAAATTTGATATTGAAATTCCATCAAGCACCCTCAGTCGATGTCTTAAATTATACAAATACATCTTGTTATATTTTTCTCAAATATCAATAATGATTATTCCCATAAAGAAAATCAAAATATTTCATATTGCTTACTCAAATCGCTATTATCGAATCCAAGAAATGATAAACAACAAAACAATTGAAACATCTTTATTATAAATAAATATGGATTTATGAAGGTAGTAATATATTTATATTGTATATTCATTTAAAACTTCAACCATAAATTGATTTATAATGTTTTCCATATCCTTTTGAGAGCATACATTTATAAAAAAAATCACATTTTTTATTTTTTGTAGCTATTTTGCGATTACGTCCTATTTTTATTTAAATAGAAAATTTTATATTAAAACATGTGCTTTCAAATAATTGATCAAAAATGTAGTAAAATGAGATTATAATAAAAATAAAAATAAGACATAGGTGTATTTATTAAATTTTAAAACATAATTCGACGGCGTTTTTGCTGATTGATGTAACCCTCAAAATTAAAATTGTTCAGAAGAGACTAAAAACTGTTTTTATCGAAAACATTAAATGATGAGTTGCGTTATGAATCTTTGAAATGCACTCCTTTAAATTCTCATGTTTGCAGATACGGGATTATACGTAGGAAGTAGTACGATATAATAGTGGCTTACATCAAGTGGGTGATCATCTGGCCGAGACCTGCTCTGTCGTCTTTAAAATGGGATCCAATCATTAATTCATTTTCAATTTTTTTGAGGGTTAAATCAATTGACCAAAACTTCATCGAATTATGAAAAGTGCCCATTGGAAAGCGTCCAACCGCTCAGTGCATATGATCTCCATGCGGCTAACCGCGCGGTTAGGTACCATTGCGTATTGGCACATACAGTATTTGTATAAAAGTATAGTTTTTGATTGTATTGAGCAAAACAAATCAACTCCTGACTTGTTTCTACACGGTAGCTTTAATTTATTTCAATTCCTTAACCTTTACAGCGCGAGTAGTTTAGAAGAATTGTGTGAAATATATATCAGTTATCCCGAATACATCAAGAAGTAAACTAAAAGCGTCGCATTAGAAGCTAACAAATATTTAATCTACGTCTTTGCAAGCAAAATGGTTGAGGCCAGTCTTCATACAAACCTTCAAAAAGCACACAAGCAAGCGCGTAGCCGCATAAGTACGTGTAATACATAGGTCTGATAATTAATTCTGCGTATCGGCAGTTCAAAGCTGAAATTCGAAAGACTGAATGTCGAGAGTTGTTTTCAAAAATATATTTCCTTGTATTCTACTTGAGATTTTCATGATCTGTTGCCTAATTTCTCTACTACTAAAGGTTTTAGTTGTGTTTTTAAAATACACATTCACAATTATTTCTTACTAGTTTGTCCGGAAATACGAGATAAAATCATGGACATGAAAACATGCCCAGCGCGTTCATTGGGTTAATATTTGATAGAGTTTTAAATGTTTTATCTGAGAAGAGCTAACTAATTGAAGAAAAAGGTCACCAAATAGTATAATATGTAAAAGGTACTTTATTTAAAAAAGTGATCACACAATTAAAAAAAATATATTTACAAAAATTTTATTTGAACAGATACAACTATAGAATTTCAAAAACAGATAAAATTTCAGTATTTCGCTTCGTTTTAAGTCTAATCTTAGTCTACGTGTAAGTGAAGACATTCGTATAAATAGTTAATTATTGTTCCTACAAACTTGTTTAAGCTCCATAGCAAACTCTAGAACTCCTAACTTCTTAACTAACTGACAAGTATCGTTGATGTTTCCTGAATGTATGACGGCATCGACTGTCGATAATTAATTTGTTAAGTGAGTATTGCAGTATTTTTAGTGTGACAAAAATTAAATTTGCACATAACTACAATAATACATGTTTTATTACTAACACTACAACTCTATTTAATTTTTATTGTGTGTTTTAATTTGAGTGAATATTTTCACGTAAAAGCACACAATAAATCGCAAGATCTCATAGAATCTCAACATAGTAAAGCATCTCAGTAAGAATTGTGTTCTTTTGTGTTTTTTTTTAAATTAATTCATAGTGTTATGGTAATTGGTACTTTAATTGTTTATGTCTTAACCCCTCCCCACGTACTGTAGAACGAAACAAGCCCACTCTACCATTTATTTTTAATTTATAATTAGAATTATTAGTTAACCTTAGATACATATAACATTGCAGTATAGTTGGTCTGCAGATGCTTCTTAAAGAAGCGAAACGCGTCACGTTAGTGACAAAGCCAGTGGAATAACTAAGTTACCAATTTTAATTGTATATGAAGATTGATTTATAAATATACGACATG
This sequence comes from Himalopsyche phryganea, assembly GCA_022494535.1. Lineage (NCBI taxonomy): Eukaryota > Metazoa > Arthropoda > Insecta > Trichoptera > Rhyacophilidae > Himalopsyche > Himalopsyche phryganea. The sequence goes on along the minus strand of JAGVSL010000134.1, from coordinate 1,082,235 downwards.
CCTATTTTTCTTTTTTCAGTTGTGATTTTATAGGTTTTCTTTTTCAAATGTCATTTTGCTTATAACGTAGAGAACAAAACTGTATTCAAAACGACAAAATGTCACAAGTGCCGGGACGACGAAATTACATACTGTTGAAATTGCAATAAATTGTAGTACCGTTCCCATCGATGCTTCAATAATGTTCAATTATCGTGTGGCACAGCAGTCAGAACACAGCCAAAAACCTTTTCTGATGTTGTGTTGTATTGAAATAAACCTAAAAAGCTAGAGCACTTTGAAAAACGCTATGGATACTGAAAGCTGCAGGGGTGAGAGCTTTGGCGGAGGTCCAAATGTCGCAGCGATAAACCGGAAATCTAGTCACGAGGCGGAAGTGTAGCTGGCCGTACTGTGACTCTTAGGTTATATTACTCTATCGCAAAATCTCCAAACTAAACAAAATATAAAGAGTTTTCATGATTGTTTCCCAGTATATATTTTCAATTATTTTTTTTCCATTGGCTAACGCTGTTCTACCAATATCCTTTACTTCGATCAGTGTTTTAAATAATGCTTTGAATGAAATGTTTTTAAAGTCAATTATACTTGCTATAAAGTTTACTAATTATAAACTGAAGAACGAAAATGCGGTTTGAAAATATAATCCATTTTAAATTCATTAACAAATATACACATGAATTTAACGATTAAAGAATATTTTACTAAATCGATTCTTGGGTAAATAGGATGGTTTTAACTAAAAACTAGCTCACACATGCTATTAAAATCAGAAGACTATTTATTTGTCATTACACTGAAGAAAAAAATGTGTAAATTAAATACATGTGAAACCAATTGACGGAACCACCAGAGCCTATAGTGTAACTATAGTGAATTGCTTAAATGACATACTGCCACGAGAAATTAGATAGGGCGTCGAACTTTGTATCATATACTTTGGATGGGCTTGCGTAACAATTTACCCATAGAATAAATATTGTCATTGATCCATGACTAAGCCGGCATCCGGTACGAGATAAAACATGCAAACAGGATTGTAATCTATTGGTAATAGGGATCCATGACTTGAGAAAAATGGACTAAAAGCACAAGAGTTCCACGTGTTAATCACTGACTTCGATGCATACTAAATATCGTCGACTATGCTTAAAAAATACGTATCTCTGTTTGTGAAAAATTGCGTTTAGAGATTAAATACAAATCCATATACCTGACTCGCCTTAATGCACAGTTCATTTGTGAAAACCATATAATGTTTTATTCTGGACAATTGGAAAACATTTTTCACCAAACGTTTTTCCAAACAAAAATAGTATAATTATATGCAATTATTTCATAAGCTATACGTACCCTCTACCCTTTATGTATCCTTGTTTTTATCACCCTTGAAGCTGGAAAATAAAGAGTTCGCTATTTGCTTAGGTATAGCTGGAGCCACATTTAACTCATACGAACTGTCTGGGTTGTGCAGTTGTACAAGGTTAAAATCAAATGGAGTTTCGCTTGCATTCTAGCAATGCTGCTTTACAGTAGTCAGCGCCGTCTACTGATCTTCGATAATAGATGTTTGTGATGGAAAATAAATCTAAGAATAGGACCGTTGTACCCGAGTACTCGAGGGCCGAGGCTCATTCGTTTCATTTATTTCATATTTTTTTGAGGCTTAAACGTGTTTAGCCCTGTACGGATCATTTCATTAATTGTTCTTATAGATTTGATTACAGATTTCATAAATTGACATTACATTTTAGTTATGCATATATTAACTGATAGATTTGTTTAAGGTACCGACTAAGGAAGCTTGATGGAATTTCAATATCAAAAACCAAAAACGCGAAACCCATGTCATTAGTGATGAAATACATGTAAATGTACACAATTTTATGTTTAGATATCTGTGGTGATTACATTCCCCTACCGGGTATTGACACATCTGAGCTTACTTCGATTCCTTGCCTAGCTTCGTCTTTTTTGCTTTGCCCTCTTGGGAAAAAAGAATTTAGACGACTAAATAACTAACAGTTTTCGTGTCATTTATGTTGAGATGCTACATACATCGGTGAAAATTTAAATGCAGTAGAGAAAATAAAATGTGATAAAACAATATAACCGTGAGAACGTTTTTGTCTCCTGTGAATTTCCTGAAAAAAATTGACGAATGGAATTCATTTTAACTTTTCTATTTGAATTTTTAAATTGAAGTGTCAATACTCGATTTAACAGAAATATCCCACAGCTTAGATCATTTATGTCATATATCATTGGTAGGGGAAAATGCTCCATTTGTTGTGTTTTACGTACTAAAATTAGTGTCACATTTAAAATATGACACCTCGCTGACAATAAAAACGAATTGGTATGCAATGCAAGAGTTTTTGAAAGAATAACTTCGAGCTCGGAAAGCTTGGCCGCTTCTTTTTATTTTGTGTTGCATCTACACTTGGGCCTCGGATAACATGGTTTTGATATAAGACGGTTGATGCATTGTGAAAGATTTTTGTACAACACGCTTCACATAATACGGTTACAGCATCTTTTTTTATACAAGCGATCCTACAATAGAAAGAAGTTTGAAGTTCAAGAGGGAATTACAACAGATCTTGGCCAAAAATCCAAAAATACTCCAGAGTCCTCAGATATTGAAAAAGAGTCAAACATAAAGAATTGTAAGTGATATGTTACACGTTATTAAATTGTTTTTCAATAAATACGTAAATGTATATTTTTTAGATTGTTTATAAAAAAAAATAAAGGTTACTATAGATGTACCAATTGTACTATGTAGCTAGTGAGGGTTCCACCGTCGCGTTAGGAATGTTTCCATTCTCAACCAGAATTTAAATTTCAATATCTGATATCTTTAAGATTCTTTTGACGACGGTTATTAACAGTGGAAAAGATATTTATTTTGCAAAAAACGGCAATTGGAGAAATTTATTCGGCAGCGGCCAAGTAATGTTGGTAATACTATAACAAACTTCGATATTTTTTTGGAACGTATATCCTAATTTTGTTGTGAACTTCAATCCTCGTATAACACGGATTTGTATTACACGAAGTTTTTGTGGAACCATATGACCATGTTATACGTATTTATCTTCGAAGAAGTATCGGAAAAATAACATATTCACAAAGGTGTACCATCAAGAATAGTGAATCGTTCGCTTTTCCGAGAACCAAGGGCAAACATTTCTATCGCATATTGTAATAGGTATTATATGTATAACCAATTATTTTACAATTTTTTCACGTTGATTTATGAAATAAGATTAATCTTAGATCGATTTTAGAGATAATTTAATTATAGTTAGACTCTTGTAGCTTAACGAGCCGAATGAAGTTTCGACGTTGAGATGGAATCTTATGCTTGGAGGTTTCACATAATCACAGATTAATTGTACTTATTCAACTATCGAAAACAACTTATCAAACTTTGATTCAAGTCTCAATACCTAATTGCGCAAACGTTTCTAAGCTTCTTAGCATAATATCAATAGAAATATATGTCAGTTGAAAGATCAACTATTGAATTTATTAAAACAAAATACCAACTAAGATAAATGAATGGGCGGAGGAGAACAATCATAAGTCAATATTGCAAGGTTTTCAAGAGACAGTTCTTACAATTTGGAGATTTTTTTTGTTTAAGTTTTAAGACGTAATTTAACAATACATACCGTCGCTTCCACGGCAAAACCACTTATTTTCCATTGTTCAGGAGAAGCAAAAAACATCATATAGCTTAAAAAAGCACGATGTTATATTTTTTTGTTAATAATACATATTTTGTATTGTGAGTTTCCATGAAACAAGGGAAGAAAAGTCATTATTTGTATATTACCATCACTTTAAAATTCTAGATTTTCTGGAATATAACATAATAGAAAGAGAAAAACTAATAAGTGTCTTGAAATATTCAAATTATAGCCTTCCCTTTGGTCCCTCATTCACATGTTTTTGCCAGATGATGTAGAATATTGTTTTTCATACAATTGTTTTGCCGTAGATGCGACGATACGTCAAATAAATCACAGAATATAGTTAGAAATAAAAATACGTTCAGTGTCTTATAATAATATAAGTCTGACATGTGATTATTCTTCCCTCGAATTTAAAAAACCATGATCAATGATTTAATAAAAATTTTGAGAGTATTTGAATATTGTGTTTGGGTACACATCGCCCATCCAGTATAAAACAACCATAACTGCAAATTAACAGTTTTGAGAAAATAGCATTTGAAGTTTTTCATTCATTTAAAATACTCTTTTCAGATCAAATATCTCAGATATGAAGATATCTTCTTTTTGTTCCCACTGTAAAATAGTATGTTTCAAACTGATTTCAACAAATAATCGCGACATGTGTTGTTTTTTAATTGTAATTATTTTAAATTTGTTAAATAAACTAAGCATCAGAAATGACTAGCAGTAGTGATGTTTTGACACTACAATTATGTGAATCCTGAGTAAAGTTTTACATTTAAAACAGAAAATCATAATTTTAGCATTTATGGTTGTTTTATACTGGATGGGCGACATGTGAAGATAAGTAAATACTACAAAATATAAAAATAAACCCAGAATTTTACTTATTTGTTGATTATCCCAGCCACCGATGTTGTATTTCTGGATTATCTTTACCTACAGTAGAGATATAAAAAAATATGTCTGGAGAAATACTAGTGGTTAGGTAAAAGCTCTCGTTAAGCCTTGCTTTTAGAATCGAATCGTTGGAAGGGAATTTTTAGACTTTATAAACAACCATGCCTTCGAACAGAAATCCATAAAGCTATTGAAAAATCAATTAACTAAACTGATCAAACTTGGATTTGAACTCGTGAGATACGTAATCTAAGCCAACGCGACGTTAATCAATGCACCAATGAGCCTTGACTTTATTCTTTTATGAACGGAAAGGTTGAGCGACTGAGTAACAAGTAATAAATTATGTTGAGTTCCACATTGGGGGCGGTCATGTTTAAGAAATAAAATTATGCGTGTCAGATTGCATTGTCATTAGATGTCGATAATTTGCATGAGAACTAAAAAAAAAGTTCGTAATAAATATTAAAAGAGAAAAATAATTGGATCTAGAACAGAAAACTAACTTTTTGGACGACTGGAGCGATTCTCGCGACCCATATTTGAATGATTAATAAAGAGGGCCGGCTACCCAACCCAACCCCCCATGTCAGAGCTTAAGTTGTCTCTATTTAATTGCTTCGAATTGCTTCTCAATTTCAATAAGAGAAATTTAATTTTGAGTGGTGTAAGTAGGAGAAATAATTACGGTGTGGAAATAGCCGATGATTGAAAGCATTAAATATTTCAATACTATCATTACAGCCCAACATAAAATCAGTTCTTCGCAACCTTTTCTCCCCAGCAATAAGCCACCGCATAATTAAGATCAGTGCTTCTCAAACTAATTATTCCCACGGAACCCTTCAGCAAAAACCTGAACATGATGAACCCCCAAGTAAAATAATTCTGCATAACTGCATAATAGCAAAATTACAAAATTAATTTTGATATCTTGAATGGTAAATGGTGGTTTAAAAATAAAATATTAATAAAAAAATTTGATATTTGAAGTATGACCAGGTTCATAGATGCACTTAATCCACGTTCTACTAAATAGGAAGACGGGAAATCAATCAACAGCCACTGTACAGAGACCCATAATACAGAATATAATATCTGCATACATATCTGTTTTTGTAACCAGAATTTCTGGTACCCTTTTCCAAACATTGGTTTCCCCTCCTCATTTGTGAATAATACAATAAATTGTTCCTGTATTAGTATAGATTCAACTGAGTTTGTGGGTCTGCTTGCAAAAGAGTTCGACACCCAACAGATCGTTATCAATTTAATTATTGCTATTTATTTCAACTTTCATAACAATGAAAATGTGTCACAAATATTCTTTTATATTAAACCTTTCGCGGACCCTCCGACGTTGTCCATGCACCCCCAAACTATTTTTAATTTGCCATAGGAACCGTAGGAATCACAGTAGAAACCACTGCGAAAGATCATACCACGGCACACTAGTATGCCACGGCACAGCGGTTGCGGAGTACTGGTCTAATAATTTGCATGAAATCAATTACTAACATTGGAGAAAAAGTCGCTATTATACGTTGTACGACCGTATTGAATGATTAGGGTAGGTACGTGATGAAGCTCGTTTATTATTTGTCTTAGTATGAAATATGTTTAATTTTCATTATAATTATGAAGCTTCTAAAATGATTTCAAATAAATAAAAATGCCCTTTAAAACACCAAGGTAAAAGTACCAGTCGTTGACCACTCAAGAGAAAAATTCAACAAAAATAACGATTAAGGCAATTAAGTAGGTTTTTCTGTTATTTCGCGAAAATCGTCTATCGTTTTATGTCGCCTAAAACATATGAAACGTCGAAATATTTTTTTCCTTTTTAATAATTGTACTCTCAAAGTATTTGTTTACACTACTGCATTTTTATTTAAATGAAAATAGTAAAGTTTTTAAGCCTGTCTAGCAAAGAGTTGACACCTGTTTTTCAGAAATGCTTTTATTTGCTTTACGCCGTGAGTAGATTAGGGTTTATTGTAGGTTATCGAGATTTGATGTCTGAGACAAAATCGTATAACAAAGTATTTTTAAGAAAGTGATCGTGACGGAATTTAAGCAATTTATTGAATATAACGATTCTATACGGTTTTTTGAAATGTACCAACAAGTTCGTTTTCTCGCACTTTTTCTGACTGATATTTAAAGTAAAATTATACTGAATATATTTTTTCAGTTCAGTATAGTTCATGAAACGTAATATTTTTAAATTTTTTTTGAATGTCAAACAAGCTTTTTCTATGCATATCTTAAATTATAAATATTTATTGATCATACCAAGGAAAATAACCAATATTTAAATGGATCAATTGAATAAGGGTACTGCACGGTTTTGAACGTGTTAATAATATTTTAAGATCCGATAGATGGTTAATTTGTTATAGGTTTTATTCACTTTGGCAGCTGTGTAGTATTAATTCGACACAATTGAATTTAGATATTTGAGTTCTTAATAAGGGTTTAAATAATAACTAATTTAATAGTTGGCAGTTATGGTAAAAAATCAAAAAATAATAATATTAAAAAGCTACCTTTATACAACAGTAGCCCGAGATACTACCAGAGTCCTTTTTCGGGTGGTTGACCGATCGTCACTGTCGCTTCTATGTTATGATTGCATGCGAGTTTTTATTTATATCTAGCGAGTACCCGGCATGCGTTGCAATGCCACTCAAAGAAATAAAGTGTATTGTGTTTTAATTCTGTTAATTGAAGTGTTTGTGGATTCACAATGTTTGTTGGTTTTCTGTCTGGTGCGTACACGAATAAATCAGAAGGTTTTCCGAGATATCTCTGTTTGTACGTACTTGATTATTTTTTTAAAAATTATTTTTTTTCCAGAAACCTTCACAGGTGTGCGCACAACAACTCACCAAACTTCATTGAAATCGAATGAATGGTATGGGAACGTATAGAGAACAAACAAACAAACAAACATTCATTTATATATATATAATAGTATACGATAAAATTCGAACGACATGTGCCGTTTGACGTTTACTGTTTGTATTTTGTTTTCCAATTGTCTTCGGTACGCCACGCGCGCCACCATAAAGCGACGTAAGTTAATTGTACTATGCCTATAACATTAGCGTAAGTGCAAGCAATAAGCAATAAGATAAAATGGCAGCGCAAAAAATATGAACACACATACAAACATTGATTTTTATATATAATAAGACCTACTGTAAGTTAATTGTACTATGCTTATGACCTTTGCGCAAGTGCAAACAATAACTTGACAAAGTTTTATCGGAATCGGATGAATGGTATGGCAGTGTATAAATACGAACAAAAAAACATTGATTTTTATATAGAAGATGAAATTATTTTGATATAAATGCACTTTTATACAGTTTATCATGAAGGATACTATAGAAGTTGCCTAATCACAGCATAAAGCTGTTTTATTGTACGAGGAATCTGCAAAACAAAATTCAACTACCTAATATTTAACGTAATCTAAATATAAATAAATCATTACGAAATTATATAACCTTAATCAGATTTATTATTTCATCTTTTTTACTTAGTTCATCAGGCTAACGTAGCCTAAAAGAAAAACGAAAATCACCAAACTCGCCTACCACAAATAAATTACTGACCGTTTTTATTTTTCTACTGACCATTGTATGTATTTGTTACTGACAATTTCTTTCATATTTACTTACCATTTTTGTTTTTCTACTTATCGTTTTATGCATTTGTTACTGACCGTTTCTTTGATATGTACTGGCCGTTAATTGAATTAGATACTGACCAAACAATTAATTGCCCGAAATTATTTCACTATTTCAAAACATAATGTGACACACTCTGGTTTTTTGTTAAGTTTAAGTTTCATTAGTATTTTAAACCACTGCATATTCGATTAAAAATAAATAAGAGTTGAACTGGATTTTAAATGGTGTTGGTTTGAGATCCCAGCCCTTCCAGGAAGTCGATAACCGACCATTCACCTCTCTTCGATTCGGGTCTTCTCATATGATGCTCTTAGATCAAACAACAACAAAGATCCAATGCTGATTCTAGGACGAGACCCGCCAAGCTAGTCTTGAAAAATATTGAAATTTTTATTACAAATAGAAATTTACTGACGACTTAGGACAGAACCATACAATAGACAAGCCCGTATTTGATAAACAAACAACCTTTGAATAGTCTTTCTTTTATATTTGTTATCTACAAAATAAGAAGATTATGATTCTTTGATATTTTACGGGGTTGCCCACCCAAAGCTTACCACGAAACGTGTATATGTAATATTATATTATAAACACATCTTTATGTAAACACACAAGGTGTTCTGAGAGTAAAGCGCAAATTTGCTATTCAAAATTGAGAAGGTTTTGTGCATGAAATACGTTACCTTTCTCAGATTTTTTCTTCTTTTCAGCGGCCAGTCTATGTTAAAGTTTTGTTATGTGTTGTAATAAGAAACACTTTCCTAAGAATTTTTCTCATTTTGTCGGGGGAAAATTTGTGTATAAAAATTCATTTTTCTCTCATAAAAGAAGATTGATACGACATAGCTTTTAACGTTTGTTTCTCGATGACTGAGACTATTTTTAAAAAAATGCATAAAAATGTCGAGAAAAGAATGCTGTAATTGCCTGTATAATTAACATTTATTTTACTTTTGATCTTTTGAATTTTTTACCCTCAGAACTGGGCCAAATTCACCCTGATTGACGGTATGCTTTAAATGAATATTTGATGAAATTATAGAATGTGCGAGCTGACATATTTGAAATATCTCCAACAGTTAATTTATGAATCACGGACAATGACTTAAAAGCAAGTAGAGAACGATCAATAATAACGATAGTGGATTTTTGCATAAAGAATCGAAAAGATTAATTTGTGTTACACAATTTCGTCACTTAGTCAGCGTGGGTCGGCTGAAATTTTTGAACAATATATTTTCTCATCGCGTTAGCAATTTTTCTAAGCGTCGATTAAGGCAGCGTTTTTCAACCTTAATGCTATAACGCCTTCCCTAAAAAAAAAAATTTTCCGCGCCTCCCTACCTTTTATTTTTTAATTGATATAATAATGTAGACACGTTTTAAATGATAAAAACTTTATTAAAAAAATAACAAAACTGATAGCTATAATTAACAGAAAAGATTTTGCTATTACATACATGCAGTAGAGTTGCTAGGGGTTTAGCCGCCCTAACACCATTATTCCTCCAAAAATGATGTAATATTTACAATAGTATTGAATTAAGGGTATCTTTAATATCACTTACTATTTATTTTAAATCATAAGCCATCACGGCACAAAAAAATGCGCAAATTTTTTATGTGTAAATATAATTTCTTAAAAAATATGTACTATATTTTTACAATTTGTCATTTACGAATGTTAAATTTAATATTAATATTGCTGAGTCCCGCAAGCTTGTTCTTGGAATTAATATATCTAAAAATCTAATCTTTAAAATATTTTTTTTTATATTTTATCCATTAATATATTGTACATTCAAATTGTAAATTAATTTTGGACACGATATTGAACAGATTTTACTAAAACGACATTAACTATTAGCAAAACAAAAAATTAGGGCAAAATTTTTCTTCCTTGTTTTGCTCTCAGCAAAATCGTCAGCAACATTATCAAAATCTATTTTTTCTGCCAGTTGGTGTTCTATTGAAAATAATTTTTTATAAAAAAATTGCTTACTGTTAATGTTAAATAGATTTTTCATTAATTTCAGCCATAAAATGATAATTCAGCATTTTGTGACTTTTTCTTTCTGCCTCGGCATTGAGGTTTCATGATTATCCTGAGATTATTTTTGTTTGTTTATTACCTACGGAACTTTCTGTTCAAAAATGCTGCCTCCATGAGTATATTTTGTCAACGAATAAAATAAACATTCATCCACTGATTTTTTACTGTTGTGTTACGATATGAAGTTTTATTTATTTTTAGATATTATGGTATAAAAATAATTTTGGCGCCTGCCCTGGAGATAGTCCGCGCCTCCCCTGGTTGGAAACCACTGCATTTAGGTGATAAATTTTGATTGTAGAAATTCAAAAAAAAAGAAGGAAGACAAGATTACATAGAGCCAGCGATGAGCTGTTATTGGCTGGCATGAGCTTACGCGATTCCATTGTTAAATTTTCTTCCAATTTGCAAACCCATTGTTATGACGCTGATAGATAGAAAACATAAAACCACGTCACTCTATACCTGTAGGTTGCTACTGTAATCTTCCTTTTGTATGTAATATTATTATAACAAGTGAGATTTAATTTATTGATCGTCCAGCAAAATAATTTTCAATTATAAACTGACGAAACTACATTTTTATTAATTATCCATCGAAAATTTAACACAAAAAAACCGAAGCAAATTATTGATTTGTAGATGTATCGTTTTGGCAGTTGGTAGCGTCGCTGGCTACGGTTTCAGATGTCTCGGGTTCAATTCCCGGTGCGAACAGTTTCATAAATTGATCTTTCAATCGATTTATGGATTTCTATTCATAATCATCGGGCGTAGCGAGAGCAATTAGTTAAACACTAGTACTGTCCTAGCCCTATCTTTTTATCCCTAACTCTCTTCGAAAAAAGAGAGATTGAGCTACTGAGTAACAAGCAGTTCTCGTAGAAAAAAACTTCTGTTGAGATGCTTCTATTAGGAGGCCATAAGCTTCACGTTGGGAGCGGACATGGTAAAAAAATCGCTATATAGGTTTCAACTTATAATATTTGAGTTAAAACAAATATATTTTGCCAAACATTAATTAAAGATAATTTTACAGATACACTGTTGTCTTTTTTTTCTTTTTGCGATTGTGATTTCAAAGAAAAGTTCTTCAAACTTTTTAGCCCAAGGGCCACACTGATTCCTCCACTATGTTCTAAGGGCTAAGACCTTGCTAGCTCATCATACCAACGTACTATAGTTTTGAATTACGCACATTTCATTGCGGCGGAGATAGCCGATAGCCGACAAGGAGAAAATCAGCTTCTACTTGATTTAAACACTCATATTAAGCCATTTCGGCAAGGAAATTGGTTGCATAAATTTTCTCGTGGATTTTTTTCCGCCATCTTATCTGTGCGAAAAAATTATGTTGTGCCGAGTACCGGGAATATCCGGTCAGATACCGAGGGCCGGATTAGTTGTGCTAGCGGGCCGTAATTTGGAAACCCCTGGTGTAGAAAAAAAAAGTACAAAAATACGCCAAAACGTCACAAGTGCCCTCATGCTTTGGGGTCGATGATTTAGTCTTCTATATAAGCCAAAAGCTTTCAATTGTTAATGTTTCATGGCATCTATTTATTCCTAGGCTTGAAATTATCCCTAAGTTATATTATAGTAACCCGAACTGTTTTGTGTAATATATACCTACGTTATGTATACAAATTATGTTGTATACCAAACCATTGTTTGAAATTTGGCAAATAATTTAATCTGCTTATATTGTCTTCAAATGTGGCGGAGCATAAACAGAAATATAAACGAAGTTCTAATATTGATATAATTTAAGAATCGACTGAGGCTGATTGCAATATTAAATTTGAATTGTTGAAATTTAGTACATTTCCATGTATTTCGTCACTAATGATCCGGGTTTAGGCATTCACTCCGCATGTATAACAACCGTTGTGGTGCACGGCGCCAAATATTGTATTTTTAAAAATGCATTTTTCTAAATAGAATAACCCAATAAATTGCCATGTTATTTGAGGTTTGGGTGTACTTCATATTTCCGGAAAACTTTTAAAATGTGAGTAGTAAAGTGAAAATTCTTTTTAAACGTTCCTTACAAAGAAATGACATTCAAAGTTACTCATGCCACGTGAAAGACGAAAGAGCATTTTGAACTGCACTGGCACGCAAGAATTTGAGCTATGATTGCAAAAGAAAAATTGAGGAATTTGGATTGCATTTATGGACTTTCGTAAAATAAAAGTGAGAGACGAAGTAATTATAATCTTCATTACAAAATTTTTCTGATGATAAAAATTCAACTAGAAAATTTCTTTTATAGGAGAATATAAATATTCAAGACTGCTTAATTCAACAGTCGAGAACTAATGATCTTTGGTTTCGTCCACTAGGCTGCGGGGTCTTGAAACATTGAAACATTTATTCATTGATTATTCAATCTATTTATATATTATATTTTATTATAGCCTACGCCTATGATGTCAACAGATTATTCAGAATTACTAATTTTATTTCAAAGATCTGCAATACCGTATTTCGGAATTATGAAATAATTTTTAAGCTGCGTTGCCCAACAGTGTTTGAAAGCTAACCAAAAGTTGCTTTATATATGAGTGTTTTTCGTGAGGGATTCAATTCGACCAGTGCAATTGAGGAGTGTTTGTCACTTGTATTTTTCAGTTACTGGATCACATACCATAGAGATGAATATCGACTACCGAATCTATATCTTCACAGAGTACTCAACGTTGAATCCATCACTACCCTCTATACATTGCCGGAAATGTCTTAGGAGAAGTCACCGAAGGCATTGTTGTCATGCACTTAAGTGTGCCGAAATATGTACAGTTTCTACTTTACTTAGAAAGCTTATATATCGACGGTGTTTTGGCCAATTGATCGAGTAAAAAACTAATTGCACTCCTTTAAATTCTCATGTTTGCAGATACGGGATTATGCGTATAGAGTGTCAATATAACGAGTGTGTTACATCAAGTGGCGAGGTTAGAATTTTTAAACCTAAAATCAATAATGTAAAATGGTGTTACCCTTCCAAAAAGTGGTAAATGTATTTTTCTAATTTACATCATTTGGTCGAGACCTGCTCTGTCGTTTTTAAAATGAGGTCCAATCATTAACTCATTTTCGTGTTTTTTGAGAGTTACATTAATAAAACACAGTCGATATGATCGGTATCTTCTAGTTCTCCGTACGACGTGATATTTATTGCATTATAATTTGCAAGCAAGTCGGCATACTAAGACGAACACTTACCTTTCATTGTCCATATAGAGGATGATTAGTGTTAATTGTGGTGCACTGCCACAAATTAAAATATGTCGTATGACTCAACCGAACAACCTGAAATAGTTTGAACGCGAAGTCAACATGTCCAGTTATTAATTATTCTCTGATGGAAAGCCAGACTTTTCTTTTCGAATATCAAGTGGTGAATCTTGATAAGCTCAGAACGTTGACTCTTGCAGCCGGGTAGATTGTTAATTGAATCTCAGGTCTCGCGGATGCATACATTTTGACAAAATAAATATACCGACATGTGCTACACGAGAGAAATGGAAGTTGTTACACTACCTTGGAATAATTTGGGCCGTGCAACCGGAAGAGTATGGAAATTAAAACGACGTCTCTCAACTATTATAAAGACTCCAGTGAAGATGCAAAGCTTTAGTTAACCTAAAAATTATCGTGCAGTTCTTATTTCGATTATACAAAGTATTCAAATAATTCCACTATGTTTTTTTAATGTTTTATCACACTGCGGAAAGAACACAGAACAATAAAAAAAATGTATTTATTTAATTGTCAAAATCTTCGTAAATCTATATTTATAAAAATGAAAATTTTTTTGTTTGTTGGTCCTCTATGCATTTCTTTAACATTCATCCGATTTCGATAAAACTTTGGTGAGTTGTTGTGCGCACACCCGTGAAGGTTCTGATTTTCTGATTCCTGAAAAAAATTTAAAATCCAAAATCTAAAAAAAGAATCAAATATGTATAACTAACGATATATTTGAACCAGACGGAAAAATAACTTCATAAATTTCATATCTTAAATAATTTATTTCAAATGTGTTATGAATATCGTTGGAAATGTAAAAACAATATCATTTTATGTTGTTTGAAAAGTGTAAATGAATTACTATATTAAAAAAAAATCGGGCTGAAAAAAATAAATCTGGGCTTCGGGTCAGGTTCGGATAACAAATGTGACTCGGGCTCAGACAGTATTGAAACACAGACCCTTTTCTTTATTTGAGTTGGCATTGCAACGCATGCTGGGTACTCACTAGTTATTTATAAAAATAAAACACATATTTTTGAACTCATTTCACAATTTTATCAAATAACCAGAACCGGTTTTGCAGGAATTTCCAAATGACGAAAAGTCCAATATTAGCCAATGCTGAATGTTATAATCTTGAATAACAATACATATATTTATAAAATACGTATTTTGTAGTTTAATAAATAGTACGAGTGTTCACTACTGTTTTTTTAAACCATTTCCGCTCCTAATGTCAAGAATACGAACTCATAATGAAGTTCATCTAAACATAAGTTTATCGACGAGAACTGCTAGTTACTGAATTGCTCAATCTCTCAAAGAGAGGAGAGATACAAAAATAGGAATAGCGCAGGACTAGTGGTTAGCTTTTACTTAGGTTTTGCCAGGTGCGTGGCATAGTGGTCAACGTCGTTGGCTTCAGTGGCTTACCGACTCGAATCTCAGTACGAACAGTTTACAAAATCATTTCTTTCAATAAATTTATCATTGTCTGTTCAAAGTCGACGAGTATGTCAACAGTAGGTTTTTTCATGTGGATCAGTTGTAACTCATCATAAAGATTAATGACTTGAAAACAGAATACAAGTCATGCTCTACAATTTGATAGTCGTGATAATTGCTTTAATTCCTTAACGAGGTTGCGTTAATCTAAAAGTAAAAGTTGTTTCAAATACTTATTCGTAGTTATTAAAAGCATAAAAATGAAACATATGAAAAGTTTTTAAAGAAAATTACATTTATTTTCGAAATGACGTTTAGCGGAAATTTGAAAATCCTTAACCTGGTAATAAAACACAATCGTATTACATTGGAATCTACTACCGATATAGCGCATGAGAATTATCTTTCTAACGTTCAATAAACGATTTCAAACTACACCCCTAATTGACGCTCGCATCGAAAATCACAACTTCAAAACAGTCGAATGGGGTAAGTAAGGTTCCTCTGTAAGCTTATAAGTTAACAGCGTAAGCAATTATTTTCAAATGAGATCGCGACACAATATTTAGCCCTTAATTCTAATCTTCCATATCGAATGCCACGAAATTTCTGCATAGATTTTCTGGTATAGGTTTGTCCGGAATTGAGTAATCTATTTTATCAGCCCTTTTCTGGATCGGTGATTATATAAAATCATAATTGAGTGATGGGTTTACCAATTAAGCCATAAGTTTTCATGGATTCATTAAAATTACTTAAAGAAATATCGATTCATGTTTTGACGTAAATTTTCATCATACAACTTCATCCTATACCTATATATCGATGGCCTAATGTTATAAACCTGTATCTGATATTTTGACGAAAATGACCTTGTAAACCGTATCTCGTTCATTTAAAATAATACAAAGTATTTAAACTTTTTAATGATTTACATGTACCCTAACATACTATCCATTTAATACTTTAAGTCTAATATACATATTAACGTAAATATTCAGTAACTTTTACCCTCCAGCAAAATTTGTAAAAAATCACTTACGGGATTATAGAATTAGGCCACCGATATATAAAAATTAATGTTTCTTTGTTTGTCCCGTATGCGTTTCGTTACTATTCATCCGATTTCAATGAAAATTTGTGACACACCCTAGTTTTTGTTAAGTATAAGTTTCATTAGTGTCCAGAACTGTAATCACCCAGCGGCAATGGCAATAATTCATAGAATCGGCCCACTCTTGTTACCAAGCCGTTCAATAGCCGCCCGGCACGCCCGCTGGACGAGTCCATTTTTGACGGAAAGGGGTAGCTGCGACGATGCAGGTAGTCTTTTGAATTGTATGTGTACACAGTCAATTACGATCTGTCGAGCCGGGCGAGTTGCGGCCTCGTCGCGGCGGAGGTGACGATGTGAATTGTTTGTGTTTGATTTGCGTTGGACTTAATTTAAAATCGTTTGTCCTGTCATTTGTATTATAACTTAAAGTAAATTCAGTTGCTAAGTAAATGTAAATGTAGAATCAATTTTATGTGATAAGAATTATATTTTTGTGTAATGTAAACCACTGCATCTTCGATGGAAAATAAATAAGTTTTGAACCGAAATTCCAGGACGTTCTATAATCAGTCATTTGCCTCTCTTCGATCCGGGGTCTTCTCATTTGGTGAGCTGTTGTGCGCAGACCCGAGAAAGTTTCTGAAAAAAAATCTAAAATCTTAAAAAAAAATCTAATAGGTACAAACAGCGACATTTTCGTGTGAAATAACAAATGGTGTTAATTTTTAATTCCAAATGCCGGTCTTAAGTGGAAAATTTAAAGGAGATGTACCTACTGTTGCCATGTATAAAAATGATTCCGACGGATATGCAAGTCGAATTCAAACGTCTGCAGTTTCCGGTGCGACTCGCATTTATAATGACCATCAACAAAGCACAGGGAAAATCGCTACAAGTGTGTGGACTAAATTTGGGAAATCCATGCTTATCACATGGACAGCCATATGTGGCCTGCTCACGCGTCAGAAAACCTAATGATTTTTTTTTTGTGTACGCACTAGAAGACAAAAAACATTGTGGATCCAAAAGCACTTTAATAAACAGAGTTCAAACGCAAAGCTTCCTTTCTTTGAATGACATTACAACGTATGCCGGGTACTCGCTAGTTATTTAAATAATTAAGAATAACCCGGCGCTACTTCCGATGCGATCACGTGGCATGATCACACACACCTGCTGATTGTTCTGCATGTCTGAATTTTTGACATATTAACTGTTATTAATACCTTGATTATGATTATTGGTAGCGCAGTCAAACTGGGAACTCACACCTCTGGAATTGGACTTGAATTAAGGTGATATCGATTAGTGATCTGTTGTTTATTAATAACCATAGACACCGCCACATTGACATAACTGACAAGCTTTATTCTTACTGACCTATTTACAATTAATCTTAAGTCAATTTTGTAATAGTAACGCAAACTATGTTGAAGTCATAGTCAAGTAAAATTTACGAATAGTCAAATATCGAAATTACATTAAAATCGTCAATATTATTTAAGATATCAACTAAGGGTACTTGATGGAATTTCAATATCACATTTGAATTGTTGAAATTTTGTACATTTCCATGTATTTTTTCACTAATGACCCAGGTGTCGCCTTGAGGCATCTTCAAGAATTGGAGCACGCGAATGTACTTGTTTCTGAAATTTCAAAATCTTTAATTTAATCTTTAATGCAATTTTTCCAGCCATAAATGTATCGAATTACTGTGTGGCGTGATTCAAAAGATGACGACGCTTATTTTCTATCATCAATTATTAAATATTCGGAAAAGAGATCGACCTCACTGAGAAAAATAAAAAAATAAATTTGAATTATAAGTTACAAGTAACGTAACGTAAAAAATAACTTAATTATTTATATATATGATGTAACGTACTATAGTATTACTAAAATTTGAACAACATTTTGAGCTGGAATTGTCAGTCTAGAATAAATTTCTCCAATCGCCATTTTATGCAACCGTCGCTAAAATATCAATTTTTGAATTAATTGAAATTTCAGTTTAATTGGTACATCTATAGTAGACAGATTGAAGGCTTTCGACATGTCACTAATATATACGTTTTAGCTATTAGTAAACTCAGAAACGTTGTTCACATTTCACGTAATAAAAATCATTTAACTTTAAACGTTAGTCAAGACTACATAGAAAGCAGAAAGCTGCAGTGGCGTAGTTACAAAGAGATTCTATTTCCTAGCAGTTTCTGGATGTGGATTCAAGACACTGTCGATCTGATACTACAGGCCCTATGGCAGCAATTGAAGAAGAATATAGAATTTATTTGACGCTAAGTATTGGATGACTACATTATAAACAATACATTAAAAAAATCAAAATTCATCGTTCATCTGAAAATTTACTGACCGGAACTTGTCAAATAAAACATTTTGTTTAATTCATAATATCGACACTCCTTACGTATAACTCTGTATTTACAAACATGATATTTGACAAGAGAAAGTTTCAAAGATTCATAACGTAATTGCAAAGTAATGACTATGTGTATTTTTTTCAAAATTGTGACAGTGCTATTATTTTAAATCTAATTTTCTCTGTTGTTTGATGCCTACCAATAGAACTGAGTGCGTAGACAACAAAAATGCAAAAAATTAGTTATAACATATTTTGCACTTCGTGATTATACGTAGGGAGTGTCGGTATCATCACCATACTGACTGAGAAAAGTTGTCGGTGACAAATTATTAGTTTTAAGTAAACAACTAATGAAAATGTCAACTTTTAGGATTAAGCCTTGATATTATATGTTACATCCAGTGGCCTCCAGGGACAAGAATATTAGGAAGTGCAACAGAATGTTCACCTTTAATATACAATTTAAATTGATAAATTTTTTATTCCACTGGCTTTGTCACTAACGTGACGCGTTTCACCTCTTTAAGAAGCTTCATACTGAAAATGCTTCTTAAAGAGGCGAAATGTGTCATTTTAAGAAGTTCAAATTACTTACATTAAAAATACCGTAAAAAATGTGTTGTAACGCCGTTCCACCGCGTTACATGGAAAAAAAAGCCCTGCATAAGATCAGTTTCTTCATATATCTGGAAACGCTCGTTATAATTCGACATTAGGTGCTGTGCAGTTATAAAAATAAAAAAAATCCATAAAAATTGAATAAGTGACAGACATGTTGACACAAAAAAACTAAACTTCCATACAAAATACCTAAAACCCAGGGAGAGCAATACGACAACCGCACCTCCTGGTCATCGGCAGAGTTTCACAAACGTATTATTATTGTCTAAGTGCGGAATACGTTTGCTCAGCATTTTTGTGGATCATCAATTCCTGCAATATTTTTTTATGAGGAACACGAGGGGTGTTTAAAATTGGTGAATTGTTATGTTTGTATGTATATCGTTTATTACTTGAATATGTACGTGGGAGTATAGTGCACTTTTGCTCCATTACAAGAGCCGTCCCTGATTTCATCTATTACTAGTATTTATCAGTAGAGATAGATTTAAACTGATTCTTTTTTCATAACCAGCACTGCCAGATTAGAGACGATATTTTATAATATGAATTGATATGATTTACCGTTATAAAGTTGAACTTTGTTGTGCGAGACTTGTTGATATTGGTTAATTTACATGAAAACATTTAGGAGCAAAAGAAGTTTGTTTTTGTAAAGTATTTTTGGGCCATAAAATGTGATTTAATCAGCTGTTAAAAGTCACACAGGTCAGTTAGGCCCAGTTAATAAAAGCTATTAGACGAAGCACAAAAGTAAACATAACGACCGGAATAATGGCCATCTGAAATTTTCAATCTAAAAGCGAATACGCTGATAAAACAATTTTTCGTTACGCACTAAAAACTATTTATGGCAGTCTACAGTGAAAAAATTAACATAGATTTTAATAAAACATTTAAACTTTCTCTTATCAGGTGATACCAAATCGAGTAAATAAATAATATTTCTAAGGACTGTGAAAACTTCTGCTCATAATACCCTATTTCCGAGCTTATGCCAAAAACATCCATTTGGATCTCATGAATTCACATTTCGTTACCGTGTAGGTTTTGTCATATAAACGCATTTATAAAATGAAATGACAATTTCGACAAGTGAAATACGGCTTTTGTAGTATTAAGTATTTATTTTACGTCATATTTTCTGTGTAAAACCTGAAATACATATCAAACTATAACAAACAAAACGGTTGCATACGGTACGGTTATGCATTTCAGATTGTTACTATACTATAATATAATTTTGTATTTTTCGATGATAAAATTGATGATTAATTATACAAAGAAGATTTTGTTTACAAACAGAACAATTTTCAATATTTTGTATGACCTATTTCATAGATAATTTAAAGCCTTAAAGGCCGAAGTAACTCTTTGTTACACAATGAATATGGAAGGGTTAATCATTGTTTGATCACGCAAATTAGTTGATTATCAATCGGATTTTAAAACGCATACTCTAAAAAGGTAAATATTAGAAGTGAATTGCTTAATCATTTTCGTTTTTTAATGATCCTGTTGCATGAGTTACACATTATCAAGAACAAAACCCATTCACAACGTGTGATGGATTTTAAGGATAATAACTATTAAAAGAATCCCAGAAAGTAAATCGTGAATGCGATGGAAGGACAGTGTGATGATCGATGCAAGGAGGCTTCTAAAAATCTTCATTTGAAAAATGAATGCTAACTGACAAATAACAGATGCAAATTTTATTTCATAATCTTCCTATACATGAACATTATAGTCAGTGTAAATGTTTGGCAAATTTCAATAAGGATACAAACAGAACTTATGATAATATGGTCACATTCCAACAAATGTACTTGTATCATGAAGTCAAACAATATTTATTGAAACTTCGTTGGATAATAGGGAAATATTGATTTTTAGACCTCGGGTAGACTGCTTAGTGTTTCTCCTTTATTATATAGTTCCAAAAATAAACTGTGGCTACAAACGTTGCAGGTTGTTAAGTAGATTCTAAAGATACTTAATGCATATTAGAAATAAGTACACAAACACAATCAACAAATTGTGGGCTGGTTTAAATCAGTGATGCACAGCCAATTTAACAGTAAGGTCAAATTAGCCATTTTATAATTCTTCCCAGGCCACAGCGGCCGAGTTTTGCGGATTGTGATATAAGGTAAATGTACCAGTAGTTGACCAAAGTGAAAAATTCAACAACAATAACGATTAACGTTTAACATAACACCGAATGTGTATTAATAATCGATCTAATGTATTAATTTATAAGAAAAAAATTAAGAGATGTCGCAGATATTGAAAAAGGGAATTACAAAAAACATTTTCATTAATTAAGATAAACGTACCAGTAGTTGACCGCTTAAGAGAAAAATTCAACAGAAATTACGAGCAACGTTCAGCGTTAGACCGAATGATGACAAAGCAAGTGTATTCATAATGGACCAAATGTTTTGATTAATATGATAAGACAAAAATTAGTAGAGTCAGTTACAAAAAAAATGTGTTCAATTTTTAACAACTATGTTAATGTTTCAGTAAATGACCGTCTTTTCGTTTTCAGTAGTTGCCTATGATTAATCAGAGGGTTTCATGACAACGTTTCACAAGAGCTTCCTGTAAGACCACTCTTAGTTGAATCAAGTAGCATATACTTACATTCACTGATATTCTTAAAAATTCTTTTAAGAAATTCAAAATAAAATATTTACTGCATAAGGTGTTGTTTTAAAATGGCCGCTATGACACCCCAATGACATATATGGTGATGTGTTAGTTAATCAATCTGACAAAAGATGGTTTCACTTGTCTGAACTCTACAACTTTGAGCATTTTCGCTTTTCTTATTTTGGGCACTTTTATTGAAAACATTTCAACTACTTGAACAGTACATCTCACGGGTCACGACATATATTGTGATATTTTAAATTAAATAATTAATCCCAGATACTCGAACGTTTATATTCTATTCATAGTGTGCATTTGTAATATGCAAGCAAATATAATGTAAGTGCTTCGGAAAAGTTTTGTGCAAAGTGCAGCCTTTTGATGAACTTTTTGTAGAGTCCTAACACTAAAATACGTGTTACGAAAACAGCAATCTAAGAATAGACTACACCTGAATTTCAGACAGTGTGTCACATATTTTCTGTTCTTGAGAACTTTGATCGGAGTTGATATCGAAATAAATAATAATAAACTTCTCACTAGACAATATTGAAAATTAGTCTTCGGAAACTTAGTATTTAGTCTGTGAGCTGCAATACATGAAATTTTGGGCCGCACGCTGTGTATCACTGGTTTAAATCATAAGTGGGCAACACGGGTAAGAAATATTTCATAACTTATTACATGCGCGAGACAGCTAAATACCAGTCTTTATGTCAATCACATTTAAAGAATATCGTTCTTCTGTATTCGATTTAACTCCATCAGAAAAGGCTTCAGATCTCAAATGTTAATTTGAAAAAATCTAAATTTGATATTGACGTTGATCTTACCACTACACCAAGGAGGCCAACTAAATAATTATTTACAAAATTTAGATAGGAGGCTATATGCCTCCAAACTTCTCCTTCGATACGTCATTGATCTGGACTGTTATGGAAACATCCGCAATTTTACGAAAAAGCTTTCACACTAAGTATTTGTACTAAAATAAAGAATCTCTAGCACAACCAGCTTCAACGATGGCGTAATGTGTATAAAGGGGTTCGCCACAATATTTTATTTCTTTGGTAACATTCGTGAAGCAAATAAAATGTGTCGTAGGCTCAAAAATATAACCAGAGCAAGGATGTGGCGTTAGAAAAAACGGACTGCGGATACTTTCGCTTTTAGTACTGCGAGACTAAAAATATTTAGCTCTTTCGCTTTATTGCCTGCAGGTGTAGGAAAATACTAAGTTCTATTTTTATAGTCATAAGAAAACAATCTTAACTTTAGCTTTAACTGTAATTTAAAAGTGTTTCTAAGCCGTAAGGTGCTATTTTAAGATGGGAAACTTATTATTATCATGGTATTTACTATTATTCCCACGTGCTTTGCCAATTTGTCAAGAATTCAATTGAGGATTTCCTATAATATACAGCGGAAGTGGCTAGCCTCAATACCTCAAGCCACATTTCAGGAAGAAGTATTTAAACGTAACATTTTTGACAAAACAAGCAACTGGAAACTGAAGAATCAGTTCAAGTATACCCACAGATCGCCTATCCCTCGGTCAGCTTGAACAGTCACATTCTGTACCGATTAAAAAGATAGTCAACGTCGCAACTGACAACGCCCATACTCATATTAAGTGTCTAAGTGAAAACAGTATTACAAACACATCTAACCTGAAATATCAATGGCAGATTCTTGATATTTGTTTATCATCTCCCACTTTCTTCACTGCGTCACACTTCCAAAATCTAACACAGCAATAATGAAATAATTTTATTATAATATAAGGCTACTTACATCGAATCTTCATGGTACCATCAATTTGAGTAAGTTTGCCCATTGATCTAAGATTGGCTCACTACATGGAAAAAGGTGATGTTATAACACCATGATAATACTAACGCCATATGAATATTTTTTAGTTAAGTAAAGGTATTGAGTAGCCTCTGGTGGTAAAAATATGAATTAATGTCCAACATAATTTGTAAACTGTCAGTTTGGAATGATAAAACACAATTTGAACCTTGAAATAAATTGGACTAACCATATTTTCAATGTGTATTACTAATCTATAAAACAAATGCTGTATATTTTTTCCCATCTCAATTATGTGCAGAATATATGAAAGCATAAAGAAAAGTTGCCAAGACTTAAAAATCACTAAATTAATCGTGGGCCAAAGTTACCCGATTTGGATGCAAACTTAGGCCCACCTTGTTTTATCTATATTTATAAATCAATTATAACAACAAATCTATTTCTGTTAGTTAAATTTCATCTTAAGACATTAATAAATTTATATGTGGAACAATAACACACATAAATGCAATGGCGAACCATAAAAATACAGTAGTTACTTAGATTGACCGTATTACAAAGATTTTTTATATTCGGAATGCAAATAATTCTGCGTAGTTTATTTACGACATACAACGAATTTGATTATTGAATTCAGCAAGTGAACCAGTTCATTTCCAGTTTGTATTTTAATTATCAAGTAAAGACATTATCTCTATTTTGAACACGTAACAGAATGGTACTGATTTCAGTGGACATGTTGAGTACATGGGTACAAACACGCCACATAAAACATAACTTTTTGCAGACCTGTACGTATGTTATCCAAGTCACGAATTTCATTATTTTTTAACTTTTTTTGCTAAACTGCCGGCTGATCTGTCTATTTGTTGTATGAAAATAGCAGTAAAACAATGTTTTATTAATGTATGACAAACGTTGCTGAATAGTTTTTTTGTATCCGTAATCGCTAGTATTTTTTTAAATCACTTATTTTCTATCGCGAAATTCAACGGGATTAAAATTCGTAAAAGATTACACAATTAACAAAACTTTTGCTTAAATTTGGTTGACACAATAAACAGCAACTTAAAAATATGAAAATGAGTAATGGCGCTGTCTATATGTTTGTATACAAATTTTAAGCAATAAAAGTGTTCAATCCAGGATTCAAATCCATGACCACCCCGTAAATAAGTAGAGCGAAAGCCCATTATTATTGATAACTCTTCTACGGAACTAGGTATATTTTACCTACTCTTTTTTTTAACACTACGATGCAGAACATTGCGCCACAGTAAAAATTTTTTTATGTATAAATATAATTTCTAGAAGAATACTTACTATAGTTTTACAATCCTGTAATTAACAAATGCTTTATTTAATATTAAATTTCCTAAAAAGTCCCGTAGGTTTGCTATTGAAAGTATTTTTTAATCGCAGATTGCTCACTGTTGATATTAAATTGTTTTTTTAATAATTTCGTTTTCGAAAAACTTCTTTCACAGCTAGTATCACAATTGCAAGAATATAAATTAAAAGCTTTTCAATATTTGCGATATTGATGAGTCATTCTCAGATATCTCAGAAAAGAAATATGTTTTTTCATCAAATCACAAGACATAGCAATACTTATTTGCTTATTACCTATATAATTTTCTACTCATTTTCAAAAATGCCACCCATAGAAAAGTGTATTTTGTCAGCGAGTCACAAATTAGACGGAAGAAAACATGATGAATGGAATATAACTTGCATTGATTATGTAAATATAAAAAAAATATATTTTTTACCGTCGAAATTTTCTATTCATTTTCGAAAAGGACGGCCCCCTTGCTACGCCGGTGCTTGTAATACATGCAATATTTCCATAACAAAAAATATAATTAACAATAGTAATCTTGCTCTCTTCAGTTTTTTTGTCTATAAAGTATCAGCAAATCATAAATGCAGACAAAATGTATAATTTATTTTGTCTATAAACATTTTTTCGTGTTTCTGTACTTGGATGCCAGTAAGATACGATTAAAGAACAATTCTAAATATGACGTCATGATTTTATTATCTTTCGCATACTATTTAATTGAATTAACCAGTTTTATTCATTATATATCCAACGGGCAAAATGTTATTAACAATAATTTATTCTTGACAACTTATATTTAAAACTTTGGAAAGAAACAGTTAGCTAAATAAATAAAGTGTAATAAGATAAGTTTTCTTATATTACGCTTTACTTGGCAAACTGAATCCAAACAAATTATGTAATTACAAAATTTTATTTAAGATTTATTTAGGCATTTTTGTTCAATAAGTAAAATTTATTGAAACATAAATAATTATGCTGACGTAAGAAAATGGTTTGACAATGTAAACCTAGCACGACGTCTGGTTAAGGGATTCTAATACCGGAAGAATATATGAAAAACGGTATTTTGTGTATTTTTTATTAAATACCGGTATTACAAATACACTTGGGCCTTGTATAACACGGTTTAGATATAATATATATATATGCGATTGATTAATTGTGACAAATTTTTGTACAATAAGTTTTATATAACACTGTTACAGCATTTTTTTTATAGAAAATGATCCTATAATGGAAAGAAGTTTGAAGTTCACGAGAATTACAACAGATCTTGGTTTCTTATCACGAAATACGTAAAGATTTATACGATAAAAGCAAACAATCGCTTCTTATCATTAAAATTTGTAAAATTAGTACAAAACAAATTGGTCTTTTTATTTTGAAAATATAATGCCTTTCAACCAAGAATTGACAAAAATCACAATAAAATAAAGTGCATATGTATCAATTAAAAAATCTTTCAGAAATGTTTATAATACAAACAATTAATTGTAATTCTTGATTGTTTTAAAATATCCCGCATCGCTATGTTTTGTTTTCATTTATGGCACTTTTTTCCAAGTGGATAGAGTAACATAAATCTTTTACGTTCGTAAATCTGAATTTTCTAAGCGTATTTTACATAAACTAAACGTTATTTTACGAATTTTGTGACAAACGTGGTAATATCATGTTTAAGAAGATATAAAAAGGCACGATGCAACTTAATACCATAAACGTGACAACATGGGACGTCATTCAGGGTCGAAATGGTATACTATCTCATACATAGGATTAATAAATCTTTCGATTATCTTAAAACGTGATTTAAATCGTTTACACAATAGCATCTTTGCATTGAAGATCTGATTAAAAATAAACCGAAGAAAAATCATGACCTTTCACTTTTAAGGTGTTAATAACTTTTATTATGTAGGATATACCCTCACGCACATGTAAGCAGTATTGTTATTGTTTTTATATTTGCCCTATCTACGTTCAGTAAAAGGAAAATAATCCACTGTCCTACCTTTAACCTTCATAATATTATGTATAACAATCAAATAATTAGATTTCAAATCAAATTATTTAATCGGATGGCTGCCAATAGCGTCTTAAGACACGTAACTTTCCGTGAACGGAACGTCGCTCATACAAAAATGACGTCTTTAGACGTTTCACTTTAAACCGGACTTTGCAAACGTAAATCAACTATTTAAAACATACAAATATGTTGGACACACAATGAAATCTATTGGGATTATCGTCACATACTCATTAAAACAGAATTTATTTTTTCTACTTGAAACGTAAATTGAAAAGAGCTTTGTCACCGGAATAAAAAACCCTGACAACCCGATGTGTCATAAACATTTTAATTTTGTTATTATGGATAAATGGCGGCACAATCAGCGCACTCTTATTTGGTAAGTTTTTAAAAATAAACTTTATAAAATTTTCGATATAACGATATATTTAGAAGGCTTTATTTTTGGAATAAAATTCGCGGTGTGCAAGGTACCGCCTACCGGCAGTTAAAAGGTTAATACGAAGATGCTGTATAAAGAGGTAAACCACTTTTTACACTTAGTAACACAACCATAAGAATAGTAGAAAATCTATTTTAATAATGAATTCTAAAAAGTTATCACCGAGTCCAACAGAAAAATATGTAAACTTTGAATCTTAGTTTGGGCCTTCAATATCAAAGCAAAAAGCGATATTTCCACTTTGAAATGGTAATATGTAATTAACGACGTTTTTGTTTTGCACGCTTAAATTATTAGTTAAATTGAGAGTTCCTTTTTTCCATAATATTGTGTTTCCAATTAAGAACAATATACTTATTTGTATTAACCGGTCAACTGCTTATTGGACTAAATAAAAACGAAATAAAAATTTTTTCGTATTCGTTTGTCGGATTTTGCAAGTTCTAAATCATTATGTATTTTGTGAAATGACTTAAAGTATATGAACGTATTCTTTGTTAGATTTGAACAAAATGTGGACTTATATTATTATATTATTATGTCAGAAAAGCTAATAAAAGTTTATTTAAAAATCAATATATCCACAAATTTATTTGTTTAAATGAAAGGTTGAACCTAGAATGAGCTAAATACGTGAGTTAAAACTGTATAAAGATCAGACTGTACAACTGAATATAAAGTTACAACTTCCAATAATATCCTGCCTTTTACGCTATCTTTGATTGAATAAAATTAATAAACAGATGAATCAGATGAGGAAGTTTCTACTCGACGGGGAGGTGGAGCGTCAACACACTTTGACTGCCCCAGGTCCGGTGGGGTTACAAGGATAATTCACAGGTTCCTTCGTCATCTATTAAAGCTCGCTCGTCAGTTTACTTTCTCTTTAATTGAAGTTAGTTTGTACTAATAAATTCCTCGGAGGCAGTAACTGATACAAAAACAGAGTTTAAAATACACGATTTCAATTTAAAAATGCAGCAAGTGGTTTTACGATATAGTTGCACTTTCAACCTAAGCCGCAATGGCTTTGTCAGCGACGAACAGCCCCTCGGATCCGCTGAGTGCCAAGTGACCGTTTCTCAAAGCATCGCACGCTTTTTGTTTACTGCTCACGGTAAAAAAATAACGATAAACAAACAAATATGACAAATTATTTTTGAACGTTTTAGCAGAGACATTAAATGTTAAATTTGCATTAATAGGAAGAGTCTGTAGACGGGTATTAGAGAGCCCTGTTCGCCCCCTAAGTACGGGGCGTTGTCACAGAATTGTATTGTTTATCATCTGAAAGATTTATAAATACATTTATTATAAATATAACATCCTACTAAAAAAATCCTCATTATTTTTTTTTAGTTTTTTCGAGAAATTCCCTTTGTACTTCAAACAATAGCATATCTCCTACAGATTATTTTAGCATTTTCATTCTATATTCACATGATTTTAATGAAAAGATACACTAAATGTTTAATTATTATATTTTTTGTTCATCAAATTAGCATAAAACCAATGTTTACAACAACAACTACAAAGCCAAAATAATACACGAGGCTATTTAATGTTATTATGGTATCCTGTGGCATATGTATTTCAAGCGTCTCATACAGTTTATTGAATACGTCTGAATCTTTGCTGATATTTTTAATTGAAAAATCAATTAATATTGAAATACCGAGATGTGTTACTGATTTTTTAGGATTAAGATACTCATGAAAAATTTGTCTCTCTCACCATATCGACAGTATTTTGGCCAATTGATGTAACCCTCAAAATTGAAATTGTTTAGAGTAAAAACTGTTTTTATCGAAAACATTATATGATACGGTATTATCCGCAGAAAGTGTTGATTTGATAGTGGCTTACATCAATTGGCCGGGTCAGAACTTTCAAACCTAAAACCAATATAAAATGATGTTTCCCTTTCAAAAAATTGTCAATTTATTTTTATAGTATACATCACTTGGCCGAGACCTGCTATGTCGTCTTTAAAATGAGATCCAATCATTTACTCACTTTCGTCTTTTTTAAGGGTTACATCAATTGGCTAAAACTCTGTCGAATTATGAAATAGTCAAATTTATATAAATTTAAATATTTAGTGTAGTGGTTTAATGATAAATGAAGAAACCAATCATCGAAACTATCGAAGCTACCTATAAGACTCATGTAATAGTTGACTAACAGTTCTAATCAAGATGGCACCTATCTCCGTGTTATAGAAGGATGGACATAACTATTTTTAAGAAAGAAGCAGAATAAATAAGATGTTTAATACATATTCCAAAATCTCCAGCCCAGCTCTATTATTTTCAAAGTCGCCTGCAAGGAAATATGCAGAGTAGTGAAGCATTGACGCCACACTAGTCGACGGCTGTAAGCGTCCAACGCGACGTGGTGACGTTGGATTTTTTGGGATTATGGAACCCTATCGAGCAAAGCCCTACTGAAAAAGTCATACGTCTTTAAACGTATATTGAAGAAATTTTTTTGGAATTGTAAGGAATACTTTTACATTTAATTAATTCTCACGCATACATGTGACATCCATGTATGCGTAAAAACAATAATAAACAAACGAAATGAGTTTGATCGTGCGTTATCAATCTCAACTGGGGCATCCAATTTCGGACCCTATTTACGATCCCGGTGTTTCGGGATTCAGGATTTCTCAATCCCGGAATTGGTCATTAAGTGAAATTTCATGTGTAAAATTGTACATTTAAAAATTAATTTGTGTCTATTATTACGTCAATTGGAATGTATATATGATAAAATATTTTTTTGTTGATTTAAAATCAGACGGTCATTTACAAAAAAGAGAAAAATACTTCAAAGAAAATGTAGTGATCAAAATTATGTTATTTTATTTATTGCATTATTAAAGTAGGTTTTACCAAATGCTACCCAAAAGGAAAACATTTCCTTCAATTTGATATAAAAATATTGTCCTCCATTCATTTAAAAAGCGGTCCAAATTTGTCTTCCATTTCAAATTGGTGAAGAACGGCTGTTAAGAAATATGAATATATATTATAGGTATTATAAAAAAACTATGTATATAAACAAACCGAGGTACACGTTGTTAATCAGAAAGTTTTAATTTGATATATGAATTACTTTTTAGCATTTACAGTGAATCTCAAAATCCCGGGATTGTCTGAATATCAATTCCGTTATTCTGGGATTGGAAGCCCTAATCTCAAGCAAGATTTTTTTTCAAAAACGCTGAATTTTGTTACACTGCAAAATTTGGGGTTAGAATGGTGTACAGTCAAAGTAAGACAACGTGGCAACATCGTTAAGAAACCCGATTGCAATTATTGTAATTTATACATTTTTTGTTTGTAAGCTGAGTTAGTTACATATTTTCTTTGGTATTTGAGCAAGCTACCAAGGCAATTAGTTTTACTTTTCAAATTATCATTATTCACTAATTCTCTAAAAGGATACGGCTTTAACGCGAGAAACACGCAAATCAGATTACTTGAATTTGTACATTATAACGACTATCTATTTACGAAATTTTTTCAAGTAAAGAATCAAACTAAATTTGTTCGAGCTTTTCTGTTTTGTTTGAATCTTCCGAAACTGTTGAACTGGCCTTTCATAATGGATGAGAGAATTGCAAGATAAAGCTTGAATTGAGCTTTTAACCTTTTTCGTTAAAAAATAAAGAAATAAACTTTAGAAACATATTATTCATTACAAAATTTCAACAAAAATATCTGTTATCTTAAATGACTCTGTTTATACAGTAATCTATCTATTGATTTATATCCAAAAGTATGAATGTATGCGACATTTAAAGTCCTTCGCAAGTTAGTAGATCGCTCTCTCTACGTTTCTAGAAACGATTTGTAGGGAAAAAGATTAACACATATTTTGCAGTGTTATAAATGTAGGATTTTGGCATCTTTTTCTATTAGGCATAGAATTCAAATAATTATCAATTTCAATTCTCTTTTTGTACATGTTTTATAGATTTTAAAAAAAATATTGAAAATATAACAGTCAAGTAGACTATTTTATTTGTACGAAATTTGATTATGAAAATCTTATTTATAAATAAATAAAAGCTAAAAAAAATGTGTGTATCTGAAATTTTTCGGTGATCCCTGAAAAGTATTCCCATGCAAGAAGACAGTAAGGCGTATTATTTTTGTATTAATTAAAACATCTCATCAAAAGTAACTACCACTTTTAACGAGCCGTTTTGTATAATTTACATTTATCGAACGAGTGTATACACACCACAGGCTGCAGAAAACTTTTAAAATTGGACTCTGTACAATTATATAGTAACATTTCAGGAATAAAGCATTTGCTTCGGTTTATAGAAAATTGATTTATGATAGTTGAGTATTTGAGAAACAATTTAAGTATGAAATATTTGTTGTTTTGATCTGATCATCGATCAAGTTTTCTTTATATAAAGTAACTAGTGAGTACCCGGCATGCGTTGCAATGCCACAAAAGGGTTTGTGTTTTAATTCTGTTTATTGAAGTGCTTTTGGATAAGAGGTCTGCATAGGCCGAAATTTCATATAATTATGCAGTCCGAGCCCGTCATCTTCAGACTAGGCTCACCCCCAGCCTGGGTCTCAATATTACACTTGTTACCCGAGCCCGACCCAAAGCCCAGATTTATTTTTTAATATTGTAATTCATTTATACTTTTCAAACAATACATGCTATTTCCAACGATATTCATAGGACATGTGAAATAAATTATTTAAGTAATGAAAACTATTGCCTTATGGCTGACTCATGACCCAAACATAGTACGAACATTTTTCCTAAATTGAATTCCTTACCCGGGCCCGACCGACGCCAAATCTGAATTGTTTTCACCCGCCCTTACCCAGCCCGAGGGTTGGGCCGGGTAAAGGTCCGCGAGCCAAGCCCGGGCCCGTGCAGACCTCTATTTCGGATATACAATAGTTTTTTGTTTTTCGTCTAGTTAAGAGATTTTGCTAGTTGAACGTTTTTAGATTTTGGATTTAAAAGTTTTTTTTCAGAAACCTTCACGGGTATGTGCACAACAACTCACCAAAGTTTGATCGAAATCGGATGAATGGTAAAGGAATGCAAAATGCAAAGAGGACGAACAAACAAACAAATCTTCATTTTTGTAAATACAGATTTGATTTTTTTTGAATCTGCTTATTTACACATACTCAAAGATTTGAAGTAATTAGCAGCTGAGCAATTAAGGTATACAATTTAGATTTCTTTTATTCAAACGAAAAGATTATACGTGGTATTTTTTTAGTACAATTATTTCAATAATTAATTTTATGGATAGTGGTGCTTAATACATACATTGTTATCTTCGTATTGGTACACCCTGAATATTAATTCCCAGGTTGGACTGACGCACTTCTTATTTTTAAGAATGTGTAAAAACGTTAGTAGTTGCATGGTTTGTAGCCGAGTGTTCAACGCGATTGGGTGTCCGTCTAATTTGGTTACGGTTTTCACGGGCTCGAATACCCGACTGGACGCATTCATATATTTTGTTTCAATTGGCAGTTTCAGGATAATATTATAATATAGTATCAGTAATAAAAAAGCTCTATTTTAACTAACAGAATTTGGGAAGTTATTAAAGTTAAACCTCGAGAAGTGAAAAAATGTGAATTGGCCACCGAGATCATGTGATTTAGCACCTTTGGAATTTTTTCTATGTGGGTATGTAAAGTCACAAGTCTGCGTCGATAAAACAGCAACATTTAATAACCTTGAAGCTAAAATTCGCCGCGTTATCGTCAATATACGGCCGCAGCTGCGTCAGAAAGTGCTTGAAAATTGGACTTCAAGATTGCGCTTTCTTCAAGCCCGCATGCCGGAAATCATTTTTAAAAGTCAATCGCATTTAATAAATTTTTCAACAAATCCAATATATTGAGCGATTTTTCAATGTTTTATTTCATTTTAAAGTTATATACCTCTATGTATTTTGTCACTAACGACCCGGGTTTCGCTTTTCGGCATCTTCAGGATTTCGAGCTCACGAATGGACTCAAACTGACCTCGAATGCCTGAAGACCTGATCGAATGCCTGAAGATGCCGAAAGGCGAAACCCGGTTCGTTAGTGACAAAATACATGGAAGTGTACAAAATCTCAATAATCCAAATTCGATATTGAAATTCCATCAAGCACCCTCAGTCGATGTCTTAAATTATATACCTCTAAAAAAACACCCTTTATTTACTTAGCTCACTTTACTCCTCATTGGCTCATATGTGAAATGAGTTGCTGAGTCGCTAAACGTGCTCCCAAAGGTTTTTCATAGTTTTGAGTAAATCACGAAGAAGAAATAATTTCAGTTATTTTGTGTCTTCCGGTGTATAAGGAAAAGTAAAATATTATTTTACACTATCGTTTTTTCGGAGTGCGTCGATCGTGCAAAACACGATCGTGTAAAAAAACGACATATTTATGTTTGGAAAGCTTTTGAATTTCGAATAGGGGACGAAATAGAAACAAATTTTAGACTTGCAACTGGAAAAATTTATATGTCTATTGGTAAAGCACATACGTACATTAAAAACTTATTTTTTTGAAAAATTGTGAGAAGCATATTAAGCCACTCAGTGACTCAAATAGGTATTTATGAGATATTTCGTAAGGTTTAAAGTTGTTTTTTTAAAGGCGTATGAGTGATATTATTTTAAATTTTCATTTCATATAGATGCAGGTACTGAAGCAAAGGTTCTAAGTATTCGCAAGTAAGTAAGTAGCCCTCTCATTGAATATTCCTTCAGCGTCTAGCGCCCTGAGAACAGTCGTAAGTCAAAATTTTTATCTCACCAGGTTTCAAATGGTGTGTAAGACAAGATGTCGTTACAGAATCGAAACGCTGTCGTTATAATAATGGCCCAACCGCCATCGTTAAAGTGCCATCCGGCCATCTCCAATTTTAACCACAATCTAAAATTCAAAAGTCGCCATTATAAATAATTACATAAAATGAATCCTTCACATCAAAGTAAGATTAAATCTCATTTTCTTCAAAATGTCAACTCACTAGTGCAGTGGAATATAATACCGTACTCCCATGATTATAAGACTCATGTCTTTTCTTTTTAGATTCTGTGGACGTCTCAAAATCCTCCTGACAATGACGTTGTATAGAAACTAGTCAGCATATTCAGAAATTCCTCTTATAAATAATATCTCAGACCGTTCTGTAGACGTTTTATTATTATCACATATCACATGTATGTACGAAATTTTTTCATGACCTAAGCGTTTGGGGTTAGGGCTTCCAATTAACCGGAGATTTTAACTAACCGGTTTTCGGTGTTTTTTTGACGAAGAAACCGGTTAACCGGTTTAAACCGAAATACATCGGTTCATTATTTTCAAAAAAACCATATAAAAGTATTTTTTTTAACTACACCAAATTGAAACAAAGAGTTATAACAAAATTTCAATTTCAATAATAAAATTTAAACTTAAATAAAAAAACTTTAATAATATTTAATAATAATTTCAGTTCGAGTCCATTCGTGTGCTCGAATGCCTGAAGATGCCGAAAGGCGAAAAGTGGATAATAATAAAATTCTTAAAAAAGATTACTATTTGAATGTGTTTAAAAAATATTAGGACAGCAACTGGAGAAATAGCAACACACACTATATCTTATACAACAAAAAAAAATGTGGTTATACACACGGAGCAGAAATAAAATCAAATAGACGAAAATATCTAATCAAAATAGAATGAATAATAACTATTATAAATATGTACATATGAACAAATATATTATTTCAGTATGTTTAATGATAGAATTATCAATTACGTCTAGAATAAACCAGAAAACTCAACTATAGTTTGTATGATAAAAAAAAGTTTAAAAATTTGTATATTTATTAAAATAATACATGAAAATTTATTTAATATTTAAAGTGTTTACAGTTCATTCTAGAATTTTGAAATCTTTAATCAATTCCCGTGTGTCGTTGTGATTTTGGATTAACAATCAGAACAATTGATATGCTCTTACGCATTTCATTTATTGTATTGGTCTCAATATTAATGACTCCCGTATTCCATCAATTATAATTATATAATATCTTTTGGGTAAAGTTTTTTCGTAATAATTTTTGCAGACGAATCTATGAAAGCTTAATTTAAATATAATTTAGTAAGTTTTATGATAGTTTTTGGTACGGTTCTGTTGTACAAATATTTCAAATAAGAAATCAGTGGCTTATCAAATCTCTTCGTTCCAATAATCACCGTGTTTGTATCTCATTACTAAGAAATCTTTCAATTCTTTCGAATTGATAGTATAAAAAAATCAAAATTTCTTTCGTAGTTGAAATATTTACCTAGATCAATTTTTTTTACAGGTTCTAATGGTCGTAAATCAGATTATATAGATTTATAATTTAGTAATACACACAATTGATAATTTCTTTATTTGACTATCAGTAATATGCTTTGGAAAAAAAGGTGTTTTGTCAAAACGTCAACAAAAGAATACAATAAAAATCAAAATGTGGGTCCTACGGTCGAGAAAACATCTGGTTAGGTTAAGTTAGTGGTGCTATAACAACTTGCCGCTCAAATATTTATTATTATTTATGGATGTCATATTTTTTATGACGGTATGTTTTGTCAAAAACATAAATTTGCGAATGGATATATTGTATGACCTGACGACTAATTAGGGTAAAGTAAAATTTTATTACACAGCTTTCTATTGCTTATTCTTGAAACAAAACATTCTCCAGTATTACTAGCTACATAAAAAAATAGCCGCTTTTGGTTTTTAAACATACTTTAGTACAACGTCACATATAAACAATATACCTTTAAAAGTATCACTTAAAAGCAGCGGAAGAATAGAATTTTATTCCAACAAGCAAGTAACGGAAATATCCATAAAATAACATGCACAGACATGAAAATATTTACTACGATTGTAGGTTATAAATATAATCGGCTTTGTGGTTCAGTGCTTAATGTTGTTGGATACGGTTACGGATGTCTCGGGTTCAAGTCGCGGTGCGGACAGTTTCATAAATTGATTTTTCAATTGATTAATAGATTTCTGTTCTTAAGCATGAATGTTTGTAATGTCTGGAACTCCTTACCACCCAACGGATCCTAAAAAACGGAGCGAAACGAGAGAGATTAGCTAACCACTAGTCCTGTCCTAGCCCTATCCTTCTATACCTACTCTCTTCGAAGAAAAATAGGTTGAGCAACTGAGTAACAAGCAGTTCTCGTAGAAAAATTCAGTTGAGAAACCTCCATTAGGAAGACATAGTAAAAAAATATATTGAACTAAATATTTTGCTATTTTTCACTTCTTCATAAAGGATTTCTGGAAAGTAAATGCTAATCAATCATTAAATTTATTATTAAAGAGTATGATCAGCCTATAGGAGCGACTCAATGGATTTTTATATTGGAAAATATGAAATATTTATTTTTATTATTTTATACAAGGTAAACATAAAACTAGCATTTAACAGTTATATAATGTCAACATTATTTAATTTTATTATAATTGTAATCTCCTAAAAGTACTGTGTAAGTATCATATTTTATGTCGCTAATGCACGATGGCGTTTATAAAGAACAGAGTGTTTTTGGGTGAAAATATATCAAAATACTATTTTTTTTGAATATTTTTCTTATAACCTCACCTATTCATTGCATATGAACATATTTTTTTATTTAAAAGATGAAAATCATGCATTTAAGCGTAAATAATGCATGTGTCTTTTGATGATGCCGTGTAATTCTTTATTGTATAAAATATCGCTGAAATAATTTCGACACCTTTGTGATAGAAGCGATTATTCAACAATATGTACATTTTTTTCCTCTTAAAGGCGTTAAATTTTAAAAATAATATAAATAAAAGAATTTTTGAAAATATTTTTAAACACCCGGTTAACCGCGTGAAATAAACCGGTTTTCGGTTTTTTTCAAAACACGCGATAAACCGGTTAACCGGTTTCGGTTTAAACCGGGTTGGAAGCCCTAGTTTGGGGTGTATATATAAAATAAAATGTTATGCAATGCACACACAGTTCCGACGTACAAGCTACATTAGACATTTAGTATTTCAATTTCAATACCGTCATTTATGACGGGTACGGTTATACTAGTTTAAAATATAAAATTAAAATGAGAAAATGCGAATAAACATGATACTAAATACTAACATTTAATGTATTGACAGTGTATTCTAGGTGGAAATGCATTATATTTATAAAAATAAAACATACGTACGTAAAGTGTTCAGGACTGGTTTCGCTCAACGCGAGCATTTTCAAAACATGGTGAAGAGATGCATAAGATTCAAAAAAAATGAAATTGGTCCTGATCATCATAAAACTTGTGTTTTTTTTATAAATAATTATTACACTATAAACTATGATTTTTTGTATAAGGAAGGGAAAATGCTATCGGAAACAAATTTAATAGCGGTTTATCACCGTTATGCTTAAAATGTTTTTTACTCTTTATTGATTTCTATTAATTTCTAAGAATTCTAAGCTATTTATTTATAAGTTGAGTATTACTAAATTATCGATTTTATTGAATTCCTTGTTGCTTACATCGACAATTTCAAATGAATTAATACGAAGGTGCTTCTAGACAGATACAGCACACGTGTAACACCTAGCAACATAACCAGTAGATTAAAAAGTTATCAATTTTAATTAAAGCACTATTTTGTACAGGCGATTTTTGGTGAAACACATGATTTTTTATGGGGTGATAAACACATAACGACTAAGAGTCAAAATATGAAGAATTTATTTACTTACAAATTTACTATTTTATTTACTGTGATTTATTTTATTCCAAAAATAGTTGGCCTACAGGTGTCCACCTAGTGAAATTTTCCTGACAGTGAAAAGTTTAAAGTAATACCAATCAATTCTTGGTGGAAAGGCATTGTATTTAAAAAATAAAACAACTTTTGATATGTACTACTTCTACATTTTTCAACTGATAATGTTCGTGATGAGCTAAACCGGGCCTGATAGTCTGACGATGCTTCAGAAGCGAAAGCGTTACGTTAGTAACAAAGCCAGTGGACTAAGTTACCAATTTTAATTCAATAAAATATTTTTTTAATTTATTGGAGATCACTAGAGGAAAAAATACATTACAATACGTGATGTATTTTATGTCAAAACAATAATTCGAATATTATTTTTATTTAAAATATGTAAACTTTTATTTTAATAAAACTTTTCAGTTATTGATTTTTCAGGGCTTATATTCAAAAATATATTAACACCCATTATATTAATTTTCAAAACTATACTATTCGACACAGACATCTACAGCCATCAATAGAAATATATTATATTAGTATGCCTGAAGGGAAAGCAAATTTAGAATTTGGGTCAATTAATGGCGTTTAAGCTCCGCTTTAAAATTACAACAACCACTTTCATGTCAAACCGACTATTCCCATGAATGGAATATTACAAAGTCACACCATATTTATTGAATTGAAAACGAATTCTGTCATAATATAATTGCGTCGTAATAGTTATCCATGACAGTATTGTGACCTTTCTCGGGATCAAAATTTGAATACACAAATATTTTACAATTTTATTTAATGATCATGTTTGGTTTTGCTTATCGGAAGCATTTTCAACTGATGAAAAATAAATAAGTACAGAGTTATTTATATCATAATCGACCAATTAATGTAACCGTCAAAACTGAACTATTACTGTGTAACTAATTCTCGAATGTTTATTTTACGCCAAATGAAAGATTACAACATTGTTGGGGTAAGACAACTGTCGATTGATGTAACCCTCAAAATTGAAATTGTTCAGGAGAGAGTAAAAACTGTTTTTATCGAAATCGAAATAGTTGCGTTATGAACCTTTGAAATGCACTCCTGTAAATTCTCATGTCTGTAAATACGAAATTATATATAGAGAGTGTCGATATAATAATTTTTTACATTAAGTGTCAGAATTTTTAAATCTAAAAATAATGTAAAATGACGTTTCATCAATTTATTTTTCTAATTTACATCATTAAATAAAATTAGTTTCAATATAGAATTAAAAACAAATGAATTAAACTGAATATATATGATTATGATACGGATTTAATTGATCGGTTATTAAAAAAAAAAAAAAACATTTTCTCACTGACGACCCGGTTTTCGCCTTTCGGTATCTTTAGGCATTCAAATGCACGGATGAACTCGATCTGGCCCTAAAACAGAGAGTTGGTAGTGACAAAGTTTGTGGAAATTTACAACATTTGAACGATTATTGTTGTGAACGTGGAAGTAGCACAACAAAAATGCGTTTAATTTCTGTAAACTAAATGGCTTGTTTATTTTTTAATCGAAAATTCGTTTGACAGATTCGTTAACCACGGATATGTTACAACTGGATGCTTAACGTACGAACGTTGATAAATAATTAGGGCTTGTATTTATTGTGTCAGTTATTAATCAAAAATGTCAGTAATTAATTCGATAAACGGTCAGTAATTTATATAAACTGGTCAGTTCTTAAATTAATCTTATTTATTATTTTTATCTTTTTACTTAGTTAACCTAACCTTCCTTTAATATTTACTGACCGTTTTTATTTTTCATCTGACCGTTTTATGCATTTGTTACTGACCGTTAATTGAATTAGATACTGACCAAATAATAAAATATTGGTGTAGGACGGTTTCGTATATTAATTTCCTCAGTATATCAATGAAGAAGTGTACTAGCAATTTGAAAGTTAATAAATTACTTAGTACATTTGCTATGTACGTCTAATCCATTGTAATAGACCCGACATTCAAGGGAGTTTACCCAAAACCAAATGTATTTATACTATAGCAATGAACCATAAAATATATTCAAATTTGGAATAGTCCGATTGCGCCAAACGTTTTGCTCGGATTAAATGTATGAAAGTTTACGAAAGAAGAGCTACAGATTTTTTCATAATTGTTTAACGTCTGAAATCATAATATTATAAGATATATGCTCGTATATATAAGTTAGCCTGGAGAACCTTGGGTAAATAAATTGATTGAAGTATGTGGTAACGAATGCTCTTGAAGGGATATGAAATATTTTTTCATCAGTGATAATAATTATCGCAACACCCTGTCACATCGGAGGTCATGGAGAAACGTTGAAACTGGCTGGGTCACGTGTTTCGGATGCCTCCGGAAAGAGATTACGGCGTCTTGAAAGACCATCGTGTACTTTCTATAAGATGTACTCGGCGGAATCGAGAGACTCTGGCATGTTATGCGAGGAAGCAAATCGATTGGTGGTAGCCATATGCTTTACACAGGAAGTGTATATGACCGAAGAAAAAGACAATATTTATCAGAGACCCGAACCGAAAACCGGAAAAAACTGATATTTATTTCGGTTTTTTTTCGATTCACGTAAAACATTTTTTTTGATAAAAGCCAGATTTAATTATTAATCGCATCCAAAAATTTTAATTTAATTAATAAATTGTATCAAATCTAAAGTTATTAATAATTTACCAATAGTGGTAAGTTGAATGATAAGATACATTATTATCTATTTCGAATAAAGTTGATTTAATATGATGAAAATATCAATGAACACATTATAGACTTGCTATGAAAAGTTCGCCACTCAAAAACTTGTGAATGGAAAAGCAAGAGTGAGTAAAGATTTGTTGAGATGCTCTATTGAGATTTACAATGTTAGTGGACATGGTACAATAAAAGTAATTAATTCACTATGCATATTTTCAATCAAACCAATAACTGCTACGTATAGGTAATTGATGTACGATATATATTATTTTAATAAATGTTAATTTACCTGAGCATTACATTCATGAACGAAAGTTGAAAATTTGCTTTATTTTGCCAAATAGATATTTTATAAATGATTCCTCATTAAACTTGCATAAACACTAAAATTGTTTTGTGACATTATTTTATATTCTTGACAGCTTAATAATTGTTCATAACTTTCCAAATAATCTTCAGAAAAGCATGACGACTTTTAGTAGCACAGTACAGAGCTTTTGAAAGTTGTCGTATATTGAGCTTTTTCCGTATCGTTAATGGCAGTGTTCCAACAAAAAGTTGCGTGCTTCCAAAATGGGGGAGATGGCATCCCCGCACTAACTAGGGCAAGAATTTGCAGCGACATTACACGAATTGTGAATGATCAAAATATGCAACCCCAATTTTAAATAAAAATTAAATCAATTTTATTATTGTTAGCAACATTTCAATACTTTCACAGATAACCGTTGATGGTATTAATCGAATGTTATTTTGACGATTGAATGAGTGTTTTACAAAATAAATGAAGGTTATACAAAATACTGTATCACAATTTCTTGTAAAGTGGTTTGAAATAAAAGACTTTGGCGAAGACGTTTTTTTTTAATTTCCATATGAATTTAAATTTAAAATCATTGCTCACTGCTCACTATGGTAAAATTTTGCCACAAATTTCAACAAAATAAAAGAGAACAGTGCTCTGCAACATTTTCTGACCCACGGCACACCTAAGCACTTATTAATATTTAGCGACACACCACAAGCCAAAATATTTAAATTTCAGAAACAAAACTTACAGTTTATTAGTTTTTGTTTTATTTGATGAATTTAAAATAGCAAATATTGAGATTTTTTACTATCTCAAAGTGATGGAACATTTAACACACAAAAAAAATAGAAATTATAAAAAAGTACAGTACAAAAGTTTTGCTCATTTTTTTGATTAGCCAAATTCAAAATAATAATAAAGTTTAGTAATACTCTCGCTGGTCTTTTGGAAAACTTTCAATGATCCTAATCGTAAATCGCTCTTCCAGTGTTTGATTGTCTGTTTGAACTCATTTTATTTATCAGGGCATATCAATAAGTTTTCGTTCAGACTTTTCAAAACTTTGCCTCGGGACAGCCAACAATTATCTGTGTGAAACAATCGGGATTGATATTTTTTCAAAAAAGTGCGTTTTTAAGCCTTTTGATTTGATAATGTGTATTATTTCGATACATTCGTTCATTGCTTGTAATAATTAAAGTGGGAAATTTTCCGCTATCAATGCTTTCCAATATATGCAGGAATGTGTATCTTTTACCGTTTTTTTGTTTTACACGCAAGACAGACCCCATATTATTCCTTATTATTGTAGTTACCCTATCCGTGCAAACACTAATACAATTACTTCATTAAAAATTATAATAATACAATACTTCTATCAAGGAAAACAATTTAAGCGGCAATCTTAGCAACTATTTTTTTTTAAATATAGAAATACTCGTTTTTTTCTCATTTTGTACACTGAGCCACGGTACACCTGAGATTGTCTCTCTGAGCGCTGGTGTGCCGCAGCACACCGGTTTCGGAGCACTGAATTAGAGGATGCTACTTAAATGGGAAAAACAAGTATCAAATTAAGTTACACAATCCGCAGCCAAGAAAATGAGAAACGTACAATTTTATATTTAAATCTCCATTGTGACTACTTGTTGAACATTGGAAGCGGAAATTGAATTAAGAAAAGCTTTTAAAATAATAGTGCACTTTGTATTGTTTGCCACAATATACTTATTGAAGCATTGAAAGACTGCCTGCGATAAGACTGTATCGTGCCAACATGAAAGTGCGTAGTGATGGATGTTCTTGAAATTATATGCCATCTAAACCTAAAATACCCATTCGAAAAAATGTAGTCCGAATGGTAAAGAATTTATTCTCTTTCTTTGGTTTCATAATAAATTATTTTATATAAATATGCTTGCTAACTTTTGATTGAGTCTGCTGTAACTCTGTGGAAACTCATTTTTTTTCCATGTCCGCTTCCAATGTGGAGCATATGGTCTCCTAATGGAGGTATCTTAACAGAATTTTTCTACGAGAACTGCTTGTTATTCAGTTGCTCAACCTCTTTTTTTTTTTTGGAAGAGAGTAGGGATAGAAGGATAGGGCTTGGACAGGACTAGTGGTTATCTAATCGCTCTCGCTACTCCCCGTGAGGATGGGATGGGTGGGAGGGAGGACTCAGATTACGAACAGAAATCCATAAATCGATTGAAAGGTCAATCTATGAAAACCGTCCGCATCGGGAATCGTACCCGAGACATCCGCAACCGTAGCCAGCGACGCTACCAACTGCGCCACGGACGCCGAAAAGACTCATTTTAACGCCGACTCATTTTTAATGCAAGGTTAATATA
The DNA here is from genome assembly GCA_022494535.1 of Himalopsyche phryganea. Classification (NCBI taxonomy): domain Eukaryota; kingdom Metazoa; phylum Arthropoda; class Insecta; order Trichoptera; family Rhyacophilidae; genus Himalopsyche; species Himalopsyche phryganea. The sequence continues at coordinate 1,038,600 of JAGVSL010000134.1, read as the reverse complement.
CAAATGTAGGCATATTATAAAATTGTTTTCGTCAAATTACTTTAAGATATAAAATAAAAACTTCTTACAGTAGTTTGCAAACCAAAGCTTAGGGTAATGTCATAAAAGAATTTCAACAATAGATTTACCTTCTAAGACCTTTACCTTCTATCCGGTCACCATTGAGTTACTCTCGTAAGTCAGTAAGAGGCTGGGCGTCTTAAGTAACTCTTCAAGTTTAAAAAGTCACATGATGAAAAATTCCTGATTGGAATAGAACAATTTTGATTGCTGAATATCTACAATCAGTATTTGTAATAGTTTATTAAAATTGATTTTCCCATTCAAAGCCTTCAGGTGACATTACGGAAAGGTATATAAAATATAAAGACAGTCTGTACCCACGCTTAAAATGATAAATAGTCAGGAAATTGTGGAGCCCCCTTCGTTGGCTTCGCATAGTTTTCATAAGAATATATAGGTAAGGGGAAAAATGGATTGTTCGAATTTTTTAAGAGGAGCGGTATCGTTCAGCTAGTAAATATTGGAAATATATTTATTATAGTAGTTTTATTATTTGTATTTTTCATTCCATCGCTTATATCAAACATTCCATCAATGCGCTTGAGAATGTAAATTATTTTTACAGGAAGGTCGATGCTTAGAGCAAACCTGCGAATAATGTATAGATCAACTTTGCATACAAATTTTAATGAAATCATAAAAAAAACATATCGATGGCCTAATATTATAAACCAGTATCTGATATTTTAACAAAAATTACCTTATAATTTAAGACATCGACTGAAGGTGCTTGATGGATTTTCAATATCAAATTTGGATTATTGAGATTTTGTACACTTCCATGTATTTTGTCACTAACGACCCGAGTTTCACCTTTCAGCATCTTCAGGCATTCGAGCACACGAATGGAATCGAACTAACAGACAGTAAATAGTGTCTAACGTTTATTTAGAAGATACAAATACGACAAATATTATTTACGAGGTAAAATATTATACGTCTGGGAGCCACACCTGAGTTAACATTTCGAGAATCGGCCTAATCGCCTTACTGTCTGTCAGTTCGAGTCCATTCGTTTGCTCGAATGGCTGAAGATGCCGAAAGGCGAAACCCGGGTCGTTAGTGACAAAATACATGGAAGTGTACAAAATCTCAATAATCCAAATTTAAAAATTATCTTGTAAACCATATCTCGTTTATTTAAAATAATACAAAGTATTTAAACTTTTTAATGATTTAGAAGTACCCTAACATACTATATTTTTACTTATTCATTTAATACTTAGAAGAAAAAATAGTCTAATATACATATTAACGTAAATATTCAGTTTCTTTTAGCCTCTTACCTAATTTGCAAAATCACTTACGGGATTATAACATTAGGCCATCTATATATAAAAATTACGATTCAATCATTGTCTAAAATAGATTGCATTTACAAAATAATCAATTAAAAATTTATATTAAATATGAGTTCACGCCAATTCATCGACAAATAAAACGAATTCATCAACATACAAAATCACGAGCGATTGAAATTTTAAGCGACCGTGGCAGAGAAATATATTTCATTGGTAATATCGTATTTGTTAGGTCCATGGTGCAGTGGTGAACGTCGTCTTTGGTTACGGATCTCACCGGTACGAATCGATTTGTAGTGAAAAGTACAACTTACAGGGATCTCCTGTCTTCGAAAAAAATAGTAACAAGCGGTTCCTGTTTCTCAGTTGCTCAACTTATGTTGAGCGGACGTGATTGAAAAAATCTGTTTTATTTTAGATACTCAGCTTTTTGTTTTTTCAGTATATTTTAAGTAGTACAAAAAAATGTTGTTTCATTTTAAAAATAATGCCTTTCGACCAAGAATTGACGGTAAAGTTGTTGACTGTCATTAATTGCCTTTAATTTTAATAATTAATTATATTGAAAAGTTCTATCGCCCACCTGTTTTAGTTTATATCGGCTTGATATTATATAATGACATTTTTTTCACTTCACGAAATATCGTATCAAAAAAATAAAAATAGAACTAGAGGGATAATTCCGTTTCATTCAAATTGCTTACTAAAGTTTTAATATGTGCATGTCGATTCTACTAAATTTTGTAAGAAAAGCCGCCGCTCTGTTTCAAGCAGAAAACAGAGAAAGTTTTTTTTCCAACACAAGTCTATATACAAATTTACTTCAACTCATGGAAATAGTATAAAAAAATATTTAATGTTTCCGTAAGTTTCCATAACATGTTAAAAAGTCACCAGAAAATTTAGTGAAACATGCTAAAGGTTGACAAATAAATTAATATTCAAAAATAGCACACACGGAATATTTCAAAATAAAACAAAATGTAACTGATAGAACGTACAAATGTGAACGCTTTAAAAAGTTTTCGTGTGGTTCTACGCAAGCTCGTAGCAGCTACGCAGCTACGGCTATCAACCAAATCATACTAGACAATATTTCAGTCTTGCCGTAACCGCTCCAGAGCTAACTGCTTATGTGTGACAACGCCGCAATTCGCCTGGAAATCGTAGAGCTATCAATACGATTTCGTTGATAAATCAAATTAAAACTTTGTGTAAACTAATATTCTGTGTAGGTTTCAGTAGCATTCACTTTATTATTAATACAATTAATTATGTGATTTTGACCTGAATGAAATGTAGCCTAAACAATTGTTTCATTATTACTTAATCGTTTTAATTAATGATGTAAGAATAAATTATAATAGTACAAAAGTTTATTTTGTTTTCTTTTGTGAGTGCGTTGATAAATTTAACATACCGTTTGAGACAAATTTGATACAAACAATACCAATATTTATAAAATTGTCACTTTAGTTTTTTAGTTATATATACCCTAAACTAAATACACTAATGTGAATTATTACGGTGTGATTAATTCTCGATTTTTAAAATTTTGTGATTTATAATACATACGTGATTCAAAGTGACATATTTTTTTGGAAAGTTTAAAAGTGTTTAAAATGTTTATTTTACGCCAAAAAGATACAAAACTTTGTTGGGGTAAGACAGCTATTTTTTATATGTATAAATAATATCAACGGTGGTTTGGCCAAATGATGATTGTTCTGGAGAGTTGCTTTATGAATCTTTGAAATGCACTACTGTCTATTCTCATGTTTACAGATACGGGATTATACGTAGGGATTGTTGATATAATTGTGGCTTACATAAAGTGGCCGGGACAGAATTTTTAAAACTGAAACCAATGAAAAATGATGTTTTACTTTCAAAAAGTGGTCAATTTATTTTTCTAATTTACATCATTTGGCCGTGTCCTGCTCTGTCATCTTTAAAAATGAGATCCAATCATTAACTCGTTATGGTATTTTTTGAGAGATACATCAATTGGTCAAAATACAGTCGATGTATTGTATCGACAAGTCAGTTGAATTACAGATTTACGCTTAAACACTGGAAAATTTAACCCTCCAGAAAATTAAATCTTCTTTTTATTACTTATAATTTAAACATTTTTTAAATTTAGTTCATAAAATAAATTAATTGAAAACTGACTTGCGGTATTTGATTTTTTTAATAAAATATCGTCAATGAAAAGTAGTAAAAAAAAATTGGCAAAAATGTTTTAAACAACTAAAGTTATGTAACATTTTAATCGATTGATTGAACTTAGTAAATCGTTTTTTTGCATAAGACTAACGTAATGATCTTTATCAGATTTATTTAGTTTGTGAATATTTACATAAAATACACCAAATTTCGTTGATTTTTTAAAAATACAATGTTATGAAAATAACGAAGTGTTTAGTTTGACAAGAATTATAAAATTGAAAACTATTTCAACAACTTGCCATAAAAAGATGCAAAAATATCTCTCAAAAATATTTTATGATTCTTGAGGAACTAAATAATTTTCTCTTTCATAAAATTTGTCAATGTTTCCACAATAGTGAAATTAACCTTAGTTATCGCAATGCAAAATAGTGGAACCTTTCATAATAAGTAGTGATTTTATCGTTTATGTCGAATATTAATTCGTATTTAATGACTCGGTTAAAAACTTTATATTTTACGATAGACTTAAGTTTGATAATAAAGTCAAATTTAACGTTGTATTTTACAGCATAAATTCTTAGAACTAATATAGCAACCGTAATATTATGACCAAATCAATAATCAAAGTACTTAACGACACAATAATTTGTGTATTTCAAATACAGTAGGCATTGTTCCCCACTTTGATATCGAAGTAAAACGAAAAGTTAAGAGGCCGGAAATACTGCGTGTCCATAAATCTCCTCAAAATTCTCAGCTGTCGTATGCAGTGTGTTCTTGAACAGTGGTTTTCAAAGGGTATATCCGTCGAGCGCAGTACATAACAATTCAATAAACCTTCAAAATAAGACTTATTATAGCTATAATAGAACTTCAATTGAATAGTAAATGATAAATGGTTCACTGAAATGATATCTGTTCGACATAGAATTTCTTGTCTTCTTCTGAAAACTTTAAACTTATTGTAATGTTCCTGCTAAAAAATAACACAATTTACAATCACACAGTTCACAACCAAAACATTATATTTACAAGTACTGGTCAGTGTGTATTTTTTCAAGTGAGTGGTTGATTATATTTAATTTGATGTCATGAAATCAGCAAGAGACAATGTATTATATTTCTAATATATGAATGAGATATTCTTAAATTCAATTTTTTTTCTAAAAGAAAAACTATGATAGGAAAAGAAATATATGTAGACAACTCACTTTATCAAATTTCATTTAATTTCAATATTTTATAACAAAATAACAAATGCATCACGTTGGATAGTTTATCGAAATATTTTCCAAATCTAAGGCTCACTATTATAATAATAATTGACATCATAATTAATCTATAGTTTTATATAAGGTTCTACGATCTGTCTACTAATTAGGTTTCGAAATTCATATCTGTAAACTGTTTTGTTTCTCAATCTTTCTCTAAAAAGAAAATGTTGGTACAGCGCTATTGCGCAGCGTCGTCTAGGTGTCTTACAAAAATCACGTTAGAAATGATGTCTGACTGAGGAATGATTATACCCTATAAATCGAATAAAGTTACAATAATATCTACACACTATATATTTTACATTCCTAATGAAATGAAAAATGAGGCAACATAAATGCTTAAAATAACTTCAATGTTCCAAATAAATCGCCTGTACAAATTATTTTTAATTAATAAGTTTATTGAAATACTTAATTTGGAAACTAGCAGAATATAATATCAATTGCTCAAATATATTATTAATAAGAGCAACGAAGTTCACGTTTATTACAAAATAAAAAAACTTGGAAATAATATTATTTATAAATGATTAAATTGGATTGTGTTTTTCCCGATTGATATAACCCTTAAAATTGAAATTGTTCAGAAGAGAGTACCAACTGTTTTTATAGCAAACATTATAATGGTGAAATTTGGATTATTGAGATTTTGTACACTTCCATGTATTTTGTCACTAACGACCATGGTTTCGCCTTTCGGCATCTTCAGGCATTTGAGCACACGAATGGACTCGAACTGACAGTTTGAAACCCTGGTCGTTAGTGACAAGATACATGGAAGTGTACAAAATCTCAATAATTCAAATTTGATATTGAAATTCCATCAAGCACCCTCAGTCGATGTCTTAAATTATTATAATGGTGAGTTGCGTTATGAAACTTTGTAATACATTCCTGTAAATTTTCATGTTTGCAGATACAGGATGTATACTTACGGATTGTCGAAATAATAGTGGAAATTTCAAGCCTAAAACCAATGTAAAATGATGTTTCCCTTGAATTGGTGAAGTGGTGAATTTATTTTTCAAAATTACATCATTTGGCCGACACTTGCTCTGTCTTCTGTAAAATGAGATCCAATTATTTACTAATTTTCGTAGTTTTTGAGGGTTACATCAATTGGCCAAAAAAGTCGAATTATTATGTATGAAATAGAGCTTTTTGTAATTTATAAATACGATTACGGAATAACCGAAATCGGAAATACTAATTTATTAATAAACATGCTTTCTTCTAGTAAGGCTCTATCCTACATCGCCAAATAAAGAGTTAAAAGGTTTTGAATAGCTAACTTTTGAAAGTATACAAAATAAACTTCTATCTACTAGCTAATATTTGCTATCTATTTTTTTCATTCAAATTTCAAGTGTATGGATCAGTAATTTAATAAAAATAATTCTGTATCCTTGATGTTTCTTCAAAAATATTTTATTTGAAACAAAAACGAAATGGTAGTTCTTTAAAAATGCCATGATTTTTTGCTTACATTTTATAATGAGACAAAAGATACCATTTTACATACATTAGCCTTTGATGTTGAAATTTGCATAACTTGAGTGGGTTTTCAGTTCCTGAGATATTTCTGAAGATTTATTTTTATCAACTATAAATTTAAAACAAAACAATATGTGAGCAAAAAATGTATTGTACAATAATGGTAATAAAAATCTTTTTTAGTTGTTAATGCTCGATTCACTTCTTTATTTTGAATCAAGTCAGTCAATTTTAAAAATAGGACACGTACATAGCTAAATATATGATATTTACAAAAAAAAAATTGTTAAATGATATAGTTAAAAACAATAATGAGAATAAGTTTTTTCTTAAAACAACCTTTTATTTGTTAATTATCACTTACTTGATAATACTCAAAAGTACAAAAAGACGTTTTCACATGGATAAATGTGAAGTCTAAAATTCTTTATACCCATTCGATCCTAAAACCGGGGAAAAGCAAGAACGTTTTGCTAATCATTAGTCCTGTTCGAGCCCGATCTATCTATCCCTTTTCTCTTCAAAAAGAAAAGCGGTTGAACAAACGAATAACACGCAGTCCTCCTAGAAAAACTTTTGTTGAAATAAACTCCATTAGTAGTTTCTGTGTTCCCCACTGGTGACAGATATGGCTAAAAAAATACGTATTATGTTTACTTAATATAAAATTAAACTAAGTGTCTTAGTTATCCCACTGGCTTTATCTCTAATGTGACGCGTTTCGCCTCTTTAAGAACCAGTGGAATAACTAAGATATTAATTTTAATTTTATATTAAAAATGAATTTCTACAAAGTTACCGTCGAACACTATATTATCATATTACTTACTTAACGTCATTTGTTAAATTTAATTGTAATTGATTCAATGTGACAATTTAAGCACAAGTTGTTCTGGGAAAAAAGAATATAATATACAGGATTTATTTAACTTATTTAAATTAGTGTTAATTATATGAGCTTCTCGCAATGTTTTAAGTCTTATAATGCTTAATGATATGTTTATATTAATGAATATAATTCCGTGTTGTAATATTTGAAAATGTGATTTAGTTTATTTATTGAAATGCTGGATAAGATTTTCTTGTCACTCTTATTAAACTGTATAGATTTTCATTTGAAATATGAGACGCGAGACGCAATAAATATATATATATATATTTTTTAATCAGTTCATCAGTTGATAATGCTCGTGATGAGCGAAACCGGTCCTGATCATTATAAATATGTGGAAGTAGTACAAATGAATTGTGTTTTATTTTTTAAAATATAATGTCTTTCCACCAAGAATTGACAGTTAACACCTTAAAAGTAATCAATAAATATTTTTTAAATTAACAATTAAAAAAAAACATTTTCTGAGAACTTAATTACTTTTTGCTTCTGATGAAACAAGTTTCACATTCAAAACTATCCCGAGGTTATACATTTACGTTTTTAAATTATATCACTGATATTTGTTCATACACTTTCAATTACCGTAATAAAAATTGAATGTTTTTGGGAAATTGTCATGTAAAAAACATTGAAATTAAAACCTTTTTTAGAAGCTACCATTTTAGCAATAATAAAATCTAAAAGTAGTTTTTTTATGGGGTTGATAGTTGAAACCTTTATTTCGCATAATAAAACTTTTTTTTTTAAAGTAAAATAAAAATAGCGTAGTACCATAAAAAAAGTATCACTTTTAATGTGTTAACTAAGGCTTGCAATCCCGGGATCCCGGTCAATTATTAATTCCCTTAATCCCAGGATTGTCTAAGTATAGATCTTGGAATTTCGTGATTCACTGTAAATTCATGTTTAAGTTAAATACTTCGTGATTAATATCTATATAATTAATATAAATATATATATAAAGGTTTCTCTCTTTCTTCTATTTTGTAACAACCGTTTTTATCCAGAGGAAAAAGGAGAGCCGTTTTTTATATGGACGTAGGACAATATTTTAATGTCTAATTGAAGGAAGTGCCTATTTTTGGATAAATTGTAAGATAGTGCGCGCAATTAGCGAAACTAGTCCAGTTCATTTTAAAAATGTAGAAGTAGTGCAAAAAAATTGTTTTTTATTTAAAAAAAAATATTGGCAATACCACTACGTTAAGTCAAGGCGCCATGTATTTTTAAATTTTTAAATCGTATGAGATTTTTTTTAAATTCATTCGAGATCACCCGAAGTAAAAATACATCACAAAAATCCTTTTTGTATTATCCTTGGCGACACTTGAACCCAGAATCATCTGATCGCTAAAAGTAAAACTGGACCACAGAGGCTGACATATATCATGTTTGAGTTCAACGCAGGATGTTGAGTTGTCAGAGGAAATACACAATGGAGGTGGTTTTTGTTTCGCAACTTTTTCCTTAGGGAAAACGGAAAATCTCGACATGTTCAACACGCGACTGTAATGCGGAAGTAAGTTTTTATTAAAGCTCTTATTTAACAAGCGAACAATTAAGGTTGTGGCTTTTAATTGCAAGTCTGATATTAATATCCGGGATACTTTGGTAGCCTCAGTTAAAAATAATGCTTTCCTTAACACTTAAGAATATCAAATTTGAATTGTTGAGATTTTGTGAATTTCCACGTATTTTGTCACTAACTACCCGGGTTCCGCCTTTCGGCATATTCAGGCATTCGGGAACACGAATGGATTCGAATTGACAGACAATAAATAGTGTCTAACGTTTATATACATGATACAAATACGACAAAATATTATTTATAAGATAAAATATTATAAGTCTAGGACCCACACTGATACCTGAGTTAAAAAATCCCGAGAATAGCCTTAATCTTTGTTTTGAAAACAGACGCATTAACAAAGTAGTGAATTGCCACGACTTTAAACACTGCACCACGGAGCCGACGAAATATTATAACTATACCTTAACTATTTGCGTCATTTTTTAGTTATCCCAATATCGAACATTATTACAATGATAATGTCAGTGTATTTTTATATAGAAATACAATCAATTAAAATAAACAAGAATATTATGTTGTGGTAATATAAGATAGCTAGAGTAACCTTCAGTTCAATGTGGACGGTAATTCAAGTCTGAATCTCACGGTTATACTAGGTCAGAACCAAGTGCCACATATTCAACGCATGCATCCTGGCAGTGCTGCTGTACGATAACGAGTCTTGGTACTTTACGGACACACCGTATACTGTGCATCAAAAACAGATGCTTGAAGCGAATACTATATTTGACTTTGTCAGGAACGCGGAGGTAAGAAAGCGGTCTGATCAGCCCCTTATTACACTAAAAAAAAAAACGACGATGGACCTGTCTTGAATATATGCTTCCGATGACCGGGATAACAATTAGATGAGTCTAGGTTCCCTGTCAGGGGCTATATTATATTTGTGAAAGATACCCAAGTTTTTCAACTTCACCCGATGTGAATTTTAAACTCTAGTACTTTTATCTAAATTTTATGGAGTAAGAATGCTTGGGTAGATCTCACACACCATATCAATTTTCTGAGGAAGGGTGTACAATGCTATATAATATATAAATTATAATTGTGGACATGTAAATAGTTGATGTTCATGTAGTTTATAATAATACCTAAGTAGTTTGAACAGTCTAGTGGATCACCCTTGTAATGTAATTTGTAAATAATACCCCTCTGTTCTACTCGAGAGATTTCTCTTCCTTTTTTTCTATGGATAGGTATTCACCTTTTTTTAAATAGCTTTCATCGGAGCATGCTGAGGTGTTGTTATTTTCCAGGCCTTTGATTGCATCTTCGTTAACAAAACTGGCGATTGTGTTTTTTTTTACAACAAGATTAAGAACCAGTTAATGCAGTAGGAATATATGTACCATTTTAGGTACAACCAGGCTTGGCAGAATCGTATGGCGATGTATAATATTATGTTTTTATTTGATTATTTATATCTAGGGCGTTTTTAAAATTAGATTTAAATATATAAAACACGCTGTTTTGACCTTCTGAAGAGTTACCTTTTCTATAATAGCCTGTTTTTAAAATAGTATAGAAGCTATATTTTAGGAAAAAAGTAACATTTACTATAGAATACGGTAAAAAATATGATCTTAGATATATAATATACCCGTTTTTAAGTTAATATTAGTTATAAGTCATTGAAACTTAATGTGGTATTGTTTTATTAAATGTTCTAACGGTAGGTATTTTAAACCAAATTTTAATTGAATTAAAAATATTTATGACTTTTCATATCTGTAGAATATCGTCTCGATACTTTAAATAGGATTTTGTTTTTCGTGCAAGATGCACTTTGTATTTTTTTGTCTTTGGCTCTTTTTGTTAACACATTAAAGATTTTTTGATTATATTTATATGTGCGTATTATGGCAGACATTATTAGAACGTTAAAAATCTCCCATATTCCATTTAGGAGCAACAAAAAGTAATTTCATGCTCGTAATGAGCTAATCACTATAAAAACTTGTAAGTAATACAAAACATATTGTGCTTTATTTTAAAAATATTTAGAATGCTAACCCAGTAAGAATTTAAAGTTAACATCACATTACAAGTGTAGTGGTTAAGGTCATTAGCTACGGTTATGGATGTATCGGGTTCAACAGTTTTATAAATTGATTTTTCCATCGATTTATGGGTTTATGTTCTTAGGCATGAATGTTTGTGATATCTAAAACTTCCTCCCACCCATCCTATCCTAAAAATGGGGCATAGCTAGAGCGATTAGCTAACCACTAGTCCTGTCCTAGCCCTATACTTCTATCCCTACTCTTTTCAAAAATGAGAGGTTGAGCAACTGAGTAACAAGCAGTTCTCGTAGAAAACTTCTGTTAAGATACCTCCATTAGAAGGCCATATGCTACACACTGGGAGCGGATATGGTAAAAAAAGGAAGTGATATACGATAAACATGAAAATACGCTACAGTGAAATAATATATATGATAAATTAAAGAACCGCAGACTCTCCACGCACAAAATTGACATGGCTATTACGTACCGTTACAGTGAAACAAACATATTTCGCCATGCAATTTTACTACGTAATTGCGATTTTATCAAACCTTGAATGACAAATTTGTCTCATGCGAGCTGTTAAGTAATTTCAATAAAACGGCTGCTAATTTTCGTTCATGACGACCCCGGCGAAAGCGGATTTGTTACATCGCGATCGATTTTAAATAAAAAAAACCCGGAATTTGGGTATACATATTTAATGCTTAACATGTGCCAGGAGTCGTCATAATGAGTAATTTAGTAACAATACTAGCGCGAATAAGACATAAGTAAGAAAGTACATTGCTTGCATATCGTAAAAAAAAAATAAACTGTTTACTAATTTCCTTTAAAAAATCTCCAATCTGCTTGCTATTCAGCTTGATAAATATTTACACATTAGTTAGACTAATTATATTTTTCTCAGGTAATGGATTTTTAATTTAGATTTATTTTTAAATTCAGATTTGTATTCATTGATTTGTAAAGAGTCCTTAACATTTTAATTGTACACCATTTAATTTCGTTTATTTGTAATTGATTTGATTACCTATAAATTCTTGTCTTAGTTTATGAACCAACTGTTTTATATACCTTTATTTGTAAACATTCAATTTTATATAACTAACCCTGTTACGATAGTATTTTTATCATTTGATAATGCTCGTGATGAGAGGAACCGGTCCTGATCATTATAAACATGTGTAAGTAGTACAAAAAAATTGCGACCATGTGCAAAATGCATATATCGCGATCAATTAACCTTTATCCGCCGAATCGTTTTTTTGATCAATTATTGCATGATCCTAAACTGTTATTAAAGTAACTATCTCTAATACTAGGGAACTTATTTGAGTAAAGTAAAAAGCATTATCAAACAAGTTGATTCCTTAAATTTTATAAAAGCTTTATATACTATTTTTCAAAATTTAAATAATTTTAAATTAAAGTTAAAGAATTAAAACTATAAAAATTACAACAAAATTAAATTAGAAACAGTAAAATTACTAAAAATCAAAACATTAAAATTACCATAAGATTAATTTTTTTCCGTATGCCAATTTTTATAAAATTTGTCTATATATGGACCATCTTCAAACTTCTGGTATATGAATATCGACGACCCCGAAACCTTGATGTTTGCATTACTTATTACGACAAAAATATTTATTGAATGCAAAAATAAAATTATGATTCGGTGCCTCAAAGTCATTATTTATGTAAGGTAATATTTATATGTTCAATACTTTTGTCATAAATCAGTATTCCGATCGCGAAATGTGTCATAATCAACGGCCCCATACGGGACTGTTGGGCGGATGAAGGTTAAACTGAAATGTGATAATACTCGTATCATATAGAAATAAATTTAAATGAAGCTGTGATAGCAATCATAAAGCTAGGATTCTGAACATATGAGTAATGGAACCTTCCGTATCAAATAAAATAGTACTAGTCTTAAAAAGTTATTTATATTTAGCTGATATTGCTTAGTTGTGACTATGCGGCTTTGGATTCCTTTAAATCTTTTACTTGGTACGCCAAACTAAGATAGTTTGCGACTTGTTTAACTTTTTGGAGCTTAGGTAGGGGTAACCAATCGATGTGCGTCTTACTTAGAAAGCTATACCATCTGAAAACCAAATAATATGATTGATCCGAGACGGCTTTAGAGCTTAGAGTGATACTACAGTATTTAATAATAGTTATATTGTTTGTCTTTGTGCTGAATATATTCAATATTCTAGAGTAACACCATTAATTAGTGATCCTTTGTTTTCAGTTCTTTAACCGTTCTTTAACCAGAACGAAGCTGTATATGAAATGCCATATATTTATTATTTGTATTCTAATTTTTATGAAGTTTCATAAATTAAATTTTCAATCGATTGATGGAATTGTTTTCAAAGGAATGGATGTCTATGATGTATTAATACCCTTCCACCCATCCGATCCTAGAGTTGGGACTAGGGCATCCAATTAACCGAAGATAGTTTTTTTGAAAAAAAAAAACTGGCTAACCGGTTTGTTTTTTATTATTTTCGAAAAAAAATCTGATAGAAGTTTATAAATTTATATTAGTATAATGTTAAATATAAACAATATATTTTTAAAATTATCACTTAAAAGATAAATGATATATTCATAAAATAAATAGCACATAAAGATTTGAAAATATTTAAAGTATTGTAGGTTATAAAGCTTAAAATTGCTTACTTTTGTAATATTACAAATAATTTTCTAGTCAACGATTTCTGCAGGATTTCTAAAGATAATTTCTTACATTTACAATAATAGCTTTTGTGTAGCATGTGCCTTATTTACCACTAATAGTATAAGAATCTTTTTGTCTTTTGATAATATCGTGTAACTGCTTATCGTATAAAATCGTTTCGGTCCATAATCTCGACAACTTTGTGAAATACGTGATTATTCAAAAATATGTACATTTTCCCCTCTGAAACACGTTGAATTTTTAAAATAGTGTAAATAAAAGAATTAAAAAAAAACGCGGTTAACCGAGTGAAATAAACCGGGTTTCGGTTTTTCTCAAAACATGCGGTAAACCGGTTAATCGGTTTCGGTTTAAGCCGAGTTGGAAGCCCTAGTCGGGACATAGTGAGAGAGAATTACTAACCACTCGTTCTGTTCCATTCCTTTCCTTCTGTGGGATAGAATATATCCCTACAAATGTCTCAAAGAGAGGCTGAGTGACTGAGTACCAAGCAGTTCTGGTAGAATAACTTTAATTTTGGTGGAGAGGCATTATATTTTAAAATAAAATACAATTTTTTGTACTACTTCTGCATGTTTACAATCATCTCAACAGTAAATTTCACGGTACACACAGAATAACTTACAGTCATTCTAAAATTGGTTTGAACCAAGTAAAAATTACTTGTTCAAAGAAAATCTGATTTTGATGTTACATGTTGTAACCCGTTATAAATATTAGCTAAATCGACATTACAATCGAATGAATTTAGCTAATATTAATATAATCTTTGTACGGAATACAACATTGCAACATTAAAAACAGATTTCCTTTGAACTGGTAAAAATGACTTGGTTCAAACCAATTCATGTATGATGTTATGTTGCGATACGTCGATTAGTAAAATTTTTTTTTATTGCATTTCATTTTTAAAATATTCAACATTTCATCTAGTTTTCTCAAATAATGTTTATATTTTATTTGTACTATGTCCACTTCAAACGTGTTGCATAATATATACATTGAATGGAGCCACTTTGTTCATTTTGCTTAGCAAAAAGTCAGTCAACCTCTCTAATAGGAAAGTGTAAAAAAACAGATAGGACAACGAAAATACATATTTCGTTTCGGGAAGTTTCCATGCGGTATTCAAACTTGTGACCCCGACACCGAGTGAACAGAGCCTGAGAATATTAACCACTTGGCATCAAGCTTGTAAAGTATTAAATTTATTATAGATTAATTTAAAAATAAAATGCAACTTTATCTATAGTCAAGTGGTCCATCTCAATTTTAATTTAAAACACGAGTTGCCAAATTTTCTTTTATTTTCTTTGTACATATCTACTGTCAGTAGCAAGCAATCAATTTTTTGCTACCCAGATCTCTTTGTTTCTTCCCATGTCCTTCCAGCATCATTTATTTCAGCCGAGAAAGTATCTCCAACTATCACTCATATAAGGCTTATTTTCTTTTATTTATTTTCTGACGCTACTGGGTGGACGTTGGCCGCCTTAACCAGTTTCCTTCAGTCCAATCGGTTCTCCATCTTTCTATACCAATTGCTGACCTCCAAAACTAGTTAAATTCAGCAATATTCAGGATTATTTTTATTTAAAGTAGTGAAATAATTGTAGATTCTTTTCAACGTATGTACGATATCAAACTGACGAGGTTGTGAAGACTGCTGTTTTCCATTGAATGCAGTTATTTAGAATACATAAATGACTCGAGTGAAAGCAGTAAATGGCTTTCTATAAAAATAAAGCTGTTTTGTGTAATCATAAAATAACTTTAGTAAATAGTACAATGTATTAGTATTTATATAGGCGAACGAGGAAAACTTTTCAGAAACATTGAATAATTTATTAATAACGATACTTTGATGAAAGGTTTTTGGTGTATATTTAAAATTTAATCCATTAAAAGTTTTCACGTCGGCTTTACGTTTCTCCGAAAAATACTTGCTACGTAGGAAAACACGAAGTTTTAATATCAAAAACTTTGATTTTGAAGTGCCTGAGTTAAATCTATAGTAAACGTGGTAAGTTCGATACAAGATTCGAATTTTGGCTAATTACAGTCACGTCTATTAGGAAAAGAATTAATTATTATTATCAAATCAATTATTATAATAATTTTTAATGCTGAAGATATCAGCGATGCTTTGACCAATTGATGCAACCTTCAAAATTTAAATTGTTCAGAAGAGAGTAAAAACTGTCTTTACCGAAAACATTATATGGTAAATTGCGTTATGAATCTTTGAAACGCACTTCTATAAATTCTCGTGTTTGCAGATACGGGATTATACATAGGCAGTGTCGATATAATAATGGCTTACTTAAATGGAGGGAAGGAATTCAGATTTTTTTCCAAAAAGTGGTCAATTTATTTTTCTAATTTACATCGTTTGACAGAGACCTGCTCTGTCGTCTTTAAAATGAGATCCAATCATTAGCTAAATTTTTTATTTTTTTATTGCTACATCAATTGGCCGAAACGCGTTTTATATATTATATTGCTATTATTTATATTAAGAATGGTTTGGAATAGTCTTTCAAATGGTTATGTTGTTACTTATTTTCCAGTTAAATTGGTCCTAAAGAACTTCATTAGTAAATGTGAACAAGTTTATCGCAACATTGAAAGCTGCCAGTACATTTACGTTTGTTCAATCACCTTAAAACACACTCCAATAACCAGGGTATAATAATTTATTTTCCTTTGAAACTTCGGCTCATCTCGGCTTGTGTTATTTTTGAAAAGGGGTGAAAAGTTCATGTACCGGAATAAGTGGTTTCAAACAATGGGTTTGATTTTGTTGCATATACTTACTTTATTTCTTGACCTTGATACTCTTTCATTTAAGATTTATTTTTTTATATTATATTTTTAAATAAAATATCTGGCATTACAGCTGACAGACAATGCGTCAAATATTTTGACAATTGAAAAATCATAAGAGACAAACTCGATGAGAATTTTTTTAAATCAATTATGTCCAAAATCACAAATTTAAATTAAATTTTTTGAAATGTGTTATTGACCTTGCTGGGACTTGAACCAGAACCCAACGGATTGTTAGGGCGAAGCTCTTACCACTAAACGACAGAGGCCCTAAGTAATATATTTAAAAAAAAAAGATTTTGTGTTTTTGGGTTGTTTTTAACGCCATATTCAATTTTAAAACTTGAAAACTATTTATATAATTTAAGACATCGACTTAGGGTGCTTGATGGAATTTCAATATCAAATTTGGATTATTGAGATTTTGTACACTTCCATGTATGTTGTCAGTTCGAGTCCATTCGTGTGCTCGAATGCCTGAAGATGCCGAAAGGCATAACCCGGGTCGTTAGTGACAACATACATGGAAGTGCACAAAATCTCAATAATCCAAATTTGAAAACTATTTTCAACATTAACGAAGAGAGATAGCTTAATGGGACCAAAGGGTTTTTAAATTTTACAAAGCTTTATTTAAAAGCTGCTATTTGGTCACTTTCAAACGTCTATTTAAACTATAAAATTCTACACGAGACGGTGACTCAAATGTACATATTTGAAATAAAAAAATGGCCAATAAAATTAAACTTACTTGTAAAAATCATGGAGTAATATATTTTTATTGAATTCAAGGATTTGAACATTGAGACACGCTTCGATAGTAATTATTTTTGTCATTTTTAACTATATATTTACTTTTTTGAGCGCGGACTGACTTTCGCCAACGGACCACCATTTTAGTAGCACTGGCACTGCATGGGTGTTGGCGCTTTCTCCTTGCGTTTTTAAGAGTTCTTGCGCATTTGAGATAAGTTATTATTATTTTAAATATCAACTTATTTATTTGAAGGAGTCAGACTTCCTTTAATTTTTAATGTTAAATCATAGCTTAAGATCAGTTCTACTCGGGAAATAAATGCAAAAAGTTTACAACATTACATATTTGATTACGAAGTCGGTCATGAAACAATTACTGAATATTCACGGTGATGGATGGAAACCAAATTGCCCTTCGTAAATTCTTCATCATATATTATATCATTTAAAATTACTTATAGAACTTGATATTGAATATTACTTCTTTATGCTGAACATTAGCGTGAAGATAATCTATACAAAGTTTCCATTTATCGGTAAGTGGCATTGATCAATCATTTAAAAAAAACCTCTATCATTGTGACGTTGAAAGCTTGTGAAAATATATTTTATGTGTGAAATGGAGCTTTCATGTAAATAAATTACACAATTTATAAATCACTCTCTATAGATTTTTTTATTTTAAAGCAAGTAAATACTTGGTATATTTTCAAATTGAAATTTAATTTCACAGCGTTTTATTTATTTTCCCTCAATCAATAAGGCATGTAATCTCATGTAAGGTGATAACGGTCAATTCTTAGTGGAAAGGCGTTATATTTAAAAAATTAAACAGAATTTGTTTTGTGCTTTAAGAGAGAAATAGATGCTTATATGGACTGCATAAACAATTCGAATTCGTACTTCGATCTCATTTCATAAAAGCTAAAAAGCTCTCTCATTGTACGGATCATGCTTTATTTTCTGTACTCTAAAGAGTAGCGATGGCAATTATCTGGCACGCGAGACATTTTCGACGTCACGCCAAAAAAAATAGAAAATTTTGAATTTGAAATTATTGCAATCTAATCCTATAAGAAATTTAATCTCACCAGTTTTTTTAAATTGATGAATTGGAATGCCAAATTGAAAACAATATTACAAACATGGAAAAGCATGTCCAATGCTTTTATATGTGTTAAAAAATTAACAATGTCGTTCTTGAATATTTTTTCTTCCAATTGCTTATGTGGAAGTAATTATTCCATATTGAATTATGTACATTTAAAGACTAGAAATAGGTTGTAAGAGTAAGATTCAGCAACACGTTTAAATTTTCTATCAACAAGATATATCAGTCTGATATGAATAGTCTCGCATCTCTACTATATAGCACAAAATACATGTAAAAATCTATATGTTTGTATGTCTGTCGGTCACAACAACTCCTCCGAAAAGGCGTACATTAGCGACGTGAAATTTTCGCACGTCATTCTGGTTGCAATTGTTACTTCAACTGTGCTATCAACTATCTACAGTTGAACTATCAACATTTCACTTGTAATCTAAATCGTATCGTTTTTTTAATATATTCAAAAAAATAAATTTTCCAATCTACCTGCATACGTATAAATATAATATCATTTGGCCGAGATCTGCTCTGTCGTCTTTAAAACGAGATCCAATCATTAATTTACTGTCATATATTTTGAGGGTTACATCAATTGGCCAAAACATTGTCAACATTGATATAATTTAAGACATCGACTGAGGGTGCTTGATGGAATTTCAATATCAAATTTGGATTATTGAGATTTTGTACAGTTCCATGTATTTTGTCACTAACGACCCGGGTTTCGCCTTTCGGCATCTTCAGGCATTCGAGCACACGAACGGACTCGAACTGACTCGAGTCCATTCGTGTGCTCGAATGCCTGAAGAAGCCGAAAGGCGATACCCGGGTCGTTAGTGACAAAATACATGGAACTGTACAAAATCTCAATAATCCAAAATTGTCAATATTATTAGTTGTTTTTTTGAATTCAATAAATACGATTGATATTACATTATGTGTACTTTAATTGCAAAGCACGAGCTACTAATTTAAAAAAAGGCTTATTTTGGCACGCCAATTGCATCCTATTTGTCGTCTCTGCTATAAAAAAGTTCAACATTCTAAATGTTTGAATACAATCAACTTTTTTACACTACAGAATTTACCCTATATTTAGAAAGGCATGAAGCTGTAATGGGTGTTGATGTATTGATTCCAAACGCTTTATCATTGGAATGTATCTTAATTGAGGCTAGAATCAATAACTGTAAGACAGATTTCAATATAAATTAAGCTTTCCTATTGACAGTACTGTTAAAGAAGCAAACCATGTATGCTAGAAGAATATAACACAATTTTATTCTATATCGTAAATAAAATTTCACAAAGGAAACGCCCATTATGTTTACAGCAGTTATTTGTAATATTAAACAACTGTTATTTGTAAATCTTACGTGTGATTTCAAAATAAGTTATTTAATAATTTATCGCTGCCACCAAAGCTGGAGCCCAACTAAGATTTAAATCTCTCGTACACCTGTCGATGCTAATAAATTTCTGTGACCTGTTGGCTTTCGATTTGTACCTTTAACCATTGTCGCTGTATGTACGCGAACATAAATATATTATTTATTTCTGTGGGGTTATTACATCAAACGTATTCAAAGCGAATTGATTTTATGATGTTAAAATGATTAATACTTTATATATTGTCGGGCCTGTAGTAGCTAGGGCTTCCAATCCCGGTACCCTGGTCAATTATTCAATTCCGCTATCCTTGGATTGATATTTAGACAATCCTGGGATTTTTGAATTCACTGAATTGAATCCCTTGAAGTAAACACATAAAAAGATAATAAAACGTGTAATCGACGAAAGAAAATATTCATCTACTACAAAAAATAATATACTGTACCGTGTGAAGTTATTTTTAATGTGTTTCAAGTTTTTGACTAACAAGCTTAACTACTTTTGTTTGAAATTTAAAAGTTAATCCGTAAAGCCATACTTTCATAAAACGTTTACTAACTGACTAATCCATCCACTCATTTCACAACACTACTATTCATAAATATGTTGCGTGTTGCGTTTCATTTAGAGTTTTGGCGATAGTTAAAAGGTCAAGGAGAATAAATTAAATTATTGTTTCTGGTTAATAAAACGTTTCATAGACTAGGAGAGCTAAGGCAAAAACATGGTTGGATTTTACATTGCCATAATGTTGGCAACAATTAAGTCTTGACAAGCCAAATCTACACATAAACTAAAATATTAATCGTTTTACAATATTAAAGCTATCAAAAAAATGATTAAATTTTGGTGGTGCTGAATAAACTAATTTATTTGTTATTTTTACCTTATTAAAATGGAGTTCTATGAAGTAAATGTCAATTCAATCAATAAATTAATCATTTCTGTCAGAGATACTTACGTCTAAATGGAAAATAAAACTAAATAAGTATATTCCAAAAAAAAGCATACGCAAATACAATCTACAAATTGATCGGAAACGTTCACAAAAAAGTTTCCACGATTTAAAATAAAAGTGATTTTTGTTTAATTTCTTGTGGAACTCGCTGTAAATATTTTAACGGAAATTTAAAACATATATTATATTTCACAATATTATTTTCTCAAGACTTCATTTCAACATGAGAGAACCTGTTTTATTTGATTAACATATCTTACAAAATTTTAAAAATATAAAACTTAAAAATTATAAAACAGCCACTGGTTTATGTAGTCAAACCCCGAGGATGTTATTATACGAAACCAAATTGAAATTAGTTGTTATACACATTAAAAATCTTTCGATGTTTTTATTAATTCCATTTTTAATATTAATTATCATTCTCATTGAACTTGCAGAGTTTTTTTTTTCTAACCATATCCGCTCCCTATTCGGAGCATATGGCCATCACGCGGTTCCCCCAAGCTTCTCTGTCTCCTGCCAGCCTCCTCGCCTCCTCTCAGGTCATCCCAGCGTACCGTAGCTCCGCCGAATACATCCTATGGATGGTCATCAGCGGCCTTCCAGGGCGACGGAATCCACCTGGTTGGTAGAAGAGACAGGCAGGATTCAGGCTCCCCTGGGGCATCCGCAGTACGTGTCCAAGCCAGGTCCATCGTCGCTTTTTTATTTTGGACGTAATAAGAGGCTCCGTCCGCTCTCTTACCTCCGGGTTCCTGACAAAATCAAACCACCGTACCCCTAGTATTCGCCGCAAACATCTGTTTTCAAAGCACAGTATACGATTACCCTGTGCCTTGGTGAGGTGCCATGACTCGCAACCGTAAAGCAACACTGTCAGGATGCATGCGTTGAATAAGTGGCACTTGGTTCTGACCGAGTACAACCGTGAGTCCCAGACTTTCCGCATTGAGTTAAAAGTTGCTCCAGCTATCCCTAATCGGATTGCGAGCTCTTTACGCGGATTGCCATCTCCCGTGATGTGTACCCCCAAGTACCTAAAGCCGTCGACTCTCTCGATGTCTTGCCCCGCGCTCGTCAGAGGGTAGTCTGAGTCTGGACAGAAACTGTTGCAGAGCACATTGGTTTTACTCGCATTGACTTTGAGACCAATGCGATACGAGTTGCTCTGCAGCCTGTCCATTGTTTCCTGGATACCCTCGACAGATTTGTCAAATATTACAGCGTCGTCAGCATACTCGAGGTCGCATAGCCTCAGATTGGGGGCAACGGTTAAACCTCGGTCGGGTGGAATTGACTTCCTCAGGATGCAGAGTTGAGGTAAAGCATAAATAATCAATTGTGAAAAAATATTTTTGTGCATTACTTGGCAGCTGCTTAAAATAAATTTCTCCAATTGTCATTTTATGCAAAATACATATTTTATCTACTTTTAATAACTGTCGTTAAAATATCAGTTCTGGAATTTACTGAATTTTCAGTTCTGGTTAGGTATGACAACATTTCTAACGTGACGGTGACACCCTTACTAGCGGCTTAGTTAAATTTGGTACATCTATGGTAAAGGCAAAAAAAGATTCAGAAAAAATTTAATTTTGTTTAAATAAAAATAAACAAGCATTAACTCTTCTTTGACCGTAGATTATAACGAATCCTTTATCATGTGAGACGTTTATTAATTTATTATTATTTTGAAGACTTTCGCAGACGTTTTATGCTGTAAGAATGTTCAATTAAACAATGTTATTTATATATATCTAAAAAAGGTAATTTACAATAATTAAACAGTTACTTTGACACTCAGTATTATAATTAAGTTTAATTAACTGATGGAAGATAAGTTCCAATTGATACTACAGTATTAATGTGAACCTAAGTGTTTGAATACGCTATAAACATATTATAGCAGTTCCTAGTGAAGTATCCGATTGGTAAATACTGCTTTTTTTCCATGTCCGCTCCCAATGTGGAGCATATGGTCTCCTAATGGAGTTATCTTAACAGATTTTGCCTACGAGAACTGCTTGTTACTCAGTTGCTCAATCTCTCTTTTTTCGAAGAGAGTAGGGATAGAAGGATAGAGCTATGACAGTACTAGTGGTTAGCTAATCGCTCTTGCTACGCCCCGTGAGGATGAGATGGGTGGGAAGGAGGACTCGGACTATGAACAGAAATCCATAAATCGATTGAAAGATCAAACTATGAAAACCGTCGGCACAGGGAATTGAACCCGAGACATCCGTAACCGTAGCCAACGACGCTGCCAACTGCGCCACAGACGCCGACATACTGCTTAGTTAGATATTTCTTTATAAATGCAATTAATTGTTTTTATATTTATATCGTTCACATCAAGAATAAACAGAAATGAAATGATACCGTTTTATTGTTGTTAAATTGTAATTATTGCTATTTATTCGAGAAAATGAAAAAGCCGTCCCCGTTCATAAATTTAAAACACGAAAAGGATAACTTAAGATAGAGGTTTCCAAACTAAGGCCCGCAAGCAGCATCAATTCAACCAGCCATAGTTATTTCACACAGATAAGTAATGCCGAAAGTGGAAAAAAAGCCATGAAAAAATTTATGCAGCTGATCAACCAAATTTTTAATATGAGTGTATGAATCAGGCAGAAGCTAGTTTTCTCGTTGTAGGCTATCTCTGCCGCAATGAAATGTCCTTGACACTTACCCGTAAGTAGCAAACAAAATTTTCACGTAATTCAAAACTACAGTATGTTGGTATGATGAGCTAGCGAGGTCTTGGTCCTTGGGAATTAGTGGAGGATTCAGTGTGAAAATTAGACTAAAAAGTTTGAAAACCTATCGACTATTGACTAGAGATATCGAATGAGGGTGTTTGATGAAATTTCAACATCAAAGCTGAATGCTTGAAGATGCCGAAACGCAAAATCCAGATAGTTAGTGATTAAAGTGTATACAATTTTGAAAATTATTTTTATTTCAAAAGGATAAATAATTTATTTTTTAAGTGTTATTCACTATCAAAATATCAACCATATTTGAAACAGAAATCTATTTATTAATATTTTGTTCTAGAATGCAATTTATTTTTAAAACATATTTATATTTTAACATAATATTATACCTTTTGCGATTTTAATTATGAAAGGCAGGCGGAAAGAGAGATCATTGTCACTTAAATCGGAAATTCGTTAATGATGCCGTCTTGTGGGGAAATTTGTATGCTATAAAATGGCATACTAAGAAAAAAATAATAAAGTCCGAACTCTGAACCCAGAGAGAAATGACTAACATCTTTGAAAGATTATTATCACACACATTCGACAAAGGAAGATCATTGTCTATGAATATTTATCATTCTTCAAGGACTTTTTATAAAAAACATTAGACCACTGACATATAAGACCACTTCTAAGTAAATAATAAACAGTGGAGTTTTTCCACATTAACTCAAAACTGAGTCCATGTGACAATGGTCTTTCTTTACCCTTCATATAGTTGGTGTTTTGGCCTATTGATGTAACTATCAAAGTCGAAATTGTTTAGGAGAGAATAAAAACTGTTTTTATCGAAAACATTTTAATATGGTGAGTTGCGTTTTGAATGTTTGAAATGCACTTCTGTAAATTCTCATGTTTGCATATACGGGTTTATAGGTAAAGAGTGTCGATATAATAGTACCTTACATCAAGTGGCCAGTTTATTTTTTAAATTTACATCATTTGGCCGAGACATTTGTCGTCTTTAAAATGAGTTTATTATTTTATTTACTTATTTTCGTATTTTTTGAGGGTAAAATCAATCGACTAAAACACAGTCGAATTATATGAATGGTACATTTTTGTCGTACTTACATCAAGATTAATACAACTTACACTAATTTTAAAAGAGCATAGGATGAATAACATTATAAAAGATTAATGCACGGGAAAATAGCGTACCTTTTTATCTTTTCACTCTGGGCGGGTAATTATAATTCATTCGTTGAGCGGAGATTTGCGATGTCATGTTAAAATTTAGCCTGTGAATGGGCTAGTACTGAAATTTTTATTATGACAATACGATTCTTTTCCATGCCGTGAAAACTGATTACGCCCAAAACACGAAATTGTCTCTCACGCACCAGTATTTGAGCGAATGAATAATTCAAGCTAACCACTTTTGAGAGAAAAAAAGAATTATCGTATACGAAGAACACTTAATTGATTTCTTTGAAATTCACCACTTTAAGTTATACATTTTTCATAAAGTCCCAGAAGAAAAATGTGGAAATAAATCTGTAATAACGTGAAAAAAT
This sequence comes from Himalopsyche phryganea, assembly GCA_022494535.1. NCBI lineage: Eukaryota > Metazoa > Arthropoda > Insecta > Trichoptera > Rhyacophilidae > Himalopsyche > Himalopsyche phryganea. The sequence continues at coordinate 1,013,751 of JAGVSL010000134.1, read as the reverse complement.
AAATAATATAAACCTGTATAATTTCTACTTGCTGTGCCTGACGAATGAATTCATGCATTCAAAACTAAAACCAAATGGTTATTTCTTAAAACTTGTTCTTCGCGTCCTATATTTAATTCGTAACGGATGTTTGTGTATTGTTTTATTATCCAAATGTTTATGTAATGTTTTGTCATTTTAATTTTACAATATACCTAATTGGTGTTCAAAATATTTCTTCAAGTCTTCTCTTAAATTTACTTTCAATTTGAATCAAAATATTATCTTAAAATAGATAGTCCATTAATAACAAAATCAGATCTGTCAATCTTGATCGAATCTTAGTTTTGCGAGCGTGAGGCGGCGCAGCGTTTGGCGCGCTTGCCGTCGTATCGGCGCGCCCCATATTTTCGTCACCTCTCTCGTATAACACTAACATTGGCAGAGAACGATTGATATTTTCGAGCTTTGCCGAGCCGCTTCACGCTCGCAAAGACTTTGTCCACGTAAGACGGCCTGTTAGTTTAAACACATTTTGGATAAAAAATGAATAAAATAATTGCAACGATTATTACACCAAAATACAGATTTTCGAAAATACCGTGATTCCGGTTACGTAACGCCAGTTTTGGAGTTTCTACGCTACACGATATAAATTCAATTTTAAAATTTACTCCCCACATATCCAAAGAAAAAAACTGATATTTGGACGGTTATTAGAAATGTGCCAGTTGGTAAATAATATTTTTCTCTGCACTCCGTTTCCAGTATCTAATTTCGTGCGTGAAAATGGTCCAAAACATTTCATTTTGACTTAATTCAATCAATGGAGATAACCAAAATTTAATTGATTTATAACTGGACCTGGTCACTCTGTTACCAAGCTCTTCCAGCTTACCCGGAAAGAAGATAGCTGATAGACCAACATGTAAATTGCTGCAAATCCTTTCGAAATATCCGGATATAGACAGCGGACAGAAAAAAATGCTGAAGACGATACGATAATCAGTCGGAGTGGTCTCGTCGTTCATATTAGGGCTTCTGATCCCGGGATCCCGTTCAATTATTCAATCCCGTAATTCCGAGACTGATATTCAGACAATCCCGGGATTTCGGGATTCACAATAAATGCTAAAAATAATTAATATATTAAATTAAAATTCCTGATTAACTACAACGTGTACCTCGGTTTGTTTATGTACGTAATGTTTTTATAATACCTATAAAATTAATATAAATTTATTGTAGTCGCCCTACTTTTCATTTTTCGTCACAGCCGTTTTTAACCCATTTGAAATGGAAGACAAATTAGGACCGCTTCTTAAATGAATACAGGATAATATTTTAAAGTCAAATTGAAAGACATGTCCTCTTTTCGGATACCATTTGGTAAAACCTACCATAATAAAGCAAAAAATAAAATAAAATAAAAAATTATTTTGATTAGTCATAACTTTTTTTTAAATATTTTTTTTTTGTAAATGACTCTGATCTTAAATCAACAAAAAAAACGGAGTAATTACTCAATCCCGGGATTGTAAAAGAGGTCCGGGATTGAATGCTTTACTTCATACCAACTTGATAGCATCGAGAGTAATTTACAAGACATTCGAAGTGTTGACAGCTTTCTCTAAAGAGTCAGTGAACTTCAATTATATGTAATTTCAAGCTCTTTCATATATCAAATAAGAATTTTTGAGATTTTGTACACTTCCATGTATTTTGTCACTAACGACCCGGGTTTCGCCTTTCGGTATCTTCAGGCGTTCGAGAGCACGAATGGACTCGAATTGACAGACAGTTAACAGTGTCTAACGTTTATATAAAAGTAACACTAATTTACTGTAGAGTTCAGTCAATCTTGCTGTACTAGCAATATTGATATAATTTAAGACATCGACCGAGGGTGCTTGATGGAATTTCAATATCAAATTAGAATTATTGAGATTTTGTACAATTCCATGTATGTTGTCGGAATACATGGAAGTGTACAAAATCTCAATAATTCTAATTTGATATTGAAATTCCATCAAGCACCCTCAGCCGATGTCTCAAATTATATCTTTCATATATTTTTTTTACTTTCTCCGACTAAGCGACTTGAGGATTTTTCCTCGTACGTGTCGGAAAAAAATTTGAAACACGAATTAAGTTAATACCCTGTGGAATATATACACTCTGTAGTGAGAGTGTGTATTTTTATTAGGTAGTAATGGGTGCAACGTAAAACTTTGAGTACCCTAGGGAAAAAATGATTGAATAACCAACATATTATCAAAAGTTCTTTCGGGGAATTTAGCCTGGGACCCCGCAACCGAATTGACGCACGAGAGCATTGCCTACTCGACTACAGGTCATGTAATAAACACGTATTTTGATGATTAAATTTAAAACTTCAATCATCGTAAAACGTATAGAATCATTCTTTCTTTCGAAACATCAGAAACAATATAATATTATGATTACTTTATAATGAAAATGTCGGCGTCCGTGGCGCAGTTGGTAGCGTCGCTGGCTACGGTTACAGATGTCTCGGGTTCAATTCCCGGTGCGGACGGTTTTCATAGATTGACCTTACAATCGATTTATGGACTTCTTTTCGTAGTCTGAGTCATCCCTTCCACCCATCCCATCCTCACGGGGTGTAGCGAGAGTGATTAGCTGACCACTAGTCCTGTCTTATCCTTCTATTCCTACTCTCTTCGATAAAAGAGAGGTTGAGTAACTGAGTAACAAGCAGTTTTCGTAGAAAAAATCTGTTAAGATACCTCCATTTGGAGACCATATGCTCCACATTGGGAGCGGACATGGGAAAAAACACTTTATATTGAGACCTTACTGTCATCCGCTGTTAGTAGTGTATGATAATATTTTTATAGCAGACATATGGTATTAATTTTTTTAACCATACCTGCTCTCAATATGGAGCATATGGACTTCTAATAGCGCGTATCTCAACAGAAGTTTTTCTGCGAGAATTGTTCCTTACTCAGTTGATAATCCTTTCTTTTTTAAAAAGAGTATGGATAGAAAAATAAGGCTAGGACAGGGATAGTTGTAAGTTAATTTCTTCCTCTACGCCACATTTTTAGGATCGGATGTGTGGGAACTTTTAGGTATCGTATTTATAAATATCTATTTAACAGTATTGGTACAAATAAAGAATACGATTGTATTATGTCAATTCGATACGTCAGAAAATTATTAATAATTACCGATCAAAATAATTTATGCAATATTTAATTTGCCTTATATTTTACAAATAACTTATTTTAAAAGTTACATCATATATTTATTTGAATCACTAGCTATTTGTTTCAATAGATAAGCATAAAACACTTATGCCTCTAGTTACAAGAAATTTACAACGCTAAATTAAAATATCTCATCCCATAATGTACAGGGTTAGTACCAAATCCTATTTCTAGTGAAGCTTTGCATAAATCAAGATTATTACTACCCCATCCATTCATTTGTCAATGGAGGCATAATGAAGATTTATATTGCAAATAAAATGCCTACCCACAAATCAAAGTAATGAATACCTATCTGTTATTTGACATCTTCTCATCCACTGTAGATTTTGTAAATCTGATTTATAAGTGGATAAATTGAAAATATTAATTAGCTCACAAGTCATGTAAATGTTAACAACTGCGCCATTAGACAAGATTAATTATTATTTTTGGATTATGTAATCTTGTAGCCAGCGAGTTTTCAAACGTGTGAAAATAAATTGTTTATAATTTAAGTGTTCACCATTTATAACAGTGCTCCGCAACCTTTTGACACCCGCGACACACCTAAGCACTTATATATAATATTTCGCGGCACACCACACGCTTAAATATGCTAATTTCATTCATTATCTGCACTCCCGATGTGAAACATATGCAACAGAAAAGAAGTTTTACACGGGAACTGCTTGTTACTCAGTTACTCAACCCCTTTTTTTCGGAGAGAGTGAGAATAGAGCTAGGACTGTGTGAATATATTTTTTTGATGAGACTTGGGATGAAAGGATAAGGCTAGTACTAGAACGGTTAGATAATCGGTCTCGCTACTTCCCGTTTTTAGGATCGGATGGGTGGGAGATGATGATTTTATTTCACCAAAAATGATGATTTTATATTTATAACAGTGGTGAGTTAAGGCTATTTTTTTAAATTGCATACTCGTCTTTTTCAATCATAAATCAACACGACGCAGAAGATTGCGCCGCAGGCAAATTTTTTTATACATAAATATAATATCTTGGAAAAAATAAACTATACCTTTACAATTCTGTCATTTTTACAATCTTGTCATTTAGTCCCGCATTTTTGTTTTTCAAATATGTAAGAATATCTATAAATCATTGAAATAAATTTATATTTATTATTTCCATGGAATACAAAATTATTTATGTACGATACATTAATTACTTTGGTTTTATGTACAAACAACGAATTAAAAATTGTGAATCAATTTAGAAGAAGATATTCAGTAGATTTGTGCGTATAGGACTTGAACCCAAGACATCCGTAACCAAAGGCAACGATGTAGAATCTCGTATTATTTTGAAAGAGTTGATGATTTTCAGACATTTTTTCGTTGAATACAAAATAAACAGCTTTACAGTGAAGTTCAAATAATCTTAAAAAATTTAAGACATCGACTGAGGGTGCTTGATGGAATTTCAATATCAAATTTGGATTATTGAGATTTTGTACACTTCCATGTATTTTGTCACTAACGACCCGGGTTTCGCCTTTCGGCATCTTCAGGCATTCGAGCACACGAATGGACTCGAACTGACAGACAGTAAACAGTGTCTAACGTTTATATAGAAGATACAAATACGACAAATATTATTTACGAGGTAAGATATTATACGTCTGAGAGCCACACTGATACCTGAGTTAACATTTCGAGAATTGCTTTAATCCTTATTTTGTAAACAACCCATTAGCAGAGTGGAAAATTGCCGCTTTCCAACTTCTTTTAGAAATACCAGTGATTTTACAATTATAATAGCATTGTGGGTTTCGACGGGATGCAATTCGACGAAAGGGTAAATATATACAATCATTCCACGTTTAGTGACATCTGTTAGGTGTTTCAACGTATACGATATAATAACGGAGAATTAGGAAGGTTCAGCTGCTCATTCAGAATTGGCAAGGAATTTAACTGGGCTCTATTGATTTCCAAAATTTATGATCCCCCATGTTTTTATGCAACAGTTTAACCCCATCATCCGCATTAAACGTATGGTTCTCCATTAGCAAGTGATTTGCGAATGTCGAAGTTTCTTTTTTTAATCTAAAGGCAGCTAAATGTTCTGATACCCTTATATGTAATGTACGTGTGGTTTTACCCACATAGAAATGTTGGCAATCACTGCATTGTAATTTATAAATACCAGATTTGTTTTAAAATGGACTCTATCTTTATTCATTACCTTTTTAAACAAATTAATCCATTTCATGTATAATAACAAAATTTGTTTTCAATACAAGATAAATCATAAAAGAACACAAACAATCAAAACTATCTATTTAAATTGATATGATACAAGTAATTGTGAAATATATCTTTGGTTAATTTTAGAAGTAGTAAAGTAGAATGTAGTTTGTTTTCGTAAATGTTTTACATAGGTATTATATTTTTTAATCAGAACTCGGAGCTTATAGTGGGAAAAACTAATTCATTCCTGAAAAATAATTGGCAATCAAAAAATTAATCAAAAGTAATATCGATAAAACAACACCTGTTTGTCATTATTTAGTTTGTTGTTTTTGAAATTCGATGTAAAAACAATACTAATTTTAGTTTTTTTAATGAAAAAATGATGAAATTTTGAGAAAAAGCTTATTTTTTTCCTATCTATGATCCGGAGATCAAATTCCCATGTGGAAATTTGCATACTTATTTCCTATAAGAATTTCGGTTATCTAGCGAAGCGAACCACAGATTCTTTCGTATATTGGAATTCTGCCAGCAACTTTGCATCCTGTTTCAACAAATACATCGAAACATGTTTTGAATCTTTATTTTATCCAAAGAAATAAATATGTTTTAAGTTTTAAAACATTTTACATCCCACATAGTCTGTAAAAATAAAAATAAGATTAATTCAGATTAACGAATATAAATTTAATATTGCTGCTGTTTTCAAACTGAAAATGGTTTTACACCTTTTGTTTTATATTTATTTACTTAAATATGTATATGAAGGTAAAAGTACCAGTAGTTGACCGTTTAAGAGAAAAATTCAACAAAAATAACGATTAACGTTTAGCATTAAAACTAATGATGAAGTGTATTCATAATGAATTAAATGTCATAATTAATATAAGAAAAATATTAAATTAATCACTTACCAAAAAAATATGTTCAATTTTTAACAACCATGTTAATGTTTCATTTTTTTTTTAGTAGTTGACCATGTGTAATTGAAGGGTTTCATTACAATCTTTCATCAGAGTTGCCTCAGAGCTTTCTGTAAGACCAATCTTGGTTGAATCAAGTGGTTTATACTTACATTCACTGACATCTTTAACAATTCTCTAAAGAAATTTAAAATAAAATTTACTACATAAGGTTTTGTTTTCTAATGGCCACTATGTCACCCCAATGACATATATGGAGAAATGTTAGTACATAAATCCGACAAAAGATGGTTTCACTTGTATGAACTCTACAATTTAGAGCAATCCCGCCTCTACGTTTCTTATTTTGGGCACTTTTATTGAAAAAAAGGTCAACTACTGGTACATGGTCAACTACCAGTACATTTACTTTAGTAGAAATATTCATCAAGTAAAGATATCCATCCTGTAGCCGAGTGTAAGCCGCTGTTGGGTTTTCATTCAGTCTATTACGGCTAATTGTTTTTAAATCAAATTGTGGATTAATAACAAAAGGAATGTATATTTGTGATGTTTTCGTAGCTAGCTAACTACCGTCTGTCTGTTCCTGAAAATAAGGCGTAAATAAATGTGTTAGATACATGTCGTTTCTAAACTCCACTCTTGAAACCTGTGCTGTAAGGATGCATTAAAAGCAGTCCTTATGACCTTTTTTGGAAATCTTTGGAAACCATTTGTGATGAAATCATATTATAAAAACAATTTTCGTATAGATTTATTTTACTTGTTTTAATCATTATAATCGATGGTTTTTTTTCAATTCATGTAACCCTCAACAAATACAAAAATGAGTATATGATTAGATCTCATTTAAAGACGACAGAGCAGGTCTCGGCCAAATCATGGTAATTGGAAAAATGAATTGACCACTTTTTGGAAGGGAAACATCATTTTACATTGGTTTTACGTTTAACAATTCTTACAAGCCACTTGATGTAAGCCATTATTATATCGACACTCCGTACGTATAATCCCGTATATGCGAAAATGAAAACTTACAGGAGTGCATTTCAAAGATTTATAGCGCAAGACACCATATAATGTATTCGAAAAAAACAGTTTTTACTGCCTCCTGAACAATTCCAATTTCGAGGGTTACATGAATTGGTCAAAACATCGTCGATATACAATATATTAATGTAAAATGTCTTTCCACAAACAATTGACAGCTGTAATTTAAGACATCGACTGAGGGTGCTTGATGGATTTTCAATATCAAATTTGAATTATTAAGGTTTTGTACACTTCCATGTATTTTGTCACTAACGACCCGGGTTTCGCCTTTCGGCATCTTCAGACATTCGAGCGCACGAATGGCGTCAGTTCGAAAGTGTACAAAATCTCAATAATTCAAAATCGACAGTTAGTTGTAAGATCGCATGGACATTGGTTATATTTGTAGCCAATTGTTTTGTTTGAAAGCAATAGTTTTCCATCTGTGAAACATGAAGTCATTTCAATTATTACAATCATATTTTTAAATAAAGAAATGTAAAAATACTTATAAAAATATATTTCTCGTGAACATTAGAAAGAAATCGATAACTACTGTAATTAATTGGCAATATCCCGTAATACCCCTAAATTTGCAGGGCGGGTATTTGGGAAGCGGGTCAATCTTAGAGGGTTGTTTCGCAAATGAACAAAGCCTACCCCAATGAAAAGGTAATACTGATTACCAACAAACTTGCTAGGTATGTGATACACAACATAAGCTGCGAACATTTTGTCCCTTTTAACTGAATTGTGAACACAGTGTGTCACAAAAATATACAATCGTTGTTAAATCCATCAAATGTGTTTTGTATATATATATACATATATATATCGACAGTGTTTTGCCAATTCATGTAACCCTCAAAATTGAAATTGTTCAGGAGAGAGTAAAGACTGTTTTTATCGAAACACTTATATGGTGAGTTGCCTTATGACTCTATGAAATGCACTCGTAACACACATACGGGATTATACGTAGGGAGTGTCGATATAATAGTAGCTTACATCAAGTGGCCGGGTTTGAATATTTAAACTTAAAACCAATGTAAAATGATGCTTCCCTTCGAGAAAGTGGTGAATTAATTTTTTTAATTTACATCATTTGGCCGAGACCTGCTTTGCCGTCTTTAAAATGAGATCCAATCAATAACTAATTTTCGTATTTTTTTGAGGGTTAAATCAATTGACAAAAACACTGTTGGTTTATTTTGTTTTATTAAACACCAAAAAACTTGCTTAAGACACGTGCTATGATCTTCTAACGTTTAATAAGCCAATTCAAAACAATAATTAATATTTACGTAATGAAATTCACGCATCATATTTTAAAATAATCTAAAGTTTTACTATTATTTGATATTTACATATTTGGAATCCCTAGTTTGTACTTATTCTAAAAAAATATTAATCAGCTAGAAAACTTAGATTTTGCTTTTCATTCTTCACATAGTTTAGTAGGCAAATAAATGTATTGATTAAAACAAATATAAGTTTTAACGATATTTGTGTCACTCTGTATGATAAAACACTTGCTGATTGCTGTTCACCGCAATGCGGTCTTCCTTTGAAAGTAATAATTTTCACAAATTTTACTATAATTAATTAAAGGTAAGCAACACAGCACCTTATTATCAATCATGTCATAGTAAACTAATTTCATCACACTTCATTCTTCTTCTGGCAACAAACGATATACTGTTTGAAATGGAACTAGCTACGTTGCAAACTAATCCCAACAAGATTAATTGTATTAAATAGCAAACCAATCTCAATTTACACATATTTTGAAGTAGTACTGTTTTACATACACTTGGGTCTCGTATAACACGGTCATATGGTTCCACAAAAACGTCGTGTTATACAAATCCGTACTATACGATGTTTGAAGTTCAAACAAAATTAGGGTATGCTTTCCAAAAAAAGTCTGTAAATATCCTTTATTTTTTTTAATTAACAATCGAAGAAATATACATTTACGTATGTATTGAAATAAACTTTAATAACATATAATAGATCATTCTATTTTAAAAAGTAAAACATAATTCATTTGTACTACTTCCACATATTACAAAATATGTGGATGTTGTACAAATGAATTGTGTTTTGTTTTTTAAAATATAATGTCTTTCCACCAAGAATTGACACCTTAAAAGTGAATAGATCATTCATTTATCATGGCTATCACTTACGATTCTATAATAATTCTATAGCATTGGCGTTAGCTGTAATGCCATGCATTTCAATTTTTTAAATTTACAATAAATAAATAAAAATAAATAAATATGTTCGACTCTTTTTTGAGATCGGTTGTGAGTTTTCATTATCGGAGGACTCAGAAGTATTTTTGGATACAAGCTTTAAAAATTTTGTAATAAGCAATCGTTTCTTTTAGCGTATAAATCTTTATGTATTTCGTGATAAAGGGACAAGATCTGTTGTAATTCCCTCTTGAACTTCAAATTTATTTCCATTATAGGATTGTTTTATATAAAAAAAAAATGCTGAAGCCGTGCTATATAAAGAAAGAGAAACTTACTCCATTAAATCAATAAATAATAATTTTTACGGTCGGAGAAGTAAATCCACCTTTTCTTTCATACACATCAAAACCTATTAAATATACATGATGTGCATACAGAAAACAGTTATGATTTGAAATATAATTAGATACTTTGCTCTTTGATATCTCGTGTTTCATTTTGTATTTAATTTAAGTATATTTTCAACAGGCACATCTGTCAGTGTGCGTCATGTCACGGGCTAGCCATCTAATTGCCGCGACCTTTCACACCCCTGTGTTCAAAAAATTCTTTTTTTACGTTTATTTTTATCCCTGTATGGGCAGTTTCATAAGTTGATTCTCAATTGATTCATCGAATTCTGTTCGAAAGTATGAATATCTGCGTTGTTTAAATTCTTTCCTATCTATCCGATACTAAAGAACCGGACGTAACATGAGCGATTAGTTAACCACTGGCCCATCCTTGTCCTATCCTTCTATCCTTACTCTCTCTGAAAAACAGTGGTTTAACGAGTAAAAAGTAGTTCTTTTAAATCAACTTCTGTTAAAATATGTTCCATAAGAAATCCATTGAGAACGAGAATAATAGCAAAAATCTATATCTATTGAATCATTATTCAAATATTCAAGTAATTTTGCAGTTGTTTAAAGAAATTCGACTTGTAAATATATAACGCTTTGTTACTGATTACATAGTTTTATTTCGTTTCAAATAAATGAAATCATTTCCTTGGTAATTTATCAAACATAATAGAAGGTGTTTTGGCCAATTGATGAAACCCTCAATATTGAAATTGTTGAAGAGTGTTTTTATCGAAAATATTATATCGTCGTTGTTCTGGAAGAAGACACTGACTGAAAAATTCTAGTATTGAGTAATCGGACTTTGAAGCTTGTGAAATGTTTAAAATGCTATACCTTTTTCATTTTGTTTTTTTGTACAAAAGTATAATTTATAAGAATAAGTGTGTTCTTCCATACGGTAGAGTTTGAAATAAGGAACATTTTGGTAACTCAATATATAATTTGTTCGATTTAGTGTTTTCTTCCTGAACAGCGATGATATGGTGAGTTGCGTTATGAATCTTTAAAATACACTCCTGTACATTATCATGTTTGCAGATTCAGGATTATACGTAGGGAGTGTCCATATGATAGTAGCATACATCAAGTGGCCGGGTCAGAATTTTTAAACTTAAAATCAATGTAAAATGATGTTTCCCTTCCAAAGAGTGGTCAATCTATTTTTTTAATTGCCATCATTTCGCCGAGACCTTCTTTGTCGTCTTTAAAATGAGATCCAATCATTAACTCATTTTCTTATTTTTTTAGGGTTACACCAGTTGGCCAAAACACAGTCGATATTATGTTTACCATTGATCGTTACTAAACAAGGCTAAATATGATTGAAAATAATATTACATACCATGACGTGAGAAATAGCCCTGTATTTTATATACAAGTAAAAACAGAACTTAAATTTGGATTATTGAGATTTTGTACACTTCCATGTATTTTGTCACTAACGACCCGGGTTTCGCCTTTCGGCATCTTCAGGCATTCGAGCACACGAATGGACTCGAACTGAGAGAAATCTCAATAATCCAAATTTAATATTGAAATTCCATCAAGCACCCTCAGTCGATGTCTTAAATTAAAAAACAGAACTATTGAGATAAACTCCCTTAGGAGAACAAATAGTATTTTCTTCACTTTTAAGGTGTTAACTGTCAATTCTTGGTGGAAAGACATTATATTTTAAAAAATAAAACACAATTCATTTGTACTACTTCCATATATTTATAATGATCAGGACCGGTTTAGCTCATCCGAAACCGGTCCTGATCATTATAAATATGTGGAAGTAGTACAAATGAATTGTGTTTTATTTAAAAAAAAAAAAAAACTATTTTCTTCATCGACATTTTATACCCGTTTCATTAATGTACACATATTTACCAACGCAAATTTAGTATACATTAAAAAAGTTTATTTCACTTGCACGAATTGATATTGGTTTTGGAGAGACATTTCAGGTAACTTTTGGCTATTCTGGTTAATTTGGATAATTACCTTTTTTGGTATTAGATTAATTGTTGTTGCAATTATTAATACGTCTCTCAATTTTATTGTAAAGTTCTCCCATTTTCCAATTTGGTTAGTACATATTTAGGAATCATTTTTACAACATATTATATTTTTCTTCAAAATTTATTTCTAATGTGATTTAATTTTTGATTACAGATGAGTAGTTATTTATTTGTAAGAGGAGGTAAATATTGTAATTGTAGACCGCTTAAGTTAATTTATGTATATTTTTTATTTGATTATCTAATGAAATTCTAGTCACTTCTAGCCATGATCAATCAGTTGATAATAATCACGATGAACGAAAACGGAAATGATCGTTATAAAAATATGGAATTTGTACAAAAAGAAAATGTGCTCTATTTTCATAAATTAGTATAATGCATTTCTTCAAACCTTAACACCTTAACCCGATGAACGCGCCGGACACGTTCACATGTAAAAGAATTTATCTCGTATTTCCGGCTAAAATTGAAGGGAACACTTGTGGATATATGCCTTAAAAAATTCTTTAGGTAAAAAAATTAGGCAAAAGATCATGAAAATGTCAAGTAGAATGCAAGGAAATATATTTTTGAAAAGAGCTCTCGATATTCAGTCTTTCGAATTTCAGTTTTGAACTGCCCTATGAATTACACATACTTATGCGACTACGTGCTTGTTTTTGTGCGTGTTGGCGGTGTATATAAATACTGGCCGTAGCCATTTTGCTTGTAAAGTTGTAGATTGAATATTTTTAAGCATATTCAGTTTATTCGGTTTATTTTAGCGAGAATGCAACGAGTTTAGTTTAATGGTGTATTTGAGATAACTACTAGATATGTCGGCGTCTGTTGCGCAGTCGGCAGCGTCGTGGGTTACGGCTACGGATATCTCGGGTTCAATTCCCAGTGCGGACAGTTTTCATAGATTGATATTTCAATCGATTTATGTATTTCTGTTCGTAGTCTGAGTGTTTGTGTTGTATATAACTCCCTCCTCACCCACCCATCCGATCCTCACGGGCGTAGAGAGAGCAATTAGTTAACCACTAATCCAGTAGCCCTGTCCTTCTATTCCTACTCTCTTCGAAAAAAAATGGAGTTTGAGCAACTGAGTAACAAGCAGTTCTCATAGAAAAATTCTGTTAAGTTACTTCCATTAGGAGACCATATGCTCTACATTGGGAGCGGACGTGGAAAAAATAGATATTTCAAATAATTCTCTATTGTTTACTGTTTAAATTGATGTGTTTTTAGCCATAGTGAGCGTTTTAACAGATCAGTTGACTGAAAATAAATTCGTGCAAAAACGGCGTGCGTTGTAAGGGTTCAAAGTGATCCGTTACGAGAGTTTACAGAAAAAACACATTTTCTAAAAATGTTATTGTAATTTTCAGATAAAAATTTTGCGGATATTTTTTTCAATTGTATTCTGTTTCTTTTCAGGTGATGTAATGGAACAGAAATGACATCTGGTGTGATCTTCAATTCCACATATCATCGCTGTATCTTGAGCCTGTCAAAATCGGCTGTCAACTGGTGTGCCAACAACCATGAGGCGCGTAAGCGCTCTCTTCTCCATCATGACACACGCGACAATGCTACGAATGACAACAGGTGAATAAGAAACTATATCAAATATCATTTCCAACAAAATGTAGTCCTCTGTGGTCTAGTGCAGTGTTTCCTAACCTCTGAACAACTGTGTACAGGTTAAAAAGGAGGAATATTTGACGGACCGCTAACGAAACTATATATTTATGTATAATAGTTACATATTTTGATTATTGGTTTTTCAATCTTATGTAATATTTTAACAAACACAGTATGGGTTAGCGGAGAGAACGGTTACATAATTCAATATTGCAAGGTTTTCAGGAGACAGTTTTTTCTATCTGTTGACATTTTTTCCTTTATTTTTAACAATAAAAACGGCAAGTATGTCACAAAACATTGGTAGAAATAAAAGAGTATCTGAACACATAAGTCTAACACATAAGGGTTATCCCCTCTGTTTAATGAATAATGTCATTTACTTCACATTTTTTGGGTATTTGACTTTTGTGCTTGGGCACTCATGGGAAGATTGCTAAATACATCCAATTTTCTTTTTGCACGGTCTGAGAAATCGAAATTTTTTTTTTGCTTTTATTCGGTTAGAGGATTACAAGTCTTATTAAATACAGTGTGGTTATAAAATCGAAATATGTGTAGAATAAAAAAAAACACTTCGGCCTCGTGTGAATATTGAAATCGTTTTTTTGCCATTTGGCAAATTTTAAGATGCAGTAGTTCATTACTCATGCATGACTTGTTATTTATTGGCAAATTTATGCTTCGATTTTATTCCCTCCGAATTTTATTTTTTAATGTCTTAAACGAGTAAGTTAAATCGCAAATCAAATTTATCTATTACTTTTTACTAAATATGTATCTTATCAAACTATTTTCACATATATATATGAATAAAAAATAAATTCCAATTATTTTTGAGCTCGAGATTTTTATATTTTGGGGGTACACATTGGGGGTATTTACAGATTAATGGCCGCGAACTCATAAATGAGTCCTGTGTCATACATTCCATTCTATTGAAAATAATACTGGGTTATAATCGAGTTTGATTTCAAATGTCAACGAGAGCTGGTGGTATTCTTATATTTTTACCACACAGTTTTGTAAAACTACCCCTAGATGGTACACGTTTACTTTTTCTCTCTCGTAGTATTGGTTATTATTACTTACAGATTGCGTAGTGATTTATTGAATGGGCGAAATGGCAATTTTTACTGTTCTTGAGTCATTATGATAACCGCGTCCTATCCCAAGGTGACTTGTAACATCTGCAACAGGGATGATATGAGAAACAGTGATTTTTTAGTAGATTTTCAAGTTTTTGTCACTACAACACATAAGAATGCAATCCAAAAATATAGAACCAATGCTCAAACGGTATTGATTTGTGCGGCAAAGTATCTGGAAAGCCATCAAATTAAATTTGGTTAAGATATATCAATTGGTTTACAAATCATAGTGAATTCAGTGAAATGACAGTTTTTTGCGAAAATGCGGATTTCTGTTCGTAGTCTTTGTGTTTGTGATGTGTAAAACTCCCTTCCACCCATCTTGATCCTCACGGGCGTAGCGAGAGCGATTAGCTAACCACTGGTCCTGGTCCTGACAACCACTGGTCCTGGTCCTATTCTTCTCTCCCTACTTTCTTTCGACTGTGTAAGAAGCAGTTCTCATAGAAAACATCTGTTAAAATACCTCCATTATGAGACCATATGCCTCCATTTTAGGAGCAGGCATTAAAAAAATTTAATACGATATCAGCTGATTATTTTGATAAATCATTATTTAATTTCACACGCCGAATTCCTCAACATGTATGTATTTATGATAAATTACAGTTCTAAAATATATATATACGCTTCTTTATTTCTGGGATTATCTGATTTTTCCAGACTGTTGCATCCTCTTTGTATCAATTATTAACCCGCTTAATCCGTTGCCACTGAAACCGACCAGCCTCTGAATAATTCAAGGCATAATTGTGTAGGTTTTACTGTTTTGCAACACGTTACTTAAATCGGGAGGATACCATCGCGCTGTCCAAAATATTCTGGCACAAAAAAAAACGTTGGATTATTATTATCATGATGTAAATTTCAGTAGGAAAAAAATACGTTTATTCATTTTACTCTCAGTGAATAATGTATCATTACAATGCGGATTATTTTGAATCGATAGTGAACTCTTAGCCTGGAGTATTTGGACTCCTTATCGTGTTTTATAACCATAAACATGTTGTTAATCATTTGTTCGTCATCTTTATTTAGAGCAATATGTCAAGATAAATGGAGAATCTTCGAAGTGCATTATTTGTTAGTGATTCGTACTAAATCTAATTAAATATTTGATTTTTTTAGTCTATTTATGAAATATGTCGTCAGTCTTAGAATTTCACGTTTTATTGATTGAATTTGGTAGAACTCCATTATATTATGTGAGAAAGCCAGACCAAAAGGAGGCTAAATGATTGGCTATCGGCATCCAGGATGAAATGGAAGGTCTCAATACAAACGCCACTTCGGTACTGGTTAACCTCTTTTTATTCAGATGAAGTGGTTTCAAAATAAAAATTACATTGTTGAGATAACATTTTCACTTTCGAAATATAATTTAAACAAATTTAAAACAAACTTATGAATTTTCATTTAAATTTAAACACAATTAACACAAAAAATGATTTTACATTTAACATTAAGTACAATTCAAAGCAACAAAACGAATTTAAAGCGAAGCGCGAAGCGGCGCGGCGACCGCTGGCAACTAGAAATTCGCTGACTGCAAATATCAAAATTCAAAAAAAAAATTATGTAGCTCCCCCCATTTCCTTAACGATTCCTTCATGACTGTTTTTGTCCAGGGTTGTAATTAGCTGGCCGGATAGCCACCGCTTCTCTTTAACGATTATATATCGGTCAGACCAACTTCTGTGTAAAAGCTGTACGAGGGCCGTTCTGGATTCTTCAAAAACCTAAGCTTAACAAAAAAAAATCGGAGCGTGTCATATGGTATAATATATCAAATTAATTGGTTACAGAAGAATAATGTAATATTATTTAAGATAACCATCTCAGCACAGTTTGAATATATTTAAGATCTGACGATGGCGTGAACTATATTATGTTTTTATTGTAGAATTGAAAACACAAACCAAATAACAAAAATAATGATTTACATATCTCTATTATAATTCGTTAACGTGTTACATAAGTAAATAGTTAGTTGCCACTAGGTTAGTTTCTAACGTGCCGGCGCCGCAGGTGCTTACTTCTCCGTACATTACAAAATCTTCACTGCACAGCACTACGTGCGAGAGTGGGTGAGAGGAAAGTTTATACATTACACAAATCAAAAAATAGATTGCAAAATCAATTTATGAAACTATAGGAATATGTGCTTGCGATTTTGAATGTTGGCGTGATTAAACCGTAGGACGGATGATATTGATGAGGATATCGGTAATGCAATCCAGAGTGGATACTACACGGTCGGAAAATGGAGAGAGACTGATGATCCTTTTTCTTTAATCTTCACTCGTTCTATTGCGTTTACAAATATCCCATTTGATGATTCTCACGCTTCTAGACGGTCTCCTTTTACAATCATGCATTCTTTGCACTCAGTAATAAGTGTCATTTTATGACAACTTTTATCTTTAAAAAATTTATAATTTTCACTGATCGAAATCAAAACATTCTCTCGGATATCATATTTCACAAATCCACGGCATCAGGTATCCCTAAAAAACTGTCCATACTGAAATTCAATATTAACAGGACTGGATATTGACCACTCGGTTACAAGCGCGGTTATTTTATATCGTATTATTTATGATATTGGTTTGATATTTTCCACGTTTTATACGTATTGATTAACGTTTTCTAACTCTTAAATAAAAATAATTATTTTATTTGCTAAGCACTCTCTAGCGACAGTAAGTGCCCATGTAATCCATGACACGACACACTTAATGACATACTATTCATAAAATAGTCGGTGCAACGTACCATTATTAATTTATGCTTCTATAGTATCAAATCAATTCCACCCCTATCAAGTGATTTAGCTTTTGACATTGGTGATTATTAACGGCATTGTACATCCTGTACACATTACATCAATTTTGATAATAGATTACTTCCAATGGCTTACTATTTTGAGTATACGTACTAGGGCATCCTATCCTGGACCCCTTTTCTGATCCCAGGATTTCGGGATTGACTTTTTTACTCCTGCGACAACCGTGTGTTCACGAGTTCGTTATTAAATTGTCAAAAAAAAAAATTCCATCCGTCTTTGCTCTGTTCAAAAACTCCCTTAATGGTTGGACAAAAGTCAGGTTTTCATGTTTGAAAAAGACCACCGGGCCGGATAAAGAGTTCAACTTTCTAAAAACTAGTAATTCAATTTTCAGAAAACAAAAAAATTCGGGCTATGTTAGGGTCACAAGTCGACTACTTGCGAATCCCGAAATCCCGGTATTGATATTGAGTCAATCCCTGGATTACTGGAGATTGACTTATCGCTCGGGATCTCGGTTCCCGGGATTGGAAACCCTAATACGTACAGGCCTAAAGGACGGATTACGTTACACATTACATATTACATGGACAAAATACTATGGTATATATTTATATTAATTTGACAAAGAAAAATATGATTGCGTATTTGAGTAACAATGATAGTTTGTCTATAAAATTATGTCTATTGATGTTGCTTTATTCAAATTATAATGATGTACATTGATGATGATGATTCGTAATTACGTCTGACATTTCAATTATCCATTCTTCCAATATGGTCGAACAAAGTTTTTTATTTGATAGCTGTTATTATTTTTCTAATATCAAAGTATGAAACAGTCAAAACGATAAAATTTTGTAATTTAAAAATAATTTTCATACCATAATATTTAAAAATCAATAAAACTTCATATCGTAACATCACAGTACATCTTCATAACATAACAGTAAAAATTCAGTAAATAAATGTTTATTTTACTCATTGACAAAAAATATACTCTTGGAGGCAACATTTTTGAACTGAAAATTCCGTAGGTAATAAGCAAATAAAAACATGTAATCTAAGGATGATGATCAGGACTCAATGTCGAGGCAGAAAGAAGAAATTGTTGTGAACAGTCACAAGATAATGAATTATCATTTTGTGGTTGAAATTAATAAAAAAACTATTTAACATCGACAGTGAGCAATTTGTAATTAAAAAATGTTTCAATTCTTCTAATAGAACATCATCTGGCAGATAAAATAGATTTTGATAATGTTGCTGACGATTTGGCTTAGAGCAAAGCAAGTTGTGTTAGTAAAATGTGTTAGTAACCAAACAAAGGTTGTGTTAGTAAAATTTGCTGACTGTCTTGTGCTAAATTAATGTACAATATATTTATGGATTGTACATCAATAATTTTCTATTTTTACTAGATTTTTGACATATTTCAAGAACAAGTATGAAGGACTTTACATTATTAATATTAAATTTAACAATTGTAAATGATAAATTGTGAAATTATAGTACATATTTTTCAAGAAATTATACTTATACACAAAAATTTTGTGTCTGCGGCGCAATATTATCTGCCGTGATAGTTTAAGATTTTAAAATAAATAATCACTAATCTTAAAGATACTCTTAATCCAACACTATTGTAAATATTAAATCATTTATGGCGGAATAATGCTGGGGGATGGCAAAACCCTTAATTATGCCACAAAATCAATCATATTTATCAGTTTTTTTATTTTTCAACAAAGTTTTCATTTAATTTAAGACATCGACTGAGGGTGCTTGATGGAATTTCAATATTAAATTTGGATTATTGAGATTTTGTACACTTCCATGTATTTTGTCACTAACGACCCGGGTTTCGCCTTTCGGCATCTTCAAACGAAAACGAACTAAACATTATTAAACAAATTGCCATTAATAATGGCTATGAGGCGTCTCTTATAGATAGTCTTGTATCAAAAAAACAACGTAAATTAGCAGAAAAGATGCTATATTTCGGGAACTTGTCTAAAGACATAGACCGCCCTAGAATCTGGCATAGAATAAGTTATTTAGGTTGCACAAGCTTTAAAATTAAAAAACAACTCGCTGATAGTGTTAGACCGGCGTTCTATTGCAAAAACTCTCTAGGCAAATTACTTATTAACAATAAAGATAGAGTAAACTTTAAGAACAAATCTGGTATTTATAAATTACAATGCAATGATTGCCAACATTTCTATGTGGGTAAAACCACACGTACATTAGATATAAGGGTATCAGAACATTTAGCTGCCTTTAGATTAAAAAAGAAACTTCGACATTCGCAAATCACTTGCTAATGGAGAACCATACGTTTAATGCGGATGATGGGGTTAAACTGTTGCATAAAAACATGGGGGATCATAAATTATTTTATCAGGAAATTTTTAGAAATTAATAGAGGCCAGTTATACTCCTTACCAATCTTGAATGAGCAGCTGAACCTTCCTAATTCTCCGCTATTATATCCGATACGTTGAAACACCTAACAGATTTCACTAAATGTGGAATGATTGTATATATTTACCCATTCGTCGAATTACATCCCGTCAAAACCCACAATACTATTATAATTGTAAAATCACTGGTATTTCTAAAAGAAGTTGAAAAGCGGCAATCGCCTTCGGCAATCGCCACTCTGGTAATATGGTGTTTACAAAATAAGGATTAGGACGATTTCCGAAATTTTTACTCAGGTATCGGTGTGGCTCTCAGACGTATAATGTATTGCCTCGTAAATGATATTTGTCGCATTTGTGTCTTCTATATAAGCGTTAGACACTGTTTGCTGTCTCTCAGTTCGAGTCCATTCGTGTGCTCGAATGCCTGAAGATGCCGAAAGGCGAAACCCGGGTCGTTAGTGACAAAATACATGGAAGTGTACAAAATCTCAATAATCCAAATTTAAAGTTTTCATTATTTAAAACGTGTCTATATTATAATATCGATTAAAAAAATTAAATGTAGGGAGGCGCGGAAAAAAATCTTTAAGGTAGGCGTTGTAGCATAAAGGTTGAAAATCACTGCTCTAGTCAATATTATATTTGTCGGCCCTGTCGTCTTCTGGTAAGAGGTTAATTGTAAAGATCGGATAGATTCTGGCAAGGTCAATATCAAATCAAGATTTTTTCATCGTTGTATTTCAGATCTTGGGCATGGGGCGTGTGTGGTTTCTTTTCTTCTCAAGTTGATCTCCACTGGAAAATTCCCATCCAGCTTGTTCCATGTGATTTAAAAAACTCTAAATATTTGTCTATCATTTACTGTAATCCCAAATATTTTTTAAATACTTTTTTTTCACTCTTATTTTCTCAATTATACATTTATCATTACTTTTCGATATTAATTTCTGCATTTTTAAACAACTCGTCACCTTGGGTAAACAAGGTTCTATCGGCAAAAACTGAAACTGTTCAGGAGAAGCAATTTTAGATTTCAGAAAATGTAACTTTTTAAATTAAATTATATATTCAGATTGAACCTTGATGCACTGTAACATTTCTTTGTTTTTCAGATAGAACATTTTTCTAATTTGAATTATGATGGATTGACGGACGATTTACAGGTTTTTTAATTGCAGATTTTTAATGCGAATAAAACTGCATTTAAAAGTGATTTTTCAAAAAAACGGCAGAAGGAACCTTGTTAACCTGAGGCGACGAACTGTCAAAAATTACGTATTATCAGTTAAATTATCTACGATAGATATTAGTCAATTTATGAAACTGTCTCTTCAATAATTCAAGCCCATAACCCCCGCAACTGAATAGGGCAAGCGCTCAAGAGTGTTAACTATTCGACCGGCAATATAACATGTAAACTTTCCACATACAGTATAACTATGGCACCTGCTCAAACGGATTGATAAAGTAAATTACATATTAAAAAAAAACAAGGTATAGGAGCGTCGTTTTACTTTTTGCTCAAAGCACTATGGTCGTGGTGTGATAAGGAATTGAAATAGGTACATTCTCCTGTTTGTCCTCAATATAAGCTTTTTTAGTATCTAATTTGCATTTAAAGTGTCAAATCTAAATCTTTGTTCCTTGGCTTGGAGTAGAGTAATTTACGCATCGCCATCTTTTTTATATTCAATGTTGACGTTGAAAAGAAGCAATAAAGAAGATTTTATCTTCAAAAACATATCGCTGAATAATCACTATTGCGTGAAAATGACACATGAGATCATTATAATATTACGGTTTTCGTCATTTTCGAACAATATTCATAATCAACGAAAATGTTTCAGATTAGAAAAAGGGGAAAATTTTTTTGTACTATTAACCTTTCTTGAAATTAATTTCGATGATAGAAATAAAGACGTTTAAAGAGTATACAAATGCCATATATCACTGTTTCTTAACCGGTGGTTCGTGAAGATTTTCTTAAATTTCCAAGTAATAAAATATCAAGCATACGGATGTTGCAAAATTGTTTGTTTTGAATAAAGAAACAATTCCAATGTTGATGGTCATTTTCAAAACATTTTTGAATTTTTTGGTGATTCGCGGATGTAAAAAGGTTAAGAAACAGTGTCATATATCGTCGTTGCTCTGGAAGAAGACACTAACTGAAAAATACTAGTTTTGAATAATTGGACATTGAAGTTTGTCAAATGTTTGAAATGTTATACCTTTTTCATTTTGTTTGTTTGTACAAAACCGTTTTTAAGAAAAGCATAATTTATAAAAATAAATCTCTTCCTCCATACGATAGAGTTTGAAATAAGAAACATTTTGGTATATCTAACTCGATATGTCATTTTTTAGATTCAGTGTTTTCTTCCTGAACATCGACGATATGATCAATTTGTAAAAGCAATTCATGTTAGTTTTTAAAAGTAAAAAATGTAATTTGACTTAGATTTTTGATAAAAATTCGTCTCTGAAAACGTGTATGAGTTTAAAGAAGTATGTTTCCTTATAATGGTTGAAAAGATAAAAACTATATGTAATGCATTGAAATATTAATGAAATCAACATTTTGTGTAGGTATTTATTAAAAAAAAACCTAATAAAACCACACTAAAAATACATTCGTAATATTTTATTTAATGGGTTATTGAAAAACCAACCTTACTATTTATTTGCAATTCTGTAAAATACAACTCCAGATATAATAAAATAATATTTTGGGCTATAATATGCGGGTTTCTTGGAAATGGTCAAAGGCATAATTTTATTGAAGCATCGCTTATTTCCACAAGTAATTCGTTATTATTTGCTTGTATAATATTATAATATACGTTGTGGCTTGGTGGGCAAAGATTCGGTATGTCAATATAACGAACAGGCTCATTCTACTAGGAATTGATTTATTTGCTCGTTGTGAGTAGGGATTGCAATGCTAGACGAATGTTTAATGTGAAATACCGGTATAATTATCGCCGATTGGGATTGCAATACCGGATTAATAATAACTCAATACAGGTACAGGTTGTCCTCAACTTACGACTGACATACGTCCCCGAACTTTGCTAGTAAGTCGAATTTATCACAAAATATTAAAATATTTTTTTTTTCGGTTCAGATCAGTTTAAGAGGCGTCAATTTCATTTGTGGAAATAAAGCAACTGCAACCAAAAATGGTACGGATACATTTAAACACATCAGATCGCGCTTTTCAAACGACAATCACGACAATCACGATACTATCGCACATTGCTGAAAAAATATTTGCCTTGTAAAACACGTGGTTGAAATAAGATTTGGCTGCAAGAATTGCGTTGAAATTAAAATTTGCTTTATAATGGTAGATGAAATAAGGTTATCCCAGCAAGAATTGCGTTAAAATTCCTTTCTGATAACAATATTGTTTTACTTCATCCACCCTTTTTTGTTGACGCGGTAATATAATAGTACAACTTATTAAATTTATTATTTTTTTAAATTATTGGTCGTAAATCGAAGACTACCTGTATTTCTATATATCAGAATATTCAATATCGGTGGTTTAAAAAAACTTTTCGCATAAAGATTATAATAATCGTTTCTTTGAATGAAATTATAACCTTTTAAATGACTAATATATCAATGTTGGAATCGGTCAATCTTGATCGGATCTTCGTGCAAAAAAGTCCGGCTACAGAAAAAGCCCTCTGAAATTTAACATTTTGTTCGAAGGATATTCATTAAATAATCGTACACTCATTTCAAATATTTAATCAAAATAACTTTAAATTGAATGTATGTTAATGCGTCGCAAAATTAATGTCAATACTGGTATTCTAGTTTTGAAAACCAGCATTGAAAAAACAGCCAAAGTACCGAGATCCCGGATTCGATTATAGCAACATTGCGAATCTTAGTTGTTGTGTAGCCCAAACCATACTTACAAACTTATTTATAATATCGTATCAAATATCCCATTTGGTTAATTACTTCAACTGATCTATGCAAAATCAATCTACCATTGATTAGCTCAAATATTATACTTCAATCCATACACTGTATTAACTTTGTTATCGTGAAACTGGGTTTTAATATAGATTATTAACTTACATGCTCCCAATTTTAATCTACGTAGCCGAAACCATAACCAAACAATTTTTGCTCTCAAAACTTGTTCTTTGCGTCAGTCATATAAGCACCGGTGTAAAAAAGTTGCCATTATCTTCGTTGGAAATGAAATTATGATTCGTGATATTGTCTTGAGAATGCGCAGACTTACGAGACTCACATTTCGTATGACGTTTTATATGTAGTATTCACTCATGTTTCCATGTGACGAGAATGGATGCAATGCAATTAATATCAACTGCATATAGGCAACTTTTTCATCAATATTTGGTTGACATGCATGCTAAAATTGTGAAGGAGCGATTATTATTTGTCAAAACGGAATCAAAAGAAGTTGCGTGTCGATGAATATAATTAATTCTGATAATGTGGGTATTGATAATCCATGAATCATCCTAAGAGTCATTTGTAAGCCAAGCCAACGTCTAAATAATTTATTATGAGCATCCGCTATCTCGGGCGGAGCCTGGTAAAAACAATCACGAATCCAAACATAAATAAATAACTCTAAACCAACAATTTCAGACATACGACACTTTTTCGATATAAAAATTGCTTTATAAAAAAATTAATCATAATTTGTATATTATTTTTCATTATTTAAATTCAGTCGCTATTGCTGTGCTACCACAAAAAATACTCCAATTGATCGTTTTTTCGAACATTTGTCAGCCCGTTCAGAAATACACACGACTTTATTAAGCCGCTGTTAAATGCTGTATCATCACGAATTTTATCTCGATTATGATAAATTTAAGTGCGACGACTTTCAATTACTATCGTATAAAAACCGATACTGCAAGCGTCGTCTTGTCGTTATAATGTTAGCTCATGTGTTTCAGCAGTCACCTACTGAGCACTTACGTACGTACTGCTAGGTAATGTGTTAATTTTGGTATCGTATTTTGCAACATGAATTTTTCTAATCTGCATGCAAGAAAACCCTTTATGAAGAAAGTTACAGTATTACCAACATTACTTGGAAGCCGACGAATTTGAAACTATAATTTTCAGTCTAGAATAAATTTATCCAATTAAAATTTTATGCAAAATAAATATCTTGTCTACTTTTAATAACCGCCGCTAAAATATCAGTTTTGGAATTTATTGAAACTTCAGTTCTGGTTGAGTATGGCAACAACAGTGACATCCCCACTTTCGTCCAAGTTAGATTGGTACATCTATAGTACAATATATAAGAGACTGAAAAAGGTGCTTTCCTGTATTCGTTGTATCGTTTATTTTTAGAGTCTTTTGAAAAACGAAGAATAAGGGTTCCACTATATGTCTTCAAAAATACTAAAAATATTAAAATTGCAATTGTGGCACGTCACGTGAGGCGTGTCAAGATATCGCATTATTTATTTCGCATTAGCTATCTTTGCCCAACAGTCTGACTAAACGTCTTTTCATTATTTCTCTGATAAATTATTCATATTGCGTGCTTAATGTCTTTTAGCCTCGATTAAGGCTTGCAAGCGTTTGCAACATTAATTTATCGCTATGTTTTTTTTTATTATTTTCTAATGAGCTAAAGAATTCCGCTAAATTTATTAGGTGAAAAAATATTTTGAATTGTTTTTTTAAGTACCAGTAGACACAGCTTGGACATCGCGTTATTATAGTTTCTTTTCTGCGTATATTTTCCGCAGTAATAATTTTTTTTTCCATTTCAATAGAAATAATTTTTTATATGATCTCGAATGCGACATGTAAGGCGTAAGGATTTAAGGCGTAGAAATGTTTTAAAAAAAAGCCGCGTAAATTGTAGAATTGTTTCCAAGATATATCCAGTAAATGGCACATAGAAAATTGGGAAATGTGTCCCAGAAGAACGACGTAAAAATAATAGATCAAGATAGATTGAAAGAAAATTTGGAGATAGTATATTTACTGTTTTTACAAAATGAGGAGCTCGGGATCAAAAATGACCAAATTCACTTTTTCCTTAACAGAAATAAACACACTTTTCATATAAAAACTTATCATCTTTACAAACTATTCACGAAACTGCTATTTTATATATTTCTTCTTATTTGAATCATTTAACATTGAAGAATGGTCTTAGTATGTAGTATTTTTAGCAATATTAAAAAAAAACACTTAAAACAAATGCAAGCATGATATTGGCTGATAAAGCATTTGGTCAATTATGATACAAAAACTCAACTGGATTTGATAGTTTTGATTTTATGTCCGTATTTTGATATTAAATTGTATGAACACTACGAGAATTTGAGTGACGTAAATACAATTCTGTTATTTTGAATTTGTCCTTCAATACTACAGCGAACTCTCGTTTATTCTCAAAATTGAGCATGTTTGATCCCAAGCTCCTCAAATATTATCTGACATTTAAAAAATATAATTAATTTTATTAATTATTTTACTTAACCCTTTTTAAGAAACCACGTCATAAAAGTAAAACACAAACCAAGATTTGGTTCTATATGACTTGAAAACTCGACAGTTATAAATAAAATGTTTTAGTATAAAGTCGATCGACGCTCGAATGAGGATCACGTATTTCGTAAACTTGCTTTTCGAAGGCTTGACTTGACACTGTACGAGAGAGCTTTCGAAACGGTCCTTCACTTATGTTTTGTTTCTGCAGTGCTCTGAGAGAAGCCTTCAAAAACACCGCACGGACGAAAACTTTATTATTTTATGTATTTTTTTTTTGGGTACCGCTTGTCCACTTCAATCAAGAAATGTTATTTCTCTCTTGGAATAATAAATGGGTCTATATTTCTTAAAGTCAGACTACGGCAATGGAAACAAGGAAATGTTTTATGTTTTAAGAAATTAGATATTTTTCTTTTGCCCTTTTGTTTGATTTTTAGCAGTGGCGTTTCAAATGTGTTACAGAAAACTGTTTTTTTTTTAATTGGATATCAAAATAAAGCCTATAAACATTAAATCCCTATTATAGCAAAGCTCGTAGCAACAATGCAAATATTTCGTCATTGTGAATATGTTGGGAAAAAAAATCAAAAAACCTATTAAGTTGGTAGTTAAGTTATTTTAGTGAAAATAACAAATGGCATTGTGATCCAACGAGTGATCGTTCGATAGAACTGTTAGTAAGAGCATCTGTGCGATGTAAACAATCGTATTTTTATTGATTGAATTGGCATTTACTTGGTAGAACTCCATTATAATAAGATAAATAGCAAAGCATTCATTTCTACAAAATTTTATTGGGTAGTTGATAGCTGGTTCGGCTTAACACCATCATAAGCATCGGTACGCTTACATTTGTGTGACAAAGGCCTCAGGCTTCAGCTTTTAGAACAACTTCAAATTAATAGATACAACCATGACAATAATCTCCTTAATGACCAAATAGACATTAATCCATCACCCTTACTTAAACCATTACAATAAAGCACGTGCAATTACGTTTATTTAATAAAATACCAATTCATTTATTTTAACGCGTAATTAATAACACCACGTAAGCTCCTTTTCTAAAAACACAAATACCTTAAATTCAAATTAGATTTTGTACACTTCCATGTATTTTGTCACTAACGACCTGGGTTTCACCTTTCGGCATCTTCAGGCATTCGAGCACACGAATGGACTCGAACTGACAGACAGTAAACAGTGTCTAACGTTTATATAGAAGATACAAAATACGACAAATATTATTTACGAGGTCAGATATTATACGTCTGAGAGCCACACTGATACCTGAGTTAAAATTTCGAGAATCGCCTTAATCCTTATTTTGTAAACACCACATTTACAGAGTGACGAATTGTCGCTTTCCAACTTCTTATGGAATTACCAGTGATTTTACAATTATAATAGTATTGTGGGTTTCGACGGGATGCAATTCGACGAAAGGGTAAATATATACAATCATTCCACGTTTAGTGACATCTGTTAGGTGTTTCAACGTATAGGATATAATAACGGAGAATTAGGAAAGTTTAGCTGCTCATTCAGAATTGGCAAGGAATTTAAATGGGCTCTATTGATTTCCATGATATTGAAATTCCATTAAGCACCCTCAGTCGATGTCTTAAATTATACAAAAACCTTAAATGATTTAATTTTAAATAAAAATTATGATGTTTGAATACTTGAGATGATGTAATATTGTCTATATCTTCTAAACAGTATAAATAGCTAAGCTAAAATAAGTTTAAGTATAGTTCCGACGACGGCATTCAAGCCGAAATATCTATAAAGTACCTAATAAAATTTTGTAGAAGTACATCTTATTCATCATATTTTTGATCCTGTCTCACCGCCGTTGGGTAAAATACTGATATCACTGCACTAACAATTCTGATCAGCAAAATTCGCATTTCTGATTTTTTCTTACTTCATTTCAGAATTCCTTCAATTAATTAATGTAAAGATTCATTCGCTATTCTGAAGATTTTATTAATTTGGTATTTTCTATTTTAGATTTGACTTGCAGTTGTGATATTCTGATTTTTAATCAAGACATACAGCTTGTGACAAGCCAAACAGTTATACTTGTTTATTAGATTCCCATAGAAAATTATTATTCTGGAAAACGTTTCGTATTATTCCAGGTACCAAAGCTCATCAAACTATTATAGTTTCAGACTAATAATGGTTTTTTTTATAAATTATTTTGTAAAGAGTATGTCAAAAAGCTGCTCTTTGTACATGTATTTTCAGAAGCACTCACATTTCATTTATTTCCATATTATATGAAGTATATAATGGACGTAATGTATAATGGAAGTATATTATGAATCTAACCTTTCAATCATAGACTTTGGAATACTTAACCTTTCACTTTTTAGGTGTTAACTGTGAATTATTGGTTGTCAATTCAATTGTTGAAAGGCATTATAGTTTGTTGGGTTCCGTGGCGCAGTTGGTAGCGTCGTTGGTTACGGTTACGGAGGTCTCCGATTCAATTCCCAGTGCGGACGGTTTTCATAAATTGATTTTTCAATCGATTTATGGATTTCTGTTCGTAGTCTGAGTCTTTATGATGTCTAAAAAACCCCCTCCCACCCAAACGGTCTTCACAGGGCGTAGCGAGAACGATTAGCTAACCACTAGTCCTGTGCTACCTCTATTCTTCTATCCCTGCTCCCTTTGAAAAAAGAGAGGTTGAGCAACTCAGTAACAAGCAGTTCTCATAAAAAAATCTGTTAAGATACCTCCATTAGGAGACCATATGCTCCACATATAAAAATAAAGCACAATTTTTTTCTACTACTTCCTCATGTTTATAATTATCAGGACCGGTTTCGCTCATCATGAGCATTATTAACTGATCTTTGTCAAAAATTCATTTGAAATATAAAAAATCTCTAAATTTAAATCACCTCTCCTGCATAATTGGCAAAAGTACACATATCAGGTTTTGCCATATGAATACCGAATTATGGTAAGTAGTTATTAAATTGAAAATAATACGATATGTGATTTTAATAATTCCCAAAACTTTTTACCTTTGTAGCCACGATTAAAAAATCAATAAATTGGCATGACTGTTAAATGGGTTGTGTATCACTTTTTTTACAACTATCCTATATTTAACAAACGAAATTGATATGTTATCAATACGTCAAAGCGCTCACCCGGGTTGGCTTCTGATGCCTGAGTGCTTTCCTATATAATAGAAGCACTTCCCACCTCTCCGTGACAATGGTAGAATATTGAATGATTCCTTTATTTTGTAGAGATCTAGAGCAGAGATTGGCAAACTGAGGTCCGATGCCTATTTTGATTTCGGCCCAAGCAATAGTTTTCACAACGTTTTCTGGATCTTTGATGCAAGTTCAGAAAACATTCTCATGTTTCAGAACCCATTTGAATATAATTTAGAAGCTTCCGTCTTATCTTCAATTATAAGTGGTGAAATTATTTGATAACAAGTAAATTTCCTTAAAAGAATTTGAAAGATGTTTTTCAGGTAATATCTATGGACATTTGCAATCATTTTCTCGGGGATTAATATCTGTATGTCGTAGTAACTAAAACGAAAACATTAAATAATTACGTACAGTATACTCCCCGATAACACGGTAGATAGGAGGCAAACTATCTCAGAACGGCCTATTGGGGTTACCATGTTTATGCAAAATCGGAGAAAAAAAGACTAAACCTCTTTTAACTAAGTATGTAGAATAACCTATATTAATTTTCTCGAGTTTTTTTTCTGGCCCATGGAGGCTAATTTCTTTATGATTTGGCCCGTAACAAAAAATGTTTACCGAGCCCTGGTCTAGAGTGAAATAAAGGGAGTAAGACTACACAATAGACTGACAGGTGAAAACGCTCCGTCGAAGGAAATAAAAGCGCCATGGTGGAAAATGATTACATTCTTCTATCAGGATTTCTCTTCATCAATGTGGGATTATTTTATTGGGTTGTGTCATAAATACTTTAAGCTACAAGTAACTAGAAAGTCATTGTTTCTGATAAACAAGTATTAAATTGCTTTGTCGAAATTTTGGGACTCGTTTGAGAGTACAAGAATATGAGAAAACCCGGTCGAAGAAGGGCGAATTATTGGTTATCAGCATCCAGGATGCGCAGTTGCTTTCTAATTTCGGCTTATAGTCGCAGCCAGGAAATTGGCTTACTACAATTGCCGTATTAAAAGCGTTCCATAACTTCAAAGAAAAGAAACAAATTTTCACAAAAAAAGGTCACGGCGTGTCAAATAATTACTCTTGCACTTGTTGCGAGAAGTCCCATGAACATCGTCCAGCCCTCGGAAATCACAGAAAAGTTATGTTGATTAAATTTGGATTATTGAGATTTTGTACACTTCCATGTATTTTGTCACTAACGACCCGGGTTTCGCCTTTCGGCATCTTCAGGCATTCGAGCACACGAATGGACTCGAACTGACAGACAGTAAACAGTGACTAACGTTTATATAGAAGATACAAATATTATTTACGAGGTAAGATATTATACGTCTGAGAGCCACACTGATACCTGAGTTAAAATTTCGAGAATCGCCTTAATCCTTATTTTGTAAACACCACATTTACAGAGTGACGAATTGCAGCTTTCCAACTTCTTATTGAATTACCAGTGATTTTACAATTATAATAGCATTGTGGGTTTCGACGGGATGCAATTCGACGGGATGCAATTCGACGAAAGAGTAAATATATACAATCATTCCACGTTTAGTGACATCTGTTAGGTGTTTCAACGTATAGGATATAATAACGGAGAATTAGGAAGGTTCAGCTGCTCATTCAGAATTGGCAAGGAATTTAACTGGGCTCTATTGATTTCCAAAATTTCTTGATAAAATAATTTATGATCCCCCATGTTTTTAAGCAACAGTTTAACCCCATCATCCGCATTAAACGTATGGTTCTCCATTAGCAAGTGATTTGCGAATGTCGCATGTAAACATTATTAAACAAATTGCCATTAATAATGGCTATGAGGCGTCTCTGTATGCAGGAATCTAGTATGCAGGAAGTTAAATTATAAATACTAAAAAGAGTTTATGAAAATGTCTTTAGGAATCGGAGTTCCACTCACTTTCCATAAAACGCTGTGAGCTCTTTGAATGCCTTGTAATTTGTCATTGCTGCAACGAAGTCGGGCATGACCGACAGGGCTGACAGATTCAACTGATTCAAATGCAAATTTTCCCGTTCGTTGTCCATGTTTGGACGCTTCCAATGCATCCTGAATTTTCATCACACATCCTTAACGCGTTTACATTATATTGAACTATCTAAAAACCGGCCAATCTGCAAGAGCTTTTCAGCTAAGTGACCATTAATGAATTGGCTAGTCAAGAAAAATCAGAAGTCAATACTTTGGTTATTTATATTCGCCATATCATTTTCGAAAAGAATCTGTAAGTGTGCCTGCCCTTGGAAGCATTTTCTCTTTGATTATGCCAAAGACGCATTGCAGTTTTTATTTCCACACTACAAGATTATTAGGAGTGTGAAGATCTAGTTGAGAAGGAGGCAGTAAGGCATTCCTCCCAACCTGAGACTCGACACCCTTATGCAGCATCACTGTTGCCTTACTTGAATGTGTAAGTCTCTTAAAATGGCTTATGATACCATTCACATGGGAATCGCTGGCTACACCACTACTAAATACATGGTACAAAGGATGTAACCTTCTGTTCAGAAAAACTTTCTAAGCGAACAACGCTGTACGTTGATAGCCCTATCCAAAACATATACAACTAATTCTACAGATGCATTACCGTTCCTGGCTAGTATAATTCCGTTCGAAATCTACTTACAGTGTTTGTATATAAATATCATCGTTGTTCTGGAAGAAAACACTAAATCGCAAAAATGACATATTGAGTTAGTTTTACCAAAATGTTCCTTAATTATAATTCTACCGAATGGAAGAACGCACTTTTTTATAAATTATACTTTCACTTAAAAACAATTTTGTACAAACAGACTAAATGAAAAAGATATAGTATTTGTAACCAGTATTCAGTTAGTGTCTTCTTCCAGAAAAACGATGATATATTATATTTTTGAGACTTATTTTATAAATTTTTGAAACGTTCAAATGTTGACCTTCCCGCGTGGTGATTTAAAAAATCTGGCAACCCAGGTCCTACCACATTTTTCGTACTCTCCGGACCAAGTTCTATAAGATTGTTACATCTTTATAATTTTACTAAATGCATTGAACGATAAAACACTTCATTTAGATGATAACATGAAATAATTTAAGAATATTTTTCATTTAAAATTAAAGATTTTTTTAAATGAAAATAAATTAATGAATTGTTTGAATTATTAAGATTATAGTATTGATGAAAATTTTTAAAAAATTAATCGCAGCAAGGATAAAAAACTTCTGCATCCAACACAATCTTAATACTTCTATAAACGAATTTCTTTGTAAATTTTACATCGGTCACTGTATAAAACAAACCTTTTTATACGATTTTATTTTTGACACCAAATCTCGGTGACTTACAATAAACTAAAAAATAGTCACGGCGTAAAGCAGTTAAAAACATATCTAAAAAAAAGCTGTCAACTCTTTGCTAGATAGTCTTTAACTTTACTATTTCCATGAAAATAAAAATTCAGTAGTGTAAACAAATAATCTGAAAATGTATTTATTAAAAATAAATATTTTTCGACGTTTCATGAGGTAAATGATTAAAAATTTTCGTGAAATTGGAAAAAAAACCTACTCTATCTTCTTAAGACCGGAAAATATCACTATCAAAATATTGCAATGAATTCATAATTTTGATATAAAATTAAAATTGATAACTTTGTTACTCCACTGGTTTTATCACTAACGTGACACGTTTCGCCTATTTAAGAAGCATCTTCAGACTAACCATATCGTAAGGCTATTTATTTGTAAGGTAAACAATGATTCTAATTCTTAAATTTAAAATGAAGGGTTGGGTGGGTTTCATTCCATTATAATGGACGTGGGGAAGGGGTTTTGATGCCCTACGGTACTCAACGTTTTACCCACCACCACCCACTACGGCTCCACACTCTTACAGAGTGTATTCCGCAGCGTAAAAACGTTATGCCTGTTTCAAATGTTTGCCAGGAATGTCCGAGGAAATTCCTCAAGACTTGGTTGCATGCACTCTAGTGTGCAGGAGGTTATGTTTAAAATAAGTGTTAAAAAAAAAGAAAAGGAAAAACAAGGGGCTTAATGTGTTAAGGAATTGCGTTCCAATCGCTTTCCATAGGACGCTGTAAACTCTTTAAATGCCTTGTAATTTGTCAGAGATGCAACCAAGTCGGCATGACCGACGGGGCCAACAAATCCGACTGATAGTCGTATCGTCTTGAGCAATTTTTCCCGTTCGTTGTTCATGTCTGGACATTCCCAAAGGGTGTGATCAGCATCCTGTATCATATTGTCACATTTACATAGTGGACTATCTACCAACCGGCCAAGCTGGAAGAGCTTGGAAGTGAAGTGACCATGGCCAGTTACGAATTGGCTGGTCCAGAAATCAGGAGTCAAAACTTTGGCTATCTCCATTCACCACTTTATTTTCGGAAAAAAATTATAAGTATGCCTGCCCTTAGAAGAGTTATCCCATTGATTCTGCCATATCCGCATTGCAGCATCCATTGCTACACTACGAGATGCAATTTTATGAACATTAGAAATGTATGGATTTAGTCGAGGAGGAGGCAGTAAAGGAATCCCCCCATCTCAGATTCGAAACCCTTATGTAGCATGACTGTTGCGCCTCTTACTTGAATATGTAGATCTAGCGGAAGTATACCAGCCAGGACTGGCAATGTATCTGTCGAAGTAGTTCTGTATGCTTTGGTTAGGGCTATCAACGCACTACGTTGGCCGCTTAGAAGGATTTTCTGGATGAACAGAAAGTCACATCGCTTGTACCATGTACGAGCGGCGTAGCCGGCAATTCCCATGTAAATGGATTCATAAGCGATTTTAAGAGCACTAGCTCTCAGGCCCCAGTTACTACCAGCTAAACGGGAGATTTGGTAGAAAGCAGTGGTAGCCTTGCTTACCGATGTTTTGGCATGGTATGCAAATGAAAGTCTGTCATCCAGAATTATTCCAATGTAAGTGACCCTTTCAGAAAATTTTATCGTGGTACTTCCCATGCGGATAGTGGGAGGCCTTTGTCTATTTAGTGCAACACCACCCTTAAGGAGGATAGATTCAGTTTTCCTGGGAGAAAACGACAGCTTATTGGTGACACCTCAAGCTGAAATGGATGAAAGTGCCTCTTTTGCTGTTTTTTCTAAGGCTGCGCGACTGTTCGCACTTACCAGGAGTAAGGCATCATCTGCGTAAGCAAATGTTGCAGTTAGGTGGAAGAAAGATCAATAGAAGATCATCGAATAAAATATTCCATAACAAAGGGCCAAGAACGGAGTCCTGTGGACAGCCCATTGTGGTGTTCCGTTTTAATATAGTTTGACCATTTTCATAAAGAACCGATCTGCCATTGAATTAGATTAGAGCATATATATTTCCAGGGATTAATCTCAGTCTAAGTTTCAGCAGAATAAGTGGCCAAGAATCACTGTCAAAAGCTCCAGCAATATACAAAAATATGCCCAGAACATATTTGTTCGGAGAAGATTTTGGAGTGGCAAGGACAGTGCGGATTGCATCTTCTGTAGACTTGCCTGGTCTGAACCCAAATTGGGGAGGGGGTATCATTACACGTTTTTTTTAACCATATCCGCTACCTATTCGAAGCATATGACGACCATCATGCGATTCCGCCAAGCTTCTCTGTCACCCGCCAATCTCCTCGCTTCCTCTCAGGTCATCCCAGCGTCCCGTAGCTTCACC
Source organism: Himalopsyche phryganea (assembly GCA_022494535.1). Classification (NCBI taxonomy): domain Eukaryota; kingdom Metazoa; phylum Arthropoda; class Insecta; order Trichoptera; family Rhyacophilidae; genus Himalopsyche; species Himalopsyche phryganea. Next base: position 978,350 of record JAGVSL010000134.1, on the reverse strand, counting down.
GAATTCATCCTATGGATGGTCATCAGTGGCCTTCCAGGGCGACGGAATCCATCTGGTTGGTAGAAGAGACAGGCAGGATTCAGGCTCCTCTGTGGCATCCGCAGCACGTATCCAAGCCAGGTCCATCGTCGCTTTTTTATTTTGAACGTAATAAGAGGCTAGTTCGTCCGCTCTCTTCCTCCGAGTTCCTGACAAAATCAAACCACCGTACCCCTAGTATTCGCCGCAAACATCTGTTTTCAAAGCACAGTATACGGTTACCTTGTGCCTCAGTGAGGTGCCATGACTCGCAACCGTAAAGCAGCACCGTCAGAATGCACGCGTTGAATAAGTGGCACTTGTTTCTGACCGAGTACAACCGTGAGGCCTAGACTTTCCTCATTGAGTTAAAGGTATAAAAAGTTAAACCATAACACTACTAATTACAAGTTAATAAAAAGTGTTTGGAGATGAAAATTCCAAGGGAAATAAATTTAATAGTGGCGAGCCACCTGTTTTATTTAAAGTGTTATTTACTAATAATTTACACTTATTGTTTTTATTAATTTAATTAGAATCGTTGTTTACCTTAGAAATAAATGACCTTGAGATATGGTTAGCTTAAAAAGGTTAAACATGTCACGTTAGTGATAAAGAATCCATAGAACATTTACAATTTATTCATTTCATTAAAATGCTGTTAACCTTGTTTATCCAGTATCTCTATTATTTTCTCGTTTTGTGATGGGTGATACAATCACTTCATTTATAAAAAAAAGTTTTTTTAAGCGTGGAGTTTATTTCCCGCTTTTAAGTTGAGTGATTTTCTCCCTTTGGAGCGTAATGTCGAAAGCTTTTGCAGCTTTCGGGGATAAGCCCGCGATTCCGCTTTGGCAGGTCGACAATGTCTCAATTAATTGCCTTTGAAGTCAAAACCTCGAAACCTCGACACGGAAATTCTATTCAATCAGTGTTGAATCAGGAATTTTAAAAGTCACATTAGAAAGTCAAAGGCTATTTGGGAGGCTGTTACTGGCTAGCCCTGAAATATTACTTTTTGGAAGCAGTTTATTAATTTATAATATTATATTAAATTTTTGTAAGTGCTTCAATACCTTCGTTGAAATTAAATTAAATATAAACTTCATATTACAATCAAATTTGTTTTTAACATGCACGCGGATGAAAAATAATCTCTATCGATTGATTGAATTGTCATTCCGTTATAATAAAGTTAGACACTCCATTATTGCAGGAATTATGTATAATGTTGGTTTTTTAGCATCTCGCCTTCATCATAACATGTTCTAGATATTAGTTTTAGTTTAAGCTTATAACATTATCACAAAATTCTTGTCATATTTTTGTATAATATTTAAAATCTCTATCAATGTTTTACGTATAGTCACAGTTTATGCTGATAAACTATCGTTCTGAATTAAATGGGTTAAATAAACAATTGTGGCTTTAAAAATTGACTTAGTTACGAATAAACAATATGTACGTAAAAATAATATCAGGAAAGTCTCGTTGGTTTAATTATTTTGGGCTAATTTATCTGTGCAAGAGAATATTAATATCTATTGTACTAGGCACGTGTTAAATTTATTAATGCGCTAGGTTGTTTTGGCGAATTAATAATAAATTAATTTAATATAGATTAAAAGCTACACGGGTTTTCGTAAAAAAATTATATGTATGCTATAAAGCATATAAAATTTGTATCGACATAAAATTTGAAATAATTTATTGACTACACTGATAATTTTGGATTTTCTGTTGTTTATTTTGTGTTCAGAAAAATATTTTAAGAAACTAGCAAATTCATTGAAATATAAAATAGTATAATGCTGCAATGAAGTAAATTATAATGACTGCAAACAAGTTGATATATTTATTAATGATGTCATTACGCTAAGGAAATTTCGTTGAACAAAGACAATTTGACGATTGAAATAAATATCTTTGTTTAAAAAGCTATAATATTGACGTACTTAAGGATATCTTGCGTTATCAAACTCGGTGTGGTATTTTTCCGGTCTCAACATTTATTTCATATTGATTTTGATTTTAGTTTTTAATATTTTTAGTAGATAATTGTTAGTTATAAGAAGACTAGTTATTATACACGATACCTGATAGTGAAAGTATATAAATAACAAATTGATTAAAAGAAAAATTAACAAAGCCAAGTATAAGTACATCAATTATTGTTTTGTTTACAAAATGCCAAAATATGTAGTGGCGTGGCATGTGGGAACATTTTACTGAGGTGTACGTCACATTTTAGCCCTTTGCACTCCTTAATTAAATAAAAGGTTTTAATATTATTCGAATTTTATTGATAGGCGATATACATCCAATAGTTAATTAATATTATTTCATGATTACTAAGTGGTAAGGTATCAAATAAAAAAATGTAGCATTTCAAAGTGTGATATTTTTCAAAACATTCCCCTGGGTAAAGGCCAGGATTCCTCTCACAAGAGACTCTTTTTTCCCTCCTGGAAACTTCCTGATGGAAAATATCATACATTTTTTTTTTTGCGAAAATATGAAATGGATGCGTGCATTCAAGCGCTAATCAGTGTTACCTGTAGAAAGTCGCTGATGTATATAATGTTTCATAAATTTGCTTATTTATTACTTGAGAAGGTCCAAATCGAAGAGAGGCGAATGTTTGGTTATCAACGTCCGGGAGGTCTGGGATCTCAAGCAAACACCATTTCAAATCCAGTTCATCTCTTATTTAATTATCGAAGATGCGGTGGTTTATTACACAAAATATCAGTAACACATAAAATTGAGTCTACATTTACATTTACATAACACATGAGTTTACCTTTAAGTTATAATGTAATTGACACAACAACGACTTTAAATTAAGTCCAATTTCAAAACAAACAAACACAATTTATAATTACTCGCGACGTCGGCCAGCTCCGAGAGCCGACTCCTACCAAAATAAAAATTAAACCTCAACCACTGTAGGCTCCTCTGCTAGTTGTCTACAATAGACCCGTCCGCTGGACGCTTTCTAATTTTCAGCTATAGTCCTAAGGCAACCGATTGCTTTCAACGACAATAACTCGGTTTGACTACCAAGAATTATTGCCATTAACTCTCTGCGCTGTCAGTTATGGACCCTAATAAAACTAAAACTTAACAAACCAAACCAGGGTGTGTCATACTATTATACGGATATACAGGATACTTCACTTAAGCTGAGTGGCTGAGCAAGTCTGATTTATCTTTTTGTTAAGCTCAATAGCACATGTTTAAAAGATGTTTTCCATGCAGCTCTGCATTGTGAGAATAACATGATGAGTAGATTCGTTTTATTAACTGATCGCTGCTGCGCTATCGAAGGCTACATACAACGAGTTGCTAACATACATATTTTATAATTATTGTGATTTTTTGTTATTTATTGTTATTTTAGTGCAGTGGTGCTAAACCTATTTGAAAAAGGGGCCAGTTTATCTATTTTCTAATTTTTCACGGGCAGCAGAGGGTAAAAGTGTTAATGATATATTATTCTAGACGAGATATGCATTTTATTATTTTTAATTTAGTAGTCACAATACTTTACTACGTCATATTACTTGTTATTTTGGGCAGCAAAAATGCTATTTTGCGGGCCGCGGTTTGTGCATTGCTGCTTTAGTGTTCACTAAATGATTAATATTATAATGGCCTTAAATAAAAATTTCAAATCATGTAAAAAAATATGTCAACATTAATTTTTTACAAATATATTGTCTAAATAAAAATGGGGGCAATACGCATGGCTGTCTCCGTGCCATAATACAGCACACGCATTCAGTATATAGCACACAAGTTGAAAAAATGTTAAGGCGCAATGATTTTTTTTATTAGATAAGAAATAAAAGTTATGAAGGTTTTTAATGTTCTCTATTGGCAAATACTTTCGTACGTAGATATTGCAATAACAGACGATTATTATATATTAAAACCTTTCCGTATCCATGATGTAACAATGCAGTACTTCGGCCTTTAAACCTTTAAATTATCTGCGAAATAGGTCATACAAAAAATTTTAAATTTTGCTATTTGTAAATAAAATAGTTCTACATATAATTAAAAATACATTACAGTTTACGTCTTTTTTGTATAATTAATCGTAATTTGAAAACCTTGTCAATTTTATCATTGAAAAATACAAAATTATAGAATAGTATAGTAACAATCCGAGATGCATGACGTACTGTATGCAACCTTTTTATTTCAAATAACACCGAGATACGTCTCGAGCTGAATTGAGAAAAATTGCAATTCTTGCGTTTTTCGATAATTTCGCATAGTTTGATATGTATTTCAAGTTTTACACACATAATATGACGTAAAATAATTACTTAATACTACATAAAACCATATTTCAATTTTTGAAATTGTCATTTCGCTTTCTAAATGCGTTTATATGACAAAACCCACACGGTAACGAAATGTGACTGCATGAGATCTCAAGGGATTTATTTAGCATGAAAATGGAAAGATTAAATGCCGCATTGTGAATATCAATATCGCGTATGACAATGGCTTAGTTCCATAGTGATACAACTAGAAATTTGTAGTTTTGAGATATGGGCGATCAATATTTTGACTCATCTAAACTGACTCGTAAAAAGTGATGTATTACTTTTTAATTCACATAGGTCGTCAATAGTTTGTAGTTTTAGGATTAATGGCTGTTTGCTACGCCACGATTCACAAAAATATATTTCCACAATACGATATTTTGCTATGCATGTATATGAAACTGAGAAATTATTTAAATTATGCTGATTTCCATACGTAAATATCTGTCTTTTGAGAGAAATCCTGTACAATTTAAAAGCTGTACTTTTGTGGAACTGTAGAAGAGCGATGTTCGAATAGAATGGTTAACTTAACTCAAAATATAATTTTTTTGACTTATCGTCGTATGGAACTGGGCCATTGATGTGTTTTAAAGAAAATCAATTGCATTGATTATTTTATAATACCAATATACCGGTATTTTCCATTGTTAACGCAGTTATTTCAGTGTGACAAAAAACAGTCGAAATACCGGAATCCCGGCTTCGTATAACCGGTATTGCAATCGGTAGTCGTAAGGTACAAACGAGCACCTAAATATTCTCAGTCTTGCATAAAAATGTTTTTGTCGTAACATAGCCCCGTATAGTTACCAATTCAACACAAACACTCTATTTTTGTATACTAAAGGTCTATTATTGTTACTTTGACGTTAAATGACGGGACATGACACAGTTTGTTTATATTATTATGTAAAAATTCTTAAATTTTTTATTTTATTTAATATCTTGTCAGTTAATTCTTATATATACAATGAAAAAATTTACAATGTAAACTATCTACAACAAATTTTAACGTACAAGTGAAATGAATAAACTTACTGTTAGCAGGAATATAGAGGTTAATTTACAGTGAAAGAGTATTAGTTGCATGAAAGCTAATCGAAATAATAAACAATTCAAATTATGTATTTTTGCGATGTGTTGCGATTTATAAATGTTTTTTTGCCGCACATCACATGTCGTTTCATCAGCTAGATATTATGACAACAGTAAAGTACAATATAACTTGCAATATAAGATTGCTTTGGTCGTAAACATTTTTATGTTTCGATTCAATCTCCTTGAAGTTTAATGATCATTTCACAATCTTAATTAATTTAAAGCGTGTAGCATGTTTGTATTGCATTGTTCGTCAATTTATTAATAAAACACCTTCTCGGCTACTTAATCAGAATCGTTATAGTACAAAACAGTTCTAGGCATTTTTATGTCTGAAAGGCGACATTATTAATTCTAAATGCACAGCGAGCCGCAAGTAAAATTTTATTATTACATATCCATTATTTATTATCATGAAAAAAAATAACCATGATGAAATAAGTGATTCTCAAGTAACCACAATTTAATGAGACGAATGGAGCTGTATTACTTATTTCAACATTTTTTTAATTTCAAGTGTTAATTGTTTGTTTGTTCATCGCTTGCGCTTGATCGTAAAGTATTTTTATAGAGATACATGATAGAAAATGTAGGTTTATTCAAATGCTGTATTAATTTGAGCGAAACCAAACCATCTACATCAAATCGAGAAATTTAAATTTAAAAAAAGTCTCGAAAAGTTTTTTTTCAGAAATAAATTATATCACACACAAATATTCTTCGGGCTGTAGTTTGCCCAAGTGTGTTCTATTATTTTGGATGCACATATATTGATACTCATGATGAGGTGGGGTGGACGGGACACTAGGAGGACAACATAGCTTTATTCAAAATACTTCGGTTCAGGATAGAGTCTCCATGACAGACCACAGTTAACACCTCCAGTAAGCTGCAATAAAAATATTCGCCGTGCGTTTGAAGTTGTTAACGTCGTACTGGCTTAAAATGAATACAGTATATTAGTGTTTTCTCAGGTCTTGGCAAAGCACACGATCTTTTCCGGCCCTGCACGATTGCCACGAAAAGCCGTAGAAGCCAAACAGCAAGCAACGGGTTACGGTACAAAACTACGGAATGAAAAAGATGGCGACGATGCGGACATGCTGCAACGTGGCAAAGATTTTTTTGAAAAAAAACACTTTTTCGTAACAACCTCGTACGCACAATGTAAGTGAAAAGTGAGCGTTGCCAAGACTTTTCATATTACATAGCATTTTACGAGAGGTAATCTTGACGGTTTTGGGAGTGTTAAAGGTCCAGGATTCGCCTGCCATGATAGGGTAGTGTCAATATAAATGTTTGAGGTTGTTGAAGAAGTGAATAACCTAGGCATCGTAGATCAGCGGTTACCAACCGGTGGTCTGTGGAGTTGTGGCAATAACTTCATTTGAGGCAAAAATCCATAAAATTATTTCAAACATACACCAAAAAATTATCACAAATTTTTATTTTTTTAAATTTTTTTTACCATGTCCTCTCCCAACGTCAAGCATATGGCCTTCTAATGTAGGTATCTCAACAGAAATTTTTCTATGAGAACTGCTTGTTGCACAGTTGCTCAATGTCTCTTTTTTCGAAGAGAGTAGGGTTAGAAGGATAAGGCTAGGGCTGGACTAATGGTTAGTTAATCGCTCTCGCTCTCGTTTTTGAGAAGTCCATAAAGTGATTGAAAGATCAGTTTATGAAACTCTCCGTACCGGTACTTGAGCCCGAGACATCCGTAACCTTAGCCAACGTCGTTGACCACTGTAAATGTAACTTTTATGGTCGTTATATGTATATTTTTGAACCGTTTTTTGTGAAAAAAATTGTGAGTTTTGTGGTCCGCGAGGTCCGAAATGTTGGCGACCACTGTCGTAGATGACTGCGTTGAAATTTTCTGGAACAACGGTGATTGATGACTTTCCATTACACGAGTCGTGCTCAACGCGCTGCAGTCTACCCTTAACATAAGCCACAGACTGTGAAATCGGTTCGTGAATATCTCTTTCAGAGTGCAACTTAGTATCATCGATTGGCACAAAAATATCAAACACAATTTATTGTCGATAGATACCCACTATTTTAAGGCTGTGAATTTTTCAACAGTACCTGTCAATACCATTAACATTTGAGTTGAAAAATAGATTTTTGACATGGGCTCGATAGTTTAATAAAACGTGTTCAAATAAAATAGCCGATATATTAATAACTAGTTGGACGCCCTTCATTGATGACGTATTGAAATTGAAATACTGAAAGTTCGTCCTACTTCAGCTCTTCGATGAGCTCCACGTTAGCGGCACGTCGGGATTGTGCGACTTCGGGAGTTATTTGTGATCGTTATTGTCTGTGTGCCTCGGCATCATGCCGGGACTTTAAATCTTCCAGAGTTTGCCTCGCTCTCCATCTCTGCTGTCGCTCACGACGTAATCGAAAACGCCACTGTTCTTTAGTTTTCATACTGACGCACTGATTTTTATTTTTGTTTGTTTGCCTCGGATTTCGGTCGGAACTGTGTGTATTGTTGGCTGTGGGTGTGTGTGCATTGCATAATATACCTATCTGTCAAATTTGAACTATTGAGATTTTGTACACTTCCATGTATTTTTTCACTAACGACCCGGGTTCCGCCTTTCGGTATCTTCAGGCATTCGTGCGCTCGAACTGCGCAATCACCCTCAGTCGATGTCTTAAATTATACCTACTTGTGTTATGTGATAATAATGAAACGCCTACAGATCGGTCTGGGCTATTATCTATATTGAAATAAGAACGGGACAAGTTCTCACGACTGCGTGGTGCAGAAATAGATGTCAACTTTATTATATAATTCTTATGCAACTGAATAGTAGCTTTTTATACCCTACTACTAATTCTTATGCAACGAAAACTACGGTCCTCAAACCATATACACCCTGATGCGTAGTTTTGTGCATCCCTTTTCTCTAAAATAATTGTTGAGAATTAGAAAATCACTTATTTATTTTATTATGAAATTAATATTTAATGAAAGAAAATAATTTCTATCTAAATACGCTTCAAACAAGGCGTTTTCCAACGCCCACTCTATACTAATGAAACTGTTTCTATCAAGTGGATTTCAATTCAATCAATAAACCGATATATTCAATTGGGATTTACATAACAGAACAACAAATAGCAGGGTAAAAATAGCATTGTATTTTAGTTCTACAATTATTGTTTTGATTCCTTTATCAACATAATGTCATCACGAGAGTTATTTTTAATCATACCTAAAAAGTGAGATAACCTATCTAACTACCCCACCAACATTTCTTAAACTGTTGAGGCTTATTAGAGTACAAGATTATAGAGTGAGATAGATATTAAAGTGAGATGATCTTAGGTGTGCCGCGGCGCCGTGCGTCCGAAATGGGAAAACATCAAGTATTTTTATTTATTATGCATATGGATATCACGCGGTTCCTCCAAGCTTCTCTGTTCCCCGCCAGTTCTCCTCGCTTCTTCCCAGCTCATCCCAGCGTCCCGTAGCTCCGCCGAATACATCCTATTGATGGTTATCAGCGGCTTTCCAGGGCGACGGAATCCATCTGGTTGGTAGAAAAGACAGGCAGGATTCAGGTTCCCCTGGAGCATCCGCAGCACGTGTCCAAGCCAGGTCCATCGTCGCTTTTTTTTTATTTTGGACGTAATAAGTGGCTGGTCCGTCCGCTCTCCTACCTCCGAGTTCCTGACAAAATCAGACCACCGTACCCCTAGTATTCGCCGCAAACTTCTGTTTTCAAAGCACAGTATACGGTAACCCTGTGCCTTGGTGAGGTTTCATGACTCGAAACCGTAAAGTAACACCGTCAGAATGCATGCGTTGAATAAGTGGCACTTGGTTCTGACTGAGTACAACCGTAAGTACCGAGTACAACATTGTACAACAGTAAGTATTTTTATATTACAATTTGGATTATTGAGATTTTGTACACTTCCATGTATTTTGTCACTAACGACCCGGGTTTCGCCTTTCGGTATCTTCAGACATTCGAGCACACGAATGGACTCAAGAAGATGCCGAAAGGCGAAACCCGGGTCGTTAGTGACAAAATACATGGAAGTGTACAAAATCTCAATAATCCAAATTTGATATTGAAATTCCATCAAGCACCCTCAGTCGATGTCTTAAATTTTATATTACATAAAATTAAAGCCACTCGGTTGCTAAGATCTCCGTTTAAATTATTCTCATAGAAACAAAAATTGTATTATTTTGATATTTAACGGAATAATTATATTAGTGTTTGCACGGATAGTGCAGCTCCAATGATGGGGAATAAATTGGGGGTTGTCTCGTGTGTAAAACGAAAAAAATCCTACTCGTAGTGCTTAGGTGTGCCGTGGGTGAGAAAAGGTTACGGAGCACTGCTATAGGTGGTCACCAGCAGCTTTCCAGGCTGAAGCGATTCATCTGGTTTGAAGGATAGACAGGCAGAGTTTAACCGCAGTATATTTCCAAGACAAGCCGATCGTTTTTTTTTATTCTTCACGTAATAAGGGGCTCTTTAGCTCAATCTCTTACCTCCGAGGTTTTGATAATATGTACAATTTACTAACCAACCAAGTGAATATATCCTTTCTCAAGTTTTCATTCGTTTTATTTCATTTTTATTCAGGTAATGTCCCCCGAATAGAAAAACTTTCCTATCCCGCGTCGGTCTCATTTGGGAAAACAGTACATCAGATGAGGACGGTTTTATTGTACCAATTTGGCAAACGTGTTACTTTTTCCGAATAAGCTAATGAATTTACAACTGGAAATTTATCCCGAAATAATTAAAAGAGTCGCTTAATTGTCGTATGTTTGTTTTAACGCTTTTCCTTCGGGTAACAAAAAGTATTTTATTTATGTAAATTGGTTATTTTAATAAAAGTCTTTGTACTTTTAAGGGCATGGAAAGCGATTAATTTTTTTACAAGTATGTCAGTTAAGAAATAAAAGAAAAATTAAAGAAAATTGTTAGATGATTTATTTATAAATACCGCGTATTTGATGAAAACTAGCTAACTGTAATTCTTAAAAAAAAATATATATAAAAGAGAAAAGTTTTCTTTATTTTAATATTTCATTAACCATCTTTAGTAAGGGATCAATTATACGACTGTTTCTAAAAAAAACACCTAATGGAGGTATCTCAACAGAAGTTTTCTATGAGAACTGCTTGTTACTCAGATACTCAAACTCTATTTTTCCAAAGAGAGTAGGGATATAAGAATAGGGCTACGGCAGAATTAATGGTTAGCTAATCGCTCTCGCTACACCCCGTTTTTTAAGATCGGATGGGTGGGAGGGAGTTTTAAACATTCATGACTACGAACAGAAATCCATAGATCGATTGAGAGATTAATTTATGAAAACCGTCCACACCGGGACTTGAATCGGAGACATCTGTAACCGTTCATGAAAACTAGCTAACTATAATTTTTAAAACATCTAAATTGATTAAGGTTTTCCTTATATTAATATTCCAGTCAGCATGTCTAGTAAAGGATCAATTTTCTAAAAAAAAGTATTCAACATTTTTTTTCATGAATAGATGTTTTACTGTCTCAGAATCTGAAGCCTTTCACATAAAACATTATATTTTAACATATTTGAACAATGTTTTTCAAAACACATTAACTATATTTTTTTAGAATTAAATATTAATAACAAATTCATGACAAAATAAAATTAAAAATATTACGACATCTTTTAGTAATAAAACACACCACCAAAAATATGATATAACAGCTTAAGCTCACGCAGTTCGTCACATTAAAAAAAACAAAATGAAAATATCATGATTATTAATTTCCACTATACCAGAGGCTCTTAAACTGGGGTCGGCGGACAAGCGATTACTGGGGACCTGCGAACATTATCGTCATAATTTAATAGTGATTTTCGTAACTTTTATTTTTGTCCCGATGGGCAAATTTTGTCTCAAACGTGCCCTAAATGTCTCTACCTACTAAGGAATTTCAAGTGCAGAGTGACCGTCATAAATACAAATTCATTTGTTTCGGTAATAGAAAAAGATGTTTTGAAGAATTTTACGGAATTATGTACTCCCCACATTCAGTCTGCTGGAATACTTCGGAAACAAACGTCGTCACCATTGTAGATAGACCTTTATTCTAATAATATTATCATATCGGATTCAACAAGGTGATGAGTTACCTAATTCAAACATATTATTATAAATATATACATATATAATTATATTTATACATAAAAAATATAAAAGGGGGTTATACATATTCCACAGTTACTACCATTCAGGTCATTTATATTATACAACTAGAGAGAACCCGGCATACGTTAGAATGCCACTCAACGAAAGAAAGTGTTTGTGTTTTAATTCTGTTCATTTAGGTGCTTTTGGATATACAATATTTTTGTTTTTTGTCTGGTGCGTACACGAATAAATCAGAAGTTTTTCTGACTCGTGAGCAGGCCACATACAGCTGTCCATGTTTGAAGTATGGATTTTCCAAATTTAGTTCACAAACTTGTAGCGATTTTCTACAATGCTCTGTTGATGGTCATTGTGCAAATCGCACCGGAATCATTGGGATGCGTGGTAGCAGTACATCTTCTCCTTTAAATTTTCCATTTAATACCGGCAATTGAAATTTAACAATTGACACCACTTGTTTTGTCACCCACGAACTGAAATGTCGCTCTTTGCATCTATTTGATTCTTTTTTTCTTAGGTTTTATATATTTTTTTCAGAAACATTCGCAGGTAACACGATAACTCACCTAAGTTTCATCGCAATCCGATGAATAGTCTAAAAACGCATACGGAATAAACAATCAATCAACCAAACAAACAAACCTTAATTTCAACATTCGAGTAAAAACGTATCAAAATAAAAACTTTAATAATTGAAGAGATGTAAGCTAAAGAAGCGTCGACAGGGTACAATAAAAACGTAATCGATGTTACCAGTATAATCATACTAAATATTTTATAAACAAGCTTTAGCAAGCAGTGATTTATGATCCTTTGTCTTCTTTGCGTTGAAAAAAATATTTGCGCCATGCAATAAAAAGCATTTCTTGCCTGATCCATCACTCAACGAGAGTGGTTTTCGTTTTTAAAAAAAGACGAGGAAAAATGTTTATAGGTGTAATTCAAGAACTTATCACAGCAAGCGATGGATGTTCACAAATTTATTCCAAAAGATATTTGAGATATTTTTTTTATGTCACAGTGTAACAGGCAACACTAAGAACGATTTAAAATATCGACTGAGGGTGCTTGATGGAATTTCAGTTTCAAATTTGAATATTTTCTGGTGAGGACTTCGAAGCTAACCTCGCTCAATAAGCCCGGAAAATCTCACCCAAAACGAAACGTGTGGTAATAATACTACGTCAGATAAATTTGAGACAATGCTAAGATGAATAAGTTGCGATTATTTAAGTAACATCCATAAACTCCTTCTGTCAAACATCGCTTGTTGTCATAATAAATAAGATACAGTATTTGCTTAATACCATGATATTATATATTACAATATTTGTAGTATTGTGTAAACTGTTATTTATTACTCTTATTAGTAAATGTTTTTTGACTTAACATAGCTTCAAGAAGCCAAGGCAATAGATAAAATATGTACTTATTTAAAATCTTATATAATAGTCCAGACAGCTCTGTAGACTTTTTAGTTTGCATTAACTACGGACATTGCAAAAGCATGCTATTGCATTCATTTCAGTTTCAGACGCCGCGCCCGCCCCGCCGTCGCGCATTGACTCTTATTAACAACAATATCTGACCGAACACTTACTCATTATCACATATCACAATGGGTATAAAATTTTCTCATGACATAAGCGTCGCGGTTCGCGAAAACAAAATGTAATACAATGGACGCATAGTTCCGACGTACTAATTACTTTAGATATTCAGTACTTCAATTTCACCGACATCTATAACGGTTACGCTTATCTTAGTACTGGAAAAAGGTATTACTGAATAATTTTGTTGATAAAATCATAAAATTACCATTTTTGTATTACTTATCAATAAAATATTACAGTTAAATAAAAATTTCTCATAAGAATCGTGTTGCTCGTACAGAAAGAAATTGCCAAACGTCACGAAATTTCCAAGAAATTTGTTATATGACAAAATTCAAAATATAATGATATGAAAGCATAAAACAGACGTCGTCAGTAAGCAAATATTTCCTTTATGAGTATTTTACGTATACAGAAGATTTTTAAATCTATTTTTGAAAGGATTTTATATATTTTTATTTGATTTCAAACAAAGACTCATCTATACTGTTTTTAAAATAATTTGACACATATTGTTATCATTACTGTGCCATTTGGTCGTGTTTCTAAATTGACTTTATTATTCAAACGGTATTGATGACAAGGGATTTCTTCAACAACGCTATCCAGTATTCTGGCGTGGTCAGCAAAATCTGCAACCCAATCATTGGCGCAGTGGATCAGGTTACCTTGTTTCACCGATTTGAATTGTAGATAAGGGTTAAATAGGATATGCATTGTATTTGAATACAGCTTCAAGTGGAACACACCCGTTCAACCCCGAATATATTGTCATTTAGAGAAAACTGTAATGATATAAGCTATGACATCGACTTAATTTACAAAATTAAAAGTATTTTTTATTTAAACTTTTTCTTACATATAAATTTTCTTTAAAAGAAACGAAAAAAAATATTTTTCTTTGCTTAAAAATGTAAGTAAAAAGTAAAATAAGAGTGTCGGTTAAACTCGTTAGTCAAATAAATGATATTTCCTAAAGGCTTGTTCATTAAATTTATAACTAAACTTTGCAAATTAAAAAGTATTCACCTCAAAAAAATGTATTAATTCTGCTGGATTCGTTACTATTTATTTCAGTTATTGTAAAAATTTCCAGGAACCCGGTATACTTTTTACACCATGGATTATACTTGATGTATTGCATTCTCTAAGAATTGTTGCCATGGAAATATTTAAACATTGTGTAAAAGGATTACACTTTCAAAGTAAATAATTAATTTAAGTTGGTATATATTACAGCATGGGTCTCCAAGCGTTTCAGCATAAGGGCCACATGCACTCCTTCGATAAGTCCTACAGGCTACGATCTATCTTCATCCTACCAACATACGATTGTTTTTAGTGAGTGAGATATTTATGCCGCGGGTCTTCTACTCACACTGTTTGATCATTTGCTTAAATTTTATCGTGGCTTTTTTTCCACTTTTGGCACTACTTATCTGTGTGAAATAACATTCTCCAAAATGAAATATACAAAAAATGTCCCTGCTGATAATTTCCACGAGTAAACTTGTTCCACAACTGCAAACAATTGTGAATTGAAAGCTACGCTTACATAAATCTCGTAATTATAATTATAATGTTTAATTTGATAATGTGAATTAAAATGTACGTCACTTATTGTAAGATTTAAGAATAAATCTCATATCATTAATTACAGTTAAAATGTTCATTTTCATTGTTTTCTTCAGTTATTGTGTTTCTTAGTTGATCGTTAAATAAAAACTGCTGATTACTATTTAGTATGACTTACTTACGTTGTAAATCTTACAATGTAATCAAATAAAACGATGACGGGCTGGATTGGTGGTGGTCGCGGGCCGTAGTTTGAAGACCCTGTATAACAGTATCAGGATTAATTGCAGGTTTCATGTTGTTATTATTACCTTGTTGTGCTATACGAGAAGTGTAATCGTTATTTTCTCAAGCAACATGCAGCTGTAAGTCGGTAATTAAGTTGAATTAAGTTTCTAACTAGATTAATATGAAAACTCACAAACGGCAGTTAGCAAAACATCTTTCAACATTGAAGGAAGATATTTGTACCTCAGAGGCAGACGGATGCAACTCCATGTTTTGCGAAAATGAGTTTTTGACGGATTCATCATGTTAAAGGCATTATTTATTAGCGGCAGAAAGCTGCAGGGCCTAGCTGCTATAATAAGCAAGATATGCATGACATAAAGTGCCATATTTTATCTATAATAGAAGCAGATAGATGCAAGTGAAGTTCCATCTAAATAGTTTATTAGTGAAACTTATGCATTACGATGCAACTCCCTTTGCATCTCTCTGCTTCGCAATAACTTTATGTTTATTGGCATGGTTAAACATGGTTATATAAATATTTATTTTTAAATGCAATATGTATTTTTTTATTTATACAGATAATTTGTTTAATTTTTACTTTACTACAAAAAGAGAAATTATATACAAATCCATAGTGACAAAATGTCTTTAGAAGCAGAAGAATGCAATATTTTTTATTTATTTATTACAAATTATAGAGGAATTTTAATTAAATTAGAATATAAACAAATAATTATCGCTGTCTCGCTATTCTTGGTAGTTATGAGTATTTTTTCAAAAAATAAATTGTATTTAGGCTCTTCTGAACAATTTTCGTAATTGGCATTTGTATACATCTGCCTCTATGGTACAGATATCATGATTCTGTTTTCGTAATACGATGGTTGTAAATACACATACTGATCAGCAAAGCACAGAAATTGATGTGCCTCAGTTTTGGAACGGATTTTTTTAAAATATAAACTGCATTTTAAATAGATCTTATTAATTAATATTTAAATTTGATTTATTAATTGAATTGGCATTTACTCGGTAGAACTTCATTAAAATTGGAAAAATTATCAAACTATTCAGTTCTACAAAATTTTGTTAGTTAGTTGATATCTGTTTTGGCATAACGCCATATTCAGGACTATACTTAAACTTATTTTAGCTTGGCTCTAAATAGTGTTTAGAAGAGATATTATGTCATCTCACGTATTGAAATATCATAATATGTATTTAAAACTACTATAACCGTACCCGTCATAATAACGATATTGAAATTGAAATACTGAATTTTTAAAGTAGCTAGTACGTCGGAACTGTGTGTGCGTTGCATAAGATTTTATTTTATTATACACCGCAAACTGCGAACGCTTAGGTCATGAGAAAATTTCATATCTACATTTGATATCTGATAATAATAAAACGTTCACAGAGCGATCTGAGCTATGATATATAAGATTAATACGTGAGATGGCATAATATTGTGTATCTATTCTAAACAGTATATATAGCTAAGTTAAAATAATTTGAGTATAGTTCTGATGACGGCGTTAAGCCGAAATAGCTATCAACTACCTAATAAAATATTGGAGAACTAAATTCTCTAATAAATAATACACTTTGAAAGTCAAATAACTTTTAAAATCTATGGTACAGACTGCCTTCTTGTTTATAATGTGTTGTTTGCTCACAATTTTACGCTCCGTATAAAATTGAATGAGAAAATAACTAAACATTATTAAAATATTTTAATAAAAAAGAATATTGTTATTCACGGTTCATAAACAAAAATAATAATGCGTTACAGATAGATAGACAGATGAATCAAAACATAAATATTATGACGCAATTATGTAAAAAAAAATGAAATTTTAGTTGTCATTTGTGAAATGGTGTTTTTGTATTGTTTCGGTAATTTATTCCGTAGATAGGCTTCACGAAATATCGCGTGCATCAAGGGATGTAACATGCAACGTATTCCATAGTCAAGGGTTTGTTCTGAAAAAAATTGCAGAAAAAAATAGTGACATGGGTTTGAGTTGAGTACATATCGAATGTGTTTTGGTGAATTGATATAACCATCAAACAATACTAAAATGAGTTAATGATTGGATCTTATTTTAAAAAGAGCAGGTCTCAGCCAAATTATGTAAATTAAAACAATAAACTGACCACTTTTTAGAATGGAAATATCATCTTACATTGCTTTTAGTTTTCAAAATTCTGCCCCGGCACTTGATGTAAGTCACTATTATATCGACACTCCCCACATATAATTTCGTATTTGCAAACATGAGTGTTTACAGGAGTGCATTTTAAAGATTCATAACACAACTCACCATTATAATGTTTTCAATAAATACAGTTTTAACTCTCTCCTGAACAATTTTTATTTTCAGGGTTACATCAATTGGCCAAAATACCGTCGATATTATGTCACTATAGATATGACAGTTCGTATACGATATGCATGTAACCATGTGATATGACAAACTTGTACATTGTTATATATTTTATGTTTTGTTGCGTTTCTATCGATTTTAAATAATTTTCAATACCTTTCTTTTCCCCTACGTGCAAACACTTTACTGTGCTACATATATGACACCGTTTTGATTTATTTATTAAAAATGGGTGTAGGTTTGTCAGTTGTTATCCTGAATGTTTAAAACTGTATTTTAAAATAATAATGTTCATTTTTCTTTTTTCTGCAGAAAGAGCAGTACCACATCTCCCCTATGTGAACTTAAACAATTTTTCAAACGGCGAGTCAGAACTGGATCTTAACCACATAGCGACAGACGAGAATTTTGACCGAGGCACAACAATGCTGCCTCGGTATTTTCAGCTGGGTAACCAGACAGTAGACTTAAACAAGTTGTTTAAAGTACCGCAAGATACAAGCGGCGGAAGCGATAAGAACCATTTAGCGAATGGGCACCGCAGAATTCCACTTTACGGCGTTGAGGTTGGACCAACGAGAGATGAAGACTTTAGTAATAGCGATGTGGATGTATACAGCGAAAGCGGTGGTAGAATACAACTTGGCAGTGATGTCATGGACGTTGATAGCAGCGGAGATACAGTGAATGCCGTCGAGCATATGAAGAATAAAAATGGGCATACGGGGCACAGTGTTCATCCCGGGCAGATGCCGTGGCTCCGGACTCAGTTCGAACATGACAGGCGTCATGGACCTCACTTCGAAGATCCGCCGAAGGATAATACGTCCATCATGATACACGCCGGACACAATGCGCATTTGGACTGCAGAGTTAGTTACTTAAGAGATAAAACGGTGAGAAAACTGTCATATTTATTAATTAATACTCAATTACCACTAGATTTTATTATATAGGCCAGTATCCGAGTGGTCAGTATCATTGGCTTTGGTTGGGGTGGTTGCGGGCTCAAGTCCCAAGTATAGACAGTTTCATAAACTGATTTTTAGATTTTTGTTTAAATGTATTACTGTCTTTGATATCTGCAGCTGCGCAATAGACGCGGTACTTCGGATTTAGCAGAGGCGTTAGGATGCTTCCATTAATGGGCGGGATACTACAATCAAATGGTGAACGGAAATTACGAAGGGTCTTATACCTAACCACTGAACTAGCCAATTTATATCAGAGCACGGTGGGTTCGCTGCCAAGCTCTTCAGGCTTGGCCGAATAGTAGATGGGCCAACATGTACATGCAGGATGCTGACCACATTCTATGAAATTTTCCACTCATGGCTAATGAACGGGAAGAGCCCATCATGTCGGACTCACAGGCCTTGCCGACTTGATAACGATTAAGGCAAATTATTTGGCTTTCTGCAAGTTTGCGGCGTCATACGGCGGGCGTATAGATCTTTACCGATAACGTTACGTCATTTCATAATAGGGAGAGTCTGCAAGCTTAAGTGCACTCAGCTAAGTCCTGAGAAGCTGCTCCCGGGACAATTCCAACTCAAAATCGGAAAAACGCTTCGCGTTGATACGTCACGGGACACGCCTGCTAGTAACAAAACGTACGTGTCTTTGATATCTGCATTCCCTACCACTCATTCGATTTAAAAACGGGGCGCAACGAAATAGTTTAAAAAGCTACTAGTCTTGTCCTAGCCGCATCCTTCTATACTAACTCTGTCTGAACAAAGAGAGATTGAGTAAAAACTGATTTCTGTAGAACAACGTCTATTTAGATAAGCTCCATTAGGAATCCTCATGATTCATCTTGCGGGTGAACATAATATATATAACTAAATATATAAATTTGTGCATTACAAGCACAAATTCAGGCTAAATTTACTAATTGAATCAAACCGCGCACGCGTGAATGTTGCTAAAAACTCTTTTCAATCCTGAAATTATTGACGACAAATACGTATTTTAAATTCTTCCTCTATGTGCTATTGTTTAAATTAATTTGACAGTTTGTCCATCACAGCGTTAACCTTTGTAATAAATCGTTTAAATTATTTCGTCTCTTGTAAAATAATTTACCAAATGCTTTCAAAATCCGCTTTATTAATAGTAAAATTAATTGGTAAATAATCTTTATCACATGCCAATTTTTGTAATTTAAAATTTACTAAATGCCACTAATAATAATGTAGTTATGTAGGTAATTAAATTTCAAATAGGAAAATGTCAAATTATCACACATGAAAATCAGGGAAACCGATAATTTATGTGAAATACTAAATTGATATCAGTATGAAAAAGTCATAATAAAATTTCAAATGATTACTTGTTAGACCAAACCAGGAAAATTTGAAATATGGCAAACGAATTTTCATCAAAATATTTTGTAATTCCCATGAATTATTGGTTTCCTTAATTCCAATGCTTAGTTTTATGGCATTTTCCTATTTGCCATGAAATTTCCAATAGAATTGTATTGTTTTTTGTGAAAGCAAGTAAATTTTCGAGCAGAAAAAGTCTACCATGTTGTAATACCAAATAATTTTACTATAATTAACTAATACAACCGTACCCGTCATAGATGACGGTATTGAAATTGAATTACTGAATGTCTAAAGTAGCTAGTACGTCGGAACGGTGTGTCAATTGCAAAACACATTATTTTATTATACACCGTAAACAGTGAACGCTTAGGTCATGGGAAAATTTCATACCTACATGTGATTTGTAATAATAATAAAAAACGTCTACAAGGCGGTCTGGGCTATTATATATAAGAAAAGCTTTGTGGAAAATTCAGAGAACCATTTTTATATTGGGCTATAAGTCATAGGTTTGTTTGAAAAACTAAAAAATAGAATTATTTTTATTGTTGACTGCTCGTTTAGAGAAATTGACTTTTTTGCCTAAATTATATCTCATCTAAGATAATTGGTAGTTTTTCAAAACTATCCATGAAAATTGTATCTATCAAAAAAAATAATAATAAATATGGACATTCCACCATGGGGAATATCCAATTATTATTTCAAGTATATGAACGTTTCTCCACTTTGTTATGTGTTGTCGCTTGTCAATCACCGATTACTTTTTTTTAATGTAATTTTCAAGCTTTTTTGTTTTAATTTAATTCATTTATTTTATAATCCTTTTTTCATGAATGTGTTTTAAGTTTGAAGAATTACTGTTGTCAATTTGTTGTTTATTAAATAAAAAAAAACAATAACGTTTGCGTGCTAACCACCTCGCGCGTAAATATGTTGTTTTTTAAACTTGGATTATTGAGATTTTGTACATTTCCATGTATTTTGTTACTAACGACCCGGGTTTCAAAACATGGGGTATCATAAATTATTTTATCAAGAAATTTTGGAAATTAATAGACCCCAGTTAAATTCCTTGCCAATTTTGAATGAGCAGCTGAACCTTCCTAATTCTTCGTTATTATATCCTATACGTTGAAACACCTAACAGATGTCACTAAATGTGGAATGATTGTGTATATTTACCCATTCGTCGAATTACATCCCGTCAAAACCCACAATGATATTATAATTGTAAAATCACTGGTATTTCTAAAAGAAGTTGAAAAGCGGCAATTCGCCACTCTGTTAATATGGTGTTTACAAAATAATGATTAGGGCGATTCTCGAAAATTTAACTCAGGTATCAGTGTGGCTCTCAGACGTATAATATTTTACCTCGTAAATAATATTTGTCGTATTTGTATCTTCTATATAAACGTTAGACACTGTTTACTGTCTGTCAGTTCGAGTCCATTCGTGTACTCGAATGCCTGAAGATGCCGAAAGGCGAAACCCGGGTCGTTAGTGACAAAATACACGGAAGTGTACAAAATCTCAATAATCCAAGTTTGATATTGAAATTCCATCAAGCACCCTCAGTCGATGTCTTAAATTATGTTGTTTTTTTACTTATATAGATAAATTATTATCTGAATAAACTTACAGCGTTAAAATTGTGATCCATGTTGGGTCAGATGGATATGTTAAGATTTAATTATTCACTACCTTATATGTATGACAGCAGATAACCTATAAGAAGTTTGATATTTTTAATGAATTTAAAATAAGTTAAATTATCGTCTTCAAATAAACAAAAAAAAATTATCAAAATTTTGATATACGTAATTGGGTTTTTGATTGAAATAAAGCAGTATTTTTCCGATATTCTTTTTTTTATTGTTATTTTAATATCAAAGAAATTTCTAGAATTTTTTTTGCTCCTTTTCATGTAGAAAGCTTCTTTAGTGACAGAAAAGTAGTTTAAAATGAAGATGTTACTTATTTGAAGAGGTTAATAAGACGTACAAATTAAGTAACCCTTTGACTAGCCCTTATTAATTAATTATTTTAAAAAGTAAATATGTATTCTTACTTAATGATTTTCTTATTTATAAAATTTTAAATGAAATAATTATTTAATAAATAAACTCCAGAGATTACGAGAATTTCTATAATGATTGACCAGTATTCTGTCGTTCCAGGAGTGGTCCATTCTATATTTTTCTTAATTAAAGTGATATAAATATAATAGTAACACTTGTAATAGTGGCGCTTGAATGGATAGAATAAAGAGATCGTCGTTATACACAGTCCACATTCAAAAAAAATACCGTGAAAGATATTAAAGAAGTAATCGTGCTTTCATACAAAAATGTTTTATAAATGCGAAACGAAAATGTCACAGATATTTTTGATTTGCTCGGAATCGGCTACACTTCTTTAAAGCCAGTTGAATTAATATTGTGAAAATACACACTATCAAAAAACCACAGTCACTTGAGTTGTTTCTGCATTTAATTATTTTAAAAATGCTTAAGTACACCATAACACATAAATGCTTATAAATATCTTTGTTTTTAAAAAAAAAAAACCATATCCGCTCCCTATTCGGAGCATATGGCCATCACGCGGTTCCTCCAAGCTTCTCTGTCCCGCACCAGTCTCCTCGCTTCCTCCCAGGTCATCCCAGCGTCCCATAGCTCCGCCGAATACATCCTATGGATGGTCATCAGCGGCCTTCCAGGGCGACGGAATCCATCTGTTTGGCAGAAGAGGCAGGCAGGATTCAGGCTCCCCTAGGGCATCCGCAGCACGTGTCCAAGCCAGGTCCATCGTCGCTTTTTTATTTTGGACATAATAAGTGGCTGGTCCGTCCGCTCTCCTACCTCCGAGTTCCTGACAAAATCAAACCACCGTACCCTTAGTATTCGCCGCAAGTATCTGTTTTCAAAGCACAGTATACGGTTACCCTGTGCCTTGGTGAGGTGCCATGACTCGCAACTGTAAAACAACACCGTCAGGATGCATGCGTTGAATAAGTGGCACTTGGTTCTGACCGAGTACAACCGTGAGTCCCAGACTTTCCGCATTGAGTTAAAGGTTGCTCCATCTATCCCTAATCGGATTGCGAGCTCTTTACGCGGATTGCCATCTCCAGTGATGTGTACCATAAAGTACCTGAAACCGTCGACTCTCTCGAAGAGAGAGTCGATATCTTTGTTAGAAATTATTATTTTCTTTTTCGTATCGATGATTTTCTTGGAGTGTTTTCCCCATACATTCGGGGAAGAGATATAAAAACTTAGTCTGTATCCACCCTAACACATATTTAAGCTAGGAAACTAAGATGCCAAATAATTACTAGAGCTAAAAATGAGTTGAATAAATTACAGTTAAATGTACCGTTTGCTTTCCGGATAACTTTACTTATTTTCTCTGTAAAATAGCGCATATTGATATAAAAAATATCTTGTATTTCTCAGGTATCTTGGTTGAAACGCAAGACAGGAGAGCCTCCTAGACTGCTCACGGTAGGCGCCCACACATACACCAGCGATCCAAGATTCTCAGTCCAGTTCATTTATCCAGGAAACTGGAGACTTCAGCTGACATCGGTTAACAAGACTGATGAAGGAGTGTACGAGTGTCAGCTGTCGACGCACCCTCCAACTGTTTTTCGGGTGTATTTAAGCGTAAACGGTAAACAACGTTGAAATAACTAGGGTAAAAATTGTATTTTCAAACAACTTGACAGTTTTTTAAATCATGCTGGTATGACCAAAGTTATAGAAGCACTGCAATATTACGTGTTTAAAGAAAAAGCGTAGAGTGCATGGTGGAATTTCAATATCAAATTTGAATCGTTCAAAAGTTCATCCGTGTGCTTGAATGCCTAAAATGCTGAAAGGCGTAATCAGGGTCTTTAGTGACGAAGCTTATAGAAATGTAAAAAATTTGAACGATTCAAATTTAAGTAGAAAATTAATCATCTATTCAACACCATTTTCCTTTGATTCAAATGAAGCAAAGCTGCTATATTTTAATCAATGGTCGTATAGAAATAATCAGTGTGACTAAATGTATTGACAAAAGACTTACTAAAGATAGTTCTGACTTAATAAGTAAATCTGTCTCTCGTTAAAATCTTGCAATTAATTAAATATCGGTAGCTGACAGATGTAAGAAAATAATTACAATAAATCGTCACTGTTCTGGAAGAAAACATTAAAAATGTTCTTTATTTCCAAGTCTACCTTATGAAAGAACAATCTTTCTGCTGGATGGATAGTTGGATAGTTTATCGCAGAAATGTTGACAATCACTCTAATCTATCATGCCTTGATAAATCTTCATAATTGCAAAAAAAGACAGGTTAAAACGTGAAGCTTAAATATACACCTAAAGTACTTTAAATTTGTTGATTCATGAGAAATGTCAAAACATTTTGTGAGAAATGTTTTAAGTTATTTTAAATGTTTATTAATTCCTGCAGCGCCTGAAGTCCAGATCGTAGATGAATCGGGAACACCGCTGAGAGAAAAATACTACGAAGCCGGATCTACGCTATCTCTACGGTGCATAGCACGTGCAGGGGGACCTGGTGTTTTGTGGTTGCACGGTGCTCGTGCTTTGCATAGGTAAAAAGTAAATTATTCTTTATATATAATTACATAATTATCTATTTACGCTTACTTTGAATAAACTAGTATTTACTACCCCTCTTCGTCAAGGATAGATTCAAACCATGCTCACTTTCTACAAAAAATCAACCCTTTCCTAGAATACGGCAGATTGTATACAACACTTCTATAAATATAACGTTGGTGCTGTATAAACATAATAGTTAGTTGTACCGCCCGGCTTCACCCTGGTTGTATAGTCTTAAACGTAGACACCGGAAATACAAATATATTGTTCTTGGTTATTATGGCTTTATTTTATATCGACGGTGTTTTAGTCAATTGATGTATCACTCAAAATTAAAATTGTTGAAGAGAGAGTAAAAACTGTTTTACATTTTGTAGTGAGTTGCGTTATGAATCTTTGAAATGCACTCTTGTAAAATCTCATGTTTGCAGATGTGGGATTGTACTTACGGAGTGTCAATATAATAGTGGCTTACATCAAGTGGACGGATCAGAATTTTTGATACTGAAAAGTAAATTGAATGAGTAAAATGTTTCCCTTCCAAAAATTGGTCAGTTTATTTTTCTTATTCCCTCTCGGCCAAAATTTTTTAAAATGAGATTAATAATCATTAACTCATTTTCGTATTTTTTTAGGGTAACATCAATTGGACAAAACACCATCGATACGAACTAATGTTGAAAGTAACAAGTTTATTGTTGAAAATATTACCGTGGATCGTACCTCATTGTTAGATTAGACAAAAATTAATAATAATTTTCAACAACATTAATAAACATTAACAATTTACAATAAAGAGTTCCAGTTCAAGGGTTAAAAGTAACAGAATTGACGTAGAAATGGCAACCATAACATGTGCAAATGTCACGTTGCTATTGTTCACCGTTTGGGAGGACTTCTTGTGACATATAGACAGACAGACACACAAAATTATCAAATTTGGATTATTGAGATTTTGTACACTTCCATGTATTTTGTCACTAACGATCCGGGTTTCGCCTTTCGGCATCTTCCGTAACGTAACACCGTAAAACAACGTAAATTAGCAGAAAAGATGCTATATTTCGGGAACTTGTCTAAAGACATAGACCACCCTAGAATCTGGTATAGAATTAGTTATTTAGGTTGCACAAGCTGTAAAATTAAAAAACATCTCGCTGATAGTGTTAGACCGGCGTTCTATTGCAAAAACTCTCTAGGCAAATTACTTATTAACAATAAAGATAGAGTAAACTTTAAGAACAAATCTGGTATTTATAAATTACAAAGCAATGATTGCCAACATTTCTATGTGGGTAAAACCACACGTACATTAGATATAAAGGTATCAGAACATTTAGCTGCCTTTAGATTAAAAAAAGAAACTTCGACATTCGCAAATCACTTGCTAATGGAGAACCATACGTTTAATGCGGATGATGGGGTTAAACTGTTGCATAAAAACATGCGGGATCATAAATTATTTTATCAAGAAATTTTGGAAATTAATAGAGCCCAGTTAAATTCCTTGCCAATTTTGAATGAGCAGCTGAACCTTCCTAATTCTCCGCTATTATATCCGATACGTTGAAACATTTGTCGCATTTGTATCTTCTATATAAACGTTAGACACTGTTTACTGTCTCTCAGTTTGAGTCCATTCGTGTGCTCGAATGCCTGAAGATGCCGAAAGGCGAAACCCGGGTCGTTAGTGACAAAATACATGGAAGTGTACAAAATCTCAATAATCCAAATTTGATATTGAAATTCCATCAAGCACCCTCAGTCGATGTCTTAAATTACACAAAATTATTTTCTGTTTTATAGTTATATTATCAGTGGTCTCCAAACTCAATAAATATGTGAGCTTGGTTCAGAAATTGAAGTTGTCTGTTGAGCTGTACATACATATTTCTTTTTTATAATTTTTTATAATCGTCCTTTATCATACCATACAAAATATAATATTACTTAAAATAAATTAGGACATCAAACATCCAAAAAAGGTGGAATGTGTACTTTAATTATTTATTTATAAACAAAATAATAATTTGAGAGCACAAAATAATTAGTGAAAAGAATGGTATTCCTTTCCTCCGCATCTTTTTCAATTTTCGGTGAGTAACTTGTCACTCCCATCCGAATGCAATTATCAAGATGTTCATCTGTGAGTGTGTTTCCATATTTACTTTTACCACCTTCATAGTGAAAAACGTTGATTCACATAAGTTGGTAGAACAAAACATTACCCTCATTCTGAGCGCAATTGGAACTAAAATTTGTTAAATTTCTATTGGATTCAGACAGGCCATACAGATTATACAGTCGAGGCAGCACTTTTAAGCTAAGCGACAAATCACATTGCAATTTTGTCAATTCGATTTCATGATGAAAAGCCATCTTCTGCAAATTTTTGACAAAACAGCTGGATAGTTTATGTCAAAATTTCGCAGTCCAATAATAAAATTTGAGAGGCAAATATATAAACATGATAAAATGTACTACACGAGCGACCGAAATAAGAATATATCTAAGAACATTTAGTATATCAAAATAATTTCATCTTAGTAATATAAAAAAAAACAAAATTAATTAAATGTGATGCATATCAACTGCATTAACTTCGTAAAGAAAGATCAATTAAACAAAATTCGATAACATCTTTAACACACTCGTTTTTTACGGTTGTCAAGAAATATATTAATTGTTATCGGGATGTTCATTTATGGCCTGAAAAGAGCATTGAATAAATATTCATGTTTAATTTGTTATACCGACGGTGTTTTGGCCAATTTTTGTAATGAAAAATACGAAAGTTTCTAAAAAAATACGATCTCATATTCTCATTCTCAAAGACGACAGAGCAGGTATTTGGGCGAAATGATATAAATTGACCGCTTTTTGAAAGGAAAACATCATTTTACATTGGTTTTAGGTTTGAAAATTCTGACCCAGCCACTTGATGTAAGCCACTATTATATCGACACTCCCCACGTATAATCCCGTATCTACAAACATGAGAGTTTACAGGGTGCGTTGCAAATATTCTTAACGCAACTCACCATAAAATGTTTTCGATTAAAACAATTTTTACTCTCTCCTGAACAATTTCAATTGTGGTAACATCAATTGGACAAAACTCCGTCGATATAATTTATAATATGTTATAATCTATCTCACATTTTGCTATGGTTGCTTTTTCTATAATGGTGTTTTTTGCAGCGCTTGAAGGTATTTTGTTACAAAGATAGTATTCGGGATGAAGTTGACTACAGAAATATTTCATGTTTCTTGTAATTAACACATAAACAACTTAATATTTTAAAAGAATTGAGTGGATATGTATGTAATATAATAATTTTCGTATTATTGTATTGAAGTAACATATTCTCCTTAGAGTCTTATCGTTTGTAAGTAAATAACAGTGTTACGCGAAATGTACACATTTGTTACGAAATGGTTTATTTCTATTAACAGGGATACAGAACGAGGAGGAGTGAGTGTTCGCACGGAGGCTGTGGGCCAGCGAGGGGCCGAAAGCACGCTGAGATTGAGTAAACTAGGCCCCGGGGACGCGGGAAACTACACATGTGCCCTTGAGCAACCAATCCATTCATACACAGTACTTGTTCACGTGTTAAACGGTAAGAATATAACTTTATAATATTCAAAAGTTTCATTACCATGTTAATAAAATTATATATTTCTTAATAATAGATACCTAGTCCATATTTATGTAACTATGCCTGTTCTCAATACAGATCATATCGACATTCCCTACGAAAGCTCAAGCAAGTATCATGTACGTGATTATACGTATTTTGCATTTTCGTTATCCACACTCTTCAGTTCTATAGGAAGTCATCAAAAAACATTGAAAAAAGTACCTACTTCACCGTTTATTTGTTAAGTATAAACACGTAGCTAGCCACTTATACGAAAGGTCTTTACCTAAAATCCGAAGTACTATATTGTATCCGTAATTAACTTCTGATGGAAACTTTATGTAATATAAGAAACTAGATTGAAAAAAATAGCCCTGTTCCAATTATGAAGAAGATAATTACTTTACAACTGTATTTTGTATCTTTGAGACGCTCTACTGTAAAATGGCATGTTTGCAGATACGGGACTATACGTAGTGTCAATATGAACCTACTCCTAATGATGATTATCTCAAAAAAAGTTGTACTTCGTTTTACTCAGTCGCTCAATCTCTCTTTTTTAAAGAGAGAAAGTAAGAATGGTGGAATGGGGCTAAGACAGCACTAGAAGTTAAATAATCTCTCTTGCTACGCCCGTTTTCAGGATCCAATGAGTGAGAGGGAACTCTACACATCACATCCATACATTTGAACATAGGTTCATAAAAAATCAATTTATTCTGTCCGTAATGAAACTCAATCCCGTGACCAAAGACAACAAATTGAACCACTCGATAACAGGCACGACAAGGCTTTAAACATTAAATTTAAGCCAATGAACTTAAGCTTACTTTTTGGAGAGGGAAAGCATAAAAATTTTAGCTAGAAAAGTACCAGTATTAGCTAATCGTTTTCTCTACGCTCTGTTTTTAGAATCGCATCGGAGGAAGGTGGGAAGGAACGTAAACATCACAGACATACATGCCTCTGAAAAAAATTCATAAATTGATTAAAAAGTCTTTTATATAATTGTGTCACTTAGAATAGTAATGGTGTAACTCCAAAATTACGAAAAATTAGTTTATACCTCAAACACGTTCAAAAGATGTTAATCTATTAGTTTAATAATGATGCACCTCCGTATATACTCCTAATTTCTTTAGAAAACGTTTTTTGTTTTAGTATTCCCATATTTAACGATATTTTTCTGAATAATAGTGAAGTACCTGCAATATCAGAATAAGAGTGAAGTGTCCGGACAGACTTCACTACTACACTAACGTTTAAGTTCTTTAGTTGATTGACAAACAGTTATTAATGGATGTTATTTGATCCTTAGAACATTTTACAAAACTTTGATTTTTTCTGGAGTAACACCATTACTATTCTACGTGACATATATATATATATATATATATATAAAAGAATGATTCTGTTCGAGACACAAACGCGCGAAACCGCAATCTAATAGAATCCATACATGAGAGCGTTTACCACTCGTCTACGGCAGTTTAATATACATTACGTATTTTATGAGCTTATAAATCAAAATATGTTTTAATATACATTTTATTTAATATCCGACTCCTGTCAATAAATAAATTCAATAACCCTTAGTAGAATGACATAATAGGATAATATAATTATTAAAATTAAAAATTTTCAAA
Source organism: Himalopsyche phryganea (assembly GCA_022494535.1). Classification (NCBI taxonomy): domain Eukaryota; kingdom Metazoa; phylum Arthropoda; class Insecta; order Trichoptera; family Rhyacophilidae; genus Himalopsyche; species Himalopsyche phryganea. The sequence continues at coordinate 948,636 of JAGVSL010000134.1, read as the reverse complement.
CGTTTTTCTTTATGCACTTTACGTTCATTTTAAATCAAATGATTTTATAACAACTATTTTATTACGTTTACTAAATATATTGCCAGTTGGTATTTCTCACTCATAATTTAACCGTGCAAGCTTTTAAATAAAAAAAACTTTACGAATATTATTATTAATGTATCATTCTTCGTCGGCGTCCGTGGCGCAGTTGGTAGCGTCGCTGGCTACGGTTACGGATGTCTCGGGTTCAATTCCCGGTGCGGATGGTTTTCATAGATTGACCTTTCAATCGATTTATGGATTTCTGTTCGTAGTATGTGAGTGTTTGTGATGTCTAAAAGTCCCTCACAGGGCGTAGCGAGAGCGATTAGCAAACCACTAGTCCTGTCCTAGCCGTATCCTCTTAAAAAAAAGGGAGGTTGAGCAACTGAGTAACAAGCAGTTCTCGTAAAAAATCTGTTAAGATACCTCCATTAGGAAGATCATATGCTCCACATTGGGAGCGGACATGGAAAAAAAAGCGTTCTTTGAAAGAAACTTATAGGTTACTCTTGGAAATATTATCAAGACTGTTTATATTAAAAACATTCTTGACAGTAAGTATCTGAAAATATTGAAATATATCCTGTTTTTTCAATCAAAAAAACTATAGTTTTTTTGTTTAACCATTTGTTTAACCAATTCTAAAATGTTGCGTATTGTCTAGAGCAAAGCCGGTAAATTGTCCAAAAAGTGCATCCCTGAAGCGTATAATTTTTGCCCAAAGCCATAAATTAGGGTGGCCCAGTAAAAAAGATTACCTCGCTTCGAATCTGTTGAGATAACCGCTAAGCTGTGCAGTATTGAATGTTGGCAGTAAGCCAAAGAGAAGTATTTTGGAAACTTTTGCTTTGAAACGAGCATTGTGTCAATCGCTTTAGGCTTTGCGGAAATGTTCATTTATTTTGCTTAGTCATGCTACACTGATAAGTAATGCCTTAAGAGAGAAAAGCATTTACAAATACGATTTAAGCCTTCGATTTTCTAAATACATTCAGTTGTACAGATACGTATATAGTGAGATGTATATTAATGGTGTATTTACTTTGCTTTCACAAAAACAAGAATAATTTTATAGAAAGTTCTTCTGAACTTACGATGAAAGATTGCAACATCTATTCTCATTAAAATAAATTCAAACATGTCTCAAAAGTGTAAAGTTTTTCCATGACTGTTTAAGATAAATAAACTACTTCTTTAAGCCGATAGATAAAATAGAAAGAAACCTTTTGGTAACTTAATTTATTTTGAGAAATTGTAAACATTGTATTTATTTTAAATTTGTATCTTTAACTGTTGTTTTATCTTTCAATCTCTTCAAAAACTTAAATCAATCGTACCTACGGCCTGTATTTAATGGGCCAGTAAGTTAAATAAAATGTCAGTAAATTAAATAAACGTTCAGTACATATTATAATTAGTCAGTATCCACTTGGTAAGTAGAATGTGGTCCAGTTATTAAATGAAAGAGTCAGTAAACGATTTAAAACGGTAAGTATTTAAATTGAATAGTCAGTAATTTTTAATACATTATCAGTTTTAGTTTGAGAGCGTGTAAGTTAATCAAAGATGGTCTTAAGAGGCAAATTTATAACCAGTACTATGAAAAATGAACACATAAAATGGAATGGTTTCTTAAATTAATGTATTTGAAACCAGTTAATACTAAGTCTGGGATTTACGATTTTTTTAAAAAAATTGAGATTATTAAATACATTTTGGTTTAAAATTATTAAAATTGGATTACGACCAGAAAACTTTGACACTCCAACACATAAGTATATAATCTGGTCAAAAAAACAACTACGTTTTGCTGTTCTTTTCAAAGTCGAGCTGTCATATTACATAGTTTGAAACTATTATACCTTCGCTCGCCCAGTAACATTCTTTCAAGGAAAATCACCAAACGGGCCTACCGCAAATAAGTTACTGACCGTTTTTATTTTTTCTACTGACCATCTTTTGTATTTAGTGACAATTTCTTTTTCATTTAATATTTACTTGCAATTTTTATTTTTATATTGACCGTGTTATGCATTTGTTACTGACCGTTTCTTTAATATTTACTGACCATTAGTTGAATTAGATACTGACCAAATAATTAGTTGTCAAACTTAAATACATCAGATCTTCATTCTTATCGATTTTTTTTCTTTCTGAAACTATAAACTGTTATCTTTAATCGACTTTTACTTTTTCTTATTTATAAAAGTAAAGTAAAGTCACTCTCTGAAGAATTGCAAAATGTTTTTTTAAGCATTCGTGTAATTGATTTAACTATAAAAAAATGCCACGAGTAAAATATGATATTGGATTATTTGGTTAAATTATCTGAATACCAAAAATATTTACTTATATTTGAAATTTGTTATATACGTACGAGGCTGTAGCCGCTCTGGTATTACACTGGTCCTGGCCCAGCCATATCGTTCTATTCTTTTCGGAAAATGAAGTTGAGTTTCTAGGTAACAAGCTTTTCTAGATGAACAAATTCTGTTGAGATAAGCTCCATAGCGAATAGATATGCTCCACATAGGGAGTAAACAAGGTTACAAAAAAAGTAATTGCTACACTGTTTGTTGCAAAAAAAATTACGCACCGTTTACATAGGCGGTCTATCACATAAACTAACTAGAATATCATAAAAAGTCATTGCATCACAAATAAGTGATATAATTTATACGACAAATTCCATGGCGGAAAGTTGTTTGTAGAGAATTCAGCACTAGAATGGTAAAATATTTTATGTTTCACGACACAACCGTCGTCGAATATTTTACGATTCAATTTTTATTCACTGCCTCGAAAATAGTAGACAGTTTTGTTGCGTCACCATGAAATAAAGACTAACAAATTTCACAAGATTCCATACAGAGCCGGGTATTTTTTTTTTTTGATGTTACTTGTACAGCTTAAAAAATATTCATCAAAAAAATCAATGTGTTCAAATATTGTTTGACTCAGTTAAATATCGCAAAGATAATATTGTGTTCTGTGAAGGATGCGATTCAATTATGATTGAATTTCTGTCGAAAAGCTGTTTTTTACGTTTTCAGAAACCATGATTTATTTAACTCTTTAAGCCCACGTCGTAAGTGGACGTGGCTAAAAAAATGTCTTGCTTAAAAATAAAACTCTCTCAGTGAAAATTCGTCTTCGATCGTTATGTCGATCTTGCGAATCGTTATAATGAAAAAATATTCTCAACAATTTTTAAAAAAATTTTTTTAGTTGTATTATTGCATATTTCACTTTTTTATCAATTTTCAATTCACCAAAAGTATCAAGCAGTAAATGTGGACAATAAATAATTTACCTAAAATGAGTGTTTAAAAATTTTCTGCTAATTTTACCACTGTTTTGAATGATGCAGCGACCTTTTCGCGCGGGACCTTTGCGCTCCGACATTTACGCACTGACGTTTGCGCGCAGTACCAATATTTTTTTACATTTTAATTAAAAAATACTTGAAAATAGAAAACATATATTTCAAAAACTTTAAACAAATACATAAAAAAAACATAAGAAACAACTTAAAAAAAAAATACATTGAATAAATAAATCTATGGGTTAAGCGTTAATCATTTCAAATAGATAATATATGTATATAATTTAATTTTTGAGCTTGTGTGCTTGTGGTCCTTATCTAACTATTTTGTTTCCAATCGGTAAATTCTTTTCAGATAGGTCTGTAAAAGTTATAATTAATTGTAAAATGGTGTTATTTTAACATAAAAGTAATCATATATGTAAATAAATTTCTTTGAAGGAAGCAGTCGATAATAAAAAATAATCTTATATTGGTAGCAAGCGTTGGTTCGCTAGTCGTGGTGCCGTTTGCAATACATGAATGTGGTGTCCCCATTGGAGTCGTACAGTTGGGGTGTTCTTGGTGGAGCGGGAGTGGAAAACATATTTTGAGGGAGTCGGGGTCGCTATAAAATTGAATTCCGTAGTAGGAGTCGCGTTTGTTTAAACGACTCTACAGTCCATGATAAATATAAAATATTTATTTCAAACAATACATATATTATCAACGTGTCAATGTTAAAACATTTTAAAACTAAATGTATGTGTGTGTGTATATTATATAAATAAATATATAACAGTCCAGTTCAACTCTGCTTCGATTATGCAACATAATAACATTTTATTATATTGTAACAATGCAGTTCTATAAAGATTTTATTGCCCAAAACTGTCAAAGAACAAAATTTGTCCTTACATATACGCCCGAAAATATGATATATTAAAGTAAAATATATTATCGTATACATACGCTCGTGCCACTGGCAAACGGAGCCACGGAATCACATCAAATGTCTATTTAAGCGTTTGTTTGCATGTACGGGATATATTATAAAATTCTCATCGTTATTTTACCTTTTTAATTCTTGCGGAACATGCGAATCATAATGTAATTCTAATTTGATTATCATTTTTGTGTTCGTAATTCCGAATATTAAATAAAAAAGAGTGCTTCCCACAAAAGTTATATCAAACTTGACACGCTATACGTCATATTCAAATATTATATGGCTTTTTCAATTGATTTCTTTTGGCCAATTGATGTAACTCTCAAAATTAAAATTGTTCAGGAGAGAGTAGAAAATGTTTTAATCGAAAAAAATATATGGTGAGGTGCGATATTAATCCTTGAAATGCACTCCTTTCATTTCTCATGTTTGCAGATACGGGTTTAGAGTAGAGAGTGTCGATATAATAGTGGCTTACATCAAGTGGACTCGTCAGAATTTTTAAAACTAAAACCAATTTAAAATGACGCTTCCCTTCCAAAAAGTGGTCAATTTATATTTCAATTAATTTACACCATTTGGCCGAGACCTGCTCTATCGTCTTTAAAATGAGAGCTAATCATTAACTCATTTTCGTATTTTTTAAGGGTTACATTAATTGGCCAAAACACAGTCGATATATCTGTACCTCGGAGGCAGACGGATGCAACTGCCAAATACCAAATTGTTCGGGAACTTAAAAACAATTTATGTTCTGAAAAAATACTCATGGCTTCCAAGATAATTTACATATTGCGATTCAATTAAATTTCTTCTGTTTTATGTAATAAATGAATAAATTTAATTCTATTTTATATTTAAAAGTAAAAAAAAAAGTACGGATTTACATTCTTGTCCTTTCAAAGACATTTTGTCATCATGGATTTGTATCTCATTTCTCTTTTTGTAGTTAAGTCAAAACAAAACAATTTGAAGGTTTAAATTAATCAATAAATATAAAATTTAAAACAAATATTTTTATATATTAGTGTGCCAATGACACAAAGTTATTACGAGACAAATAGATGCAACTTCAGTTGCATCCTTCTGCTACTATTATAGATAATATAGCATTTGCATCTTTAAGTTATGCCTATCTTTCTTATTATAGCAGCTAGGCTTTGCATATCTCTGCCATTAATAAATAATGCCTTTAACATGATAAATCCGTCAAAAACTCATCTTCGCCAAAAATGGAATTGCATCCGTCTGTCTCTGAGATACAGATATTATCTTCTCCCTGTGTCTTGTGATACTACCATTAAAATAAAGCATAGAATATGTAACTCCGTTATCCGTGAAATGTCGAAAGTAATGTATGAATGAAATTTTAAAATACATTATATTTTGTCAAAATCATTCAAAAACCAAACACTTATGCAGAGGATTTCATTTGAGAGTGGTAAAATATTTATTCTTTTCCAAGTGATTAGCACGCTTGGTCAATCTTTCTAATCAATTGATGGTTCCTTCATTCAAAACATTCTTTTTTCAATTGATTTATATAATACATTAATATTGAAAAGCATGAATTTTTAAAGTTATCAACTTAAACTATTTGGAACCTGCGTAGGGGGCTCTCAGTTCCTTGCAATATTTATATCTAGGGTGGGTAGTGGATACAGACTAAATCTTTATATTCTTTTTCCGAGCGTATTTTAGCCATGGACTTATTGAAGGCTACGAATGGAGGAAACAATTATGAAAACTCTTTACGAATACTAATTGTTGGTGTTAAGTGTTTTCAATTCTTATCAGAAACTGTTTGTTATGTGAATTTGATTTATTGTTATAAATAAACGTTGTTTTATGGCTAGAAATTTGAGTCTTGAAAATTATTGTATTTTTAACAATTCAATTTATTTAACCACTTCAATTAACATTATTTTCTCTTGTCTGCAGAAAGCCTAGCGGAACTTCAGCAGGGGTCTAGTATGTGCAAGCCTCCAACTTTTCTTGGGCTCCTGGCTGCAGTTGTCTTGGCCGTAGGCGCCATAAGTTGAAAATCTATAGGTATATACATGTGTTAAAATGAAAATGATTATTCCACTTTTATAAAAATTGTGTTTGAAAATAAATTCACATGAAGTGGTGAACGAGAAATGTTGTATATTTGTAACATATTATTTATACTGCCAAGGTTTTGAATTTAATCGATTATTGAGCACTGAATATTTTCAACGTTAACTCTTATTATAACTGAATATGGTAAATGCTTATTTTTTACTACCAATCAATCACAGATTCTCTAATGTATTAATAATAAACATGATCTGTTTCGCATAAAATTATTTTTCATCCTACTATTTAAATGAATATTTAAATGATCTATAAACAATTGATCCCCCTATTTAAGTTTTTGATTTCATGGATATTTTGACTATTATTTTGATACATTCTGTAAAACCTTTTTTAGTTTTATTCGCGAACAGCCATATATTTTTTTTCCATATTTCAAAGTTTCACGGATTATTTTTAAATTTTGTTTATTAAAATAATTTTTAATGTTTTGAAACTAATAATGAGTTTAACGATGTTCTTAAGAAGACTCGCACCCTCTACCTTGGCAGTATTCTGGATACTTAATGATATTTTCATAATAAAAATAATGCCATATCTACGAATTGTATATTTTTAGTAAGAGAAAAGTTTTAAAAATGTGAATTAATGATTTTTGTAAATGGATTGTCATAACTATAAAAGTGAATAGAATTTTTCATTTTAAAAAAGTTTTATTTTACAATATATGACACAATAAATAATCTTATACAAGTTTTCATTTGATTGAAATTGATTTATGTAATTCATTGTATTTTGAAATTAACTTCATTCAGGAAAAGACAAAAATTGTTGTAGATGTTTCGTTTTGTCATAAGAGCATTGTTATACAATGCGTTTTAAAGATTTGATGCTGTAGAGTTTTTAAGTATAGACATTATTTTGTGGAAGACATCGCACCGCGTTTTGATTGGTCGTAGCCATCTGAAGTTTTGAAAACAGTTGTAGCTTTTTTCATTGGCTTCAGTTGGTTTCGTTGGTTGTAAAAAACACTGAAATATGAATTATTGAATCAAGACTCAAGCACGGTGTCAATACTTCCTTCATTAGCTGACCCTAATGACCATACAAATTCTTGACTAACTGCATTATCACTCTCTATACATCTCGATCTAGAACTTCTCATATTTTTATCAAAAAACATTGACCAATCAGATATCATCTTCCACATTGCCAGCTCGTCAATAGCGAGGACGGCTCAAAGGTCGAGTGAATGCCTGAAAACTGTTTAGTGCTCTGGAGGTTCCGCACCTAACCACATGACTTTCCCATTTGAGTTTTCGTACTCTCGAGTTTAAAGAAGACGAAGAACTCAGCGTTTTTACAGATGTCTCACCTCCGGACTTACTTTATATCGACGGTGTTTTGTCCAATTGATGTAAACCTCAAAATTGAAATTAGTCAGGTAAAAACTTTTTTTATTGAAAAAATTATATGGTGAGTTGCGTTATGAATCTTTGAAATGCACTCCTGTAATTCTCATTTTTTCAGATACGGAATTATACGTAGGGAGTGTCGATATAATAGTTACTAAAACCAATGAAAAATGATGTTTCCCTTCCAAAAAGTGGTCAATTTATTTTTCTAAATTACATCAGTGGCCGAGACTCTCTCTGTCGTCTTTAAAATGTGATCCAATTATTTAGTCATTTTTGTATATTTTGAGGGTTACATCAATTAACCAAAATATATACTAGTTTTCTATGAAACAATATTTCTCCTTTAGTTTACCTCTTTATTTTTATTTATATTATTATTATTATTAACGCACTTTAATATCTCAACTATACAGAGATAGTATTATTTGATATTTATTTTATCTTACAGGTGTAGGCACAATTTAATCAAAAATATTCTTTTCTTTTAGTTTATAATAAAGTTTACATTGAATATACTGCAACATAACATATAAGCATATTATTGTATTCTGCGTGTGCATTTAATGTGAAAATTGATGTGATAAATAGTTTAAACTAAAAAATAAATGGTCTAGTCTGTCCCCTATGGTAATATGTCTACAAAAATAAATAGAAAACTGTTCCATGACACTGTTGTATTATATATATTATCATAATAACTCAATTTAGCTAAGTGAAAAATTTTTGTTTTACATCGTCGGTTATAATAAAAGCAAAATATTTAGTGTGATAATTTTATTTTAAATCGTTATCAATTTTAATATCAATTTTTGTTATCCATTAGCGATTTCAAAAACTTTATGTTCACGAATCGAGTAAAAAGAGCAAACCAAAATTGCATTTGTAATGGTTAAAATAATTAACAGAAACACTCAAAAATAATATCGAATTTATGCCCGAAGCGCATTGTTATAATTATAATATATTTTTGCGTTCGAAGAAATAATGAAATATCATTTTCGTGATATTGTTAAATAAATAATGCCATCATATTTTATAAAAAAAAATTTAAAAAAAAGAACAATTTAAGCGTGAAATACTAAGATCAATTACATTCATAATATTGGTGGATTTAATTATATCAGGGGTTTCCAAAATTTTCAGCTTAAGGACCATTCTGTCTCCAGTATTAAGTCCTAAGAGCCAAGACCTAGCTAACTCATCATTTTAACATACTGTAGTTTTGAATGATGTACAAATTTTCATATTGAGACTAGCCGGTGAATGAGATATCTATGGCACATGGAGAGGGAGTGAACTTCGCTCAGTTTTCAATTTTGATTAGTACTTTCGGGCAAGTGTTAAGGATATTTCATTGCGGCGGTGATAGCCGATGCGCGTGCTGTGCGTTATGAATTCTCGTTTCTCGCGGTCTGGCATTGTTTGGAGACCACTGAAGTATATAATTATTCTTATATTCATTAAGAAAAACATTGTAAATAGGTGCATATTTATATTTAAGAAAGTAAAAATATTTAAAACAAAATGTATACAGGGGTAAACAATGTTATTTATCAGTAAGAAAAATATCTCATTAAAATAAACAATTTCTGAGAAAACTTATATTTTATTTCATTTTACTAGAGATGCTATAAACTAACTTACTGGTCTTTCCTAACCCCACTGAAAAAAAGCCTGAGCGATTGAATTAGCCAGTTGTCTTTAAAAAGAATAATATAGTATATCATACACATACAAAAAATATCTAATGATAAATAGTAAACTCGATAAAAGCATATTAAAAAACTTTCAAACTCCTAATGACATGTAGAATCCGATAAATTAAATAGTTGAACAAGTGAATTCTGATATTTACAATATTATTTCAATTACAATTAATGGTTGACTGACTGGTAACATTTGCCTAGTCTTTTTAATTGTAAATACCATTGGAAAAAATCAGTTTAAAAAAATAATTTAACCGTGAAATACAAAAACGTCGTTTACTACTAATATTGCAAAGTGGATGTATCGGTTTTTGGCTTTAAACGCTTACTGATATAATTTCGGTGTACATTTCCTGTTATTAACAAAAGCACCTAGACTCTAGACCAGGTTGAAAGGCGAACCCTTTCCTGTCGGAAGGCTGCATTTGAGAAACATTCAGAAAAATGTAAGTACACTATTTTGTAAATGAAGGAAAAAAAAAGAAAATAATTTACAAATTTTCTAATTCAGAGAATTTAGATTCAGTCAAAAGTCTCATGTCACCCCATTGTCACCCCTGCTCTTATCATCCAGCCTTCGAACTCTTAAGAAGCTTAGTGACTACCTGTCTATTAAAAGTAATTAATTGATTGGTTTAAAAAATCTGATACCCTCTGATATAACTAATAATAAAAAATTGAAGTTCGCCTGACCTCGTAACAGTCTTACATAAGTATGGGTTCCGTAATCTGTCAAGGGATTTATTTTTGCAAGGGCTTACGTGAGAATAAAGTGGCAAGACATGCCCTCAATACTCTTATAAGGGAGGGAGGACAGCAACGTTAAAACTAGAGATAGGATAAAAATATTATGTTTTATCTTCCCCCTGTTAAGAATTGTCGTGATTTTGTTTTTGGCTGTTCTGTTCTGTCACTGCTATATTTCTTCATGTTCTGTTGTATAATGTTACTGATCAGTGGTCGTCAACTTTTTATACTTACAGCCTTTTTTTTCTCATCTCCTCTCCTCATGGCCTCCTAATGGAGGTATCCCAACAGAATTTTTCTATGAGAACTGCTTGTTACTCAGTTGTTCAACCTCTCTTTTTGTTAATAGAGTAGGGATAGAAGGCTAGGGCTAGGACAGAACTAGTGGTTGGCTAATCAGTCTCGCTGCCCTCAAACACTCATACTAGGAACAGAAATCCATAAATTGATTGAAAGATCAATTTATGAAACAGTCCGCACCGGAAATTGAACCCGAGACATCGGTAATCGTAGCCGATGATGTTACCAACGGCGCCATGGAACCGTCAAATTTTCTTACCGCCGAACAACACCGCAGTAAGGACGCAATAGTTTCTAGAAGTTGAAGGATTAGAAGAAAACTTTATAAATCTAACTTGTTATTGATACTGCATATGGCACTGTCGAAAATTGCTATACGACAAGTTTTATTGGAGAGAGTCTTCTGACATCGGAGAATCGATGGATTCGACGAAGCCCATCTGCATGTATTCTGGTAAATACCCGCAAGCGTATTTATTCTTCTGAGACATGGGTACACTATTTTCACACAATTTATTTAATACACGATATTATGCAATTTCACGAGTGACATTTACTCTCAAATCTAAGTAGCTACTGGGTTTACAAACAAAAAAATCACAATTCAATCGCTAGGTCTGAACATGACAAATATTTTTTTTTATTCGGACAGGTATAAACGAGAATCGGCGTCCGTAGCGGCATCGGTAGCATCGTTGGCTACGGTTATGGATGTCTCGGGCTCAAGTTCTGGTGCGGACGGTTTTCATAAATTGATCATTCAATCGATTTATGGATTTCTGTTTGTAATCTGAGTGTTTGTGATGTCTGAAAAATTCCCTCTCCCCCATACAATCCTCACGAGGCGTAGCGAAAGCGATTAGCCAACCGCTATTCCTGAGAGGTTGAGCAACTGAGTAACAAGAAGTTCTCATAGAAAAAATCTGTTGAGATACCTCCATTAGGAGGCCATATGCTCCACGCTGGGAGCGAACATGGATAAAAAAATAAGCGAGAAAGGTAGAGAAAAGGACAAAAACACCATCACTATGTACCCCTACACTCAGCCGTTAAGTTAACGTAGCGAATTGTCTTCAAAATATCTTTAAGTAAACTTAGCTGCGAGTCGAGTTTAACAGCTGGTTTCGATGAAAAAAAGCAAAATAAACTAAATTACCCATCACCCATTATGAAAACGTTAACCGTCCACTAGTGGGCGGTACGGACCAGGTTTACGACCAGTGCTTTATATCGTGTTCTGTTTTGTCCGGCTACTGTAACCTGTATTATAGTTATCCTGTTCGCATAATAACCCAGACTGTTTTCAATAACTGCATGTTGACTTGCCACTGAGAAAACTACTGACCGGTCGCATTAATCATACCATGAATTAGTTGGACAAGCAACTAAAACGCCTCCCATGAAAGAAGTTATGCCTCAAGAGAAAAGAAGTTGGAAAATAAAAATGCTGACACAAGCACCTGATTGATATTTTTTACTCTATTATAAGGACGTAGTATCAAATAAATATCAATCCAATCAATGAAGACCACAGTAAAATATAATCAATATTATAATTATTTTCAAATTTTGACACTAAGCCAGCGGTTCCAACGTTTATGCTACAACGCCTCCCGTAAGAAAAATTTTTTCCCCGCCTTCCTACTTTTCATTTTTTAATCGATATAATAATATAGACGCGTTTTATATAATAAAAAACTTTATTAAATTAAAACTGATTAATATAATTAACAGAATAATAACAAGATTTTGTGGCGTAGCTAAAGGTTTTGCCTTCCCCCCACCACTTTTCCACCAAAAATGATTTAATATTTACAATTGTGTTGGATTAAGGGTATTTTTAAAATTAATTATTATTTATTTTAAATTATAAACCTCCACGGTACAGAATATTGCCAAAAATTTTATGCGTAAATATAATTTCTTGAAAAATAAGTAATATATTTTTACAAATGTTATAACATTTAATTTTAATATTATAGAGCCCCGCAGGCTTGTTCTTGAAATATGTCAAAAAAAAAATATGTCTTTAAAATATTTTTTATATTTATCATTTATCTAAATTATAAAATTATTGATGTACAATCATTAATATATTGTACATTAAAATTGTAAATTAACTTAGCACAAGATATTCAGCAGATCTTACTAACACAACATTAACTATTCGCAAAAAAAACGTCAAAAAATTATAACAAAATTATTTTTCAGCAATATTAAAATAAATTATGTTTTATCTGCCAGTTGGTGTTCTATTGAAATAATTGCAAGATATTTTAATCGCAAATTATTCGCTGTCGATTTTAAATAGTTTTTTTTTCATTAATTTCAACCTCAATATGATAATACAACATCTTGTGACTGTTCACAACAATTTATTCTCTCTCCCTCAACATTGAGGCTATTTTCATTATTAGAGACCAGAGATTATTTTTATTTGTTTATTACCTACAGAAATACCTCGAAGAATATATTTTGTCAATGAGTAAAATAAAGATACATTCACTGATTTTTTACTGTTATGTTACGATAAGAAGTTTTATTTATTTGTGGATATCATTATTGACATTATTATATACAACATTTTTACGCCAACCTGGTTAGAAAACAATGCTACAAAAAAAAAAAAACAACAGTATTCAATTCTGCATCCCCACAAAGTGAATTCCAAATTCAGTGAAAACTGTCCATCTTTTAACGTGGGCGTTGGTTATTTTAATACTCCCTTTATAATGTATTAATCTAATACAGGATTACTTTACTATTAGTAGAGCCTCCGTAATTAGGGTAAATGGACAGGGTAGTGGGTAGTAATCCTGCCATAAAACATTGGTCTCTAGAGGTACGCTATTAGTGGTTGATATCTTTGCAATGTCATAACGCCTTACTATTAAGTATTGAGAATAACAGACGCCTTAACATTTTATTCGTGTCAACTCATTCTTCGTATTCTTGTAGAAAAACGCTTGTGAACAATTTTTTTTATCTATTTGATTGTGGTGGCTTCGGATTCAAATCACCGAACGTACATTTTCATCAATTGATTTTTCAATCTATTGGTGTATATGCTTGTTAAATGATATATTATATTTGACTGGGATGATAACATTCTCATCCCACAATGTGGGGGATAGCGAGAGCGGTCAGCTAATTACTAGTTCTTTTATTAAAATAAAATATCTTTTTTCTCTTAATTTCATAATTTTGAATTATTTATTTATTATAAATTTAAAAAATTGAAATGTACAGCATTACAGCTGACGCCAATGCGCCATGCATTACATAAACATAACAACGGTAACAATAATACTAATAAATACAATAATGAAAATAAAAACATTTTTTTTAAATTATTAAATACAAAAAAAATAAGACATTATTAATTTACAAGGAACAAATATTTAGTGAACAATAACCCAGAGTTTAGTGCTGAAAATATCCAGCTCTCTAGGCAGTGCATTCATTAATCACCCGAACGAGTCTTGCAACTGGTGACTCGAATGACCGACGCGAAGAACAGGTTTTAAGAATAAAAATTGTCTGGATATGGTTTCGGCCACGTAGATAACAATTGGGAGCATGTAAATTAACAGTCATGAGAATTTCAGGATTACAAACTCGTCCCCGAAGAAGAAGAGAGGAATGCCTTAGAATCAATAGAGTGAAAAGATAGAATTCCTAAAAGAAATTTGTTTGGGTAGTACTCTTTTAGGGAACTATTAAAGGGAAAATATTTAAATATGCAATATTTAAATTATGAAGAGATCAAGACCGGTTTCGCTTATCGCTTTGAATAAGTGCAAAAAAATACGTTTTCATAAATATAATATCTTTCCATCAAGAACTGTCAGTAACTTATCACCACTTCCATCAGCCGATTCTAGTACCTTTTTTCTCCGCAAAAGAAAAGGTGGAAGGAGCTACAATTTAAAACCAACTAGTTTTGAAAAAAAAATACTTCTGTTTGTCATAGTTGTATCCCGCCCACTCTGATCTTTAAAAACGAGCCATACAGAGAACGGTTATCCGCCTACTAATCCATTCCTAATCCCTTCTTTCTTTACCTCTTTCAAAGAGAAATATTATGCAACTTATCTACCATCAGTGTCAATGTCGAACGAGGAGAGCTATTTGCTGTGATCCGTCTTCATACAGGTATAATAGGCCACGCTGACTTGATCTCAACCAAGGCCAACTTTGAGGTATACAATAAATTTGCAACAACAACAGGGATCGGCATATTCTTGATTTCTCTTAAGATTAAACGAGGGTTAGATTAAGCTCTACCGCATCGGTGGATTTTCCGTATATGGATACACAGGATAGTTATTATGGTCACTATCAGTGACTGAGTATGTCACATTTTCTTTTTTTTATGCACAATAGTGAGTGCATGGTTAAAATATTGGTCGTGTACAGTTTTGGATCGGAGAAAGAAAATTATGAATAAATCCGTTTCTTTTCTTGATCGTAATTGTGTTATGGAAGGTAGCCTTGAAACAGTGTTTTCATACACATAACTGGTAGAGGTGCGACAACCAGCTTGCATCTAAATTTCATATTAGATGCAGCATGGTTGAAGAAATGTTGAAAAAGCAGACCGCCCTTACATATCCACGGTGTTGATATAACCTTTAAAATTGAATTTGTTCAAGAGAAACTAAAAACTTTTTTTATCGAAAACATAATATGGTGAGTTGCGTTATAAATCTTTGAAATGCACACTTGTAAATTCTCATGTTTGCAGATACGGGATTATACGTAGGGAGTGTCAGTATAATACTGCCCTACATCAAGTGGCTGGGTCAGAATTTTAAAACCTAAAACCAATTTAAAATGATGTTTCTCTTCCAAAAAGTGGTAAATTTATTTTTCTAATTTACATCATTTGGCCGAGACCTGCTCTGTCGTCTTAATTTTTTTTCCGTGTTCGATCCCAATGTGGAGCATATGGTATCCTTAATGGAGGTATCTCAACAGAATTTTTATATGAGAACCGCTTGTTATTCAGTTGCTCAACCTCTTTTTTTCGAAGAGAGTAGGAATAGAAGGATACGGCTAGGACAGGACTAGTGGTTTGCTAATCGCTCTCGCTACGCCCTGTGAGGGACTTTTAGACATCACAAACACTCACATACTACGAACAGAAATCCATAAATCGATTGAAAGATCAATTTATGAAAACCGTCCGCACCGGAAATTGAACCCGAACATCCGTAACCGTAGCCAACCATGCTACCAACTGCGATACAGACGCTTCTTTAAAATGAGATCATTAATTCATTTTGGTATTTTTTGAGGGTTACATCATTGGTTTCAAAACACAGTCGAGATAATATCTCAATATTAGAATATTTCTACTAATGTTTCGTGTTGAGACAAACTCATTTACAATATTAAAAACACAATATTTATTTGTGATTTTAATCTTTTGTTTAACCATTTATACAATTGACAGCATGATGCTTTTTGCATTCATCAAAACAATAAATGATGTAAACAAAGATTTCACAGGCAGTTAAAATCTCTACCATGACGGCGAAATTCCACTCTGAGTACTTAAGTAATCTTACTTATTATCCTTTTGCTACTTTGTTTTGCAATGGCTTATTGTGAGAAGTTATCAAAGTTCCGCCTTAATAAATTAATCTTACTTATTCCTTTCTGTGAATTGTCAATTTTATTATCTTCATCAAAAGTTATGCTCTCTAAGTGTTTGTCTATTATTTATAAATAAAGAGCCTCAAATTTATGAGCAGCATAAAGATCTTTTAATATTTTACTCCTAGCTGAATCGAACCGTCTTGACGGTGGAATAATGCGAAATTAGTTAAATTATTTTTAGAACTGTTGTATGATTACCAATTTGAGTAGGTGACAGTTTCAGTAATGGTCAAACCCAGGGGTTTTTTACCTTATTACGATATCGAAAATATAATATGCCTAGAGAGTCTTGTTTTTTTTTTTGTATTTAATAATTTAAAAAAAATGTTTTTATTTTCATTATTGTTATGAATATTTGTTAGCTAAGCAAAGGTATTCAGAGTAACCTTTGGTGGTAAAAATATGAATGAACATATTTTGTTTTATTGTTGAATTTGTAAGCAGTCAGCTTGGAATAATAAAACGAAAATTAAAATCTTTTCTTTAAATAAATTGGATTAGCCATATTTTCAATTTGTATTACTAATCTGTTAATCTAATGCTGTATATTTTTCCCCATCTCAATTATGTACAACGAATATATGAAAGCATGAAGAAAAGTTACCAATACTTTAAAAGACTATAATTACTGAATTTATAGTAATTACAGTGATTATTTGTATAGTAGGCCAAAGCTACCCGTATTGGATGACAATTTTGCCCGCCTTCTTTTATTGTTAGTAATAAATCTATTTATGTTGATTAAATTTCATATTATACATAAGTTCATTTCTATAAAACCACTCATAAATGCAATGGTAAACCATAAAAATACAAAAACCCTCAAAACTGGGCCAAAGTTACCCAGATTGACTGTACCATTTTTCTTTTCTCCCTTACATTTAACATTTTGTGTGGCCAAGTCAGTTTTTTCCCTTACTCTACCTTTTGAAAATTTTATATGTGGAACCTGTCGAATTTTTGAAACAAAGGGTTTTTCGGTTGTCAAGGCCACTTTGCTTGGCAAAAATTTTTTTTATTTTAATTCTTCATTGCATCTGGATTGAAAAAATACCTAAAAATATCATACTTCATCTGCTTGGTATTATAAAAAAAATTTTGGTACAAAAATAAAGGGCGTTACAGTTCCACAAAACATTAACTTAATAATATATGAAATGGGTTGACAGTGCGTAATCAATTTTCGTATTATGAACACTGTGATATTATTCAAAAGCATCGCCAAAATATTTGCCAATTTTTGAAAATTAATCATGCGGATCCGCACTGTATATTCGAAAAGTGTCATTCATTTTTGAAACTACGCAATATTAATTGAAAATAAATTCACAAAGTGAGGCAGTGCTTTTTTTTACAGAAATGTCCGGGAAGTTAAAGAACGACTTTGCTGCATTTCTATTTATGTTTCCTATATTTGGCCAGGGCTCTGGAGTATATGTAAGTAAATACAAAGCTGGAGCCATATTAAATTCAGTATGGACAGTCTGGGAAACAAAACTTTAACTGTTTATCGATTATAGCTTGAGCAAATTTATTATATCGACGGTTTTTTGGCCAATACGAAGATGCGTTGATGATTGGATCTTATTTTAACGACGATGGATCAGGTCTCGGCCAAATGACGTAAATTAGAAAAATAAATTGACCACTTTATAGAAGGGAAACATCACATTTTTGTAAATTACAATTTTACTTAAAAACAGTTTTGTACAAACAAAATGAAAAAGGTATGGAATTTCAAACAAAAACTACAAATTCCAATTACAAGTTAGTTGCCCTTCCTCCACCCGCTATGTGTATTCAGCCGCTGTTTCATGGCCTCCTTCCATAGCGCAATAATGATCAAGAGAAGAAACGAATTTACTCCTCATATTATTGGCCCGATGCAGAGCTGCACGGGACCGATCTTTTAACCACGCACTATTGTGCTTAAGAAAAAAAAATATAGAAAGAAAAAGGAAAGAAAGTGTGAATTGCTCAGCCACTAGTTAATGCGATATTAAGTATCTTATGTATTCGTATAGTGAGAGTCCGCCATAGCGCTAGAGTTTAATCTACTCCGCGTTGAATCTAAAGAGGAATCGACAATATCCCGCTCCCCAAATGATGTTGCAAATTTATCGAATGCCTCAAAGTTGGCCTTGGTTGAGATCAAGTCAACGTGGCCTATTGAGCCCGTACGAGGACAGACCACAGCAAATATCTCTGCTCGTTCAGTATTCATCTCGGGGTATTCCCACAGAACGTGATTAACGTCATGATGGTTGTATCCACAAGTGCAATCCGGCCTTTAGACCAACTTGCCTAACCCAAATAGTTTACCGTTGAACTTGCCATGGCCGGTTATAAACTGGCAAGCCCAGTCCAATTACTCAAAACTAGTATTTTTCAGTTAGTGTCTTCTTCCAGAACAACGACGATTTTACATTGGTTTTAGGTTTAAAAGTTCTGACCGGCCACTTGATGTGAGTCACTATAATATCAACACTCCGTTCGTATAATCCCGTATCTGCAAACATGAGAATTTACTGGAGTATATTTCAAAGATTCATAACGCAACTCACCATATAAAGTTTTAGATAAAAACAGTTTTTCTTCAATTGGTCAAAAAATTTCGAATTATTGTTTACAATACAAAACCATGTGAGAAGCGTGTATGTTGGATTCTGAAGAAAAAATAAGTCGAATCAACGTTGGAAGTTGACACTATGAATGACAAAACGACATACGTGCACTAATCACATGACAATTACTATCAAATCCTCTACGAATTGATGCCAATTAAAATTCCACCGCATATCATTAACTGTCAGCCTTTGTAGCAAGAGCTTTACCCTAGTGATCAGATCGGTGTTGGCTTAAGTCCAAGTCTGGTCAATATAAAATGTAATGTCCTTACATTTAAATTTGAGACATTGGGCATGGATGCTAAAGAAATTTATCTCGAATAACTTATCTATTTCGCATTTTTTGGCTCATTGATTCAGATTGTAAACCAAATTTGTTTTACGCTTGTGTTCTACCAGTGCTGTTTTATGGTAACAAATCATGCCACATAACAATTAATAATAATTCGTATATTGAGATTTCTGAGAATACGTGTGTGAGATACGAAATATCGGGAGTGAGATGGTTTGAATCTCTGAGATATTTGAAGATAAGTAAAGTATCAGGTAGCTTGCTGAGCAGTCATGAAGAGACGTTGGGCCAGGCTTAAACCGGAGCTAAGATTAGTTGAAGGTTGAAGTCTTTATATTTTCAATAAGAAAATTATGTTTGTATCTTATATATAATAGCCCTGATCACTCTGTAGACGTTTTATTATTATCACATATCACATGTAGGTGTGAAATTTTCTCATAACCTTCGCGTTCGCGGTGTATATATAAAATAAAATGTTATGCAATGCACACACAGTTCCGATGTACTAGCTACTTTATAAATTCAGTATTTCAATTTTAATACTGTCATCTACGACGGGAACGGCTATACGGCAGTATTTTAATGAATTCGATGAAATCAGCGGTACTTTTGTTGAAATTTATTTTTAAAAAATTGAAACTTTGTTCTTCGATTAGCTGTGTTACTAATTGTGTCTTGTGTCACATGTTTTAACTCTTTGAGAAATATCTTCGTACTAACTGTCGTAAGATTTCATTTGTAACATAGGTATTGATTCTAATTCGTAATATATTATATTATAGATATGGAAAAATGATGATTTGTTTCTTTCCACTAAGAAAGAACAAAACCCCATATCGTAAGTTAAGAATTAAAAGCAATGTACTGTAGTGTTTATATATAGCACATGTCATGAATTAATTTTCTTGCAAAGGAGTCTATAAAAGACGTTTTTATCATTTTTAAATATTCCAAATAAGGTCTTACGGATGATTATCAAAAAATTTCTCAAAACGGTTTGTTGATTCTACGCCTTGGGCGTGACTTTAAACGATGCTAAAGTGTTCCATGTGAAATAAAAATATTCACTCGTACCTTATACATCCATAGAAAAACCTCCAGAAAAAAACATTTTCATCAAATAATGTAATTTTATATCAATAGAGCAAAAAGTAAATAAAGTAAGTAAAGTCAATTTTTGAGATCTTCATTATGCCATAAAAGGGGCGGGGAACCTTTTCATGACGCTTTCGTGTATTTGTAAATAGAGGTCAAAATTAAATTGAGAGCATTATTTTGATTATGAATAAAAATATTTCTTCTTCTGATGGAAATAAAAAAACTTGAAGACGCAGAGGGGCGCAGGGTTTTTATTTCTGACGAACTGTAATTAAGTAAGTTTTTTATTGTGCCTTAAATAATGGCTATTAAGTTCTGACAATGGCTTGAAGTTGAAAAACTATGAAGTATAGCTAATGATTCTTGTAGTAGGTGCTAAATAATTTTCTTTTTTTATTTTACTATTCAAAAACAATGTCTTCAAATTATTATAAATATCACAACATAATTAACAAATGAACGCTTGTGTGGGCCATGGCAGGTGTCCGTTCTGCTCAGTCCTAAGATTTAGTTTCTTCCTTGATTTTGTTAATCATTTTTTTTTTGATAGAAGATGGATAAAATATTACCGTATTTAGTTCTACAAAATTTTATTTGTATAGTAGTTATTTTATTATTTTTTCGAATTTAATATTTTGATATTGGTTCTTATTTTAATGGAGTTCTATCAAGTAAATGCCAATTCAATCAAAAATTTCTCTATATTATAAATATCACAAAATATTTTACAAATGAACGGTTGTGTGGGCCATGGCACGTGCCTTTTCTGCTCAGCCCTCTATAAAGGCCTGATGTAAGCTTTAAATTCTTTCTTGATTGTACATATGTACACTTTTTCATTAAATGGAAGTCAAATTAATATTAAATGTTTCGCCGCAATCATTTTTTTAATATAAAAACACATATGGCTTGCGGTGCGGTACATTTATTTTGATAAAGTAATTAAAGTCTGCCAAAGCTTTATATGAAACATCATTTAAACGAACTATTATGAATCGTCTTCTTTCACCATATTCGCTCCCTGTGTGAAGTATATGGCCACCACACGGCGCCTCCATGATTCCCTGTCGCTCGCAAATTGATTTGCTTCCTACAATAACACGACAGCATCCTTCAGTTGCGCGGAGTACATCCTTTGGAAAATACGGTCGAAAGAAAAAGCAAGCAGGAATGAGGCCCTACGGAAACATCCGCAGCCCGTGACCCAACCAGTTCAAACTTCTCTCCATGACCAATGCCGTACCCTAATCTCTGAATTCCTCACGAAATTAAACCGCCTCATCCCCATTATTATGTATCAAATATATCTTATTATCGTCGGCGTCCGTGACGCACTTGGTCGCATCGTTGGCCACGGTTACGGATGTTTCGGGTTCAATTCCCAGTGCGGAAATTGATCATTCAATCGATTTATAGATTTCTGTTCGTAGTATGAATATTTATGATGTTTAAAAACTCCCTCCCACCCATCCGATCCTCACGTGGCGTAGCGAGAGTGATTAGCTAACCGCTAGTCCTAGCCCTATCCTTCTATTCTTACTCTCTTCAAAAAAAGAGAAGTTGAGCAACTGAGTAACAAGCAGTTCTCATAGAAAAATTCAGTT
Organism: Himalopsyche phryganea; assembly: GCA_022494535.1. Classification (NCBI taxonomy): domain Eukaryota; kingdom Metazoa; phylum Arthropoda; class Insecta; order Trichoptera; family Rhyacophilidae; genus Himalopsyche; species Himalopsyche phryganea. The sequence goes on along the minus strand of JAGVSL010000134.1, from coordinate 926,842 downwards.
AAGATACCTCTATTAGGAAGCCATATGCTCCACGTTGGGAGCTAATATAGGAAAAAACATCTTATTATTCTTGTATTACTAAATAGTTTGCTATTTCTGTCGTAGTGCAATTGAGTTAATGAATGATATTTTTTCCCCGTAAATTTTAAATGGAAAATGTGAGTGGTCCGCCCTACAAACATCAACAAGTATTATATTAATATTGACAGTAACAATATACTGGATTGTTATGTTTGTAAGCGAATGAACCTTTCTGAAATCTCATGTTAGCCACAACATACCCATTTAAGATTTCCAAATACATATCAAATAACTAATCCCAAAATTCTGTATGTAAATAGGAAAGGGGTTATTCACGAAAAGGGATCACATATAAACATATCAAGGATGGAGAGGACAGAATGGCCGAAGGTGTAATTCGCCAATACCTGCCAAGATATATATCAAAAATAAAATCAGTCCTGTAGCTGAACGGTCTATACCTTTGAGTTTTGTGCGAATTTGAATCCACGAGTAGAAAGATTTCATATAACGATTTTTTCATCGATTTATGGATTCGTAATCAAATGCATGGATGGATGTCATTACTTTATACTTGCCACCCTGATCATGAGAAACAGGCAATCTGGAGAATGGTTACTTAGCAATTAAACTTATCCTAGCCGCAAACTTCGTTCTTTCACCTCTCCGAAGAGGCGGATTAAGCAATTAAGAATTCACAAATACAAATATTCACAATAATCAGTACACTGAAATTATAATTTTTATATAGATACCAATAAAATTTTTACAAAATGAATTGGCAACATTCGCTGACGAGATTGTCATTTCAAAGTCAAAAAGCTTTTCTTATATTGTTTTCAAATTTCCCCGACTCCATTATTTTTATGTTCTGACAGTCTACGTATTGTAGTTAAATTCGTGGTAACTCTAGGACCTCTTTTTACGCGATTTCTCTTTTACACTATTTTTTGGGTGGCACCCTTCATTTTTTACGCAATATATTATTTTTACGAGATTGTGTCCTTCAAAAAACAAATTTTGAGCTAAATTCAAAAAGTCCCTTAAAAATCGCAAATGAATGCATTTCGTCACAGACAGTGAAAGCAGCGAGTGACTATAGTACGAAAGTTAAATAATTGTATCTGGTTTAATTTGTACGTTTATATTAACGCAATCACTGCGTATAAAATGTCTCATGTAATGCAGGAAGCCTGAAAATTTTTGAATCTCTAAACATCTGTTACTGGAGACGGCGACGTATCCTAACTAGGTGACGTAACTTGAGCAGCTATTCCCGGCAAAGCGAACTCGAGGTGGGCTTAAACCACTCCTATAATATTTTGCTTTTGTCTACATAATATATTTTCATCAAAAAATACTTACTTCTTTTTGTTTCATTTTACGGAAATTAAAGATTTATGTAAAGAAAACACTTTTTTACACGAATTTTAAGAACCAATTATAGTTTTTCATACATTCTTGATACTTTTTTATGCAATTGTTTTTTGGTAACCAAGATATCAAATTGTATAGAAGTAGAATAAGGTTGGGCGTATATTTCATTATTATATCTATAAAATATTATTAAAAACATAAATAGAAATCATCACAACCGCAAACAGCAGTATTTCTTTAAGCGAAGACAAAACTATCACTCATAATTGAGTCGTATACTATCAAAAGTAGAGCTATCCACTATTTGAAGTTTCGAGATAAACACGAAAAACGTTTTGTAGGTGTTTTTGAGTTTTTTAATGTTTTAAATTTGTATGAGCGGACATATTGACACATCCCTTAGAGTAACTTTGTGATTGGTTGAAAGTATTCTTTCACTTCTGTTTCCAAAGCTGTTCTGATTTCGGTAGCAAGCATCATTTTCTTTTACGTTTTAATACCACATGTACATGATTTTGATACCAAAATTTTATTTCTAACCGTACACTATGACCGGTAGAATAGTGTGATAGCATTAATTCAATTTCAACTAATATGGGATAGTTTTACATTTTGCCACTTCTGTTGCCAAGTAGTAATATGTACTGAAAAGGTTTCATTATACGTATCTTCAAACATTTTTATACTTAATCGATTTATGAATTTGTATTTCAATTTGTCTGTGATGGTTTCATTGCTTCAATACTGAAAATGAGTAAATTTAAGAAGATTATTTGAAAATTTAAGGTTTTAGAACAACGTCAATAATTATTTGTGTTTTGAATAACGCAAATATAACATTGAACTGTCTCTTACTCCAACGGCGCCAATTAGTGACCTTTTATCTAACTCGGAATCAGTTTGTCGTAATTACCTGTCGATGGTTACCGACTGTTTTGGGGATTGCCGTCGGGAATAGACCGTTTTGATTAGATATATCCGATCGAGGTTGGGAATTAGTCAAACCGTAACATAAATGCTTTTATTGCCGAATATCTTTGATAGGGAAATCTGTATAGAATTCACCATTCATCATCATTATCATTAAGCCTTTAATGGTGTCGCAACCCTCAAGCATTTGTTTCTAGTTTCAATGTGATTCTGAATAGTTATCCTTTAGTTAGATAGTACACGAAAATTTGATAAAAGATTTTATTATATTTATTTGAAGAAGGTTTCACGACAAAACAATACCCAAGATTTTATCGGCCTCTGTGGTCTAGTTAGTAGTAAAAGCTTTTCCCTAGCGATCAGGTGTGTCCAGGTTAAAGTCCCAACAAGTCTCAAACTTAGATTTTTTTCAAATTTAATTTACGATTTTGGACAAAAGTGACTAATAAAAATCCTCAATCAATTTATCTCGAACGATTTTCCAACTTTGCCAGAATAATTAATGCCAGAAATAATTTTAAAAAAAATCAATCAAATTAAATCTACATGTCGTAGAGAATTGCACTTACTATATAATATAATATAGTAATGGATCGCAAATTCCGTTTATATATTTTACTATTATTTGAAAGATTTGATTGACAATCTTTGTATATTAAGGTATAATACTCGTCGTATATTTGGTAAGGAACGGATATTTTTTCATCAAAATTCAGGGATACATATGCCCAATTTCGGCACTTAACCTTGTTGTACTCTCAAAATAAGTATCTTGAATAATTATTCTGTAGGGGGGTAATGATGAGGGTTTTGCTTTAAGAAGGGGTCCATGGGCATAATAAGTTTGAAAATCACTGGTGTAGATGGTTGCAACAACGTATGGAACAACGTCACCACGCGATTTTTAATATCTCGTTTATATGAGTACTTATACCAGTGGTGGCGAAGCTTTTTGAGCCTCAGTGCCAAAAAAAATTTTTTTTTTCAATATAATAATTTATCGCGTGCCACATGCCATGGAAACAAAAAATGCATCAAATGTTTGAGTAAATTCAGATTTTTAATGCAAAAAAAAGCATTAATTCATTGAAAAAATTAATCATGTACTTATTAATGGCAAAATAAAAGAAATATATAAATAAAAAATTTGGAACCCTCAAAACTTTATTAATAGTGAGATTTCTATTGTTGGATGCTACATGCCAAATGTTTTATATCGGGTTCATAGTTAGTAGCTTTTAATGAAATATAAAAAGTACTACTATCGTTTGTTAGTTCACTTCTTATGTCTGATTTAATAAGTTCATTGAAGAAAATAATGATTCAGAGGAATAAGTCAATAAAAAATTGTTAAAATCCCCATTGCTATTTTTTTAAGACAAGAAAAATTTTCCGGGATGGATTGCCAAGTTGTTAGTACTTCATTTTCGGCATTCCTCTGGACTGGTTCAACGAATCGATCTCCATTCCTCTAATTTCATGAATTCAAACATTGTCAAATTTAACTGTTGACACGTATGTGTCTGGATGGGTAATAAATTTTATAGTTTCTTCAAGTTGTCGAAACTGAAAAAACCTTCTCGAAAATTGTTCTATTGTTGCTTCCACAGCATTTCCAAATTGTTATTATTTTTTCTACGTCCGGCTTTTCATGAATTTCTAGATCCATAATGTATTTTTAGGTTAGAAAAATACTTTTTGAAAGTTTCTAATCATTATATCACGTTTGAACTTTTTGTATCATCACTTTTATTTTTCTCTTCATAATAAAACATAAGCGTCCCATGAAAAATCGTCTCACGTGCCACCTGTGGCACTCGTGCCATATGTTTACCATTCCTAGCTTATACTGTAATACATTTATTTTATTTAAAAGAAATGCAGTATTTCTCTCTCAATTTAAAAAAAAGTGTTTCACATTACAGAGGTGGTACACATATAAAGACTTTTTGATTTTCACATTTGGCTGAAAAGGAAGTCCCCTTAAAACGCTTAGAACTGTAGCATAATGAACTTAATTTGGATTATCGAAGAAGACTGCCGTCTCACTTTGAGTTTCGATTTATTGGAATTACGTTGAATTGTACGTATTATTTCTATTCAGAAATTAATGACAGATGCTGTGCTAACTTGATTATCACCGTCCTTTCTATACCTGCTTCCTGAATACATTCTCAATGGTATAAACAAAAGCTGTCTCTACTAAAAGCATATACACTACGACGATTCGCATTTTACATCTAGTCTGATACTTCCCACTGTTGCCAGTGTCACCAATGAATCGTATCGCACTTATTTGGAGATAGACCTGTCACGTGTGTACATTTCCGTAATTAAAGCTCGTTTTCGTTGAAATGAATATATTTTTGATGAGATTTATTGTAAGCTTGTTCTGCGATTATTTAGAGGTATTATAATACAGTTCACGAGTCATTGCAATCTACCCCAGACTCAAAGTAGGTAATGGTTTATATTGCTTAGCTTCTTAGAGTTATATTGCTTAGCTTCTATGTTTTCAAAATGCGTAGTTAAATCTAAAAATTTTAAGTATCGCACATTAAACGTGACCTTAAACATTCTTAGTTGCTCAGTAATTGTTATCATTGATTACGCATATGATGTATCAAAATACCACTTTAATCTGAGGTTACTTTCACGCTTGTTCCAAATTGTCATACATTATAAATCCATAATTTTATTACATCAGTATTTTTAATTATAACTTTGGTTTTGTATTTGTATGTCCAGTGGTTCATAACATTGATATTTACCAAGATTCATCGAAATTCATCTTCAAACAATGTAGAAATATACATTATTGTACCCACTATTATAGGTTAGGTTTTAGCGTATATTGAATATACATGGATAAATTTAATTTTCATAACTATGGATATTTTATAAGTTTTGTCAAAGTTAATTTAAGATTGAATTAAATAAAATTAGTCACCTATTTATTTTTTCTTACCCCTTGCGTTTTTATTTTGAATTACATGCATTCAGAAAGGTTTTATACAAAAACTAAACTAGAAATATACATAATGAACAAAAATTAAATACCTACAAGAATTCTGACATAATTAAAGCAAATAAATCGTACCATTGAGTAAACAGACCATTTCTTTTTACAAAAATACACTGTTGCAATACCGTACAACATGGCTTGTTAAGTGTAGGGAGTTTTTATAAACCCAAACAATATATCAAATTACGTGATCACAATTAATACCGCTCTACTGTTAAAATCCGGGATTATAAAATTGAATAACCGTAGATTCTCTTTCTATTGTTCTGAAGGGATCAGAAAATATACGTATTAAATGCAGGAATACGATAAATGTGAATAGGAAAAAATCGTATAGCCAACAATTAAAATAAATTCTCCTACATAAGATACATACGTAATTGCAGGAAAAAAATATTGTGATTTGAAAGATTTTCTATTGTGCACCAAAGAAAATATTATTCACAAACATCTCGATCGGTTGAAGAGATATTCAATATTTACAATCGATCAGTTTTTATATTTACCCTTGTGTAGCTGGATTTATGTAATCTTTTCTGAATTTTAAAAAACATCCGTAAAAATTTCTTATGTCACACGGATGTCTGTGAAATGATATAAATATTATTTTGTATTCAAGAAAAGTGTAATCATAAATATTAAATTTGAATCGTTTAGATTGTATAGCACCTTCAGACATGAATGAACTTGATCTTGCAGTTATAGTATTACCAACATTACTTGGCCGCCGCCGAATTTGGAACTAAAATTCTCTCTCTAAGATAAATTTCCCCAATTGCCATTTTATGCAAAATAAATGTCAAAAATGCACGTATACTCTTAGTAATCATTGCTAAAATATCAGAGTATTGTTTTCACGTTAAGATAGTTTTGTATTAAAATATCATTTATAATTTATTTTTGTAAAAGTATTGTTTTAACGTAAAGATAGTGTTATACTATCAAAATTTTTATAAAAGTAAATACGATCTAAACAAAAGTTCATTGTAAGCCTTTTTTATTTAGCAAATTGTGAATAAATCATTTACTTATGATATTTGTTTTAAAATAATTTATTTAATTTTTTGACATTTAGTGCTTTAATTATTTCTTGCAAGTGTTATAAATAATTAAAATAACCATTACTATAAGAACCGATTATTAAATAACTGTTATTAGTTACAATCAGAGTTTTTTGAAAAGATATTTTGTGTGCTTTATTCTTCATCTATTTTTAGTTTTGTTTACCCATTTTTGTTACCACGAAAATAACGAGAGAAAAAATACTTTGTTTTTCCAAACAGGATTTACCAACATCTAAATATGAGCCAATATAAACATTCCCAAATCAATTGACAGTCTTAGCATCAAAGATGTCCCCAGGGGCTTTAGCGGGGAATAACAGATCCTGTGTCAGTGAGGAACTTCAAATCCAGTCATGCGATGCGGTTGTCTCCGGTCAACTGTGTAGGAAGTGACCGCCTGCTTTAAGCCCTGTGGGAATTTACCCTTCAGCAATATTGAAAACCCACTGTAGTTACCTTACTTTGAAAAGGCTCTAACTGACATTTTGGCCTAAAATGACATTTTGATTCGAAATGTTGTATTAGCCACATTCTACCATGTGCGTTGATTTCAGAGTCATATATTGTCCAATGAGGGAGTTAGCAGTATTTCAGAGTTCTATCCAAACATTTTTTTTCATAAATTTGTTTTATACGGTTCTATGAATCGATATAATTAATTATTATCACCTCACAAAAAAAAAATACACATCAAAGTTTTTTTGAAAAGGTTTTAACGTCATGCCGAGCATTCTTTAGTCGGTGGTTGGTGTGTTTTTTACTCTTTACTTATATTGTCTTATCGTTGTGGTCATTGACGAAAGTTAGCTGAGTTCGTTCAAACATTCAAAGTACATATGTATTATTATTTGGTTGTATTATAATATTGTTGTTAGCTTATATGGTTCAGCAAGTCATGATAATATATACTATTAATAAATATCTCAATAATCAGAACATTTTGTTTGACAAAATTGAAATGTCCGATAAAACCTTTTCAAACAAACTATTGTTGTTGGTTCTAATTAAAGCTTTAGATACTCATTATTTTCTAATATAAAGGCTTTAGTTAAAATAAATTACATAAAAAACAAGTAAAATATTTATGTATATATAAATATATGCTATCTCAATAATTAAGAATACATTTTTTATTTCAAAATACAAAATATTCAGTCAAAACTCTCGTATCTCAAAAGATGGGCAAATTCAATTAGAACCTTTTCAAATTAAGGTAACGGTTGTCAGTTTTGGTTATTGACTCTAAAGAAAATTTACTTCTTATTTAACGCCTTTCGGTAAAAGTCTTAGAATTGCAAAGACATCACAGTCGTTAACAATGGTTTGTTTTTCTAGTTTTACTCTGAATAATTTTAAATGACATAGTTATTCTTCATTGCGTAGTTAAAAGCCATTTTAACCTCAGAAATAAATAACCTTGCGATATAGTTAGTCTGAAGATGTTTCATAAAGAGGCGAAACGCGTCACATTAGTGACAAAGCCAGTGGAATAACTAAGTTAGCAATTTTAATTAAAAAAAAAAATGAATTTCCACAAAGTTGCTGCCGAATCTATAGAAAATATTAGCTATTTAAACATTTTTAAACTATATCCGCTTCGAATTTGGAGCTTATGGCCTCATAATGAAGGTATCTCAACAGCAGGTTTACCATGAGAACTGCTTATTACTCAGTTGCTCAAACTCTCTTTTTCAAATTATGAATAGAGGGATATGGCTAGGACGGGACTAGTGGCTACCTAATCGTTCTAACGGCACCTTTTAAAATGGCTTACAATTAAATGCACTTTTATTTATATCATACTCACTTTCATAAAACTAGTTTTCACGTATAACAAATACATTTCACAAAAAACAAATTCTTTCACTAAAAAAGAGTGATCCCACATAATAAAATATATTTTAACATTGAAGAAATATATTACACTTACGAAAAAATACTTTCACATAGATAAAATAGTTTTCACTCAATTTAAATACTCACACTTTGAAATCGATAGTTGCACGAAGCTGTAATGAAATGTCACTTATTTTTCTATCCTATATTAGGCCGTCTATATTGTCTTTGCTCCACGCATTATAATATACTACACAAACCAAACCAGACCATCCCTAATATAAACTACTACAACTTAACTCACTTTGTTAAAAGAATCCGTGACTAAGTGTAAACTATTAAAATCAAAGTTAGAGTGTACTAAGTTAATAATATCTAATGCAAAGTGCAATTATTTATAACCCTTTTAAAAATCTCTGACTTGGAACCAAAGTCCATAAATTGATTGAAAACTCAATATTTTATGAAAGCATCTGTACTCCGATTCGATCTCGTGAACACCGCAACCGGAAAAAAGCAAAGTTAATCAAAAGAGTAGGAATACTTTAAGCGGATTCGCCATTTTCATAAATTATACTGCATGTTTTCAATCGCGTGAATTTTTCCATATTTATTTTTGGTTTGTGCTATTGTTTTGCGTTTTTGCTGTTGATACAACAATTTTAAATTAAAAACAAAATTCGACTATTATGTTTTTTTTTGTGTTTATGAAAAACATTTTTTCAACACCGTACAACGACGCGTACAAGACCAAAAACATTGTTTGAGAACAATGATTACGTGAAATGAAATAAAAAATGTAACCGAAAAAGTTCTGATAAATATTTTTTTCATGAGGTAAAAAATAACAGTTGCATTTTGGCAGTGCTAGGGGCAGTTAGTAGCAACGGGCAGTCATTTAGTTTACCGTACTCACTCCCCAATTTTTCCTTAAAAAATAATGATTTTTTATTTACAATAGTGTTGGCTTAAGGATATTTGTTTTAAACTACCTACTCCTATTTTGTTAACTATAAACCATTACAAACCAGAAGATTCAGTCTATTAGTAATTTAAATAAATTTTATATGTCGATGGTGTTCCCTGAATAAATACGAAAATGAGTTAATGATTGAATCTCATTTTAAAAACGATAGAACAGGTTTCTGCCAAATGATGTAAATTAGAAAAATTAATTGAAAGTTCTGACCCGGCCACTTGATGTAAGCTGCTATTATTTCGACAATCGCTACGTATAAACTCCGTATCTGCAAACATGAGAATTTACAGGGGTTCATTTCAAAGATTCATACCGAAACTCGACATCTACTGTTTTTGATAAAAACAGTTTTAACAACTGAACAATTTCGGTTTGGAGTGTTACATCAATTGGCCAAAACACCGTCGATATATTATAATATTGTGAAATAAAGTATGTGCTCCATGTAGACGATTTAAAACTGTTTTCAGCTATCAGGAAAGAGTTAGATTTTACTATTCTGCAGCATAATATAAATTTGAGTTAGAATTGGTCTGTAAAAAACATAGTCGACTTCAACGTTTCAAAATACTTTTGCATTGCCTTCTCTCGTTCGAGATTTCCTATTAAATATAACTATGAGATATCGAATAATACTTAACAGCGTTTGTCTGAAGATGTTGATCTCAGTATAACGTTTGTCTCTTCTTTCACATTTCATTCGCGTATTAAATCTATAATTGCTTTACGTACAAGCAAACTTCTTGTGTGTATAGTAAGGATAAAGTTAATCATTTGAAAACTCAAATGTGTCTCGCAATCACTAAATCTCTTTGGTTAATATGGATCTATCATTGTTCATATGAAAATTCCTACAAGTTGCAATAGGAGCGAGTACATAAGAAATATATACGATAATTTTCTGAGTATATACAATATAAACTCCATTGTATGTTGTAGTGTTTCCTCTACGCTAAAATAGTATGGTTGGGAGAGAAAAACTTGTTTTGTTTATAACACTATTTTTTAAGCAATCATTTTCCCTCATTTTAATTTTTTATGGTCCTGGCCATACACCCTAACGTGTGTTAAATAATTCCTCACTCATCGTTGGCCTATTTTTCATTTTTCTCTATCTATTGTTTAGATATTATGTTTCCGTCACAAAATATTAACCCTTTTTTTTTCAAATATAAAATTAGTTTTTATTTTTTAATGCCAGTTCAAATATTGTTTTTCTTAACATTTCACAATTTTTTACAGCTTAGTGCATTTATATCTTATGAAACTATTATTTAATAATTTTTCATTTCGAGAATTTTGTATTTTCGGGCTATTTTAAGTAATAAAATCTATCTTTCATTATTATGTGGGCAACTTATCTTTTTTTAGACGTTTTGATTTGTTGCACGGTAGTCTCTATAAGGTATATCCCGTGTAAAAAGAGAATCGGGTGTGTTTCTCACTGAAAGCTAATATATTAATAAAAATAATGGTGGTTCCATTTACTTTATACATACAAAATTATTCAGGATAACAATTTATATTTAACAATAAGCTATGTGTGACTCCAAGAGTTCTTTAGATCATTCAATACAAAACATATTAAAAGGAAATCAAAGGATTCTCAATTGACAAAGGGAAAACTTTCGAGATGTTTGGAACGAAGCAAATAATTCTGTAATCTGCTGAGAACTTTGATAATTTGATTCTAAAATAAGAAAATGTGTAAAATAATACATGTACTCCTCAATATATTAAGTTGTCTCCGTGGCATGATTGTCGGATCGTTCATATCTTTTAAAGTACTTACCTCCTACTCTACTAGATCATCGTATTTTCAAATTTATTAGGCAATAATTTTTATATTTGCTTTACCTCTACGCTACTTGTTTTCTGTACTATCTTTGAATATGAATTTCATGATTTACGATAAATTCATGTACAAAATGGTTTAAGTAAATACTTTGGACGAACCCTTTCTTAATACCATCACGTTACGTAGTATTTACCTGGCCATCGATAATTTCAACGTACAGTAGTATATTATATTATTATGATGGAGTTTGGTATGGCAACAGAGTCGAATTAAATGAATGTTTAAAAAGGTATCTATGTACTATTTTCGCGAAATAATTTAATAGTGTTGATACTTACAATTCACAAGGCAAAAGGACGTAACCCACAAACAAAAATTATTGTGTAGAGCCCACACAAAACGTGTATTAAATTGTATACATTGTGATTGTCGAAAAAAATATTGAAAAATATATATATATCATCGGCGTACGGTGGAATTATCTCTATCTCAATCGTACAACCTCACTCGTGCATGAGCATGTAGGATACAAGAGCATGCGCCCGCATGCCCTTGTATCTCGCTCGCACCCTTTATTTACATGTGATTGAGCGAGAAAGAGATAAATCCACGGCACGCGCCTGATATATATATATATAAATAAAGTGTATTTACACGTTTTGTGTGAGTTATACACAATATTTTTTGTGGTAAGACATGTCCTTTTGCCTTTCCAAAGTCGATATAATAATAACAATAAATACTGATGATACAGCTAATCGTTGACCAGATATATCTTTTTGTCTTCTTGGCTGTTACTATTAAACACCGTCAGTTGTGAGAACTGCCTCCTTTGAAACTGAACTTAGATTACTGTCTGATGAAGAGAGAGTGATACGCATAAGTAAAATATGCCTACAGGATTGGTATCATCTTTGTTACTTTCATTATCTATTTAGCAGCATGTGCGTAGTCTTTTTTTAAATATATTTTTAAACACTTATAATTGCCAATACACCAAACTTTTTGAATTTTAAAATCAAATAAGATAAATAAATCACTCGAGATCAACACGAGGAAAAAATACATTACAAACACCCATGTCCAAGACTTCAAAATCTAAATTAGATATTGACCTTGTCGATATTTGAGCCCAGATCGATCTGTATGCTAGGGTAATGCTCTTACCACTAGACCACAGAAGCCGACAGTTGATTACATGCGGTTGAATTCGATTCAGCATGAATTCTTGATTGCTATCATGCGATGTGTCCTTTTATGGTCGATAATGTCGACTTCCGAAGTTAATTTGACCTATTTTTTTTTTCAGTATCTCACGAACACGTTTGTTGCATGGTAATGTGTTGTAAATAAATTGAATTTATTTTTCAATAAAGTAACTTCGATAAAAAAAGGTAACATCGATAAGCGATCTGCCAAAAATACATAAATACTATTCATATTTTATAATTTAAGAATGAAATTCAATGATTACTTTAAAAATAATTCACATCATTTGGCCGAGACCTGCTCTGTCGTCTTTAAAATAAAGTGCAAACATTAACACAATTTCGTATTTTTTGAGGATTACATAAATTGACCAAAACACAGTCGAATTATAATATAACTGTCATCATATAAATAACTGTCATTATATAAATGTCGGCGTCCATGGCGCAGTTGGTTTCGTCGCTGGCTACGGTTACGGATGTCTCGGGTTCAATTCCCGGTGCGGACGGTTTTCATAGATTGATCTTTCAATCGATTTATGGATTTCTGTTCGTAGTCTGAGTCCTCCCTCCCACCAATCCCATCCTCACGGGGCGTAACGAGAGCGATTAGTTAACCACTAGTCCTGTCATAGCCCTATCCTTCTATCCCTACTCTCTTCGAAAAAAAGAAAAGAGAGGTTGAGCAACTGAGTGACAAGCAGTTCTCGTAGAAAAAAATTTGTCAAGATACCTCCATTAGGAGACCATATGCTCCACATTGGGAGCGGACATATATATATATATATATATAAATAAATATTGGTCTTAACGTTGAATAGTTACGAGGAATTCATTTTATGTATATAATATATCAATCACATTAATGACAACATTTCCAGTACCGACAAAAAATGAATTAACGCATTATGCAATATAAAATATTCAATACTTGCCCATCTGGCATTTTCATAACTGACTCGTGGTACTGAAGCGTTTATTGAAGGGTGATAATGGCCTATCATACACTTTTGATGGTTTATTGATTCCTTTATATAGCCTTTTTAGACATAAAGGCAAACGCCTCGGGAAAGCATAATAAATGTAACATCCAGCAGATATTATTATTTCTACATAGGAAAAGGTTATATTTCTTAAGTAGAGCTTCGTAGCTTAATGTTAATAGAGTTCCTCATAAAGGAAAAAATATTTAATTATTAAATGCTGATTTAATAACAGGTTTTTGTGTTATATCCTCGTACAAAAGGATTATCATTAATAAATTAATATAGAGACTATAATTGTTATTTTTTTCATTTAATTGTAAATGGAAATAACAATACATGGCACTACAGCTGACGCCACTGCCACATGCATTTATGCAGTACATCTCTACTATATAGCACAAAATACATTTAGAAATGTGTATGTTTGTATGTCTGTCGGTCACAACAACTCCAACGGTGTAAAGTAGAGACGTGACATTTTCATGTCATTCTGGCTGCAATTGTTAGTTCAACTCTGCTATTTTCAACTCTCAACGTTTAATTTTGAAATGGTGGGGAAAAAACCAGGAAAATTGGGAAAAACATCACAAATTGCGAAATACCTGTTTATTATGATTTTTTTAATTTTTTCGATATGGAGGCCATGTAGATAAATAAACATGTGCATTTCGCCGAGTTTCCGTAAACATTTTGTGTTGAGTTTTGGGTTCAAATGTACAAAGATGTCCCCGGTATATTGAATAAGTTGGTTACTTCCACCTATATCATAGAACTAATAACTAATCGTAACCTCAAATTTACGGATACAATGTCAGCATACGTAAAAAATGCCACGTTTTTAAAATACGTGTTGCCGAATGCTTAAAATGATATACAATTATCATTAATATTATAATTGTTTTTTCCCAATGTTTGAGGGCTTATTCCCGCGTTAAAATCCGGGCAAAAAACCAGTTTTTTCCCGGCAAAGCATCACTAGTAATTGCATCACTCATAAATTGAATACGATTATTTATTTACAATAAAGAATGTCAAAAATGGAAAAGAAGCTCAACCTATGTCAGAATATTCGATAAAATGTAAGTACAAGGTGTGACATAACGTGAAGATTTTGATTGTACTGCTTAACGCTGAAAGTCCTAAAAGACGCCAAACAATACTCAGACTTAGTTTGGAGAGTAAAAATAAAAACAATTAAATCAGCCATACTTTTTTGGCTCGACGTAATTAATAGTTGTAGGTAAAACTTTGCTCGGGCCGACGTGCCACGAATTCAGATATATCTGGTGTAGTTAGAATTTAATTCAAAGTTAAATATAATAATAAGTATGTTTATCTTTTGTAATGAATATTAATTGTATGAACTGTAGGGATACAAGACGCCGTGGGTTTGCGAAATGCGATATCCGAAAGAATGTTTTGTCTTCAGTCAGCGAAAATAATAATTATTTAAAAAATAAAAGGAAAATGTTTCCATAAAATGACACTTTCTTCAAGTCATCATTTCACACAACAGTAGTTACGAAATGTGATATTACTGAGTGCAAAGATAAGTAAATACGTGATTGTAAAAGGAGACTGTCTGCTAGCGTGAGAATTGTCAGATGATATTTTTTGTAAAACGCAATACAACGAGAGAATAATATAGAAAAGGGATCATCAGTCTGTCGCCATTCTCAGACCGTGGAACATCCGCTCCGGACTGCAGTACCGGAATCGCCATCATCATCATCCGTCCTGCGGCTTAATCACGTCAACATTCAAAATTGAATCACATATTATTAAAGAACTGTTTTTTTTCAAAACATCTCAATGTTAAAAGTCAAATAAAATCAATGCATATTTTATATAACAGGTGTTTGTATATAAAAACCTGAATGAAATAATTCACTAAATATTAATACATAAAACATCAATTCAAACCAATGGGTTGCGTGGATTACTATGGTTTGATGCAAACATTTTATTTAGGTTATACGTCTTTCCAAAAATAATTGGCATCCGTGGCGCAGTTGGTAGCGTCGCTGGCTACGGTTACGGATGTCTCGGGTTCGATTCCCGGGGCGGACGGTTTTCATAGATTGATCTTTCAATCGATTTATGGATTTCTGTTCGTAGTCTGAGTCCTTCCTCTCACCAATCCCATCCTCGTGGGGCGTAACGAGAGCTATTAGCTAACCACTAGTCCTGTCATAGCCCTATCCTTCTATCCCTACTCTCTTCGAAAAAATAGAGGTTGAGCAACTGAGTGACAAGCAGTTGCTCGTAGAAAAATCTGTCAAGATACCTCCATTAGGAGACCATATGCTCCACATTGGGAGCGGACATGGATACAAAAAATACGTCTTTCCAAAAATAATTTACTGACTAATTAAAAAATAATTTAAATTCATAATAAGATTTAAAGTACGCCTATGTGACAAAAAGGTTGGGAAACACTGATTTAAATAAACTCTGACGCCAATGGTTGCCTCCCACTGCCTTGTGGCGTTCCTATAATCATATTTGGAAATTCCATTTTATTTTAATTATAATATATTTATTTAATGGATTTTGGGTATATGTAAGTTATGTAACAACATGATTTTTCGTAATATTGGGGATGTTATTCTCTACAAGTTGAAGATTCAAATTATTCACAATGAATGTTGATTAATCCTTATTTTTTGTTTTTAAATGGGTGATGGACACTCGATTAAAATTATATCTAGACTTATTACAATAATAACCTTTACTAACTGCCTGGTGCTCCCTACAGGATCACAGGACATCACCTCATATAGTTTTTCTTATCCAGTAAAACTGGAGCTATTTACCTTTGGATCTGGACTTGCAGATCACTGTCGGACGACTACAGGCTGATCCATAAGAAAAGACATTCGAAGTATCATTTGTATAGCCTGTAGCCATATTAGAAAACACATGCCAAACAGTTTTTAATTTGATATTCTTAATATCGTAATAGCACAAACTATAATTCAACGGTGTTTTACCCAATTGATGTAGCATGTAACCCTCAAAATTGAAATTGTTCAAGAAAGAGTGAAAACTGTTTTTATCTAAAACATTATATGGTGAGTTGCGTTATGAATCTTTGCACTCGTGTAAAATATCATGTTTGCAGATACGGGATTATACGTAGGGAGTGTCTATATAATAGCGGCTTACATTAAGCGGCCAGGTCAGAATTTTTAAACCAAAAATCAATTTAAAATGATGTTTCCCTTCAAAAAAGTGCTCAATTTATTTTTCTAATTTACATCATTCAGCCGAGACTTGCTCTGTTCTCTTTAAAATGTAGTCCAATCATTAACTCATTCGTATTTTTTGAGGGTTACATCAATTAATCAAAACACAGTATATACGAAAATTGCATTGCTGTTGATCTTTGGAATAGCAAATTAAGTGAAAATATAAATGTCACGAATAATAAAATATTAAATTTTGAAAGCAAAATTATTTCAATAAAAAGAAAACTAGAATAAAAACTTAAAAGAGATATCATCTGGATGACGGTTAAAAATATGTATTTAATACAAAATACTTCTTACTATTTTTATTTATATGATTGGATTTTATAACAAATCTTCTATTATAAGCCATACTTTTCTTAAAATATGGCTAATAATAGAAGTGCTGTTATGATATCTTTAATTAGTTGAACATATAACAGAGATTTCATTTTAAATGTAACAGGAAAGAAAATTTGAATATATTTATACATTGGTATCAAAGTGGGATATGTCCCCATCGAAAATGTACAGCAGAGGTGATTTTTCATTTCATACATATTTCACACTGCATCAAGCCCGGCAGCCATGACACTTTAAAATAAATTCTAGCTCTATCATTTGTCAATATACATATATATATATATATGTCCACTGATTTCGCGAAGATGGATGTTTAGTGTTCTCTAGCTATATTGTATCTATAATACGGAAACATTAAACTCAAAAATCTATATGAAACCATAAGATTCTAATAGTTTTATGAGTTTTTTGAAAAGAGCATCACTTGCACTACCACAAACAATAAAAACATGACTTTCGTGGGATGTGGCGTTTGGCCAACTTTGATACCAAGGTACTCAATTATATACATGTTATAAGCTACAACTTTGTAGTCAATAAATAGTAAATTGTAGCCAAACAGTTGATTAAGAATCACTACTGAGTTTTATGCCGGTTTTTGGGTGATTTAGTGTAGTGAGGAAATTACGAATTAGGAAAATATCAAGATTAATGGTAAATGAATAATATTTTCTTTTCGCAATAAAAACAAACAGCCGTGACGAACAGAGTCATCGAATTATTTATTTTAGTAAGAAAACTACATGGATCTTATTTCAAATACAATTCGAAACACAGTAATCTTTCAAAAGAAGGTAATAGAGAAGGAATCAAACAAAATAAATCCATGGGCTACTGATAAGTTATAGAGAAATGTTTACAGAAGCAAATATTGTATTACATTATAGAAAATAAATTGAAAATAAAAAATAGTAAAGAAACAAGGAAGATTCATAACTTATACGATAGACTGAGATAGATCAAGGTTAGTCTAAATTTAAAAGAGCCAAATGTATATTTTACAAGTGCGGTGTATTTAAGTGAATTGATTACTCTTTACAAAGCAGCCTGAGCAAAAATTGTTTACATAGTAAAAATATAGAATATTAGTATTTATTACCCGGCTTAGATTCAAACTCATTCATTATTCATTACGAGCACATACCACGCTCACTTTCTACTAAATCACAAAATTTTAACTCTTGGATACATTGAAATACGACACAATATATAACACGCTTCTATAAATATAACCAAACGGCGAATATACTCTTCACCGTTTGGGAGGAGTTCTCGTGACAGACGGGAATATGTATTTTCTGTTTTATAGTCAATTAATTTGAGCAATGATCCAGTATTTATTTTGTAGGTTTCGACATATTTGATTAATACGTTGTAGAAAATTTGAATCGTAGATATTTTGTATATTTAAATGTATTTCGTCACTAACGAACTAGGTTTCGCCTTTTGGCATCTTCAGGCATTCGAGCACACGATTGAACTCGAATCTCCACAGTTGAAATTTGATACTGAAACTCCATCAGGCACCCTCAGTTGATATCTTAAATTAAATGACACGTTGTAGCTTTTAACTTTAGGCACGCTATTTGGCTACTCAATATGCTCTTTGTATGATTCATGCGTAAAATAAATTTATTACCTACAAAAAAATACAAAAAATACCAGTTTTATTTTCACATTCAAAATTTCTAAGCAATCGGATGTATATGACTACACACCATATTTGACCATTTAAGCCTTGAATTTAGTGGTTAGTTTGTGGTAACTTATTCTCAATAATGAAAGCTTTGTTCACATCTGTATTTTACACGTATTTCGCCTGTAATCTTTTTCAGACGGAAGATGCTTTTCGAGATGAAACACGTGGCACAGATCATAACACAACCACTAGAGTAATATACCTTGTTATATCTATATTTATGTGTCAATTATAACAATAGATCTATTTATCTTAATTAAATTTCATCTTAAGACATTAGTTCATTTCTATGTCGAAAAATACCACACATAAATGCAACGGCGAACCATAAAAATACAATAACCGTAGTATTTTTCCTCAATATTTTATTTTTAAATTAAAATATACTTATTTTTATGTAAGGGAATTTATAAAACAGAAAATATGATTGAATAAAATTGTTTATTTGGACAATATGTACAATGTTATTTAGGTTATTTTTACTAAATATCTAACTACAAGCTTCTCTACTCAAAACAAGTGCCCTAAAAAAGTTGCTCCACCCTGTAGCAACAAGGCGCGCAAAAGTTTTTTAATTGTTCTAGCAATTAGCGCGAATTGAATACTACATTCTGAAAAGTAGAATTTTCTTTATAAACATAGAATATTGAGGTTTTGTCTGTAAAGTCAAATGGAGAATAATTCAAAATATTTACAACTTCAATTCAAAGGTAGAATTTTTAATATGTACGGCTAATTTTCGGAAGTGTTTTACCACGCACGCTTGTTGGTAACTTTTGAATCGTTTTAAATTTAAGTGAATAGTAAATTTATTGGCTGTTATTTTTCTCACGCCGTGGTATTTTAAATGGTAAACAATTTGCTCTAAGCGAGTAGGTTGAATGTTCGGATTGCACTTGTGGACACAACCATTACATACTGATCCGTGCTCTTACTTAACTACCCCGAGATAAATAACGAACGAGCAGAGTTTGCTATGGGTACATTTAGCTCTACCACCACGCCACGGTGGATTCTCAGTATACGGATAAAAAGCATACTGTTTATTAATAATTGCGTCATAAACTAAATGGCTTAGCAAACAATAGCTCTGCATTGGCACAGGAAATTGAGGAGTAATTTCATTTCAATGTTTTTTTGATCATTAATTTTTTTATAGAAGACAGCCGTGATGTAGCGGCTCTATAAATATAACTTTTTTTTGAATATGTACATTACTTATATTGCTATAATTTTTTACGAGAGAGTTGTATGAAAGTCAATCACAAATCTCTCTAATGCAGTCGTTTCCAACCGGGGAGACACGTCATTATCGTCAGGGATGGCGCCAAAATTTTTATTTAAAAATCAATTTTGATACCAAAATATCTACAAATAAATAAAACTTCATATAGTATAATAACAGTAAAACTTCAGTGAATGAATGTTTATCTCACTCATTGACAAAATATTCTTTTGGAGAGCAATTTTTGAAAATAAAATTCCGATCTTAGATTTTTTTGTAATTTTTAATGTTAATGTTTTTTTTTGCGTTATATACCTTGTCCTAAATTCATTTACAATTTTAATGTACAATATATTTTTAATGGATTGTACATCAATAACTTTGCATTTTTTATATAAATAATAAATATAAAATTATTTTAAAGACCAGATTTTTTGACATATTTCAAGAACAAGCCTTTGGGACTCTACAATATCAATATTAAATATAACATTTTTAATGACAAATTGTAAAAATATAGTACATATTTTTCAATAAATTATAGTTTATACATAAAAACTTTGGAATATTCTGTACCGTGATTATTATTTATGATTTAAAATATATAATAAGGCGATTAAGTAGGTTTTTCTGCCATTTCGCGAAAATCGTTAATCGTTTCCCGTCGCCTAAAAAATATGAAACGTCGAAATTAAAAAACTCAAAGTATTTGTTTACACTACTAAATTTTTATTTAAATGAAAAAAGTAAAGTTTTTAAGCCTGTCTAACAAACAGTTGACACCTGTTTTTCAGAAATGCTTTTGTTTGCCTAACGCCGTGACTAGATTAGGGTTTATTGTAGGTTATCAAGATTCAATGCTTGACACAAAATCGTATAACAAAGTATTTATAAGAAAGTTGTTTTGACAGAATTTGCAATTTATTGAATGTAACGTATTCTATCAAAATTTTTGAAATATACCAACAAGTTCGTTTTCTCGCACTTTTTCTGACTAATATTTAAAGTAGAATTATACTGAATGTATTTTTTTTAAAATAGATAATTTTATTATATACGTCTTTTAAAAAACAAATCTCAAAAAAAATAATAATCATTTTTTGGGAATATGTTTTTATTACCTTCCGTCGTCTACCTCGACACCACACTCGCTATTTCTTAAGATTATATTTAAGTAGTGAATAGACGCTTTTATAATCGGTAATTATTTTAACCAGGGCTTATTTTTGGGAAGGGTTTATATTCCAAAATATCCTGAAAATCACGCTAGGGCTTATTTTTGGAGGATGTCTTTTTTTTGAAAAAACACGGTAGTTACTTCAACGTAAATGTAACCTAAATGTTCTAAATGTATTAAACCACCGGATCTAAATAAAAGAGATTAACCGGATCGAAGTGGCGTTTACATTGAGAACCTACTGCGTATGATGGATGAGGGTAACCAATAATTCGCCACCTCTTCGACATTTCTTTCTCAGGTAATGTCGGAAATTATTAAAAAAATAAAAACAAGTCAATTTTTACTCAGTCTAGATTTGAATCCGTACATATCCACCACCCTAGTAAATACATATTGACTACCAAAATTGACAATGTGTAATAAACCGAGTGAAATTGTATGGTTAACACACTAGCAAGCGTGTGAAGTTGTTACAGTAGTGAAGTTTCTGAAAAATGTTTCTACATTTATGAATAATAGAAGATGGGATGAAGAAAACATTACACCTGTCTAAGGAAATCGACCACAGAGAAAAGCTTTCATGCTATAAAAATTACTTTTATCGCCGTCTGTCTAGCTCAGGGGTTTCAAACCGACTGTTTTATTTTTATAATATGTATTATAATTCCATTATGATATGAATGCTTCAGAATAGTAATGAATCAACTCCATGAAATATATGATATACAATTAGATTCAACGTTGGTAGCGTCGTTGGCTACGTTACGGATGTGTCGGGTTCAATTCCCGGTGCTGACAGTTTTATAAATTGATCTGTCAATCGATTTCTGTTCATTGTCATGCATGTTTTTGATGTCTAAAAAATTCCCACCCACCCATCCGATCCCAAAAACGCGGCGTAGCGAGAGCTAACCACTAGTTGTGTCTTAACCCTATCCTTCTATCCCTACTCTTTTCGAAGAAATAGAGGTTGGGTGACTGAGTAGCAAGCAGTAGAAAGACTTCTAACATACCTCCATTAGGAGGCCATATGCTCCACGTTTGGAGCGGAAATGATAAAAAATTAATTGTTCATAGTTCGAGTGAGGGTGCTTGATGGAAATCTTCAATATCAATTTTTAATCGTTGAAAATTTGTACACTTCCGTAAGTTATGTTACTAATAAACCAAAGTTCGCCTTTCGGTATCTTGAGGCATTTCTGTGCGTGGATGAATTCCTCTGTGTAGACTACCCTCTGGTTTGCAATGTGGAACTTATGGACTCCTAATGGAGCATCTCAACAGATTTTTTTACGAAAACTGGTTGTCACTCATCGTCTCTTTCTCTACGCCTCGCTTTTAGTACTCGATGGATGGAACGATATGTTACCTTCACATTTAAATTTATGCATGCCATGCAACCAAACGCTCAACAAACAGCGTTGAAAAATCGACTAGTTAATTTATGTCTCAAACTATCAATAATTAATGTAAGAATTTATTTTTATAAATAAGAAAATTCGTTCGTCGCTCAGGTTTCAAACCACTGGCCTAACGTACAATTTCACTTATTACGTGACAATGTGCGAAAAAGAATAATGGCGGCTTTTTGCGTTAGCTAAAAGTTTTTTTTATTTGTCAAACATAATAGAATATTGTTTTACATCGGGCAACCATTTGTTCGAATTAAAAAGTCATATTTACCTACACAATTAGTAACTATTCAATTATGTATTGCAAAAAAATAATTTAATAATTTGCTTAATTGTAAAACAATAAAAAAAAAATACCAACAAATACAAATTAGAATTATTGAGATTTTGTACACTTCCATGTATTTTGTCACTAACGTCCCGGGTTTCGCCTTTTGGTATCTTCAGGCATTCGAGCGCACGAATGGACTCGAATCGACCATTCGTGCGCTCGAATGCCTGAAGATGCCGAAAGGCAAAACCCGGGTCTTTAGTGGCAAAATGCATGGAAGTGTGCATAATCTCAATAATTTTAATTTGATGTTGAAATTCCATCAAGTACCCTCAGTCGATGTCTTAAATTATTACTAATAAATACAATTTTGCTTTTTTTTTCATTTTATTTTTTTCAATGAGCAGAATAAATAAACTAAGCTAAGTGACAATAAAAATTTTAAGAGTTAATTTTTAAGGGATCGCATTTTCCTTGTCAGAATTTTAATTCAGTTCCGGTCATTACTTTTTATATATTGTTCAGAATTTATATTTAATGGTCATAATGTATTGGTCAAAATTAACAAAGGGCAGAATAAATAATTTATGGTCAGTATTTCTAACCTAATCTAACCTAACCTTTTATTCTGAACGTATAATAGTGTTATTCAGACAGTTGCCATTTTAGATCAGATTTAAACGGATGAAGGAGTTATTTAAAATATCTTTTTTATTTGCTGTCTTATATTTGGGTAATTCAAAATATTGTTATTTCTAATACGGTCGATAATTTTTGTATAAATAGTGCATTGTTACCAACATGTTTTGAAACAATTGCGTATTCCTTACTATCCAAAGAAATACACCTTCTAAATATCAATAAGTACTATAAATACTATCCAAGAGCTTCTAAATGGCAACATTTTAGGAAAAGTTGTTTATCTTTTTGTCTATTCCATTCCAGAGTTTAATATTTATGTTAGTATAAGTTTTGACAGCTCATATTTCGACTATGACTCTTATATCTGTGGGCTTGTTTGAAAGATTTTCTTGTAGCATATTTAGACATTTCTTGTAAATCAGTCTAGTGACAGAGAACTTCTTTACTCGCAACCAGCAAGAATGTGTAAGATGTATTCTAAGACGGAGAAGAGGGTCGTGTGCACGCAGGCATTAATTACCACAAAAATAACATTGAAAAATAATTGAATCATTCAGTAATAATCATGTTATCAGTTCTAAAGTCGAGTAATCAAGATATTATTATATTCTATTCTATTGACTATTTTCCTCTATTCAGTTTCGGTGGTTACGGTTTTGAAACTCCTATTATTATAAAAGCGTATTTTGGACTATGTTCGGTGCATGACTCAGCATAACTTACCATTTTTAACTTAAGTTTTATTTGTAACTTAATAATAAGTGAATTAGATTTTTTAAATGAAAACTAAAAATACGTATTGTTTCGGATCATCCACCTAAGACAAGGATGCCCAACCGGTCGATCCCGAAAGCTTCCGTGAATTTTGAAAGACCAAGGTCACTGCATTCCTTAACAACGGCTCTCAAGATTTTGTAAACATCTTGATGAAGCACTTTCTTAGAATATTTAACATCAGCTTTAACATTACAAAGCACTCTTTATTCAAAATTGTTAATCCATAACACGTGTTCCGGTAATGGACTGCATTTAAAAACTATCGATTTTAGAAATACACATTATGCATTTACGTGCGTCTGTTCTGTACACATCTATGTATCTGAGCAGAGACTGTTGTGAAATTATTGTAAACGAACTTTTATTTTCTCATTCCCTCCAAAAATAGGTTCTTTGTAAAATATACGAAAATACTACATTTTAATTATTTTGTAAGAATATACTTATCTGTCGGCGTCCGTGGTGCAGTTGGTAGCGTCGTGGGCTACGGCTACTGATGTCTCGGGTTCAATTCCCGGTGCGGACAGTTTTCATAAATTGATATTTCAATTGATTCATGAATTTCTGTTCGTAGTCTAAGTGTTTGTCTAAAACTCCCTTCTCACCCACCCATCCCACCCTCACGGGGCGTAGCGAGAGTTCCATAAAAAAACAGTTTTTAATCCTACAACTATAAACTATTGGCTTATTATTTGTATCACTTTTTTAATCAAATATGTGTCATCACTTTTTACGAATCAGTTTAGATGCGCCCAAACTTTGATCGGCCATATCTCAAAACTAACAATTTCTAGTTGTATCACTATGGAACAACGCTATCGATATCTATTCTTCCCGAACGTTATCTGGAGGTAACAGTTTATAACTATTTGGGCTGGGCAAGTTGATTGAAAGTCCGAATTGCACTTATTGACACAACGACACAACTATCACGTTCTGTGGGACTGCTCCGTGATAAATACCAAACGAACAGGTCCGTCAGTCCTCATACTGACTCAATAGGCCACACTGACTTGATCTCAACCAAGGCTAACTTTAAAGCACCCGATAAATGTGCAACATCGTATGGAGAGCGGGAAATTCTCGATTCCTCTTTACATTCAACACGTAGTAGATTAAACTCTAGCGCTAAGGCGGATTCTCAGTATATGGATACACAGGATTCTTAATATCGCTTAAGCTATATGGCTGAGCAAGTCACATTTTCTTCCTTTTTTCTTTCTATCTTTTCTTTTCTTAAGCACAACAGGGCGTGGTTAAAATATCGGTACGGTGCAACTCTACATTGGGCCAAGAAGATGAGGAAGAAATTCATTTCTTTTCTTGACCGTTATTACGTTATAGCCGGCAGTGAAGCAGCAGTTGCATACGCATAACGGGTAGAGGTGGGGAAACCAACTTGTATTTCAATTAACAATGCCGGTGCTGTAAAGACAATCGAAATACCGGGATCCTTGTTTCGGTAATGCCGGTATTGTACTTCCGCAGTTATTTCATATTGTTTTAAAACTATTTTCATTTCGAAACATTCCATATTCCATCATAAGTATGTTGCGTTAAAGTCAAGCAAAGCAACCTATCCATTGCATTGTTTGGTGAATCTCAAAGCATGCCAAACCATTATTATTCCACGCAGTGAATGTTTGTTATTCACGCATTCGATATTTGTTTATTTTTTAACGTATTTAGTCGACCTCTGTGGTCCAGTGATGAGAGTCTCTACTCTAGCGATCAGATCAGTATTGGCTCAAGCTTCAGCAAAATAATATATTTTTAAATTTGAATATTAGTCTCGACCGTTAGTGTTTGTGTTATCTTTTCTCCCCGAACTGATTTCTGTCATTGTCAATTAGTTGTAGTGCCAAATACTTTAATATAAGGTAAACATACCAGTGGTTAACCGCTTAAGAGAAAAATTCAACAAAGTTTACTGAATGATGACAAAGCAAGTGTATTCATAATGGATCAAATATCTTAATTAATTTGGTAAGACAAAAATTAGGAAAGGGTCTGTTACGAAAAAATTGTGTTCAATTTTTAACAACCATGTTAATGTTTCAGTAACTATCTAAAAAATTGAAACTTCCAGTAGTTGACCATGTCTAATCAGAGAATTTCAATCAAGTAGCATATGCTTACATTCACTGATACCCTAAACAGTTCTCTAAAGAAATTCAAAATAAAATACTTACTGCATAAGTTGTTGTTTTTAAATGGCCGCTATGACACCCCAATAACATATATGGTGAAGTGTTACTTTCTCAATCCGACAAAAGATGGTTTCACTTGTCTGAACTCTACAATTTAGAGCATAGGTACCCAAACTTATTTCCCCCGTGAACCCCTTGCCCGGTTTTTTTTATTTTCCTTGATCTTTTGCATCCACTCAAAAATTTAAAAAAAATCTTGTCAAACATAAGCCTTTTGAGAGTCATTAAACTTTCCGTAATTGTTTGATAGATAGCACTTGTAAGTTTGGTCGATACATCGATACATCATTGCTGGTATAAAAACATATAAAAACTTGCACATGAATATACCTGCGCGGACGCGATTCGATATTTGTTGGAGTAGGCTCGTCGAGCGAAACTTACTGCGCTGCGTTACTATGCGTGCAGTCTAAATGGACTCCGATCCGTGGACCCACATTTACATCTCGTGAACTCCCTTTTTTTCTTCCCCCCGTGGGCCCCTTGCCAGCCCGTATGGACCCCAGGGGGTCAATATAGACCTCTTTGGGAACTTATGATTTAAAGCAATCCCGCGTCTACGTTTCTTATTTTGGCACTTTTATTGAAAAAAGTTCAACCACTGGTACATGGTCAGCTACCAGTATATTTACCTTATACGCTCTAAATCTAAAAATTAAATTATATCTATATGTGTAATCATAGTTAATTAATATATATTTTCTCAATAAACAACGCCAGCCTTTAATATTTAAAATCAGTAAAGCCCAACTTGCCTATAAAAGAAGCATTCAATATTTTTTATAATCATTCATAATTTAAACTTATCAATTGAATATTTTCTTCTTTAATTGCACTAAATTTAAAAAGAATTCTTGTTTCAAACTTTATTACTTTTTCTTACGAATATGCAATTGATTTTGGAATTCTGCAGCATTTCCTATCAGATTCATATGTAGAAGATGTCAAGAAGTACGTCAAAGGGATATGAATTACCAGAACAAAAGTCTCATACGCTTCACAAATCTTTGGAAATAAATCTTAATCAATTTCGCTTAGTATTATCACATTCAGGCATCTATCTCATGAAATACTAATTTCACGAAACGCGATCGATGTTAGAAACTTGTACAATACAAAAACTCACATAGCAATAAATAAAATACCGTTGTTTTATTCAAAAATATCAAACTATGATAAAACAAACTATAATATTATAAAACTATCCACAACGATCAATACAAACTAGGGCTTCCAATCCCCGGATCCTGGTCAATTATTCAATCCCGTAAATGCTAAAGAATAAATCATTTATCAAATTAAAACTACCTGATTAACTACAACGTGTCTGAGGTACAGGTTCAGGTTCACAGTTTTTTTATAAAACCAGTAAAATTAATGTAAATGTATTCTAGTCTCCCTTCTTCTCATCTCACGTAACAGCCATTCTAAACCAATTTGAAATGAAGGGCAATATTATAAAGTAAAAATGAAAGACATGTTCTCTTTTTGGATACCATTTGGTAAAAGCTACCATAATAATGCAATAAATAAAATAAAATATAAAATTATTTTTATATTTTATCTGTCTGATTTTAAATAAAATAATTTAACAAAAACCATTTTAATTCTCAAAAAAAATATTTAATCACATGAAAATTCCAATTGAAACAACAATGGAGACAAATTAAATTTTAAATGTATAATTTAATACATGAAATTATGAATCCTAAAATCCCAGGATCGTAAAAGGGGTTCGAAATTGGATGCCCATACAAACATATTGAATGAGATGGGTAAGATTTATATTAAAAAAGGTAGTTTATTTTCGATGAAATCTATTACATAAGTGCAAAAGATGACTGAATTTACTTTTGTTTTATCATAATTTATCGATCCTGTACACGAATTTTTTTTTTTTTAATAAAACGAAGGTTTTTATCCAAATGTATTGCTGTCTGTATTGTTTTCATACTTTCCAACACACTTGCCTCTCTTCTGTCCTAAAAACGTGTTGTAGAGAGAGAGATAGAGAGAGAGCAATAAGATAACAATTACTCATGTCTAACTCCATTCTTCTTTCATGAATTTCTCGGAAGACAAATATTGAGTGACTGATCACAATTACTTTTCATCAAAAAAGTTATGTTAAAATGTTTCATTAAATGTGTTTATGCTCCACATTAGGGGCGGATAAACAATCCTAATCAAGACTTCCGAGTCGTAGGATGCAGAATTTAACCGACTAAGCGTTGCGTTTGGAGATAGTCTAATCCTAAATCAATTAAATCACTGCTTTGTTTCAATGTTTAATTAGAAAAGGATTCGATTCTATTGTTGATAGAATTTTACCAATGGAATACTGTCATAAAAGGAAATTTTTCGATTTGAGTGATTTGAGTGCGAAAGTTATAAAATTAAGCATAAATTTTAATATTGTGCGTAGTTTCAGCTCTCAAAAACAAAAAAATGGTTTCCGGGTTTCACCTTTCGGTATCTTCAAGTATTTGAGCACACGAATGAACTCGAACTGAAAGTTAAAGTGAAAGCTTGCCGCGAAAAGCGATAGCGAAACCTAAAGCTTGCCGAAAGGCGAAACCCATGTCGTTAGCGACGAAATACATGGAAATGTACAAAATTTCAACAATTCAAATTTGATATTAAAATTCCATCAAGCACGATCAGTCAATGTCTTAAATTATAAAAAAAATGTGTATTTTTACCAGGGATGTGGTGTCGTCAAAAAAAACGACTCCAACTCCAACATTGACCAACAACCCCGTCTCCGACTCAGATTACGACTAAAAGAGTCTAATTTTGTCAGTTTTTTTTCCCGCTTTTCCTATTTATGTGTGATTGGTCTTCAAATTAAACACCAACCAACCAATACGTAAATAGCCAAATTTTTCATATTATACATATCGACATGGAAAGGAAAAAGGACGTAACCCACACACAAAAAATATTGTGTATATCCCAAACAAAACGTTTATTAAATTGTATACATTGTGATTATCGAAAAAAATATATTTTGAAAAGACGCAAGGATAAGTTCTTTTTCCTTTCCACAGTCGATATAATATACACATATATTTATTTATATTGCAGGACAAAAAGATGCTATAGGCATAAATAAAAATGAAACAAGTAATTAAATGCAAAAAAGCGATTGGAGGCACTAGTTTTTTACAACTCCAACTCCGGCCAAAACAGCGCGAATCCACGAATCCGACTCTGCAGCTCCGATTTTTACAGTAAAAACCCACTAGGGATTTCAATCGAATATTCAATATTCTATATATTTGTTTTTATATTCGGATATTCCAATATTATTCTTTCATAGTATTGATGTATATGGACCCACTATGCTACAATAAATTGATATATTCTGTTTATTTAAACACCAAATAATCATTCAAGAGAGTCCAGACACGTACTAAAAACTACTAGAGTATGTATTAAAATGAATACATCTCGCCAGAAATACGAAAAAACAATTAATATACATGAGATAATTCATACATTATATCGAAGTTGTTTTGGCCAATTGATGTAAAACCCTCAAAATTGAAATCATTCAGGAGAGAGTAAAAACTGTTTTAATCGAAAACGTCATGAATCTTTGAAATGCACTACGGTAAATTCTGATGTTTGCAGATACGGGGTTAAACTTAGGGAGTGTCGATATAATAGTGGCCTACATCAAATTTTTTAAACCTAACACCAATGTAGAATGATGTTTCCCTTCCAAAACGTGGTCAATTTTTTTTTAATTTACATCAATTGGCCAAAACACCGTCGATATATAGTCATAAATTAGCATAGTTACTAGGCTGTTGTGTGAGTGTATTCGACACTAAAATTTCAATTTATTTCTTTGTTAATTTAATTCTATATTAAAAATGAAGTTCCACAAAGTTACCGCCGAATCTATAGAAAATATTTTTTTGTTATTTCATTCGACCAATCTTCTGACATATTTCAAAATAATATGTCGGCGTCCGTGGCGCAGTTGGTTTCGTCGCTGGCTACCGTTACGGATGTCTCGGGTTCAATTCCCGGTGCGGACGGTTTTCATAGATTGATCTTTCAATCGATTTATGGATTTCTGTCCGTAGTCTGAGTCCTCCCTCCAACCTATCCCATCCTCACGGGGCATAACGAGAGCGATTAGCTAACCACTAGTCCTGTCATATTCTATCCTTCTATCCCTACTCTCTTCGAAAAAAAAAAAAAAAGAGAGGTTGAGCAACTGAGTGACAATCAGTTCTCGTAGAAAAAATTCTGTCAAGATACCTCCATTGGGAGACCATATGCTCCACATTGGGAGCGGACATGGAAAAAAAAAGAAAAAAAATATATATATATATGTTCATAAGCATTCATTTTATTTCTTAGATTATTCTATTAATGAAGAGTTGTGTTCTTTTCTTTTATCTCCGCGCGGAAAGTGAAATATAAAAACACAATATCTATAGGAAATTAATTAAAACAGGGGAATCACACGTCATATTTAACTACCAAGGCCTTAATCATTATGTAGTCAATCTATTTGATGGTAATTTTATTTTTACTACATTAATTGCTATTTTTATAAAATTATCTGTGATGACAGATATTTTAAAAGTTTAAAATAGATGGCCGCCAACCTTCGCGGTCGACAGCTAGTGAGAAATTATTGTCGTCTGAATCGGTGTGTGAGGTAGTCCGGCTTCTTTGACGTTCGATCGTGTTCTGTCTATCACCCGTCTCAGTGTATAGTATGACATGTTCTGTTGGTGTCTCTGCTTTCTTCAGTGTTGGCAACTCGTCTGTGTTGACAATCATATTTATTCTTTCTCAACAGATTTTATTTACAAAAATTATTATGATAAAAATTTAGTAAATTGGCAATATTTGTTATAGAAAATAAATACGCCTTAACAAATTTAATTATTTAGATACATGCGCTATAAGCAATATAAATGATTTTTAGTTTTTACGTATATATTACAAACAAAAAGGTTTTTTTCCAATAATTTATTCCGTATTCTATCCAATCAATTTAAGGTAATTCAAAAACGTTGTCTTCAAAAACATCTCAAGCAAAAAACAAAACTGGATACCTTGATAAATTCAATTTACCAAATTGTAACAATTAATCATTTCACGCTTTGGACTTCTATTTCATCATTAACCATTTACTAAGTTAAAACAGTTCAAACTCAGCGGAGCCTTCTTTATTTTGAATAAGGGTGTAAAACAAATCAAACAAATACAGACAATGTGTCTAAAAGCTTTTAAAAGCTTTCCTCTCTTTCGAAATCCTATTGAATCTTTCCAAATCGTTTCTGGCTTTAACACAAAAAATAAAGCCAGTAATTTAATAAACGGTTATATATTATAACTGGCAAGCGGAATTCAACAACTCCATAACATTACTTTGTTTCTGTATTTATAAGTAAAAATATTGAAAAACTAAGCTTTATCTTTTGAAAAGTACTCCCGAGTTTCCCGTGGGGTGTTGGCCGGTTGGAAGATTAAGCGGTCAATATAATCATAAAATACTAGTGAGTACCCGACATGCGTTGCAATGCCACTCAAAGAAAGAAAGGGTTTGTGTTTCAATTCTGTTTATTGAAGTGCTTTTGGATTAGATGTTTGCACCGGCCGAAATTTCATATCACTCCCCCGAGTCTCACTACCACATTTGTTACCCGAACCCGACCCGAAACCCAGATTTATTTTTCTCAACCGAAAAAAGCCCAATATATTTTTTAATACATTAATTTATTTAAACTTTTCAAACAATATATGCTATTGTTTCCATATATCCCACGATATTCATAGCACATGTAAAATAAATTATTTAAGTTATGAAAACTATCGCCTTGCAGCTGACCCATGACTTGAACATAGCAATAATTAGTTTTCTTAAATTTGAATTCCTTATCTGGGCTCGACCCGAGCCCAAATCTGAATTGTCTTTACCAGTCTGAGCCTGGGCTCGTGCAGACCTCTATTTTGGATATAGAATATTTTTTGTTTTTGGTTGGTTCAGAGATGTCGCTAGTTGTACGTATTTGTTTCTTTTTTTAGATTTTTTTTTATGTGTTTAGATTTAAATTTTTTTTTCTGAACCAACACAACAACTCGAAAGTTTGATCGAAATTGGATTAATGGTAAAAGAATGCATAGAAGACAAGCAAACAAACAAACAAATCTTAATTTTCATATATATAGGTTAAAACCTTATTCAGTATTTGAAGTTTTGTGTATTCTAGTTAAGTACTATTTTACGAAAGACTTTGTCAGTTTAAGTCTTTACACTGATTGTGTGTGGTCAGATAGCAAAAATGTTCGATTCTTACCAGGAATAATTCGTAATGTGATATTCCTAGTCTTGAGCTGACTTTTAAAAGCTACTTAAAGGCAAACGCGTATACCTTTTACGAGAATGTTGCGTTCATAGGTCATTCTAAACTTTATCTTAGGTTACTTCATCGATATTCTTATCGAAGTATTAGTCGACCACCTGCATACAGCGTGGAAGAAATATCTGAAACAAAAGAGACAACGGTGCACAAAAGAACCTTGAAATTGTCTTCTTGGATGTATTGGGTGACACATACAGTTTATTGATTTTGACAGCGTTAAGAGTTGGCGTAAATCAACGTCCCTCGCTTAGTATTTTCATGGACAAATCACAATGGAGGCGGAGAGTGTCTTTAATACAGACATAGCACCTCAAACTATTCACAGCAGTATATGTTATAGATAGTTTTCTACCTAGTAGTTCGCACTTACAGCCAACAAATTTTAAAAACATTTTTTTATTGCATACTATTTTATTGAGTACCATTGCTACTGGTTGATGCGTACGGGGAGAAAGATCAGTAACAGCATTTTCAAATTTGAATATTTATTCATATAAATATACTTCATAATGTACCATTGTAGTGATGTGGGTTTTTCTCTATCTCTATCACACAACCTAACTTGTGTATTAGCAAGTAGGACACAAGAGCATGGGCCTGCGTCACCTTGTATTCAACGCAATTCTTGCAGACATAACCTTATTTCATCCACTAGCATTATAAAGAAAATTTTAATTTTCAACGCAATTCTTGCAGCCTAACTTTATTCCATCCACTTATTTTACAAGGCTTATAATAAAATTGTGTTCACAAGGTGTTATTCTGTGTTTTATTTACTAAAAACAAAGGATCGGCAGGCCAATTTGCGATAATATTTTGGTTGACGTTTGACAGATACAAAATAGGATTTTAAAAGTGCGCTCCGATGTATTAAAATTTATCTACACCATTTTTTATTGTAGCTGCTTTATTCCCAAAGTGACGCTACTAAAACTGACCTGAACCGAACAATGCGTTTATATCAATTTTAATATTTTGTATAGAATTCGAGTTACGACCAAAGTTCAGGAACGTATCTCGGTCGTAAGTCAAGGATCACCTGTATATTAAATCTTAAATGAATATTTATCATCGTTTTATTCTCGTGTAAGTGAGAATTTCTAAATATCTGTTGCCTAGTCTATTATTAGCGGTTAAATATTTTTATTTATTGATAAACTTATGGATTTTTAAAAATGTATTATACATGCATGTGGCATAGGGATAGTATGAGGTAAAAGGGAACATGTTAAAAAAATATTCCCACGTTATACCACAACGCGTTTTGCATCTATATTCTTTCCACTGTCTCGTGTTCAAATACAAAAAAAAACTCTTGAAAAACGCATCTCGCCGTCAAACAGGAAATGACGTCACAGAGAAACAGGATACGAAAAGCTTTTGTTACTTGTAACACATTCTCGGTGGAAGCTTCGCTGTAAAAAGAACTCTGATTCCTGTGACCAAATGTTACATATTTTTTTCCGTGCCCTCTTGTCTCACTAAATAACGTATCGTTGCTGTCCGTATCCGAACCGTATTTTAACTTTTATTTAAAAAAATAAACTATTTTTATCAAACACAATATTACTCATAACTAAATAAATCTATATATATATATAAATGAACGGTTGTTTGTTTGTTCGTCCTCTTTCGGTTCCTTTACTATTCATCCAATTTCAATGAAACTTTGGTAGTGCGCACACCCGTGAAGGTTTCTGAAGGAAAAAAAAATTGATATCTAAAATTTAAAAAAAAGAATCAAATACGCACAACTAGCAACATCTCTGAACGAAACGGAAATAAAAAAAAATATGAAAATAATAACATAATATGTATGGTTTGAAAAGTATAAAAGAATCGGGTTTTTTCCGGGCTGAGAAAAATAAATCTGGTCTTTGGGTCGGGTTCGGGTAACAAGTTTGATATTGAGACTCGGACCGGGCCTGAATATAACGGGCTCAGACCGGGTAATTTTATAAAATTTCAATAAACTTCAATTAACAGAATTAAAACACCAACCCTTTCTTTCTTTGAGTGACATTGCAACGCATTCCGGGTACTCACTAGTAAATAATAAATTCAATAAGAATGGCCGTTCATATTTTTTATGTACTGTTTAGTCTAATCTTTGAGTAAACAACGTAAAAATTGATTGATTGAACAGACATATCTAATATTGTTGATAGCTTTTCGGAGTCGTGTTTTCGTCAATACTACAAATTTTATTTGGTCTAAAGAATTAGACAGTTCTGGCAAGGTATAAAATTGCTATCAACAATATACGGCAATTGTTGTGGAATTTAATATATTGTTGTTTAAACTTATTAAAAAAAAAAGTTTTTGTGGTAAGGATCGATAAAAACTCTGATACCAGAAATCTATTAGTTATAGTGTAAAATTTTCTGACTATTTTTTGTATTTTTAATTGAGCCTGAATTGAATTATTACGGCTTAACCCACTCTTTTTATATCGTTATTTTAAAAAAAGACGAAACCAGTTACTATTTTTAAATAATCAAGAAATAGTTAAAATGATGTCCGCTGCCGAAGCCTATGGATTTTTTATCAGATTTTTCCAATTGGAAAAACAATATATGAAAATATACATTCTGGAATTCTAAAATATGAGCACGCAACCAAGCGAATGAAAGCCCAACAGTGTTGGCCACTTGGTCACGGATCATCATATCATAAAGTGCCGATTTGTATTGAGCTTCAGCAATCAGCGAATACGTTCATCGTATTTTTGAATAAGAAAATTCAAGACATCATTTCGTGACTATAGAGAAAAAACAAAGTTACGAAAACATTTTGTTTACTCTATAAGAGAAATATGCAATCAATTAAAAACGTAAAATTGTTAGTTATAAGAAAAAAACCTACAACTTTTTTGTCCACTATTGATTAAATTATAATTAAAGTATGCAACGCATCTCTATATTATTTCATATTCTCTATGAGACAGCTCATTGCTGACATTTTATATATAATAACCCAGGACGCTCTGTAGACGTTTTATTATTATCAAATGTAGGTATGAAATGTTCTCATTGCGTAAGCGTTTGCGGTGTATAATAAAATAAAGCGTTATAAATAATTGCACTTTGAGTTAGATAGTATTCACTTGGTACACTTGAACTTTTATTTCGATAGTTTGCACTTTGCATTAGATAGTTTTAACTTATTACACTTAAACTTTGATTTTAATAGTTTCCACTTAGACACGGATTCTTTTAAGAAAGTGAGTTAAGCTGAAGTAGGGTTATGTTATGTTAGGGTTGGTCTGGTTTGGTTTGTGTAATGTATTATAATGCGTGGAGCAAAAAAAATATAGGAGGCCTAATAAACGGAAGAAAAAAAAGTGAAATTTCATTACAGCTTCGTGCAACTATCGATTTCAAAGTGTGAGTATTTATATTGAGTGAAAACTATTTTATCTATCTGAAAATATTTTTTCGTAAGTATAATATATTTCTTCAACTTTAAAATATATTTTATTGTATGGGATCAGCCTATTTTTAGTGAAAAAATTTATTTTTTGTGGAATGTATTTGTTATAAGTGAAAACTATTTTTATGAAAGTGAATATGATCTAAACAAAAGTGCATTTAATTGTAAGCCTAAAATAAAATGTTTTGTAATGCATACACAGTTCCGACGTGCTAGTTACTTTGCACATTCAGTATTTCAATTTCAGTACCGTCATCTATGACGGGTATACGGTTATACTAGTTTGAAATAGAAGTAAATATCCCAATGTATTGTTACAAATTAAACTCGCTGAAATGTTTAAAAATCATTGTTTCTTTGAAATTCGATTTAGCGAAAATTGCTACTTTGACAATAATTCTTTTAATATATTATTACTAAATCAATTTTTTCATTTATCTTAATCCGGATATCATTATACAAAATAAACTCAAGAAAATCCGCTGTATTTTTTCACTTGAGGCAGCTTTTGTTCTCCATGTCATACATACATATTAACGTTTGTGGCAGAATTCTCCACATGAAAAAATTACTTGAGTGAAACAGCGCTAGGTGGACTTTCGCGGCGAATAAGTGATAATGAAAAAAGAGTGATGAACAATGGAAGAGTGAAAAGACAAATTTAACATCTGAAGCACTGGTTGTCAAATCGGTTCGTACCATCAACTAGTGGGCAGTTAACGTTTTCGTGGTGGGTGGTGGGTAATTAAGTTTTTATCCTGTTTTCATCGAAAATATATGTTAAATTTGACTCTTGGCTAAGTTGACTTGAAGACCGTTTTGAAGACAATTCACTACGCTAACCTCACGACTGAGGGTAGGGGTACATAGTAATGGTGTTTATGTCCTTTTATCTAGCTTATACGCTTATACATATCCGAATAAAACAAAATATTTGTCATATTCTTGTCTAGCGATCGACTTTCGACTTGATTTGTTTGTAAACACTTAGATTTGAGAGAGTAAACGTCATTCGTGAAATCGCATTGTACGTCTCAAAAAAATAAATACGCTTTTGGATATTCACCCAAATTCATACAGATTGGCTTCGTCGAATCATGACAAAATAAATTACTTTCAATGTGTTGACCAGTGGCTGTTCGTGGATAAGATATCTGGGAGTTCTGCAGTTGATTAGAAATAAAAAAATTGTTATTTGGATAATATTTTACTATCAACATCAAAATTATTAAAATTAAAAATTAATTGTATTTTTTTTTTCAATTTAAAACTCATTTTGTCGTTTTTTCCTTGAAAAATATAGCTTTTATTTAGACAGATATCGCGCGTGGGGTCTGACCGCTGCAGACGCACCCGCACGCAGAACAAGAAATACTGTCAATTTCGCAGTTCACATAAAGCTTCTAGCAGCGAGTCTCTCCTCCCCGCGCCCCTCTATCACTCACTTGAGCATATTCCATCGAAAACCGTACTGCACAAAATCATGAAGATGCCAAACTTTCTGATATTAGTACCGGAGTGTATAATAATTAGTGGTTGTATCGGTGCGCGGGTGAGCTTAATATACGCTGGAATAATAGTGATATTTTCATATAATATACATAAATCCATGTAATTATAATATTATATTTTTGTCAACTTGCATGAGGGTGCTGCAGTTCCGCAATGCGTGTGGACGAAACCGCGCCTGGTTTTGACTATGTCAGAAGACTATCTTCAACTAAGCTCGTTTTGTAGCATTTTATGACAGTATAAATAAAAAGCTAGATTTAAAAAGTTTTTTAAAAATACTTCATCTTCTAGATATTATTGCGGCCCTACACTGGATTGTGGTGTTGGTGGGCGGTAAGGAAATTTTATTATAAAAATATGCAAAAATGGGTGGTCGATATAAAAAGGTTGACGACCACTGATCTTAATGTACGGACATAACAGGAAAAGCACCTGAACCAGAAGAGTGTTAAATAATAATTTTAACACTGAGAAAACAATTATTAAGATACTAGGAAAGAAAATCCTCTTTCTCTTAAACATATTAAATACACTACGGTGGATATATTTATCTTCATTCGCGTAGAAACACATCGATCTTTCCACAAGAGGTAAGTTGAAGGGAAAATTCGTTATTACGTTATTTATTACCACATCTGGACAACAATTTCTCAGGGGTTAGTAACTGTGCGTATTTTAATGACAATTGTATCTTCTAAAATCATAAATGGCCATCTCCATTATAGATACAACTGGTTAAATCCATTTTTTTATTTTCTTGATCAACACAATACCTTAATAAACAGGATATTTCCATTTTAGTTATGGGAATGGCTACATGTGTTTTTGTAATTGGATTTAACCTGGTTTGAAATTATTAATGTGCTGATTTGGTCTTTTTATTCGTTTTTATTTATGTAATTTACCATTTTAAACAGTTATTTCACTTAAAACTTAAAAAACACACTACATATAATGCCATAATATGACTTGGTACTATGATGATTCTGACCATATTTTCGAATTTCCAGAACAGAAAATTAAGCGATAACCGTGTTTTAAATGATTTGTATGATTTTAAATAACTTAAAGGTAATACCAACCAAAAATATCAAAAAATCAGTTGCTGGAGAAGGTCATATTTGTATTTACACTCACAAATATTATAACACTGAAACGATTTAACCCATTACGGCTGATTTTTTATTCTTAATGGATTTTTTGGCGATAAATAAAATAAACCTATTAAGTGACACGGTTTTACCAATTTACTGAGAGAGACTGCTATATTTTTTGAAGTTTTTTCTTTAAAAAATAAAACACAATTTGCTTTGTACTACTTTTGAAAATGTTACAAAACACTTTTATTTTTTTTATTTTTAAAATATTATGCCTTCCCACCAATAATTGACAGTTGAACACCTTAAAAGTGATAAATTTATATGGTAACATAAAATAACTTATGTCGCCTTTCAAAGCTATTTTTATCATTTTCTTTAACAAGGTAGTAAGTTTAGTGGTCAGATAACAAAACCTAATATGTGTTTTTGTAATTATGCATTAAGACAAATTAATTTAAATATTATTTGATTCTTTCAGGCAAATATATTTTTTGATATTAATACATAGAATAATTGTGTTTTCCAAATACGTTTTAAGTAGATTAAGTATTTAAGAGTTTTATTGGGTCATGTTTGATAGGTAAAAGTTGATATCTCAAATTATAAAAAATATAGAAGATATCAGGTTTTGCCATCTGAACACTGAATTAGAATACGGTAAAAATAGCAATGTATATAATTTCAAGATAATAATATATAATAGTTGATAGCCCACACCATTGACATAACTATGTTCTGGGTGTTAACTTAGTGACAATCCACTGAGAATAGACAGTTTCGAAAAAAAACCAAGGTTGTCAAAGAAAATGGAACATGTAATAAAAATCGTGAGTAAATATATTTTTACAATCTTTAATATATTGAAAAGCCCTGAATATATTGTTTGCAATGTGTCTACAATAAACCGATTTACAATGTTCTTATCTCAGATAATAATATATTGGTTTCGTCTTTGGCTGCAATAATACGGTTTTCATAGATTGATCTTTTAATCGATTTATGGATTTCTGTTCGTAGTCTGAGTCCTCCCTCGCACCAATCCCATCCTCACGGGGCGTAACGAGAGCGATTAGTAAACCACTAGTCCTGTCATAGCCATATCCTTCTATCCCTACTCTCTTCGAAAAAAGAAAAGAGAGGTTGAGCAACTGGTGACAAGCAGTTCTCGTAGAAAAAATCTATGATCCCTATTAGAGCCATATGCTCCACATTGGGAGCGGACATGGAAAAAAAAAATAATAAATTCTATATTATACAATAATATGGTATTCTTTTTATATTGTTAAAATATAACTTCATATTATTCGCTGTATCTTCCAATATCAATATTATAAAAAATACTATGTCCCTATTATTGCGATATTTCGATTGAGGGATATTATATTACATAATAATACAATATTTATTATATATATAGACTGATCAAAAATTACACAATTTCTTTTAATTATAAATATATTTAATATACACAATGTATTTTTTATTATAACAATTATTACCATGTAGATCATAAAGTACTCTTAATAGAATATATTCTACGAAAAGTGGTTTTTATTCGGTCTTTTGGAAAAGGTGAGAATGATACAGAGAAAGGACTTGCAGTTATCTAATCACTCCCTGTGCCCAGTTTCGTATTGGGAAAGAGGGTAACTCCTTTGATGCCTTCCGACAAATCCGACTAATAGCCGTATGGTCTCGTTCAATGATTTTATAGGGTCATCTTCTAACTGGCCAAGCTGGAAGAGCTCGGCAGCAAAGTGACCATGGGCAGTTACGAATTGACTGGTCCAGGAAACAGAATTCAGAAATCAAAACGTTTTTTTATCTATATTTGCCACTTTGTATTCAGAATGAATGTAAGTGTCATGTTCATTTTCAGTTCATTGTATTGTCTTCGCAGACACAAGCGCTTATATTTGTAGGATTCATGAGGCTGCAGATTACGAAACTTAATACTCGCCTGTAGCGAAACATGCTTGACATTTTCGTCAGTATTATTTACTAAGCATAAATAATTGGCAAATAATATTTGACCGATATTCGATATTCTGCAGACGCTGCGTAAGATGTGATCACTCATCAAAGCTAGTCACGACGATTAAAAGTAGGTCGACACGACAGTATACATAAACAAAGAAGGAGGAACTGGATTCATTCTGTAACCGCCCTCTGAAGATGATTTTTATCGTCACTCACCGAATGAACTCTGAACTGCATAATTGTCATCGTCATCATCATCATCCATCTTAAATCACGTCTAGCAATAAACAATTGGAATCATATTCCTAAATAGTGTCTTTTTTCAATAGAAGGTATAACAGGGAAGACTTTAAAGGTGTGGATAAACCTGGATATATTATTATATAAGATGAAATGTTCTCCAAAGTTAAGGTAAAGGCACCTTTATACTTACAATCAATTGGATACATTTGTACCTGCTTAGTATAATTGACAAGGCTACTTTGAAAGGGTCGACAACGCTAAGTTCACGGTTGTTCCAATTACGAGAAAGTCCGACGAATAATCATTTTGTTAATTCATTGAAACTCAACAGGGAGGGGGCTTTTCACTTACCGGATTGTATTTCAATGGTGAATAATATAGTATAAATACTTACAGGACAAATGTCTTTGAGTCGACCTGGACTAAGTTTAAGAAACTTACAACTGTCAGTGATAAACATAATTTAGATAACAAACTTTAACACAATAAAAAACATATTTCAACACATGATAAGTGATAACGTTCCTAGTCTTTATATTAACTGAAGAAGCAGTAAGATAAATGTGTTTTACTTTTTGAAATATAATGCTTTTCTACCAAGAGTTGACAATTAACACATTAAAAGTGAACATGCATACTGGTAGAATAACAGAGTTAATTAATATTACAATTCTGGGATAAATATTCTGGAAAGGTGAAAAGAGTAAAAACCGTATGATTTTATGAATTATTAGTGAGTACCCGGCATGCGTTGCAATACCACTTAAAAAAAGAAAGAGTTTGTGTTTTAGTTCTGTTAATTCAAGAGCTTTTGGATTAGAGGTCTGCACGTGCCGAAACTTTATAAAATTACCCGGCCTGCGCCAGTCATCTTCAAGCCTGGCCCGACCCTAGCCCGAGTCTCAATATCACACTTATTACCCGAACGAGTCCCGAAGCCCAGATTTCAGAACATCCCGAAAAAAGCCCGATTTTTTTTCAATATAGTAATTCATTTATTCTTTTCACACGACATATGTTATTTTTACACGAATAAGTCAAAAGGTTTTTCCTAGATCTCGCTGTTTGTACGTATTTGATTCTCCTTTTTATTTATTTTTTAGGGCTTAGATTTTAATTTTTTATCCAGAAACCTTCACGGGTGTGCCCACAACAACTCACCAAAGTTTTATCGAAATCGGATGAATGGTAAAGGAATGTATAGAGGACAAACGAACAAACATTCAGAATAGATGGGGAATTCAATGGTGGATAAAAAGGGACTACAATTATTTTGTTTTAATTCTTAAAAAACTATCGAATTGCGAAAATTAAAAAATTCAAAAAATCAGCCTGAAGTGTTACCGAAGTCATTGTTTTCGCAGTCTTCTCAAAATATCCTTTTTTTGCATTTTTGACAGCCATCGTAAGATGTCACCGATTATAAGACGCACTCAAAATTCAAAGATTCCCAAAAAGCTTAAAACATACGTGTTATAATCGAGTAAAAATCGTACA
This sequence comes from Himalopsyche phryganea, assembly GCA_022494535.1. Lineage (NCBI taxonomy): Eukaryota > Metazoa > Arthropoda > Insecta > Trichoptera > Rhyacophilidae > Himalopsyche > Himalopsyche phryganea. Next base: position 884,450 of record JAGVSL010000134.1, on the reverse strand, counting down.
TTATTTTGTCTCAACAATGTATATTTTTATACATTTTACACATAAATTTAGATTGAAAAATCATGTTTGCCAGACAAATCCCATTTTTTAATGGGTACTTTTCGTATTTGGTTTTCTATATTTATTTAATAGTTATATATTGACGGTGTGTTGGTCAATCGATGTAGCCTTCAAAAAATACGAAAATGAGTTAATGATTTGATCTCATTTTAAAGACGACAGAGCAAGTCTCGGCAAATGATGTAAATTAGAAAAATAAATTGACCATTTTTTGGAAGGGAAATCATCATTTAATATTGGTTTTAGGTTTAAAAATTCTGACACGTCGACTTGATGTAAGCCACTATTATATCAACACTCAAAACATGAGAATTTACAGGTGTGCATTTCAAAGATTCATAACGCAACTCACCACATAATGTTTTCGATAAAAACAGTTTTTACTCTCTAATGAACAATTTCAATTTTGAGGGTTAGTTACTGATGATTCTAAGTTAATTATAGATTTATTCGTTACTTCGTTACTATTGTAATATTAACTGAAGATTTAGTTAACATTAAGATTTTTCTAATTGTTATTAATGAGTTAATATTATTAACACATCGATTGATTAGTTCTATTGTAATACAACTATAAATTGGTAGTTTTAATATATGGCCGATCAAAGTTTTGACTCATCTAAACTGACTCGTAAAGGTGATAATAGTTTATAGTTTAAGGATTAAATGTTGTTTCTTTATGGAACGCCATGAATCATAAAAAATTATTTCGACAATACTATATTTCGATATGTATGTATATGGTACTGATAAATTATTTAATTTTACTGATTTCTATTTGTAAATATCTGCCTTTTGAGAGAAAACCTGTACATTTTACAATCTGTACTTTTGTGGAACTGTAGAAGAGCGGTGTTCGAATAGAATGGCTAACTTAACTCAAAACATCAAATTTTTGATACATCGTTCTATGGAACTGGGCCATCGATAGGTTTAGAATACTGTATGGGTTAAATAAAGCAAGTTATTCAATTTAACACTAACTATATTAAATAGTTGATGGTTATACAGAAGATTCTAGAACTAAAAATTTTCTGAAGACGAAAAAGCTATCAACTTTTTGATATCGATATTAAATATCATTGAGAAAGTACAATGAATACTTTCCTATTTTTAACGTGCTTTTTGTGAAATTGGTTGGCAGTGAATAAAGAAGCTATATAAAATTGACACGTGTCGTCTTTATAAAGATAAATATGAAAATGTAATATTATTGCTATGACCACATTTGATATCGGTATGTCTGTAAAACATGTCAGAAAAATATTTTACAAATACAATATATTTATCAATAGATATGCATCTTATTGTGCATAAGTGTTCATATAGTTTGTTTTTGAGTCTCATCAACACTATGGTTACTAAAGTAAATCAATATTCATTTAAATATGTCACAGTGACGGCATCATTAAAAATAATTATGAAAACAATAAATGCTTTACAAAGTTTAATTAAGTGATAATTGAATCGCTAAGTCTTAGCGCACACCCCTGGCGATTTTTAACAAAATAAATTCTTTATTTTCGTATGTGCTCTATCAACAGATCTACGCTGTACAGGTGTTATTGTTTAACTCTTGCTATGTAAATATGTACATTCCTTTACCATTTGTCATACATTAAAAGACTTTTTATTTTCGTTGTTTGCGAAAATACTTATTATAATGTTATTATAGTTAAGTCGCTGAATCGCTAAGCTCTCTCCGAGTTATTTTTCAAAAAAATGAGTTTTTAATGTACGTATGTACTTTATCAACAGATCTATCAATTTTTCCAGTTACAAATCTTAAGTATCTTCTTATTCTATCCGCTGTTTGAAATTCAAAATTTTTCCAAACTTACCTATGCCATTTTGTTATAATTATTTTGCGTAGTTGATATGTTTTGAAAAACTACGATGCAAAAGATTATTTTACTTTGCTTTTACACCGGAAGACACAAAATAACTTAAATTATACTTAAACTTTTAGTTTATTCTTACTATAACGGTTTTACGTTAGGGTACTACCTTTATAAGCGTAGTTTATAAAAAGTATCAGATACGGGATACGTGTTTATAACATCAGGCCATCGATATATGACTTGCTAATCGGGCATATCTCAATATAATGTATTCTTCATTAAGTTCATCTCTCTTGTTTACAGAGAGAGTAAGAACATAACGATAGGACTAAGATAGTTTTAGTGGCTAATTAATCGCTCTCGCTACGTCAAATTTTTTGATGGATAAGTTGGAGGGAATCAATGTTTCACATGTTTCTATGTCTTTAAACATAAATCGATTAAAAAATCAATTTTCGAAACTGTCCGTATTGGGATTTCAACCCGTAACACAGCAGTCGAACACAACAATGTTGAAACCGGCTATAGCTCCTGCTTATTCTCTGTATGTAATTATAGGCTTACAATTAAATGCATTTTTGTTTAAATCATATTCACATTCATAAAAATAGTTTTCAATTATAATAAATACATTCTACAAAAAACATTTTTTTTCACTAAACGTTGCACGAGGCTGTAATGAAATTTCACTTATTCTTCTACCCTATATTAGGCCGCCTATATTGTCTTTGCTCCACGCATTAGAATACATTACACAAAACAAACCAGACCAAACCTAACATAACCTACTACAACTTAACTCATTTTGTTAAAATAGTCCGTGACTAAGTGGAAACTATTAAAATCAAAGTTTAAGTGTACTAAGTTAATACTATCTAACACAAAGTGCGATTATTTATAACCCTTAATTATATTTTATCATCACAACTAAATACATATTATCAACATTTTTTCTTCAGGCGGTCGTGCTAGTTTTCGGTCACAGGGACTACAATCCAACGCTTTCACTTTTACTCAGGGACCTAGCATTCTATCGATTTACTCCATATTTTGTTGACTACATGTATTTTATATAATTAAGCTTTGATGATATGCGTCTACCACTGTTTTCTTAGATACACGTGCGTAAAATAGAAATCATCATAGACATCTATGCATTTTGAATATAAATCCATAAACTGATTTATAAAATGGTCCACATGTTTGATTTTAAGGATATTTTGTGCTGCATTTTAACAGGAATCAATAAACTGATTGAAAAACCAGTATTTGAGTTTATATATAATCAAACACGTGGACATCGCAACCGAATAGGACAAACAACCATGAGGGTTGAACTTTCGACAACATCCTAGGTGACATTTTGCGAGATAAATTTAAAAAAAAAAACTTCTTCTCTTCTTCTTACATATTAACTCCCTATGTGAAACATAAGGCTACCACGTGGTCTCTCCATGAATCCCTGTCACCCACAAACCGCTTTGCTTCCTCCCATGACATGCCAGAGTCCCTCAGCTCCTACGGATAACACCCGATGGTCTTCCAGAAAGCTGGAAGAAGAGGCAAGCAAGATTGAGACATAACCGCCGATGTGACAGGGCGTTGCCCGGCCCGTTCTGTAATCTCGGAATTCCTCACAAAGTCAAACCACTTCACCCCTAGTATCCGACGCAAGCATCTATTCTCGAAGCTCAGTATACGGATTTTCTAAGACTTCATCACGTGCCATAATTCGCTGCAAACACAGGTAGAATGCAAGTGTTAAACAAATGACATTTGATTTTAATCGTATAAAGCTGCGTGTCTCAGATGGTCTGCATTAAGTTAAATATGGCTCCAGCTATTCCTAATCGGATAGCGAGCTCCTTCTTTGTATTAAAAAAAATACATTTTCACCAAACTCAATATTTAAAAGTATTTGTACGCCTATCTTAACAAAATAATATTGCTCGCGCATTTACAATAAATAGCTTCGAGAAATACATGAAACCTCATTAATTTAAAACAATGTTTTGACTTGAAGAATCTTGTCGTAATTTTCGAGCGTAAAATAAGTTTTTTTAAGCTTCATAACTAATAAAATGCAAGTAATTCAAACAAGAACCATTATTTGAAAGGTAAAAATGTGTAATAAATGTATTATAAGCACACAAACCATAGATTGTAATAATTATCATTGTATTATTATTCAATAAAGTTTACGTCACTCGTTAGTTAAAATATAGTTTAAATTAAAAATGGCGATTTTATAACGAAAATTTCGTTTTTTATATCGATGGTGTTTTGGCCAATTGATTTGACTCTCAAAAAATACGAAAATGAGTTAATCATTGTATCATATTTTAAAGACGACATAGCAGAAAATTAATACGCAATAATCAGCTAAGTAACATGTGAATGATTCCATGATTTCTTCTTTGTAACTTCTTATATAGGTATATTTTGAGAAAAACAGATGAATGCTTTATAAAAATATCTATACGAAAAAGACAAAAGAAAAAGTGACACAAATTTTGGTGGTTAACTGTTTATTGCATATCCGAAATTTCTCATTTCATAACATGTCCAATTTTTGCAAGCCTTAAAGGTGGCTTTACTCGACAAATTCTATCAAACTGCATATTTAAAATCGAAGATTCCTTGTTCAGCTTGACGTTTACATTAACAACGTGTAACGTGGAACATGCTATAGAGCGCACGTCACAATCAATTTGCCAAAGGAAACTTTCAATGAGAGCATAATTTCGCGGAATGGACCTGTGAATTGGCCACCGAGATCATGTGATTTAACACATTTGGACTTCTTTCTGTGGGGGTATGTGAAGTCGCAAGTCTACGTCAATAAACCAGCAACGCTTAATGACCATGAAGCTAACATTCTCCACGTTATCGCCGATATACGGCCAGAGCTGCTTCAGAAAGTGCTTGAAAATTTGACTTCGAGATTGCACTTTCTTCGACCCAGCCGTGGCTCCCACATGCTGGAAATCATTTTTAACAGCTAATGGCATTTAATAAACTTTTCAATAAATCCAATATAATGAGCATAGCCACGATTATTAAATGTTTTATTTCATTTTAAAATTCTATACTTCTAAAAAATCACTTTTTATAAAGCTAGATTTGTACAAAAATATGTCACAATTCATCAACCATGCTATACGAGTCCTAAGTGTATTTGTCACTACGGCTACAAATAGCAAAGAAGATTTAACACGAGATTAACTCGATGAGAATTTTTACTTTGCTCGAGATCAGCTTGAGGGAAAAAGACATCACAAACACCTATACCCAAGATCTCGTATAGTAAATTTCATAAATCTAAAATGCGTATTGACTTTTTCTGCTATTTGAAATATCTTTGTGTAAAGCTTTTACCACCAGAGCAAAAAATAGGCTGAAAGACACATTTTAAATCGAAGAAACAAAATCCAACTACTCACTGTGACTTTCATCAAGCACCCTCAGTCGATGTCTTAAATTATAAATAACTTAAGCTAGAAACCTTACAGTATTCGAATATTTGAATACTGCAAGGTATAGGTAGATATTCGAATATTTGGGAGTTTTGAATCTTCGAACGCTTCAAGTCTTCATGATTTAAAAAAGCTTCTGATGACCTGAACCTTTCTCTTAATTGTATGCTTAATTTATTTGTCTCACTGGCTATCTGTTTAATTCTTACTTTCAGGTGTATGATCTTGACAAAAGGTTCAATATACTTCCAACTGATATTTATCTTGCTGGAAAGTTTCTTGGCCGCATCAAGACATTTACAAGTTTTAACAGTTCCCAGTAATTAGTCGGTTAGAGTTCAAAGTTGTATCGAGTCGTTATTGAGGGGTCCGTATACCAACCAACCAAATTAACAATTACTTCGTGTGGATTTTGAGTTAAGTTCTGGGCAAAAATTTACAAAGAATAATAATACTTTGTTACGATAAAAGAAATTGAGCTTTCGAGAGTAAATTCCACACGAATATTAATAGCAACCTGCTAAGGAATTATTTTTATTTGATTTATATTATAACCATAATCGGCGTCCGTGTCCGTGTCGCAGTAAGTCAGCGGCCGTGGCGCAGTTGGTAGCGTCACTGACTACCGTCACGGATGTCTCTGGTTCAATTCCCGATGTGGACGGTTTTCATAGATTGACCTTTTAATTGATTTATAGATTTCTGTTTGTAGTCTGAATCCTTCCTTCCACCCATCCCATCCCGTCCTAGTCCAATCCTCCTATCCCTACTCTCTTCGAAAAAACAGAGGTTGAGCAACTGAGTAACAAGCATTTCTCGTAGAAAAATTCTGTTAAGTTACCTCCATTAGGAGACCATATGCTCCACATTGGGAGGGAATTTAAAAAGTACTTGTGAAACTTTGTTAGAAGATTATAAGCTAGGGCAGTGCCTGCCAAACTGTGTGCCGTAAAAAGTCTCAGGTGTGCCGTGAAGGAAGCAGCCGCAAAACTGTTCATTTAAAATAATGCTTACTCATTTAATTTTTTTTCAATTTTGAATAAGTTTAACATCTAAATATTCACAAATAGACAAATAGAGATACAGTGACGCTGGTATAAACGCAGCGTACTGAGTGTAAGTGAACTAGAGCTCAGAGCTTGATTGCTTCACAGGTGTAGACGTTTCCTTAAAAAAAATTCACCAGAAGTGCAGAGGATATTAAAACTCCTTTTTGAATCACTATTTCAATTATTTTCCATTACTTGACTACGAAATGTACCAACCAGCGGGTCATCAATTCCTCTTCCAATGATTTCCTCTATTCATATTAATAAGGTACATATCCTTTTTTTAGGCATTTTTATTAGGTGTGCTGAGGAAAGAATTCCATTCACCAATGTTCCGTGAAGTAAAAAAGTTTGGCAAACACTGAGCTTGGGTAACCGTCCCCGGACACTTTGTATGATCTCGGAATTTATAGGATTATTTTAATTGTGTATTTAAAAAATAAAATTTGTCTCCATTATAGCTACAATTGGAATGCAAATTATAGTTTTGTATGTTTTGTTGCGTATTTGTATGTTTTTTTTATTTATTCATTAAGAATCAGACAGATATTTACAAAGAAAGAGAAAACAAAATATTTTTTTAAATATACCTATTTATAACAATAAAAAGAATTTTCAGGTACACGGCATATGGCCACCACATGGCAGATATCAAATGAGAAGTTTTTCTACGAGAACTGTTTGTTACTCAATTACTCAATGTCTCTTTTTTTGAAGAGAGCAGGGATAGAAAGATAGGGCTAGGACTGGACTAGTGGTTAGCTAATTACTCTTGCTACTTCCCGTTTTTGAGGATCGGATGGGTGGGTTTTTAGACATCACAAAAATTCATGATTACAAACAGAATTTTATATTTTTTTGTTATTTATTAGAGACATATTAATTAGATTTATTATTTTATATTTAAAGTAATCGATAGAACCTTCACTACGTCTAAATACGTTAAAATGTGATTGATTGCAATATTGATTTATGCATAAAATAAAACAAAAACAAAAGTTTTAATTAAATTTAAACTTTTTTCAGTAAATCTCTTAATCCCGGGATTGCAAGATCGACTAATTAACTAGAACACCGAGATTGTAAGCCCTATTACAAACGAACTTAATATTCAACAAAAGTAGAGTAATAACTTTCTAGTTGAATGAACAATTTTAAATTCGGTCAAAGAACAAAAATTTTACCTTTTGGTTATTTTAACTCTTAAAAGCAAGAAATTGTGAAAAATATAAGATTAGTTATTTGATAAATCTCGACTTAAATTGATAATTCATTGATAAATAAGTAAATAAACGTAATTTGGTTCATTCGTATCTTACATTTTAGCATATGTTTTGTGTATATATATATTACATCTGATTAAAGTATTAATTAATTGTTCATAATAAATAGTCGGCTCCGTAGTGCAGTAGCCAACGTCGTTGGCTACGGTTACAGATATCTCGCAGTCATGAATGTTTGCGATGTCTAAAATTAACTCCCACCCACCCGATCCTAAAACGAGGTATAGCAAGAGCGATTAGCTAACCACTCGTCCTGTTCTAGCCCTATCTTTCTATTCCTACTCTCTTCGAAAAATAGGGGTTGAACAACTTAGTGACAAGCAGTTTTCGTAGAAAACTTCTGTTGAGATTCCTCCATTAGGAGGCCATATGCTCCACACATGGAGCAGACATGGTAAAAAAATATATAGTATTCATTTATTTAAATGAACACGTGATATTTAATATTTTATAAACGAAATCGAAGAGTATCTTTCTGAGCCCTTATAGGTTAATAAAGTAAAACTTGAAAAGAATACTTTGAAAATAAGTGGCTGAATGGTCGCAATATCTCATGAAAAACGAGAGGTGGATCAATATCAATATTTATCACACAATTTTAGGCAAGATAAAGTATTAAGTCTAGTCTTTATCAGTTCAATGCCGTCAGCTCGCTTACGGTAATCATGGGTTTGAACCCCATTACGGACAGTTTCATCAATTGATTTTTCAGTCAATAAATAGATATGTGTTTGAGGGTTATTAATTAATTTTTGTGATATCATATATAATTCTATCTAATCTCTCCAACCAATCCAATCCTAACGGGTTCTAGTGGCAGATTTTAGGGTACCACTGTAGTCCTGCCCTAGACGTACTCTGTTATCTTTAAACTCTCAAATAGATATTCAGAGACTAGGTAACAAGCAGTTATCTTAGAAAAAGTTATATTGAGTTCAGTTCTACTAAAAGTCCAGCTCTAAATTGAGAGTGGACGTGATTACATAATATCGACAATGTTTTGGGCAATTGATGTAACCGTCAAAATTGAAATTGTTCAGGAGAGAGTAAAAACTGTTTTTATCGAAAATATTATATGGTGAGTTACGTTATGAATCATTGAAATGCACTCCTATAAATTATCGTGTTTGCAGACATGGGATTATCCGTAGGAAGTGTCGATATAATATTGGCTTACATAAGGTGGTCGGGTGAGAATTTTTAAACCTAAAACCAACGTAAAATAATGTTTCCCTTCCAAAAAGGGTTAATTTATTGTTCTAATTTATATCATTTGACCAAGACATGCTCTGTCGTCTTTAAAATGAGACAATCATTTACTCATTTTCGTATCTTTTGAGGGTTATATCAATTGGCCAAAACACTCTCAATATATATATACATTAGATCAACTAATATCTTAGTATTTAAATTCCTTAAGATTTTGTAAAATCTAAACACATTTATTCATTTCATCCAAGATCTTTTCTTGATATTCTCTTTGTCTTATTGCACTTATAGCACTTTCTTACTGTAGTCGTCTCACTTGGCCCTTTCAAGGGGTTGTTTAAATTAATGTGGAGAGCGTACGTCAGTATTCATTACACCCTTTTGCAAAATCAAGGCATATCCCGTAAAGGGTGAAGACTTAAATAATTATAAAATAAATAAATTAGATAACTCAGTTCAACTTACAAAAAAATTGAATGTGATGGCTTAAAGCCGTGGTCCGCAACCGATGTGCTGCTAGATGATCCCAGGTGTGCCTTCGTATACAACTCTAACACGCACATAAGCAAGCGTGTAGCCGGATAAGTATGTGTAATAGGGTTGATGATAAATGCTGTGTATCGGCAGCAGTTCAAAGCTGAAATAAGAAAGACTGAATATCGAGAGCTCTTTTCAAGAATATATTTTTCCCTGTGTTCTACTTGACTTTTTAATGATCTGTTGCCTAATTTCTCTACCTAAAGGCTTAAACTATTTTTTAAAGGATATATCTACAAGTGTTACCTTCTAGTTCAGCCATGAAATACGAGATAGAGTCTCATGACAATGTCGAGACAACGTAAACATGTTCAGCGCGTTCATCGGGTTAAATATGCAATTTATTTGAAACTGGAAAGACAATGTTCTTATTTAATTATGAATTATGCCGGATTTACTCAACTATACTAACATCAATCTATATATATAGAAATGAATGTCTGTTTGTTGGTTTGTAGGCTCCTAAACTACTCAACCGATCGCGACGAAACTTTCAGGAAGGACTTATTGTGATCATGCCGGGAAATATTATATAAAATAAATGTTTGTTTGTCGTTTACGCGTTCCTTTACCATTCATACGATTTTGATGAAACTTCGGTGAGTTGTAGTGCACACACCCGTGAAGAGTCCTGAAGACAAAAAAATTGAAAATCTAAAATTGAAAAAAATAATCAAATACGTCATACAGCGACATCTAGGAAAAACCTTCTGATTTATTCGTGTACGCACCAGACGAAAAACAAAAATATTGTGTTATAACAAGTGTGATATTGAAACTCGGGTTCGGGTCGGGCCAGACCTGAAGATGATGGGCTCGAACCGGGTAAGTCTGCAGACCTCTAAACCAAAAGCAGTTCAATAAACAGAATTAAAACACAAACCCTTTCTTTCTTTGAGTGGCATTGCAACGCATGCCGGGTACTCACTAGTTAATAATAAAAACACAACAAAGAAGTCAATATTATAACTAGGTATATAAGATACACATCGTCTTACCATCAGCCTGAAACTTCATCGGATTCGAGTCAGATTTTTTTTCATTGTTTTTCATTCTTCCCAGCAAGTATCTTCTTTCAGATTTTTGACTTCATATTGTATAAGACGCAGTCCGAACTCAAAAATTCTTAAATTTGTAAAAACATGTGTCTTATAATTGAGTAAAAAATTTTGAGATCCGTGGCGCAGTTGGTAGCGTCATTGGTTACGGTTACGGATGTCTCGGGTTCAATTCCCGGTGCGGACGGTTTTCATAAATTGATCTTTTAATCGATTTATGGACTCCTGTTTGTAGTCATCAATGTTTGTGGTGTTTAAAACTCCCTTCCACCCATCCGATTCTCACGGGGCGTAGCGAGAGCGATTAGCTAACCACTAGTCCTGTCCTAGCCCTATCCTTCTATCCCTACTCAACTGAGTAACAAGCAGCTCTCATAGAAAAATTCTGTTGAGATACGTTTATTGGGAGGCCATATGCTCCACGTTGGGAGCGGACATGGAAAGGAAAGTCCTTTTATCCCTACTCTCTTCGAAAAAAGTGAGGTTGGGCAGCTGAGTAACAAGCAGAACTCGTAGAAAATTCTGTTGAGATATCTTCATTGGGAGACCATATGCTCCACGTTGGGAGCGGAAATGGAAAAAAACACGGTTTTATAGTACAATACATTTCGCATATGACGAATGCAGTCATTCAGTGGTACCCGAGGGGCACTAAGCGGCCTCAGGCGTGCCACAAAACCCGCTAGATTGAAGAACTTGTCAGGTTAATCGCCAAAAGCTAGGAACCGAGAAGAGTGGAGGGAGCTGAGGGTGGCCTTCAACCAGCAGTGGATCGACCCCGGCTGAAAATGATGATGATGACATTTCGCATATCATATCGAATATATATAAGAGAATTGATTAAGCAGTTTGCTTTAATTATATTAGTAGGTCAATAGATAATTTAAACTTCTGATCCTCTGAAACAAAGATTTATTTTCAACAAATCATTACGATGTCCACATTTAGAATATTTACGTATTACTACAAACCAGTACAAACCCCACTGATTCCAGCAAATCGATGTGACTAGCTAAAAAAGTTGTAACTACTCCACAAAGGATGTAGTTGAAATAAACATGAACGAAATTATCTCCGCATTGTTGATTATAAAAGCAATCGCAGTGGCTTGTGACTGGTGACCATGCGAAAGGGTTTAGCATACTTTTGTTGTTTCGCGAGAAGCATTGAGCAACTATGCGGTTTTAATTTAAACTTTTGTTTAGATTCCAGTTTGGGCTTGCCACTTCCTCATTCCGGCCCCGGAAAACATGCCCGCACTGAGGAAACTCAATAATGAAAATAAATGTATTATAAAGTTTTTATCATAACCAAGAATGCCTTGCCAAATTCTATTCTAAATTTATAACATTATATTGTTTCAATTTAACGTATAATACAAATGAGGCGGCTGAAAGCAAAAACCGATAAGTCGTTATAATATTACGATAAGTTATTTCACACAATTACGAATGAAAAAAATGACATGCAAAAATCGATTAAGTATATAGTAAGGTAAACCAATAGTACCAATAATTGACCAATTAAGACAACAATTTAACAAAAATAACTACTAACGTTTAGCATTAGACCGAATGATGACAAAGCAAGTGTATTCATAATGAATCAAATGTCTTAATCAATATGATAAGACAAAAATTAGGAAAGGATTTTTTTACAAAAAAAATGTCTTCAATTTTTAACAACCATGTTAATGTTTCAGTAGTTGATCATCTAAAAAATTAGAAGTTCCAGTAGGTTCCAACCTTTCCCTGTCGGAAGGGCGCAATCTTAAAATCAAATAAGGCCTCATTTAAGAAACATACACACAAATATATGGACATTATTTTGTAATTGAAGGAAAACAATGAAATTTATTTATTTATAGATTTGTTTATTTCAGACAAAAGCCGCACTTGAGACCTTATAAGACCCTTAGGTTCGTCACCCGTGATCAAAGGTAGGTATGTAAACTCAAATAGATGATTTTAAACATCATTCAAGGAAATAATACTATATTTCTTAGAATTATTATGGAATGATAGTTTATTACTCTATGTATGATAGTATGTTTTCTTCTTGGGAAGTTTTCGCAATTTCTTGGACGAAAGTAATTCTTAAATAATGCACTTTGACGCTAGCAACAACTTCTTGATTATTTGTCTTTATTCTACAGCGCGTGGCTTAAGGAGGTAAATAAACCACTTTTATGTTTGTATGTGAAGTAATTCTCATAAGTGTGGACTGTGTGGAGGATGGCCTGGAGTAATGTCAAGAATCAATGATACTTTAAAATCACTTTTAAGGTGTTAACTGTCAATTCTTGGTGGAAAGACATTATATTTTAAAAAATAATACACAATCCCTCATCACGAGCATTATCAACTAATAAAAATACAAACATAACAGGCTTATTTATATAAAATTGAGGGTAAAAATGAAGGTAGATAAAACTGATGGTTCATGAACTAAGACAAGCAAATACTGATTAGCAAACAAATTATACATAAATCAAATAAAAGAGTCTACAATTAAAATTGGACCTCTTACAAATCAATAAATACTAATCTGATCACAAATATAACTACATTAAAAGTCCATTAGCTGAGAATTTTTTTTAATGACATTACTAATGAAATAAGCAATAGCGGATCAGGAAAATTATAAGAAAAAATTAGTGAACTATTTAAAAACAATCAAATATTAAATATGTAATTAATATTAACAATAAACAGCCATCTTAAGTGGAGAAAGCAGAGCAGCTATGAGTATCTATTAATTTTTTTTATGCTATGAGTAACCGGTCCTGATCATTATAAATACGTGGAAGTAATACAAATAAATTGTGCTTTATTTTTTAAAACAAAAGATACTTTAAAAGCTGTCTTTTTCATCGCAATCTGTTTTAGAATAGATATATGGCATTTATTTTAATAGGGATATTTTTATTGTTGTTAAGATTTTTCTTTACGTAAGTGCGAATGATTGTAAGTCCATTACCTTACTTTGAAAATGTTCTAATTGCACTTGACCCTTTTTTGAGATACGAGCGTTTGAAGTTTTGACTGATCATATTTTGTATTTTGAAGGAAAAAATGTATTTTTAATTAGTGAGTTAACATATATTTATATACATAAATATTTCACTTGTTTTTTTTATAATATATTTTAACTAAAGCCTTTATATTAGAAAATAATGAGTGTCTAAAGCTTCAATTAGAACTGGCAACAATAATTTGTTTGAAAAGCTTTTATCGGATATTTCAATTTTATCAATCAAAATGCTCTGCCTTTTGAGATCTTTATTAATTTTATATATAATCATGACTTGTTGAACCATATACGCTAATAATATTTTTATAATACAACAGAATAATAATGCATATATACTTTGAATGTTTGAGCGAATGTTAACTTTCGTCAATGACCACATCGAAAGAACAATAGAAGTAAAGGGTAAAATACACACCAACCATCGAGCGAAGGATGTTCGACATGACGTTAAAGCCTTTTCAAAAAAACTGTGATGTGTATTTTTTTCTGTGAGATGATAATAATTAGTTATATCGATGCATAGAACCGTATAAAACAAATTTATAAAAAAAAATGTGTGGATAGAACTACGAAATACTGCTAAATCCCTCATTGAACAATATATGACTCTGAAATCAATACAATGGTAGAATGTGACTAATACAACATTTTCCAATTAAAAGGTCATTTTAGGCCAAAATGTCAGTTAGAACCTTTTCAAAGTACGGTAACGAGTCGAGAACTAACTGTAGCCTACAAAGAGGATATTTGGGCACCGCACACATTGTCAGAATCTGACTGTTTTGAAATAGTGTAATACTATATATTATATTATTTTCGTGGTACAAAACACTTAGCTAAAAATATATACTACTCAATCTCGAGTTTATTAATACGCCATAATGTCAGCCTCTGTGGTCTTGTCAAGCTAGAGCTTTTATCTATCGTTCAGCTGGGTTTCGATTTTTAAGTCTCATCGATTTTATCTACTACGATTTTTCAATTTCAAACATATTAGAGTTATTATAAGCAAATATTTTATAATTTAATATGAAAACTTGGCATTCTATCACACAGTGTACAGTGCGATAATTAAATTCTACTAGAGAGAAAAAAATAGTAAATACAAAGCACAATCAAAGCTTTTTTCCGTAAAAAGAGTCGAAAACTTAGCTTGCAATGTGACACGTTTCGTAAGAACTCTAGGAAGCTAAGACATTTTTTAGCAAAGTCGAAATGCGAGTGCCTTTTCTGAACACTATATCTACCGGAGCTTTCATCAATCAGAGTAAAAAATAAAAAAAATTGTATTTCTGATTCGGATCGGGATTTTCAATTGTTATCTTAAAAAAAGTATGAAATATTAGCAAAAGTTTACTGTTAGTGAGTGCTTGAAATAAACACACTTCAATTGATTTATACATAAATAAATGATGATAAATATCTCAATTTTCATGTCATTGGTTTTGCAATTTAACATTCCGTTAATAACCAGTAAGTATGATAATATATATAAAATTAATATATTACCGGGTTTGTTTCTTCGGTTGCGATGTTCACGAGCTCGAATCCAAGTATGGCTTGAGAAGACCCCGGATCGAAGAGAGGCGAGCGGCCTGTTATCCGGAGTCCTGGAAGGGCTGATCTCAGACAAACACCATTTCAGATCCGGTTCAAAACTTATTTATTTTCCATTCAAGATGCAGTGGTTTAATATTACACAAATATATAAATCTTAACACATAAAATTGATTCTACATTTACATTTACTTAGCAACTGAATTTACTTTAAGTTATAATACAAATAACACAACGAATTTAAATTAAATCCAACGCAAATCAAAACACAAAAACAAACAGTTCACATGTCACCTCCGCTGCCACGAGACCGCAGCTCGTCCCGCTCGGCGGATCGTAATCGACTGTCTACAAAAATTAAAAAAAACTCCGTACAAAGTTGGAGCTACCCTTTTCCGTAAAAATGGACTCGTCCAGCGGTGGAAGCCAGGGGCTATTTGAAAGCCTGACAACAAGAAAGAGCGTATTCTGCGAAATATTGCTGTTTGCCGCAGGCCGATTTCAGTTCAGGACACTAATGACACTTATACTTAAGAAAAACCAGGGTGTGTCAGGCTTTGTGTTCGAAGGCATGGTTGTCTGTGATCTCAATTGTCTACCACCCTTTCAATCCTAAAAAATTAACGTCTTGTCTTGAGCGGTTTTACATTTCAGTTTTAACCGCCGCGCCCGCCCCACCGTCGTACGTTGACTCTGGCCGAACTCTTATTATTATCACATATCACATGTAGGTATGAAATTTTTTCATGACCTAAGCGTCGCGGTTCGCGGTGTATCTATATATATAAAATTGAATGTCTGTTTGTTGGTTTGTCCGGATCTTATAGGCTCTTAAACTACTCAACCGATCTCGACGAAACTTTCAGGAAGGACTTATTGTGACTATGCCGGGAAATATTATATAAAATAAATGTTTGTTTGTCCTTTACGCGTTCCTTCATACGATTTCGATGAAACTTCGGTGAGTTGTTGTGCACACACCCGTGAAGGGTTCTGAAGAAAAAAAAATTGAAAATCTAAAATTGAAAAAAATAATCAAATACGTACATACAGAGACATCTAGGAAAAACCTTCTGATTTATTCGTGAACGCACCAGACGAAAAACAAAAATATTGTGTTATAACAAGTGTGATATTGAAACTCGGGTTCGGGTTGGGCCAAACCTGAAGATGATGGACTCGAACCGGGTAAGTTTATGAAATTTCGGCCTGTGCAGACCTCTAATCTAAAAGCAGTTCAATAAACAGAATTAAAACACAAACCCTTTCTTTCTTTGAGTGGCATTGCAACGCATGCCGGGTACTCGCTAGTAATAAAATAAAATGTTATGCATGTACACACAGTTCCGACGGACTAGCTACTTCAGACATCCAGTATTTCAATTTCAATATCGTCCATCTATGACGGGTACGGTTATAGTAGTATTTTAAGAATAATTAATAATATTTAATACTTACAACTGGATAAGCAATGACTTTTTTACTTTTAAAAATTCATAGAAATAATATTGTTAAAAATTACCCTGATAGCATCCTTGTGGATACGCTCAGCGACTTACTCACTATATGAAATCATTCCACGAAAATCGCTAATCAATTACCGTCGAATAAATGAAATGAAACGTAATTTTTTTAATAATCGCACTTTCGAGTATTTGTTTGCACTTTTGTTTCCATGGAAATAGTTTCCAAGCCTGTCTATCAAACAGTTGACACATTTTTTTCAGAAATGCTTTATTATTTGGTACCATAGTATTACCAACATTATTACTTGGCCGAGGCCGAATTTGGAAATAGAATTGTCGGTCCAGAATAAATTTCTCCAATTGCCATTTTATGAAAAATAAATATCTTCTCTACTTTTAATAACAATCGCTAAAATATAAGTTTCGGATTTATTGAATTTTCAGTTCTGCTTGAGTATGGCAACATTCCTAACGCGACTGTGGCACCCTCACCAGCGGCTAAGTTGAATTGGTGCATATATATTAACCGCACCCGTCATAGATGACGGTATTGAAATTGAAATACCTACTGAATGTCAAAAGTACGTCGGAATTGTGAGTGCACTGTTGACACCGCGAACGCTTACATCATGAAAAATTTCATACCTACGTGTGTATGTGATAATAATAAAACGTCTACAGATTGTTCTGGGCTATTATATCGTCGGTGTAAAATGACATATTGAGTTAGTTGTACCAAAACGTTCTTTATCTCAAACTCTACCGTATGACAGAACACACTAATTTTTATAAATTACACGTTTACTTAAAAACAGTTTTCTACAAAACTGTTTCTACAAACAAACAAAATGAAAAACGTATAGTATTTCAAGCATTTGGCAAACTTCAATGTCCAATTACTCAAATTACTCTTCCAGAACAACGAGGATACTTACCAATTACTCTTCCAGAACAACGAGGATATATTCGATAATATTATTTTAAACTAGGCCATACCTTTTAGATATAGAAATATACATTGAAATAAATTTATTTGACTCTTTGGGGAATATTTCTTGCGTTTATTTTCTTTTTCCAGATGCTAGTTTGACGTCATTAATCTTAATACAGCTCTTGTCTTTCCAATAAAATCATGTCACTTAAAAGATGATCACTCACCTAACTTGATATTTTATCTAGGGTAAATTTCTTGTAAGTAATCTCAAAGACATTGAAAAAAAATATCAATTATCCAGTTGAAAATATTTATGCCAGCAATCTTATTTTTTCTTTAGACGAAATCATAGTGGGTAGTAAAAAGCTTTCAGGAGAAAGTAATAACTGTTTTTATCAAAAACATTATATGGTGAGTTGCGCTATAAATCTTTGAAATGCACTCCTAAAAATTCTCATGTTTGCAGATATGGCAACATATGTAGGAACATAATAGTGGCTTACATTAAGTGGCCGAGTCAGAATTTTTAAACGTAAAATCAATGTAAAATGATGTTTCCCTTGCAAAAAGTGGTCAATTTATTTATCCTGCTCTGTCGTTTTTAAAATGAGATGCAATCATTAAATCATTTTAGTATTTTTTGAAGGTTACATCAATTGACCAAAACTCCGTCATAAATGTCAAAAAACAAAATTAATAATTTGAATACAATATAGGGGGTTTCTAAATCGATTACATAATATGTTCAGACGATATAAATATATCTTAAACATTTTACTATTTCATACATAATCAGTTTCTCTTGTACGAAAACTACATGTAAAATTAGCCTTGCGCTGTTCGCGCTGAATATTTGGAATGCACGGCTGTCCACCATTATTCGATAATGATCCGAATAAGAATTAGTTTATATCACATATTCCTTACAGTTACGTCCATATGAAGTTACAATAATGCATATTCGAACGGTTATATTGAACACTTTACTGTTTTACACTTGATTGCTTTATCCTGTATACCGACGATATGTCCTTCACGTCCATTCATATTTTCAGATGAATACAATTGCATAGCATCGAATATAGCTCGGCCATTATTGCAGCAGCTTTTATGTATAACAGTTAGGCCGTTTCTGTGAGCAATCAAGCAAGCAAGGACGCCAAGTAGCGTAATCCTGCATACGAGAATCGAGCAATACAATACACATTGTGTAATAATGTAGATGTGGGACAGAGTTATACACTATGTCCTAAAACTCAAGCTTAATTCTCAAATAATTGTCGTGAAAAATGGGACCATTTCATATGAAATGTAAGAATATGATTCCAATGCTCTTGCTTGAAGTGATTTATACTGGGTGACACATGATGTTGATGATGACGATTAGTGTTTTCCAGAGTTCGGTCGGTGAGTGACGGCAGATATCACGTTGAGACGGCTATTGAATCGCATTCGGTGGTCGATACACAATTCCTTTCAGTTGTCCCTTGTTTGTCTATTTATACTGTGTTCTAGTATGATCTAGTTTCGACAGACATTGATGAGCGTCTACCTGTCGCGCGGTGTCAGCAGAATAACGGATGTCGGTAAAATAAGAAATATTAATAAAACAAGTGATTAAATAATTAAATTCAATCAAACAACAATTAATTTAGATAAACAAAATGATAATTCTAAAAATAAATAAGATATTTTAATGATTTCAATATTTATGGATTAAATGGTGAGCGGGAGGGGAGGTAAACTTTTATTAAGTAAATTTTCTGAATTAATAAAAGTTTTCTGGGGAAGAAACTAGATCTGGATGTCCGATAGGACCGTCGTGATTATTTCTGCAGGACAAATACAAGATATCTTTTTCAATGGACATGAAGGATATGCTCGGAATCTTGATTTTTATCACCACATGGACGATATGTGTTTGGTTTAATTTTAAACTCATGTCAATCGGCATTATACATATCATGACCAGTGATAATTTGGATGGTCCAGTGATTTGAAGAGAACCATGTTGCATTCTGACGAAAGAGAATATCTGAGAAAAAAAGATACGTAATTCTATCTCGAAGGGACATTGACCACCGTTTTTGCCAAGTCGTCAGAACAGTTAATGAGCAGCATATACAATTATTTGATATTTTTATTGAGCTTGAGTTATATTGTAATTGACTATAATATCACCTTGATTGTCAAATCTCATGATGAAATGGTACAGCCACTCCACAGAGTGCAAACAGAAAGTAGAATAATCGCGATCGAGATAAACAAATTCAAGACCATACTCATGATCATGCATAGATCAAATAATAGCCTGCCAGCGTCAACAAATATAGAACTGAACGGTTTTTAAATTGTAAATAACTTTGTTTATCTCGGCTAATGTATTACTGAAAATAGAAGTTGCAAAACAAGAAGTTTAAAGGCGAATAGGGATGGCTAAGGCCTCAATGTCCAGTCTGGAGAGAATCTAGAAAAGTAAGGCAATATCCGGAAACACCAAAATGCACCTAGTACGGTCGTTGATCTACTCCATAATATACCTTTAAGAAGTGTAGACATTTCCTCTAAAAGTGAATGCGAAAAAACGGCTAGACGCATTTTAAATGTGAAGTTGGAGAAGAATGCTCTGAATAACATGGACTACAAAAACGCATTTATCCTGAACGAGTTACAAATCCAGTATAGACTCTCGGCCGTATATACAAGGTGTCTACTCATCTTTTTTGGACACATCGCCCGCAAGGTTACCGACAATTTTGAAAACCTCGTCATCACAGGGGAAAGCTGAAGCCAAAGGGGACGCGAAAGAATTTCGAATCGTTTGAGTAACCAGGTGAAGGATGGCACGGGGCTATCTTTCCCGATGACCCTCAGACAATTGGAGTGCAGGAGCAAGTGGTGATGGATCTCTACTACCCGTTTCCAGAATCGGATAACGAAAACGTCACATAAAACAATAACTGTGGATATATTCCGTAATTAGATTGAAAAGTAAATGGCTGAAAGTGGACAAAACCTCAACAGCGTTAACCACTTGGCTACTAGTCTTGAATGCGAACTTTCACTAAATTTTTTTATGAAAAAGGAATCAATTTCAATCATTTTGAGGTGCGGTGTACTTGTATAAAACGACAAAACGAACAGATGAAAAGTAAAAATGTTATAGAAATATTTCGTATTTCAAATTTTGAATATTGGACTCGAAAATATTTCAGGAATAATTTAAAATATAATTCTGAAATTTTATAAACTTATTTCAGAGTTTTAATTTAGTTTACAAAAATACATTCCATTAGATAGCCACACTGAAAACAGACATAAATAAATATGTTTCAATATCGTTTGCTATTTTATAATGGCTTAAAAAAAAGAGTCAAATCTGTTACGATAAAATTTACATAAAAATACGAAATATTTTCTGCAAGCTGATTGAAAATTTAACATGTAAAAGTATCTTAAAACACGACAACACTCGACGGAAGGCCTGTCTCGACTATTCTAAATAACTGAGACCAAATGCAAAGCTATTGAAGAATTATAAACGCAAGGAGCTTCTTCAACGAAACGAACAAGATGACGCGACTCCACATGGTCATTTTACAGACAATGCTGCCCCCTGTACCCAATTTTGCCCACCACCTTGCGCGGACTATCGACGTTGATGATATCAACAAATTGGATGCTTCACCCAAGGCCTCGAAGACGATCCATAAGGTGATATCTAGTTCTTTATGCACCTCTTCCTTTTCTATTACAGATATGTCTTCAAATGCTACAGTATCCATGCTTCAGGAAACTTCCTCAAAGCACATAATAATATAAAGAATACATTGAGCACACAACCTTCGAGTGTATGGTCTATACGCTATCCTTCGATTTATTTTAGAATGTCAGTTAGGGACTGAACAAGTTGCAATCATAGTAAAAACAATTCTTTATAAGAATAGAAAACTTTTTGAACTGAACACCCACAATCAGTATTCAGTTAGGGTTATTCATAATTGTATTCCCTATTCAAAGCGTCCGTCCGTAGCGTCGCTGGCTACGGTTACGGATGTCTCGGGTTCAATTCCCGATGTGGACGGTTTTCATAGATTGATCTTTCAATCGATTTATGGATTTTTGTTCGTTGTCTGAGTTCTCCCTCCCACCCATCCTATCCTCACGGGGCGTAACGAGAGAGATTAGCTAACCACTAGTCCTGTCCTATCCCTATCCTTCTATCCCTACTCTCTTCGAATAAAAGAGAGGTTGAGCAACTGAGTAACAAGCAGTTCTCGTAGAATAATTCTGTTAAGATACCTCCATTAGGAGACCACATTGGGAGCAGACATGGAAAAAAAAATCAAATCATTGAGACGACAGAATCTTTAATAAGACATTAAACTTAGGTAGATTACATGCGGGAAAAGTATATAAAGACAGTCTGTAACAACAGTAGAAATAAAAGTATCTAGGAAACTAAAATCCTGCTTCAAAGGGCTCCACATACTTTCAATAGGTGGGAGAAAAATGAACAATAACAGAACAAAGTAAATACAAGAGTTTTTTCAATGATGCAGGTCTCTCCAAACATGAAAGATCGTAACTCATAACATACTCTATTATTTCACCCAAACATGGAAATGCACAATATTTGACTAAAAACGATTTGAAATGTCACTCTTTCATTCCAAGCGGCGGCATTTTCAACTAAAAGGTTCAAAATAGTTTGTGTATATGAAAAACCATCTCGCACTCAAATTAATCTTCAAGACAAATGATAAGTATTATTATATGGCAGATGTTTCAACTGAAATGCGTTCCCACCAATTGCTAAGATAAATATCTGTATAGCTTTGCTGCGCTTTATAAAATAACAGCGGACGTTCCTCGATATTTGCGACAATGCACAGATATTTAAGGTAATATATCAAAGATTTGCGTTGTACTTTTAATTTTTTTCATTTTTTTATGAGTGTACATTAATATGATCACTAAAAACTTAAAAAACCAAGATCTTGATAGGCATTTTTGATTTTTAAAAATATCATGATTTTTTACCAGCGTTATTGTCGTATATTTCAAGATATACAACGCTGTACCCGCGATTTACAGCAGACAGCATCGTTAAGCGCTTTCAAATGGTCGACAGGAGTGTCTCAGAAGCAGTTACCTAATACTTGACTGATTATTGAAACGTTTATATGCTTTAAGATATATTTATTCACTCTCCGTATGAAGCCGCAAAGTTATTTAATGCCATATAATTCACCCTTGTTGCAATCAAGTTAGTATAGCCAACTGGTTTCACCGTTGGTCAGACAGACTTGAGCAACTCTTCTCTTGCATCTTCCATCTCCGAATATTCATAAATAATGTGTAAGCATCTTGTGGTATACTGAAACATTTACTATATTTCGTATCACTTAATCGGGAAAGTTGAAAGAACTTGGCAGCAAACCACCATGCGAAGGTATGAATTTGGCGGTTGTAAATAATTAGGAGTCGTGTCTATTTAAATTTATAAAAATGTAGAGTTTGTTAGTGTTAAATAGAGTAACGATTAGAAAGTATCAAAACTATTCTAGTTGAAATGAACTCAACGGAAACCTAGCAATTGAACTTCGTAATTTTATTTTCTAGTGGTGAATGACGCTTTCATTTGTATACTAGTATTTATTACACGGTTTCGCTCGCGATAAAGAACGCTACGATACCGTCATTTAGAAGTTTGCTTTATTTTAGTGTTAGCTAATGTTAAAAGTTGAAAATATCACTGTGAACCGTACTTCGTGTAACACCTACAAAATATAGCCCATCAATTTTTGATGATGTTAAAAGTTGAATGTTGAAAATAGCACAGTAAAAATGATAACCAAAATGACTTGTGTTAATGTCACGTCGCTACTGTTCACATTTAAGGAGGAGTTCTTGTGACATACAGACAGATACATGTGTGTTCTGTTTTATATTACAGATACCCAAACTTTATGATCATTTACGGACTTATATTTCGTTTTGAATTATGACACGTAACTTTTTTTAAATAAGACCGGTTTCTCTCTACTTTCGACTGACCTAACACAACTTTTACAGTCACTGACTTCACACCGGTCGTGATAATTACCGCAAATTATATTTTATGTCTATTTTTTCACTAATAAAGCTTTATTAACCGTAAAATTCTTTCCTTATACACTTCAAAGAGACACGTTGAGCGACAGTTCTCGTAAAAAAACTTCTGTAGCAATGCTCCATTATGAGTCCTTTACTTCCTTATCGGCAATTGACATGGTATAAAAAAGTAATTATATTGCTTAAATAAAAAACTGTAATTGGAATTACAGGTTATAATAGCCATGGTACCATATTTTAAATCACAAGTCGTTGACCTTGTCGGAACTATTTGATCGCTTGAATGAAATGTTTATATTCTAAGCGTATGCTGCGTCTCTATTATATTTTGCTCTAGGCTTACAGTTTTCTATCAAGAGTTACTTTAGCGGAAATCACGAAGAGGAAATGACAAACTGGCTTAAGTACCAAGTACGTCGTTTCAAAATACATTCATTTAAGCCTGTCACCTGTTCCAACATCCAGCAATAATAATTGACAACCCTGCGCATCCTGCGCATCCTGCTAATACATATTTTAATATAACGACACATAAATACATACTCATATATATAAAATATTCGACGCACAATATTTTTTTATTTGATAATAGTTACTGAAAGGTTTTTGACAGCACTCCGTTTGTCAAACTTATTGATTTTTCAGGAAAGACAAAAATAACTAACTGTCATTTTGTTTCAACAAATTTTATTCTCATACAGTAGTACTGAAATATAATCGTTAAAAAAAAGACTAATTTGATAATTTTTTAATAGAAAAACTGCTTTTGAATGTGCTCAAATTATTTCAAAACTATTTTTTTTTTATATCCTTATATTTCGGTCTTGCAATTTGGATGAAAAAAAGCTTAATGAACATTGCGTAGCAATGTCAACAACCTATTAGAGGAATATCATTATTTATTATGAGCTATCATTTTTTTTTTATAACACTAAAACACATTTTTTTGTACTTATTCAACTGTTCAGTTGATAGTGCTCGCGATAAATGACACCGGTCCTGATCATTTTAAGAACTGTTGTATTAGTACAAAAAAAAGTATTTAATGCCTAATGAATTTTTTCATCAAGTTCACTCACAATATGGAGCATATATGGATTCCTAATGGAAGTATCGAAGAGAGTAGGGATAGAAGGGTAGGATTACGACAGGTGATTAACTAATCGCTTTTACTACGCCCCGTTTTTAGGATCGGGTGGGTGGGATGGAATTCTAAAAATCACAATCATTTATGTCTACAAATAGTGGTAGGGAAACTTTTCGTAGCGGAATTTAAGCACGAGATGTCCTTAGCCGAAACCAACGATGTTGACCACTGCACCACGGACCCGACAAAAGATATCTATACTCGAATATTATTTTTTTGCTAAACTAACCATATTTTCTATGTGGCATCAGTGTCATCAAAGTTTAACTACAGTATAATGCTTTTATATTAGTATTCCACGTGTCGACGGTGTGTTGACCAATTTATGTAACCGACAAAAAATACGAAAATGTATTGATTGAATTGGCTTTTACTTCGTAAAACTCCATCATAATAGGATAAAATAACAAAGTATTAAACTATGATAGTTCTGACGATGGCGTAAAGCCGAAATAGCTATCAACTACCTTATAAAAAAATTGTAGAACTAAATACTTTGTTATTTTATCCTATTAATACGAAAATGAGTTAATGACTGGGTTTCATTTTAAAGTCGACAGGACAGGTCTCGACCAAATGATGTAAATTAGAAAACAAATTAACCATTTTTTGGAAGGGAAACATCATTTTACTTTGGTTTTAGGTTTTAAAATTCAGACCCGGGCACTTCATGTAAGCCACTATTATTGTACTGGCGGATTGGCCATCCAAGCCAGGTTGCGCGATGGCAAGTGGGTCCCGCTGTATGTTAGGGGACCTCAGTAAGGTCAAATAACTTTTCAACTATGTAAGTTTACATGTTTAAAAATATACAGGACAAAACACTTTAGATATTTCATCAATACAAATAAATATTTTTGCTTACGATATACACAACGAGCTAATACCTCATCATGAACACAAACTTATTCTTTATGTCTTTTTTAGCTGTTTGTAACATGTGAAGTTTTGTAATTATCAATTAATTATTAAATTTGGATTATTGAGATTTTGTACACTTCCATGTATTTTGTCACTAAAGCGCACGAATGCCTGAAGATGCCGAAAGGCGAAACCCAGGTCGTTAGTGACAAAATACATGGAAGTGTACATAATCTCAATAATCCAAATTTGATATTGAAATTCCATCAAGCACCCTCAGTCGATGTCTTAAATGAATTAATTATTAGTACAGTACAAAGGAATTAGTATATAGGCTAGGGGTTCCCTCCTATTTTTGGATGGGCCCCCATTGACTCCTGGCAACCATTATTTTTAGAGCCAGTCCACCACTGATTATATAGACACTCCCTACATATAATCCCGTATCTGCAAACATGATAATTAAAGCTTTTACTCTCTCCTGAACAATTTCAATTTTGAGGGTTTCGTCAATTGGCCAAAACACCAACGGTATGATAATATGCAAATGAATTAAATAGAACACGTAAAGATGTATGCGTAACGATACTGATATACCCCATATACAAATACTCGGATCGAGTGTTAAGCATCAATTCAAAAAGTTTCACTCACAAAAGGATAAATTTGCACTGATCTCAATAAAACTTCCTTAGAAGCCGTGGAAACAATTCGGTTTTAATTTAAAGCACAGGCAAATGATCGCTTTATTTGTAGACACTATACATATATATATCCTTTTACAGCAGCAAAAGTGACTTATGTACACGGGAAAACCATTAAAAGGAACTTTTGCTTCTAACTTCTGAGATGTTATAATATGAGATTCGCAAACATTACGCAGGTTAATAAAACTTTTTGACATATGACCTTTACGCTGTACAGGGGTTATTGCTTAACTCTTGCTATGTAAATATGTACATTCCTTTACCATTTGTCATACATTAAAAGACTTTTTATATTCGTTGTTTGCGAAAATCCTTACTACAATGTTATTATAGTCGATGAGTCACTAAGCACTCTCCTGGTAAAAGAATATTTTACTTTTCCTTATACACCGGAAGACACAAAATAACGTAAAACTATCATACTGCCAAAAACAGTTATTCGTAATTTATTCAAAACTCTAAAAACCCTCGGGAGCACGTTTAGCGAATCAGTGACTCAGTTACGATCGTAGAATGACTTCTGGATCAATGTCTGTCTGCTGGTATCAAGATGATATTACACATGGAAAGAATTACACAGGGGAAAAAATTACACAGGAAATAAATTTCACACTGCAGTAATTTCACATTCTCCAGCATAAATTCGTACGCTTTCAGTATTCATGTGAAATATAGATAACAAAACCCAAAATACATATATTCATTTTAAAAATATACCTATTATATCAACGAAAGGAAATGATTATTAATTAATAAAAATGTTGATAATGAAATTTTTAATTCTTGTTTAATGACTTCAATTATTTACTCACTTGTTGTATTAATATTCCTTATTGTCACTGTGTATCATAAATATGTACACTGAATGTATCATTGAGGAGACATGATCTTCGATGTGATACGAACAAGTTCATTGAATTAAAAAAAAACAATTTTTAATTTCCATTGGTATCGTATTGTATATTTTACTGCATGGTACTCATTTTTACAATTAAAAAAAAACACTTGAACAATTAAATTACTCGTCATTTTTAATAAAGTCAATAAATAATATTGATATGTGAGTTTTTACTTTTATGTGAATTTACTGCAGTGTGATATTTATTGAATGAGAATTTTTTGCTGTTTGTTATATTCCAGCATTTCCCATATTGGTCGACCCATTACCTTAATTCCATGATTAATGAAATGCGCAAAGTGACAAATACCTAAAGTGACATTTATAAACATATAAAAATGCGTAATGTGACAATTGCGCACAAAAACACATGCACACACAGACAGTAGCGCTCAAACAAATGTATTCATGTAAAGAGAATTTTTCCAGTTTAAGTATTCTTGATGTCTTTTATCTAGGAGTTAATCTTGAGTGATTAAACATATATCATTGAGCTTGCCTTCCATAATTTTAAAGTTGAAAATATCTGGTGCATCATAAATTATTAGTTGTAATGCGAAAAAAAATCATACAAAAAAAGCAATACTTAAGCCAACACAGGCAGGCTGTCTTGTTTTCTCTGGGGTAACATCGTATGACTAAATCCTACAATTATCTGACATGCTTTCGATTTATACGACAAATTGCTTTCAGGCTTTCGAAGGGGCTTAGAAAGATTATTTCGAGCGATGTATTTTTGATTCTTTGGGAGACTACTTTAAAAATACTTCCGCGGTGGTCACTCAATGCTTAGTAAAAATTGATCAAACACACAAGAACCAAATTTTTCGAAATAAACTCATTAAGGTAAATGAACGATTGATATTTCTATGACAAAGACGTCTAATGATGCGGAAAACTTGTGATATCAGACGAGGTAAATTTTATAAATAAAATTAAGTCTTTATATTTTCATATCGATATTTACCTACTGAAACAACAGTGAGACTGCGAAGCGAGCTTTCAGTCTACAGGCTATTTTTATTGGGTTGAATTATTCTATATTTGTTCTATATAAGTACTGTATTACTAAAGATTGTGTCAGCTGGCTGAATGAGGAAAACTATTTATCAATACTGATTGTGAATGTTCAATAGACAGTGCTCGAGACTATTTCTGCTATTCGGTTGCGTGAACAATCTATTATTTACTTTCTCAAGGTTGTAAAAAAAATATTTACCATTTTTTTATTTATTTTGTCACTCAACTTCTGCTTTATCCTAAAATTGAAATTTTAGCAGAACACGTTTACACCAAACGTAATGATTTTTGTATTTGCTCTATACTTATTAGGTTTGTACAAGGTGTCTTTACTGACCAGACATTGTTAGTGTCGAGACACTAGTTAATCTGAGAATAGGACCGCTGGTCTTCTAATGAACATCTAAACTTTTAAGGAAGGTAAAATTAGCAGGAATTAAAAACCATTTTTTTTAATGAATTAATTCATTTTATATTTAATGTTTTACAATTTTCTACAAATTGATTTTATAAAAGTGTATCTATTCTATCTACCCATATTGTCTGAAATATTTTTTCAAACACATCCGTTCTCAAATATGAAGCATGTAGCCTTCTAGTGTAGCACATTTTATTATTTTAATATTGAGTACATGCCTTTGCATGTGGAGCATATGGACTATAAGTGTGTTTGTATTTTTCCTTGCCATGTCCGCTCCCAATGTGGAGCATATGGACCTAATAGAGCTTATCTAAACAGATGTTTTTCTATTAGAACTGATTGTAACTAAGTTTTTCGGTCTCTCTTTTTCGAGGAGAATATGAATAGAAGAATTGGACTAGGACAGAGCTGGTGGTAAAGTAGGTTAGATACCGAACCGCTCCGAACCACTCCACCACGGACACAAGTATTTATTTTGAGAAGTCCTTTATTCAAATATGTATTGATTACCCTAGCATTTCTTTAGTCTAGCTGATGAATATCTATAATCACTGCTTGAGTTTATTTTTCTCATAATGACTATCCAAATGAGCATTTTAATTGATAATAGTTTAACTTTTTTAAGTAGATCTAGCAAACATAATAATAAATTACAAAACCTCTACGTATTAATTTACATAAAGGTCAAAGTGGGTAATACTGAGTTTTACGTTTTGCTTAATCTGAAGGACTTAAAGTTGTTTGAATTTACATTTATATGAGATACCATCTCTTCATTTATTCTTTTAAATCCGATAACCATTTCAAATATGTACTCTTTATTTATACCGTAAATATTTCTAGATTAAAATCAATTATTGCTTCATTATATTGAGAATCAATAGAAATAAAAATTATTTAGTCATTACTAAACTACATTACCGTTTGGTAGTAAAAAAATAATGCAGAAAATATAATCCAGTGGTCCAAAATATAGCCCAGTGGCTCGGGGTGCCTGACGTAGTTAAAAGGTTACCTTTTAACTACTTCAGGCACCCTGAGCTACTTTCCTGTGTTTTTCATATTCTAAAACTATTGTATTAACACAATTATTAGTATCAATCTCTCCCTGTCAGCGTATGCGCCGAAAGAAGGGTTGGGTGATTTTTTCGGGTGAGCTATTTTTTACGCATAGCGTATATTTTTAGCACTACGCACACAAACACACAATCTCTGTCTGCGCATCGTTTTCTTCAAGCGTATTGAGCTAATGCTGACCGGTAGTATTGCAACCTGGTAATAATTTATAATATGAAAATTGTGTATATTTGTCTTGGTTTATCGATTTTTCTGTATCTAACGCAAATCAGAGAGTGTGTCATGGTGTATAGCATGGTCGGCAACCTTTTGATAGACTAGGTAAAAGTTTGGAAAAATTATTTGGATAGTTGATAAATGTTTAAAACAAATTTTTGCTATTTTTAAAAAATAATGTAATGGATACATATATCGACTATGAAAAGGAAAAAGGACGTAACCTACACCAAAAAATATTGAATATAACTCTCACAAAACCTGCTAATACACTATGTTTGTATGTAGATATAGACTGTAGAAAGGTAAAAGGATTTATCCCTCCGTCTTTTCATAATATTTTTTTTCGATAATCACAATGTAAACAATTTAATACACGTTTTTTTGGGCTATTCACAATATTCTTTGTGTGTGGGCTACATCCTTTTTCCTTTCCACAGTCGATATTTAAAGTATATTTATATATGTACGAGTTTGTGTAAATACAAATTTATTTTATAAAAAAATTATTTTATTAGTGGTTTCAGTGGTTTCAAATTTTTTTTGAAAGTATTACAATATTTGGCAAATATATTATAGTTGACTTAAGTCGAACACAAGAATCAAGATTTTCTGGTAGCCTATTTTGCAAAGTATTCTGAACACATTTCATTTGGGAAAATGTTTTCTCGCAAGAATATGTTGAACTAAATACTGATAATACAAAATGCAGTTTTTTTAAGCATGAGAAACTTTGTGATAATAACCCCCAGATAACCCCGTTGATATTGCATTCACGTTACAGTGTTCTATGTTTTCAAGGTGCTGGCTTTAATTTTAAAGATCTTTAAATACATCATATTATAATTCCAGATATAAAAAAAATTAAAAAAAATATTGATAAAAAACATATTATTGTATTTTCTTGGTGGGTAACTCAAAATGTTATAGTGGGTAATTCAATTACCCGCGGGTAGTATTTTGCCGACCACTGGCGTATAGCAATACTGGTTATAAATAATTGTTAAGAAATCTGGGTTGTATGTTTTTTGTAATTATCCGAAAAGATTTTTCGAAAAGAATAAAAGATACGTATTCGCTGATAAAAATATTGATGGGAAGTGGTTATCCTTCCCGTTGTCATCCTAAAAAATAAAGAGTGAAATATTTTGTGTGTAAAACTTGAAATTCATATCAAACTATGCGAAACTATAGAATCGAAATTCTTCATAGCAGAACAGGCTCGAGACGTGTTTCAGTGCTGTTTGAAACAAAACGGTTGTATACGGTACGGTAATGCATTACGGATCGTTACTATACTGTAACGCTGTATATTTCAATGGTAAAATTGATGAGGTTTCCAAATTATGATTAATTATATAAAGGAGACGTAAACTATAATGTATTTTTATTTTTCAAATTTATGTATAACTATTTTATTTACAAACAGCAAAATTTAAAAAAATTTGAATGACCTGTTTCACAGATAGTTTAAAAGTTTAAATGTCAAAGTAACACAATGTTACACCATCAGTACGGGGGGTTAAAGTATTTGTCTTTTTTGTTGTATGTCGAAAGAAAATTTGACAATTACGTGAATTTAAATTTTTCCATTGAAAAATATTCACTTACCTAGAGTGGCGATTGAGCGAAATTCAAAGATTTCAAAGTCTTTATTTGTTATATGTATTACTTGTGTACTCAATTAAATTATTTTCGACTGTGATATTTGTATTTGTGTAAAAAATAGCTCAAGCGTTGTGTTTGTTGAAACCAGCTTGGCTTTTTTGTAAAATTTTGGTTATCTAAGGTATTGTATAATAAATTTATGTGAATCATCTTTGTTGAAAATAAGTATACCATTTCTCGGTACCACGTACTAGACAAATATATATTAACTTCGTGGAAAGGTTTTGGAAATAGACCGTCAATAAATTAAAATAAAATCCTTTCTTTTATTGAAAGGAAATATACAAAAAAAGCCTCGCGCCGGGGGCGACCCTCGCAGATTTCGTAAATCATTTCTTCTTGACAAAATAAAAATTCCTCAGTTATTCAATTCATATTAAATTCTTTTATTACTTTGGGAAAAAAATTTTAGAATTTCAAACAGAAAATATCATTTTACATCATTGAAATATCGGAGAAATAATAAAAAAAAATTTTAAAACGTAAATTGAGAAATATTTTAAAAATCCAATGAAACCTTTTTTACTTCGCCTGCGGCACTAATCTGCAGCAAGGTCAAGTTATTGAAATATCAATTTAATGAGAATCTTCATATAACTCTAATAAAACCGAAAAATCTTTTTTTCTCTTCTTTTTGTCCCTGCTTAGGGCATATGCCCACCACACGATACCCCCAAGATTCTCTGTCCCTCAGAAATCTCTTTGCTTCCTCTCAATTACATCCTATGGATGGTTTACAGCAGGGTTGACCAACCATTTGCATACCATGCGCCAATTTCTTTCACAGATAAGTTCAGATGCACCATACAACTCAATCACCTTTTCTACTTATTTACGTTCACGGCTGGAGTTCAAAAACAGGGATAAGGGTAGAATCTGCTTCGCTTAAAGGTGGAAAAGAAATAACTCAATCGCAAAATACACACGTTTATTTGAGCACCAATTTACAATAGTCAGAAATGATCTCTTGGAGGAGATGGTGATCGCTGTCGTGAACCCCGCTGATAGTGCTACACTGCCAGAGAGTCGCGTTTGAAAAAAATTACTCTCGGCCCATGGTGTAAGAAGTACAATGTGAGCTGGATCGTTTTTTTTTATATTATATGTGACGTCACTTTGACGAACCAAATTTTCACCAAAACACCGTTGTAAACATAGTACATTGTAATTGGATAAGCATGTAGTGACGTCAACAAATACAAAAATGGTGACTGTCACCTTTTATCCAGCTCACCTTGTACTTCTTATACCATCGACCACAGTTGTTGGATGTGATGAGAGAGCTCTGAGCGAGATAGAACTTTGAGAACGAGTTCAGCTTATAACTTGGAGTTGTCTGTTTTCTCTGCTCGCTAGAAGGACTCCTGGCATATGCTTAATAGCGTTTTTAATAAAAGTATTTTTATACATATTTTTCTAATGATTTAATTATTGTATGTTAATTCATATTTATTACAGTTTGGATTTGACTAGTCTTTCAATGTTTGGTGTTAAATTTATTATTGAAAGCCGCAGAGAATTCTTCAAATTTGAATCAGCTATTCAGGGCCTTTTTTGCTTTTAATCAATTTCATGGATGCAAATGCTTGTTTACATATATGTGTCGTTCCAAAGCGACATTAATAATTGTTCGCAAATTTTCTCCCAAAGCTCTGGAAAATGTTCACGGGGTATTGAACGCGAGAAATTAATTTTATCATTAGTGTTTTGATCTGGATAAAGCTCTTCAAATTGTATCTTTAATAATGAATTTGTTTTTAAATCAACCAGTTCATTTGTATGTTACTAGTCACCTGAATTACACTTGGTTCAATAAGTGAAAATGGGTTTATAACTGCGAGCGTGCAGTTTTCTACTTTAGCAAAATCATGAAAACTGCTTTAAAATGACCTTTTCAAAATTGCTATCATCCGCAGGACATTCACTCTGCTCTTTTAAGTGTGTAAATTGAAATGAAAATCGTAATATTGTAACTGATAAATGAATAGTTTTAACTTAATTTTAAATGAACTGGTTATATTTATTACTATGCTAGGAAAAAGTTTATTCTCAAAAATAGACATTTAAAAACTACCTCAATAAAACAATTATTCTTATACTTATTTATATATTATGGGTTTAGTGAAAATTTATGATGATGGGTAATCTTTCCTCAGCTCAAACAATCAGGAAATGGTATAACAGGCATTTGGTACAAGTTTGAATAAAGATTTATAATATACAACGGGGAAATGGGGCTGTGAAGGGTAGTTTCTTACCCGTACTTGAGCATTTCCCTTTCTAGAGTGGGACATTTCTCAAACAGCTCGATTTAAGCGATGTTACCCTTTTAAACTGCGCTATAAATCAAAAAACCGCGGATGACACCTTACATGAGAACTGTTTCTTAAAATACATTGTTTTTAATATGAACATTGTTCTATCATATATATTAAAATCGTAAGGGGTATTTTGAGGTAATACTTTAACATATATATATTTTCAATTATTAAGATTTTGTACACTTCCATGTATTTTTCACTAACGACCCGGGTTTCGCCTTTCGGCATCTTCAGGCATTCCAGCGCACGAACGGACTCGAACTGACAGACAGTAAACAGTGTCTTACGTTTATATAGATGATGAAAAATTTTTAAATAAATTAAATTAAATTACCTACGATGAGTAAAACCACTTTTGATGATTTAAAAAATTATGGAACTATTTTTAGTCGGTTACAATTTAATTTCAAATAGAGAAGAGTTGAGAATGAATATTATGTTTAGGTCAATCTGGATAACTTTGGCCCAGTTCTGAGGGGTTTTTCTTATTTTTATTGTTCGCCATCGCATTTATATATAGTAGTGCTTTGATAAATAGATTTATTGTTATAATCGATAAATAAATATAGATAAAACAAGGTGGGCCAAAGTTTGCATCTAAATTATCACAGTAATTATTATAAATTGAGAGATTTTGAAGTCTTGCCAACTTTTCTTTACACTTTAATATATTCTGTACATAATTTAGGTGGGAAAAAATATACAGCATTTGGTTTACAGATTAGTAATACAAATTGAAAATATGGCTCATCCAATTTATTTCAAGAAATTTTTTTAAATTGTGTTTTGTCATTCCAAGCTGAAAGCTTAAAAATTCAACAATAAAACAAATTATGTTGCACAATAATTCATATTTTTACCACCAGGGGCTACTCAGTACCTTTTCTTAACTAAGAAATATGCATATGGCATTAGTATTATCATGTTATTATAACAGCACCTTTTTCTATGTAGTGGGTTAATTTTATTTATTTATTGTAAATTCAAAAAATTGAAATGCATGGCATTACAGCTGACGCAAATGCGCCATGAATTTCACAAACATAATAACAACAATAATGAAAATAAAAACATTTTTTACAGACATTATTAATTTAAATTTTAGACCAATGGGCAAACTTTCTTGTGAATTCATTAAATAAATGAGATGAAATGTTTAAGATAGTGTGACGTATGAAAGATACTATACTCTTTCTTGGCAAGTTGCGTTGAAGCTATTGTAGATATCGTTTTTATCTCTTAAATGTCATTTCCGTTCGATCGACCGTTCGATGGCCGCTAGCCATCCCAAAATTCTTGGCACGGGTCTGTAAATCCTCTTTTCGAACAATTAATGGCTTCTAAATGTTATGTTACGTATAAATGTATTAGACACAAACCCCTCCTCACGCCCAGTAGAATGAAAGAATACCACTTCTTCTGATTCACTATTTCTCATTTAAAATAATTGAATAATTAATCCCTACGTTGTTAGTAAATATTTTACGACTAAGCTAATCTGAATATGCTTCTCAGAAATGTGAAACACGTGTATTATTAAGTTACTGCCAGTGGTATAACAACAATTTCTTTTTTTTATTTAATTAATATTAATAATTTGCGAAAGTAATGTAAGTCATTCATACATTTTTTTCATTTCGTATTCAACGACTCACGGTTTGTACTCGGTCAGAACCAAGTGCCACCTATTCAACGCGTTCATTCTGACGGTGCTGCTTTACGGTTTGCGAGTCATGGCACCTAACAAAAGCACAGGGTAACCGTATACTGTGCTTTGAAAACAGATGCTTGCCGTGTATACTAGGAGTACAGTAGTTTGATTTTGTCAGGAACTCGGAGGTAAGAGAACGGACGAACCAGCCTTTTATTACGTCCAAAATAAAAAAGCGGTGATGAACCTGGCTAGGACATGTGCTGCAGATGCACCAAGGGATTCTGAATATTGCCTGTCTCTTCTACCAACCGGATGGATTTGCTGATGACCAACAATAGGATGTATTCGGCGGAACTACGGGACGCTGGGATGACCTGGGAGGAAGCAAAAAGACTGACGGGGGACAGAGAAACTTGGAAGAACCGCGTGATGGGTATATGCTCCGAGTAGGGAGCGAATAAGGGTTAAAAATTCAACTATACTTACAAAAAAAATCTTAATTTATATAAAATATACATATGGCGTTCCAGATAACAACCAAGGTACAAGATAGTTTGAAATGTTTAAATCACATAAAATAAACTCAAATGAGAAATAGAGAAGTCACTCAATATAAACTTGAGGAGAAAAAACATCACAAACATACATGTCCAAGATCTCAGATTTAAATTGGAAAAACTAATTTTGGCAGGACCTGAACCAAGGCCCACCTGATCGAGTCTTTTACCACTAGACTACAAGAAACGACCAGCACACTAAAAAGTATAATCAAAATAACTCGAAACATAATTGAAATTCGGTAGGTTTCTAAAATCTGATGAAAAATGATTAGAAGGTTACCTAATCGTAGTTGATTAACACTTTGGGTGTTCTGTGTGAGATCTATACAATTCCTTTCATGTGAGTGTCTTTAGACATGAACCTATGCCAGTATTTGGGTCCACTGACCGTCTAATAACGATCCTCAAATATCACAAAGCTGATAAGCGAATACGCTACTTGAATAATAATCACAATATTCCGCTTTACGCAAAAGAGAACGATATTATCTTGAATGGACGAAATATCACATTTTTTAAATATGAAATAACACTTACTAATATCATTATTTGCAATAAATAATAATACTTCAATATGAAATACGTATAAAAATAAAACACACGTATATTGCATAGGTAGTACTTTCAACTGATTTTGATAATATTGTTGAATTCTTTCTAATAATAACTGTGTTTCAGTTTTATACTTAAACTAGTGAGTACCCGGCATTCGTTGCACTACCACTCAAAGAAAGAAAGGTTTTGCGTTTTAATTCTGTTTATTGAAGTGCTTTTGGATTAGAGGTCTGCACGGGCTGAAAATTCATAAAATTACCCGGTCCGAGCACGTAATCTTCAAGCCCGGCCCTGCCTTGTTACCCGAAGCCCAGATTCATTTTTCTCAACTCGAAAAAAGCCCAATTTATTTTTTAATATAGTATTTAATTCATTTATACTTTTCAAACAATATAATATATGATATTGTTTCCATATTTCCAATGATATTCATAGCAAATGTGAAATAGATTATTCAAGTTATGAATACTATTGCGTTATGGCTGACTCATGACCCTAACATAGTCTGGTCAAAAGGTTTTTCCGATCTCTCGCTAGTTGTACGTATTTGATTCTTTTATTAGATTTTAATTTTTTTTCCTCAGAAACCTTCACGGGTGTGCGCATAATAACTCACCAAAGTTTGATCTAAATCGGATGAATGGTAAAGGAACGCATAGACGACAAACAAACAAACGTTAAGTTTTCAATGCCATTGTACGAAAAACAATATTCTCCATCACCTGGCAAAAACATGTGAATGGGGAACCAATAACAAGGCTCTAATTTGAATATTTCAAAACTCTTATTAGTTTTTCTCTTTCGATTATGTTCTATTCCAGGAATTCTAGAATTTTTAATGTGATGGTAATATAAATAATGATTTCTGGTCACTTGTTTCATGGAAACTCGCAATAAAAATATGTATAATTAACAAAAATATAACAGCTTACTTTTTTAATCTATAATAGGATGTTTTTTGCTTTTACTGGACAGCGCCAAATATTCTGAAAATGCTTTTTCACCAAAAACTGACAGTTAACACCATACAAGTTATTATATAGTTTTCAAAAATGACGACGGCGCTTTAATTGAGATAAACCGATTTATTTTTTAAAAAAATGGTCACTGCTAATCACGGTCTGGTGCCCTATTCAACCCAAAAAGTAGCCAGTTTATGTAATAGTATAATAAGTAGTGGTGGCTCGTGGATAAGATATCTGAGGGTGCGGCGGTTGATTAAAAATTAAATAAATGGTTATTTGGACTATATTTTATTATCAACTAGTGAGTACCCGGCATGCGTTGCAATGCCACTCAAAGAAAGAAAGGGTTTGTGTTTTAATTTTGCTTATTGAACTGCTTTTGGATTAGAGGTCTGCACAGGTCGAAATTTCATAGACTTACCCGGTTAGAGCCCATCATCTTCAGGTCTGGCCCGAACCGAACCCGAGTTTCAATATCACACTTGTTATAACACAATATTTTTGTTTTTCGTCTGGTGCGTACACGAATAAATCAGAAGGTTTTTCCTAGTTGTCGCTGTATGTACGTATTTGATTCTTTTTTTCAATTTTAGATTTTCAATTTTTTTTCTTCAGAACCCTACACGGATGTGTGCACAACAACACAGCGAAGTTTCATCGAAATCGTATTAATAATAGTTATTGGATGTATCGGTGCGTGGACGTTCTTAATACACGCTTAAATAATAGTGTTATTTTCATAGAATATACATAAATTTATTTATATTGTAATATTACATTTTTCTCAACTTGCTTGGGGGTGCTGCAGTTCCGTAGTGCATTTGGACGAACCGCGCTTAATAGTAAGGAATGCCTCAATTAACTGAGACGTATTCAGAATTCTAATCTATAACCTAGATGTTATTAATATCATCAATATTTTTAAAATATCACTGTCATAGAATCTGAAACTTCTATTGCTAAAGATTTGTGTTTCCATCAAACATATGTATCCATTAAAAATTTCAAGAAGCCTGGCTACTTTAAAATGACTGAAAGATACAAGCGTATTTTCCTGCAGGTATAAGTCGTACGTTAAGCTTCAAGACCGATAAAATTTTAATGGAGATGGATCGATATTTGGCACTACCTTATAATGCGATTCAAACAATGAACAAAGAATTTCTACTATGGAAAATATGTAAATTCAAAGAGAAAATTTGTTACCGTCCTACCACGACTTTCCAATATTGTCTTCTAATATTCCCCTTTGCAGGTGATATTGTATTTTAAATCGAACAAAAATCAATTTTAAAATGATTAAATATGTTTCTAAGATTGTGGCGCAGTTGGTAACGTCGTTGGCTACGATTACCGATGTCTCGGGCGAAAGTCCCGGCGCGGACAGTTTCAGAAATCAATCCAATCGATTTATGGATTTTTGTTCGTAGTCATGAATGTGTGTGATATCTAAAACTCCCTTCCACCCACCCGATCCTCAAAAACGGAGCGTAACGAGAAAGATTAGCTAACCACTAGTCCTAGCTTAGCCCTATCTTTCTATCCTTACCCTCTTGGAGAAAAAGAGAGGTTGAGCAACTTAGTAACAAGCAGTTCTCAGAGAAAACTTCTGTTGAGATACCTCCGTTAGGATACTATATGCTCAACGTTGAAACCGTGAAACATCTACTCCGGACTGCATTATCGACCTCGTTATCATCGTCATTCGTCCTGCGGATTGTTTATATATATATTATATATATATATATATATATGTATATATAAGCCATAGATTGATCTTTCAATCGACTTATGTCCAATCCCATCCTCACGGGGCGTAACGAAAGCGATTAGCTAACCCTCTCCTTCTATCTCTACTCTCTTCGAAAAAAGAGAGGTTGAGCAACTGATTACCAATCAGTTCTCGTAGAAAAATTCTGTCAAGATACCTCCATTAGGAGACCATATGCTCCACATTGGGAGCGGACATGGAAAAAAAATGAAACCCTGGAAATTGAAACTGTGCAGGAGAGAGGAAAAACCGTTTATCGAAAGCATTATATGGTGAGTTGCGTTAAGAGTCTTTGAAATTCACTTCTGTAAATTCTCATGTTAGCAGGTACGGAATTATACGTAGGGTGTGTCGATATAATAGTTGCTTAAATCAAGTGGCCGGATCATATCTTTTTAACCTAAAACCAATGTAAAATGATGTTTCCCTTCTAAAAAGTGGTAAATTTATTTTTCTAGTTTACATCATTTGGCCGAGACCTGCTCTGTCGTCTTTAAAATGGGATCCAATCATTAATAAGCAAAAATACCGTATGTTACGTTACATCAAAGGCCGGAGTGAACTGAACAGTAAGTTTATTTTAACTTTAACTTAAACAAATTTTAAAAACTGTTGAAAAGGGGTCTCGTTTCTACTACAGTAGAGACTAGATATTAATAGCACGTTCAAAACGGCTCATTTTATTTTTAATAAGGTTGCTTTACAGACACCCTAAATCGCATGAAACGTTGGCTCCCATGCTTATAAACCGCGAGCTTCGTTGTCCTATTGGAAAGTTTTCTCGTTTATTCGCGCGGCAGGCTTCGCGAAACTTTCGATCGGTTCCTACCCCCTCCCTCATGCCAAACTTATTGGTAAACCTCCCTGCTTAATTTAAAATCAGTCGACCAGGTGTCGGCTCCGAGTAACAATATGCTCGTTAGAAGAATGAACCCTTCAAGCCTAGGAAAATCTGCTAATTATATAAATACATCGATGTGGAGAAGCAGTCTAATTGAAATTGAAGGGTTCTTTAATATCTTCAAAAAGTACAAACACTATTTCATGGGCATGACATTTCATCAAATCATTAGGAATATAATTCCAATCGTTATAGACCAACTGTTGTAACCATAAAAAATACTAAAATGAGTTAATGATTGGATATCATTTTAAAGACGACAGAGACTGATTGGTCTCGGCCAAATGATGTAAATTATAAAAATAAATTGACCACTTTTTGAATGAGAAACATCATTTTACATGAGTTTTAGGTTTAAAAATTCTGACCCGGCCACTTGATTTAAGCCACTATTATATCGACACCTTCTACATATAATCCCGTATCTACAAACATGATAATTTACAGAAATGCATTTCAAAGATTCATAACACAACTCACCAAATAATGTTTTAGATAAGAACAGTTTTTACTCTCTCCTGAACAATTTCGATTTTCGATCAATTGGTCAAAACACCTTCGATATAAGGAACAATATTTTTCTAGTACACATTAGTTAGATTATCTGACATCTGTAATCTTATCATAGCAATACTAATTATTTTGATCTCATATATTCATACTATTTTTGTCGGTTATTATCATAGCAACCCGAAATAAACAAAAATGTACATAAACTTCAAAAATAATAAAATTGTGAATTTCTTAGGCATCATCCTAGTCATAATATATAGTTACTCGACTCAAAATATGGAACCGAAAATAAGCAATCATTTTAAAATCAATCACTTAAAACGGTCATAGCTTCACTGAGAAAATAAACAGAAACATGCGCGACGTAACGTATATCATAAAATACCCCTTACGATTGTGATAAATATGATTTTTAAACAAATAATATAGTGCTATCAAAAAGCCTTTCAAATGGGACCTAATACAATCAAATCTTTACTATTGATACACGTATACAATGTATAATGTACAAGTATACCTACGTCCAGCCTGAAAGTAGTTTTCTGGAAATTCATGTTGAAAACAGCGATTGCTCTGTGTGGGGAATTTTTTTAGAATCGTGACGTTTCGTTATAAAATAAATGAAACCATTCTCTTAAATGAAAAAAATAAATAAACGCTATTAAACAGTATTCATGTTTGGAAAAAAAATATATTTATATTTAACAATCATTATAGGATTTAATAGTTCGGATGAGTCTTTTTTGCAATTTTTCATTTTCTTTTTTAATTGTATTTATATTTTTGTTTAATATTATCTAGAAAGTGTTTTATGTATTGTTTAATACTTGGAAAGAAATATGACATCAGTTAAAATGACTAATTTTATACAAAAAATGTACATTCTATTTTCAGATATATAGTTATAAGCACAAATAT
The DNA here is from genome assembly GCA_022494535.1 of Himalopsyche phryganea. Classification (NCBI taxonomy): domain Eukaryota; kingdom Metazoa; phylum Arthropoda; class Insecta; order Trichoptera; family Rhyacophilidae; genus Himalopsyche; species Himalopsyche phryganea. Next base: position 842,657 of record JAGVSL010000134.1, on the reverse strand, counting down.
ATTGAAACGGATGGTTTGATAACATCAATTTCGTTGAAGGCATAATCATGGATTTTTTCTAATACAATAAGTACTAGAACCCACGATCACAATGCGAAGGTGTTCGTTTCTCCAAATAATTCATGAGCGTTTACATACCAAAACTATTATTGAAATCGGAAACTCAGTCTTTTTGAGGAATTACATACGTAATAAGTAAATGCATTTACAATACCGTATTAATCTTCTAGCTCATTCTCAAGCGCATTTTCTTTTGCAAAGTTCAATAATTTACAAGTTATAAGTCTAGTATATCGAAGACTTTAAGTCTCTGTAGTCTTTCATGATAAACCTATTAGAAACAAGTTGTTCATGTTGAGTTAAGTTACTCTAGGTAGTTAAAAGCTAGTTTGCGTGTTTCATTTTAAGTTTTTACCATACACGTAAGATAAAAATCGTGAAATTCTTGAATCTATCTTTTCCAATAGTTTATGTATAACGTTCTTTTACCATTGTCTTGAAATCAATACGTAGTATGTATAAATGGTATACAAAATATATGTAAATGTGATAAAGTGAATAATTATATTGTGAAAGCTATAAGACTTATTCAGCCAAAACGATTTAATTATCAGAGAAGTAAAACTTTGAAAAACTTGAAACGAGCTCTTTTCTCTAGCAATTTAAATAAATAGATATTTTCAAATTCACAATTAAATAACTGAGAAGTAATTCATTAAGAGCACACTTTCAATAATTTAATAACGATTAGTGAAATCATAAATGGATTATTAATATTGACACTCAACAGCTCAACAGATACAACAACGATGAAGACGAGAAAATAAATTTAAAAAACAATTTGTATATATTGATTTCTAATATCTCTTGTTTATCTAATTTTTGAAACGAGTTATTTAAGTGGAGAGCTTTTTTTTTATATTGAAAATACATTTATTTAGTAACAAGTGGTTTCCAAATAAAAATAATTTATCACTTTTTTCGCAAAAGCGAAATGTTCTTTAATTCCAATATTAACAGATTTACCTGTTTAACCAATATACAAAGGTTTACAGGAATCACAGTTTAATAGATTTTGACAACACTTTAGTTAACAATATTAATTAACTGAAATGCTTCTTAAGTTTTGGGTATTACAAAAATTAACAACATAAAGTTTTTTTCTTGGTATATTTTCTAAAACTCTACCTAAATGGCTTAATTTTACCTACTTTGAAAGCTTATGTATAATTAGCTGCTCATTAAGCATACTAATTAGTTCACTGCTAAGCGGTTTCGTATATGTATTTGAATTGTACGAAATAAAAAAACTGATTTTAATAATTAATCTGATTATATGCTGTCATTTTCAAGTTATATTTTATTTCATAGACAATAATATTTGGAATATATTTTGTCACTTTTAGGGTGGGAATGTTCGCGTTTTACAAGTTTCCGTTGTTTTCCGCGTTTTACAAGTATTTCAACAGTGAGTTATTATTGAGAATTAGTGTTGAATTGGTTATTGATCATAGGGATTTTGTAATTTCAACAGTTAGTAATCTGTTTATGTTTATCGTTTTGTGGTGGGTAACGTTGGTATACTATTGAATTTTGAATAGATGTTTGAGCTAAATTTTGTAATTTTGAGATGGAAAATGTTTTGATTTCTTAATATATAAGTATTTCAATATTGGGTAAGTTAGTTGGATTGGTTTAAATTTCCCCGGTTCAGGTGTTTTGGTGTTTTGAAATAATATTTCAATCGTAATATCAATATTAAATCACTGGAAACTAAATGTTAAACTTGAATTAAAATTAAAATTTGATATTGAAATTCTATCAAGTACCCTCAGTAAAAAAATAAAAAAAATGTTAAACATTCTTTCAAAACAAGATTGCCACATACGCTATAGTATCTCCAGTGTTATCAGTATGTATACTGTATTTATAGTAAAAACATAGTATCTGATTTTTGCCTGGAGGATTTACAATATGTTTTAATATTTTTTTACAATTTATGAGATGCAATATTTTAATCCATAAAAACATAGGTTATATTTGATACATTTTAGTACTTAACTCATTTTCGACCAAAATTGTAGATACAATATTTTAACTCGATGCCATCGATATATACTTTAAAATAAAATGTTTTTAAACTACTTAACTCATTATAAATACATTTCCATAATAATTACGCATGATATTTACGTAAACTAATTTTTATGACTTTATACAACGCCGTGTTGATAAATAAGAAAGTAGATAAACAAACAGTCGTAACTTTGGCTTAAAAAAAAAAGTAAAGACATACAAGAATAAGTAAGTTTTTAAGAAACTGGAGCTCGAAAGATAACCTCACTTTGCAGGCTACTTTATAATCTTAGACAGGTGGCAACAAACAAGGGCTATTTTTAATCAGATATTTTTGTTAGGTGCGATGGCTAGATTGTAAAAATAAATATTTACTTTTTTACAATGGTTTAAAGAATTTTCAGATACTTTTAATGAATTGTTGCTAAATTGTATGGATTAATATTTATTGAGAAATAAAACTATTTTTTTTCAACGTTAATTGCCTCCCTTAACTCACGCGAAACAATCAACGAAAGAAACTTACCTTCTCACGTTCATGGCCACTTACATCACTGCACATTGATAAATCATTAACGGGTGTGAAAAATGAATAATCTTTTCTGAATATAATTTATTTATTTTACTATTTTTAATTTTGTAGAAAATATGTACAATTGTGCCTCGTATAACACGGTAATATGGTTTCACAAAAACGTCGTGTAGTAAAAATCTGTGTTATTCGAGGTTTGAAGTTCATACAAAAGCATGTGTTCCAAAAAATATCGAAGTTTATTGATATCCTTGCTAATCGAAAAAATATATATATTTACGTATTTATTGAAAAAACTTCAATAACATATAATAAACCATTCATTCATCCATATATCACTAACAATTATATATGTTCTACTCTTTTTTGAGATTGGTTGTGAGTTTTCATTATTGGAGGACTGTGGAGTATTTTTAGATTTAGGCATTAAAATTCTGTAATAAGCGATTGTTTTGCTTTTAGCGTATACATTTCTACGTATTTCGTGATAAGGGGCTAAGATATGTTGTAATTTTCTTTTGAACTTCAAACTTATAAACCATTATAGGATCATTTTATATAAAAAAAATGCTGAAACCGTGTTGTATAAACTTCGTATGAATAACAGAAAAATTTCCTACAGCAAAATTTGTATTCCTTTCATAATTTAATTTTCACTATCACGACAGAAATTTTTTTTTTAATTCTATTTTTCTTGGATCATATCCGTTCCATATGTATAGTAAACGGAGACCAAGCGGCTGCCCCAAGATTCTTTATTACAGGCCAATCGTTTTGCTTCGTTCCATGATATGCTAGCATCCTTTAGTTCCACCGAGTAAGTACACCTTACGAATAGTGCCCGACGTACCTTTACGGTAGCAAATCATGACAATGGCGAAAATTTTGGTAAAAACTGTATACTGAGCTTATAGCGTAGATGTTTAAGTCAGATATCAAGGGTAAGGTGGTTTGGTTTCGTGAAGAAATCGGAGATTAGGGAACAAATCAGACAGTGCCATATTTATAACGTCTGTGGTCTGAAAAGTCGTCGAAAGTGGCTGGGTTACGTTTTACATGTGGCTTCGTAGATCCTTAATCTTGTTTGGTTCTTCCTGTAACCGGTAGGCTTCCATAAAAAACCACTTTATGATTTGTATTGTGTATTTTGTGCGAATATAATACGTTTTTAAAAAAGATTTATTTTTAATTAAACAAAACTTCACAATGCAGATCACTTTTACACTATAAATTGACAAAATTATTGTCTAAATAAAATGAGTTACTTGATAATTTATTACAACAAAGTATTAAATTTCCAAAATACAGACCGCAGATTAGTATCACCTTTCATTTGAACGAAAATTCACCGGATTTCACTTTTAAAGGGATTTATTTTCATGGTTAATTTTAACACTCTTTGAATAATAAAAAATATCGTAAATCGGCCTACACTGAAAGCTTAACTTTCCTAATCTATTGGTCGCAGATGGGCGAGTGGAAATTCCGCGATAGAAGGTTATAACATCGACTTAACTTTTCAAGGGTGTAGGTAATTTTCAATTCTTACTACAATATAATTTTATACACGATAAAGTAATTTCGTTTTCGATTATTTATTAGTATTCTTCTTTCGTTTCAATCTACTATTTAATGATGATTTTTAGGCGAAATTAAAGTGTCTTAACCATATATTCTCCCAATGCCCAGCATATAGTCGTTGATACTGCAATATTTCGTGTGTAAAAGTAATTCAAAACACATATCTCCACAACTTCAACGAATCACATGTCAACAAGTGATGTAAACACAGCAAAATATCATCAGCAATCTTATGAATGTATGGTAACAGTTAGTAAATAGCTGTGCTGCGTTTTACTCGCTTCCTGTTCATTTAGGGTTTTTTTCCTATGACTCCTTTGCAGTATCGACAACGGCAGCCCGATTTTAGCACGCGGATCTTTGGCGCGCCGACCTTTGCGCACAGAACACTAGCGAGCAGTACAACTTCGATATTTGTGCTTGCGACTTTAGCGCGCTGATGTTTGCGGGAAACACAAGAATAGTTAGTATTATTGACTGCTCACTTTAAGAAATTTATTTTATATATGATAACTTTTCTGTTAAAATTGCATCTTAGTTAAAATAAATTAGTACATCTACAGACCTATCGATAGTGACCATAAGGACAACCAGACTAATACATGTGTGATATTTTAAAGTCAAAATTCTGATTTACCGAAAATTGGACAATCTCTACTTTATATTATAAAATACATGTGTCAATGTGTCCGTCACAAGTACTCCTCCAAAACGGTGAACAACAACAACGTGAGATTTTCACACATTATTCTGGCTACCATTCCTTGGTCAACTGTGATACTTTCAACTTTTAACATTATTACTAATTGATAGACATTATTTTGTGAGTGTTACATAAGGTAAGGTCCACGGTGATATTTTCAACATTCATTATTAGCTACCACAAAAATTAAGCCTACTTCTAAATATTAGTAACATATAAAACAAGTTTTTTTAACTATAGAAATATATCACAAAATATAAAATCAACAAAACATTAACTGTAAAGTTAAACTATTATAATTTATCCAACATAATTTAACTTTTTTCATTTCTTTTCAGTTTGACTAACGTACCCATTCAATATATTCGATTAATAATTATTTCAATAAGAACAAACGCTTATAACTTTGTTACGCAAATCGGACTTCCGACAAAAAAAATCCAAACATAACATTTACTTCCTTTATAATATAGAGCGGTAATGCCTAATTAAGTGTGATTCTGGATTATTCGTGCGACGGGAAACGTCACGTCACGGTATACAAGCTGAAAACCTGAGAAAGAAAAGTGTCACAATCAGTTAACTCCACTTTTCCCAATGATTGATTGATATCAACTCAATCACGTATCGGGGATGGCGCAACTTTTTATTTTAGGTATATCTTGAACTGTGTCCTCTCTCTAATGAATAATCCAATAAAAAATCTTACCCACATAAATCTACTGAAACTATCTGGATCTGAGCTCTGTTTTCTGGGTATTTTTATTTCTAAAATGTATGTATTATCAAAAATTCTGTTAGCTGTAAGTGGATGCTCTGTAAACTTAAGTGTTCAATTGTTCGGAAAGTGATTTTTGACATAAAGAGTTAGCCTTAACTTTTACCCAGTCTTCAATTGACTTTCAAGGGTGACTGGAGGGCGACGACGTAGATATTTTGTCAGAAGGTCGCGTACTCAATCAAATTTAAATTATGAAGAATTTTAAATAAATAACAGACGTTTAAAAATAAAAAAAACAAATTTTGCCTTATCTTTACAATATAAGTTTACCACAGGTATGTATTTGTATTTTAATTTATACATAAAAACATTTTAAATATATACCTGTTACAATTAATAAGATTCGTCTATGTTTATGTCGGAGTCCGTGGCGCAGTTGGTTTCGTCGCTGGCTACGGTTACGGATGTCTCGGGTTCAATTCCCGGTGCGGACGGTTTTCATAGATTGATCTTTCAATCAACTTATGGATTTCTGTTCGTAGTCTGAGTCCTCCCTCCCGCCTATCCCATCCTCACGGGGCGTAACGAGAGCGATTAACTAACCACTAGTCCTGTCATAGCCCTATCCTTCTATCCCTACTCTCTTCGAAAAAGAAAAGAGAGGTTGAGCAACTGAGTGACAAGCAGTTCTCGGTAGAAAAAATTCTGTCAAAATACCTCCATTAGGAGACCATATGCTCCACATTGGGAGCGGACATGGAAAAAAAAATTTAAATGAAGCAGGGGTGGCGAAAGCGTCGAATGTGGTCCACTGGTCGACCGCGTAGCCATTCCTAATCGCCCGCCTCTTTGTTAGTTCGAAACAAGAATTTATTTTTTCGATTTCATAAGATACAATACAATTGTGTCCGTGGTCAATTAGAATGTGATGAATGTCGCATTCAAAATGTTAATTCTATTCGTGGAATAAGTTTGCAAAGACGAAAATTCAGAGTATTACTAGAAGAAAATGAATTTAATCTTCGGAAATTACTATTGAACACTTATGTAAGGTGGCTGGGCCGTGCAAAGTTTTTAAAAAGATTCTTGGGTCTTTTACCTGAAATAAAGAAGTTTAACGACAACAGCTTATAAACCATATCCTCAATTGGAAGATGGTAAGTGGGTGCTTGATCTTGCTTTTTTCTCTGACATTACAGGAAAACTAAATGAGTTCAATTTGCTACTTCTAGGAAAGAACAAAGCATTGACTGACATGGTTAGCATTTTATAGTACATTTATATTTTACTTACGAGATAAAAATTGCTACTGATTTATTAATTGCTATTCATTTTAACTTTCAAAATAATGGAAAGGAGTCACAATTTTTCTTTTAATATCGGTATATAACAGTACCGTCAATTATTGTAAATTTACCACAGACCCCCTCAGTGGTCACGAGGACCCTTGAGGACCACTGAGGGTGCATGATGAGATTTCAATATCAAATTTGAATTGTTGAAATTTTGTACATTTCCATGTACTTCATCACTAACGACCAGGGTTTTGCCTTTTGGCATCTTCATTCATTCGAGCACACCAATGAACTCGAACTGAAAAAAAAACACAATTTGTTTGTACTACTTCCACATGTTTATAATGATCAGGACCGGTTTCATCACCAGTATTATCAACTGACGAGCGAAACCAGTCCTGATCATTATACGCCGAGAAGACCCCGGATCGAAGAGAGGCGCGCGGCTGGTTATCCGGAGTCCTGGAAGGGCTGATCTCAGACAAATACCATTTCATATCAGGTTCAAAACTTATTTATTTTCCATTCAAGATGCAGTGGTTTAACATTACACAAATATATAAATCTTAACACATAAAATTGATTCTACATTTACATTTACTTAGCAACTGAATTTACTTTAAGTTATAATACAAATAACACTACAAACGATTTTAAATGAAGTCCAACGCAAATCAAACACAAACAATTCACATCGTCACCTCCGCCGCGACGAGGCCGCAACTCGTCCGGCTCGACAGCTCGTAATCGACTGTGTGCACATACAATTCAAAAAATTGCCTGCATCGTCGGAGCTACCCCTTTCCGTCAAAAATGGACTCGTCCAGTGGGCGTGCCTGGTGACTATTGAACGGCTTGGTAACAAGAGTGGGCCGATTCTGCGAATTATTGTCGTTGCCGCTGGGTGATTTCAGTTCTGGACACTAATAACACTTATACTTAAGAAAAACCAGGGTGTGTCAAAGCATGTGGAAGTAATACAAACAAATTGTGTTTTATTTTTTAAAATATAAAGCCTTTCCACCAAGAATTGACAGTTAACAATTTTATAGGTTGTTGATAAGCTCAAATAATTAGTCCAGCTCTATTAATGTCAAAAGCTATTGAGAAAATACGTAATAATATGTTTACAAAAAAAAAAAAATTTTCGGTAGAGCACAGACAACCATCCGGTGTTCGTGCAGAACAAAATTAATCTGGCAATTTTTGTGTCGATGTGTTTTACAGGATACGCTCCAGTTGTGTTATCTATGTATATGCATGGCTAAGTAAACGTTTGTGTGCCGAACAATTTACAATACAAAAAAGAGAAATACGGCAATTAGATATATTATAAAAAATTGTTTCGATATCTATTTATCAAAAATGTTGCTACATGTTTCCATATTACAAGCATTAGTACACGAGATATCTATGTATTTATAAATTAATGTTTTTTGTTTATCCTGTATGCATTCTTATACCATTCATCCGATTTCGATGAAACGTTGGTGAGTTGTTGTGCCCACATTCGTGAAGATTTCTAAAAAAAAATTTAAAAAAAATCATATACGTGCAAACAACGACATCTCGAAAAACCTTCTGATTTATTCGTGTACGCAACAGACGGAAAATAAAATTATTGTGTCTCCAAAAGCTTTTCAATAGACAGAATAAAAACACCAACCCTTTCTTTCTTTGCGTGGCATTGCAACGCATGCCGGGTATTCGCTTGTATATTATAAAAATTAGCTTATTATACTAATTTATTAAATATTAAGATATTAAAAATATTTATAATGTTATTTAATTTAATTAACCACCGCTCCAAATGATTTTTATTAACGCCCAAATTATTTATTATAGGATTTTTTAAGTTGGGTGTTAACTATTCACTCAAAGTATCTTTTTTTCAAGAAGGTAATGATGGAAGAATGAGGTTAGGTTAAGCACGACTTGTGATTAGATAATCTCTTTAGCCAAAATTTAGTATGGTAAAGGGTGAGTTAGAAGGGATGAAAGACTTGTGATTATTATTATTCTAGGGCTTTGTCCTACTTGACTACGAGGTAATGGAATCAATTCTATGAATCGACACGTCCATACACTGATTTTTCAAGGTCATGAATGTCCGAGACGCATCTGGGCTGACATAGTATTACTTATTTTTAGATGGCTTCTGTTGAAACTTCCCATTAGGCAACCAAGTAAATCATATACTATTAATGTGAGAATTCGAATCAGAACATTATTTTTAATGTAAGAATTAGAAACATTGTCTACCTTTGAAATAAATAACCTTGTGATATAAATAAACTGAAGACGCTTCTTAAAGATGCAAAACGCGTCACATTAGTGATAAACCAAGTGGAATAAATATTTTTAATTTAAATTAAAAATAAACTTCCACAAATTTACAGCCGAATCCATAGAAAATATCAAATAAATCATATTATCAACCCGATGAACGCATTGGACATGTTAACATGTCCAAGAATTTATCTCGTATTTCCGGCCAAACTTCAAGGAAAAACTCTGTGGATATATGCTTTAAAAAATAGTTTAAACATGTAGGTACAGAAAATAGACAACAGATCATGAAAATGTCAAATAAAACACAAAGAAACTTGAAAAGAGCTCTCGATATCCAGTCTAGCTTTTAACTGCCGATACGCAGCATCGCAGCTTACTTGTGTGCGTGTTGGCGGTGTATATCAGACTGGCAGCAGCCGTTTTGCTTGCAAAGTCTTAGATAAAATATTTGTCATCCTCTTCATTTTCTTCGATTTATTTTAGCGACAATGCGTCTAGTTTAGTGTACTTCATGATATATTTAGGATAACTAATATATCGTCGTTGTTCTGGGAGAAGACACTGAAAAATACTAGTTTTGAGTAATCGGACTTTGAAGTTTGTCAAATGTTTGAAATGCTATACGTGTTTCATTTTGTTTACTTGTACAAAACTGTTTTTAAGTAAAACTATAATTTATAAAAATAAGTGTGTTCTTTCATACGGTAGAGTTTGACATAAGGAATATTTTGGTATAACTTACTCAATATGCCATTTTTTCAATTTGGTGTTTTCTTCCAGAAACGAGACGATATATTTCACATAATTCTTCATTTTTTACTGTTGAAATTGATCTATTTTTAACCATAGTTAGATTGACTGACAATAAAATCGTGCGAAAACGGATCGCTCTGTAAGGGATAAGAGTTGACAAAGTATTTTATAATTTATTTCTAAATAAAACAAACTATCGAGACAGCTATAGACAGTTGGGTTCTAAAATACTTTGCAAAGCAGTAAACCAACTAATTTATTAACGGTAACGAGAGATCAAAATAATATTGGTTACTTAGTGTACCTTATTCACCGTATTCTATTCTATAATCAATTATTATACTGAATTCACGTGTGAAGTTTTATAAATGGTCTCTTGTAAAAGATTTACGTGGTAAAAATGTAAATGGCCGCTGCTGGACGAGCTTACTGGCGTGATAGCGAACGACCGTATGATTTTTCGCGGGCATTTCAACCGGACGCGGAAACGGTTAGCGCTCGGGCGGCAACGATTTTCTTTTAAATCTACAAACACCGCAAGAAATAATAAAATTAAGCAATTGACGTTTCAATCGTTTTACCATTTCAATTATATTAAAAAATATACCGAAACCACTTACAATCTTTATGATACAAAGTTATAAAAAAAATACACCATAATTTGCTTAATAAGACATAAGAAATTGGTAATATAACATAATATATTGGTAAGACAAACAAATTTTGCTTTTTAAAACATTGTGAGTAGAGTTTATTCAATCCCGTAATCTCAGGATTGATATTCAGACTATCCCGGGATTTCGAGATTCACTGTAAACGCAAAAAAATATTTCATACATCTTAAATATAATAAATTAAAACTTCCTAATTAACTACAACGTGTACATCGATTTGTTCGTTTATATTATTTTTTTAATACTTATAAAATAAATATAATTTTATTGTAGTCTTAAATGAATGGACGACAATATTTTAAAGTCTAATTGAAGGATATGTCTTTTTTTTGATGCCATTTGGTAAAACTTACCATTATAATGCAATAAATAAAAATGAAATATTAAAATTAATTTGATCCTTAGGTTTCTTTTAATTTCTTTCTCTTTTTTTTGTAAATGACTGTCTGATTTTAAATCAACAAAACAACCATTCCAATGCTCAAAAAAATTCCAATTGAAGCAGTAATGGAAACAATTTTAAATATTCAATTTAACAGATGAAATTACACGTTATGATGAGGATCCTGAAATCCCGGGATTGAGAAATTCTTAATCTCTAAGTCCCACGATCGTAAAAGGGTCTGAAATTGGATGCCTTACTCTATATCGTATGCTCAGGTTTACGTTTCAATCACAAAGAGATTTGTCATTTTTAAAAAGATTTTTTTGCCACAACGATCGCAACAATATAAATAACTTTATCTAAGTAAAGCCGCTTTAAGACGAATATAACACATCCTCGAATACAAGGCGGGCTGTTTATTTGGAGCAGAATTGAAAAAAAAACAACAATTATTGAAATACGAAATCAACAAGCATATCAATGCTTCGTGTAATTTCCTAAAAGAAAGAAAGGGAATAGATTGTGCACTAAACCTTACGGTAGAAGTCTCATGAGCTGTTTTCCGTTGTGCCACTCTCTTAACTCAGTTAGGGACTAGATGAGTTAAAGTAAACTTTTCAAGCTTAATACTACATTACTCACAATTCTTGGTTAGGACATAAGAATATCCTATTAATGCAGTACTTTTAATACATGCAGGAAATCGATTAAAAATCTCCAGGGAACTGAGAGACCGTTTCCCAGGCTCCACATACTTGAAGTAGATGAATTCGAGTGTTTATTGAACCTTTTTTTTCTCGTAATAAACCCCGTCTTTCAATATTGTATCTTACTCATTTTTTGATGATTGCGAGAGGGGCTGATAAAAACACAAGTCTCTTTACTCAAACGCGCCAGACAGGTCTTGCTATAAAACACAAAATTTAAGCGAAGGACTACGGTACACACATATATATTTCCCATGTCTGCTCCCAATATGAAGCATATGGTCTCCTTATGAAGGTATCTTAACAGAATATTTCTATGAGAACTGTTTGTTACTCAGTTACTCAGCCTCTCTTTTTTCGAAGAGAGAAGGAATAGAAGGATAGGGCTAGGACAGAACTAGTGGTTAATTAATCGCTCTCGCTCCGCTCCGTGAGGATAGGATGGGTGGGAGGGTGTTTTGGACATCACAAAAACGCACAAACTATGAAGAGAAATCCATAAATCGATTGAAAGATCAATTTATGAAAACCATCCGCACCGGGAATTGAACCCGAGACATCCGTAACCGTAGCCAACGACGCTACCAACTGCGCCACGGAAGCGAATGATAAGCTCGGGATATGTATATATATATTTAGAAATAATCCGCAGGAGGAATGGCGATTGACTGCTGATTCCTTTTCTATATTTTTGTCTCGTTGTATTGCGTTTTAAAATAATCGCATATGATGATTCTCACGCCAGCAGACAGTGTCCTTTTACAATCACGTATTTACTTATCTTTACACTCAATAATATCACATTTCGCAACTGCTATTGTGTGAAATGATTACTCGATAAAAGTGTCATTTTATGGAAACGTTTTCTTTTTACACACAATTATAATTCTCGCTGACTTTGGTCGGCGGAACATTTCCTCGGGTCTCACATTTCCCAAATCGCGGTATCATGTATCTCTACATGTAAACTACATTTATTTTTTCACTAGACCTGGAAAAAAACGCGAATGCTTTCACAAAAAATATTTTAGGTAAAACATATCGCGTTATGTTCTGACTAGTACGGTAATTTCCAGAGATGAAATTCCCTGTTATCCTGAATTTAGAGGCTTACTGTTTGGACATTTATTGACAGGATGATTAGAAAACCTCGCTTTTCACACTTTATTACATTTAACGATTCGCGTGTCCGTGTTAAATGAAATGTGTCACTCAGTGATGAAATACAGAATACAATACTGCAAAACACTGTATGAATTTTTTGCAATGTGATTTTGTGAATATTATGTGGCAATAAAGTAAAAAAAAACCTTTTTTTACGTGCTTTTAGAAAACCACTGTACTCATATAAACCACTCAATGTTGAGTATTCCACATTATTAATCCTCCAAGACTTTTTTGATAACCTAGTAATCAGTTTCAAATAATACAGATTAATTATCTACCGTCCTATTTATTATCTACTAGTGAGTACCCTGCATGCGCTGTAATGCCACTCAAAGAAAGAAAGGGTTTGTGTTTTGACTCTGTTTATTGAAGTACTTTTGGAATTCATTTTTATAAATAATATTTTTTGTTATTTTATCTGGTTCAGAGATGTCGCTAGGTGTACGTATTTTGATTCTTTTTAAGATTTTATATTTTAATTTTTTTTTTCTTCAGAAACTTTCAAGGGTATGCACACAACGACTCACCAAAGTTTCATCGAAATCGGATGAATGGTAAAGGAATGCAAGGAGGACAAAGAAACAAACTAATCTTCATTTATATATATATATAGATAAGACCTACTGTAAGTTAATTATATCAAAGTTTTATCGGAATCGGATGAACGGTATGGCAGTGCATAAAATACGAGCAAACATTTATTTTTATATAGAATATTAAATTACTTGTCCTTTTACACAAGTTGCTTTACAAGAACTGGTTTTAAATCAGCCACCCAACGTTTTACTTCAAAATAAGTAAGGAAAGAAATAAAGGTCTATGATTTTTCATTACTATTTAATGCTTATTAAAATCGACAGATTGAACGATATGTTTTGTTTCATGGAAATCACTGTTGAATTAATGAAAAATATGGCATAATTAGTTTATTTTTAGTGTGCTTAAACATTTTTTTCAATCTAATATTTGAGATCTTGGACATGAGTGATGCCTCTTCTTTATGTCATCAGCTTATTTTGTGTGATTAATCAGTTTTTAGGTGTTCACTGTCAATTCTTGGTGGAAAGGCATTATATTTTAAAAATAGAACACAATTTGTTTGTACTGCTTCCATATGTTTATAATGATAAGAACCGAGCATTATCAACTGATAAAAATACAATCATAACAGGGCTATTTATATAAAATTGAATATTGGTAATTACAAGGAATATAAAATAGTTAGTTCATGAGAAGAATAAATTAATAAACAAGAATTTCCAGATCATCAAACAAATTATATAGAAACGAAATTAAATAGTCTACAATTAAAATTTAGAAGACTTCTTACAAATCAATAAATACTAATCCGAATTCAAAAAAAAATACAAAATTTTTAATGATTAATGCGTAAATAATCATTAAGCAAAATAACAGATTAGGAAATTTTTAATATTAATTAATGAACCATTCAAAAAATTAAAAAACAAAATATCTGGTGACTTGGCTGTTATTATCCTTGCTACTTCACGGTATCAGACCATGCTACAAGTATAGGTTGCTCCTAAGACATTTCCATGTATGCAACAGCCATCGTAAAAAGTGGTCAATAGAGACATCGGATACATAAATAATATACTTGCAACCAGTGGTGTACATTTATATCGGTTACATAAAAACATTTTCAATTTTTGCATGACATGTTTTATGTAACATTTATTTTGTATTAATTTCACAACTTTGTATAATTATCAGGACCAGTTTTTCTGATCGCGAGTTTTCAAGAGTTTGCGATAATTAGAAGGTCTCAATACAAACGCCACTTCGGTCTGGTTAATCTTTTTTTATCTAGATGCAGTGATTTAATACGATTAAAACATCGAGGTTATATTTACGGTTACAAAATTAGGACACATAAAAAAACACATTTTACTTACGACAAATTAAAATGAACTTAAGTTATTGATTGCCCTGTCCGATAAGGTGAAAAAAAAACAAGTGACTTTTACATATTGATCATCAAATGGATACTGACGAAAGCAACAATTTGTAACAGTTCGAATATTGCAATCTGTAACTTTTTTGACCTGTATACGAAGGTTTTTGCCCAGAGGGGTATATTTTGAACTGAATGTGCTTCACAATGATTTTACCGATACTCTGCTATTTACACAAACAAAGTTAAATGAAATAATATTTGTCTGCTAGCGGTACAATTAAGGATAGCCATATTTAAAAACGACTTGATATACAGTTTTGGGCATGTTGCAAAACGGGGATAGATCAAAAGCTGGGGTTAGAAAATGATTTGTCGTTAAAAAATCGCTTTTGCTAGACATTTTTATAGATGCGTGGGAGGAGAATATTAGTCTCACAGCCGTCCATGGCTTTGAAAACAAATCTATAAAAAAAAGTTGTTTGTTTTGGTTACATAAATACATTCCAACTCAAGGATACCGCAGCCAAATAGGACGAACAGGACTGGTTATGTTATATCCATATCTATCGAAGCCAATTAAGAATAGAAAAGGCCCTCCACGCACCCATTGAGAAATATATGTGCAATCAAAGCACAGTAAAAATTTTAGCTTGTTTTATACTACTGATGTTTGTCTCTACTATATCGATATGGGAACACAAACTTATTTAAAGAGATAATAAGCACATCGCCTTATTTTTACAGACGTGCACCACTGTGCTGCCTATAACGTGAGTTAAAAAAGCCACGCGACCGGAAAAGCTCTTTTCAGTTTGTTCGAAACACAAAAGGCTAATGCCCCGTGAATGAAAAGGCGAGCTTTTTCAACGATTACAGCTTCATTCTAAGAGCTTTAAATAATTCTGAGTAAAATATTTCACGTGAGTTATTATTTATCACAAATATTTTAATTAGAATATTTTTAAATCACTCTTAATTTTTAATCATCATGAACATGTTTTAAGCACAAGTATAGGTCATCCTTTCAATGACAATGAAGCATAGAATGAATAACAATAAATTTATTAGATGTGACAGCCTTCTCTTTCTTTAAAAATTGAAATAGTCTTGTTACTTCCCTCAATATATATAACGGTATTGATTTGAAGAAGATACCGCGCAGCTTATTCAATTTTCCTGACCCATTAAAAACTGAAACCGTGACTTCACCACAAAAAATATGAATGAAATTCATTTGAGCATGTTACTGCGTTGTTTATTAGATATTTCCAATAAGTTCTAGAGAATTATTGGTTTCATTTGAATTCCGGTGAAGTGTCATAGTTGAAAACATTGTGGTAAGTTATGTTTTCTTAAAGCACAATAATAATTAGTTGAAACAACCTGGTTTTTGTTAAGTATAAGTTTCATTAGTGTCCAGAACTGAAATCACCCAGCGGCAACGACAATAATTCGCAGAATCGGCCCACTCTTGTTACCAAGCCGTTCAATAGTCACCAGGCACGCCCACTGGACGAGTCCATTTTTGACGGAAAGGGGTAGCTCCGACGATGCAGGCAGTTTTTTGAATTGTATGTGCACACAGTCGATTACGAGCTGTCGAGCCGGACAAGTTGCGGCCTCGTCGCGGCGGAGGTGACGATGTGAATTGTTTGTGTTTTATTTGCGTTGGACTTAATTTAAAATCGTTTGTAGTGTTATTTGTATTATAACTTAAAGTAAATTCAGTTGCTAAGTAAATTTAAATGTAGAATCAATTTTATGTGTTAGGAATTATATTTTTAGTGTAATGTAAACCACTGCATCTTCGATGGAAAATAAATAAGTTTTGAACCGGATTTGAAATGGTGTTTGTTTGAGATCACAGCCCTTCCAGGGCGTTCTATAACCAGCCATTCGCCTCTCTTTGATCCGGGGTCTTCTCATAGTATACAGATATCCCAAACCGTTGTTCGCAAAGAATACGTTTTGAACACGGCACTGACAAGCAAAATTTGGTAATCAGATAATGATTTAAAATAGTATAATTTAAAATATGATAGAACATACTAGCATACATAAAATAAAAGTAATACAAGTATGTTTGATTCCGATTGCAAGCCGAAATATAATCTAATACAACCACGCTTTACAGCACTCAATCACGCGTAACCTTCGTTGTTTTTTTAACGACTTCTGTTGTCAACAACTGTGAAGAGACAGGGCGTTGTTGATTACATGAACAGACCGAGGTACACTTTGTATCAGGAAGTTTTAATTTGATTCATAAATTATTTTTTAGCACTCGTAATGAATACCGAAATCCCGGGTTTACGAGATTGACTAATTGACCGGGATTGGAAGCCCTAGTAAAGACCACAGCCGAAGCCAATAACGTTGATGTTGATATGCAAATCTAAAATAAGGATACTGCCTACCTTGGGATTGCCAAGTTCCTGGTAAGCCTGGTAAATCGTGGACTTTGACACGTCCCGGTCTTTTTAATAACTTTTATTTTAAGTTTTGGAATGATCCAGAACAGTCGTTCGAACGCTTTTTAATTGCAATTCTCGGGAGCTGATTGCCTGACCTGACCGATTTACGGTCTTTAAAGGGAAAGCGGCCACTGTCTGGCCGACTTAATTACAACCCTGGGTAACAACTGTTAGAAGTCATCGACTAAAGGGAGAGGAGCTATATGAAAAAATATATACATTTTAGGCAGTCAGTCTGTTCCGTTAACCAGCGGTCGACATCAAGTGCGTCGGTTGCCATGCCCTTTCGCTCGTGTCAATTTAAATATTAATTCATGCTTTTGTTGTAATAAGTGTAAATGTAAATGTAGTCTCGCTGTTATGTTGTAATGATTTGTTATTTAATTTTTTAAATTACTGCATACTAATAAAAGAGATTAACTTGATTGAAGTGGCGTTTGCATTGAGATCTTCTTTTGATTCTGGATGCCGATAACCAATCATTTGCCCTCTTTGGTCTGACTTTCTCTCATTAATAGTGCCTCTGGGAAGAGTTATAATATTGCGTCGGATGTTGACATATTTCACGTGGACGTATATGTAGTCATACAAGAATTTTTTTCTTTGTTTTAAAGTATGTTTTGTGCAAACTATCTCAGTAGACTTGCTTGCCAATTCTCACATCATTATTTTTTTATCTTTGTCACATCGCAAAAGCAATGAACTTGTTTTTCATATCGACGGTATTTTGGCAAATTGATGTAACCCGAAAATGAATTTATTATTGGATACCATTTTAAAGATGACAGAGCAGGTCTCGACCAAATTATGTAAATTAGAAAAATAAATTGACGTATTTTTGAAAGAGAAAAATCATTGTACATTGGTTTTAGATTTAAAAATTCTGATTTTCCTCTTGATGTAAGCCACTATTATACCGACTCTCCCTACGTATAATCCCATATCTGTATACGTGAGAATTTACTGGACTGCATTTCAAAGATTCATAACGCAACTCACCATATAATGTTTTCGATAAAAACAGTTTTTACTCTCTCCTGAATAATTTCAATTTTGAGAGTTACAACAATTGGCCCAAACGCTGTCGATATGTATTTTTATGAATAAATTGAAATCAAAATCTTTTTTTTTTTGTTTTTCTCATTAAAATACATAGCTTTGACATAGGGTATCAAGCTGCAATCGTTCAAATGTGTTTGCCATTTTTGCTTGATATGTTTTTCACTGATCACAACTCAAACTAAACATCTCAGTTCCTAATCCACAAAAGGAATAGTCAGAATGAATAATTAGAGTATAAAACACGCTCCAAGGTACATTAAAAATGAAAATGCTGTGTAAAATATTTTGTATGGATCTTTAAGGTGGAAAATTTAATAATGTTATTTTTCACCTAGAGAAAGAACAAGTCATTCCATTTAAAGAAAAACTAGCTCAAATGAAAAACTCCATTAGCATTTTCCATTAAAACCACAAGAGACGATTACGAACAAAAAAGAGCAGTTTTCTATATTAATAATAAGAATATCATGACTATAATATATGATGAATTCGAATTTGAAAAGTAATTATATTTTTAATACTTTTAACCATGCCCCATGGTGTAAGAAGTACAAGGTGAGCTGGATCGTTGTTTTTGTATTATAAGTGACGTCACTTTGACTAACCAAATTTTTATTGTAACCAAAACACCGTTGTAAACATAGTACATTGTAATTGGATAAGCACGTAGTGACGTCAACAAATACAAAAATGGTGACTGTCACCTTTTATCCAGCTCATCTTTGTACTTCTTACACCATGACCATGCCCTATCCCATTTTGAAGTATATTGATATCCGTGTATGGACTCCTAGTGGAGCTTACGCCAACGGATGTTTTTCTACCAGAACTGCTTGTTACTCAGTTGTTCAATCTCTCTTTTTTTGAAGAGATTACAGACAGAAGAGTATAACCGAGGCATGAATACCCACGCCTTGAATTTAGGATTGAAAGGGTAGGAGAGAATTCAAAAAAAAATCAATTCATGAAACTGTCCGTAATGGGATTTGAAGCAGGGTGTACCGTAACCCAAACTAACGACGTTGACCATTCGGCTAAAGGCATACTTTATGTACCATAAAACTCATATCGTAAGTAGCACTTGCGGTAGTTACCTCCACAGAAACAACATGCATCTTTATTATCATCCTTTATCAAACAAATACACAGCAATTTTTACAAATCACTAATGTGTATAACGATTTTTTTCATTTAGGCATTACTTTATTTAGTTAAATAGTGGTAACTGTCAATTCTCGTTAGAAAGGCATTATATTTATAAAAATAAAATACATTTATTTGACTTAATTCCACAGTTTTAACAATGATTTAGGACACTCATTGCAAACATTTTCAGCTCAATCAGTACAAAAATAATGTGTTTTAGTTTTATAATCAATCGCCTAGTGCAAGGGTCAGCAACCTCTTGGACCAAAAGAGCCAAATGAGAGAAGCAAAACGATTTAGAATTCTTTGGGAGCCAATTTTTATAATGACTTAATTAACTGGCGATTAAGTAGGTTTTTCTGTGATTTCGCAAAAATCGTTAATCGTTTTCTGTCGCCTAAATAATATGAAACGTCGAAATATTTTTTTTTCTTTTAATAATTGTACTCTCAAAGTATTTGCTTACACTACTGCATTTTTATTTAAATGAAAATAGCAGAGTTGGCACCTGTTTTTCAGAAATGCTTTTATTTGCTTTACGCCGTGACTAGATTATGGTTTATTGTAGGTTATCGAGATTTGATTTCTGAAAGTATTTTTAAGAAAGTGATTGTGACAGAATTTGCAATTAATTGAATATAACGATTCTATAAAAAAAGTCTGTTTTCTCGCACTTTTTCTGACTGATATTTAATGTAGAATTATACTTGAATATATTTTTTTAAAAAATAGAGCAATAAAAAATTCTATTGTATACGTCTTTCGCGAAATAACAGAAAAACCTACTTTATCGCCTTGAGCGAAGAAGATTTACTGAATAAAACTAACGTAAAAATTTAAAAGTTTTCTTTTTTTATTGTTGAATCTTGGAATCTTCGCATAAAAGATTACCTCATATTCATTATTGCTCTCCTAAAATAGTTAGTGCTAATGATGACATTGCTTTTTTGGTGATATGTATGCAGTTCCTCGAAATGAATTAAGGTCCCTTGATCTAAGCCTATATTTTTTTTTCCCATGTCCGCTCCCAATGTGGAGCATATGGTCTCCTAATTGAAGTATCTTGACAGATTTTTTTTCTACGAGAACTGCTTGTCACTCAGTTGCTCAACCTCTCTTTTCTTTTTCGAAGAGAGTAGGGATAGAAGGATAGGGCTATGACAGGACTAGTAGTTAGCTAATCGCTCTCGTTACGCCCCGTGAGGATTGGATTGGTGGGAGGGAGGACTCAGACTACGAACATAAATCCATAAATCGATTGAAACATCAATCTATGAAAACCGTCCGCACCGGGAATTGAACCCGAGACATCCGTAACCGTAGCCAGCGACGAAACCAACTGCTAGACTTCGAAACAAACCCAACCGACCTACAAATTAACATACACATAACAATTAGAAAAAATAATAAAATTGTGATATTGCATAATTTTTGTATAAATTGTGAATTGTGAATTCGGCAAAGAAACAGCCACAGGTTGCCGACCCCTGGCCTAGCGCACAAATGCGTTAAGTGTGATTTTAAGTATTTGTGAGTTTATTACCATTACCATATCACTTAAGTTATACTCAAATTTTACAAGCCTATATCATACGATTCGAAATATTTTGAATAGTTTACCTAAAATATTCGTGCAGAATTAAATATGGCCTTGAGTGACATGGAAAAGGCACCTACTATGTTCCCAAATCCTTAACAATTAAAGTGCACTGGGTCAGCAGTAGAGCATGCAATCCTGCACCCTGTTTAAAATCCCGGGATGTTGGGATTCCAAATTTCTCAATCCCGGGATTGGTCATTAAGTGTGAATTCATGTATTAAATTGTGCATTTAAAATTTTATTTGTTTTTATGGGCATTAGAATGTTTTTTTGTTGATTTAAAATCAGACAGTCATTTAAATAAAAAGAGAAAAATATTTCAAAAAAAACATAATGATCAAAATAGTTTTTTTTTTTTGTGTTATTATGGTAGGTTTTACCAAATGGTATCCAAAAAGAGGACATGTCCTTCAATTTGTCTTTAAAATATTATCCTCCATTCAACTATGAATTGGTCCTAGTTTATCCTAATATAAGCAGGAGGAGGCCTACAGTAAATTTATAAAAATTCTAAAAATACTGAGGTACACGTTAATCAGGAAGTTTTAATTTGATATTTGAACTATTTTTAAGGATTTACAGTGAATCCCGAAATTCCGGGATCGCCTGAATATCAACCCTGGGATTACGGGATTGAATTATTGAGCGTGATTCCGGGATTGGAAACCCTAGTCAGCGATCGCTTTCCGATAAAATTTTGATAGTCCACGGAGTTGTTGCGATAACTATATTGGAGCAAAGAATCATGCAGCCAAAATACCAAACCAATTAATCTATACATAATAAAATGAATGTTTGTTTGTCCTCAATGCGTTCCTTTACCATTCGTCCGATTTCGTTGAAGCTTTGGTGAGTTTCGCGAAGGTTTCTGAAGAAAAAAATCTAGAATCTAAAAAAAAGAATCAAATACGTACAACAGCGACATCTCGGAAAAACCTTCTGATTTATTCACTAACAGAATTAAAATGTTAACACTTACTATCTTTGAATAGCATTACAACGCATGCCGGGTACTCGCTAGTTTGTTATAATTTAATAAGTGTCATTGGTACGATCGCTATTTTATAATTACTCGTTTTTACCCTTTTTAAAAAACAAAACACGTGACCTACAACCTCTTAAAAAATACAAAATTGAAAGAGTTTAAAAAATTACATATCAATCTTTGAATAATAAGAATCCTGCAATCCAACTTTCTTTTCAAAACACTCAGAAATAACCTTTAGACGATTGTTTTTTACTCTAAAAACACGAGTGCCTTTTTGCTTTTGGGGCAAAGATATTACTCTACTTAGTTCAGTACCGAATGCAATATGTATGGCAATTGAATTCATATTTCATTGGAATTCGACAATTCAATCTATTTTTTTGTATATGTTTGCTAACATGGACACTAACCTTGTCTACAAACTAATTATCTGGACAAATTAATTAGGAAAACTATTTACATAGCAATTTTAGAAATAAGTAAAAACATTTATAATCCTGATATAATTTATATATAATCCGTAATAATAAAACTGTCTAGCACTTGACCAATTCTGGAGTACGTGAGCTCTCTCATGAATTTATGAGTTCCATCCATCGCAATGTTAGCAATTTTATTCAAAATTCTACGAATCTATTTATCTAAAAACCTCTTTATAATAAATCATAAATATTCATTAAAAGAGATAGGAAATGGGAATAAAATTGTGAAAGACTTAAGTAATTTAATAATAATTAGTGGTATATTAAATATTTAATTAACATCGACACTAAACAGCTCATGGTATATTAGGAATGAAGAATTTTTCGATCATGAACATCAAAAAGATATCTGAAAAACAAATTAAAAATATTTATTTATATTATAAGTTTATTACTACACAGATTTGTAAAACGAATAAAACAACGGTGAAGACGAGAACATTATTTTGTTCATTCAATAAATTTGAAGGCAAGAGTTTGTGTCTATTAATTTCTAATATTTCTTTTTATTTTTTATTTACTTTTATCTTTATAAGTACATTGAATTTCGAGGGTACAATGAAACATTTTAAAAAATGAATATAATAAAAATTAAACTGCTAATATTTTAAGTGTAGTACTTTATCTCATTTTTGTTCGAATTTTTCAGATTGCATGTCATTTTGCTTGTAAAAAATGCTAATAAAAAACACCCCGAAAGGTTAAAACCTGAAAGAATTCTGCATCAGACACTTCCAACGCTTGTCAGATTGACACTGTTGATTAATCCAATCTCAATTTATGTTAGATATTGTTTATTGGAACGGTATCAATAAAAGCTAAATGCTCCAAATGAATCTAGTTTTACAATACATATCACCTTAAAAATACATTCAATCTACGCTATTTGGAGAGTTTGTTAACAGTCAATAATTCTTGGTGGAAACGAACTAATTTCACAATATCATGAAATGATAAGAGCCAGTGAAAAGTGCTTGTGGTGAAAGCTGTCTTACTCATGTCAAAAAATTGTGTAATCGGCACAAAAAAATGTGTTAAACTTTTATAAATGCATTGCCTTTTCATCTAGAACTATTGACAGCTTACACCTTAAAGCCATGTTTAAATCATCACTTTCTTTGATTGAATTTGTTAATATACATTTACCTTATTTTAATTTTAATTTTTTATTTAAGTTTAAATTAACCGTAAAACGGATATGGTTGAAAAATCACATTCACCCTATTTGGAAGATTAGTATCTAACATTAACAGAGTAATGGTAGCATATCGTGACTTATAAAGCCAGACAAACAAGTGTGAATAAATCATACATCCCTCTGCCTGGGGATGCACACATTTTGAATTCAAAATATAATAAAAAGCTTTTCTTCTTACTCGTGGCTTGTGGTATGCAGTACACGTGTGCTAAGATCAAGGATTACATTACCGGTATTCCCTTAAATAGAATTCCGGTATTTCGGCTAGTGTATCAATGCCGAAATAACGGCTTTGAAAATGTAAAATATCGATTTTTCCAAAATTAAAATCGCCGAAAATTTCGTTTCAATATTTTTATTATTTATTTAATTTGGTTTGTATTCACCTTATATTGCATACAATTTTATTGGTATTGCGATCCTAATTGTCGGTAATTATATTTTTTATTTACTTTTGTAATACCGGGATTGATATTTGCAAAACTGGTATTCAATAGAGGATGCGGAACTACCGATATCGATATATTCTTTCCGTATTGCAATCCCTAGCCAGGCTGGATTGCTGCGTTCAGTGATGCGAAAACCTCAGGATTTGGGTCACAAGAAATGTAAATCGTACTAGGTATATTAAACAAGACTTTTTTTCGATATTTATTGCGTATAAAAATAAAAACACATGTCATTTGGTGTTGGGAATCATGTCATATATCTTAATCGATGGCAGTTTTTTGTGTTATATGTGAAATCAAACTTTTTCTCAGTTATTTTAAATTTTCTTTTCAGCCGCAGAACATACTTATTTGATGAAATTAGGTCAGTATTTATAGTTATTTATAAATAAAATTCGTTCATTTTTGTCGTGGTGGGTTACTTCTGGTTATGGCATCGACTGTGGAAGGGTAACCGGTAAACGGTAATATTCTTCAACACCATCAGATGATCCCAGTGAAGTAGAAGGGCATTGTAATCTCCCCAATCATTGTTTCTCACCCTCCAAACAGTGTTAGAATCGAGACAAAAAAATCGACTCAATTCTTATTGAAGTAATTTGTTTTCTAGATGTTTTTGACAAAGCAGTATTGAAGTGTGGCAGTAAGTGATGCGTGATGATTGAATATTTCCATTGCAGCGAACGAATGACTTGTTCACTTCAAAATAAGGTTTGATTAAATTTGTTCATCGCAATGATAGTCTCAACATAACGATAAAAATGATTAACAATATCCAGTAAAGAGTTGTTTAAGCTTTTAATACCGAATAATTTTATCAATCAAACAGTAAGCTTAAATCAATCATGTTACATTACTTATGAAACAATACATTTTACATGATACAGTGTAATCCTGGTATCCCATAGGCAATTGGAATAAATTTCAATAAAATGCTGCTTCGGAAATCCGTTTTTATTCCCCTTCTCCATTTTGGTCCGTATGCCATTCCAACAATAAAAAATTCGACTTCGTACTCTACAACTAGAATGAAATTAGAAGCAACAAACTTAAGGTGCAAATAGGGATTGCAAAACTGGTATTATCGATGTCGGAATCCCGGAAATTCACCTGTTTTTTCAATACAGAAATATCGACTTTGAAAATGCAAAATACAATATATTACAGAAAAATATTTAATGATTGTTGAGAGAGTTCTTACTGCAGTTGGACTCATTTGCACTAAGATCCAATCAAGATTGACAAATTCTAGCATTGAATTTGAATAATATCAGTATTGATATTTCGTATACCAGAATTTAATATGAAAGACTGAAATGTCGGTTTTGATACATTCATCAGATATTGTTATCACCAGATGCGACCAACGCATGTTTGAATGTTGAAAACGTTGTTAGATTTAACCATTCCAGTAAATACCTGAAATAATTTTCATCGGCTGTTAATTTGATCGACCAATCATGATTATTGTACAAATTATAGAATTCGTACATAAAAAACTGTTTTTCTTTTTATGAATACCCGGAATAATGTTTAGTTACTGTATTTTCACCATGCCCGCTTCTGACGTGAAGCATGTGTACTCGTAATGAAGAGTCTCAGCAGAATTGGTTCTCCGAGGACAGATAAGTTGCTCAACCTTTCTTCGAAGTGAGTAGGAACAGAATTGTGTTTTATTTTTTAAAAGATAATGTCTTTCCACCAAGAATTGACAGTTAAGACTATAAGGGTATGTTTATAAAAGGACTAGCTATATAAAGAAGGTTGGCTAACAGCTCTCGCTTTGTCGTGGGAAGGATCAGTTAAATCGATTGAAAAGCTAATTCATAAAGCTATCCGTATTGTAATTCAACCCGTGAGTGCCGTAACCGAAGGCAACGACATTCAATACCGCACATTTTAACAGAATTTTTCTACTCAACCTCTCTTTTTTGAGTGATAATCGTTCATAATAACACAATATATACATTGTCTCCTGTCGATTTCATGGCTTAAAAGTAAATGTAATGGACCACTCGTCTGTTAAAAATACCAGCTATGCTCCACTCGTCGAGGTCTGCACGGGTCGAAATTTCATAAAATCCCGTCATATTCAGACCCGGCCTGACCCAAGCGAATCCAACCTGAAGCCCAGATTTATTTTTCTCAGCCCGAAAAAAGTCCGATTTTTTAATATAGTAATTCATTTCTACTTATCAAACAATATATGTTATTGTTTCCATATTTTCAACGATATTCATAAAACATGTGAAATAAATTATTTAAGTTATGAATACTATTACCTTGTGACTTATGGCTGACTCATGACTTGAACAAAGTACGAAATATTTTTCTTAAATTTGAATTCATTAACTGAACCCGGCCCGAGCCCGAATCTGAATTGTCTTTACCCACGCAAGCCCGTGCAAGCCTATAATGGCTTGTGACTATAGTAGGCTTTGATACAGTAGAACCTAGATCTATCGGTCTCATATTTATCTTTGTTTTGAGGGGCCCGTTAAGATATGCAAATTACACACGAGGCGTTATAATATATTTTATTTTTATATCTGCAAAAACAGTATGAACAAAAATTCTACCCAACTTTAACAATTTAAATGACGCGCATATTCAAAATTAGGTTGATTCTCTCCACTGTGCATTCCTCTGCGAAAATGTTGCGCGGAATCAAATTAACTCAACGTTGGTCTACGCCAGGGGTCGGCAACATGTGGCTCGCGAGCCACGTGCCACTCTTTGGACAATTCGTGTGGCTCTTTATTTGCCAAATTCACAATATTAAAAATCACAATTTTTGTTTTGATGTCCTTTATATCTACGTATATTTTCGACAAAGGTGTTGTTTATTTATTTCTACTGTATTTGATAGCAGAAAATTTTAATGTTAATTAAAATTTTCATACTTAACTTATCATTGTTTAAAATCAGATAGTATTTTCAATCCATTTATGGAAACTTCACAGGCCATGTATTGTCCCGTTTATTTTCATAATAAAAAATCATTCAGGTTAAACAGACGGCTTCTCACCCGCATCGGTCAGTTATATCAAGATCCTCATCTGTATTTATAATTTCAACTATAAAAAAATAAAACTATTAAATATTTACATTAATTAACTATTATAATACTATTATAATCTAAACTAAACTATTATAAACTATTAAATATTATGTCAGCGTCCGTGGCACAGTTGACAGCTTCGTTGGCTGTGGTTACGGATGTGTCGGGTTCAATTCTCGGTGAGGGCGATTTTCATAAATTGATCTTTCAATCGATTTATGGATTTCTGTTCGTAGTCTGAGTGTTTTTTATGTCTAAAACTCCCTCCCACCCATCCAATGCTCACGGGGAGAAACGAGAGCTATTATCTAACCACTAGTCCTGTCCTAGCCCTATCTTTCTATCCCTACTCTCTTCGAAAAAAAGAGAGGTTGAACAACTGAGTAACAAGCAGTTCTCATAGAAAGAATTCTGTTATGATACCTCCATTAGGATACCATATGCTCCACATTGGGAGCGGACATGGAAAAATATATATATACATTAGTTTTATTCAGTAAATCTTCTTCACTTAGTAAATTATAAATAATAATAAAATGTAATGAATTAACTTAAATAAGTCATTTTTTTGGCTCCCCAAATAATTATAAGTCGTTTTGCTACTCATATTTGGCTCTTTTGGTCCAAGAAGTTGCCGACCCCTGGTCTACGCCGACATTTGGTCAGTTATAATATTTAGATTAGCCTACTGCATGCCTTCTACTTAGTACATAATTTAAAAGGGCAGAATCGCCACATAACCATCAAAACGGCATGAAACTATTGTATTACAAATTATGGCTAAAAAGGTGCTTTTTATTTGCTTTTTAATATTTGATTTTCATATGAACTTCAGATAAGAACGAAAATAAACTGTCAGCTTATTTATTGAGTGCGTCAGTGTGGATAGGTGTTCTTGATTCCTAAAATGTACCAAAACGAGAAAATTCTTTGGGATTCGAGCAATAGCGTTAAGACATAGGAGTCAAACTTTATATTATTAGCTAAGCTACTGCTGAATCAAACAAATTGATTTGAAAGACAAGCACTATTTTCTTATGCTGTTATTTAATGAATCAGAAAATTTCAATTCAAAAGAAAATTATTACCTTAGGTGTAACTAGGGCTTCCAAACCGGTTTAAACCGAAACCGGTTAACCGGTTTATTGGCTGTTTTGAAAAAAACCGAAAACCGGTTTATTTTCCTCGGTTAACCGGGTTTTCTAGAAATTTCTCTTTCCATATTAAATATAATAGGGTTTAATACATCTATTCATACGTAGAGTTATCAGTTATTAAAAAATATAAATATTGTTCAATTATCTAGTTCCTGCAATATAAATGAGGTAAAATTATGAACAACAATCATTTTTTAAATCGATTTGACGTTACATACAAATTAATATCCAAAATTTGAAAGGATTCTCATATTATATTTTCGATGAGAATAAAACTAGTGTTACAAAAAGCTCTTATTGAACGTACGACACACCTACGTTTATTATTTATTTTTCAGATGCAAATAAAATTTTGGAAAACCCCTTGTAGGTACTATTATAAAAAATATATATATATTTATAATCAATTTTTTTTCTAATTTTTCACGATTACTTCTGATTTTTATTAGAAAGATCTGATTACTACTAAGCTTGGTATTGTAAAAAATATTTATAACGAGGAATATAATATTGCTTATCTTATCTTATATTTCGCATTTTTTTACCATGTCCGCTTCCCAGTGTGCAGCATATGACCTTATAATGGAGTATCTCAACAGAAGTTTTCTACTAAAACTGCTTGTTACACAGTTGTTCAACCTCTCTTTTCGAAGATAGTAAGGATAGTAGGATAGGGCTAGGACAGGAGTAGCGCTCTCAGTACACCACTTTTTTAGGATCGTACTGGTGAGAGAGAATTTAAACACCACATACACCCATTTCTTCGAACAGAAATTGATTTATGTTACTCTCTGCTCAGGGCTTAATCCCGAGACATCCGTAACCGTAGCCAACGACGTTACCAACTGCGCCACAGACGTCGACACCCATTACATCAACTTAAATATTTTTAGAAAGATTTTTCGTTGTTAGATGTTTTTTAATGTTGAATCAACATCTAAAATAACTGCTACCCAATAAAAAAAATCGAGAAAGTTGTGTGGGTATAGTGATTTCTAAGCCAAACGGGATAGTGTGTTTTATTATCTATTGGGAAAATAAAAAGTTTAAATAAACAAACACATCCATAAAGTCAACGGAAACACAAAATTCAATTGTAAAGCATGTTTGTTGGTATTTCCGACAATAGGTGTCATAAATCATAAATCGTTTTCTTAGTAACCTTTACTTTAGACTTAATCTCTTGTAGTGCGAAAGGAACAATAATAATAATGTCTCACAAATATTCGTAGTTAAATGAAACACGAGATGTAAAGTGCATTAGAGTTTTTAAACAATAAAGAAAAATGGTTTAAAATTGCAAAATAATGTTCTTGGAATATACAATCATAGTACCTATGATAAATATGGTAATATACACATTAATAATTATTATGGTATCTGTTTAAATACTTATTTTTGGTTCTATATAATACACACATTACAATTATTGCGCCAAAGCTATATGCATACAGTAACAATTATATATAAATAAAACCATAATGTGGAGCATATGGACTCTTAATGGAGTTTATCTCAACATAAATTGTTTCTACGAGAATTCTTTATTACTCAGTTGCTCAGCCTCTCTTTTTCGAAAAGGATAGGGCAGGACTAGTGGTTAGCTAATCGCTCCCGTTACATCTGCTTTTGAGAATTGGATATGCGGGATGAAGTTTTTAGACATAGGAGGCAACTGTATTTTCGAATAGAAATCTATCAATAGATTTAAAAATCATTTTATGACCTCAACCGAAGCCAACGGCGTTGACCACTCAATTCATATAAAATAATATAAATATAAAATAGGTATTTATACATTCAATGAAAAAAAGTTTTGAATGAAAGTGACATTAAAGATTTGATGTAAAGGCAAAATTTAAATTTTATGTCAGTTATTATTTGAGAGAAAATTAGTTTATTTTGTTTTTGTAATAATATACTCTAAATTATATAATAATGAAATAAAAATAATTTAGATTATAAATTATCAAGATTACTAATTAATAAAATAATAGTATTTACTACATTGAAAACGTAACACATTATTTAACATTCATTCCTATATAAGTATATAAAATTCTAGCATATTTTTATTTTTCTTTAAAACACAATACATACAAAATATGTATTCTTTTTTTACTCCGTGCGCAATTATCATGAATGCATTTGTCTTTTCTGCATTTGCATTGTGTGTATATGTTTCATCAATAATTGAATTATTACCAATTGTATTTTGCGTCTGATCAAATATTTTGTTATGGTGCGTTGTATTTTGTATTTGTGTTGGTGTATATTTAATTCACGTGTATATTATAATACAGGGGCTCCCAGCTTTTAAGTACATTATTATATCAATTATCAAAATATATTAAATATACTAAAAATTATTATATCAAATTTGGATTATTGAGATTTAGTACACTTCCATGTATTTACATAGAAGTGTACAAAATCTCAATAATCCAAATTTGATATTGAAATTCCATCAAGCACCCTCAGTCGATGTCTTAAATTATAATTATTATATCATTCTCAAAGTCAGTATGATCTTTGGCATTGCATTTCATTGACCAGTGCTTCATAATAAAGAGAGCTTGATGATATTCCTGTCAGTAAACAATCATAAAGATTCATCCAGTGTTTAGCAGAGCAGCAAGACAACATAAACATTTCGAGTTATGCAGACAAATGAGTTCGAATAACATCTTTATCAAATGAGTATTTTATAAAGTTGAGAAAATAAAATTGAAGTAATAAATAATCTGTCACGGTAATTCTACACCGATTTCTATAGAATTGCCGCGATAAATTTGTGAGCGCCGAGCGCACACAAATCGGTGAGCGGGCGCCATGTCCGCCGGCACAGGCTTGAGAATCTCTGGTATAATACATACCTATTAGTTCATATTAGTAAATTTTATGAAGAAAAATACCTTGTTTTTCAATCGTTACACTATTACATCATGATACCAAAACTGGTTTTTATAAAATAGTTAAAACGTATATTTCGGTTTAAACCGGTTAACCGGTTTTTTCGTCAGAAAAAAACCGAAAACCGGTTAGTCTTTTTGGGCGGTTAATTGGAAGCCCTAGGTGTAACTCGGTTAGAAGCAAGTTTACCGACAAATTCAAATAGAGTAATACAATATTAAAATTAAAATAACTTCTTAAATTTCATCTGGGCCATTTTCAAATAGTATACACGCGTTGTTTGCTTTTGACCGATGTCTTCTGCAGTGTATTGTGTAATATGCTCATGCAGAGGCTCATTTACACACGTGTAAACAGAATTCGTATGGTGAACGAATTATTGTTTATGGAAAAATATTTATTTCGGCCGCAAAACAAAACACGAATCGACAAAGGGTAAGAAAATAATGTTTTGTTAAAAATAAAAATATTTATAAATGCAAAATAATCGTGCGGTTTGAATGCGCCTTTAGTGCGTTCGGCATGGAATGTTAAGCACTTCATTGACATCATCTGGTAACGATACATCGCTAAGGCCTTGGTTTTTGGGTAATGGAAGAAATAAGCTAGTCTAGGGAGATGTTGTAGTCTAGTCTATGGAGATGAGAACTGTTCTAATGACTTGGCAAAAACGGTGGTCAGGGGACCTCAAGGTAGAACTACGCAATTATTCTTCTCAGATATTCTCTTTCTTCAGAATGCAGCATGGTTCTCTCCAGATCACTTTATCCCCCAATTTATCGCTGGTCATGGTGCGTTTAACGCCAAATTATATGAGTTTAAAATTACACCAGATCCATATTGTCCCTGTGATGATATACATCAAGATTCTGAGTATATTCTTTGGGATTGCCCAATTATACCCATGATAGGGATATTCTGTATAGCTCTGGTTTCTTCCCAAGAGAACTTTTATCAGCTCAAAAAATTTGCGGCCTCCTTTGGAGAAAAATTTTACTTTCCTTGCCCCTCACCATTTAATCCTTAATTATTGCCTCACTAATCTCACCATAGCCATTTTGTGTATTTAAATTAGTTGTTAAAAGATGACTTTAATATATTATGTACTTATCATATTACTTTGAATGTTATATTAATAGTTCCTTATTGTCACTGTATATTTAAATATTTATTGTAGACTTGTTTGTCACAAGACATGATCACACCAGAGATCATGTCTTCTCAATGATACATTAAGTCTACAATAAATATTTATAATATACAGTGACAATAAGAACTATTAATATTACATTTTTATCGTATTAAAAAAAAGGCTTGAGAGATTAAATTGAGAATAATTGTTACTTTTAAGCAAAGTTATAGGAGTTCAAAAATCTGTGAATTTTCAGGTACTCTGTACTGCACGAGATATTTATATACAGTGAATGAGTTAAAATAATTTAATTTAAGTATAATTTAAGACATCGACTGAGGGTGCTTGATGGAATTTCAATATTAAATTTGGATTATTGAGATTTTGTACACTTCCATGTATTTTGTCACTAACGACCCGGGTTTCGCCTTTCGGCATCTTCAGGCATTCGAGCACACGAATGGACTCGAACTGAGAGACAGTAAACAGTGTCTAACGCTTATATAGAAGATACAAATAATGTTTTATAAGAGCCATATTAGTACATATTTTGGATATAATTACTAAGTCGCTCTTTGACATTTAAAAGCTTTTCCATTTTATATATTAAAAAATAACTGCGTGTGTTTTCATAGTTGTGATTACTTAGGTAATCTTTTAACGCTCCTTTTATCCAAGTTGAGTATCATTTCGAGAACTGCCTTCTTAAATTGAGAGTAACGGTCAGTCAGCCATATCATAATCTGAAAAGGTTTTTGTGGAAATGCTGATTCGTGCTCGTGAAAAAAATGCAGGGGTGGATGTAAAAATGCCCAGTACAGATTGAGCTTCACCCAAGAAAACAGCCACGGAATGTTAAAATTGCCAATTCGTAAAACTTCTGTAAGTAATAGTTACTAATCACATTACATTTAACCTCATTAAAAAGAGTTTAAGCTATTTAGTAATACACCTGGGCTTCGTATAACACAGTTTTATACAACACGGTTGATGAATTGTAACATATTTTTGTACAACACGCTTTATATAACACGGTTCTAGCATTTTTTTATAGAAAATGATCCAAAATGGAAATAAGTAAGAAGTTCAAACAGGTATTACAATAGATCTTGGCCCCTTATCACGAAATACGTAAAGTTTTATACGCTGAACCTCGCTTATTACAGAATTTTTAAAGCCTAAATCAAAAAATACTCCAATAATGAAAACCCACAACCGTAAGAACCGTCACGAATTGTAAGTGATAGCGATGATGAATGAATGATCTATTATATCGACTGTGGAATGGAAAAAGGACGTAGCCCACACACAAAAAATACTGTGTATAACCCGTATATCGAGCGTAGTGTCGAGGCAGACGACAGAAACCAACTTACTCACAATGGAAGATAATAAAAACATATCCGCGAAAAATTATTGCTATTTATTACTCTTATTTATTCTTTTGTTAAAAGACGTACGAATGAGAATTTCTTGTTGCCCTATTTTTTTTAAAAAATATGTTCAGTATAATTCTACTTTAAATATCAGTCAGAAAAAGTGCGAGAAAATGAGCTCTTTGGTACATTTCAAAAAATTGTATAGAATCGTCATATTCAATAAATTGCTAATTCCCTTCCTACCACTTTCTTAAAAATATTTTGTTCCACGATTTTGTCTCAGACATCAGATCTCGATAACCTATAACCCTCATCTAATAAGCAAATAAAAACATTTCTGATAAATAGGTGTCAAGTCTTTGCTAGACAGACTTGAAAACTTTACTATTTTCATTTAAACAACAGTGTAAACAAATACTTTGAGAGTGTAATTTTTAAAAGAAAAAAAAATATTTGGACGTTTTATATTTTTAGGCGACGGAAAACGATTGTCGCGAAATGAGAATAAAACCTACTTTTTCGCTTTAATATCATAAGTGAATAAATAATTAAAGTCATCAAACAACATTTGACTAAAATATATAAAATGCCGATTTTTCGGCGGGGGATAGAGACGCTTGGAGGAACCGCACGGTGACCATATGCTGTCCTAAGAACCCGGACGAAGCGATAGCGATTAGCCAACCACTAACCATATCATTCTATTATTTTTCTATTCGAAAAAAAGTAAAGTTCGGCAACCGAGTAACATACAGTTCTCGTAGAAAACTTCTGTTGAGATAAGCCACATTAGGAGTCCATATGCTATGTGAACATGGTTAAAAAATCTATTTCAACCCTGAAGTGAAAATCCCATCGGGGTAAAAGGTACATTTTTAACATTTCAGTTTATTTGTACGGGTGCGGTCGCGCTATAAATTTCTCGTTTAGCAAACTTTTTCTGTAAGTGTAAGCAGACACAATAAATCAGACAAATGCATGCGAAACTTTTATATCTGACCCTCGGGCTTGGTTGGAGCACATAAGACAGGATTAAGGTTCTAAAAAATAATAAAATGTCAAAATAGATATTTTTTGAGCATGATAAAAAACTTAAACAACAAATTTAATTGATAGTGTATCTTGATATAAAACTCTGTGTCTTGTTTTTGCCGCACTTTTTTTTTTGTTTTCAATACCACCTTCCAATCAGTCAGTATGCATTTCAAAGTATAAATAACTTTTTGTGGAAATAAATGCTTTGATATTTGTTATATGAAAATAAATATAAATACCTAATAATTTTACGAATCATGCTAACACATTTCTTTTTCCACTCCCAAAGTAGAGCATATAGACTAAAGACAGTAGGGCTAGGACAGGACTAGTGGTAAGCTAATCGTTCTCGCTACGCCCCGTTTTTTAGGATCGGATGAGTGGGAAGGAGTTTTAGACATCACAAACACTCAGACTACGAGCAGAAATCCATAAATTGATTTAAAGATCAATTTATGAAACTGGCCGCACCGGGAATTGACGTAGCCAGCGACGATACCAACTGCGCCACGGAGCTGACACAAATAAGACATTTCTCACTTTTAATGTCTTAGCTGTCAATTCTTGGCGGAAACGCATTCAAAAATAAAATATAATTTGTTTGTGCTGCTTCCACATGTTTACAATGATCAGGACCGGTTTTTCTCATCACGAGCATTATCAATGATTCAGTTGAAAATTCTCGTGTTGAGCGAAACAGGTCCTACTCATTTTTGTACATTATACGTCCCGATAACACGGTATATAGGGGGCGCGCAATCGGGGTTAACATACTCACAAAATCAGAGGATACGCATGCGGCGCCGGAGTATTATAATCTGTAATCACGGATCAGTCGCAAATGTTAATGAAAAACATGTTATCGGGGTTATGTCTACTGTATAATGTGCAATACTGTTAATTTTTTATTCGGTTTCAGATTTTCATATTCAGTATTCAGGACTGTCGATATAATAATGGCTTACATCAAGGGGCCGGGTCAGTATTTTTAAACCTAGAACTAATGTAAAATGATGTTTCCCTTCCAAAAACTTATATCATTTGGCCGAGACCTGCTCTGTCGTCTTTAAAATGAGATTCACTCATTAACTAATTTTCGTATTTTTTGAGGGTTACATCAATTGGCCAAAACACAGTCGATATAATCCTTTCTCATGATTATAACAACGTATCACGTCAATTGCCAAGGTATCAGATTAAAATTCAACGATTCATCATATCTTGTGTTTGCATTTTAATTTGGAGCACAGCTATATTGTCAAATATTCAATAAACAACATGGTATCAATCACAAGATGGTGGCAATTGGCACAGCTGTTTTATTCCCCTTGGGTATTTGCGTACAAAAAATTAATTTACAAATTCAATCATCATTTACGACATCAGGTGGCGAGAATATGTTTGGTTTGACGATAGGATGTTTATTACATTTAATAATATACAATTTTGATAATCCTGAATCGCATGGCAGCTTATATTAAAAAGGTACCAGCGATAAATAAATCTTCTCTAACCCAATGAACGCGCTGGACATAGCTTAGGTAGAGAAATTAAGCAACATATCATGTCAAGTAAAATACAAGGAAATATATTTTTGAAAAGAGCTCTCGATATTCAGTATTTCAGTCATCTATATGAAGACTGCTTTGCTCGCAAATTCGTAGATTAAATATTTTTCAGCTTCTTCATTTTCTTCCATTTATTTTAGCGTGAATGCGACGAGTTTAGTTTACTTCTTGATGTATTTGAGATAACCAATATATATTTCGCATAATTTTCATTTTTTTTACATTTTTTACTGTTGAAATCGATCTATTTTTAGCCATAGTGGGCGCTTTAACAGATCAATTGACTGAAAATAAATTCGTGCGAAAACGGCTCGCGCTGTAAGGGCTAACAGGTTTTTTAGTCGTAATTTTATTTAGGTTCTCTGCTAAATTCGCTATATTAAATCCCAGTGATATTCGAAATTGAATGCTTTCATAAATTTTGTCTTTTTTTATAAATATGTATTCATTAAAGATTTATTTTTAAATTGCGATAGTAATAATTCAAATATGAAACATTCGCAAATATTTTCATAATTTCGAGTTAAATCAGGTCTTTAGGCCGCATATATCATACTATTATTGTATGATTTATTGTTTTGGTAACGAATGGAGGACCAGTCAAGTATATTCAGTAATAAAAATCGATAAAAATGAAATACGTAATAATCTGATCATGTAGGAGAAATCGAAAATCTGGATATATTTTCAGACAAGTTTACTAGTAATGTAGAGCATGTCAACAAAAGTTATTCAGTTACTCATCTTTTCTTTTCCAAAAAGAGAAAGGATATAAGTATGGGGCTAAGAAAGGATCTGTAATCTGTTGTAAGCGTATCGCTCCCCGATGCCCATTTTTAGGAGCAAATGGATTAGTTGGAATGTATACATTAGATTAGACATTCATAAATTCGAAAGTAAATCCATAAATTACAGTATTTACTCTTTTCCACTTCCGTTATTATACTTTTCATCTTATTATTTCCCTTTACATCTGTAAGCGAGGGTTTATTACTATACGTATGTAATAATTATTGATTTAAATGTTATTAAATCATATCTTTTACCCTTATTAGGTTTAAAGATTGGGTGGTCAGAAAAAAATCTAAGCAAGACGTACATCCGTGACGTTTAACCTAAATTCTCGGGTACACTACCACTAAACATTTTAAAACCACAAAAATTTACAGCACAGATAAAATTATTAAACTATTCGTTTTGCATGACACTGAACCAATCCAAATAAGCTAAAACTTTGGCGTGGTATTCCCAAATGTACGTATTCCATCGTGATATAATACTTCACAAAATTCACAAAACACGACATCTCAATTAGGCAGCTCCAAAGTACGTGGTCAGCATATCAATATATTTATAATATCACACGTGCAGTCCACTCCGTATGAGAGGTTGAATATTTTTGCACCAAAAAACTTCATTTTGGACTGTAACTATTTTCCCATATAGTTAATGCCAAACGACGACAATTTTTTACTACTGTCTGTCTTTACGCGTGGCTAATAATTCATTCTGACTTGATCTCAACCAAGGTGAAGTTTGAGGCATTCAATAAATTTACAACACCATACCCAAAACAGGATATCTTTGATCCCCTTTTATAGTGAACATGGAGTTAATTAAACTCTTCCACCACAGCGGACTCTCTATATACTGTGACACCGCCCCGTACTTACGGGGCGGACAGGGGTCTTCCAGTGATTCAAAACCCGTCTACAGACTCTTCCTATTAATGCAAATTTAATATGTAATGTCTCTGCCAAGGCGTTCAAAAATAATTTGTCATATTTGTTTGTTTATCGTTATTTGTTTACCGTTAGCAGTAAACAAAAAGCGTTTTCACATGTTATATTCGGGT
This sequence comes from Himalopsyche phryganea, assembly GCA_022494535.1. Lineage (NCBI taxonomy): Eukaryota > Metazoa > Arthropoda > Insecta > Trichoptera > Rhyacophilidae > Himalopsyche > Himalopsyche phryganea. The sequence goes on along the minus strand of JAGVSL010000134.1, from coordinate 804,354 downwards.
TGGCAAGTTTATAGTAAACTCACAGCAGATAAAACGGTTGACTGAACAAATGAACAAATTCAATCATAATTTTAGGCTGAAAAGTGACTCCTAGCTACTGGCCGGGTTATTTTCTACCGGAGAGAGGCCATATCAAAGGAATGTTATTTCCGCTTTGTATCGCTATAGCTGATGCCGCGCTGAAATCATTCGGAAAATGGCGGTGGCTTTCTATAAAAAAAACTTTACTTTACCGTAAACAAGAGATAAAAATGAACACACAATTACTTTTAAAAAGTATGTTGTTTTTTTTTGAATGGAGCAAGCATCTCAAAATCAGCAATTTATTGTTATCTTTGTAAAATATTAAATTTGATATTCAAATTGTGTGTTTAGATAGACCAAGAAACATTGTTTTAATATTCTTCATGTGAAAAATCATATAACTTCTTAGGTACGGTCAATCTGGGTAACTTGGCCCTGTAGAGTTTTGTATTTTTATGGTTCGCCATTGCATTTATGTGAGGTATTGTTCTACATAGAAATAAACTAATGTCTTAAGATGAAATTTAATTGACATAAATAGATTTATTGTTATAATTTATTTATAAATATAGATAAAACATTGTGGGTAAAATTTTCATTCAAATCGGGTAACTTTAGCCTACGATACAAATAAGACGCAGTAATTACTGTAAATTCAGTAATTTTAGGGTCTTGGAAACTTTTATATATTCTGTACATAATTAAGATGGGACAAAATATTCAGCATTTGGTTTACAAATTAGTAACATGGTACCATATATAAATATGGCTAATACAATTTATTTCAAGAAAAGTTTTTAAACACAGATTTGACAGATTACAAATTCAACAATAAAACAAATTATGGTGCACATTAATTCATATTTTACCTACTCAATACTTTTGCTCAACAAAAAATATTCTTATGGCATTAGTATTATCATGGTATTCAAACAGAATCTTTTTCCATGTATTGAGTCAATCTTAGACCGATGGGCAAACTTACCCAAATTGATGGTACATGGAAACACATAGATACATATTCTTATATCAATCATGGAGAATATATTACAAGATGTGAAAAATTGTCGTTTTGAAAATTGAAGCAAAGATAATAAAAAAAAATTAAAAACCATATCCGCGCCTAATGTGATGCACGTGGAGGATATCTCAACAGATTTTTTCTACGGCTACTGTTTGTTACTAAGTTCTTCAACCTCTATTTTTCCGAAGACAGTAGGGATAAAAGGATAGGAATAGGACAAGACTAGTGGTTAACTAATCGCTCTCGCTACGCTCCCTTTTTAAGATCGGATGAGTAGGAGGGAATTTTAGACATCACGAACATTCGTGTCTACCAAAAATCCATAAATCGATTGAAAAATCAATTTATGAAAATCGCACCGGGACTTGAACCCGATATATCCGTAACCGTAGTCAACGACGTCACCACGGAGCCGACATTCGCTTACTTAACATAAACCTTTCATTTTTGCAACTCCTTTTATCACAGTTTTTGCTCTCCTGTAATGTTGTATTTTTGAACTTATGTGTCAAATTTCTTCATACAAATTTTTGTTTGCTTCTGTGACTTTTATTGTTTCACTACTGTGTAAAATAAAATTTCAACATTTTAAATATAAATTCAAGAGAATCATTCTTTAAATTATTTATAAATTCCTATTGCTTGCATCTGTAGCGCAGGGTCACGTAGGAATAAGTATACAATAATAACATACAATTTTATTTCCAATACATGTCTTGTTCGTGTATTCAATTTTTGAATAGAAAAATGAAACGTGACCAAGTGAACAAATCTGCAACGTTAGATTTACTTAAAAATGTATGCTTAACATTTGAAAAATAAGCGTACATTTAAACAATAATAAAATATTATTATTTTGCTGTGAAATTGAATAGAAGATATTCATTCGAAATACCATTTTTTTCAGTTTCAATGCAATTTCAACTAGAGGGACGTCAGTTACACATGACGGTATTGAAATTGATAGACTGAATGTCTAATGTAGCTGTATTGTTGTGTGTTTAACCAAAATGCTTAAAGAATTTCATGGCAAAAACATTTTTGCATACAATTTTTTATGATATAGTGGTATATTTGTGTTTCTTACAAATACATTGTCGTAAATTGAAATAAATCTTTGAATGGAATCATTTAAATGAAAAACGTTTCCAACGTTAATCTTCATTTTTTTTATTATTGTCATAATCGAATTGATTAAAAAATATCTGTAATCAAACATATATAATCAAAATGTACACCTACATGTGATTATAATAAAATGCCTTCAGACCAGTCGGGCTATTATACACTAAATATATAATAAAATATAATATATTCTGCTTTATAAGAAATAAGTTATATTCATCGATTGAATTCGAATTTACTTCGTAGAACTCCATTGTAATAGGGTAAAATATCACTGCTTGCCTTTTCTCTCGAATGATGAGATTCCGCGCGTCCTGTACAATCGTCGGATACAGGAAGCTGACGGGTCGGGCATGATAAAAGCAAAGCAATTGACACAAGTCAGGGAATCACGGAAGCACGGCGTGGTGACCATATTCTTCACATAGGGATCGAATATGGTCCAATACGAAGTATCAATTAAAATAATTAACTTTTCATATATTGATTTTGTTTATAGACTAGCTTGTTATATCGGTTGGTTACGTTGTGTATATTATGAACTCCGTGATATAATCAATTTGACGTTGCTATCCACCATATACGTTAGTTCAACGTGTTGTATAGAAAGATTTAAGAATTGAGAGTTGTGTTTATTGGAATTACAGATATGTTAACAGTTTGGAATACATTTGCCGTCAACCATGCAGTCGACGGCGTCGAGAAACTATCGTTGCCTTTTCAGAAGAGTTAGGTAGTCCGGCTTCTATGACGTTCGATCGCGTTCTATCTATCGTCAGTTTTTTATTACGATAAACGTGTGACACACCCTGGTTTTTGTTCAGTATAAGTTTCATTAGTGTCCAGAACTGAAATCACCCAACGGCAACAGCAATAATTCGCAGAATCGGCCCAAACTTGTTACCAAGCCGTTCAATAGCCGCTGGGTACGCCCGCTGGACGAGTCCATTTTTGACGGAAAGGGGTAGCTCCGACAATGCAGGCAGTTTTTTGAATTATATGTGTGGACAGTGGATTACGATCTGTCGAGCAGGACGAGTGAGGTCTCGTCGCGGCGGAGGTGACGATGTGAGTTGTTGTGTTTGATCTGCGTTGGACTTAATTTAAAATTGTTGTCGTGTCATTTGTATTATAACTTAAAGTAAATTCAGTTGCTAAGTAAATGTAAATGTAGAATCAATTTTATGTGTTAGGAATTATATATTTGTGTAATGTAAACCACTGCATCTTTGATGGGAAATAAATAAGTTTTGAACCGGATTTGAAATGGTGTTTGTCTGAGATCACAGCCCTTCCAGGACTTTGGATAACCAGCCGTTCGCCTCTCTTCGATCTGGGTCTTCCCACGTGATTGTACCACACCGAAGATCATGTCTCCTCAATGATACATTAAGATTACAATAATTAATTTAAATAAGCAAAATGGTTCTGGTGATGTAATAATTATGGATTAAATGGTGAGGGGCAGGAAAAGGTAAACGTTTTTTCCCAAAGGAGGCTGCAAATTGTTTTAACTGATAAAAGTTCTCTGGGGAAAAAGCCAGATCTGGATGTCGAATAAGACCATCGTGATTATTTCTGCCCGCGTCAGTCTATTGATATCCGCGTTATGTATTTATCTTAAGTTTTGTCAAGTGTTGTTAGCTAATCGGTGTTTTTCGCCGTATTTATTCGTTTCCCCACACAGTTAGCTAGATTTTATCAATTACACAAATGCTTATAAAAAAGCATTCAATAAATTTTCCCATCAGAGTCTGTAGTTTTTCAGTCCTTTTTTGGATTCTCATTTCTAAAATATTTTCAAATATCATGCAGCACATTCAGTGCTGCATTTGTAGTATAAAATAAAAAATTTTCAAAAATTGATTCGCATCGCTTACACGAGTGAAAAATTCTGTATATATATTGCAAATAACTCGGCACAATTCATATTTTATCGTTATACACGTATCAGGCATGCCACCTTTCAAATGTTATGGATATGAAAAATGCCGAGCAAAATAATAAATGTATTTTTATTTTGATTATACAATATTACAACAAAGCTGCGCTTTCCTACCCACACAGGGAGAATTTTCACCAGTTTAAATTTTGCATTTATTTTTAAAATATGTAGCTGAAAACGTGTAAACAGAGTGTTGGAGCAAAACTCGGAGGAGTAGATTAATGAGGTTTTTTCCGGAGCACGGAAAAATATTTAGTACATTTTATAAAATTATTTACCGATGATAATTAAAATAAATATCGAGCGTAGTGTTGAGGCAGATGACAGACACCGACTTAATCGCAATGGAAGATAATAAAAACACATCCCCGAAAGATGATTAATATTGCTAAAAGAAGTATATAATACAATTTCTAGTTGCTGTATTTTTTTTAAATATATATTCAGTATAATTCTACTTAAAATGTCAGTCAGAAAAAGAAGACGAACTTTTCGGTACATTACAAAAATCGTTATATTTAATAAATTGCAAATTCTATAACGTTCACTTTCTTAAAAATACTTTGTTTTACGATTTCGTCTCAGATATCAAATCTCGGTAACCTATAACAAACTCTTATCTAGTCACGGTGAAAATCAAATAAAAGCATATCTGAAGAACAGGTTCCAACTCTTTCCTAGACAGGCTTGAAAACTTTACTTTGTCCATTTAAATAAAACTGCAATATATTTTTTAGGTGACGGAAAACGATTTACGATTTTCGTGAAATGAGAAAAAAACCTACTAATTCCTCTTAATACTAATGAATGTTTTTTTTTTCAAATACTACATCATTTTATGGTAAAAAAATATTTTATTTCACACTTTTGACACACGAAACGCTGCCATCTAAATTCTGAGCTGAAACTACGAAGGATGATATGCTGTCAGCCATTTTATTTTATATTATAATCAATAATGATAATACTAATTAATTATCGAAAAAAATTACTTTTCATGAATGACATTTAAAATAATAATTTTCCAAGTAATGTAGACAAAGCGTAAGATATATTATAGGATATTGAGTGGTCAACACCGTTTCCTTTGGTCGCTTTGTTCGTTGGTTCGATTCCCATTACGAACAGTTTCATACCGTGACTTATCATTGCTCGAAATCATGGAAATGTGTGTCAATTTCCCTCCCACACGTCTGATTTTAAAAACAAGGCTTAGCGAGAGTGATAGCTTACCACTGGTTATATCCTAGTCCCATTCTTCTATCCTAAGATCTTCTATCCGAGCAACCGACTATCAAGCAATTTTTGTACAAGTTCTTTTGAGATAAGCTCCAATAGGTGCCCAAATGCTCAACATTGGGAGCGGACATGCTCACAAAAAATATTCATCTCTTATTATGTATGCAATACATAAATAAAATATTTTGACTCTTATTTTGTACAGAATTGTTATTTTAAAAACAAAAAAATCAGTAATATCCATCACGGTTTTCAGTGGTTTAGGAATTTACCATTTTTTAGTCATAACCCCTCAAGTTGTGGAGCATTTTGACTTTTAATAGAGCATCTAATTAACGTGTACAATATCGCGATCGATGAATTCAACAGCACTATACATACAGATGGTTTCGCTTAATTGGGTCAACGATTAAAGGTAAAAGCCGCATATTTATACCAAATATCAAAGAATGAAAATCAAACCATGGAACAAATACCAATTTACACTGTTTAGGACAAATATGCCCAACCGATCGATCCCAAAGCAAAATTTGGTCGATCCCGAAAACTTCCGTGAATTTTGAAAAAAACGTATTATTTTGTATAAATATATTACATAAATATATTAAGGCTACATAATTCCCTTGTTTTTTATTTTTACTCCATCTATATATATTAAAAATAATAATAATTAAAATGTTGAAAATATACGAAAATGGTACAAAATTTAAATTATTTATTAAGCACATACTTATCTAATAATACATATAGCATTTAAAATAAACATTTTTAAGTTTGAAAAAAGGAAAAAAAACCTTAAAATCCGATCCCGAGAAATTTTTAAATTGAAAAGTAGCTCCCAAGGCAAAAAAGGTTGAGCACCCTTGGCTTACGACATTTAGGACTGTAAATTTAAGAATACAATTCATCATCATAAAAATCTCTAAACCCATATGCTTTAAATGGTTTAATACAGGTTTTACCATGAAATTTATCCATACCAACGAAAATGGGGTGATGACTTTTTTTGAAAATTAAAAATTTGTTGCTCGTTGACAACATTACGGTTCACCCTCATGTAGAACACCTAAAAACTAAAACGCTAACATTATAATAACCCCTCTAAATACCACATCGTTACTTAATGGACATGTGGGATAACACACAATATGACATGGAAGACATGGGAGTAAAATTGCTTTATTACCTACCTACAAAAATCTATTGATGAAAGTTAATTAACAAATTCCTAAACAGCCATGTATATAGTTTGAAAATTTCCCTCTTACTATTCTCTCGGCCATTGTATACGAATAAATCGATTTGCTTTATTTGAGAAAAATATACATTAAATAATTTTATTTCAAATTCGCTTAATTGAGCCAACATGGTCTAGTCCTGATGTGTCCCAATTGAAAGGATTTGACTGTATTATTACTTTTAATTGTATTAACATTTATATTTTGGGGATAGAGATTGCATATAAATTTATTCGGTGAAAAACTTTATACATTCTGACTGTCGAAATGAAAATTTCTCTTTGAATACGATAGATACGAAGTCCATGTTACCATTAGCCAACTGTAACTCTGCGTCTGATCACGTCACGAAAAAATGTCCTAAAACACTTTTTTTTATTAGTGTTTATGTGTAAAATTTAAAAGTTAAGAATTAGAACCAATTTTATGAAAAACTAACGTAATATATAAATAAAAATCTTACAATGGAGTCCGTCTGAAGCTTCTCAAAGATGCGAAATACGATTCACATATAGCAATACTGTGGTTCCCAAAGTGGTTCTTAAGAACCCACAGAAGTCCTTGTGACCGGTGAGGGGGTGTGTCGCAAATTATAAATAATTTCAGCGTGCCTGGACAACGTCGGGGGGTCCGCGAAATGTTTAATATAAAAAAATATTTGTGACACATTTTCATTATGATGAAAGTTGAAATAAATAAATTGGTAGCGATTTGTTGGGTGTTGAACGCTTTTGTCATAATAAGTAATGCAAACATCTGCGTTTCGGGGTCGTCGATATTCACATGTCATAAGTCTAAAGATGATCCATATATAAACAAATATTTTAAAAATTGGCATATGAAAAAAATATATTTAATCTTTGTGTAATTTTAAGATTTTAATTGTTAATTTACAGTTTGATTCGCTATTTTTTTAGTAATTTTACAGTTTTGAATTTAATTTAAGTGTAATTTTATAGTTTTAATTCTTTAACTTTAACTTATACTATATAAATTGAGAAAAATAGTAAACAAAGCTTTTATAAAATTTAAACAATCTTTTTTTTGATGATGCTTTTTACTTTACCCAAATTAGTTGACTAGTTTTATAAATACAGCTCAGGGACATGCAATAATTGAGCAAAAATGCTCGGACTGATAAAGTTTTATTAATTTATTCTCATCTCGATTCATATTATACTTGGGACATCGGACTTTTGTGACGTACGAATGATGACATGGCATGCGATCCAGCGATAAGGAAGGCGGCATTTTGTTTTAAAAAACCAAAAACAAAGCAAAAAATCTTTTAGAAACATTTACGTTGAAGCGTTTATGTGCCGTGTTGGTTCTCTTTGGTCTCTTCTAATGTTTAGTGTACTGACATTGCATGCCCATTACCTTTTACACGAAAAAGCGTATATGGTAACCATTAAAAACTTCTTTTTTATGATATTCATGTTTACGTCTTCTAAATCAATTTCATTCATGTCATAGGGTAAACGCGCCAGTAGTTGACCGTTTAAGAGAAAAATTCGACAAAAATAACGATTCACGTTTAGCATTAGAACGGATGATGACAAAGCAAGTGTATTCTTTTCACTCATATCCATCACATTAGAAGTGTTTAATACTGAAAGCTAAAAGTCTATATATTGTATTTAAACAATGCTTTTATTGTTTTGCTGTAACAATTTTTGTTTAATTAATAAACGTTTTATAATTTAATTGTTATAAATAGTTTTATTTAATGAGCTAGATGCATTTAATATTTGTCTTGTTTGATAATTTTTTTTCAATATATAATATTCAACACAAAAGTTCCGTTAGTGGTCCGCTGGATTAAAGTTATGAATTTAGTGGTACTTAATAAAATTTTGTAAAACTAAATAGTTTGTCAGCTCCGTGGTGCAGCTGGTAGCATCGTTGGCTTCGGCTACGGATGTCTCGGGTCCAATTCCCGGTGCGGACAGTTTCATAAATTGATCTCTCAATCGATTTATAGATTTCTGTTTCTAGCCTGAGTGTTTGTGATGTCTAAAACACCTTCCCACCCATCCGATCTTCAAAAGAGATAACCACTTGACCTGTCCTAGCCTTATCCTTCTATTCCTACTCTCTTCGAAAAAACAGATATTGAGCAACTGAGTAACAAGCGGTTTTCATAGAAAAATTCTGTTCAGATATCTTCATTGGGAGGCCATATGCTCCACGCTGGGAGCGGACATGGAAAAAAATACTTTGATATTGTATCTTATTATAGTGGAATTCTGTACCAAGTAAATGCTAATTCAATCAATAAAAATGATGTCATGTATGAAGAAAAGAATAGCTATCCAGTAGAAACAAGTTGAACAGCCCCGGTGTATTCCATAAGCGGTAGCTCAATAAATTCTATACTTTCTTTAAAATGTATCAACCCTACCGTTAAAGCAATCCTTAAGGCTATATGCATTTCAATCAGTGAAAAATCTAACCCATTATTCAAATCAAAATAATCACTGTTCACTTAGACCGGAAGAGTATTTGCGCAGCAATTAGGATCACTCCAACATTTATATTATTAATGGATGAACAAACAATTAAATAGTTTCTTGCATAATGGATATTACTAGTGGCAAAATTTAATTCTATTTTAGTCTTGTCAAAGGCAATGCCGCTGACACCTGTTTCTGGTATTTTATTTTGGTTGAGTAAATAATCGTACGGTCGAATAAATGCAGTGCCTGTAGGCGAATAGTCAGCATCATTGGTTCGGGTTGCAGTGTTCACGAATTCGAATCCCAGTGCAAACAGTTTCATAAATTGATTTTCCAATCGATTTATGCATTTTTGTTAGAAGGTATGGCTGTATGTGATGTCTGAATTACCTCCCAACCATCCGACAATAAAATTAGGGCATACCGAAAGCGAATGGTGGACTTCTAATTCGGTCTTATCCCCATAATCCTCACTCTCCACTAAAAAGAAAGGTTGAGAAACTGACTAGCAATCAGATCTTGTAAAAATACTCTTGTTAAGATAAGCTTTATTAAGAGTAATGCTTCACATCGGGATCAAACGTGGTTACATAATAAATATACCTAACAAGAAAAATTCCAAGAAATATGACGAATTTTATTTGGCTAGAAAGAAATTACTATACAATTGAAATTCAAATGAAAACATTAAATGATTCGTTTATTTTTTGTATAAATATTACATTCGATAGAAATCTCTCCATAAAGTTTGGAAGATTTACTATGTGGAAGACAGATGTCTTTCCTGGAGAGAAATTTTATGCAATATTTATTATTAGAATGGCCAAAAAAAAAACACGTCTTCTGTAGATTCGATTCCACAAACACGTATTACACAATTCTACAATATCGAAAGTGTTTTGGCCAATTGATGTAACCCTCAAAAAATACGAAAATGAGTTAATGATTGAATCTCATTTTAAAGACGAGTCTCAGCCAAATTATGTAAATTAAAATAATAAATTTAACACTTTTTAGAAAGGAAACGTCATTTCAAATTAGATCTTAAGTTTAAAAATCCTGACCCGGCCACTTGATGTAAGCTACTATTATATCGACACTCCCTATGTATAATCCCGTATCTGCAAACATGAAAATTTACTGAAGTGCATTTCAAAGATTCATAACGCAACTCACCATATAATGTTTTGGATAAAAACAGTTTTTGTCTTGAAAACCTTAAATTGGTCGTGAAAAGGAGAAGACCGAATCTAATTGACTTACGATGGTTTTGGCTACACTTATTTAAATTTTAGTTGACATTATATTGTTAGTATTTAAAATAATTGTATTTCCGTGTATGTATAATGTAATACGCTCAGTAAATTTACTTAATATAGGTAGGGCTCAGTTATTTGTCTACTACTGCATTTATGAGTCTTTAAAGACATTAGCGCAACTCCTTTGTCAAAAGCGGTCATTAATTACAATACCCCTTTGGCAAGAACTGTAAACACATTTTCAAAGAGAAGGCTCTGCGCTTCGAACGACACGCTCGGGCAACTATTTTGATCGACAGCTTTCTCTGAATCAGGTGCTTTCAAGAGCTTTCGCAGGTTTGCATATTTTGAATTAATATTTTTTTTATATCAAAAGCATGTTAGTTAACGTAACAACCGAATCAATTTTATCTCTCCTATATAGCACAAAATACATAAAGGAATCTGTATGCATGTTTTTATGTCTGTCGGTCACAAAAACTCTTCCCAAACGGCGTACAGTAGCGACGTGAAATTTTTACATGTCATTTTGGCTGCCATTTCTAGGTCGACTGTGCTACTTTCAATTTTTAACATTTAGCCTTAAACTGAAAACGCTGTATTTTTGACGTCTCAATGAAAGACAACAGAAAAAATAATAGCGAAAAGTTAGCTGCCTACTAAAATAATCTGTCACATCATAATAACTCAATCAGTCTTGAATTTGCTTAAGAACTATAAATATGTTGTAATGTAAATGTTACAAATAATAATTTTCCATTTGAATCGTAAAATTTGTAAAAAAATCAAAAGATTTAACGCAAAATTATCTATCATTTAAAATTATAAAACTTAAAACAGTGAAATCCTCATTTCGTGGGTATTGGCAGAAGTATGCCCAAAAGGAAGAGATAATTGTTAAATGAACTAATATAAGCGACCCCTATCTTGAGCGAAACCGAGTAAAAATTACTAGTATGTAATATAATATGAAGCCAACCATTTTGAATATGACAAATTAACGGATCGGTAAATTGCCTGTCTTTCAACATCAGCCACACCTCCAATTTTTTATTCCATAAAGAAAACTTTGAAGACCGCAGTTTTTCTGGATAGATCACTTTTGCTTTGGCCCCGTTTTTACGAACGGATGGGTAGGAGAAAATTTTAAACATCACAAAAATTCATACCTTCCAACAGAAATTCATAAGTATAGTAGATTAAAAAATTAATTTATAAAACTTTCTGACCTGGGGCTAGAGCCTGTGTGATCCGTAACCGATGCCAACGACTTTGACCACTGCCCCACGAACCAGACAATAAAAAAAAATAATACTAATAATATTTACCAATAACAAAAAACTCATATTTAACTCTTAAAAAAACAAATATCTATTTTAAATGTCGTATTTAGTTTGTCACATCACTATAATTTTTCGCGGAATTTTTTTATAATTATACAATTTTTTTTTCCATATCCGCTCCCAATGTGGAGCATATGGTCTCCTAATGGAGGTATCTTGACAGAATTTTTTCTACGAGAACTGCTTGTCACTCAGTTGCTCAACCTCTCTTTTCTTTTTCGAAGAGAGTAGGGACAGAAGGATACGGCTAGGACAGGACTAGTGGTTAGCTAATCGCTCTCGTTACGCCCCGTGAGGATGGGATTGGTGGGAGGGAGGACTCAGACTACGAACAGAAATCCATAAATCGATTGAGAGATCAATCTATGAAAACCGTCCGCACCGGGAATTGAACCCGAGACATCCGTAACCGTAGCCAGCGACGAAACCAACTGCTCCACGGATGCCGAATTATGCAATAAGTTGTATTATAATTTAGCACATAACATGTAAAACAAAAAATTTCATAATCGAATTGAGTGTCATCTAATATGAATTATTGAAATGGATTTTTAATATTCTCTACTAATGTACCTAAGTAACGTTTTCGGTCGTTCTTCATCGATAAAACGTCAACCCTTATCAATGTATAAATAAAAACTTTAATTCTCCGAATAGCTCTATATGTGAATGGACCCTGTTCCATGTACAATTAGTCTCAAATTTGATCTTACGTAAACCAAAGCATAAAACAATACTCCAGCTAAAAAGTGAATAGCTTTGTTCAAACAATAATGTTTTTTGAATACATCATCAATAAATCAAGTTGTAAGCATATTTCTGTGTATACACATTTTTTGAGTGAGATTTAAAAAAATTCCGTTAAAGCTCATTTTAAAATGAATTTTCAACCATTTATTTAATATAATATCGACGGTGTTTTGGCCAATTGATTTAACACTCAAAATTGAAATTGTTCAGAAGAGAGTAAAAACTGTTTTTGTCGAAAACATTATATGTGATTTGCGTTATGAATCTTTAAATAAACTCCTGTAAATTCTCATGTTTGAAGATAGGTAGTTTCGATATAATAGTGGCTTACATCAAGTAGCCGGGTAAGAATTTTTATTACTAAAACCAATGTAAAATGATGTTTCCCTTCCAAAAAGTGATCAATTTATTTTTTTAATTTACATGATTTGGCCAAGACCTGCTCTGTCGTTTTTAAAATGAGATCCTATCATTAACTCATTTTCGTATTTTTTGAGAGTTACATCAATTGGCCAAAATACCGTTGATATTCATCAAGAAGAGCACACATGATCTTACAAAAGCCAATACTTTGGATTCCGAGTATTTTTTTTTATAATATTTTTAATGGATTATTAGTCAGAATCGTCGGTTTGTTCACGAATGCACTTTTTAATTTATGTCTTTACCATCAATATAAATTAACAAGAAAAGAAAAAATATATTTTTGCACTACAGCTTAGGTAAATGTACCAATAGTTGATTCTTTTTTCAAAAAAAAGTGCTCAAAATAAGAAATTTAGTCGCGGTATCGCTCTAAGTTGTAGAGTTCAGACACATGAAACCATCTTTTGTCAGATTCAAGAATTAAGACAACACCATATATGTCATTGAGGTGTCATAGCGGCCATTTGAAAACAACCCTTCATACAGTAAGTATTTTATTATGATATCAATGAATGTGATCATATGCAACTTGATTCAACCAAGAATGGTCTTACAGGAAGCTCTGAGGCAACTTTGATGAAAGGTTGTAATCAAAACCTTTTAATCAGACAGAAAAAAAGTGGTCAACTACTGAAACATTAACACGGATGTTAAAATATTTCACACAATGTTTTTGCAATAGACCCTTTCCAAATTTTTGTCTTATCATATTAATTAAGACATTTGAGCATTATGAATACACTCGCTTTGTCGCAAAATATGTATAGACTACGCAAAATGTGTATAAGCGAAAGAATAAATATCATTCGAACATTTTAAATTGGGAATTGATATCTGAATGTAAAAGTTAAACAACACACAACATAAACTACACAGCGCCGCTCAAAATCAACTATTTTTATATATACACTTTTTTAATCGAGCATCCATAACGGCAATATGTTCCGATTAATCACTATGTATATTTATCGTTTATATATGATATTTGTTCCATATCATAAAATCTGCCACTTATTGTCCTGTTTTTATTCAATCAAAGAATTCTTCAAAATATCTAAAATTATTCTAAAATCAGTAAAAAAATCGTCTGAGTTTTATATATCTGAATCGTTAGGCAGTCTTCAATAAAAATATTTATTTTCCATGTTGTAAAAAACCCCGTTCTGCATGGTTAACTAGAGAAGAGATGACCTGCGAGTCACAAAGTGAACAGCGCGACCATTTTAAGAAATTCCTTTGAATCCCTAGGTCTGTAGAATACGTTTATACTAAGTTTATAGTAAAATCTTTGTAAAAGGTAATACATTTACATACAATAGTTTTACATACCATCAATTTGGTTAAGTTTGCCCATCGGTCTAAGATTAGCCCACTACATAGAAAAGGGTGCTGTTATAATACCGTGATAATACTAAGGCCATATGAATATTTTTAAGTTAATCAAAGGTATTGAGTAGCCCCTGGTGGTAAAAATATGAATTAATGTCCAACATAATTTGATTTATTGTTGAATTTGTAAGCAGCCGTCAACTTGGAATGACAAAACACTATTTTAAAAACGTATCTTTAAAGAAATTGGATTGACCATATTTTCAATTTGTATTACTAATCTGTAAACCAAATGCTGTATATGTTTTCCAATTTCAATTATGTGCAGAATATATGAAAGCGTACAGAAAAGTTTCCAAGTCTTTAAAATCACTGTATTTATAGTAATTACAGTGAATATGTGCATCATGGGCCATAGTTATCCGATTTGGGTGCAAAATTGGCCTACTTTGTATTATCTATATTTATATATCAATTATAACAATAAATCTATTTATTTTAATTAAATTTAATCTTAATACATTAGTTAATTTCTATGTAGAAACATACTACTCATAAATGCAATGGTGAACCATAAAAATACAAAAAATCCTCAGAAATGGGCCAAAGCTACCCAGATTGACCGTAACTGTTGAAATGTTTTATTAAGGTATTCAGGATATTATGTTCAATAAGTTCTAGTGGATGCAAATACTTTTTTGGTGTACCTAAATGCCAAAATACCGATGTTTATTTACGTAATAAAATGCGTGATATTGCATTAAATATTTCTATGCTATTGATATCGTGACATGATACTTTTTTAAACATATTGATCAATTTTACTGTAGCACTTTTATCTTGTGCGGTTTTTACGAATACATATTCAAATTAAATGTTGATTAAAAAACTACAACATCAGTTCACTATTGATAAGTTGTCTAACTTTAAATTAAAAATGAAAACATTCTATAGCATGTGTATAATTCACGTTTTATCTTGATTTGACATTGGAAGTTTCCTGCAATAATCCACTACGTTCACATACTTTGCAAATCAAACACTACCACAGTATCAATATAATTATCAAAGAGATACAATAATATGCATTTGGACCTCGTATAACATGGTTTTATACAACACGCTTTATATAAAACGGTTTCAGAAAAAAAAAACTATTAAAAATTAGTTCGCATGTTTGATTTTTACGCCCATGCGTAGCGCTATGACAAATCATACTGGACATATTGAACATACTTGTCGATTTCAATACATTTTTTACATACATTCCGGGGAGTTCATTAATGAAGCCTTTATTTATTAATAGGTCTTTAAGCCGCCTAGCACTGAAAGGATATGACAAAACGAATTTACCTGTTTATTGGAGAGCAAATAAAAAGGCTTGGACCACAAGTGTTATGAAGTTTGAAGTTCAAGAGGTAATTACAACAAATCTTGGTCCCTAATCACGAAATACTTAAAGATCTATACGCTAAAAGCAAACAATCGCTTATTAAAGAATTTTTAATGCCTGATAATGGAAACTCTCAACCGATCTCGAAAAAGAATCGAACATATAATTGTAAGTGATAGCGATAATGAATGAATTATCTATAATACGTTATTACAGTTTTTTTTTTTCAATAAAACGTTTATGTATATTTTTTCGATTGCTTATTAAAAAAATGATATTAACAAACTTCAATATTTTTTTGAAACGCATACAGTAATTTTGTATGAACTTCAAACCTCACATAACACGGATTTGTATTACGCAATGATTTTGTGGAACCATATGACCGTGTTATACGAGACAAGAGTGTATTAAAATAGTTACATTTGTTTGAAATCTTGCATTCTACTACGCACGATTGCTATCTATTCTTTTATGGTCTGATTTCTATGAATGGTTTTTAAATGACACACAATGAACAAATAGCATCTATACGAATAAGCTAAGTCTAAGAGATTATCATGGTTGGTTTTACTTAGAAAATACCCTATTTTATCAGCCGGACGTTAATTATTTGTAAATACTGTAATGAAAACAAATACTTTTCATTTTACGAACCATGAACAACCCCTGCCTAAAATTGAATCATTGAGTCTAATTAATTGATCGACACCCAGGATTTGGCGTCTGAAATTCAAAGCAAATATTTTAGGGACAAGTTATTTGCCAAGTTACAATGCCATTAACTCATTGATTTATGGATTTTAGACGGCTGGGCATTAATCGAAGGGTGATTTGTATAAAACTTAATAATGTATACAAAACTATTGCTTCATGTATCTGAATAATATTGTTTTACCGGTAGATTTTGGCATCTTTTTCCATCAAAGGTTTTCATTTCCAATATTGAACATAAAAACCTTATGTGGCAAATATTGGATTACCCACTGCTGTCATTAACGGCTTTCGTTTAGTGAGAATCCTTTGATATCACTGCAATTCGACGTCGTGAAGTGAAGTATAATAGTAGGAACTTGAACCCTATGATCCGATTTTGATCGAAAATATAAACATCAAAAAAACTTGTCACTTTCTGAAGAAACAACTGATATTATAATAGAAACCCTATTTACAGCATTTTCAAAATATATTATATATTAAAATCTGAAAAAGTAATAGCCAACATTCAGTACTTAATCTTTTTAAAAGAAAATCATTGTAATAATATCGACAATATTTTGGCCAATTGATGTAATCAATGGTATAGTGGGGCCAGGTAGGGACAGATCGTCGACCTGGTACTTCTTTTCAAGCCAGGTCGCCGTCATGTCACTTTTTTTACCTGGAAATTACTTTTTGAGTACCTATTTTTAGTACTAATTTTGTAGTTTTGTATTGAAACTTGTGCAACGGACAGATATTACGGGAATGCAAAAAATATACACTATGAAATAAATGACAATGCCAGGTTCTGACGTTTGAATAGGACTAGAACATCCTAAAATGTGAAAGATATTACGAAGATATTTATAGTTTTTTGTAATTAACATTTTTTTTTTACTAATTTTTATTCGTTCTTATTTTTTTAAATTTAAATAGCATTCCAACCACTAATATTAAGATTTTTTAAAAATAACGCATAAAAGGGAGGAGGGGTGAAAATAAATGACCACCCTGGTACTATTTTATTTAGCACTACAATACTGGATATCATTTTAAAGACAGCAGAGCAGCTATCGACCAAATGATGTAAATTATAAAAATAAATTGACCATTTTTTGGAAAGGAAACATCATTTTATATTGGCTTTAGCTTTAAAAATTATGACCCTGTCACTTGATGTAAGCCACTATTATATCGGCACTCCTTACCTATAAACCCGTATCTGCAAACATGAGAATTTACAGGAGTGCATTTCAAAGATTCATGACGCAAATCATTATATAATGTGTTCGATAAAAACAGTTTTTACCTTCTCCTACAATTTCAATTTCGACCGTTACATCAATCGGTCGAATTATTATATTTCATAAATGGAGCAAAGCGGTTACTTACCTACATAAGAGAAACGTATTATATATATATATATATATATATATATATATATATATCTAGTGAGTACCCGGCATGCGTTGCAATGCCACTCAAAGAAAGAAAGAGTTTTTGTTTTAATTCTGTTTATTGAAGTGCTTTTGGATCAGAGGTCTGCAAGGGCCAAAATGTCATAAAATTATCCAGTCCAAACCCGTCATCTTCAGGCCTGAGTCTCAATATCACACTTGTTACAAGAACCTGACTCGAACCCCAGATTTATTTTTCTCAGTCCGAAAAAACCCCATTTACTTTTTAATATAGTAATTCATTTATACTTTTCAAACAATACATGTTATTATTTCCATATTTCCAACAATATTTATAGCACATGTGGCATAAATTATTAAAGTTATGAAAACTATTGTCTAATGGCTGACTCATGACCCGAACATAGTACGAAATATTTTTGTTAAATTTGAATTCGTTACCCGTGCCCGGCCCGAGCCTGAATCTGAATTCTCTTTACCAACCCGAGCCCGGACCACGGGCCGGGCCTGGTAAATGTCCGCGGGCAAAGCCCAAGCCCGTGCAGACATCTATTTTGGATGTGCAATGTTTTTTGTTTTTCCGTTCGGTTCCGAGATGTTGCTTGTTGTACGTATTATTCAGAAACCTTCACGGGTGTGTGCACAGCAACTCACCAAAGGTTGATTGAAATCGGATGAATGGTAAAGGAATGCATAGACGATAAACAAAAAAAGAAATCTTCATTTTTACATATTAATATATATATATATTTATTTATATATATAAATGATGTTTATATCAAATGTGTATGCAATCGCTATGCAATGTAAGACGGATGTTTCCATTCCGCTCAACAAAATAATATTAACTCTTGTTTGAAATGCTTCGCTGATTCAAAAGCAATTGTTTGAGTACAGTACTAATAATATATCATCTTCCCTTTCAAATAAATGCACAGAGACGCATTCATTCGGAAGCTCTGAGACATTAGGATGGCGTAATAAAGGGTGCGTGTTGTTACTGCCTTCAGTCAGTATTACCCGGTTGTATTGTGTTTGCTTTCCCTTATTTGCGCGGCGATTACGTAGGTTTATCTGAACGCGGGCGCTTATAGATTTTGGTATTACACGTTAGATATGGATTCGGCTCTTCTTTTTGTTTGCACACGGTTTGGAATAATGTTGCAGTATAATATGATAAGTATAAACAACAACAATACTTTGAAACCACTTGAGTTGTATCTTACAACTTATAAGTATGGATTATGTGTCGAGAAAACCTCAGCTTTTTTGCTGTCAGTTATCGTGACTTTTTGATATCAATTGAATATTACCGTATTTCATCGGCTATAAGACGCACCCTTATTATCAAAAACCAAATACGAAATATAACGAAAACATAAATGTAGTGAAAAAATAACTTTGATTTAATAAATAGCATTTAAAATCTGTGGCGCAGTGGTCAAGTTCAAATCCCTGTGCAAACAGTTTCTTAATTGATTCTTCAATCGATCTATAGATATCTGTTCGTAGGCATGTCTGTTTGTCACCCCCACCACTCCTTCGATCCTAAAATGGGAAGTAGCGAGTGTAATTAGCTAACCACTAGTCCTGTTCTAGCCTTATACCTCTATCCCTACTTTCTTCGAACAAGAGAGGTTGAACAACTGAGTAACAAACAGCTTTAGTAGAAAAGATTCTGTTGAGATATCTCCACTAGTAGTTCATATTCTCCACATTGGAAGCGGACATGGTAAAAATACCATTTAAAATATGTGTATTAGATACGTACTTCATAATTTTATTTTATTTTGATACCGTTCCCACTCCCAATTTGTAGCATAATATGGACTCTAAATGGAGTTTTCTACAAGAACTGCTTGTTACTCAGTCGCTCAATCTCATTTTTCGAAGAGAATAGGGATAGAAGGCAAGGGCTAGGACAGGACTAGTGGTTAGTTAATGGCTCTCGCTTCACCCCGTTTTTAGGATTGTATGATTGGTAAGCAATTTTCACCAACATACATGACTACGAATCTACTGAACTACCAATAAATTCATTTGAAAAATCAATTTATGAAACTACCGTCCCGCGATTTGTACCCGAAACATTCATAACCGAAGCCAATGACGCTCAACACTATACCACGGACTTCAGTGTGTGATTGATTTGAACGATTGTTTTTTCATTTTTGGTTGTAATACGTCATTAATTATAAGACTGACTCCAAATTCCAAAAGCTATATTCCAGGTCATCTCATTGTTTTGCTTTACGGTGACGAATCATGGCACTTGACAAAGACTCGGCAAAACCGTGTACTGAGCTTCAATAATAGATCGTATATTGGGGGTGATTAGGTTTGATTTCGTGAGACGATAAGGAGACGTACCAAGCAGCGCCTTGTTACGTTAGTGGTATCGGAAAGGAATTGAAATTAGTTGGGTCATGTGCTACTTTTTGCTCCTTTTCCGACCGTCAGGTACCACTATACATAGGATTTACTGGGTGTAACTGAAGGTTTCTGGCATGTGATGGGAGTAATCTTGGAGTCCTGACCATATACTCCACATAGGGAGCGAGTGCATTAAATGAATAATGAAAATTTTTATAGGCTTTAACCAAAAAAAGTCTATTGTAAAAAGTTGACCTTAATCTTTAAAATAAATATGAAATATAGATTTTCGATGATGAGATTGGATAAAAAACTGCAAAAATATCTATTCAAATGTGGTTCTAACAATCTGCTTCAAGACCTTTTCACGTATCAACATAATGTCAAACCTATAAATACAAAGTGCCACCCTTGGGGGGGGGGAGGTCGGATGGTTGTCGAATCTGAATAATCAGCGCGCACATCTCAGGAAAAAAATGAGTTAGTTGTTGGAAAAAATGAGATGGCTGGTTTACAAAGGTGACGGAGGGCCAGCGAACGCTTTATCATTAATATTTCCCCGAGAATTGGCGGAAGAGCTGAATAAAAAGAGGGGCTGAATTCCCCGGACGCCCAAATAGAACATGCCAACCATTTTATATTTATATAAAAAAAACTTTTACACGATGCACGCTGGAGCAACAGAATTATTTTTTTGTGAGAGTTAGTTAGTCACTCAACTCTTTCGCATAGGGTAAAGATAGAAGGTTGTAGCTATTTTTTCGTAAAAAATATAATAATCATAAAAATAAATATAGGTTTCCATTACAGTCAATAACAGCTAAGGCACCAGATATTTTGAAACTTCTAAATCACATCTCAAATAGAATTTTTACAGCCATTCAACCACAAACACCCATGCCTAAATCTCAAATATAAGATTGAAAAAATCTCAATCTATTATTACCCTCACCAGACCCATCCAATCACTACGGTGTACTTCTGGCAACTAGGCCATAGGGCCAACAATTAGATAAGTAGTTAAGCTGATCTTGCCACATCCATATAATGTTATCGAAGCGAATATTAAAAATCTGGCAAAAGAATCACTTGAATGGTGTCAACCGTTCATCAATTGAATATACAGTCCCCACCGAAATACGACGAGTCGCACTTACGACTAAAAATTCACGGAGCACCATTGCCAACGGTTGATACATATAGGAAGACAGATCAGTAACTGCTTTCACAAATGTGTATATTTATTTATATTAATAAAATAATTGTACGTTTAATTTTTGAAGTGAAACGATATTCTTGTCAGAAAACGATTTCAACGCAATTCTTGCATATATAAACATATTCCATCCATTTGTTTCATAAGAAAAATAATAAAATCGTATTGATAATGTTTTATTCATCGGCGCATCAATTTGCAATAATATTGTGATTGTCGTTTGAAATCTACAACAGAAGATTTGAAAAGCGCGCTCTGATGTGTTGCTTTATTTCACAAATGAAATTGACGCCGCTAAAACAGACCCGAACCGAACAATATTTAATTTCAATATTTTGTATAGAGTTCGTCGACCAAAGTTCAGGAACGTATCTCGGTCGTAACTCGAGGACAACCTGTACTCGTGATGAACGAAAATGGTCCTAAATATTTGATAAAATTGTGGAGAAAGGAGAAAAAAGGGAAGTATATAGGGTTAAGCAGTTTACCAATTTTAAACGAGCATTTAGCATACTAATAAATAGTCATACTTTAAATCAGTAATTATATCTATTTTTTGATATTTTCTAATTAACTATTATGACCACCTTTCAGTTAACCTACATATTTTGTAAATCTTTGTGTGAAAAATTTCCCTAATTAAAATTACTCGCCATTAATATAAAATCACTGATAAAAGAAATTCAGACCAACATCAACATAGTTCGTAAATTTAGTGATAATATATTTTTTCTTATATTAACGATACAAACTATTTACTAACTGTCATTTTGTGTTCATCCGTGCACTTGAATCAGGCATTCAAGCGTCAAATGAAGGAAAGTGTACAGATGTGAACGATTCATTTTTCTTTAAATAGTTATAATCATATTTATTCGAAATATGCTGTTGGTTGTGTTTTTACTTTAGGTGGCAGCATGGGCTTAATTAAATGAAAGGGAATGGTACAATACGCATACCCCAAAATTACGGTTTTATGAAATACAGTTGATGCCGCTTATTGTGATCAATACGGGAACTGTAACTTTCAATAACAATAACCGTCCGGTTGTACTAAAGAAAATGTTTTATTCAACACAATTATTTATACAAAACTACTAGGCGCATGCCGTGGATTTCTCTCTGTCTCGCTCAATCACATGTAAAGTGAAGGATGCGAGCGAGATACAAGGGTATGCGGGCGCATACTCTTGAATCCTATTTGCTAATATACAAAGTGTGGTTGTGTGATATAGATAGAGTCCACCGCACGCTGATGAAAACTACATATTTCATTAACAACATTTTTTGAACACAATATAAAATTAATTATTGTTGTCTATCGTTAAATCTGAATCTATTGAATCCACCTACGCCTTGTATGTATAAGCGTTCTTTACATTTGTATGTTATGCTTCTGAAAAATAACCTATTTATGCGCTTCTTATTATAATTTTTAATTTTTTTTGAATGAATGATAGAATGTTGGCGACACCCTCTGACCTGACCGCCCGCGGGAAATCCCGTAACGGTGTCTTTGATGCTATCGCGTTTTCGTGAAGTGTAAGAGCGTGGCTAAGTTGCGCAACAACGATTTTTTTGCACCAGCTTTTCTGATTGGAGTAAATTTATTCATATTTTCATCTTACCGATGTTATCCATCCCCTGATTCAGAATAATAAGAAATTATGTTGCCATGTGGCGTACAGATTACCAATGTTTTTAGTAAGAATTTTGTTTCCTATTTTTATGTTTTTACCGATACTTTCCCGCAATTACTCTCTATTTTTTAAACGATATTACATTTTGATATAACGCAGTTCTACCATGTCCGCTCCCAGTGTGGAGAATATAGCCTCCTAATAGAGGTATCTCAACAGAAGTTTTTTACAAGAACAACTTGTTACTCAACCTCTATTTTTATAGGAAAGAGTAGGGGTAGACAGGACTAGTGATCAGCTGATCGCTCTCGCCACACCCCGTTTTTAAAGATTTTATCGGTGGTAGGAGGAATTCTAGGCATCACAAACATCCATTCCTACGAACTGAAATCCATAAATCGATTGAAAAATCAATTATGAAACTGTTCGCACGGGGATTTGAACCCGATATATTCGTAACCGAAGCTAACAACGTTGACCACTGCGGCAAGGGTCTGACGGGTTTTAAATTTCAATGATTTTTGATAATAAAGATCACATTAAGCAACGCACTGCAACTATGGTTGTATAATAACCAGTAACTTCCTTTAACTTAAACAGAACTGGGGAAAAACAAAATACGCATTATTTTTATTATATCTATTTATGAATTAAATACAATTACAACAAAGATTTTTAAAAATATAAATATTTCATATAACAACTGCAGGTTGTATAGATATCAATTTTTTTTTAATCAAGCTATTTTCTGTAATTGAAACGGGTTGAGAAGGCTTTTTTCTCATATCCGCTCCCAATGTGGAGCATATGGTCTCCTAATGTAGGTATTTTAACAGAATTTTTCTACGAGAACTGCTTGTTACTCAGTTGCTAAACCTTTCTTTTTTCGAAGAGAATAGGGATAGAAGGATAGGGCTAGGACAGGACTAGTGGTTAGTTAATCGCTCTCGCTTTTCCCTGTGAGGATTGGATGGGTGGGTGATTAGTGAGTTTTGTCCAACACAAACACTCAGACTACGAACAGAAAGATCAATTTATGAAATCCGTCCGCACCGGGATCCGCACTGCGCCACCGGCGAGGTATATATTTCTAATCGACAAGGTTGGGAAATCTTCACGCATTATGCGCGTTATTAATGCAAGATTTATTAATTGATTTTCTTAATTCCATCCTTCAACAAATGTTGGATTTGGTGATCATGCTTATTTATATTATTTATTATACAATATTTATTTATAATATCATGATGGATGGGATATGTCGATATATTATAACAACGCACAGTTATTGCAAGGATTATTACTTGATTTTTTCATTTTTAAAACACGGGGTGGATTTGGTAACATTGCAATCATTCTTTATACTGTCATTATAACGACGTTATTTTGGCCAATTAATGTAACCTTCAAAATTGAAATGGTTCAGGAGAGAGTAAAAACAGTTTTTATCGAAAACATTAAACGGCGAGTTGCGTTATGAATCTTTGAAATGTAAATTCTTATGTTTGCAGATACGGAATTATACGTAGAAAATGTCAATATAATAGTGGCTTACATCAAGTGGACGGGTCAGAGTTTTTAAACCTAAAAACAATTTTAAATTATGTTTCCCTTCCAAAATGTTTTGACTTTTCTATATATTATACACGACTTCGGTCGCGAAATTTTTGCTCAATTTATTTTGAAAGTTTTTTTATTATTTATAACACACTATTACCAGGTCATGATATTACTTGAATGTTGTAAAACTTTGATCATATTTAATTAACATAGATTTAATGGAACTATGGTGTTTTGGTCAATTGATGTAAACCTCAAAATTGAAAAAGTTCATGAGAGAGTACAAACAGAGAGTTTTTATCGAAAACATTATAAAGTGAGTTGCGTTATGAAGCTTTGAAATGCACTCCTGTAGATTTTTATGTTTGCAGATACGAGATTATACGTAGGAAGTGTTGATATAATAGTGGCCTGGTCAGAATTTTTAAACCTAAAACCAATGTAAAATGAATTTGGCCGAGATATGCTCTGTCGTCTTTAAAATGAGTTCCAATCATTAACTCATTTTCGTATATTTTGAGGGTTACATCAATTTTGCGGAAACACTATGTGATGTTTTTAATTTACATATTTGGTCGCTAAATATGAAGTTTTTACTGTAGTGTCTTTATTCAAATACAAATGACTTTATTCATCTATTCAGTACATGTTTCAAATTTATCCTTGAAATTTGTTATGCTATCAGTCGGTAATAAAGAATAATTAAACACAATGTGACCGAACTTCTTTATGTTTACTTGTATGTGCGTCGGTAGTGAAAATGTTCTTTTAAAAAGTTTTAATAGTTAAATTTCTTTAAAAAAATAAACAATGCAACACCACACGCCATTTTAAAACATCACTAAGGTTTTATTTTCATAATATTATACACACAAACGCTTCCTATTTGATATTGTTTCGACAAATTCAATATTCTATTGTTTTTCTAGTGAAATAGAACCTCTAGGAGGTAGAAAATAAAATAAAGGTTGTCCCATCTCTCCGCGGGACATCCCGGGGCGATTCCATCTACCCGTCGATGAGCTAACGATATTGGACCTAACCGTGATAGCATACCAATTTCGATTTGGTCCCTACGATTCTGAAAATATACATCAATCATATATGTCCACACTGGTCTAAGGATAACCAAGTGTGGTGAGTGACGTCAGTTCAAAAGGGTTATCTATCTATATATATAAAAATGAATATTTGTTTTTCCCGTATGCGTTACTTTACCATTCATCCAACTTTGATGAAACTTTGGTGCGTAGCTGTGGGCACTCCCGCGAAGGTTTTTGAAATAAGAATCTAAAAAAAGTAAAAATAAAAAAAGAGTCAAATAGCTACGAAGAGCGACATTTCAGTTCATGTGCGTCATAACAAGTGGTGTTAATTGTTCAATTCCAGCTGCCGGTCTTAAATCGATAATAAATATGCCATTCGAATTCAAACTTGGTGCGATTCACATTTACAATGACTGTCAACAAAGCACAAGGACAATCACTACAAGTGTGTGGACTAAATTTGGAAAATCCATGCTTCTTACATTCACAGCTGTATATGGCCTGCTCACGCGTCGGAAAACCTTCTGATTTATCGTGTACACACCAGACGGAAAACAGAAAATATTGTGTATCCAAAATCACTTCAATAAACGGAATTAAAACACTGTCTTTCTTTGAATGGCATTGCAACGCATGTCGGCTACTTGCTAGTACTTAATATTTTACCAAGTAGTAATAAAGATATAGAGATGGTGAAGCAGTATTTTTTATAATGTTGTATTCAATCGTTGGAAAACAAAAAAATAAATAACCCGTCAATAATCGTGATTTGTGGAAATGTCAGTTTTGTAGCCAGTGGTTAACGCTCTTGTATATTACTAATTAGATATACAAGAGCATTAACCACTGGCTACAAAACTACAAAACTGGCAAGGCAAAAAATGAATTATTGGTAATAATGTATCACATCTGTATTATAGATGTGACATCCACTGATTTTTTCTAAATCTATATTTCTAACGATCTGAAGTAATTACTTAAGAGATTATGCCTTTTAATGATTATGTAGATACCCAACCGTTTCAATGCCAGGTAGGGAAAAATATGTTTTCGAAATTTTCATCCTTCCGGCCGTTCATTGTAATAAATTGTGTTAATTACCTATTCATCTAATAAAACCTTTATTTTTCACGCCATATTTCGTTACAAAAGACCATTTTTTATGAAGGAGATCTTTGCTTGAGAATTAAATATTACCTTCCGCTTTTTTTATATTTTACCTTTATTATTTTTTAAAAGAGGTTTTTTATGTTATCTTCCAATTCCATTGAATTTTATTTTCGTTGACGTGCATATTTAGTTTACAGAGCTTAGCAAGACCTTAATATAGATATTGTACATCAAAAATTATTTATGTACAGGTCAAAGTTTATTAAATTAATGAACCATACAAATCGGCGTATTTTCTTGTAAGATGAATGGAGATTCGTTTGCGTTATATTTCATTTTATATAATCACAAGTTTCCCAGTGTTTTACCAATGGAATCAGATATGACATGGAAACAAACAGTGAGGTAAATGTGCTGGTAGTTGACCTTTTTCAATAAAAGTGCCCGAAATAATAAAAGTATATGCGGGATTGCTCTAAATTGTAGAGTTAACCCTCTGATTAGGCATGGTATAATACTGAAAGAAAAGTGATCAACAACAAATTTCAATTTTTTAGATGATCAACTACTGACACAAATCTGATTTTTTGTCATCACATTAATTAAGACGTTTGATCCATTATCAGTACCAAATTTGGATTATTGAGATTTTGTAAAATTCCATGTATTGTGTCACTAACGACCCGGGTTTCGCCTTTCGGCATCTTCAGGCATTCGAGCACACGAATGGACTCGAACTGACGTGTTCCATTCGTGTGCTCGAATGCCTGAAGATGCCGAAAGGCGAAACCCGGGTCGTTAGTGACAAAATACATGAAGTGTACAAAATCTCAATAATCCAAATTTAATATTGTAATTCCATCAAGCACCCTCAGTCGATGTCTTAAATTACATTATCAGTACATTTGCATTGTCATCATTTGGTATAATGCTAAACGTTAATCGTTTTTTTTTGTTTAATTTTTCTCGTAGGCGGTCAACTACTGATACGTTTACCTTATTTATCATTAAAAAAAACATTTATTTTCCTTTTGTAAATTTCAGGCTACTATTTGCAAGCACGGCTCATTCCAAAAAAACATATTTTGCGGTAACATGCAATAAACTATCATTCAGATAAATATAAAACTTAGTTGTAAGATTTTTTATTAAAGCTTAGAGTAGCATATTTATTATGAAAAAAAAAAATAAGCCTACCCATTTTATAATTTAAGATATCGACTGAGGGTGCTTGACGGAATTTCAATATCAAATTTGAATTGTTGAAGTTTGGTTCATTTCCATGTATTTCGTCACTAACGACCCGGATTTCACCTTCCGGCATCTTCAGTCATTCAAGCACACCAGTGAACTGAACAATGAAATGACGCAATACATGGAAATGTAAAAAAAATCAACAATTCTATTCATTTTATGTGAATAAAGAATCTTTTTTACATTTTAATATTTTATCAATGCGAGTTTGAAAGTGACATTTGTTAGATTGAGAAATTTCTGCAGCTTTACTATTTGAATTGATCCGGCTTTGTAAGTATGTTATAACATATTGACCACGTGACCTCAAAGCTCAGCTACAATTGGCTTCCGTAAAACGATCCATCTTTGAAACTAAATGATTTTGGAATAAGTCACCTTTGAAAGTTTAGTATTATTTTGTACAGACACACGACAGACTTGAGACTACTTTTTAAAAATACAATTAAACTGTAATTTTTCACTACAAAATGACATTCTAGGTTCATTCCTAAACAATATTAAAATGAGCCAGGCTTGCAAATAGTAGACTCATGTGTGAATCTCAAGTAAACAATATGTGATAAATTAGAATAGGGGTCTCCAAACTGTTTAGTCTAAGGGCCACATTGACTCATCCACTAAGTCCCAAGGCCCAAGCCCTAGCTAGCTCATCATACCAACATTCTGTAGTTTTTAATAACTCGGTTATTTCGGTTGGTACTTACGGGTAAGTGTCAAGGAAATTTCGTTGCGGCGGAGATAGCCGATAGCTGACAAGGAGAAAACCAGCTTCTGCCTGATTCATACACTCATATTAAGCCTTTCGATAAAAAATTGCTTGATCAGATGCATAAATTTTCTCGTGACTTTTTTTCGCTTTTGGCACACATTTGTGTGAAAAAAATATGGAGCGTCGGATACCACTTGAGAATACCCGGTCGAAGAGGGGCGAATGCTGGTTATCACCATCCAGGGTGTCTTGGATCTCAATCAGAACACCACTCCAGTCTGGTTAATCTCTTATTTATTGAAGATTCAATGGTTTAATACACAAAAATTACCAGTACAATAAAAAATTCTACATTTACGTTTACTTAACACATGAATTTACCTTTAAATTATAATACAATTGACACAACAAACGATTTTAAATTTAAATTAAATAGAATTTCAAAACAAACAAAAACGATTTATAATGATGCGGCGGACGCACAGCGCGCCAGCCGAAACCAGACTGACTGCCAAAATAAAAATTAAGACTTCAAACAATGTAGGCTTCTCCCTTTTGTCAATGATTGTCATCAAGTGGACGAGTCAGTTCTGGATCGTTTTAAAACTTAAGTTTAACAAAAAAACCAGGGTGTGTCACACGCTTGCCCAGCCAGCTACCGCGATCCAGATCGATGGTGTTCGCGGGTGGTCGTTTGAAGACTCCTGGTTTATAGATCATATTTGAACCACATGCCTCAAAAGGTGACTACAGTTTTTTTTTATTATCGGTATATAAAAATGGAAAAACATTTTTTTTAGAATATAATTGTTCATTTAATTGATCAATTGTATTAGAAATACATTGGGTTAAGCGACAGTAAACTTAATTTATCAAAACATAAATAAATCGACTAAAACAAGGTCAGGGTCGAATTATCAACTCGAGCAAACGCGAACAAAAACTTTACTAAAACAATTACTTGCACTTTTTTCCCAATCCGAACGCGTAATACGCAAAAAGCTTCATTGTTAAATGAAAACCTTCTGTACCGCAAAACCAATCGGTCTGGCATTCAGAATGTATATGATTCCAATCCTCCATTCACAAATTTTACAAATATTCATCAACACTTTCGACAAGTTTATGGAATTTCCTCTCTGCTCCGTCATCATTAAATTGAATCCGAAACTTTTTTTTTTATTTTTAAAAAAGTGAAGCATATGATTGAATATCAAATATCACCAAACGTCCACCATTTTAAAACTTACACGAATTTTCACACTTCCTATTGAAATAGCCAGTAACCATCCTCTATCAACCAAATCTATTCCTTCAACGCTGCGTAAACGTAATATACGGGTTCAGGGAATATCAAACTCTCACTACAAAAGAGTCAAATATGAGTTTAACAATACTTCTTCACAAGATGCTTCAACGAAATCTTTACGTTTTCGGTAACGGTCATTCATCTAAAACAAGCAAACTCAACTATTTGTAATATTAGACCAAAAAATAATGAATTTAACTCTTCACATATTAAATGAATTTTCATAATTGTGGTTCAGAGGATCCCAGAACTGAACTCACATTGTGAAATATTCTCTGAAATACTTCGTAATATTTTTTTATTTTTTTCGTAACTTTACCTTTAGCTGTTTCAAACATTTTATTTTGTCTGTTGATTAAAGAAATACTTATGGAAACTTCGGATGTTATATATCATTTTAAACTGAATTCAATATTTGCGTAGAATTAATGAATTAATCTACAATCTTTGACAGCTGTCAAAGGTTTTTGATGATAATTCAACGGTGTTTTTGCCAATTGATCATCATTTTACATTGGTTTTAGGTTTAAAAATTCTGACCAGGCCACTATTATATCAAAACTTCCTACGTATAATCTCGTATCTGTAAACATGAGAATCTACAGGAGTGCATTTTAAAGTTTCATAACGCAACTCACTATCAAATTTGGATTACTGAGATTTTGTACACTTCCATGTATTTTGTCACTAACGACCCGGGTTTCGCCTTTCGGCATCTTCAGGCATTCGAGCTCACGAATGAACTCGAACTGACTCGAGTCCATTCGTGAGCTCGAATGCCTGAAGATGCCGAAAGGCGAAACCCGGGTCGTTAGTGACAAAATACATGGAAGTGTACAAAATCTCAATAATCCAAATTTGATATTGAAATTCCATCAAGCACCCTCAGTCGATGTCTTAAATTATAGCAACTCACTATATAATGTTTTCGATAAAAAACTCTCTGTTTGTACTCTCTCTTGAACATTTTCAATTTTAAGAGTTACATCAATTGGCCAAAATACCATAGTTCCATTAAATCTATGTTAATTAAATATGATCAAAGTTTTACAACATTCAAGTAATATCATGACCTGGTAATAGTGTGTTATAAATAATAAAAAACTTAAATTGAGCAAAAATTTCACGACCGAAGTCGTATATAATATATAAAAAATGTCAAAACACCTTTACTCTCCTATAAAAAACAATCAGTAAACTGGTATCAATCTTTAATACCTTCCTTAAATCAAGTTGACGGAAACAAATGTGCAGCTTTAAAGATGTATAAATAGGTTGACCACGCGTCTCGTTTTTCTCATATTTATAATCGTCCGCGTTTTTCGTAAATATTGCCATTTTATTCCGTCTTTGAATAAAACGTATTAATGCTGCAGCCACGGTGATTAAAATTTTCCTAGCGAACCAATCAACACACAGCCGCTCATCAGGACCCTTTAACCACAGGTCAAATCTGACGGTCAGGACTGTGACGCAGATTGTGCTGCAGAACAATGGGAGACGTTTATGTGCGTGAATCCTTAAAACTATACATTTTTGACAGTTATTAGGTTAGGTTATTAAGTCGACCAAAGAAAGGTCAAGATTAAGTTGAGTATTAAGACTGTAGATAACTTAATTGTATCAAGATTTTAACCAACAACAAAAAATCAGCTTCTTTGAATAAGAATACGCATGACATTTTTTTTTTTAATTCGATGAACTTGTTTGTATCACACCGAAGATCATGTCTCCTTAATGATACATTTAGTGTACATATAAACAATGCCAATATGGAATATTAATATAACAAGTGAGTAAATAATTAAAGTCATCAAACAACAATGCACTTTTGTTTAGATCGTATTCACTTTCATAAAAAATAGTTTTCACTTATAGCAAATAGATACCACAAAAGACAAATTCTTTCAATAAAAATAAAGTGATCCCACATAATAAAATATATTTTAACATTGAAGAAATATATTACACTTACGGCAAAGTATTTTCCGCCTATATTGTCTTTGCTCCACGCATTAGAATACATTGCACAAACCAAACCAGACCAACCCTAAAATAACCTTTTTGTTCATGTCCGCTCCTAATGTGGAGCATATGGTCTTCTAATGGAGGTATCTCAACATAATTTTTTTATGAGAACTGCTTGTTAGTCAGTTGCTCAACCTCTCTTTTCGAAAATAGTAGAGATAGAAGACAGGACTAGTGTTTAGCTAATCGCTCTCGCTACGCCCCGTGAGGATCGGATGGGTAGAAGGGGGGTTTTAGACATCACAAACACTCAGACAACGAACAGAAATCCATAAATCAATTGAGAGATCAATTTATGAAAAACGTCCGCACAGGGAATTGAACCCGAGACATCCGTAACTGTAGCCAACGACGCTACAGACTGCGCCACGGACGCCGACGTAACCTACTATAACTTAACTCAGTTTGATTGTACTAAGTTAATACTATCTAATCCAAAGTGCCAACTATCCAAATTAAAGTTCAAGTGTACCAAGTGAATACTATTTAACACAAAGTGTATTTATTTATAACCCTATGTAAAATGACGATTCTAAAAATAAATAACATATGTTTATGATTTCAATGATTATTGATTAAATAGTGGGGGGCAGGGAAAGTAAACTTTTTCTCCAAAGGTGGCCGCAATTTTTTTGAATTGGTAGAAGTTTTCTGAGGAAGTAACAAGACCTGGATGTCCGATAGGACCATCGCGATTATTTCTGCAATATGAATACAGGATATCTCTTTCAATGGATATAATTGAACAATCCCAAAGGATACGCTCCAAATCTTGATTTTATCACCACATGGATAATATGGGTCTGGTTTAATTTTAAACTCATATTACTTGGCATTAAACGCACCATGACTAGTGACAAATTGGGATGTCCAGTGATCTGGAGAGAAATATGTCGCATTCTGACGAAAGAGAATATTTGAGAAAAATAGATACGTAATTCTATTTTGACATTGACCACCGTGAAGCATGATAATCTAATGCTTTTGTCTATTTCTTCGTATTTTTTATTATTTATACAATATTACTTCATACAGAACAAAAAATATATATAAAAACACTCCGTGCCGTTTTTGTCAAAAGAAAATATGGTCAACCTATGCATAAAATATCTCACGAAACGAGTAACAGGCCTTAAATCATTGATTTCATTACCTGATAAACTTTATAGTGAAGTATATACACTTACTTTGAAGGGTTATAAGTATAATATTACCAGAATTTGTCATCTTTAGGTTTTTTAGGCAAAATAGATTGTGTTTATGTTTCTTTAGTACTTTGGTACATTGGTTTGTTGGTTCTTAGCGCACTTGAATACGGACAAAGCAACCTTAAGTTACAAGCAGTGCTACAAGAAAATTTGTAATTTACGAGTAGTCCTAAGAGTCTCGGTCTCTACTAACAAATTGTATGGCGGTTGTACAAAGATCGTCTCTCAACTACGTTTTTCGTCGAATATAACATATATATTTGAAAAGATTTCTTGTGAGTTTATTCAGTGTTTCTTTACTATAATCATTATATAATTTATACGATTCATCGAAAACTAACATACATGCATATTAGGTAATAATTAAATCGTCACAATAAATTATATCGTACAGTCGTCATAATATATGTATGAATGGCACGAAATGCAATGTGTGGCAGGGTGGATTTATTAGAATCGTAATTTATCGCAAAATACACCTTTGAATGGTCGATTAATAACAATCATTGATTACGACTAGGCTTTATAATTATACACTTTCAAAGTAAGTAAACAAATTTACTCCTAATATGAAATAAATATTGATAACTTGTTTATTCCACTGGTTGTGTAACTATATGTAACGCGATCCGTTTCTTTAAGAAGCATATTCCGATTAACTATATCGAATCATAACTAACTATATCACCTAAAAACACTAGTAATTAATTTTATAATTAGTACTACTATCGTTTTGGTCTTAATCTATCCTCACATCTAGTAGAAAGAGACAAACCCACTCTACTCTTCATTTTTAATTAAGATATTTCTTAAAGAAACGAAACGCGTTACATTTAGTAAGACAGCCAGTGGAATAACTAAGTTATCAACCTTAATTTAATATTAAAAAACTACAGTTATCGCCGAATCCATCGAAAATATCTTCATTCCTATTAACATTAAAGATATTTCATTTAATTACTCACAATTTCACAACATTAAGATATGCTAGAATTCATCGTAATTAGCCCAAAATATCGATTTCATGACTTCGCAGTAGATGTAACGGACCACTCGTCCACAAAAATACCTGTTGACGGGCCTTACAGCATGGCTTGTAATTATAGGAAGCTTTGATATCGATCGATTAGGGCCCATAAGAAATTTCTTCGCTATCTTCATTTCAAAATTTAAAAATATTTTCCTTTAAAAAATTCATTAAAATACTATTACCTGAACATTATTTTTTTGGGATTGCCATCGTTACACTCTTGAAACTCGAAGTTTGTTTACGATGTTAATATGTTTCTTTTCTTTTACGCAGCTCAGCTTACAAACGTGAAGTTTTCAAGACTATTAACTTACATTTTTTCGATTTTTATCGAAATAGCCTAAACCATCACCATAATTTAGAAAATATCTAATATTTTTATTTTTGTTTTTGGCGTCGGTTATATGAGGCGGCAGGTGCAATGGTTTTCCGGCTGATTAATACATTTTCTTGAAGGATGACTATATTCTATACTATATATAAGATTAACTGTAAGAATTACGTAATGGCTTTTAATTTTATTTTTCATTTCATAAGAATTCTTTTTGTCCTTATATTTTTTTATGCTCAATAGTGCACGGTTAAAATATCGGTTGCATGAAACTCTGCATTGGGCCAAAAAAATGAGGCGTTAATTCATTTATTTTCATTTATTCTCAATTCTGCTCAATTCATTTTTTGTTTCATGCAATACCTCAATCAATGTCAAACAAGTTTTTTTTACTTCGGTCCGTTAAAAAATATTATATATCATTATTATACCGACCGTTGGGAAACACTGATCTACATTATAGTGGCCACGTCATATGCAATTTGCATTGGCGATAGCTGTAATACTTTCTACGACAATATTATATTTTATTTTATCTTTACCATGTCCACTCCCAATGTGAAGCATATGGCCTATTAATGGAGGTATCACAACAGAAGTTTTTCTGCGAGAACAGTTTTTTACCCAGTTGCTAAACCTCTTTTTTCCGAAGGGAGTATGGATAGAAGGATATGGCTAGGACAGGACTAGTGGTTAGCTAATCGCTTTCGTTACGTCCCGGTTTTTAGGATCGGATGGGTGGGAGAGAATTTTAGACATCGGGAACATTCATGCTTACGAATAGGAATCCATAAGTCGATTGAAAAATCAATTTATTAAACTGTTCGTACTGCTAACAACGTCGACCCCTGCACCACGGGCCCGGCAAAATTCTTTTATCAATAAAAATATAAGTATGTCTTCTATTTTCCTCTAAAATTTCTATTACGAATTACTGATAAAGTCTTAGTTATAGTAAAATGTTAAATGTATTTATAATTATTTTAAATCTACATGAAAAATTAGCAAGAATTTTGATAATTTTAACGTAAAAAATTATTCATTTTATTTGAGTAATTCATTAAAACGTTTTTTTTCTAATATATTATTTTTATTGCGATAAACTTGATTGTATCACACCGAAGATCATGTCTCCTCAATGATACATTAAGTCCACAATAAATATTTATAATACACAGTAACAATTAAAGTACTATGATGAGTACATAATATATATTAAAGTCATCAAATAATCATTAATTTAAATATACGAAATGGCTGTGGTGAGGTAATATTTATGGATTAAAAGGTGAGGGGCAGGGAAGGTAAACTTCTCATAAAAGTTCTCTGGGGAAGAAATCAGACCTGGATGTCCAATTTTCATTTAACTCAACAAATGAAATTTCAAAAAATATTCGAAAGCATGCAACAAATCCAGCATTTCAGTATAATATTTTGATTTGAAGAAAGCCGAAAGCTGGAAACGCTGATTATTAATTACCAGATAGCTCGAGACTTAGATTGTTTTTAAATTATGGATGAATTTGCTAGTCGTAAATTGCAAAAATTGTATGTAAAAATATAATTGAATAAATATTATGTAACTTTTTTTCTAATTACTATACATCTGATAATTTGCGTTGAGCGTACTAGAAAATTAAACCCAACGGGTCGAGACATGAACCCGAGACATCCGTAACTGTATAGCTTACGACGTTGACCACTGCACCAAGGAGCCGACAATTATAATTTATCTTTAATTCAAAATTTCAAAAGGCTCGATATGACTGATATATATATATTACATTATTATATCTGTGACATTGGTCAAAACTCATGCTTTTTGCGACAAAGCGTTCGGGGGATTTTCATAGAAGAGTAGTTCATGCACATATTATATTACGACTGTTCCAGAGTTACATTAATTATATCATCCATAGACAGGACCTTTCACAGAAACTCAAAGCCCGGGGATAATCATGCTTTTGCGGTCCCCAAATTCAAAACTATGCGAAAGAAAATGTGAAATATGATTTTTTTCAAAAACCATGTCTGCTTCCAATGTGGTTCATATGGCCTCCTAATAGACATAATTCAACCGAATTTTTCTAAAACAACTGCTTGTTACTCAGTTGCTCAAACTGTCTTTTTAAAAGAGAGTGGGAATAGAAAGACAGCGCTAGTACAGGACTAGTGGCTAACTCAGTGGTTCTTAGCCTTTTTAAAGTCATGGTAAACTTTTTGTCATACGAAAAAATGACGATGCACAAAAACCAAACGGGTAAAAAACAAAGAAAAATATGCAAACATAAAATGTATTATAAATTTAACAGATTATTCAGCATTACTGGTGTTATTATTATTATTTATTATCAATTATTTTTCTTGTATTAGGTTCTACATCAAAAAATACTCAAAGAAAAGGTATGTGTAGTATATATATATATGTAGAAAAATTAAAATTAACCCTAACAAAATAGAGATTATTTGATATGAAAATCAATTACCTAATGTGAAACCTGAGCTTGTATTTTAGTTTTCATATTAGTTATTATCGACAGAAATCCAAAATTCTTCCATAGTTACCTCAGAAAATTTAATTTATTGATTACGATTCGTTGACAAGGTGACCAATTCTTCTTCGTGGTATGAAAATTCGCAACTCGATGTAGCAATCGTGGGGAATGGATTTCGTATCCAGTCATAATTCTCTATATTTAAGAAAGAAAAGTAATATATTACAATCTTTTCTTTCAATAAAGTTAGATGTTCTGTTATAGCGAAAATAATTCCCTCGGCAATGTTTTCGTTAAGTGAAGGAAACATATCTCATTTTTAACCTATTATTTGAAAACGATTCGACGTGAGGCAACACTTGCGAACGATTAGATAAAATTGATTCTTCGGTTATCATAATTTCGGGAAATATGTTTCCGGTTTTCAACATTTCGCGAATTTTTTAATTCTACAATATTTCCGCGGTGCACTTGCAATCAGTTAAGAACCACTGGGTTAACTATTAATTTGCTCTTCTTATGCTCCGTTTAGGATCGGATTCAATCCCGTTTGATACATAACCGAAGCAAACGACCATGACCACTGCACCACGGCTTGGCTTGTTTAGTGGTTTTTAATATATATTCAATTATATTTTTTAATAAACTTTTTGCACTTTACGACCAGCAAAGACATGCATAATTTTAAAACAATCGAAGTCTCGAGCTATCTGGTAATTAATAATCAGCGTTTCCAGCTTTCTTGAAATCAAAATATACTGATTTGTTGCATGCTATCGAATATTTTTTGAAATTTCATTTCTTTAGTTAAATCAAAATTGAGACCCTTGATACTATAATTCACCAGTGAACAGTCCCTTCTGCATCTGATAGGGTCCGTTGATAGGCATTATCAGATTCGTGTATTTTAGTTGTACCGATTGGTATTCCGAGAATCCGTCAATTAGATTTTAGCAACTTCATGCCCTGTGGGTTTTAGCAGATTCCATGAAGCATAGCTTTAAACAATAAATAATTACAATTGAACTCCTGGCTGACAACACGCAATGAAAAACTCGCCATTTAAATACGCGGATTTTTAAAATACTCAATTATACTGGGAAATTGAAAAAAATATATATTTTTACTTTTTCTCTATATAAAATTCCATGACAAACACAAAATTGCATCAACTTGGTAGAGTAAGTAATTTATATCAATGCTATCTTATTTATTATTAGTCAGCTAATTTCAGTAATTTTTATAATAGCTTAACTTCGTTTCAACATTTTATTCTAAGCTATTGAGTACCCGGCATGCTTCTCAAAGAATTTTTTTTTGTGTTTTAGTCCTGTTTGTTGAAGTGCTTTTGGATATACAATATTTTTTGTTTCCGTCCGGTCCGTACACGAATAAATCAGAAGGTTTTGCGAGATGTCGCTGTTTGTACGTATTTGATTGTTTTTTTATAGATTTATTTTTTAGAAACCTTTACTGGTGTGCGCACAACAGCTCACCAAAGTTTCATCGAAATCGGATCAATGGTAAAAGAACGCATAGGGGACAAACAAAAAAACATTCATTTTCATATACATAGATAACCATCATTACGGATTTTACGAAAGTCACGAGTACCATATTTATATTAAACGTGCATAATGAAATATTTGACAAATTGACTCATAAAAAGAATTTGAAATACAATTTAGAAAAAAATTAGATATTTTAAATCCGACCTTTGAGTAAACGATCATTCTTTTCCGTCAATTAAATTCAGAAAATCTCTATTAAAAAAACAAATATGAGCTATTCAAACAATTATCTCAAAAGAATTAGGTTAGACTTAACGCTCAAAAATTAGAAAAAAAATTAGTTCTTTTAAAAGTCTCCTTGGGCTAAATATAATATGCAGTAATCCAAATAGTTTTCTGGGCCTGTGGCCGAGTGATTAACGTCGAACTCGACGGTTGCGCTGTCGCCGAGGTCGAATCGCAGTATATTAGCCGTCTTTTATACTCGATCCTAAAAATGGGGCGTTTCGAGGGTGACAAACTAATAATCCTGTCCTAGCCTCATCCTCCTATTTTAACTTCTGTTGAAATTGTTCCATTAGAAATTCATATAAGCGACATTGGTAATTTTGCACCATAATAATGATTAAGACTAATAATGAATCAAGATCAACTACTAATATTTTCTATGGATTCGGCGGTAGCTTTGTGGAAATACATTTTTAATATAAAATTAAAATTGATAACTTAGTTATTCAACTTGTTTTATCACTGACTTGACGCGTTTCGCCTCTTTAAGAAGCATCGTCAGACTAACCATATCGCAAGGTTGCTTATTTCAAAGGAACAATGATTCTACTTCTTACAATAAATATATAGATAGTGCGGGTTTTAATATAAAATTAAAATTGATTTGTTTTTTTAAATAAAATTTGACTCAGTAGTTTCATAGTTATAACTACTTATTATTATTACCATGTCCGCTCCCAATGTGAAGCATATAGACTCCTAATAGAGGTATCTTAACAGAACATTCCTAAGATAACTGCTTGTTATTGTAATATTTTCTACGAATTCGGCGGAAAAAGTTCATTTTTAATAAAAAAATATAATTGACAACTTAGTTATTTCACTTGGTTTATCACTAACGTGACGCGTTTCGCCTCTTTAAGAAGCATTTTCAGACTAACAGGGTGGGCTTTATTCCATTCCACTGGACGTGAGGAGGGGAGGTGAGACATCAACACTGATAGACTAATTACAAATCAATTACTTATTAGTGTTTGGAGGTTAAAATCCCAAGGGAAATAAATTTAATATTGGTGAGCCGCCTCTTCTATTTAAAATGTTATTTACTAATCCTTCATTACTGCTAATGGTTTTATTAATTTCTAAAAACTCTAAGGTGTTCATTTTAATACCTTTTTTATTTACTTGATGAAGTATTTCTATATTATTATTTTTATTAAAAGCATGATCATTTTCAATTAAATGATTTGCAAACTCTGAAAAAGTGTTACTTTTGAGACATCTTATACGTTCTTTAACTATAAGTTATCCATTTTTAATTTAACTTTATATCAATTTTTTAATATTATGCAACGTTACGAATGTTTTCTTCTATTTTGTCTGTGAGACTAGGACTGTGTTTTTGGATATTTTCGGCTCTATCTTTTGAATCGAGTAACGATATTATGACTCGGATTAAAATTATGCTTCTTAAAGTGATAAAACAAGTGGAATAACATAGTTATGTATCAATTTTAATTGTACATTAATTTCATCTACGATTATTTTTTTTCTGTCAGGCTCTGCAAACTTGATAATGTCATGGATTCCTCCAGCATCCTCTTCCAAGAAGTTTTGTTGTCGGCATTTTTCCAATTATAGATTGCTGGTACAAAAGTAAGAACTTTAAACTCGAAATCCATCTGTTTTGTAAAATGTTTTCCTTTTCTAACATTTTCTAAACGTGTACGGTTTCGTACGTCTATATTTATATATGTATAAAATAAGGGTTTCTAAAGTGCGGATTACATAATATGTGTAAATAAAATGGCTTTAGATTATAGTTAGTGGGTTGGAAAATATTGCCAACACCAAATAATGACGCGGCGTATCGTACGATATCTCACCCCATTTTGTTTTGCTCTGGATTTTTACGAATGAAAAATGTTCCTGCTAGATGCCTCACGAACTTCTGTAAAGGTGAACTTTGACATTCACTACATTTTCTATAAAATTATGTATAAGTTTTTCAACCTAGAAACTGATATTTATAGATTCGCTTACGTATTATTTTATATCTGTACATTCAAAGATGATATGATAAGCATCCTATTGCCACATATACAATTAGGATTATACGTGCACTAATTGGCCAGGCTTAGCAGTGAAGTGACCATCGCTCTGGACCAGCGTTTCTTAACTTGGGGTGCGAGAGAAGTTTCCTAATTTTAGACGTGTAATATAAAATGTGAAACTGTCTTTTCATATATACATTTTAATCGAGTGAACTATGAACTCTTATAACCCATGGTAAATCGTCAAATGTTACGTCAATATTCGCGACATCCATTATCACAGTACTACACATTTGTTTTCCTGTGAGCCTGGCTTCAAAAGTATTATTATGAATAAGCAACAATAACCTAACCATTAAATTTAAAAAATAAAACACAATTTGCTTGTACTACTACCACCACATGTCTATAATGATTAGGACCGGTTTTGCTCATCACGAGCATTATCAACTGATAAAAATGCAATCAAAATAGGGCTATTTATATAAAATTGAATGTTAATAATTACAACGTATATAAAACAGTTAGTTCATGAACTAAGATAAGAGTTTACAAACCATCAAACAAATTGTGTAGTCTAAAATTAAAATGTTAAGGACCTCTTACAAATCAATAAATACTAACCTGAAATCAAAAATAAATAGTCCCGTTTTGATTGCATTTTTATCGGCTGATAATGCTCGTGATGAGCGAAACCAAACAATAATTGACAGTTAACACCTTAAAAGTGATTAAACGCCATTAAACGTTGAGATATTTTTTATATGTAAATGTATGAATGTACTTTTCAATAAAAAAATGGCTTTGCAATAAATATAATGTCCTTAATTACATCGGAACACATTTTTCAAAGAGGTGCGAGAATGAATTTTCAGGTTCAAGAAGTTGCTGATCACTGAAAAGGTTAAGAAACACAGCTCTAAATTATACCACCATCGATCAGCTCTTCCGACCCCGACAGATATGTTAATATGGTTGCATCGAGAACAAATAATTACAAATCAATCAAAAACTTTCTGAAAACGTATGGAGAGTGACTAAGTTCTCAATTCGTTGAAGCTCTTTCATTATCTTCATCTGTTTTAATAACCAATTCAACTAAGTCTTGGGGGTTTCCCATTAGTGTTATAACGCGTCATAGATTTGTTGGCAACCATCTGCATTACTAAATAAACGAAGTATTAGATTGCTTCTAGTGTCCCTGATAAAATAACAAACAATAATTTGGGACAAGAATTTTGGCATTGCTGAAATTCGAGTAGGCGATTGCACAATACGATATCTCTGTCAATCATTGGAAGACGAACGCGTTCGTTTCTGTGTCCGATGCAACGGTGTGTTCGAGTTCTTCTGCGTTTAAATCAGCTGAAATAAATTGGATTTTATTTTAATTAATACACATAAACATTTATCATTGATTTTTTGGTTTAGCTAGGTGGGGTTAAATAATTTTATTACGATAATAAGGATGGCAGCATCAGTAAGGTTAAGAAACACTTCCCATGCATGATTTATTTAATCTATTATACTCGTCGAGTCTATATTAATGTTTTTCTTACATAAATTCAAAAACAAAAATAAATTGCAAAGTATTCATATCGTGGACGTAAAGCCTGACGACAGTAAAGCTCCAGTGCTTTCGCTCCCTGAAATGCGATCCCTAGAGGAATAAAATCCCATGCATACGACCCCAAGATCTCCCGCCGTCTTTACAGACTACTAACTTCGTGACAGAACTTTCAATCTGAGATCACCAATTTACGTCTTCCTTGTTACTTAACGTTTGGTTTTGTATTTGGCTATGCAAATCATATAATATTATATGTTAAAATCGGAAAAGGTAAATATATATATACATTTAAATATAAATGTGTGTCATGCATGTGTTTTATCTTTTTGTTGAAATTTTAAAAATATTACATTATTTTCCATCCAATATTTTGAGTCAAGGAAAGAAATAATTCGCTTTATATATATACATATACACTAGTATTTTTTGCCCGGCTTCGCGCAAGATAGAGAACGCTTATATTAAGTTATTAAAACTAGACGTTGACTAGCTAACGTTGAAATTTGGTTGAAATTCGAACATATCACCGTTAACCGTACCTCTTTTGTTACACCTACAAAATATAGTCCACCAATTGATAATAATGAAACCAGCTAAAATTAAAGATGGCAATTTTGCCACCCACATTCTTGTTATGGCGTGGCAGAACTTCCCGATATACAACTTGTTGATCTGCATTTAATAATGGCTCCTGCACCGCCACAAATTAAACATACGATCAGAGTCATACGCTAATTCTCGATGACGATTCCAGATGCACACCAAGTTGTACGAATTTACCACTCACTTTCTAGCAAATCCAAATGTGAAACTCAATATTTAACACAAATCTACGTTCGCGTTACTATCTCAACTGTCACTTGCAGAATATATTAGTATTGAGCTGTTGCTAGGCGACTATTATTATTACTTTTTATCAAGCATTGAAACGTCAAAAATATAGCGTTTTCAGTTTTAGTTTAAAAGGTAAATGTTGAGAGTTGAAGGTTGAAAATGGCACAGTTGAACTAACAATTGCAGCCAAATGGCGTGTGAAAAGTTCACGTCGCCGTACGCTGTGTCGGAGGAGTTGTGACAGACAGACTTCTACATGTATTTTGTGCTATATATTTAGTAGAGATATCTGTTGAGCACAGATTTTTTTATATCTGTTAGGATTATAACAATTTTCGTGTGTGTATTTATATGAATATAGATATAACGATGTACGAATAATGTATTTTACGAATATTTCGAATCCCTGGTCAAAAGCAATACACGATTAAAATAATACTCTAAGCCAATACCGAGCTTTATTTTAGTTAATATCACCTCAAAAAAGGTCTTGTTTGTGGCACAAATGTTTTCACATTAATAACAATAATTTGGCCTATTATAAGACCAGAAATGCTTTGAAAACAAGCCGGAAGCCATTATTGTGTCACGATCTGGCCGTAAGGACGTTTACAACAGAATCGTGAACGAAATCCAAATGGAAAATTGTCAATAATTGAATTTCAAAACTGAAAATGAATTTAAGCCTACGTGTTTTTATGATTCGATTACTAATATTGATATCTTCTGTTTTATAATATAGAAATTTTATGTTTTTAAACCAGTCTATGTATAATATAAAACCGTATGTTACATTTCTGAAATCATGTTTTTCCGCTATATACGTGCAATTACTGCAGTCCCATTCAATTTTACTACATGTAATACCTGCTCTTATCTTTTTGTTTTAAAATATTCAAAATGTATAAACAACTAGCGATTACCCGGTGCATGCGTTGCAATGCCACTCAAAGAAAGAAAGTGTTTGTGTTTTAATTCTGTTTATTAAAAGTGCTTTTGGATAAACAATATTTTTCGTTTTCGTTTGATGCGTACACAAATAAATCACAAGGTTTTCCGAGATGTCACTGTTTGTACGTATTCAATTCTTTTTTCCAGATTTCTTTTTCAAAAACCTTCACTGGAGTGTGTACAACAGCTCACCAAAGTTTCATCGTAATCGGAATCATTGGTAAAAGAACGCATAAAGAACAAACAAACAAACATTCATTTTCATACACATAGATAACCATCATTACGGATTTTACGAAAGTCACTAGTACCATATTTATATTAAAGGCGCATAATGAAATATTTCACTAATTGATTCATGAATAGAAAAAAAACGGATATTTTAAATCCGACCTTTGAGTAAACGATCATTCTTTTCCGTCAATTAAATTCAGAAAATCTCTTCGTTTGGTGCGTACACAAATAAATCAGAAGGTTTTCCGAGATGTCGCTGTTAGTACGTATTCGATTCTTTTTTTTAGATTTTAGATTTTTTTTTAGTGTGCGGACAATAACCCAATAACAATAATAGCAATAACAAAGGTTCATCGATACTGGATAAACGGTATAGGAATGCATATGGAACAAACAAACATTTATATATATTGATACAACAAAATACAATGTCATTGATGGTTGAAAACTAATTTCCAACTAACCGTTACAGAATTAATTGATCTGGACTAAAACGTGATAGCATCAAAAGTAGTGCAAATTTAAATCATATCCAAAAAAACTTATATGATAAATAACTCTTCAGAGAAGAAAAAGTAAACTTAATCCA
Organism: Himalopsyche phryganea; assembly: GCA_022494535.1. Lineage (NCBI taxonomy): Eukaryota > Metazoa > Arthropoda > Insecta > Trichoptera > Rhyacophilidae > Himalopsyche > Himalopsyche phryganea. The sequence goes on along the minus strand of JAGVSL010000134.1, from coordinate 759,397 downwards.
TCAAATTTCAACAAAAGGAGAAGTTTAAATTAGTTACATTACTAGTGAAATCGTCATCTTGGGTAAACAAGGTTCTATCTGCAAAAACTAACACTGTTCAGGAAAAGCAATTTAAGATTTCAGAAAATGTAACTTTCTGAATGAAATATACTTATACAACCACATACGTGAATGAAAGAGACAACCGATTTAGACACTGTGAATTCCTTCAGGCGGTATATCTAATTATGTATCCAGATGAAACCTTGATGCACTGTAAAATTTGTATGTTTTTTAGATAGAACATTTTTCTTATTTGAATTTTGGTGGATTTACGGAAAATTTTTTAAATGCAGATAGAAGCGTATTTTAAATGCGAATAAAACTGGATTAAAAAGTGATTTTGTGAAAAAACAGCAGATGGAACCATGTTTACCCAAGGCGATGATATGACTAAGTTATCAATTTAAATTTTATATTAAAAGAAATAGCTTTAACTAGCATTGATGATGTACGTAATGAAAATTTCAAATCAGTTTAATATATCGATAGAATTTTGTATAGACAATCTCAAAATATTTATCAAACCAATACCCTCTAGTTATATTAAATGTTGGTTTCTGCAAAAACCTGAAACGATTTTCACCTTGTATCGAGAACCAAGGCTTCTTTTTGTACAAATTGTGGCTTTTTTATATTTCAATCCAAGCTTCAATATTTTACAACAATGTCCGCTGCCGATGTGGAGATATAGACGCCTAAGGGAGCATCTCATCATTTTTGTACGTTAATATTGAGAACGTGCCGCCCAAAACCTCTTTACATCTTTTTATCAAGTTATTCTTTGTGCATTTTTACACAAACATCAATACCTTTTCAAATAAATATGGCGAGAATTGAATAGGTATTATGCTGTAGAAAAACACTACCATATTGATGCTGATAATAAGATAGTAATTTAATAAAAAAAAAACTTATTCTTCCCTTCAGTACTCAAGCAAAAGATTGCAAAGGGGTTTTTCAGACTCTATCGATATTCACCCTCAAATCAGTTATCCAAAAGTGATGTTCGGTGATGCGAAATTTCAACAAATCCGACATTTTCATTGTTACAGATGCCCAAGGAGGAATAAATCAAGCCTTTGTTGCCTATGCTGAGCTTCAAGAAACATATTGATCTGAAAATATTCCAGTTTTTTCTCTATTGTATTTGAAGTGCGATTGTTTTTCTTCTGAGTATATTTTCGTGGAGTAAAAAACAAACTTATACTCAACAAGCTTCTAGATGTTTCGCGAAGTGAATGAAAAAATGAATCGATATTACGAAATAGGGATCAAAGAAACTCTTGCACCTTGTATTTATTTGCATGATTCTCTTCCATATATTTTGATCGAATATATTACATGTGATTTACGCACCAAAAACGTAGTAAATAAAAGAACACGTTTTAAATTTCTTAAAGCTCTTTCTTTATACTTTTTTCCGACGGGCCAGTAATTGAGTAGTTAAAGTTGTACCTTACGGTTACGGTATAAAAAAAATATTTTTTCAATCTATTTATGGACCTGTGTTCTGTCTGTTGTGATAATTGTCTAAAAAACCCTCCCACCATCCCATTATAAAACGTGACATAGTAAAAGCGATTAGTCAACTACTAGCTATGTCCTAGCCTCAATTCATGATGCGCTTTATAATCGGTGGCATCTTAAAATCGTCGTCAAAAATGCAGCAATCATAAAAATACTGAGAATTAGTCAGTATCAAAAATTCCAGAATGAATTTGAACTGCTTGCTAGTAAATCCTGGACGCAGTAATAACTATTAAGACATGCAAAACCACTTAAATATAACTCTTTCTGTTCGTAAAGGTGATATTTTATGGGAACTCACAGACAATAACGGTGAAGGGTCGAAATTTAATCCTAATTCAACAGATTAAAGTGCTTAATATTAAATAGTTTTTATTATCGTTTTATGACTTTGTTGTTCCGCAGAAGAATCTTTCACACAAGAAAATTCCGCATACAGAATATTTCGCAAACAGAAATCTGAGCACATTGAAAACTTCGAACACAGAACATTAGGTACGCACAATAAAATATTTTTAACGTATCTTAACAGATTTTTTGTATGAGAACTACTTGTTACTCAATTGCTCAACCTCTCTTTTTTCGAAGAGAGTAGGGACAGGACTAGTGGTTAGCTAATCGCTTTCGCTACGCTCCGTGGCGATCAGATTGGTGGGAGGGGCATTTTTAGACGTCACAAACACTCAGACTACGAACAGAAATCCATAAATCGATTGAAAGATCAATTTATGAAAACCGTCCGCACCGGGAATCGAACCCGAGACATCCGTAACCGTAGCCAATGACGCTTCCAAAAGCGCCACGGACGCCGACAGTTATTATTATTTCATTTTAATTCTTAAATTTAGATCCAAGAATCTTTAATGGCCAAAGACTGAAACTAAAGAAAGTATTTGTGTGCTGAAGAATCACCGATCCTTATACTCTTTTACTTTTGTTATTTAGAAAAAGTAACGCGTATGGTAATCGATATAAACGAACAAATATGGCTTTTTAATTTCGAAATCAAATTATAGTGAGCTAGATTTTATCAGGAAGGAATTTATTTTGATGTGTTTTGACTTGAAAATAAAAAAGCCACGAAAGTAGATAAATTTTGCTAAGAAAATAAAGCTTTCGACGATAGATAATATGAGTATATAATATTCTTTCCAAAAAGAATATTTCTATTAAGGACCTGACTATTATGTTTCTGTAAAAAAATACATCAATATAGAATGCCTTCACAGTACATTTCTCATTTGTTTCGCTAAAATGCAGTAAATAGCTGTCAACACATTGAGTCCTGGAACCGTGTTTTCACGTGATAGACCAGCCTATCAAAAACAGTCATATTTGAGTCATCAAGCGATACGTATTATAACGGAATCCTGGTTTTGATTATAGTCAAGACTCAAAACTTTCCAAAACAGACATTTAATTTGTGTTATCGCCAAAATAGGTTTTGATTTTATCAACTTAAAATCTCAATCGACTTAAAATTTTAGTTCTTTAATATTCCCCCTTCTGGAGACGATATTACGGAGGCACCAAGTCCACTCCGAGCCAGAGTTTTGTAAGATCTACAAGACAGGTTGTCGGGGGATATGTGTATGCACATATTTATACCGATACCGTCAACAAAAAATAAAATAAGCCCTGTAGAACATGCAAGGTGTGTGCAAAGGACAAGAAAAGGAGCGAGACTCGGTACATGTGTAAATATTGTCGTGTGGCTCTTCACAAAGAGAAATGTTGGCAATTTTACTATACAAAAATTTAATATTAAAATATTTTAAAAAGTTTCATTTGATTTCATCCACTATTTCCAGCGTTATAACACTTTTAGTAAACGCTTAAGAAAAATGATATTTCTTCAAAAATGGGCCGGGCACAGGGGTTGTTTTACCTGATTTTGGCCGGAGCTGATAGTGTTTAAAACGTTGAAATTGTATACAGTTCCAAGAACGTCTTATGATTTCTACGGAATTAGAAAATTACAACAGCTGCGCTTCATCTTGTTTACATTTTGTCAATGAATGTAGATATAATATTCAAGATAAAAATCAATAGTTCTCTTTCTCTATCAATGCGATAAAATATAAAGGCAACTAATTATTTGGCCAGTAACTAATTCGATAGATGATCAGTTAATAATTATATGAAATTAAAATTAGTAACTTAGCTATACCACTGTTATTGTTACTAACGTAACGCGTTTTGCTTCTCTAAGAAGTATCTTCAGACTATATAGATATTCTAATATCCGAATAGTGTCTGAAGTATGAAAATAATATTAAAAATTCAGTTAGAATAATTAATATCATTACATTAAATATACTAACATAATAATTTAATAGTACATTCAAATTTGTAAGAAAACGAGCTCATCATATGTATAAAAATCAATGTGGATTTGTTCGTATCTTATGCACTGAAATACCGTTCATCCGATTCCGATAAAACTTTGCCAAGTTATTGTTTGCACTGACGCAAAGAATTTAGGCATAGTACAATCAGGCCCAGCCCGGCCCGAGCCCGACTCTCACTTTAATTTTTAACTTACAGTAAGTCTTATTATATTTATAAAATTTGACATCACCCATTACGATGCATTGTGAATCGTGCGCAGAACTTTCATCGGGTCATCTCTCCAACGCAAAGTCATAGAAAGAAATACGTTGTAAGTGCATCAGTTTTTGACAACGTCCCATGAGTTTTTAGAAAGCTGCGAGGACTTATGTCGCATTTCCGGACCCTTACCAGAGACGCGAGATAGTAATAGTTTTTTTTTTGTCAGTGAACTGCCGACAGCGAAGGGGCAAGGACGTACGCGCGCCTTGCGCATATGGTAACCTATAGAAGCCGTCGCTACGTGGCAACTAGAAATATTAACCCATAGCACTAATTATTTTTTTTAATTCTACTTGTATTGTGTTTTTTTGTATTTGTTTGTATTTTAAATTGTAAACTACTAACTGAAATAAAGTGAAATCGATTAAGAAACCCCAGCTTGTTTGCGTGTACCTGAGAGACATCGTCATCATCATCAGCTTTGGAATCAAAGTCAATCTCACAATCCAGATATATCTAAAATAAAGAATCAAATTCGTACAAATAGCGATATCTCGGAAAACCTTTTGATTTGTTCGTTTACGCACCAGAGAGAAAAACAAAAAATATTGTTCGTCCAAAAGCACATCAATAAACTGAATTAAAACACAAACTCTTTGTGGCATTGCAATGCATGCCGGGTACTCACTAGTTTATAATAAAAATTACATTTATTCAATCTTAAAATATTTACCTATTTCTGTCAAATCCCAGATAGAGACAATATAGATACATATTCCAATGCCGTTTTATCGTATTACAGTATTTAAAATTTCCAAATGCGTCGGATTACTCTTACGGTGTTTTTTCAATTACTGAAAATACGGCATGCTTAAAGAGCTTTTTACCCACGAGTCATTCGTCAAACTCAAGTATTATGATTTATGATAAAATACTAAAAGATATTGAACATTCGAATACTCGAGTTGGAGTTCCTAATCCATACCATGCTTAAATTACTATCTATTATGAACAATCTTCTTCTTAGAAAATGTATTATTTTGATAATTACACCATATGTTGAAAACATTACATATAAATGATAATTATATTATATTAAAATAGCTCTTTCTTTAGTATTAAATTTTCTATGAAATGAAACGTTTAATAATCCTTGTAACTTGTACTGACGATTTTGTAATGATCATTTAATTTTCATTTTAGAGACAAATAACAGTCTGCTATTTATAGATATACACCAAATTCTCTTTTTGCACGGGGGATACGTAAAAAAAAGATATGGTGATCATAGAAAAACGGTAGATATATTCCAACTAATAATACATAATAATAAAAAACGTTCACTTTTATATTATGTATTATTTCAAAATATATTTAGAGTGGAAAAGGTTAACATTATACATTATATTACAGCAAAATTATTTCGTCATTCAGTATCACTACTAGATAATAAACGTATCGGTTTTCTGATGTTTTTTGTGACGAAAAATTACTCTCGTCATTGAAAATTTTTATTAGCGATTTATCCACAAGTGTATCTTGAATAAAATTTTCATCTTCTGTTTCATTGATTTTAAATAAACATTTGGCTATCAGGTGTTGTGATTTCGTTTTTTTAAGTTCTTTATATATTTCTTCATAGAGAGTCATAATACTTTTTAAATCACGCTGGAATCGCACAGCTCGTTCATGGCACTGTAGGTCTCCTTATTGCAGTGCAATGTATGATTTTATCTTTGGTTTAAAACCGTTTTAAAGTGAAAAAAACAATGTAAAAAAATATCTGTTCTTTTTCTTGGACCGTGTTATTTTTAATCCGTGCAAAAAGAGAATTTAGTGTACAAGTGAAAAGATTATTAAATATAGATCATTTATTTCGCGTTCACCTCACGAGTACACAAAGACCTCCTGTTACCTTTGGTTTTCCTGAAAAGAAACTACGACCATCTCTTCCGCTAATACATGCATACTCAGTGTTAGTAGTGTGCTATGGGGGTTGTAGTTATAATAATGATTTCTTAACAGATGCAATTTGCATATAGAATATATAAAATATCATCTACGTACATATTAGTACTTGACTATGGTTTTCAAATATACAGAATTTTTTATTACTCAATGTAATTGCTCTGCAATTAAAACTTGCTTGATTATCAAAAGACAAAATTAATATCGGTTGAAAATTACTGATTATACATTGATAATAACATTTCGCTAAAGAGGGTAGGTAATTTGAAATGCCTCGGTTGTTATCGTCAAGAAAACTAGATCAAGATTATGAAATCAAGATCAGAATTAAGATGTAAAGAAATTTTGAAAAATAAAATCTTCTGATATCGGGACATAGCCAAGGCAATCTGTGAAAAATCGTTCACTATTCACCATTTCTACGCCTCGTTTTAAGAATTAGATATAAGATTTGTTAACTACTCCGTAAATTGAATAAAAAATAATAAAAATGTTTTTTTAGCGACTCAAACACACAACCCCGGTCACAACCGAGTAAGAGGAACGCCCATCTGGTGATCATTAAAATTTAAGTTATTTTTTTTAATAATTGGTTAATAATAATCTTTTTGTATACAAGCAATATTTCATAGAATAAGCATACATCAAAATACCAGCCAAAAATCGTAAGTATAATGTAATACAACGGTTAAATTAATAAAAAGTCTTTATAAATTTAACATATAAATATCACAGATGGTTAATGCATCTATAAATATTCGTTTTCGCGAGAGATAACTAATAATTTTTCGTTTTTTTCTCAAATTAAATCAGCAATTGTTTCAATATTCAATACGATGTTACAAAATTAATCGCGGTCCTGTTTGAATGGGATTCGACAAAAAAATGTTCTTTGGCATTCTATTGTGTCATCTCTCGGTTTATAGTGATCCCAAAGCCAAGACTGGTTACTAAATCATTACAATTGTTGTCAAATTCGACGGGCATAAATCAATATCTGCCATTATAACGAATCGACATTAAAATATCGCTCTGCGTTCACTGATATTTCCGGTATATCACAGAATCAAGCATTATATCTCACCACCCCTTCGTCCGCCATCAATCACCCCCATATTCAATTACGTACGCATCTATCGTTCATCCTAAGTGGTGTGGATTGCATTTCGCTGCCAATACTAATGGACACAATTAGCTCTATCGAATTATCAGTGGTGAGTGAATATAAAGACAAAAATATCTATTTTGACGAAATATTGATTTGGGATGACAGTGTATTGATTGATGGTAATCACCGGAAATTTCAAAAATTTTGCAGATTGCAAATTAAAATTACATTCATTTACGAGCTATGAGCACATACCAGTGACATTAACAATTTCAGTGGCTCACAGAAGTAACATAAAAATGTTTTTCTTAATAATTAAAAGTACTCGTTTAACCCGATGAACGCGCTGGACATGTTTACATATCCAAGGTTTTATCTCATATTTCCGACCAAAATAGAAGGAAAACACTCGATATATGCTTTAAAAAATAGGTCGAACCTTTAGGTACAGAAATTAGGCAACAGATCATGAAAATGTCAAGTAGAACACAAGGAAATATATTTTTGAAAAGAGCTGTCATTTAATACTGAATATCGAATATGTATTACACATACGTATGCTTGTGTGCGTGTTGCCGTTGTATATGAAGACCGGTCGCAACCATTTTGTTTGCAAAGTCGTAGATTAAATATTTTTCAGCTTCTTTATTTTCCTCTATTTACTTTAGCAAGAACGCGATGAGTTTTGTTTACTTCTTGATGTATTTGGGATAACTAATATATATTTCGAATAATTCTCAATTTTTTACCGTTGAAATTGATCTATTTCCATAGTGAGCTTGTTAACTGATCAATTGACTGAAAATAAATTCGTGCGATCACTTTTAAAAGATAGTAAGAATAAATGAATGGTGTCATGAAAATACTACTCAGTTTTAAGTTTTAGGATGAGATGGGAGATGAGTGGGGATGAACAAAGCGTTGCAGAAATCCATTTATTTGAATTCAAATCCATAAATTGATTATTTGAAATTTCCAACCCGGTATTTGAACCCGTGACCACGCAACCGAGTAGATTAAATACCCACAAGAGTCGACCATTTCTCTACTACTTACATTGACAATATTTCAATGGTGGCTTTTTCCTATAAGTTTTGTTCTGGTTTAACCTAAAAAAATATTTTTAAGTATCTCTAAAATGTCTTATTAACGATTGCAATACCGGTATTTATTACTAAAACCAGGATCCCGGTATTTCAGCTGTTTTTTCAATACCGAAATACCGGTTTCGAAAATACCTAATACCGATATTACAATATAATACAGTACAATTATTTAATGACTCTTTGTCCAACAAGTGTTGAGACTGAAAGTTCTTTTACTTGAACGAAAATACGATCTGGATTGACAGATTCCAGCATTGATAAACAAGTCGCTTGAGGTCCTATTTTAATTCAAAGACACATTAAACGTTATGTATTTATAAAAATCAGCTATACACGTCATTAATTTAGACATTTTTTAGTTAGTATTTAATATCGACGGTGTTTTGGCCAATTGATGTCACCCTCAAAATTGAAAGTGTTCAAGAGTGAGTAAAAACGGTTTTTATGGAAAAAATTATATGGTGAGTTACTTTATGAATTTTTTAAATACACGCCTGTAAATTCTCATGTTTGCAGATACGGGATTATACGTAGGGAGTGTCGATATAATAGTGGCTTACATCAAGTAACCTAGTCAGATAAATTTAAGACATCGACTGAGGATGCTTGATGGAATTTCAATATCAAATTTGGATTAATGAGATTTTGTACACTTCCATGTACTTTGTCACTAACGACCAATTAATGACAATTAATGGCAATTTGTTTAATAATGTTTATTTGGTTTTCAAAATTAAATTTACTAAGAGGTATAGTGACTAATCTGTGGAGTCCATTCGTGAGCTCGAATGCCTGAAGATGCCGAAAGACGAAACCCGGGTCGTTAATGACAAAATACATGGAAGTGTACAAAATCTCAATAATCCAAATTTAACCTAGTTAGAATTTTTAAATCTAAAGCAATGTAAAATTATGTTTACCTTCCAAAAAGCGGTCAATTTATTTTTCTGCTGAGACCTGCTGTCGTCTTTAAAATGAGATACAATCATTAACTCATTTTCGTATTTTTGGAGGGCTACATCAATTTAACCAAAAACACCATCGATATGAAATACCGAAATACCGTTCTACCGTTGTAGATTTATTCAGCTTCCAATGTATTGGCTATTTTTTTGTTTTGCTGATTTTTATTTATTTTTGTAATACCGGTATTCAATACTTAATTCTGAAATACCGGTACTGGTAAAATCCCTGTGCCTTATCGTTACTTTAGAGGTGTTAATTTATTTTATATAGACCTTAATACCAATTTAATATTCTCCTTTATAATAATTTTAATTTCAAATTTATTTTTAGTTGAATTGTTTCAATTTTCTTCAGAGGTTTTGTACTGAATGATTAATGATACAGGTGTCAATAAGGAGAAAAGTTTCTTAAATATTTTGAGAGCGAAAATTGAAAAGCTCAATTTCTTTTTTTCTTTTGTTTTTTAAGAAGGTAAATATTTAAACACGGTGAAATTTCTAAATCTGCCTGTCATGAGCGTAAGCTGCAAAGCAAGTCCTTCAAATAAAAATATTCACAATACATCATGATCAGATAAATTAATTCTAATATTTACAATGCTATTATGTATTTATATATTTATATAAAAAATAAAATACAACTTGTAGAAATAATAAAATTATTGAATATCGTTTATTACAAATCCGGGTGTTTTGTACATATGTAAAATTGTACGTCACTACCGTTTATTTAAATTTTCTCAGTGAGTTTTTAGCTCTATTTTTAACTAATTATAATATATAGTTGTCATTATCTTTTGATGACGTAGAACCGCAGGGACATAGTAACACGATGTGTATATTATGTTAAACATTATGTACTATTCGATCGCCGTCGACGAGAATTCATTTCGTATATTTGAGATTAACAAAAAAGTAGCAGCTAAGCTAGATTTAATGTTAGTTAATTTATCTTGTATTACCAAATAGTGCCCATTCAAAGTTATATCTGGTTAAATAGTAAGCAATACCGAGTAGCTAGTCATACAATCGTCGGCCTCTGTGGTCTAGTAATAAGAGTTTTATCCTGATGGGCCCCGGCTCAGGATTTCAGGATTTGTTTATAGAAAATCATCCTACAATGAAAAGAAGTTTTAAGTTCAACAGGGAATGAAATCTTGGCCCGTTATCACAAAATACGTAATGATTTATACGACAAAAGTAAAGAATCGCTTATTACATCATTTTTAAAGCTTAAATCTAAAAATACTACAGACTTCTCCCATAATGAAAACTCACAACCGATCTCAAAAAAGAGTCGAACATATAGAAGAATAAGTGATAGCGATGATGAATGAATTATCTATTATCTGTTATCAAAGTTTTTTTCAATAAATACGTAAATGTATATTGTTTCGATTATTTATTTAAAAAACTGAAGGATATGAACAAATTTCGATAATTTTTGGGAACGCATACCCTAATTTTGTATGAAATTCAAATCTCGTACAACACGACGTTTTTGTGGAACCGTATGACCGTGTAGTCCGAGGCCCAAGTGTATATATAACACGTGACGTAAAATTTAAAAAAAATATTATGTAGTGTTGTTTTCACGAGATTTTTCTTCAAGATTTTGTAATTACAAGTGCATTATGCATAATAACTGCATGCTTTATCACGATTCGTATGAATGACCGCTTTAAGATTAATGTTCTTTAATGCAATTTTAATTATTTTTTAAATAACACATTTTTACTGACCTATTCTGAATGCCTTACTCCATACTTATAACTGGCTTCAACAAAAGTTCTGATAGTATTTTTATAGTTAGGCATTACTTTATTATGATAATTTTGCTATCAATGAGAGAAACCACGTCTATCGGCACAGACATAAATACATAGTCAAATATCACATTAATTTTGTGTTGCCCGCCTTTAAATTCATAATAAAAAATGTATGCAAATATACAAAGCTTTAATACATATCGACCGTGTTTTGGCCAATTAAGTTAATATTTGGTCTCATTTTAAAGACATTATAATTAGAAAATTAAATTGCCCACTTTTTGGAAGGTTCCATCATTTTACATTGGTTTTAGGTTTAAAAAAGTCTGACTAGATGTAAGCCACTATCATAACAACCCTACTTATAACAAGTTATCTACAAAACGTGAGAATTTACACGAGTGCATTTCAAAGACTCATAACGCAACTCATCATAATATATGTTTTCGATAAAAACTGTTTTTAATCTCTCCTGAACAATTTCAATTTTGAGGGATACATCAATTGGCCAAAACAGCGTCGATATGACGCTTATTTTATTATAAGAAATAGCTCAATGGGAGCATTGTCATATGTGCATTATTGTGTGTTCATGAAAAATATTCCATTATAATGGAAAACCAGCGCATCTCAAAAATTTTTAAATAATTTCGACGGCTAAATAAATATTTCAAATCTCATCAATTGTATAACCATACATCATCATTAATAATTAAAAATTAAGACTACAATATAATGCTTTTAAGCAGAATTGTTTGTTTACCTAAATATGGTACATTATTTAAAAACTCGTAAACCCAACTACCTGGAATATTCATGACGCTTAACTTTGTACGAAAACAAACACTTGTTTACATGCTTTGGGCATTAGGGCTTCCAATACCGTGATTCCGTTCAATTACTCAATCCCGTTATTCTGAAATTTTCTAAAAATCAATCCCGCAATTTCGGGATTCACTTTAAATGCAAAAATATAATTCATATATCAAAATAAAACTCCCTGATTAACTACAACTTGTACCTCAGTATTTATATGATTAATATAAATGTATTTTGATTTTTCTCCTTCTAATATTTCGCAACAGCCATTCATAACCAATTTGAAATAGAGAACAAATTAGAACGCTTCTTGTATGAATGAAGGACAATATTTTTAAAGTCAAATTGAAGGATATATCCTCTTTTTGAATGTCATCGAGTAAAACCTACTTTAATAATGCAATAAAATATAAAACAATTTTGATCCATATATGTTTTTTTTGTTTGTAAATGACTGTTTGATTCTAAATCAATACAAAGAACCATTCCAATGCTTAAAAAACATTAAATCATATATACATTCCAATTGCAGCAATAATGGACACAAATTATTTTTTAAATATACAATTTAACACATGAAATTACACCTAATAACCAATTCTATAATTGAGAAATTCTAAATCCCGGGATCATGAAAACGGTCCGGGATTGGACGCCTTAATGAGCATCTCTCAATACAAGTACAGTAACTACCGTTTTTCCGTGTTTGCCCTCCCTTTTATGGCTTCCCTAATTGACGCTAGGTACTTGATTTATTCAAATGTCTGCTAATGTATCGTTGCTGAATTACTGTTCTTGACTAAGAAATAATTTTATTTGATTGATGTTTTTCTTGGCACGTGCCTGGAATATTCCAATTCCAATATTGCAACGATGCTGTAACTTCGCAGACGTACAAATTTATATTGATTCTTTATTTTTCTGAATTAAATTAGGTCTATTTTATAAAGGAAACTCCGCATAATTCTTATGCCATAGTAGTATTCGATACACTAGAGCAATGTCTCCCAAACTGTTTTACCTCACGGCATACTGGCGAAGGGGGACTTTTTCTGCGACACACCAAACAAAAATACCTTAAAACAATTGAACATCATTAAAAATAATAATAAATTTTAGCATAGGTCAGTTTTCAACAACATTTTCTCATCCGTGGCACACCTAAGCACTCCTTAGATTTTTACGGCACACCTTATGCAAAAAAAAAGTAAATTTCAAAAAAAATTACATTTTTATCTGATGAATTAAAAATAGGAACACACATTTTTTTATATAATTTAAGACATCGACTGAGGGTGCTTGATGGAATTTCAATATCAAATTTGGATTATTGTATAATATATAATATAATATATAATATATATATAATATAATATATATAATATATATAATACATATAATATATATAATATATAACCTATACGTTGAAACACCTAACAGATGTCACTAAACGTGGAATGATTGTATATATTTACCCTTTCGTCGAATTGCATCCCGTCGAAACCCACAATGCTATTATAATTGTAAAATCACTGGTATTTCTAAAAGAAGTTGGAAAGCGGCAATTTGCCACTCTGCTAATGGGTTGTTTACAAAATAAAGATTAAAGCAATTCTCGAAATGTTAACTCAGGTATCAGTGTGGCACTCAGACGTATAATATCTTACCTCGTAAATAATATTTGTCGTATTTGTATCTTCTATATAAACGTTAGACACTGTTTACTGTCTGTTAGTTCGAGTCCATTCGTGTGCTCGAATGCCTGAAGATGCCGAAAGGCGAAACCCGGGTCGTTAGTGACAAAATACATGGAAGTGTACAAAATCTCAATAATTCAAATTTTACACATTTTTTTTACAAATATTAACCATTTACTTCTGGCTAAGTGCTTCTTAACCATTTCGAAGTGACGGATGATAATTTTCGAAATAGATAATAAAAATATATATTATATTATGAAACTTACAGATTATGAAAGAATACTTTAAATAAGATTAACTAAGCCAAGCTATACATAAAGAAAAAAATTCTATATGTCACTAGAGCTTTTGCCGATTTCAGTTATCTCAGTTCTAATATGTAACATGCCTTATTTTCCGTTCGCAATTTGTAAATTGTATGTGTTGGAACCCGGATGACGTTCGATCAATTTAAATTTCTTTGCTTTATTCATTCAGATGATCAAAGATTTCAGCAATATACCCATTAAATTAATATTTTGAAAGAGTTAATGGAGTTATAGCATGTTTTGAATACCACTTAGCCACCAAATGGCTTCATTTTTTCTTAAGATAAAAATTTTCTACACTTCTACATTTTCGGCACATTTCGCCGCGGCACACTTCGTATCGTGGCACTGGTATAAATAGGTAACGATAACAAATATTTTGAAATTGTTTTGTACTGCTTCCACATTTTATATAATGATCACGATCTAAGAAAACGTAAGAAGTACAAAAAAAATGTGTTTTATTCTTTAAATGTAATGCTTTCCACCAAGAATTAATACCTACTTAACACAGTAAATATTGTTTTATAAACAAATAAAATATACGTAGATGGTAATATTTTTATTAGTAAGGAGGACGCCAATGATCAGTTCTAATTCTTATAAACAAACACACATCTATTCAACTACCTACCATCTGTAACCATTCTCGTTTGCGTAATTTAATTTTTACGAGCACTGAAAACGATGTTTGCAAAGATACACGGCAACAGATATTGACTTCAAGACGAAATCCACAATGTTGACAACTACAGCTAATACTTAGCATGGTGCACAAGATCATTTTAAAGATTTATAAAAATGTCCTCCTCTGTTAACGTCAGGTGTACATAGTATAATCTTGCAAAAGAATTGATAACCCACTAGTACATTTAATGATCAAGTGATGGAAAATACGTATATACTTTGAATGGAAATAATGCAGAAAGTATAGTACTGTAGAGAAAATAATTCTTCTGTACTTATGGCAAAATTTAAAATTCGTTTGATGAACTGTTTACGCCTGGGAAGCAATCAAATGTGAGTTTTTAATTTCTCTCGTCAACAGTTCCAGTTGTCGGTGAAAGATTTCAATTTTGCTGTCAGTTTTGAAACTTCTTTTGCGGCACACCTGAGACTTCCTGCGGAACACAGTTTGGCAGACTCTGAAATGGAGCTCCGCGTTCACACAGGTAAACGTAAACATATTGGATTGAAGAAGATTCGACTCTCTGCAAAAGTTTATGGGATAAGTAAAAGAACAAGACATGCAGATTTCATCGCTTGGAAAAATGTAACATTGAATATAACGTAATTCGACTTTTTTGAATTTGAATTTTCGCTGGTTGTACGATTATAAAATGATTAATTTTAAATATTTCCAGGGTGTCGTTTTGTTGTTCACCAAACAAAGAGGTTGAGTGACGAATTATAATAATTATGAAACGTTGAACTTGGTTGGCTTAACACGTTGAGTCCTGAAGACGTGTTTTCACGTGACAAGCTAACCGTGCGTTGAATCACTGAAACGTGTTTTCACGTAATATTCTTTCCTTTCAAATACACCCATAGTTGTGGTATTTAGCAGCATTTATTAGAAACAAATGAGTATCCAAGGTATTATGGCCAATTGATGTAACCCTCAAAATTTAAATTTTTCAGGAGAGAGTAAAAACTGTTTTTATCGAATAGATTATATGGTGAGTTACGTTATGAATCTTAGAAATACACTCCTGTAAATTCTCTTTTTTGCAGCTACATGATTATACGTAAGAGAGTCAATATTATATTGGCTAAAATCAATTGGGGGGTCAGAATTTTGAAACCTAAAACCAATGTAAAATGATGTTTCCATTCCAAAAAGTGGTAAACTTGTTTTTCTAATTTAATCATTTGGCCGAGACCTGTTATGCCGTCTTTAAAATGAAATATAATTTTCGTATTTTTTGAGGGTTACATCAATTGGCCAGAACACAGGCGATATTAATCATAATAGCACATACTCAAATCATTATAAAACAGTAACTCAATTCATATCTTAGTCAAAAATAGTTACTGATTTTATTCACCGAAAATCGATAAAACATTTGATGTGTCTATTTCCACTTTATTTTCCTATTTCCTATTTCCACATGATGATGCAGTCACCAAGTCCAATTTTTAATTGTGACTTTACATAATTCACTATACAGGTGTCAAGGAACATAACTAATTTCGATACCAATAGCAGCAACAAAAAATAAATGAGACGTGTAGAAACAAGGTGCCCACCTTATAAAAGTCAATCAAGTACAGGTGTAAGACTCGCTACTAAATACTAATAAATACTAAAAATAAATAAAATTATAATTGATAACTTAGTTATGCCACTTAGTTTATCACTAATGTGACGCGTTTTGCCTCTTTAAGAAGCATCGTCAGACTAACCTTTTCGCAAGGTTATTCATCTCTAAGGTAAGCAATGATTCTAATTCTTACATTAAAAATAAAAAGTGGGGTGGGTTTTATTCCATTCAACTGGTCGTAGAGAAGGAGTAAGACATAAACACTGATAGACTATTTACAAATCAATTATTGGTACTTGAAGGTGAAGAACCCAAGAGAAATAAGTTTAATAATGGTGAGCCGCCTGTTCTATCTAATACCTTTCATTCATTTTAATACCTTTTTTATTTACTCGATGGAGTACTTCTAAGTTATGATTTTTATTAAAATTATGATTATTTTCAATAAAATGATTCGTAAACTCTGAAATATTATTACTTTTGAGATATCTTATATGTTCTTTAACTCTAATATTAAAGCTTCTACCTGTCTGTCTTACATAGGAAGCTTGACAGTGTTCACAAGAGAGGCGGCTTGTTACTCAGTTGCTCAACCTCTATTTTTCGAATAAAGTAGGGATAGAAGGACAGGGCTAAGACAGGTATAGTGGTTAGCTAATTGCTCTATCTACGACCCGTTTTTAGACATCACAAACATTTATGTCTACGAACAGAGTTTCACAAAATCAATTGAAAAATCAATTTATGAAACTGTCCGTACCGGAACTTGAACTCGAGTCATCCATAACCGCAGCCAACGACGTTAACCACTACACCAAGAAACCGACGTTACTTACGTAATCTTTTTCATGATTCTTGAAGCCATCAACAACTGGTGTAATTGTCACCGCCCCGTTTTTCATGCATAAATAGGCTATACATAAACAATGTTACATAGGCTATATTGTATTCACTAATTGCCTCTTTGTCTTGATATTCACGAAACCAAACAAAAAAACGTTTAAACGTCTTAAATTGTAACCAAGATACTTAAATTCCACCAATCGAAAGAAGAGCCAAGCATGGTTGAGACTTCTCGGAGACACGGAGCTATCTCTCGCAAAGAAAGACTTATGGCTGATTCAAAAACTATCACATCTTGAAATGTAAGATAGATTCGGTATCCATGTGAATTTTACACCCACCACGCAAGCCTTTACAAAACATATCTTCTTTGTCTACGAGCCCACTCTTTTTCTTAAAATAAACTTTAACCTAAGCAATTTTCAAATTATACTTGAAGAGAAACCTTTCTTTTATAATGAATACGTAATAACGTAATATGGCCTCTACTAGAGATTTTAATCGACCCTAACATTTCCTTAAAAGTGATAATGTACAAAATGAAAGAAGGATATAATTAAATTTAAAGCTTTTTCACGTGTATTTAAAATTATTGGAAAAAAATTCACGTATCTAGGATAATAAATAATATTGCTTTGTAATTGAATTGTACTTTTTTTCCAGTGTGAATATGGTGCAGATTTGCCATGGAGGCGAAAAGGCTCGTCGTGATGCGGCATTCATTGGTTAGTAAGTCACTAAATGTTTAAAATCAAAATTCAAATATACATATTTAAAAATAAATGTATGTTTGTTCGTTTGTATGTTGGTTTGTCTCTATGCGTTCTTTTACCATTCATCTGATTTCGATAAAACTTTGGTGAAATGTTGTGTGTACACTCGTGAAGGTTTCTGAAGAAAAAAAATTTAAATCTAAAATCTAAAAAATTAATCAAATACGTACGAACAGCGACATCTCTGAAAAACTTTCCGATTTATTCTATTACTATGTTTGGGTCACGAGTCAGCCATAAGGCAATACTATTGATAACTGAAATAATTTATTTCACATGTGCTATGGAGTATCGTTGGAAATATGGAAACAATTACATAATTATGTTGTTTGAAAAGTTTAAATGAATTTTTTTTCCATGTCCGCTCGCAATGTTTAGCATATGGTTTCCTAATGGAGGTGTCTTAAAAGAATTTTTCTACGAGAACTCAGTTGCTCAGCCTCTCTTTTTTTTTTGAAGAGAGTAGGGATAGAAGGATAGGGCTAGGACAGGACCAGTGGTTAGCTAATCGCTCTCGCTACTCCCCGTGACGATGGGATGGGTGGAAGGGAGGACTCAGACTGCGAACAGAAATCCATAAATCAATTGAAAGGTCAATCTATGAAAACCGTTCGAGTCGGGAATTCAACCCGAGACATCCGTAACCGTAGCCAGCGACGTTACCAACTGCGCCAAGGACGCCAACTAGTGACATACTTACTAGTGATTACCTAAATGAGTGTTATATTGAGACTATAGCCTGGGCTGGGCCGGGCTTGAAGATGACGGGCTTGGACCGGGTAATTTTATGAATTTTCGGCCCATGCAGACTCTAATCTCGAATCCAAAACCAAATTAAAAGTGAACTAAGCACTATAATGAGTTTAAAAATAATTCAAAAATAGAACTAGCAAATGTTTTCTCGATATTTTTCGAAAAGATATTTATATCGAAACATTTAAACGTCTTATAACGAGTTTTACAAGCATTTTGTCGAATAATAAATTTGTTTCCATAGGAAAAGTTTGCGAGCTTCCAGCTCTTAATTCTAAAAGCAAAAGCTCTCTCGAAAGTCAAGGTGATAAGTTTGGAATTATGAATGTTTGATACAAGATAGCAAAAAGGGGTTTGCAAATATTATTAGGGATTTCATTAAACTGCGAAAGCCCTTATTCATTTATACTGGCTTTAATAGATTACATTCAGCTTCTCGGTAATAGCTACTGACGAAAATTCGTTACATCTACAATATAAATACAATATCCAGTAGAAATTATCCGTAAAAAATTTGGATGTGCTAATTCAGTCTTAATCAATATTTAAATTTGATTTGACAATAGACAATATTATATTGCAATATAACGTCCAGATCAGGACCGGTTTCGCTCATCACGATCATTACCAGTTGATAATGCTCATTATAAACATGTGAAAGTAGTACAAAAAAATTGTGTTTGATTCTATAAATAATGTCTACGCTCTCTTCTGAAGACGTTGGTAATTTTCAGAAGGCAGTGTAGTTAAAAGTAACTTAAATAATTTATTTCACAAGCACTCTAATAAACAGAATTAGAACACAAACCCTTTCTTTCTCTGAGTGGCATTGCAATGCATGCCGGGTACTCACTAGTATATATTATATAAAAAAGAATGTATGTTTGTTTGTTTGTCCTCTGTGCGTCTTTTACCATTCATCCGATTTCGATGAAACTTTGGAGAGTGGTTGTAGGCACACCTTTGAAGGTTTCCGAAAAAAAATTAAATCTAAAATTTAAAGTAAAGTTACAAATATGTACATGCAGTGACATCTCGGAAAATCTTTCTGATTTATTCGTGTACGCACACGGAAAATTATTGTGTAGTCTGCACCAGCCTGGGCTTGGTCCGTGCAGAGTTTATACTGCAAGCATTTAATTTTCAGAAAAATATTTCGGACTGTGTTCGGGTCATGAGTCAGCCATAAGGCAATACTATTCATAACTGAAAAAATTCATTTCACATGTGTTAATAATTTCTGTGAAAATATGGTAACAATAAGATATATTGTTTGAAAAGTATAAATGAATTTCTATATAGAAAAAAATTTGGTTTTCGTGTCGAGTTCGGGTAAAAAGTGTGCTATTGAGGCTCGGAATCGGGCCGGGCTGGACCTTAAGATGTCGGGTTCGGACTGGTTAATTTTATAAATTTTCGGCCAGAGCAGACCTCTAATCCAAAAGCATTTCAATAAACGGGATTAAAACACAAACACTTTCTTTCTTTGAGTGACACTGCAACGCATACCGGGTACTCACTAGTATTTAAATAAAAAAGACATTCATATAGAATGTATAGCGTTTGCGCTTCTCTTTTGGCCGAGCTTTTTTGTTCTTGTTTCGACATTCGAATCTTGCAGCGTGCAGTGTGTTGTCAAACTGTCAACCGCTGCTGTCATACTGGCGGAAACATCAAATAATAGGGGAAAATAAAATACATAAATATGTTTCATTCGTTTAACGAAAACATTATTTCCGCTGTAACAGAATATTTAACTTTATTGGAAGAAACGATTGCATATTACTTTCCCTCCTTAAATATAGAAAATAATCACTGGATACGAAATCCATTTGCTACGAGTGATACATCGAGTTGTGGATTTTCGTACCAAGAAGAAGAAGAATTAGTCGCCTTGTCAACGGATCGTACACTAAAAATTAAAGTTTCCGAAATAACTATGGAGGAATTTTGTGTTTCTGTCCAAGTCGAATTATCCAGCTCTCTACATGAGGGCACTAAAAATCTTGTTACAGTTTTCAACATCATATTAATTTGTCTAAGTTCGGTTTATCAACAATACAAAAACTAAAAATACGAAAGACTAACGAATTTAGACGAAGAATTGAAGGTAGCTATATTAAATATTTGACCTAATACTTCAGGTATCATATTAATTGATTTTCCCATCAAATAAATTCTAACATGTTCTATGTATTCGGCGGTAACTTTGTGGAAGTTCATTTTTAATATTAAATTAAATTAAAAATTGATAACCTAGTTAATCCACTTGGTTTATCACTAACGTGACTCGTTTCGCCTCTTTAAGAAGCATGGTCAGAAGGTCAAGACAAGGCCAATGTATACATATATATATATCATCGGCGTGCGGTGGGTTTATATCTATCTCTATCACACAACCTAACTTGTGTATAATAATCAAGTAGGGTACAAGAGCATACGCCCGCATGTTTTTGTATCTCGCTCGCACGCTTCACTTTACATATGACTGAGCAAGAAAGAGAGATATCCACGGCACGCACTAATCTGTTATAGCTCGCATTTGTTTATCCAATTTATTTGAAATAAAGATTCTTTTGGTATAGATGAGGTAAATGAAACTTTTGAATTATTGAAAAGATGTTCAAATACTTTAATTTTTTTTTACGTCAATTTTAAATATTTCCAAATATAAAATTATGATATAATATGAATAAATAAATACATTACCACAAACATACAAACATTTTTTTTTAAACATTTAAACAAACTAGTCGCCGAGAATGAAAAAAATTTCCTCCATCCCCCTGGATACTTCGGGGGTACCCATAAAGGCGACTTCATTCCCTCGTTGGATTTCTATGCTTATTCGCTGTCTAAGGTATTCACTTGAGTGGCACTCACCCGTCCTGTCCGTCATCATTCGACCAATTTCCGCCACCGTCCTCAAAGTAGAGGGTCCCCAGGGACTGAACGTCTCAAAACCCAATGGACAGAAAATGAAATTTGGCAACAGACAGTCGTATTTTCTGCATTTGCTGGTTTCAGCTGTGAGAGCCGCTGAGCCCGACAACTCAGCGGATTTATTCACGTTAGATGCTGCGATTATATCCACCACAGCGGCATCCCAGACCATGCATCGCCCCTCTCTCCAGGGGATCATCGTAATGCTGTTGGGCCTCCTGCCATTCTGGCGGCAAACCCCCAGAGGTTCCAGTTTTGATGGGACCCCCGATGAAACCAGAGAGCGGCAGATCAGGTCGTTAATGACAGAGTGCCGACTGTGTCTTCCGGCACTCTTCTGACAGCTCAATCCGTGCCGCCCCATGCGGTCCACCAACCTCCCACAGGTGCACTTGTGCTCGTGACACAATACTGAACCAAGCCGGAGAGCAACCGAAATTCGCAAGGCATCATCGCTCAGAAGCGTTCCGAGACTGGGCGATGGAAGAGCATTTAGCCACAATCCCGACTCATTCGCGAAGCTACCATGAACCGAGCAGTCTCCGTAGGATCACTGAAAGATAAAAGTATTTATTTTTTCTTAATTTCAATCATCGGGATATCCCACTCTTTTTGGATAGATGGCTTGTCCGATGCAGGCATGCTTATAATTTTGCACCAATTTTGTTTTGCGGCAGTAACTATGTTTTCCCAATCGATATCCGGCAGTATGGCCGTGATCAGACTCTTGACAGAATGAATTGAGGGTAAGAAAGCCGGGAGAGACAATTCTTCTGTCCGCCTAATCCCAAGATCACCGTATCTAACGGGTAATTGTTTAAAATTCATTAGATTAATTAGATTGTTATCTGGTAATGTACCCACTATATTTTTTCCGTCTTTGTGTCTCTGTAGTTGAATAACTATTTTTTTTTTTTTGTTTATGAATAATGTCATTCACGGGATCCAATTCCAGTAAGGACTGTTTCATAAATTGATTAAAAATGTCGTGTTCGAATGCATGGATGTCTGTTATGTCTAAATTCCTCCCAGTCTATGCCTTCCTTAAAACGGACGTAGCGAGTGAGATTAACATTAATAATTACTAATCCTGTCCTAGCCCCATCCTTAAATCCATCTCTCTTTCTGTCCGATAAAGAGAGGTTGAACGTCTGAGTAACAAGCAGTTCTTGGAGTCAACAACTTCTGTATAGGTAATCTCTTTAATGACAAAAAAAAGCGAACATGGTTTACAATAAAAAACCTGGCAAATCATTAACGATGTGCCCGTTATCCGGCCCGTTACAGTTTTTTCACACAGATAAGTAGTGCCGAAAGTAGAAAAAAATCCTTGAACAAAATTATACAACTGATCAACCAAATTTTTTGTTGAAAGGACTATATATGAGTGTATAAATGTCAGAAGCTGGTTTTCTTCGTGTCGGCTATCGGCTATCTCCGCTGAAATTAAATTTCCTTGAGACTTGCCCGTAAGTATCAACCGAAATTTGCGCGTCAAAACTACAGTATGTTGGTACGATGAGCTAACGGTCTTGGCCCTTGGGACTTAGTGGAGGAGTCAGTGTGACCCTTGGACCTCTTCTGTAGACAAAGGCGTTTGTTTTTTTATAAAATCAATTACAAATAAACAAAAAATAAAACTGATAATTCGCTGATATTTCAATTGAATAATTTATATACCAGTCAATCCACATTTCAGATTTTTAATGGCGATTTTTTAACGTAAAAAATAAACTTTGTGAAAGTACGCACCACACCGATCGAAAAGCGAAGAGTATTTCTGCATACTTATCAGCTGCCATTCACAATATGATTTACTTTCATAAGTAAACATTCAACAGGCGACAGCTTCGTGAATAATATAAAATAACTGTCGAGAGCATTGAGGGAGGGGTCTCGAGGTGGCATGATAAATTTACTCAACGATAAAATTATATTTTTAAGCAAAATACCTTTTTTTATTGATTGAATTGGCATTCACAAGGTAAAACTCCATTATAATACGATAGAATATCAAGTTATCTAGGTCTACAACATTTTATTATGTCATCGTCAGAACTATACTTAAACTTATCTTAGCTTAGCATTATATGCTGTTTAAAAAAGATAGACAATACTATGTATTATCTCACGTATTTAAATATACGTTTTTCATTTAGTTTGTTGTTACAAAACAGTTTGTATCAAAAGTATAATTTATAAAAATAAGTGTGCTCTTCCATACGGTAGAGTTTGAAATAAGGAACGTTTTGTTATAACTAACTCAATATGTGTAACTTTTGAAACACTTAATCGAAAAAAATACATATTGAGTTAGTTATACCAAAATGTTTCTTATTTCAAACTCTAGCGCATAAATCAACGCACTTATTTTTAATAAAATAAAATGTCACTTAAAAACAGTTTTACATAAACAAACTAAATGAAAAAGGTAAAGGATTTCAAACATATGACAAAATTCAAAGTCCAATTACTCAAAACTAGTATTTTTCAGTTAGTTTCTTCTTCCAGAACAACGACGATATATTTTTTACGATATTAACATATTAGGTGTATCCAAAATTAATGTCGTTTTAAAAATGAAAAATTGAAATATTCGTATTTTTTTTATTTTACAAGTTTGATTACAATTTATATTTGCCTTCATTCTCTGTGACTTTCTTCCACCTTTTTGGTAAGGTTTGAATGTAATTTCAAAAAAATTAATGGGCTGTGATTCAAAATATTCATTTATTCCTTTTTTCATATCATCATAGTTAGCGTAATTTTTTCCTTCTAAGAAATGCATTGAACGAAACAGGTGGTAGTCAGAAGAAGTAATGCCCGAAGAGTATGGTGGATGTCTAACAATTTTCCATCCGAGACTATTTAATTTTTCTTTTTTGATTTTCGTTAGTTCGTGAGTTTTGTTGTTAGACCAGTCATAGGAGTGGGTATTTCTGCTTGACTTTTAGATAACCATTTTTTTTACGTTGTTTCATAGAATACAACACCCATTTTTAACAAAGATGTTTTTGATTGCATTTGTAACAGCTCTTCGCACGCGTCACACGGACACCGAGGTTCTCTTCACTTAGTTCATGCGATATCCATCTACCCTGTCTTCACACTTTCCCGATTTTTTTAATACTCAGTTGAACGCTTGACCATGAAAGCCTGATTGTGTTCGCAAGTTTTTCGATGGAATGAGTTCAATTGTTTTAAATTTCATCAGCCAGTATGGCGTCATCGACTTTAGTGGGTCTTCCAAGTCAACAGTTATTTTTCAAATAGAAATCTCCAAATCGAAATTTACAAAACCATCTCTGACACTTGCGAACGTCTAGAATATCCCCCAAAACATCACAAATGTTTTAATGGCAACTGTTGCTGTCTCTTTCTTCAAAAAATTATACAGCATCAAATTTTGTGCGAATTCTTCACTCGGTTTAAATAGATTCATTTCAAATTGCGTTATGGAATTTGAATTTTATGGACTAAAATCCACACCTAGTAAGTGTGGGTACATGTTTAACACAATATACTACTGATAGGTAGTGCGGTCGGAGAACAGCTGACCGTTGTAAATTGATGACGCAATAAACGATATCAACTTCGAGTACCCCTATCATATGATGATGATATTTAATATGTACTTTAAAAAAATTGTAAATCATCCCGATTTCAAATCAGTAAAAATGCTTATTTATTTTTCGAGTATAATAAATTGAAAATTGTGACGTTCATCCAAATATTAATGTGCAAGGGTTTGTGAAAGAATGATATATTTATGAACACAAAAAGTTAAATTAAGTGACTTTTGGTGTTCTGTATACAGTGATATTTCACCAGAAAAATATTACGTTGGTTATGGTCAACCAGTAAAAGTTCTCGCAAGTCGACATAAATTTATAATTTCAAGAAACGGTACCCCTAGCTGAGAGGATCGCTTTTAACTTTTTATTTGATCTTCGCTTCCAGTGGTCACTCTCCTATGAACAATAATTTTGACACTTATTGTGCATTGTTTTTGCAAGGGTTTTTAACCATGCCTGCTCCCAATGTGGAACATGTAACTCAATAATAAAAATAAATGAATTGTTGAAAATTTGTAAATTTCCATGTATTTCGTCACTAGTAACCTGGGATTCGCCTTTCGGCATCTTCAGACATTCGAGCACACGAATGAACTCAAACTGACAGTAAAAAATTTCAACAATTCAAATTTAGTCAACAATTCGATATCTTAAATCATATCAGTAATAATAAAAAAGTTATACATCCAATACAGATTAAAACTAACTGAAGTTAGTCCGAAGATTCTTCTTAAAGAGGCGAAAGGCGTCACGTTAGTGATCCAACCAGTGGTATAACAAAGTTAACAATTTCAATTTTACATTAAAAATGTATTTCAACAAAGTTACCGCCGAATCCGTAGAAAATGTCAGATTAAAACAGTTTTTTCTATTAATTGATTGAATTAATATTTTTTTTGTAAAAATCCTCTATAATATAGCAAAGCATTTAGTTCACACAAGGAATTTTAGACATCCATGCATCCACAAATCAAAAACTTTGGGAGACGTCGTAGAACGCTATTATAAATAGGTAATTAGGTAAAATTATTCAGTTCTACCCAACATATTTATTAAAGTTTAGGGCTATAAATAATTACACTTTGTGTTAGATAGTATTCATTTGGTACATTTGAACTTTTATTTCGATTGTTTACACTTTGGATTACATAGTATTAACTAAGTACACTCAAACTTTGAATTTAATAGTTTCCACTTAGTCACGGATTCTTTTAAAAAAATGTGTTAAGTTATAGTAGGTTATGTTAGGGTTGGTCTGGTTTGGTTTGTGTAATGTATTCTAATGCGTGGAGAAAATATAATATAGGCGGTGTAATATAGGGTAGAAGAATAAGTGACATTTCATTACAGTTTTGTGCAACTATCGATTCCAAAGTATAAGTGAAAACTATTTTACATATATATCTGAAAATATTTTTTCGTAAGTGTAATAATTTCTTCAATGTTAAAATGTATTAAAATTATTATGTGGGATCACTTTATTTTTAGGAAAAAAATTTGTTTTTTGTGGATGTATCTGTTGTAAGTGAAAACTATTTTTTATAAAAGTGAATGTGATCTAAACAAAAGTGCATTTAATTGTAAGCCTAAAGTTTACAACTATTCTCACGTTACGCTATCTAGTCAGAAGTTCAGAACTATGCTGAAATGTTTTTTTAAGGTCAGGTTTATTTATTGGATTTGGAGATATAGACACCATATATTTTACATTATAGGTATGTCGACATTATTACAATTTTTTTTATCTATGTCCGCTCCCGACATATTATTATATAAAAATATTATTATATCGACGTTTATAAGCTTTATTTTAACATGTACTATTCTATGGCAGGGTTTCCCAAACTATGTTCCGCTGAACGGAAAATAGTGTTCCGTGAAAACTCGGAATGGTGTTATATGCTGTTCCAGCTGCATGCAACAAATTCAAACAGGTTTGACTTCATATTCATATTATATAACCAAGAAAATAAACAAGGTGTTCCGTTAAAATTATAGGGTTTACAAAGTCCATTGCAAGAGAAGTTTACGGGATAACTTCGCTTCAAGTTGATCTAGGAAAAGAAAACAAAATTTATTGAATTCTTACTAAAAATAGATCATTTTTTACCATTTTTGCTCCCCACGTGAAGCATATGGCGTCGTAATGGAGGCATCTCAACAGAAGTTTTCTATGTTCTTGTTACTCAGTTTCTCAACTTCTTTTTTTTCGAAGAGAGTGGGGTTAGAAGGATAGGGCTAGGACAGAACTAGTGGTTAGCTAATCGCTCTCGCTACACCCCGTCTTTGAGGATCAGATGGGCGTGAGAGAGTTTTAGACATCACAAACATTCATGACTACGAACATAAATCGATAAATCGATTGAAAGATCAATTTATGTAACTGTCCGCACCGGGACTTGAACTCAAGACATCCGTAACCGTAACCAACGACGTTACCAACTTTTAACTGTTGAATATTGAAACATGCCAAATAAACTGTCACAAATTTTATCTAATGATAATTAGCTTTATTTTTAATGGTTACGCTTCACTCTTCTATTTTAAGTCGCAAGATAAACCATTTCGTTTCGTTTACTGTCATCTTGAATTGAGCTCAAAGAAGTTATTAACTTTCTTTTTTTATGACTATTTTATCTTCATAAAAAAGTTATGTTCGAAAAGCTTTCCAATTTCATTAAAATAATTCATGATATTCAAATAAAACACACACGTTTCCACAAGTAACACTGTTTTCAAGTCATTAGTTATATTATAATAAAATATTTCAATGGCTTTTCTAACGACAAAGTGAATTATGAGAGTAAATATCGATGGTGCTTTGACCAATTGATGTAACCCTCAAAAAATATGAAAATTAGTTAATGATTCGATCTCATTTTAAAAAAGACAGAGCAGGTCTCGGCAAATGATGTAAATTATAAAAATAAATTAACCACTTTTTGGAAGGTAAACATTTTACATTGCTTTAAAAATTCTGACCCGACAACTTGATGTAAAGCACTATTATATCGACACTCCCTACGTTTAATCTCGTATCTGCAAATATGAGAATTTACAGGAGTGCATTTCAAAGATTCATAATGCAACTCACCGTATGATGTTTTCGATAAAAACAGTTTTTACTCAAAAACAATTTCAATTTGTGGGTTACATCAATTGGCCAAAACACAGTCGATATTATTAATCACGGCGTACTTTTTAAAATAGGATATTTTTAAGCGATATTCGCCCTTATTGTGAATTTTTACGAAATTCATCCGACGAGGATACAACATACCCAGAAATCAATCAAGAACATGTTATACATTCAAGGTAAAAGTTGGTTTTGTAATTAACCAGCTATATATTTTATTGAATCGTTCAATTTGGAAATTCAATTAACGAATCTTGGCTTATTAGTAATTAAATTTTGGTAAAATGATTTGGGTTTGTTTTTTATCGAATTAATTAATTTATTGGAGTTTACCATCACCGAGTGGTAACGCTTTTCTGCTTACGCGGCTCAAATGTACGAATTCCAAAAATGAGACTTGGAATTATCGATTAATTTAACACAAATCCAATCGTAACTTAATAAATATACCCTTCATTGAAAACGCACGTCCACCCACTTTGTATACTTTTATAACAGTACTCTTATTTAAGTCAATATGCCGAAACGATCAGGACTGATTCAAGTCTCACCAAATTTTCAAACAATTATCAAAAAGTAGGGCATTTTACATCTTTGTTACTTTTCAAAATCCACTATCAAGCTCGCAGAGCAAAATCTATATATATATATAATATAAATGAATGTTTGTTTCTCCTCTATGCGTTCCTTTACCATTCATCTGATTTCGATGAAACGTTGGTGCGTTGTTTCTGGTTTCTGAAAAAAATCGAAAAAGAAAAAATCTAAAAAAAATGAATCAATGATATCTTGGAAAAACCTTCTGATTTATTAAAACAAAAAATATTGTTTATCTAAAAGCACTTTAATAAACAGAATTAAAACACAAACACTTTTTTTCTTTGAATGGCATTGCAACGCATGCCGGGTACTCGCTACTATATTATATTAATTTACAATAATGTAATATAACATAACATGATATTGCCCATGGCGTATGTACTGAAATGTAATGAACCGCCGCCGTCTTACAAAACCGCTAGGCAATGGGCTTACCATTTACAAGTCGTGTAACTTTTGACGCTTAACTGATTCAACTGTGTTATTGTTAATGTGAATACTTTTCAAGAACTGATTGTGAGTCAATCGCTCAGTCTTCCTTTCATTATAAACCGGACTCTGTAGTCTAGTAGTAAGAGCTTTACCCAAGCGATCACAGGTCTTATTTGAATGAAAAAATAACAATATTGATGAATTAGCCTTTTTAAGATTTTATATCATATTTTAATTTAAAAAACCAATCACCTGTTAATGATTATAATACAAATATTTATTTTCGGTACCGACAATCTCTGTAACTTTGAGCCAATTCTGAGGGTTTTTGTATTTTTATTGTTCGCCATTGCATTTTTGTGTGGTATTGTTTCAACATAGAAATGAACTTTACCATTTGTACTGTATTTAATAGTATTATTTTAAAATATCATTTCATCAAAAGCTTATGTTTCCCGATAAAGATATACACAAAACACTGATCCACTCATCAAATTTTCATGAAATCAATAAAACGTATCGCGTGCCATGTTCCGTTGTTGCGTGTTGGTCTTGGACCAAGCACGTCTCGTTTGACGGTTCAGTTTCGGTTGTATGACATCAATCTAGCCCCCGGGGGATTCCCCGAATCCCCATAGCCCCTATCAATCACCAGCTGAATCGATAAAGGCTATTTCGCAATCCGCAGCAGTCCTTTTTTGATATCACAAAAAAAACAGTGGCTTCACCATTATTATATTTTTTTAAAATATCATAATAAATAAGCTATTTTGTTATTCACAAATTAATAATTTTTATTGACACAGTTTATAACAACATATTTACGTTATTTTTAGAGAAAAGGCACACCTGCTTTTCTCTATATACCTATATATTATAATTTTATAATCAGTACCGTCAATCTGGGTAACTTTGACCCAGTTCTGAGGGTTTTTGTATTTTTATGGTTCGTCATTGCATTTATGTGTGGTATTGTTCTACATAGAAATGAACTAATGTCTTAAGATGAAATTAAATTAACATAAACAAAATTATTGTTATAATTGATATATAAATATTGATAAAACAAGGTGGGCCAAAGCTTGCATCCAAATCAGGTAACTTTGGCCAACGATACAAATAATCACTGTAATTACTATAATTATAGTGATTTTAAAGTCTTGACAAATTTTCTTTATGCTTTCATATATTCTGTACAAAATTGATATGGAAAAAAATAAACAGCATTTGATTTACAGATTAGTAATATAAATCGGAAATATATCTAATCCCATTCATTTTAAGATAAGTTTTTAAATTGTGTTTTATCACTCCATGCTAACAACTATGGTTCCAGCCAAGCTAGAAGGAAACACTTGTGGATATGCTTTAAAAATAGTTCAAACTTTTAGTAAGAGAAATTTGGTAACAAATCATGAAAACGCACAAGTATAACACAAGGAAATATACTTTTGAAACGAGTTCTTGATATTCAGTCTTTAGAATTTCAGCTTTGAACTGCCGATACGCAGCATTAATTGTAAGCCCTATGTATTACACATACTTATCCGGCTACGCACTTGCTTGTGTGCGGACTAACAAGCAGTTCTCATAGAAAATATTTGGTCAGATACCTCCGTTAGGAGACCATATGCTCCACGAAAAAGAAAAAAAAGGGGTGGAGGTTGGAGAGAAATTTAAGCGGAGAGTTTTACAAACGCTGGAACAACGACATTTCAAGTTTCGGCTAGGATAATATAGTGCCTATTACAAAATGTTGAATCTTTTTATGTACGCCAATGATCTACGCTTATCCGAAGCAATTCAGAGACAAGCAATCGCCTGGCACCAAATTAACTTTACACATATGCGTTTAAATTTCTGTGTCTCTTTAAGCGACATATGGAAACCAGATTTATTAAAATAAATCTGCTTCAATGATCACCAGTTGTTTTCAATCAAAAAACAATTATTTGTCACCGTGATGAGGATCTGACATATTCTACACAAATTCTATACCTGAGAAGCATACAGATGCAAGTCCAAAACATAAAATGTTCAAGAAAGCCAAAAAAACTTTTTGATTTTCTATGAGGAGTTATCGCTGTTGCATCCTAAAAAGTAATGAAATTCCTTTCTTCTTTTTATCTTTTTGTCACTTTTAAGAATATTATTAACTACTAGTATAACCGTACCCGTCATAGATGATGGTATTGAAATTGAAATACTGAATACCTAAAGTAGCTAGGACGTCGGAACTGTGTCTGCGAGCGCTTAGGTCATGAATAAATTTCGTACCTACATGTGATATGTGATAATAATAAAAGGTCTGCAGAGTGGTCTGGGTATTAACTGATATTAACTATACTTTGGCATCATTAACTCATTTCTTCATGTTTAGGACTTGTATCCGTATGACTCTCAGGTACAGAATTTAAAAAAAAAATTAGGAATCGCGTTCTTAATTTTGAATAATTCAAGATATTTACTTTTGGAGTAGAGTTGTAGTTAACCTGTCTAAAAGAATGGACGGACTGTGCGACCGCGCGACTTTTTGCGTGAAAAGAGTATTGACATCTTTCGTCTGCAAGTAAGTGTCCGTTTTGTGCATGTCTATGCTTCTTGTTAGTATTACCATGCTATCTTTATTGATCAATTCACACAGATACTCCCCCTCCAAAAATTATGAAGTAATTTCGTTACCAAAGGTGTGGAATCTGTAGGGGTTGTCGCTGAGCTTGTTGCGTCGTTTTGTTAATCATCAAGACCATCAGGGAAACGGACACGTCTGCCTGAACGTGTGATGTAATCTTACATGTTGCTGTGCTTTGATGTTGAGTCACTCGATGTTGTCCTCTCCTACACTGTGCTTTTGTTATCCTATTGTGTCATCATGTACACTGGCTTAAGGTGGTCCATGGTAACCGTGGTGTCCTTGCCTCGTATGCATATTTATGTCGTACGTCTTGGTGTTCCTATCTTTAGAGAATTTTTGACCAAACAATTTTTAAAGCATTAATTGTCGGGTGATGAAAAGAAATAATCTATATTTTTAATGTAAAATGGATTTCTTAAGAGGCTCATGCTGCTTACAGCTGTTCAACTCCATTCGTGGGGAATCCTAACGTCGTGGGGAAAATATTGTTTAAAACAAGTGTGTAAAGTAAAGTAAATATATTTTAAAATACCCATATCTCAGAAATTTATAAATGTGCAATAGGCTAGTTCACCACCAAGGCAACGAATTTTCTGTCAAAATGACCTAATATTTCTGTCATGGAGCTACCATAATTTACGACTGTAAGTTGTAATAAACTCTCAAAGTTTCCAACATAACGGTTTTATTTATTTATTGTAAATTTAAAAAAAAAAAATTCATGGCATTACAGCTGACTCCAATGCGCCATGCATTACACAAACCTAACAACAATAACAATAATAACAACAGTAATAATAATAAAAACTGTAATGAAAATAAAAACATTTTTTAAAATTATTAAATACAAGAAAAAAACGAGGCATATTAATTTACAAGGAAAAAATATTTGATGAAAAATACCCAGAGTTTAGTGCTGAAAATATCCAGTTCTCTAGGCAGTGCATTGATCATCCGAACGGCTCTTGCAACTGGTGACTCGAATGACCTACTCGAAGAACAAGTTTTAAGAATAAAAATTGTCTGGACATGGTTTCGGCCACGTAGATAACAATTGGGAGCATGTAAGTAATATGTAATATTCATGAGAATTTCAGGATTATAAACTCGTCCCCGAAGACTTTTATAATTCGAAGTTTTAGAATAATACGAACTATCACACATCAAATAATCATATTTATTCTTCGATATAATCGTCGCTTCGATACATTTTTTTAAGAACGTCTAACTAACTTTTCTTCACCACTAAATAAATAATCTGAATTTTTATCCTTAACCCTTCCGTATTCATGGTACAACAGTGCGTTACTTCTGCTTTTAAACCATTAAATTATCTGTGAAATGGGTCATACAAAAAAATTTAAATTTTGCTATTTGTGAATAAAATAGTTCTACATATAATTAAAAATACATTACAGTATACTTCTTCTTTCTATAATTAAACATAATTTGAAAACCTCGTCATTTTTACCATCGAAAAATATAAATTTATAATATCGTAAGTATAGTATAGTATAGTAACAATCCGAGATGCATGACGTACCGTGTGCAATCGTTTTGTCTCAAACGGCACCGAAACAAGTCTCAAGCTTGTTCTGCTAAGAAGAATTTCGATTCTTGCATCTTTCGATAAATTCGCATAGTTTGTTATGTATTTGAGGTTTTACAGACAAAATATTACGTAAAATAATTACTTAATACTACATAAAACCATATTTCACATTTTTAAATTTACATTTCGCTTTATAACCGTGTTAAACTCACACTGTAACGAAATTTGACTTTTTAGCATGAAAACGGGAAGGTTAAAACTCACTTTTTCTAACATGTTTGGACCTTACTGCGTATAACAATAATTTATCAATTAAATTACATAATTTATGATCACTAAAAACTAAAAATACAGAATACATTTTCCAACTTAATTTATTAGCCTTCAATTATGTTCTAACATGGTAGGAGAAGAGAATTTACCAGACAATCCTAAGAACGGATTAGGAGAGTGGGTAAACCAAATTTAAATACTGTGAGTGGAAACTATTCTATTATTCAAAATTAATTAAAAAGCAGAGATTTATTTGATAAACACTTTTTATGTATTTATTTGATCATTTTCTTCAACATAGGTCCTTAATTTTTCTCCATAACTCCCACGGTTTCATGCCTGAAAATAATTGTAGTTAAAGAAACATGTTTTCAAATTAGATTCATTCCTTCCAGCGTACACTTTACCAACCTGCTACGGTGTCATACCCTTCTTACATTTTTTATCCAACATCATAAAAACCTTACTCCTAATTTAAAATTTTGCCATGAGTATCTTTGAAAAATTCCTTAAGACTTTTTTTCGTGCACTAGAATTTTCCGGCGTCCGTGGCGCAGTTGGTAGCGTCACTGGCTACGGTTACGGATGTATCTGGTTCAATTCCCGGTGCGGACGGTTTCATAAATTGATCTTTCAATCGATTTATCGAGAGTGATTAGCTAACCACTAGTCCTGTTCTAGCCCTATCCTTCTATCCCTACTCTTTTCGAAAAAAGAGAGGTTGAGCAACTGAGAAACAAGCAGTTCTCATAGAAAAAGTTCTGTTAAGATACCTCCATTAGGAGACCACATGCTCCACATTGGGAGCGGACATAGAAAAAAAAATTGCAGAATATAAAACAGAACTTATTATGAAAACGCTGTTATGAGTTGAGATCCATTGACTCTCCGTACGATGACGCGAACTTTTTGAATGATTTATAATTTGCAACAATGTCGGCATATTCGACGGGCTCACAAGATCCGATTGATAGTCTTGTCGTGTTGGAAAATGTATCCCTTTTGTTATTCCTATCTGGTCATTCCCAAAGTATCAGATCAGCATCCTGAATCTGATTGTGTCTACAAACCGAATAATCTTGAAGTGTTTTAACCGCATGTAAATCAGTATTCGGAAGACCGATAAAAGACAATCAATTATCACCCTATTTCATTCATCATTTATTCACAATTCACACACTTCGTTTCCATTTTTGTACCGCATTCGTCAATGCAAATATCAATCAATTGTGTTGAAATTCTTCTATTTTCTAACCATGTCCACTCTTAATGTGTAGTATATATCCCCCTAATGGGAGTATCTCCACAGAATTCTTTCTACGTTAACTGCTTTTCCAGTTACTTAACTCCTCTTTTTCGAAGAGTAGGGATATAAGGATATGGCTAGGACAGGACTAGTGGTTAGATAATGGCTCACGCCTCGCCCCGTTTTATTAGGATCAGATAAGCGAGAGGGAATTTCAGACGTTACAAACATCCATGCCTTTTAACAGTAATCCAAAAATCGATTGAAAAATCAATTTATAAAGCTGTCTGTACTGCTAATACGTTGACCACTGTACCACGGATCCAGCAAAATTCATTTATCAATATAAATCGAACTACATATTTAAAATTGATTTTAGGAACTATTGATAAAGCCTTATTTATGGTAAAAGGTAAAATGATACATAATTGTTTTGAAACACATGGAAAAATTAACAAGAATTTTGGAAATTTTATCATTTTATATAAGTAGGCTATTCAATAAAACGTTTTTTTCTAATTATTACAATACACCTGATAATTTGCGCTGATCATACTAGAAAATTGATTACCTTCACTGAAATTATTTTATTCAGATAACATGCAGTGTTTCTCAAATAGTGGAGTACTAAACCTTTTCACATTCAGTACATATTTTTAACTGTACTCTTTTGGTAAAACGAAATTATTGGTGTATTTTCTTTTATTTCATGGAACAATTTTGAAAATTCCTTTTTTTTCTAGTCACGCACATCTTGTATCTTCATCAAAGGGAACAATATTAATTAATTAAATTGACATTAACTTAATATAACTCTATTACAATAAAGTTAAAATAGCAAAGTACAATAAGGTAGGCTCCGTGGCGCAGTTGGTAACGTCGTTGGCTACTGTTACGTATGTCTCGGGTTCAAACCCCGGTACGGAAAGTTTTATAAATTGTTCTTTCAATTGATTTTATGGATTTCTGTTAGTAGTCATGAGCTTTTGTGATGTCCATTACTCCCTCCCATCCATCCGACCGTCAAAAATGGGATGTAGCGAGTGCGATAAGCCACTAGTCCTGTTCTAGCCCTATCTTTCTATCTCTACTATCATCGAAAAAAAGAGAGGTTGAGCAACTGAGTAACAAACAGTTCTCATGGAAATTTCTGTTGACATACCCTCATTAGGAGGCCATATGCTCCACGTTGGAACCGGACAAGGGAAAAATATTTAGGTATGTCAATATTTCTGAAGATGGCTTGATAACGACATAGCGGTACTAAATATGCACTTTTTAAAAATTGTTAACTTGTACTTACTTACGTATATATTTTTATAATTTAAGACATCGACTGAGGTTGCGTGATGGAATTTCAATATCAAATTTGGATTATTGTACTCTTCCATGTATTTTGTCATTAACGACCCGGGTTTCGCCTTTCGGCATCTTCAGGCATTCGAGCGCACGAATGGCTTAGTGACTCATGACTCAGTTGGACTACATTCGTGTGCTCGAATGCCTGAAGATGCCGAAAGGTGAAACCCGGGTCGTTAGTGAGGAAGTGTACAAAATCTCATATATATTTTTGTTGGCAATGTCATCTTTTTTTATTTATATCATTAACACACGGATAGATATTAACAACAGCCATTAGACGGCATTCAATGTAATTTTTCGATCAAAATTGAATTGTACATTTTTCCAGTTTCCACGACGATATTATGCTATACATTTGGAGCGGACATAATAATAATAAATAAATAAAGCGTCAGTCTAACAACGAACGTGAAGATATAGCGTAGCGCAAAATACTGTATAAACAGGAAATTCATAATTATTATAAATTTTTATAAACGTCCCGCCGGCCGTCTGTTGCAACGAGTCGTGATAGCCTGTGTCATCACAGCTGTCAATAGCTCATCATCAGTCAACAGATGCGACACCCTCGGTAGTCTGTTTTCTGTTGGCGCCCGTGCCTCGCTCGCCCAGGCACCGAACACCAGCCGTCATCTCCCTAGGGATCTGTACGGCTCCTAACAAGCGAGCCACGAGCTATGTGTTGGCAAATCGCTGCTCTTACTATAGATGTACCAATTTAACTTGGCCGCTAATGAGGGTGTCACCGTTACGTTAGGAATGTTGCCATCCTTAACCAGAACTGAAATTTCAATAAATTCCAACACTGATATTTTAACGACGGTTATTAAAAGTAGACATGAACTTAAACTAGGTAAAAGTACTGAAAATAACTATATGCGAGAAAAACAGCTCTAAAAAAAATTTGTTTAATAATGATTGCAGTTTTTAACACGTAAAAATCAAATTTCGGCGTCCGTTGCGCAGTTGGTAGCGTCGTTGGCTACGGCTACGGATATCTCAGGCTCGATTCCCGGTGCTGACAGTTTCATAAATTGATCTTTTAATCGATTTACGAATTTTTATTCGTAGTCTGAGTGTTTGTGATGTCTAAAACTCCCTCCCACTCATCCGATCTTCACGGGATGAAGCGAGAGTGATTAGATAACCACTAGTCCTGTCCTAGCCCTATCCTTCTATCCCTACTCTCTTCGGAAAAAGAGAGCTTGAGCTAGTGAGTAACAAGCATTTCTCACAGAAAACTTCTGTTGAAATATTTCCATTAAAAGGCCATAGGCTCCATGTTTTGAGCGGACATGGAAAAAAATATATATATTTTGAAACGCCAATACTTTCCATTTTCATAACTGCTATTTTTCCGGTTCTGAAAGACTGTCTTAATACCGGGATCTCGGCTTCGATAATACTGTTAATGCAATCCCTACTCATAGCTAAGAGATCAAAATACTATATTTTATAAATAAAAAAATAATATTATCAGTCTAAACGTATTTTTACATACGACACATTGCCATTTTATCACTAAATTAGTATTATAATTAATAAATACAAAATTATAATACTCAACCCATTCGGGAACAATGATTAATTAAATTTAATGTTTTTTAATTTTTTTAAATTTTCACTCCCAGAATGAGCAAAACGGAGCATATGGACTGAAATTTTAATATGTAGTCTGTTTGCAAATACATCTGTCTTTAAAAAAAATACGAAAGTGAGTTAATGATTGGATCTCATTTTAAAGACGAGCAGGTCTCTGCCAAAAACTTTTTGGAAGGGAAACATCTTTTGGTTTTAGGTTTAAAATTTTTCACCCAACCACTTGATGTAAGCCACTTATATATCGACACTCCCTGCGCATAACCCCGTACATGAGAATTTAAATAAGTGCATTTCAAAGATTCATAACGCAACTCACCATATAACGTTTTCGATAAAAGCAGTTTTTACTCTCTCCTGAACAATTTAAATTTTGAGGGTTACGTTAGTTGATCAAAACACCGTCGACATATTATAGACTCTTAATGTAGCACTCAACAGCAGCTGTTTTACGAAAATTTGATGCAATTCAGTCAGATATGATACCAACAGACAGATACCAACGTTTTTAACACAAATACAAAAATTGATTGAATAAAAAGAGAAATACATTCCCCATAATTGCTTTTTCATATTAAAAATGTTTATTTTCAATAAATAATAGAGATATTGTTGTGGTGAAACACCGTCTTATGATTGGTGGTTTTCACCTGACGTTTCGTAAAAACTTGCAGGTTTTATTCAATAAATAAGAAAATGACTCGACGTAGTGTCTTCCCAAAACAACATGTCTTCATATCGATAGCTTAAAGCACAGATATGATTTATGTCCATTCTGGCTAAAATGAGCTTTAAAAGTCGTTGGGTTTATTTATCGCATATTTTAACCAAACATAATTCAAAAAGGAATACTTTAAACCTATATCGGGCTTAATTTATCTCTCATATTGACTCTAAAGCAGATCTGGGAAAACTTCTGTCCGTGGGCCACTTATGTATGGCTCGCATACTATATTTGTATTTCTGAAAAACGTAGTTTCGCAGCCTTTATTAAAAATATAATTTATGTATGTAAGCGAAGAATTTGTGGACTTGTAAATTGTTTTATCATCTCTGGTTTATTCCAGACAAAACCGATCAACTCTCGATTGAATTGCTCAAAAATGTTAGCTATTTTTGGATAAACCAACATATTATGTAATTATGATTGTGAACAAACATTTTCTATCATGTATCTCAATAAAACCTCCTTACAATCGTATATTACCAATGAAAGTTTACAAGCAGTTTTAAGAAACTCAACTATATAATTACTCAATTTTTAGGTGTTAAATGTCAATTCTTGGTGGAAAGTTCATTTGTACTACGACAATTCATTTGTACTACTTCCACATGCTTTAAAATGATCGGCACCGGTTTCGCTTATCACGAGCATTATCAACTGATAAAAATACAAACATAACAGGCCTATTTATATAAAATTTTCCTTCAGTAATGTCATGAAATATTTTTTTTCAGTTAATAGCATTTTAATGTAGTTTTATTTGTGATTTCAGATTAGTTTTTATTGATTTGTAAGAGGTCCTTAACTTTATAATTGTAGACTATTTTATTTGGTTTATGTATAATTTGTCTGATAATCAGTAATTTCTTGTCTTAGTTCATGAACCAATTGTTTCATATACCTTAATTTTAACATTCAATTTTGTATAAATAGGCCTGTTATGTTTGTATTTTTATCAGTTGATAATGCTCGTGATGAGCGAAACCGGTCCTGACCATTATAAACATGTGGAAGTAGTACAAATGAAATGTGTTTTATTTAAAAAAATACATAATTACTCCTGAAATTGAAAAAATGTATAAAGATTCAAAACAATGTCAGTCGTCTCAATTGGTTTTGGGAAAATCTTCCTTTTAGATGTAATAATGTATACCTAAATATAGTGTTCAACTTGCAGCCCGTCGTTCGTTTCGAATTAGTAATGTGGTCTTTTAGGCAAAAAGTTTACTCATGTTTGATTTAAATTGACGTTTCCTACAAACTCTTTTTTTCAACAGAGCACAGCTGTGATTTCAATTATCGATATACAAACTATGAAAACCTTATATTATATTTCATTTGGCAGTCTGTTGGAGGGGGTCAAAACTGCAATAACCAAGTCAAATTTTCTCTTTTTAACTATAGAAACTGTCAAATTTCACTAGCACAATAAAATTTTACGTCTTGACGTCTAACCACCCAATTTAAGTTCTTTGTGCCTTAGCATAAAAAGTATCCTAAATATCTCTTTAGTTAAAATTATATTACGTTCAAGATAAGTTATTTTGCGTACAATATTTAAAAAAATTCTCTACTAGTTTTTATGAGTTAAAATCACTCGAACATGTAATCAAACAGCGTAATATTACAAGCGCAGTATCTATTCTATTGATTATTACTGTTTTCAGTGACGCAAAACTGTCTTTTCAAGGTCCATTATTTATTATTTATATTTACAATTACAAAAACTATATTATTTATTAAGATACACTCCATAGGGGCACTTAATGCTAGTCAAACAAAACAATGTTTTTTAGTTAATAAGGCTCAAATCCTCAAACTAATATTTTCATATTTATTTTTTTCAATAAATTTTCCGATTTGTGTCCAAAAGTAAATGTGTATGTGCTATTTACATTCCTTCCCGACCACATCCTATTCGATCGCAAGAACAGGGTGCAGAGAAAGTAATTATTAGCTAACTACAACTTGTTTCCGAATCCTTACTCTCTCCAAGAAGATAGGTTGGATGACTGAGCTACAACTATTTCTAGTAAAACCGTTTTTGTTGTTATATTACACAAGGAGTAATTAGGATATGCTGCACATTGAGAGTTCAAACGGCTGAATTAGAACCAGCTCAGTTTAAACATTTTTTTTGAAATGCACCATTAGGAGTTTACACGCGAACCTCATTGGGATTGGAGCCCATGGTAGAAAGGAATTAACTCAATTCTTTATTATGTTCATCATTTGTGTGCTCATAAGACTGAAGATACCGAAAAATGACGGTGTTGAAAGGTTGCAAAATTCAAATGTGATATTCATTAACCATGGACAACTAAATGTGTTTTTGTTTGTCAAAATGTACATTAACAAAATACTATCGAGTACCTGGCATGCGTTACAATGCCACCTAAAGAAAGAAAGTATTTGTCTTTAATTATATTTATTAAAGTGCTTTTGGATACACAATATTGTTTAAATTTGTACATCATTAAATTTCTCTCTTTAAATTTACATTAAATTTTCCATTTAAGACCTGCAATTAGAATTTAACAATTAACACCACTTGTTACGTCAAACACGAATTGATATGTCACTGTTTGTACCTATTTGAATCTTTTTTAATTTTATTTTTTTAAGATTTTTTTTTATGAAACCTTCGCAGGTGTGCGCAGAATAATTCTTCAAAGTTTCGTCGTAATCAGATCAATAGTATAGGAACGCATACGGGACAAACAAACGAATATTCATTTTATATATATAGATGCCCAATAGTTTTCTTTGTCTTACCATATTCCCAAATACGTTTTGTGGCATAAAAATATCTATCATTTCTTTTTCGTCTCTGTTTGCAAATTTCATATCCATCCCAGAGGTCAGAAATAAAAGCTTTTTAGCACCGAAACACTTATGGAGATTTTTGTTTAATACAAACCATTTCTTTCCGTTGCTTGATTTCTTTTCTTACTGAAATATCATGAATAATTATGGTGTGTACGTTAGAGTTAGATAAATAATGGGCTCTAATAAGAAATTTTTCTTTGAATATTATTTGAATTATTTACATTTTCTTATATATTCCAACTATTCGCAACAAAGAATAATAAATATTTTATTACAGGTCCGAAGCTTACTTTGTGGAAATTCATTTCAACATAAAATTACAATTGAAATTCGTCTTATTCCACTTGTATGTAGGTGTAAAGACTGTGAAGAGGAATAATAAATTAAGGTGATGAATACTAAAAATTCCCATCCATTCTTTTCAATAAAACAATCTTTAAATTTCTTACATCAGGTTGTGGAGCGTGGGTCTTTACATTTCGTCACCTCAGGTAAACAAGGTTCCATCTGCCGTTTTTTTTTACAAAATCACTTCCAAATGCAGTTTTATTCGCATTAAAAATACGGTTATATCTCCATTTAAAAAACCTTAGGATAATTGTCCGCCGATCCATCAAAATTCAAATTTTAAAAATGTTCTATCTCAAAAACATACAAAAGTTACAGTGCATCAAAGTTCAATCTGAATATATTTATAATTAGAAATACCGCGTGTAGGAAATCGCAGTCTCAAAAGTGGTCGTCTTTTTTATTCACGTGTGTGAATGCATAAGTGTATTTCATTCAAAAAGTTACATTTTCTGAAATCTAAAATTGCTTCTCCTGAACAGTTTTAGTTTTTGCAGATAGAACCTTGTTTACCCAAGGCGACGATTTATTGATATTTAAAGAATTTTAGTTTAAAAAAACGTATATTGAACACAGATATTACAAAATATTTCCTTTCTTATTTTTAAATATTTTTGTGAATAAGTATCTCACAATTTGATATGATTTTCTAAATGCAATATTATTAACACAGAAGAGGCACATTAACCTCCACCTTCCAGAGACCTCTGATGTGAAAAGCTTTGGCTATAAACATAATATTAAAAACATAGGTGGGTAGTTGTGAAGTTAGGAATATTACATATTTGTATGTGTTTTGTTTTTCAAATACCCTCAATATTTCAAGGGCTGAGGGTTTAACATCTATCACCTGTTATGGGTGACCCTGTTTAAACACCCATTATTAAATATATAATAATTGGTTTAGGTTGGAGTATTACATTTTCGCTTGTAAATCTTAGATTGATTAAAAAAATGATATTTTAAGCGGTGCGGAGGGTGTAAATCTTCCACTATTTTTCTCTTTGTCATTACAAAAAAATTATTATATAATAATAATTAGTGTAGGACAGAATATTACGGTTATGTATGACATTCTTACAAATATTTTAAGCGCAGATGGAGTGAACCAACCCACAGATAAATTATTAAAAATTTAATTAGGAATTTAGAATATTTGCCCATGACTCTTGAAAATATTTTAAACGTTTGTGGCTTTTACACCCAGCTGTT
Organism: Himalopsyche phryganea; assembly: GCA_022494535.1. Taxonomy (NCBI): domain Eukaryota; kingdom Metazoa; phylum Arthropoda; class Insecta; order Trichoptera; family Rhyacophilidae; genus Himalopsyche; species Himalopsyche phryganea. The sequence goes on along the minus strand of JAGVSL010000134.1, from coordinate 716,433 downwards.
TATGGTTTAAGCCTTAAACTTTAACCTTTATCCACCCAACTATTTTTTTCCTATTCTATGCTGTCTTTAAAATAACTTTATCTCTAAAACTAGTCAACTTGTTAGGGTAAAAAAAAATCATTATCAAAAAAATGATTGTTTAAATTTAATAAAAGCTTTATTCACCATTTTTCACAATTTACATAATTTTTAATTATAGTTAAAGAATTAAAACTATAAAAATTACACCAAAATTAAATTATAAAACTGTAAAATGACCAATCACACTATAAAATTACAATTAAAACCCTAAAAGTACACAATGTCAATTTTCAAAGCATTTGTCTATATATGGGTCATCTTTAAACTTCTGGCATGTGAATATCGATGACCTCGAAACACAGATGTTTGCATTACTTATCATGATAAACGTATTTATTGAATGCGAAAATAAAATTATGATTCGGTATCTCAAAGTTATTATTTTTATAAGGTAATATTAATATTTTGAATACTTTTATCATAAATCATATTCCGATCACGAAATGTGTCATTATCAACGGTCCCGTGCGGGACCGCTGGGCGGATAAAGGTTAAGGTATAAGTATTAATATTAAATGTTGGAGCATAAATATTTTTTTCCGAATTCCATTTAATTAGTGTTGTATCTTGTATTCAGCTATTCGATTATTTTTCAGTTAAATATTAAGTTTATCGAATTTAGATACTTCACCATTTTTTCTTTATTGTAATGGAACTCACGTAATATAAAAGGTTGTCTCTCCATGATGCATTTGCAGATCCGGTCAACACTTGTTCCGATGTCGTATTTATTTAAGCTCTCGTTTTGTGTGGTATTTAATTACCTACATTTAAAATCTGCATTATCTATTGCCGGCTTAATTACCTAATGGTCATCTATAATTCAATGTATTCAAAAGCTCTATCGCAGTTCTTTTGCAACAGTCACAGTGATTGGACACATATTTAAGTCGAATTAATAATAGCCGAAAATATTTCAACAGTTTATCATCATCAAAGTGATACTAAATAGAATCGAGTTCTCAACTTTAATATTTAATAAATAATTCAAATAGGATCGAAAAAATTATTCTTAAAAGTAAGTTTATTTTTATATATGAGTCGCTAAACACGCTTCTGGCGATTTTTCAGCAAAATTAGTTTTTAATATGTTGTGCTCTATCGATAGATCTATCAATTGTTCCAGTTACAATTCAAAAATTTCTTCCCATTTCGTCCCCTGTTCGAAATTCAAATTTTTTCTAAACTTAAAAATGTCGTATTTCTACACGATCTCGGTCGAATAACACAACCATTGAAATAACAACATTATCAATTGTAATGTTGTTTTAAAAATGAATTTCAACAAAGGTTCTTCTAAATTAATCGAAAATTTTTGGAGAATTAAATACTGGGCCATTTGTTATTTTATCTTAATGAAGTTCTAACAATTAAACCAAAAGATTGCATAACACTTGATTATTAACGTATATCTCGACGATTTTTGGTTGAAAATTCTTTCTTATATTTCCGTCAAATTTGATTATTTCATCGATCAGCGACCGTGAAGTGTGGCATTATCATGCAAAATAACATTTTATAAATGTGTTATTTCAACTCCTATATAATTATTGGGTTCTAAAATAAATTTCGTGTATTTATCATTTGAAAATTCTCAATTGTTGAGTTTAACTACGTGAATATCCATTACGCGCGTGTTTTCATTGTATTTCATTTTTTTCTGATATCAATTGTAATTTCTTTGTTTTTAGATGACGAGAGACGTTTCTGCACGCCATACTTTCGAGTCATACGAAAATGTTTACGATTTTCCTCAGATGATGGAAAATGAAGAAATTTACTCTCATAGCTTCCCGCAATTACTAGAAACTGCTGAAAAGTCGTATATGCCACAAGACTTTTACACGCAAAATCTGTCAGATTCGTTGGAGTTATCAGACGTTTTGAGACTGAACGAATTTCAAATTAACCCTGACAGTGAAGCTTTGCAAATGGAATGCACAAGTAGTCCGACCATAGACGAAGTCTTTAATGACTGTACAACTTATCCTATCGATTTCCTTGATATTGACGAAGAACTCGACAATTTCTTATCCGAAACGGCAACTTGCAACGAATCCGCGTGGGATATAAACAGTTTACCCGATAGAACAATGTTTTGCAACGAATTCTGTGATAATTTTCTTAAAGAAAGTTCTGAAGCATTTTTACCTGTAAATAACACGGAGCCTTTGTATATACTAGGCGTGAATCTGTTTGCGTATAAAGAAGAAGAAAATCTTCAACAGTATCCTGCGACAAGTTACCAGGAAACCGTGTTTAACGGAGATGAAATCGGATATAGTATTAATTATAGTATTCCTTCCATTGATAATGAAGTTAGAGATACCACAGCAGAAGTAAATAACGTAAAAATAAACCCACCAGCCGTCATGCGCGGTGAATCCAACGATGAAAAAGTATTTCCGTGTTTGTTCAGCGGGTGTTCGAAACTTTACGCGAAAGCTTCTCATTTGAAAGCGCACTTCAGAAGGCATACGGGGGAAAAGCCTTTTCTTTGCACGTGGCCTGAATGCTCGTGGAGATTTTCCAGATCTGACGAATTGGCACGCCACCGTCGCAGTCATTCCGGTGTCAAGCCCTACAAATGTGACGATTGTACAAAATGTTTTTCAAGATCTGATCATCTCGCAAAACACAAGAAGGTTCACAAGAAACGAATGTTGAAACACCGCCAAGACTGCAGAATTATCAGCATTCATAGACCGCGCGGAAGACGAGCTTTACGAACGGGGCTTATTTAGCCCAAATTAAGATTAATAAGCGATATTCTTTTATATTGTTGAATTTAATTTTAAATCCATTCTGCGATACCTTCGTTCGCGATTAGGAGTATGCTGGATCTATCACTGGAGTATAATTGAAGATATGATTAGATGAAAGTGTTATCTTACCATTTATTTATGAAAAAGTGTGATTTGCGTGGATGAAGGTGCTATATACCATGTATAAATCTTCGATGTGCACGTATCAGACTTCTTAAAATTTATATGATCTGTCATTGCGGCAATATATGAAGGGGCTATGTTACTTTATTTTTTATTTTGCATTCAGACATTCATCCATAATAATTAATAGAGAGATATTGTTTGGAAAACAATGGACCATGATTTACTCACAGCTTTGATTTTGTAAAATAGCTCCTTCATGTACTCATTTGTGTTTTCAATTATAATGTTATGTATCGTGTACGTTGTTGTACATCGGACTGGACTCGACCGGACCGGTGTTAATTGCCATTTATATAATATTTATTAATGTACTAAGAATACATTTAATAATAATCTTATACATTAATTTAAAAGAGCTAAATGGCGTTGTTTAGACATATATATATGTACTGTACCTGACTAAGATATAAAGTAAATAATTTGTACATATACCAACGCAAGGATTCCCTTATTCGCCTTATATTTTGTATATACCTGATTCTCATTTGTACGGTTATAAAAACAATAACACAAATAATTACCATGAATATTTATTGTCAGAAAGCGACAAAGAATAAATATATTTTTAATTGAATTTAAGTCGTAGCAATTTACATTTGTCATGAAAAGTTATGAAAATATTAAAATACGTAAATAAAAACTAAAAATCGTACATGAAGAAGTTAATTAATGAGATGACACACGTCTCTGATTTTTCACTATTCACTGTATGTCTTTTTGTACTTTGGCTCCTGAAATTGCAATACCGGCATTTTATAATTAAATTAATTAATATTAAAAAATGTCCTTAACATAAATACTTATATTAAAATATGTCTTTACTAGTAAAGACTATTTCATCAATGCAATCTGACAATCATGCTCGGATCTTCGTGCATAATAATATAAGGTCAGCTAGAAAAAAAGTACTCTCATATTATTAAGCAGTCTTCAAATAGTTTTACAGAGGGCTTTTTTTAAAAAATAGGTGTCGGAATTCACTTCTTGTCAAACTTTTTACCAATGAAAATTATATTCAAATAGCATTTAAATAAAATTTGAAGCATCTTTTCTTATGCCTTTCTTAAGACTTAAGGCTTTTCTTAAGACGAATTATATCGACGGTGTTTTGGCCAATTGATGTAACTCTCAAAATTGAAATTGTTCAGAAACTGTTTTTATCGAAATCATTTTATAATGAGTTGCGTTATGAATTTTCGAAATGCACTCCTGTAAATTATCATGCTTGCAGATACGGAATTATACGTAGGGTGTGTCGATATAACAGTGGCTTACATCAAGTGGCTGGGTCAAAAAATTTTCCCTTTCAAAAAGTGTTTTGGCTGAGAACTTCTCTGTCGTTTTTAAAATGAGATCCAATCATTAACTTATTTTCGTGTTTTTGAGGGTTTCATCGATTGGCCAAAACACTCTCGAATAATGTTTCGCCTAATTTGTTTTGAAACATTAAAAAACTGTGAAAAAAGGTGCCGGAACGCCGTTCCACCTCGTTACATGACAAAAACAACCCTGGTTTTACCGTTATGCCTCCTATATATAATAGCCCAGACTGCTCTGTAGACGTTTGATTATTATCATATATCACATGTAGGTATGAAATTTTCTCATGACTAGCGTTTGCGGTGTTATGCAAGACACATACAGTTCCGACATACTAGCTTCTTTAGACATACAGTATTTTAATTTCAATACCGTCATCTATAACGGGTACGGTTATACTAGTTGTTATATATAAATATATACCGGCATTTTTGCATTATTAAAATGCCAGTTTATATGTACTGGACAAACGGGATACCAGTTTTGGTGATATTGTTATTGCAATCGACCATTAGTACCCTTCAAGCGAAAAGAGAATCGGGTTAACTGATAAAATTACATTTTGAGTCGTGTAGTATCAAAACTAGAACTATCCACTATTTGAAGTTTCGAGATAAACACGAAAAACAATTTGTTGGCGTTTTTTAGTTTTTTTTTATTGTATTCCTATTTTTCATAAAAATACCCACATTAATAGGAAGAGGATTTGCTTTTTATTTATGTCCATAACTATCGTTTAGTAATAATTTAAAAATAAGTAGTTGATTATTATAATACAAATAAAACCATTGAATATTTTTTTAAATATATTTATTTCCATCTCTAACACGAATCATATATTTTTAATATATATATATATATATATTCATAATAATTATCTTTCACAACCATATACAGACACACAACTTAGCATTCTTACATTTTGACAATATTATTAAATTAATATCGGAACATTATAGTGAAAACTCATCTCTACCCTAAACACGCTTTTTCTACACTGCACGATACTTTAATGGTAACACTATACAAAAATGATTAACTAGAGATGCAGAAAGAAATCAATAATAAAATATTAATAATTATTACTTAAAAATTTATAAATCGGCAGAAAAATAGGGAATTATACAAATTTTGAACAATACAAAGGAGTAAAAGAGGATTAGAATAAGTTAGGTTTACTAACCAGCTTCAACCGAAATTTCGATTGAGATTTAATCTTCTTCAGCTCATAGCTCACGAAGGTAACGATGTAGCGAGCTGAAGATAGTCACAATGTGTAAATTTCATGAAGTCGGGGCACACATATTAGGATTTTTACATTACGGACAGAAACGAGTATTTTCTACTTTATAGTTGAGACTAAATGCCGTTTTATTTATGCTATACTTCACTTGTGACCGTGGCGCAGTTGGTGACGTCGTTGGTTACGGACGTCTCGGGTTCAATTCCCGGTGAGGACAGTTTCATAAATTGATCATTCAATCGATTTATGGATTTCTGTTCGTAGTTTGAGTGTTTCTGATGTCTGAAACTCCCTCTCACCCACCTGATCCTCACGGGACGTAGCGAGAGCGATTGGCTAACCACTAGTCCTGTCCTAACCCTATGCTTCTATCTCTACTCTCTTCGAAAAAAGAGAGGTTGAGGAACTGAGTAACAAACAGTTCTCATAGAAGTATTCTGTCGAAATACTTCCATTAGGAGACCATATACTCCACGTTGGGAGCGGATATGGAAAATAATACTTCACTATGGTGGGTTTGTAGTCGAACGGACAACTTCGTTGACCCAGTACATAACAGACAGTTTCATAAATTATTTTTTCTATCGATTTATGGGTTTGTTCGTGTTCAGGGGCATGGACATCTTAGATGTTTTAATTCCGTCCCACCTATACGATACTAAAAAGTAAATGTAACGTTACTTCCTTGATTTGGTTTCCATTTCTTGAGATTCGGTCCGAATAAGCGGCTGACCCAGTTAACTGATGGCCCTAATTAAGCGGAATCGGCTATTTCATATCAATAAAGTTCAGGTTTAAATAAATAATTACGAGACCTGCCCCATTATTGCAAATCTCATCATTAACTGATGGGTTGGATTAATGCAGATCGCACACCTCGCGAGCTGTTATCCTTATTCAAATAGTTACTGAAGAACAAATCTACGACTCTTTCCCTCCGAGACAAAATTTTGTTTTTTAAACGTATATTCATAATTATAAATATTTTAACATAATATAAGGTAAATGTACTCGCAGTTGACCTTTTTCAATAAAAGTGCCCAAAATAAGAAACGTACACGCAGGATTGTTCTAAATTGTAGAGTTCATACAAGTGAAACCATCTTTTGTCAGATTGAGGAACTAACACATCACCATATATGTCATTGGAGTGTCATAGCGGCCATTTGTAAACAACACCTTATGCAGTAGGTATTTTATTTTGAATTTATTAAGAGAACTGTTAAGGATATCAGTGAATGTAAGTATATGCTATTTGATTCAACCAAGAGTCGTCTTACAGGAAGCTCTGATGAAAGATTGTCATAAAACCTTTTGATTAGGCATGGTCAACTACTGAAACTTTCAATTTTTAAGATGGTTAACTACTGACACAAAAACATGATAAAAATTGAAAAACACAACTTTTTTGTAACAGAAGAACAGAGTTGTTTCGAAGAAATTGATCAAACATCATGTTTATTTAATATTAAACCATTTAAGGTACTTATTTATAAAAATTTGAAGGGATAGTTATGTTCAAATAGTAAGTTTTATTTAATAAAAGTATGGTGGATAGTGTATGGAAAAAAACAATTCACTAAATACGTTGATAATCAAAATTAATAACATTTTATTCCACTAGTTGTGTTACTAAAACATTTGACCACGTGTTTTGCCTCTTTGAGAAGCATGTTCAAACTAACTGTATTGGAATGATATTTTATTATATATGTAAACTTTTATAATTTCAGTATTTTAAAGAAGGATTATTACATTTCCTTCAATTTGACTCTACATATTGTTCTCTATTTCAAACTGGTTAATAACGAGTAATGTTTTCTAATTTTTGTCTTATACTTGCTTTTTCATCATTCGGTCTAATGCTAAACGTTAATCGTTATTTTTGTTGAATTTTTCTTTTAAACGGTCAACCACTGGTACGTCTACCTTATACTAAAAACAACGAATTGAATAAATACAAAAAAATAAAACACAAGTGTTTTGTAAAAATGACGAATTAACCAAAATGTTATTTTATATAAGGATCATTTTTAACAAGTTTACAACAAAGCAAATTCGGTAAATTTGTTGATTTTCGACATCAGTTATTGTTTAGTGAATGTTGTTTCTTTCACATGCCTCAGCCTGTTTTAGCAAAATCGAATGTTGCTAAAATGATCGATTCACCTTTTTTACAAAACACTGTCGATAATACACCTACATTTATTAATCTCGCAACAATATGAAAAGGTATCAATCTAAAATGGATGACAGGTATGATTTTTAAAAAGTTTACATCAATAATTATATAAATACAACAATTCCTCGTTCAAAAAAATGGATACACTCATCTTCATGGTAATCTTAATAGATTTATCGTTAACGGACGCAAAAACAACATGCATATAAGCGTAAAAGAAAATAAGTTGACAATTCATAGCTTTATTGTTCGATCGATTAATGGATTTGTGTTCAAAGGTATGGATGTCTGTAACGTTTACATTCACCTTCCACCCATTCCATCTACAGAACGAAGCATAACGAGAGCGATTAGCTAACTACCAGTCTTTTCCTAACCCCTGCCATCTATCCTTACATTCTCCAAAAATGAGAGGTTGTGCGACTGAACAACAAGCAGTTTTCACAAAACATTTTCTGCTGAGATGCTCCATTAAGAGTCCGTGGGTTTTTACTTAAACATATGAGATACTTTAACACAAAATTGATTATGCAAAAATTATTACCATCTACAAAAAAGAGTTTGAGCGACTGAATAGTATATAGCTCTTGCAAAAAACTTCTGTTGAAATGGTCAATTAGAAATTCATACACTACACATTGGCAGTCGACAATGCTCAAAAAAATGACAAATTTTAACAGTTGTTTTCAATAAATTTATTTTACATTAGATTATAAAAATTCGCGAAAATGTGAATACTGAGCTTCTTCACTCGATAGTTGAAACGGTTTGGGAGCGGATAGAGCCATCTGCAAAAAACATGGGCACGAGGTCGGAACTAAATATTAATATACATGTCATTAAAGAAGAATCGCGGAATTTCGCAATTGATGATGTTTATCAAGGTCGAAATGCTACGAAAGGGCAAAAACAATGTAGCCTGAATGGACAGCACCTAGTGAAAGAAATTCTCTTGGCAGTCTGATTGGCAGGTCCTAACCTTAGTCACTGGACTTGTTTGTGACATCAACTACGCTTTACCAAGGATTCATTTACAAAAGTACTGCAAAGCGAGATATTATTACCTGATTGCATTTTTCGATTTAAAATATAATGTATCAATTATTATATAAGTTTTTTTTTTTGCCTATTTTTTACGCCCACCAACATCTCAGTAATTCAATCAGTGTAAGGATGAAAAAATTTAGAGAAGATTTGAGAAAAAAACTTCTTTTCTCCAACTTTTTATTTATACTCTAGAAGGAGTATATTATCATTTTAAAAATTCAATTCACAAGTGACGATTACTCTCATAAATCTAACGAGATACTGTGTTTACAAACAAGTCGAAAGTCGACTGCTAGACCAGAGCAGGACAAATATTTCGTTTTATTCTGATAGGTATAAGCGAGAAAGGTAGAGAAAAGGATAAAAAGATCCCATCCCTACGCACTCCTTACGTCGGCCGTTGGGTTAACGTAGCGAATTGTCTTCAAGTAAACATAGTCGCGAGTCGAGTTTAACAGATGGTGTCGATGAAAACAGACAAAATAAACTAAATTACCGACCGCCCACCATGGAAACGTTAACGGTAAGGATCAGGTTGACAACCAGTGGGTTAAATTTAATAAAACACACCTGCGTCGCGACGCGTAATAATGGTAATGTTTTTTAACCATGTTTGCTCTCAGTGTGTAGCATATGGCCTCCTAATGCCGGTATTTCAAACAAATCTTTCTATGAGAACTGCTCGTTACTCAATAGAAGGCTAGAGCAGAATTAGTGGTTAGCTAGTTGCTCTCACTACGCCCCTGTTATTTAGGATCGGATGAGGAGTGGGAGGGAATTTTAGATATTAAAAACGTCCATGCCATGAACAGAAATCCATAAATCAAATGAAAAATCAATTTTTAAAACCGAAGCCAACGACGCACGTAGTTTCATAAATTGATTTATGAATATGTGTTCAAAGGAGTGGATGCCTGTAATGTCTAAAATTTAACTAACCACTAACCTTGCCCTACCACTATACTCTCTTCGGGAACTAAAGGGAGATTAAGCAACTGAGTACAAGCAGTTCTCGTAGAAAAACTTAAGCTTCATTAGGAGTCTATATATGTTCCTCATTGGGAGCGGGTATGCTTAAACAAAACGTGTTGTTAAAAAGACAGACTTTGATAAATTATAAGCCCAGTTTATCGATGGTTGGAAAATTGCCTCTTTAATGCTCTTTATGCAGCCAAAACACGAAAACGAAAAAATAAAGATTTATCCCTTTTTGGATTGTGACAATACAGCGAAAAGAATAATATCCAAATCACTTTAATACTAGCTGATAAACAAAAATATTATAGCGCTAATCAATTATGATTAATCTAATGTTATTTTTAACCAATTACATTCATATAATTTTACATCAATAATAATATCCTCTATCAGGCGAACCCGAGATAATCGCATTCCTGGATACGCGTTCTAAATACAATTAATACTTCCTTAGGATTTCTAATTGTGACACTGATAATTCCATGCAAAATATACCCTTTTAGTTAATAATTTGAGTTTTCCACTCCCTAATAAAATATCTCACATTCATACTCGAAATATAGAACACTTTATGTGGTTATGAATACTTGGTAACATATATACTGATTATACATAAACTCCTCTCACATTATAATTGATTGAGATAATCAGACAATAAAATAATTTCATTGAAATATCAACAGTACAGATTTTTATATAAAATTATAATTGATAACTTTGTTATTCCATTTATTATGATACTAAATATGACACGATGGATTAGATTCTATAATGTTTTCCCCGCTATCAAGACGGATATAGATTAATAGATATCCACAGATCTTTTTTTGACAGTCGTAACTTATCTTTAAAACCATCGTATTTATCGACAGCTTAAAAAATGAATGTTGTGTTGGAGTCACATAAATTAATCACACATTATATCAACGGTGTTTTGGTCAATTTAAGCAACCCTCAAAAAACACGAAAATGAGTTAATGATTGGATCTCATTTTAACGATGACAGAGCAGGTCTCGGTCAAGTGATGTAAATTAGAAAAATAAATTAATCACTTTTTGAAAGGGAAACATCATTTTAAATTGGTTTTAGGTTAAAAATCCTCAACCAACCAGCAACACTCTCAAACAAAATTTATCAAAAAAAAATATATCAACATCGCATTTACAGATTCTAGTCCCTTACTGTACATACTAAAAAATCAAGAGCGAGGGAGGGATTTATCCGGTGAACTGACAATCAACAACTCACCGCACATCTAATATAGACATCGACCTCTGTGGTCTAGTGGTAAGAGCTTAACTCTAGTGTACAGATTGGTTCGGGTTAAAGTCCTAGCAAGGTTAATATCAAATTTAGATTTTTTAAATTAAAATTCCAGATATTGTACATAAGTGTTAGTGATATCATTTCTTGAGTTGATCTTGTGTGATTTGAAAAAAATCGAATTAACCCTCAGAGACAAGCATGACCGTATGGTAACATTGACACCATCGCCCATCTATCCCAATATTCGCTCTATCTCTCGCCGAATATCGTTGCCTTCACTTGGTTAAAAAGGATATTTACACCACCTGTTTTCACGCCGATGTCTACTAAATGCAAGCACGATTTTTTAAATCTACTTTCGTGAAAAAATCTTCTTTAAAAAATCGTGAAATTTCAATAAAAACATTAAAAAATCGTGCGTGCTTTTAATAGATATCGATGAGAAAACAGGTGGTGCAAAACTGACGTAACTATCCTTTTTAACCGAAATTGAGTGAAGGCAACTATATTCAGCTACAAATGGGGAGAATATTGGGATAGATGGGCAATGGGGTTTACTGTGACCATATGGTCACGCTCGTTTCTGGCGGATTAATTAGAGCATTGGTAATTATTAGCTATAATGCCTTTTTATATTTTAAGTTATTACATATAAAAAAATGTTAAATATTATTTATTTCCATCTACCCCCATATGTAATTATCAATGCGAACGGTGTCTTTTCCATGTTTTTAAATGTCTCAGGTAAAATCACGGAATACCAATGATAAAGATATTTTTGTTACGGTTTTCAGTCCGAAAATGGTTCTCGAAGAAGCGAAAAACGTGTCACACTTAATGACACAACAAACAGAATAACAATTGTGTTAATTTCAATTTTTTAATGGAAATAAATCTCCACAAAGCAACCGCTAAAACTAAGGAGAAAATAAACAGGTTTCCGTCGCTATTCAGGGGATAGATTTCAAATAAAATACACAGGGCAAATCTCGAATATCAAAATACCGTCCCCATATAAAAACATGACTTTTTTTAAAGTACACATTACAATATATTGGCAGTACCAAAATTATTATAATTGTTACAATTTTTTTAGTAGAAAACCGTGTACTATGAAATCCTTTTTATTGAAATATAATAATTTTTAGTAGTTACTTATACGATTTATCGGTTATCTCTGAGTGTAAAATTGTAAGACAGTAAAAGCATATTTTACACCATATTCACCGAGGTAATTTTGATACAATTTTGTTACTTTTCATGTGTGATATGAGTTCAAATACACTCTTTTTTGTGCTTAATCTTCACAATAAAATATTCAAGCCCCTGGGTGAATGGATTTCTTGCAATTAGAGTAAATTTCTATTAAATTGATATTAATGCAGAAGAACTCGGCAACAGATGACATAAATAAATGAATGCACTGATCTGATTGCATAATGGCAATATGTAATGGTTGGATCACCCACTCAAAATACTAAAAATATAAGCCCCCATTAAAAAAACACTGCGCAAATGATATAGTATACAGCAGCGGTCGCCAACCGAGTTTTTCCAGTAATGTCACAGTGAGCCAAAAATCCATAAACTAATTTCAAACATGCAACATTAAAAATCAGACAAATTAATTTGGTATAACTAAGCAAGTGTTATCAAGATTTTATAATAGAAATATATAACTTTTGTGCTAGTTATTTCCTATATGTTTGCAACGTTTTCTAAAAAAACCCATGCTAGTCGTACGCGGGATTTAAAATTGCGAATTCAGTGGTCTGCGAGACCGGAAAGGTTGGCGGCCGCTGGTATAGGGAATAGCGAGAGATGCCTGTATTTTCAAAAATATATAATTAATCAAAATAGCACTAACTAAAGTTTTCAAAGCGAAATATTAAAGATAATTTGTGCAAATTTTGTTTTAATACAAAAAGATTGCTGCGAAGTTATGTAACAAATACTTTCAAACTGCAGAATAATTTGAATTATGGGGGACAAATTATTTAGTAAAAATCTGAAACTCTATCAAGAATTGTTTTTTTTTTTAATTAACACGATTTATTTTTGTCGAGCAACAAAATACTTTAAAATATTAACACAACCTAATTGGGACTTGATAGTCTTTCTTTGGCAGTTTTTGGTTGCGTAGGTTGTATTTATTAATACTATTAATTATTTAATATTAGAAAACAGAAGAAGGTCTTGAAATGTAATTGATTAAGAATTTTATGTATCACAATATCGCATTATAAATTACATGCAATTAGTTAGACACTCTCATGGAGAAATAACAAAACAAGGGCTTCATTAAAGATGTATGAAAAATATGAGAATGTAAAATAAGGTGGAGAGGAATGGTTCATATTTTACGACAGTGACATGTGTTATTGGAAAAAAAACGTTAAATGTTTTCTTTACAATCATTTGTGTAATTGATAAAATCTAGCTAACTAAAGTTTTGAAAACAACTCGGATAATTTTAAGGCATTCCTAATTCCATCTACTGTATAGAATGAATTGGGCGTCAGTCGCCTCTTTATCAAGTTCACTGCTAATTAATCTAAGAGTAAATTAATGTTGCACTAAAATGCACTAAGAAACCAATCAAGATGACGAATTTTTCTGTGTTGAGGGCTAAAAGGACACAGAAAAATGTTGCTATACTATTTTGTAAAGTAATGATGACGGATACGCCAGTCCAGTGTTTATAGAAGAAAACATGCCTAGCATTGAACATGTTAAACAGTGATCCATTTTTTGTATCAATAAAGAAACTCATCTCAACTAAAATGCAATAATTCATTTTAAAAACATGATTTAAAATTAACAGAAAGACAGTTTAATGTAAGTGGGAATGCCTTGAAACGTTTTCAAAATAAGAATTAACATTCTTTCTCATTAAAAGATGTCACGGACTTAAATCTCAACCTTTTTCGCACCATTAAAGGAATTATTTGATTTTTTCATTGAAAGACATAAATTATTACATATGTTTTGTAAAGCAAGGAGATATTATGAAAAATGAGCATTTTCTTCATCAAGATTGATTAAAATGTTTTAAATGTTAATGAGTTAGTAATATATGAGTAAACAATTAATTGGGGAATAATTGTTAAATATGATATTACGATCTATTCAAAAATTGGCACAATTTAACTCTTATAATATAATACTGATAAAGTGAGCTCAAAATTGAAGCATAAGAATTTAAGATAATAAGAATATCTTCAGAAATTTAACAATAATGTTTATAAAAATCAGTCAAGAAATAAACTTAAAACTAAATGAGACATCACTAACTTACAGAAATGAAAAATAACCTACATTTTGTCTTTTAGTAATATCGCACATTATAAAGAAAGATAAAAAGAACATACATACATACATTGTTTAGGAGATTAAAATCGTCGGTATTATACCAGCAGAAGGTTTTAAGTAAAAAAAAACCTTGTTTTGAGATAATTAACAGTAAATATATTTAAAAATCTGTCTTTATACACTTTAATACAATATTTATTATACTTACATCTTCATGAAATTCATTAATGATATACGAATTCAATTCAAGTATTAAAAAGCGTTAAGTAATTTACAGTTTTGTACCTCAGAGGCTAATAGTCATATGTCCAAAAATAGCGAAATTGAGTTATAAATCTCACATTTTTTGAAATTTTAAGATCTAAAGAGTAAAGGGTAAATAAAACTTTGGCGTATGTGGGTTGGTTACCGAAAAACCCTATCCAAAATCTGTCTCATGCCACACTACATTTACGGGGTAAACAATCATATGTCCATTAAATCCAAAAAACAACTGATGATTTCACCTGTAAATGAAACTCTCCAAGCCCCTTACCTATATACTGCAAAAGAATGAAAATAAAAACAGAACAACTATGCTAATTGATATAAAATAAAAACCGCTTTAGAAACATGTTTTTGCTCCTCCTGTAAAGTTGATAAAATGGTACAGAACTTTGAATGGAATTTATTTAATGCATACTACTGTTTCAAATTGAGTAACAAATATATGGAAAATGGCTGAGCTTGTTTTTTCAGAGTGTGTTGAAATCTATCTACATTTATAACTCAAAACAGCCAATTTTTAACTTAACACCTTCTGCCACTATAACAATAAAATGACAATCACATGGTTTGCTTATGCAGCTATTCAATCTTACATAAAAGAAAGAAGTATATCGTTCCAAGACCGCCACATTTGTTTCACTAGAAAAAGTTACAAAATATTCCTATGAAGGATGTTTGTGAATGGGAAGGCCAAATAGTCGCGCCTGGGTATCAATCCGAATGAAAGCATCGCCATCTTTAAAAAATATTGCAGTAGTTTATAGTATTTTATAATATAATCTGCGATAATTCGGGCTTCAAAAATATTTAATAAATGAGCCAACCGAATTAAGTATTTAATTACAATCCGGGGATAATTTCAATCCAATGAAACAAAGACATGATAATTTTACAGTGCGTATACTCATCATAGACAATACAACATAAATCTTTTGTCATGGAATTATTTTATTTTGTCATCTATGATTCAATTGATTCTAATGTATGATTATTTGCCTTTCCAATCACAAACATTCAGTTTACTTAGAAATGACATCATTTTAATATTAGTAATGTTTTCCAGAGAAAAACGCGTGCAGCGGAGATATCAAGGTTTACCTTTGTCTATGACATACCATATCTAGACAAAATAATCAATAGCTTAACTTTTAAATTGTCATTATGTTTCTACATTAGTGTAAAAATGTTATAGAAATCTCACATTCAATTTTGTCAAAAAAAGCATAATATTATATGGTAATCATTCAATTATCAGAATGTAATAAGAAAATAAAATAATATGTTATCACAGTAAATAAATTAATAAGTAAAATAGAATAGTTAAATGCATACAAAGATCTCATAAACTCATAAAACCATAGATATATTTTCGGAATATACCATAGATAACGGTGTCTAAATTAGGTCATATTATCAGGTACACAGATAATAGATACAACATGTATTTGTCAACTAGAAAGTAAAGCTAAAAACATCAATAATAACTTCATATCTGGTTAATTCATTTCGACAGGTACATGTCAATTATTAATTTAATGTAAACATGTATAACTGCAGAAAAATGAATAATCATATACACCAAATACACTTTCGTTAATTTTATAATAGTATAAACACCCATTGAAAACTGTTAACAATATATTCCACGAAATTAATACGGCCATGACGTTATTACATATTTAGGCGTCGATTTAATACAGAAAATAGTCATCAATTTTCTACAAGCTATCGAAAACGAATATGGCCCAGTTACTATGGTAACGAACTGACACAAAGAGGTATCTACAACAAAGTTAGGGAAGCACATAATAGTTTGTCATACACCGGTCAGAATGGTCTGGTAAATTAGCTACATATACTAAACAGTACTTGTCTAATTGATATAAAAGAATTCTTATACACTGACAAAAAGAAATGAGCGCGTTCATCTCACAGTGATTGACAAAGATGACTGAATGCATCATCACAATATGCAATGATGAATCTTATCGAGTTTACCTCATGTGGCTATAAAATATTAAAATATCCGGCACGTTAGCTATTAGCAGCAATATCAAATATTTATTTTTTTTTACACACATTATTATGGCGATATTATATTTTGGTTGTTTTTAGTTAATGGATACGAAAAGTACCGGTTTATTATAATATCTTCATTTGTATATTCAAACATATATTTTATTTATAAAAGAGAATTTAACTTTCAGCGAATAAAAGTATATCTAACAATTAAAAATACTGCCACAGGAAAATTGATTTTTATTTGTAATACATTTTTGGTAAAATCACAAAAATTAGGCCGTTCAAAAAACATTGTCAAATTGTACACTAGTCTGTAGTAAAGTACAAAACAGTCAAATAGAAAACTAAGCAGCCCTGTATTTCGCCATCAATAAAGCTTTTAAAGATGAAACACAACATAAAAGCAGAAGATTTAATGTTTGCATAGATACCTCTCCGTGTTTATCTTGTCGCTCATGAATCTATGAACGTTTTGTTCAAAATTTATGAATGATTACATGACGTTTCATTAAAAGTACACCAGATTGATTAACATTCCCAATTGCAGGTGCATTTTATATATATATACACCGATTTCTCGCTTACGACTGATTCATATCATATAACTTAAGTAAATTAGAGCCTTATCAATTATTCGTAATCACTATCATTTGTAAAGTTGTCATTCAACTTTGGATGGTATTTTGGAGTTTAATTTCATTAGTCGTCTTCCGACGATGAAGTGCCGGGCATGGAGCTGAACCAAGCATCGCGTGCTCCAGGTGAACACCTGTAAAACAGAAAATTGCGATAACAGCAAAAACACAAATGTATTTATTTTTGACATGTTTTCCAATGGGACGAATCACCATACGGACACATCCATCAGGTGTCCAATATGTGCCACATTGGTAACAGATACTGTTAAAAAAAATATATGTTACCTTACAACAAAGTTCAACCAAGTAAATTTCAATTCAATCAATAAAAGAAAGATTGGAATAAACATTGGTTTTGACAAACAATGGAGTTCTATGAACCACATAAAGAACAATGAAGATTATTTACGTGTGGATTGTGAAATTAATTATCATTTTCTTAGCATAACATATCATTTTGATTGCTACATACTTCGATATTAGTATCTTCATGGCAGTCACCAACCATAGATTAAGATACTACGACAAAGATGAGGCACCCACTACACCAGTGTTCTCCAACCAATGGTCCGGGACCCAGTGCCGGGCCGCAGAGACTTTCGGCCGGGCCGTGAGCAGTATGCCAAATTTCAAGAAATTCGCAATGCAAAAATATTAAATATGGGATTTTTTTCCCCTGCACGTTTATTTGTATTTCTAGTTATTGTTAAATAATAATTGGTAAGATGATGCGCACAATGGTCCCTCAAATAAAGGGAAAACGAATTCTTGTTTCGGAAAAGGATTTTGTAAACATATAAATAGCCTTACCGACTACGTTTCGTTTTTACGGGTAATGTGAGTGAGGTTGGCAGCTGGTTAAGATCCTCCGCAGCGTGTTCAGGCAGAGGTCTCCGGTGAAGAGTCATTGTCTCACATAATTCACTGCCTTCTTCCGACTCGTCTAAGTAATATCTACAAATGATAAAATATTTCAGTTACAGGGGAAATTCGATCTACTGTTTTAGTTAGGTTAGATTTTGATCAATATAGATTTCACCAGATGGTTTTAAAAGCTGTACAAGAATTATTTCACCGCTATGATTTGTAAATAATATTCAATGGCATTTTGACTGGACGAAAATTATGAAACTGGTGGAGATGACTGTTAGGAAAGGCGATGCCGTAGAATGCCTTCTTTTTAACCACTTCACACTAGTGGGTAGCACTGCAAATAATATAAAATAAAAGTATTGTTTTTCATCAGCGCTATAAAAACGGAATTTGACGTGAGATTTGAGGATTTTAAGTATGGTCCAATGTTTAGCTTAACAGCTTAATGACTGCATGTTTTTTTATTGAATTTCACCTGGTGGCCGGAGGAATTTTGCAAAAAAATTCGCGAAAAACTGTAATTTCACTAAATTCCCTATAATTTGTATACCAATTGAGATATCTTAACCAAATTTCGTTTGATGGCTTCCAGGTACTTTGCCGCATAAATCAATGTCATTTGAGCAGTGGCTCTTATCTGTGAGTTGCATACTTATGTTGTGTAGTGAAAAAAACTAAAATCTACTAAAAGGTCTTTTTTTTAAATATGTAAAATCTTCTTTTTCAAATTGTTTTCTTTGCTTTTATGTTCATATGTATGAGAATTTAATTGGATGAACACTTTAAATACAAGGTAGCTATATTTTATAAAATCATAAAAAAATATATTATGGATAACAACAAATTTTACTCATCATTTATGGATTGATGTTAAATACACAATTGCAACTTGTTATAGTAGTTTAATTTTTGTTAAATAATGCGTTGATGTGGATTCCACCATCTCTCGTTGACATTTAAAATCAAACTCGATTATAACCCAATACTTTTTCAATAGAATGGAATGTATGACATAGGACTCATATATGAGTCGGCAGCAATTATGCTGTTAATTATAAAATCAGATGAGATGGATTTAAGCAAGCTTGAGCTTAAATATTTTGAATATCTTGGAATAATTAATCTGGAGTTAAATTGAATTCAAATGTTCAGTTCTATGGACAAATAAATTTAAAGATCTTTTTCAAACCAAGGAAGCGGTTAATAAAAATATTATATTATATGTATGTTTTTATAAAATGAATTTGTATTTACAAATACATATATATTTTATTTCATAAAAATGGCTTCTTAAAAAATAGTAAAAAAATCGTTTTAAACTTTTACTCACTAACCAAATAAATATTTCAAAATTGAATTTTTTAATTAGTCTCTCAAAAAGTTACCGACTACTGGTTTAGTGTCAAAATGAAATAAAAATTGATGTACAACTTCAAACAGCACAATCCCAATACCTTGAGCCATTGGCTGATTTGCAATTCTCACATTCGCTGTGATAATCGTCGGGGTCGTCATTTAGCATAGCAAGCGGCTCCGGTTCGTAGCTGCAGCCACAAGGAGTCTAAAATAACAATGGCTTTATTACACACTGATTTTACCAAACTATAGTACAGTATTATTATTGTAAAAGACCGTGTCTAAAATAATATGTAAATAAAGATGTAGGCACAAATTTGACAGGCATGTAGCCGAGAAATCAACATCGTTTTCTTAGGTTGCGATGTACACGGGTTTGAATCCTACGGATACTTTCATGTATTGTGTTCGAAGGCATGGATTTCTGTGATATCTAAATTCCTTTCCACCCATCCGATCCTAAAAATGTTGCGTAACAAGAGTGATTAGCTTGCTAGTCTTGTTCTACTCCATTCTTATCTGTTTCGAAAAATAAAACTTCAGTGACTGAATAAGCAGTTCTCATATCTTTATGAAGAGTCCTACATATTGGAAGCAGACATGGTAAAATAAATTGAAAAGAAGTTAAAAAAATAAATAATTACCGTTTCAGCTGGCATTGGCAGCAGTGGATGCCTCTCGAGGAGGCGACCGAGAGACCCGGTGGAGGGCCTTTTTGAAATGTCTACAGCAGATTTACTCTCACTCTCGACGCGAGCCATTTCCATGGCCAACTGTCGAGACACCTCACTCATAGAGCGGGGCATATCGCTGGAGCTCTTTGAATGAGAATTCCCATCATTTCCAAACCGCAAGACGTTCTCTTTCGATAGTCTAGCGCTACCGTCGCCGGTCACTCGGCAATCGTTAGCCAGCTTCGTTTCGTCGCTCATCTTCTCAGCCGGCAGTCTTTGCGTGTCTTGAGATGATAACCGGGAACCCGATCCCGAGCTGGAGTGTCTGGAGACCTCTTCGTTGGTTCGGAATGATGTGATCTCGCGAGGGGCTTTGGCGGAATGGGATGATCTCTGTTTCAGTATCATATAGTTCGTGGGTTCGTTCACTTGGTCCTCTAATGCACTCAGCATTCTAGGAATGGTGCGATGCCTGGAATAGTAATAATTATCGATCAACACAAATGTATGAAATGACAGAATTAGTTTATTACTAAACGGGACACAGGAGTCATCAAAGCTATGGCGAATTCGGGGGTGAAGAATCAACGAGACGCAAAGAGAGACAAGAAATTACTTAAATCTTTTATTAATCATAGATGTCACTGTCGATTATTTACTTGCTTAACGAATATGACTGCTGCGCCATGTTAAGAAGATCACCATTATTTTGAGACACCTTTAGTACATTGTGAAAAGACAAGGAAATAACTTTGACTCCTACATAGACATAATTAAATTAACAATTATTAATTTAAGACATCGACTGAGGGTGCTTGATGGAATTTCAATATCAAATTTGGATTATTGAGATTTTGTACACTTCCATGTATTTTGTCACTAACGACCCGGGTTTCGTCTTTCGGCATCTTCAGGCATTCGAGCTCACGAATGGACTCGAACTGACAGACAGTAAACAGTGTCTAACGATTATATAGAAGATACAAATATGACAAATATTATTTATGAGGTAAAATATTATATATCTGAGAGCCACACTGATACCTGAGTTAACATTTCGAGAATTGCCTTAATCCTTATTTTGTAAACAACACATTAGCAGAGTGGCGAATTGCCGCTTTCCAACTTCTTTTTATAGAATTACCAGTGATTTTACAATTATAATAGCATTGTGGGTTTCGACGGGATGCAATTCGACGAAAGGGTAAATATATACAATCATTCCACATTTAGTGACATCTGTTAGGTGTTTCAAATCTATATAAACGTTAGACACTGTTTACTGTCTGTCAGTTCGAGTCCATTTGTGAGCTCCAATAATCCAAATTTAACAATTATTAATTTGGTGTAATGTATATATTAGAAACATGTATAACACAATGTGTAAATCGGCAAAAATTGCATAACGTTTTTAGATTTCCAGTTGTATGTATAAATATTATTTTGAGATGACACAATGTATTGATTGGTTATGTGGTAGTGAGCCCAAATTTCAAAACCGTTTCATCTTCAAGGGTTCCAGAATATAGGGTATGAATCAGTTAAGACACCTCCATAAGGGCTGCGGGGCCTCCAGTATAAAAAAAAATATATTAACTAATTTCATCTACTACTTGGAATAACTGTAGCAACAAAAAAATGTATGGCTACTCACTGTCTAGCAGCCTCGATGGAACTGGTGGGCAATACCCTCGGCTGAGTGTTGGAACCACCGCTCCCAGAAATAGGCTCCAGCCCGGCCAGGCCCATCCCAGTGGAGGATTGGGGAGCCGTATTGTAAAGGAAACCGGCTCGGCTGCAGTCGTTTTGCTCTCTCATGTTGGATACCCTAGCACGGTTTGTCACGGCCGCTAACGAGCTTGTTATCTTGAGCGTGCTGATGAAATTGTTGCTACCTAAAGAAGCATAAAAAATAAATCAGGATTTTTTTTGATAGAAAACATTTCCTCCATCATTTCTTTACAATACAAACAAAACAATATTCTCATAAATATCAGTGCTGATTCAAAGTAGTTTTAAGTAGGCTTGCCCTTCTTGAATCAATGGATATTTGCCACCATCATTAAAGTCACTTTAAATTGTGTACCAGGAATTCAATTTCAATATACCGTATATCATATTTTTTAAAAAATAAAACACAATTCATTTGTACTACTTCCACATATTTATAATGATCAGGATTATTTTTAAATGGTTCATTAATTTTTTCTTATAATTTCCCTGATTCATTATTGTATATTATATTAGTAATGTCATTAAAAATTTTGTTCAGCTAAATGGACTTTTAATGTAGCTATATTTGTGATTTCAGATTAGTATTTAATGATTTGCAAGAGGTCCATAACATTTTAATTGTAGACTCTTTCATTTGATTTATGTATAATTTGTTTGTTAATCAGTATTTATGTACCTTCATTTTTACACTCAATTTTATATGAATAAGCATGTTATGTTTGTATTTTTATCAGCTGATAATGCTCGTGATGAGCGAAACCAGTCCTGATCATTATAAATATGTGGAAGTAGTACAAATGAATTGTGTTTTATTTTTTAAAATATAATGTCTTTCCACCAAGAATTGACAGTTAACACCTTAAAAGTGATAACCGTATATCCTCGATCATAAGACACTGTGTTCACCTATTTTAGAATCTCTGAATTTGAATTGCGTTTTATTATCAATGTCTTACAATATCTGTCGAAAATGCGAAAGAAGATATTTTCTGGGAGGTCTCGCAAAGTAAATTCAGAAAAATCAGACATTGAATCCAATGAAGTTTCAGGGTTATGGTAGAAAGGTCTGTATATATAATATCATGCTGGTTGCCTTCATCGTCAATTTCCGGAATGTTTTTATTATCGGGATATAAAAATAAGGGCACGTCTTTAATCGATGGCATCTGGAGGTTGAGGAACTACGGCGCATTGTATTGGAGGCGATAAGCAGTGGGTAACATAGTTAAAAGAATATTGTAACATCTTTGTTATTATATTATAATAATTATAGCAACGCAAACTATTGCTTGATTTATGTTGTGAATAGCTCACGATCCCACCTTGCGTAAAGTGCTAACATTAAAAAAAAATACAATGTAACATGCCTGCGGAGCTAGTAATAGAATGCTGAGCCGTAAAATTCCTTGCTTGATTGCTTCCCATCACAACAACCTGGCGGTCTCTCATATCGGCAATACTATTCCCAACGCCGTGATTGGTAGACAAACTGTTCAAATAGAACGGAGTGGACGGCATCCTCGTGTTGGCAGAACTGTTGTGGAACTGAGTTACGGAGTTGTGATCCGCAACCTGGGATTGGGAATTGCTGATGTGCTGGTTTCTATTCTGCTGGGACTGATGATTGTTCTCCACCCGCATGAGATTTTCCATGTTGGTAGCAGCGTTCAGTGGAAAACTTCGGTGATATCCTGGCATATTGTTTATGCTGAAAATACATTAAAATAATTAAAAATGAAGCATCCAAACATTTGTGTATTTATTCACACAGTTATCTACAAATTTCACACACACTAAAAATCAGTGTTTTATTCGAACATCAATACATCTACACGAAAAACCAAATTGATAACTTTGTTATTCCACTGGTTGTGCAAAAAGCTGTGACACTTGTTTTGCCTCTTTGAAAAGCATGTTCAGATTGATTTTATCATGAGACTATTAACAATAAAGTAGACATTGGAGTCCATGTTCTGTAAAATATTATAATAAAATTAATCTGAAGACCTGAAATTTACGACTATGATTGAATTACTAATAATGATGCAATGCGTAAGGGAATTAAGGAATGTCTAGTGCAGTGAGAAAAATTTAAGAGACGCCCTCCTGCCACCCCTTAATTAGCCACCCACATTCGACATACCGACATCCTTAATGTTGTGACTATCTTTAGGACATAAAACACAACATTCATAAAGGCAGTAGCCATGTTTAACACAAGATGTTCTTTAAAAAATTACCTAATTGCTTCAGCTCTGGCTTGTGCTACAGCTTCATCATACGGAGGCGGCGCTTCCCCTCTCGGAAAATAGTTCCCTGGAGGTTTCCACAGTGACGGGAAGTGAACTGGAGCATCGTCACATCCACCTCCTAAATATCCTAAGCTGCCGCCAATGTATCTGTACGATGTACAAGAAGTTTTCTAGATTAAAAACTGTTCTTACTATTAGCAGTTTACACATATTTTCTAAAAAATTATTGCAATTACAGCATCCCGGCATTTTTCGTGTTGTGATCAAGGATCTGTGATGGCAAGGTTAAGAAGAAAGGTTAAATGTACGAATCAATATTAGAAAAGTATTTGTAACAATGTAACAAAAATATGGAAGAGACAAATGTTTAAACTAACATGAGATGTTACACTGTTAATTATGTGTTTAATAAAATAAATTATTTTACCCAATACTAGCTAAACTACGTTGATCTTCATTCATCTGTCGATTCTGGTGACCTCTAAGCTTCCGCTGCCTCAAGCGATGAACCATAAAGAAGAGCACTGATAGGAAGAGTACTATAGCCATTCCGCTGGCAATTAGCCTCAAACCAAAATCCTGGTGACTGTCCAGGACTGAATCCGGGTGCTTTGACAGGGCATCATCGAGGCAAATGAATTCACAGCATGTGTTACCGAGCCGGAATGATTTGCAGTCCTGAAAGATTATTAAGATGTTAACACATTGTATGTGGAAAAGAGAGATCTCGCATGCACATCCACTTTTTTGTTGATTTATTTCAGCAATCTTTAGTTTGCTCATCGAGATCTATACTTATTAGTTTTGCTTCTGAAGCCACCCTGCTAAGGAGAATGTTTCTCACAGTATCATCCCCTAGTTAGATATTAAAAATTTTAAGTATGTATGTAAAAATTGTAAATATATCACAGACCTATTTTTATCATTACAAAATGTAAATAAAAATGTAATTCAGATTACATACTGATGATGCAGATCATGGTGAGTAGGGTTGCCAACAGGTCTCTTATTAAGAGAACATGTTCTCTTTTTTAACATAATTCTTTTGTTCTCTATCTTTTTTATATTATACCCAGAATGTCCTCTTTTTCAATTTTGAAAATCTCCCCTCTTCGGGGTATTTTAAGGGTAGTATGTAGTTACAAAAATATTTCACGGTTAGGATTTTATAAAGAAAATAAGAAACTTGCACCAAATTACCTGTGTAGATAAATATAGCAACAGGGATGATGAAATTGAGAATAAGAATGAAGATAATTCAACAATTGAATTTTAAGCGTACTTTTCATGTTCCTAACTATTATTATGTACATATGTATGTGCCGGTTATTATGAAAGATGAATAAGTCATATAATATTTCGTTTAAGATAATTGGAGTTTTGTGTAAATTTGTTTTAAAAAATATTTTGATACTACATAAAAATATGTCTTATGATTCTTAGCCTTGTAGATATAATCTTTCTTGTACTGGTGGAATTTTACTATTACCTTGTGTAAAATAATGGTATTTTTGGTACCTTAAAAGACTTATTCCACTTTAATAATAACCAGCACAGTTATAAAGAAAATTGTACAAAATAACATTTTTTTGTTAAATGTTCTCTTTTTTGTCCATAGCACTTGACAACCCTAAATGAGTAAATATGATAATTGATTTTTTCCTTATTACAAGAATACTAAGAATGGCCAGTCAATTAAGTTTAATTTATAATGTTAAAGGATTGTCAAAGGCGCCACTCAATTCCTCTTCAGCCATTGTTGAAGCTACACCGAAAGATGGGTTAAATTGTTTACAACATATTCATTCTTCCAGATAGATAATTAAAGAAATTCAAAGGCTCAATCACTGAAATGTATTATTTTCAATATTTAATAATTTATGTCAGTGAATAAGCAATTTACGATATTGAACTCCTTCAGTCAGAAGGTTTTAGGAATTTTTAGATATCTTGTATATTTTTTGATGAGTTGATTGAAAGAAATTTGACTATAATAATATAAATTATTATTTTCATTTAATTTTCCAACTCTTAATATTACATAACTTGCTGGGGTGAGTCTACCTGTGGGGGTGAACACAGGACTGCCTTGCACCACTTAGGCTGCCCATTCTCACAAATGCACAGAGTGCAAGTGTCTGGGCCTGGAACATAGTGCAATCCGGGGGCAATTATACGGCCGTGGATGTCGGGACATTCTCCTTCACTCTCAACACCGACTGGAATAATGATAGACATAAAATTTTAAAACTTGAAAAGACTTGTACCAGTGCAAATCGCATTCACACCCAATATTTTCGTACTTTGCGAAAAGTATTTATTACATTTTATTTATTATAACATTTTACAGTGGTAGCTTGCCTATAAGGGCTGCAGAGCTGCAAAACTCTCCAGCAGACCTGGACAAACTTTTTGGCAGAGAGACCACATTAAGAACTCAAAATAAAAAGCAGGCCACAAGTAAAATACTATTTTTAGATATGCATTATTTATTATCAAAAAAGGAATTTTATAACAAAAAAATAAGTAGTTCTCTAATAATCAACAATGTAATGAAACAAAAGGAATTGTTTGATATCTTTCAACATTTACTTTAATTTCAAAAGTTTTTTATTTTAAATGGCATAAAAAAGTTAACTTTTTTCAGAAATATGATTTTAGCTCGCGAGCAGCATAAAAATACACATCTGGCCCCCACGCCATAGTTTTCCTTGTCCTGGCCTCCACTATGAAATGATTCTTCCTGTTTTATTATCGAAATTCTTAATTTGTATACTAATAAAATTCCTATGCTCCTCCTACACAGCCATAGAAATGAAATACACTTTCATTGTGATTTTTTTAAATACACACTGATTATTTTTAATTTTATTATTGCAGCCTTACCATTACAAATTCTTACGGGCTGCCACTGCTATTTCGTAATATTGTACAAATAAAACCACTATCAAGTTTCAAAAAACAATTATAAATACAGCACTGAATACACATAAAGTTTTAATTCTATTTACAACATTAAACATATAATCAACATTTTTTTTTTGAGTGCTTATATCATATATGTCAAAAAAGAAAAGCAGTAATTTTATTTTGTTTGTGAAGAACTAAATAACATTTATTGTTCTCAGACCATTGTTCAATAGTATGACGAGAAACATTCATCTACACACCTTCAAGTTATTTTATTTACCATATTATGTTGAACAATTTATATTTAATTATCAAAATAATTTAATTTTACTTCGTAACTTGTGGTAATATCGAATTAATACGTATCTTCATCACTGAGATTCCTAAGAGAAAACAATGAGCGCCTACCAGGCTTTACCCAGTTACACAAAGAGTAAACAACGATCCCGCTATAAAGCGTAATCATCGTACTGACAGATTCGTTAGACAAGACATAACAATTACTACGGTCAGAGGGTGTATATTGGAATGGGATCCACTGGTCCTTGTTCCTGGAGCATACGAAAAAATAAATGACAGCTGTCAGAATTCTCACTCACCATAAAAGCACGAAGAAGTTAAACCAAGAAGAATAATCCTTCCGAGCATACTTTCAATCGTGGCTTTTATGCTCGGTCAATCTTTCGCCTTTTAACGCTTTCCCATGAAATAATTTTTATTCTGCGAATTCCATCGTCAAACGGGCCCGCCGTAAAATCGATATATGGGTCAAAGATCACTGGTGCGTTCCGAATAAGCCATTGCCAACAACATTATAATAAATCCTTTCTGGTAAAAACCCAGAATAATGAATAATTTATTTTATGGGATATTTTCGTGTGATTTATACTGACAACTAAAACTAGTAATGGTAATTATACTGCATTGCTGTATTTATAGCGCTTTTCATTTTTTAATTTACTTTTTTATCTACAAGAGGTAAATAAATAGCTCTATTAAATATAGATACAATCTCGTCTATGATTGAATAGTATATTATTTAATACCCATTTAGGTACATATTTACGATTTGCAGGCATGTCGGTTCTATATTATGACCAGTAATGCGAAGCTGGGAATAAATAAATATTTATTTGTCCTTTCAGAGATGTCTGGGATTAATTTGCAAAAACCACAAAGCTGGTTTGAAAGATGTAAGGTGTTTTATGTTTTTCAACCTTCCGACCAAGCTCTTTTATGAACGTCTTTTGTATAGCAACTGGCCTACGAACAATAATCTTAAAAATACCTACAGTTGAAATATTCCATACCTACCTAATACATTATGCCTTATATTAGGTAGAAACAAAGTGAGTGTGAAATTTTTTTCCAATTAAATTTAAGCTATTACTAACATCAATCTATTCACAACGAAATAAATAAAAAATTTACAAGCAGGCCTCCGTTTTATAGGTTTACTTATTTGATACACATTTACTATGAGACGAATTATTTTTGTGAAAAGGGTACCCATCTCTAAAGATTTCGAGAAAGTTTACAAAATACAGGTTCTGGTCCATTTTAAGGGCGTCACTTTCATTTGTGGAAATAAAGCAGCTGCAACCAAAAATGGTACAGAAACATTTTAAAACATACAAGCTCGCTTTTCAAATCTTTTATTGTAGCTAACAAATATCAATCACAATATTATCGCATATTGGCCTACTGATCATCTTCTTTTTAATAAATAATACATATAACCTAATTTTGTGAACACCATTTTAATATTAATATTGTAAAAAAGATACATAAGAGGGTTGTGGCTACAAGAATTCCATTATATACAGGTCAGCTGTTTCTAACAATAAAAAACTCAAATAATTCAGTGCTACAAGTATCATAATATTATTTGTCCTATAATGCAAATAGATAAAACACGGTTATATCTCCAAGAATTGCACTGAATGTATTTCGGTCGCCCAGCTTTGTTATTACATTAAAAAAACCAAATTTCATTAAAAAAAACACTCACTTATCAAAGAAGTACAGTGACGGACATCTGACAATCTTTTAGCGCTTTATTTCAATATTGATTGATACCATATAATTATTGATTGAAATGACATTTACTTGGTGGAACTCCATTATAATACAATATCAAAGTATTCAGTTATAAAACATTTTATTAGTTAGTTGATAGCTATTTCAGCTTCACGCCATCCTTAGAACTATTACAGAAGTAGTTATGATAATTTTATGAAGCCGAAATAGCTATCAACTAACTAATAAAATTTTGTAGAACTGTTTACTCTGATATTTCATCCTAATATTTTTACATATTTACATTACAACCAGGGGCGTATATTCAGGGTGTGCTAGGTGTGCGCCGCACACCTAGCACATAAATTAAAACATAAATTTAGAAACTTATAAAATTTAGAGAATAAAGCGATATATTGTTTTGCATACAGTAATATTTATAAGCGCTTAAATTCGCTCTGAATACATGCGTGCGACCAACCAGACATAAGAACTGCATATGGTGCGCCTAATAGTATATTACTTTATGGGTGCGCCGACCTTGAGGGCGAACCATGAACTGATTTAATCTTAGTCAATCTGTCGACTTTCAGCTCATAATTGAAGTCGGTCTTGAACTTAGTGCGCATACGTCAAAAACTCTTGCGACGCTGCTTATTTACTACATTATTTCACAATAACAGGTCATTCCTTTTTTATATTTTGGCGTAAAATAGTTCATTATCTTATTTACGTATTACCAATATGTATATTTTTTATTCTAGATTCTATTTTTTTACTTACCCCAATAATGATGAAGAATACTATTCAAGATATTTTAAATAATCGATAGAAAATTTCCAAATGAATTACTTGACAAACTGCAGCAATTCTATGATTTTCTTATTTTTTACAACACACCTAATATTAACAACCACCGTCCGCCACTGATAACAACGTTTGTAAACACCGAGTAACTACATAATGTGCAATACACACAACATAGTTAATACAGGAGTTGGTCTATTTAAAGGACGTCACTTTCATTTATGGAAATAAAGAAGCTGCAACCAAAAATGGTAAAAATACATTTTAAAACATAAGAGCGCGCATTTCAATTCTTTTATCGTAGTTGTCAAACGTCAATCACATTTTCGCATATTGGCCTGCTGATTCTTTACTTTTATTAAATAAAACACAGAATTTAATTTTGTAAACACAATTTTTATATTTAGTTTTAAGATTCTTCATATTTCAAGATCAATGGTAGAACCCTCATCCGTATAGAGTCTGAAATTATCTACCTACCGTAAGTTTCAAACAATACCTTATCTCAACAAATCAAAGCTTTCAAACATAAAACAAGTGTTTATTTAACACATTTCCTTGCTTAATTAAAAAAAGCATTTTATCATTTGTTATAATATGAGTATTTTCTCTTTCAATAATAATGAAGTAAATATTTATTTTAGTTTCAATGCCATAAAAAGGGCTAACATCATTTTGCTTGTCTCTTGAAAATTTTCATAATTATCTATGGTAAGTCCGTACAACATTTCTGTAAAATTGACACCTTCAATGTAGACCAGAATTAAAAAAGAATTTTATCATCTATTATAATATGAATATTTTTCTTTTAAATAATAATGAAATAAATATTTATTTTAATTTCAATACAATAAAGAGGGCAAATATCACTATTCTTGCATTTTGAAAAATTTCATAATCTTCAATGGTAAGCTTGTACCACGTTTATGTGCAATGTAAAATTGACGCCTTTTAAATGAACCAGAACCACAACAAAAATACGTATCGTGAAAAATATTCATGAATAAAAAGATGCTATTTTGTAGTACAACGAACAAATTAATTTTTGTTGTTTTTTAAACGTTTAGTATCAAATCACAGTAAATTATTTGCCATGTTGTCTATATGCATAATTGTTAGGTTAAATCGAACATACTTCAAACAACGTGATCATAGAAATTATACACCTCAAACTCTAGCGATATCTATAGGCGTAAATGGTTTGAAGTACAAAAAAGAATACTTATAGACAATATGTAATAACATAGCTATTACAATACAATAAATAATTGTGATGTCAAACTGAAAATGATCTCGGTCTCCAGTAGCGTCGTAATGAAAGTTGTTTCATTACCAAAATGTTAAATTTACTGACACCGACGTAAAAATTGTAATATGTGATATTTCTCCCTTTTAACGATAGTATGTCTAATGATCACAATACACATACTAAAACTTTTACCACCGATAATATGCTGACATTTAACAACAATCCTAAAAATACGGACTACTATACATCAGAGTTTGAAATAAATGACGCTCCCGTTGGAGCCAGGAATGTTTTAACAAAGGTATTCGAAGTTTTATATTGCTTGATTTTCTACGACTTTATTGCTATTGATATTTTTTACTGTGTAAATTACAAAAACTGCAAACATCGTTGAAGGAGATGTCATGCACACCTTTCGCCTATACATTAAGATACACATGTATTAGTCGATATTGCATGATAAAATTCTTTATAAAGAAAGAAACCGTTCCTGTAGTTGAGTGATCGACGCTTTTTGGCGTCTGTCCTATTCGGTTGCAGTGTCCACGGGTTTGATTCCCCCCCGATAATGGATTTGTGCAAATGGCATGGATATCTTCATTCCCTCACACCCATTCGATCCTCAAAATAGGGCGTAACGAGAGCGATTAGCTAACTACGAGTTTTTTTAGTACCTTCATCATTACACTCTCCGTATAAGTAGAGGTTGAGCAATTGAAAACTCATAAAAAACAATGTTGAGATGATCCTTCAGGAGTCCATATGCTCCACAATGATAGCGGACATGGTTGATATAAAAGAATGCCGTGGAATTTGACTCGATGTAAATTGAAAATTGTGTACAACTTATTCACATTTTATAGGGCTTTATTCAAGATGAAATCAATCAATGTTCGGGGGCTGCGATATCTACGAGAGGTCGATTTATGTCAAAAAATGATCGCACAAAAAGCCCTAATGGACGCCCACTCTATCTGTTCATTCAAGGCCCTACAAAACAGAGTATAGAATGTAAGTAAAATTTTAATATTTGCACCTTCTGCACTGATAAATTTTCATTTTAAGCTGTTTAATTAACTTTAATATTAACCCCATATCCCTGATGTACACCGATTTTAATGTTAATAACTGTGAGCTAATATTTATATAAATTAAACGCAATTATTTGTACTCATTCCACTATTTTATCAAATGATCAGAACCGGTTATAATACTTAAAAATAATTAGTGCTAATGCCATTCGAAATGTTGTTATAGTCAGTAAGAATATAAATGGTTTTTGCAGTGGCCATTCAAAAAATTGACGAAATCATCCGTGCAGACATTGGTAACCCGATTCGTCCAGGCTTCGGCATGATGCAGAACAATGCAGGACGACCAGGCACATTTTCGATACAGCAGGCTGTGGGAAAACCGCCCCCGTCGATAATGGGGATGCCCACTAATGTCACTACTCAGGTGGAGAAATTATATATAGGCCTGGACAATTTGCCGGCTTCGTTTGATCTCAGGGGAAAAATCATTGGACAGGTCTGTGAATTCTTATTTGCTAATTTGACTTTCACAACTTATTATGTCTGATTTCAAAATATTTATTTGATTATTCAAATAATATTATAATAAATAATATATTACTCAAACAGGGAGGCTCGAATCTCCATTATATCAGAAGCGAAACTGGTGCAGCAGTCACACTTCGAGGTCGAGGATCGCAGTTTGTGGAACCTACTATTGGCCGGGAGGCGCCTGATCCTTTACATCTCCACATTGAGCATCCCAGATCGGAGGGTCTTCTTGCCGCCAGGCAGTTAGCGGTCAATCTCGTAGAAACTCTTCTTCAAGAGTTACAACCTGAGATGAATACAATGCCTGCACCAGCTGTGCAGGTAAATTAAAATAAAATGACTATTTTTTTTAATCTAAAAATATTTTTAAAAAATAGGCACTACAGCTAATAATTGCCAATGTGCCAAATGTTTTAGAATTTTAAATCACATGAGATGAGAGTTTTTTTAAGTCACTCGAGATCAACTCAAGGAGAAATTACATTACAAACAACCATGTCCAACATCTCTAATTTAAATTGAAAAATTCTAAATTTGATAATTTTAAATTTTACCCCTAGACCTCGGCGACTATCGCTTCCATGTGTAGTTATTGTATGTATACAATATGAATGCATGAAAATTTATTAACAGATTAAGTTGTCGAGAAATAGTGATAGTTTTAATAGAAGCTGCGAACACATTTAAATCTATATACAAGTTGAATGCTGGGAAGATGTAAATATGACTACTGATTTGATATAGATTTTATATTATGGAATGTCAATTTGGGGTTGTTTCTTTTACAGCAGGTGCTGAACCTCCCTCCTCGGATATTTACAGCCCCGCCACTTTCTGTTCCTCCTCCTCAGCAATTCAATCTCAACCAAAATCAGAATCCAGTTATGAGTCAACATCAGAACCAACAATCTCAAGCCATCGAACAGCCAATCATGATGGGAAATAATCAAGTAAATACACCAAGTCAAAAGTATATAATTATGGGATTATCTTAACACAGGACTAATTTATAATGTATTCTAGCAAATGCAGCAAAATCAACACCACCATACCATTCAGCATCAGCAAGTGATATTGCAGCAACCTCCGCCGATAATCCGTCCCCCTGTTGTGAGCATACCTCCGCCGGGGATTCACATCCCGCAACATCCGGGACCTCTGGTCAGTATTTTAATTCAATAAGTAAGATTCGTCTCAAATCCGTTCAATCTTGAAGAGATATTTATTTAGCATCTTCGTTTAACTACTGCAATTAACTACTTAATTTATATAATTATTATAACTTAAATTAAAATATATTTATCTCTATATCCAAAGGTTCCTCCGCCACAGTTAGTGCAACTCTCTGGCCCGCCTCCGAACGCTAGCGGAAGCGGAAACGTATTGGTGGTAGGACCGCCGCCTAACCAATCGCTTTATCTGCCACCGGAACTTGTTTCTTCATCTTCCATCGGAACCTTTTCGCTCGTCCAAGGCGGAGTTCTCTATCATCAAGCTCCTCCGGTGCAGACTCAGGCCCAGATCGGAGACGGCCTGCACATAATCACTGCGCCGTCTCATCAAGGCGACAGCGTGAACATTTCTATGAGTCCGCACGCTCAACCCCCGCCTCAGATGATCATCACTCAAGTCCGACTGGAGCCGGACGGCCACATTGTCAACGGACAGGGCGAACATATCACCTCTCACCACTTTCAGCATCAGACTCAGAGACAGAAGACGCAGTTCCACGTCATCGGTCACGTCCACGGTCAGCCCGGTCAGGATCATCAGGCGAATATGCCTCAGCAACATTTTTTGCAACAGAATCGTGAAGTTCACAACTTGGAGACGCTGACGCATTTCACCGTCGGCGGAAATCCGACTTCCGTATCTAATCCTGCGGGAATAACGGTTCCGTATCATTTGAATGTATCAGGAAACGGATCGAATGTGACAACTGTGACGTTATCTCAAAATGAACAGCAAAATCAAATATATCGCCAGCACATGAATATGGTGGATCAGAATCAAGGAGTCCGAATGCAGCAGCAGCAACAGCAACAAGATATGATGAAGCGGCCTCCTCGACACATAATTCACACTGGAATGATTCCGCAACGGCAAACAGACGACAGGCAGATAACCATTCAGATGGGCGATCATCAGATGCGACTCGATCAGAACTCTTCGGGAGAGCGAATGATTCACAATCAGACCGGCCAGAACGTTCCCCAGTTGCCACCGGGACAAATGCTGACCGACCGCATGCCGCCTCACATCAGCCAGCAGCCCGCCCAGATGATGCTGAGCCGACAGGAGCTCGGTCAAATGGTGATGAATCAGCAGCAGCAGCAAGCGGTTAACCAGATGCAACAGGGCGGGAATGTGAGCGTCAACGGGAATGATAACTTGAATCAGATGCCACCTCACCAGTTTGCCATCGGACAAACTAACCAACAGCAAATCCCTGATCAGCATCAGTCAAATCAGGTCAGATTTATTATTTTTTATACAAAATTTTACTCAAATTGTCTCTTAAAAGGTCAAAGGCAAAGGGTTCCATGCATCATATACACTCAGGATACTAAATCGCAATACTTTGTCATTAGAATAGATTGTGCATGCCACCTGCTGGTAGAAGGTCCATGTGGTCGCAATCGAGCTACTCTCAAAAGTCAGTTTGAGACTGGACAAGTTAAAGTAAACTCTTCAAGCTTAATATCTCAATATGAATAATTCCCAATAAAAATTGAACACTTTTGTTTGCTGAACATCCAAAATCAGTATTCTCAAAGCCTTCAACAGTACTTCGTTAGATTATATGCGGGAATGGAATATAAAGACTTGATCTCTACCCACACAAGAAATATAAATAGCCAGGAAAATGAGAGTCCGCTTCGTATGGTCCACATAGTGTTGGTAGATAATATAGTTAGGTCATTAATCTATCTATCTATATATATAAAAATGAAGATTTCTTTGTTTGTTTGTCCTGTATGCATTCCTTTACCATTCATCCGATTTCAATCAAACTTTGGTGAGTTGTTGTGCACACACCCATAATGGTTTCTAAAGAAAAAAAATTAAAATCTAAAATAAAACTTAAAAAAAAAAGAATCAAATAAATGCGTACGACTAGCGACATCTCTAAACCAGACGGAAAAACAAAAATTATTGTATATCCGAAATAGAGGTCTGTACGGGCCCTAGTAAGGAATTCAAATTTCGTATTATGTTCGGGTCATGAGTCAGCCATAAGGCAATAGTTTTCAAAACTTAAATAATTTATTTCACATGTGCTATGAATATCGCTATCGATAATATGGAAACAATAACATATTGTTTAAAAAGTGTAAATGAATTACTATATTAAATAATAGATCAGGCTTTTTTCGGGCTGAGAAAAATAAATCTGGGCTTCGGTTCGGGTTCAGGTAACAAGCGTGATATTGAGACTCCGATTCGGGCTGGGCTGGGCCTGAAGACGACGGGCTCAGATCGGGTAATTTTATGAAATTTCGGCCCGTGCAGACCTCTAATCCAAAATCACTTAAATAAATAGAATTAAAACACAAACCCTTTCTTTCTTTGAGTGGCATTGCAACGCATGCGGGGTACTCACCAGTTAATAATAAAAGCCTCAATAGAAATCGATTATTAGCAAATAACATTTTTAACAAGAGGGATGGCTCTTTGCAATCAAATTTATTTCCTATGGGAATTACCTTCCTTACTCTTAAGGAAGGTAATTCTCATAGGAAATAAATATAGGCTTTCATATAGGGAAATAGGAGGTTTTCTTACCACTTGTTGAAAATCGTTAATCGTTATCCGTTGCCTAAACTCATGAACTGTCCAAAAAAAAAATGTGTGACTGAAACTAAATTTTTCTTTTCGGACAGGTCCCATTTAACCGGAGTCCATATGATCAGATGCCTCCACGGCGAGATCAAAGGCGGCCAGAAAACCAGGGCGGAAACCGACAGAGTCCGGGAAATAGAAACCGAAGACCTGGAGGAATAGACACCGCTGGCGATGAAGAAAATGACCCTAATATGAGACTCGACTCTTATCCTTGGAGTAAAAACGAATCTGATAAAAAATACACAAACGCCGAGGCGGGCTGGATGAAACGAGAAACAGAGAAGGATTTCGATTATGAAAGTAACAAACCTGATGATTTTCCAAGAAGCGGAGATAACAGATCAAGGTTTAGCCGTCCACCTAATGATGACTTAGGTAGCAATAAGCCGCCTTCCGAGGACGGGAGATCTCTTCAATACAGCAGGAGTGATCAAGAAGATGATCAGTATGAGGGTAATAAGAATGCACTAAGCTCAACCGCTTCAGCTGTTCAGCAAAGAAATTTTCAGCAATACGATCAAACTGACGGGAAAAATTATAACACATCGGTAAGTATTATACATATATCGCTTTTGTGAAAACAATAACTCGTCTCTCACTCTTCTTCTTTTCTGGCGCTACAGTCCGGAGTCAATCTCGGCCGCCTCAATCAGTCTCCCCCAGTCCACTTGGTCCTGCGCCTTCCTATGCCAGCACCCATCTTTCAATGGTCCGTCTTTCCTTTAAGTAGAAAATGTGCTGCGTTTTAGAAGCTTCCACACATCCATGCGTAATATATATATGTCTCAGTGTACAATGAATAACATGAATTATTATTACTGAATAGTTCTACGCATTTAATGACTCGGCTATAATTATTTCAGCAAGGAACCTGGAATCGTTGTGATAAGTCAGACAACCAACAAAGTGACAGATCGCCAGATTCTGGACGGAAAAGGAGATTTGATCAGGAGGTAATTAATTATAATTGTTTTAAGGGTACTTTTTCATTATATCGACGGTGTCTTGGACAATTGATGTAACCCTCAAAATTGAAATTGTTCTGGAACTGTTAAAACTGTTTTTATCGAAAACATATGGTGAGTTGCGTTATGAATCTTTGAAATGCACTCCTGTAAATTCTCATGTTTTGCAGATGCGTTATTATATGTAAGGAGTATTGATATAATAGTGACTTACATCAAGTGCCGGGGCAGAATTTTTAAACCTAAAACCAATGTAAAATGATGTTTATCTTCCAAAAAGTGGTCAATTTATTTTTTCTAATTTACATCATTTGGCCGAGACTTGCTCCGTCGTCTTTAAAATGAGAACTTTTTCGTATTTTTTGTAGGTTACATCAATTGGCAAAAACACCATCGATATTAATTGTTAACAACCCTTTTCACTTCGCAATACATTGTTCTTTATAGCACCAAGATTCAAGATTCACATTTTTAATCTCAAGAAAGGTTTAAACCTGGATTATTGAGATTTTGTACACTTCCATGTATTTTGTCACTAACGACCCGGGTTTCGCCTTTCGGCATCTTCAGGCATTCGAGCTCACGAACTGTCAGTTCGAGTCCATTCATGAGCTCGAATGCCTGAAGATGCCGAAAGGCGAAACCCGGGTCGTTAGTGACAAAATACATGGAAGTGTACAAAATCTCAATAATCCAGGTTTGATATTGAAGTTCCATCAAGCACCCTCAGTCGATGTCTTAAATTATATCAAGAAAGGTTTATTTTTTTAATGCAGGTTTTGAGTGATATTCAATCAGTGCTTCGCTGACTTATTCAGGCCATGGCCCCCTTTACCACAATAAAATTATTCAAAACCTCCTTCCCTGCGAATTACAAAATCACACTATTTTCTACATGTATTTCATTACAATGGACTAATTCACGTTATATTGTAATAAGGAATTTACATAGACATTATGTTTTCATTGCCAGTGATACTAATATTCAAATTATTTTATCATTACAATATTCATTACAGAAGAACTCAGATACACTGACAAGGAAATAAATTTATTTCAAGGATTAACAGATATCACAATATGCAATGGCCCACTGCAAATGTTAGTAATATTAAAACGCTTTTGTTAGGAAGCATTGGGTTAACTCGATAAATTCTTTTTATACTTATGACTATTCAGATCACAAAGAGGTCATTTCAGTAATTTATCTTTACATTTGCATCCAAAGATTCCATGGAAGAATAGAAACGACGGCAGTCAAAAATCTTCAAGTTCCCCGGAGAATTCTAAACCGCCGCACAAAAAGAGATTCGATCAAGAAAGTTATAGCAGTCCAGTTGCTGGGTATGTAAATCATAAATATTTCTCTTCACTTTTACGTTGTATAAATTCAATGACAACTTTTATTTATTGTGACATAATTTTTTGTAACACTGTATTATTTGAATCCGTTCTGCATTTCCGTAGAAGATGGCAGTCACTTTTTCATGAGAAGTCAATTCGATAAAATTTTTTTTTAACCTTTTATGTGCCCCAAATATTTGATATGTGCACAGTAGGTCGCATTACAATTAGCGAAAATAAAATCATAAATTCGTACATCTTTATCACAGATATTAAAAACTGTAATCAGACTTTCCTCAGATTGTAAAAGTAAAATGTTAGTAGTAGGTTTTATTACAAAACAAAAATTCGCTTTTTTTTCATAATATAATATATCAGGGTTATCACAAATAACGATAATATAAAAAAGGTTCACTACACTGTGAGACACCGAGGATAAAAGCTCTATAACTCATATCATGCCCATGCACTGGTAGTACGAGATATTCGTGTGTGGCACAGAAAGGTTAAGAAATCTTAGCAAAAGTTTACATGTTTCTTGAGACTTTAAAGTATAAAGTGATTGCATTCTTTGTAGAGATTGAAGTATGTGTCTTGTTGGACGATTGGTTAATGTTACATTTTTGTATGTTAGCAGTTAATAGTGATGAACAATACCGATAACTGTTAGATCAAAATTTACATGAATACATAATTCTTTTGGTAAACCTTTAGTACTTTTGGAAAATATTATGAAATACCCTCGAAAAGGATGCCATTCTCGTGGATACTTTATGTTTATGGTAGGGAAGAGCAAATAGAATCCATGAAACCAAAAATTTACTTAAATTATGAAGTAGTAGTATTATGACAGCGTCGTCGTATTTAAAATGTGTTGCAATGCTATATCTTTGTATAGAGTGAATACATTGACAACTCGACTTAATATTTGATTGCAAATGAGGTAAACGTAGCTGACCGTTTAAGAGAAACATTCAACAAAAGTAACGATTAAAGTTTAGCATTAGACCGAATGATGACGAAGCAAGTGTATTCGTAATCAATCAAATGTATTAATTAATATGATAAGACAAAAATTAGAAAAGGGTCTGTTACAAAAAAATTGTGCTCAATGTTACAACCATGTTAATGTTTCAGTAGTTGACCATGTCTAATCAGAGGGTTTCATGACAACCTTTCGTCAGAGTTGCCTCGGAGCTTCCTGTAAGATCACTCTTGGTTGAATCGAGTAGCATAATATGCTTACATTCAAAATAAAATATTTACTCCATAAGGTGTTGTTTTTCAATGGTTGCTATGACACCCCAATGACATATATGGTGGTGTGTTAGTTCCTCAATTCGACAAAAGATGGTTTCACTTGTCTGAACTCTAGAATTTAGAACAATCCTGTTTGTATGTTTCTTATTTTTGGCACTTTTATTGTTAAAAGGTCGTCACAGGTACATGGTCAACTAAATTACCAGTACATTTACCTTAATGAATATCGATATATCAATATACTCACGCTATGCACGTATATTATATATAATATTCAGGGCTTCGAACTATTTGTTTTAATATGGTTTATTTATTTATGATTTTACTGATATATTTTTGATAACATTTATTATTACAAATTTGGATTATTGAGATTTTGTACACTTCCATGTATTTTGTCACTAACGACCCGGGTTTCGCCTTTCGGCATCTTCAGGCATTCGAGCACACGAATGGACTCGAACTGACAGACAGTAAACAGTGTCAAACAGTTTCGTCGAATTGCATCCCGTCAAAACCCACAATACTATTATAATTGTAAAATCACTGGTATTTCTAAAAGAAGTTGAAAAGCGGCAATTCGCCACTCTGTTAATATGGTGTTTACAAAATAAGGATTAGGGCGATTCTCGAAAATTTAATTCAGGTATCGGTGTGGCTTACAGACGTATAATATCTTACGTCGTAAATAATATTTGTCGCATTTGTATCTTCTATATAAACGTTAGACACTGTTTACTGTCTGTCGGTTCGAGTCCATTCGTGTGCTCGAATGCCTGAAGATGCCGAAAGGCGAAACCCGGGTCGTTAGTGACAAAAT
The DNA here is from genome assembly GCA_022494535.1 of Himalopsyche phryganea. NCBI lineage: Eukaryota > Metazoa > Arthropoda > Insecta > Trichoptera > Rhyacophilidae > Himalopsyche > Himalopsyche phryganea. The sequence goes on along the minus strand of JAGVSL010000134.1, from coordinate 675,451 downwards.
ACATGGAAGTGTACAAAATCTCAATAAACCAAATTTGATATTGAAATTCCATCAAGCACCCTCAGTCGATGTCTTAAATTATCTTAAATTATTTATTATTACAGTAGAAAACAATAATTTTCTGTATTTTCTGCACATAAGACATGAAATTTTGCACATGAGACTTACTCAATATTGAACTATTTCGTTAGCTATTATCGGTATCATACTATTTTAATGCGTTCTAGAATATGAAGAAACAGTTTACCCATCGAACTACATTTATAACTCATTTTCGTCAAGAACCCCATAATATAGGGAAAATTGAATGTGCAGCGGGCACTATGATTATTTGAGCTCACTTTTCATAATTTAAGGGTATTTCATAATGTTGTCTAGTAAACAACGTGAAAGTCGTTAAGGTTTACCAATATTTATCATATAAATTGACTAACCCAAAAAGTTCTAATATAAAATTACGATTAGGATATTTCATCACTATTTATATCCAATTTAAAATGTGCTACATGAATAGGTTAATTGAAAAAATGTGAGTTTTAAATATGCCTGTTTTATCATTAATAAACACTTATTTCTAGTATATAGCAGCACTACATAATTGAACAAATGTTCTAAACCAAAAATGAAAGAAAGAAATGGAAAAATTGCTTTGTGCATATCAAAATTCCAACACATAATGATACCTATTTATCGTATTCACAGAGTGGTTGGAAAAGAATTCCAATGTAAATGAAATCAAATAGCTTTGAATTATTATTGCAAAAACCAAATTTAATATTTAAAATGCAACTATTTAAATTTTTTATTCTTTAGATCAGTGGTCAGCAACTCAGGGCTTGCGGGTAATTTGATTTTTCAATATTTCAAAACCGAGCCGTATCTACTAAGTTACACTAATATGTGACAAATATCCAGTGAACAGCTATTATATAAATATATAGGTCAAGGCAGACGGTTTTCTAGCTATTCTCATTTTCATCGGTCAAGTTGTATTGCTGTTCTGCTCAAGTAGAGGGACCGATGACCAATGCCAGTGTTATGGGTGGTTACGTTTAGATTACATAATTGTGTTTTGATTTTACTTTATTTTCCAAAATTTTTCATTCAGCAAAATTAAGATATAGTGCTTTCTCTCGTAAGCAAACCATTCGATGTGCCAGTCTTAGCACAAATGTTGCAAACCACTGCAATAACTGTATTTAAATACAAATAATTAATTATTAAAACATTTATAATTGCTATTTTTTTTCTAGGTTCAGCAGATCTCAAATGCTTTCCCTTTATAGTTAAATTTCTTGGTTTGTCAATATGTAGATAATTCATTATCTATCAGTGTGTTGACTTATCAAGATATTCATTATTTTTCATTTGAAGTTGAATTGTGTTTTATGTTATTTAACAAAAATATATTGCTTTTTTTATTGATATAAGATGTTTTTAGGAAGATATCGTCATCCCTTAATAAGTAACCATGGTTTAGTGAAGAATTCAATTGATTATTTTGATTTATCCGTAGCGGATGGTGAGGTTACAGTATTTATTTTATCTAAATAAACAAATATAGCAGTGTTCATCTTAAAGTTACTTTACTTTTCCGTTGAAATTTTGTAAGCTTTAGCTAAAAAAGTGTGGAATAATCTGTCCTACTGTTTTGAAGTTTGTGTTCACTATAGATCATTAACCGTAGTGCCTAAATTTAGGCTAAAAGCCTCACAGCGATGACCATATGAAAGTAAATGTCACATATCGTTGGATTAACTAGCAAACTGTGTATCTACAGATATCAGCAAAATGTTCTATAACTCAATAAATTCAGTTTTAACCAATGTCATTTTTAAAGTTCACACATTTTTAACCTAAAACTAATGTAAAATGATGTTTCCCTTTCAAAAAGTGGTCAATTTATTTTTCTAATTTACATCATTTGGCCGAGACTATCGTCTCTGTCATCTTTAAAATGAGATCCGATCATTAACTCATATTCGTATTTTTTTAGGGTTACATCAATTGGCCAAACATCATCGATATAACATATGTAAAATTCATAAAATCACATTGATTAAAACTGAATTTATTGATTTTAAAAACTCTCCTGAACATTTTTCTGAAATGCAGATACACAGTTTGGTGGTTAAGCCGACAATGTCTATTTAATTGTCTTGCATCTAGCACCTCCGATAAAATAGAGTCATAACTAAAAAAAAGCAGATATTTTCAGTAAAATCAAATACTATTGTGACAGTGGTAAATGTGTTTTTTTTTCTCCTCTAGTTTCTCTTTAGAGTAATGCTCATGTTTCATATGTATTTGAAATCATGACAAATGCTTCTTTAAATTTACATACAGGAAAATCTTGAAAATTCAGATTTTAGTGGATGAAGGAGTTTAGTTACAAAATCATGTTTTTTTGGTTAAATTTTTTTCAGTTGAGGAAAATCTAACTAGTGCTATTGTGTTAAGTGTTATCTAAGGGTCATACAATTTTATACAACTAAGAACTAATATGTTAAATACTTGTACAATGTGTCATTTATTTGTAAAAAAAATTACCACTGTGGTGATTATTATGGATGAATGCCTCAACAGCCCAGACACTTTCATCCATTTTCAAATAACAAATAAAGTAACATAGCCCCTTCATCTATTGCTGCAATGACAAACCGTTGAAATTTCAAGATTTCTGAATCACCTATATGGAAGATGGGTACATAATACCTTCATCCATGCAAAACACAGACTTTTCCATGAATTTTAACTCACCCTTCATCCTCTCTCGTCTTTGTATTTGTAATTAAAAATCGTTTCATTAAAACACGTTGACTGCCAAGCAAAATTTTGAAACATTCTCCCAAGGCCATTAACAAAATTTAGTTGTATACTGTTGGGCTGATCGTAAACTACATAGATAATTTGTTTATAGTATAAAAATCTGCATGTGGGATGCTATTTAACGTGCTGGTCACTAGTGAACACCGCGGCGCACACTTATGTTTCCTCGTTCAATTGTGGTCAAATTTCATTTACACCATTGTTTTTTTATGGTAATAAAATAAAACAATGTTAAATGGAAATATTTTATTTATAGCTTTAACGAGGTATAAATAAAATATTTTTCGAGGCCTGTAACAATACTTATAGACTATTGAACTAACGTATCCAACAAAAACGCCAAATAGTATAAAAATTCATGGAATCTGTAAAAAATAGTTTACAGTTGTAATCTCGATAGTTTTTTCTACACAATGGTATTTTTATATTTTTGCTCAAAATTTTTTGTGATTATTTCTGTATTTTCTATTTTATCGGAGGTACAATACGGTACAACAATATGTCTGTCGACAGATTGGCAGTTCAAGGCTAGATAAGTTTAACAAATAACTAGTGAAATTAAATTACTTGAATCATTTCAAACAGGAAAGATTTCAATACTTACGATTATTTTACACAGTTAAGAAGTCAGACAATTTTATAGTTGCAGTTATATAAATTCGAGTCTTCGCTACCAGTTGTCCTAAATATATTTTGAATGTCAAAATTGCTTCACCTACAGGATTTTACTATTTGCAACTCTTGGGATACTTCAATGGAAAAAACACCAGATGGAGTGTTCAGATTGAGATATCATCAGACTTCTTTGAAGACCTCTTAAACCCCTTATTAATTTCATTTAGCATTGTACGGTTACAGCAAAAGTGGAAATACAAATATCTAATCACTCTGTTTTACTGGATTTATGAAGTGAACAGTTAAGTCAGATGACAATTCGAGATCAAATTTCAAAGTTCACGTAACTCTCTATTTTTAACCATTCAATTGAGAGCATTCTAAATATTGTCATCGGTTCTTTCTCCAGATAAATGCCATGCGCCAGAATGATTGACTCAATTATACAGCGTTTATTGGGATTGATCCTTTTCCACCATTTACTATGTGTTGAATACAATGTTACCATCATCAAAAGATTTTTTTTTAATATGATACAATGCAGAACTAATGATTATATTATTTATTTGCTATGTTGTATTGTCGCTGCATGTTTTGATACAATAATATCAAGAAAAAAATATTCACACCAATTGTTGACTATTTTCAAGAATTAAAAAGACAAAAACCAATGTTGAAATTCGACCAGTCTAAATTTTCAAATAATTGAATATATTGTGTATGACAGGTTATATGTTTGCTAATCAAGGAGCAAACATTCAAAACGTGATTTGTCGCACAGATACAGAGCTTGGGAAATGATGAAAAATATTTTGCTTAATAACCTAACCTATATGCTTAAAATAAACTTTATCATAATATATAGTTCATGGAAAGAATTATGATCCTGGTATTGTATATAATCCAAAACTATTGGTTATTATTGATTTTTGTGTTTGAAATTTGGACAAAACATGTTTTGCACGAAATGCGTAGACTAAACACTTTTTGAATGTTATCCGACATGGACACATTTAATTTATTGGTAAAAATATGTAATAGTATAATAATTATGTACATATTGTTAAGAAAAATAAGCTTCTGCTCCACAGTCATGTAATCTTTTGTTCTTCTACACTAACTAGCAGTTGGTGCATCTAAAAGTTTATTCTTGTTCCGTGCGAGTCTTTCATCTTCAAGATTCTGCCAGTCGTCAAACATTATCTTTAATAACATCATTTTTATTTTCTTGTGATATCAAATGTTATAAAGGTTTTTCAATACTGGAGAAATCATGTTTTTCTTGAATAGGTCAACTTTATGATTATTTTTATAAAAGAAAAAACAGTGGTTTCATCCTATAGATTTCACTATGATATTTAACTCATTTTTTAAAAATTTGTGACAAATCACGGTTTAAATGTTTGCTCCTCAAATAGTGAACCTTCAAATATATATCTTTAAAAACTTATATCCTCGGTATGTTATTTACACCGATGTACTTATTCTTTACAACTAATGTTATAAACGAGATGGCTGCGCTCTTTTCATACTTTATTGGAGTAATATTTCAGTTCATCAGGGCGCAAATCATGTTGACGTAATTGATTGGGTGTAAAATAAAATTCTAAAATAGTTCCTTATAACAATCATTTACATGACAACTTTATTATTTAGAAAAAATACCAGAGATTATTCCAGTTTTATTAATTTCTCGGTTCAATCTCTTAAAAACGGTTACTTTTATTTTTACGGTCTTACAGTTTATAGAAGTACGAGCTTTACAAACATGTCGAATTAACCTTTTTTAGTTGAAAGGGTCAGAATGTTTTTCGTTTCTTCATTCATTTAAAAATATATGGAAAAACGTATTTCTGTTCTACTCTTTACCAACTATTAGTGATATGGATAAACACGTTAGCGACACACCGGTGGCTCGTTAGTTGGTGGTGCGGTAAGAGTCTAAAGTTGCACATTTTATATGAGGGATAAATAACCGAAAGATTGTTGACAGAGTCATATTACTTGTGACTCTGTAATTTGTTTAATGATTTAAATAAAAATACGCGACTGACACTGAAAAGATGTGAGATATATAATCGTTCATATTAAATGCTAACCTCATTTTTGGTCAAAGTAGAGTTGCTACCTTTACACTCTTATCCAGTGGTACATAAAAAATCAATTACTAAACCTTTGGTGTCAAACTACAAAATTTGTTGTATGTGATAAATAAATATTGAAGTTCCATTAAGCATTCCCACTTGAAAATAATGAATATACTCAATACTTTTGCATAATTACAAATGATAATTACTTTTAAGGTGTTAACTGTCAATTCTTGGTGGAAAGACATTATATTTTAAAAAATAAAACACAATTTGTTTGTACTACTTCCACATATTTGAAATATGTGGAAGTAGTACAAACAAATTGTGTTTTATTTTTTAAAATGATAATTCATCAAACTTTCGGGATAAAGAATTAAAATAAACATAAAATTATTTTTGATCTGATAAAACATCTGCCTTTTCCAGCTTACCTCAAATATTATCCAATTCATCAGATCATCTATATATATTTAAAATGCAATAACATAATAGTTTTTATTGTAATTCAAACAATTCCTTTATGTTGATCATTAAAATATGTTAACTGAATTGTCACGGTTGACATTGGATGCCATCACAAAATCTTATGAAATTTCCTTAGATATAAGTATGACAAAGAACAATAAATTCTCTGATGAAATCCTTAATCTGAAATCTGTCTGAAGACAAAGAAGAAAAATGGTTTATATTATAAATTGTCAATCCAGTGTGCGATCCGGTAGCCGAATCGTGGAAATTCAGAGGCGCCGATTAGCTAACCGGTGATGTTATCCGTTTTTAAATGTGTCCTCCATCATTTCTCAGATCCCAAAGCTCTGCGAGGTCCCCGACCGGAAAGCCGTTCGGCCAGAACGATCCGCCCAACGCTGATAAGGCGGCAACCAGTAAATGGTCGGATCCACCAGGTATTATTATTGCCACGGACTCAGTGTTCATTTCTTTTGTGTATTTAGCAACGTTGATGCTCTTCAGGACGGTTAATTTTTATTTTTTACTAAATGTTTTACTAACACGCTGCTCCACTGGTAATGTAAATCTTGAATTATTTATTTTCTCGACATTTACACTTATTTAAATAGTCAATCGCAAAGTCCGTCTTCTTAGACTTTTACAACGAAGTTCATTAAAAAAAGTATATATATCGACGGTGTTTTGACCAATTGATGTAACCATCATAATTGAAATTGTTCCGAAGAGAGTAAAAACTATTTTTATCGAAAACATTATATGGTGAGTTGCGTTATGAATCTTTGAAATGCACTCCTGTAAATTCCCATGTTTGCAGATACGGGATCATACATAGAGAGTGTTGAATAATAGTGGCTTACATAATGTGGCTGGGTCAGAATTTTTAAACCCAAAACCAATGTAAAATGATATATCTCTATATGATTTTTTTTTCTAATTTACATCATTCGGCCGTCACCTGCTATGTCGTCTTTGAAATGAAATCCAACCATTAACTCATTTTCGTATTTTTTGAGGGTTACATCAATTGACCAAAACACGGTCAATATTATCTATATCAATGAGAGAAACATAACTGAATACTTTAAAATGTCATACACCATTTTCGCCAAAGATTTTTTTAACAAAGACCATTTTTGATTGACTATTTAAATAACTTAGCGTATAGCAATTTTGAGTTTTTTTTTTTTTTTGTATTTTTCAGCACTTATATGGTTATTCCAGTTTCCGATCCTGCTGATCATCATTTTAAGGCAACAAGAATTGGTCATTTATCATTTTATTGTTAAGCCACTCCAAACCTTCTATGTCAGTGATGTGTTCAATTGATCATTTTTTTTCTATTTGTATTGACCGCCGCATTCAATGACGAATAAAGAATTCTTCAGTCTCCTTTGTACTTTCAGCCATGTTTAAAATATCATATTGCTTTCTGTATCTACTAAAATTAGGGGCAGCCTTTCAGACATCGACAAAATCATTTTTTTTGCTGCTATTATTTTAAAAAGCATTCTAAAGAAAAAATCCTCGATAAAATTTGACTTCTTTTAAATACATCAGGATTATGTGGACAGCTGCGAATTGTTTATTTGAAGTTCGTTTCTTCTTTTTTTTAGAAAATTGCGGGTTACTGTTAGCCGACCAAAATCTATTCCTCCCTATGCGATTAAAAAGTTTTAATTTTAAAAAAATCACTACTGTAATTAATTTTTGTGCTTATATTATGTTTTTTTTTAAAGAAGGTATGTTTTTTTGTAATTATAAAATAGCATAGTGTAAGTGAACAGTGCTGAATCAGAAATATTTACATTTTCAAAGAATCTGATGTTGACTTGACTCCCGCTTAGCAATCCGTTCATTCCTGCATCAACCTTATGATCCCAGACAACGGCTTTTTTACTGTTATTATTAATTTGATTTTAAACTTTTGCCACAACTAAAATAACACTTTAAAAAATGCACTGCATTTTCTATTATACATTAAAATCAGCTGTTTCTCAAGATTTAATTATGTGTTGAAAATTGTGTTTACGGTCATTGTAAAATCTCTTTTCCAATATAGAAATTTATTTATGAATTTGATAAATTACTTAAATTGATTTTTCAAAGCAGTTATGATTTTATTCATATCTTCAATTATGTATTCGACATAATTGGTGCCATCTAAGTAATGATTTAACTATATTATCTGTTTCTTGAGAAAAAAATATTTACAACTTCTTCTAACTATTCTATCATTCTTAAAGACAATTTCTCACTGCAACTATATCTGCTATCATATGAAGAAATCCTTGAAACGTATCTATGGTACTGCAAATAATACATTATCTTCACCAAATTCAGTAAATTTTTGATTTCAACAATGGTTAAATATGCTGCAATTTTTTTGTTCATTCTTATCGGCAGCTGTGAAATGATGCGTGGCACAGTAACAGAAATCAAAAAGGAATTGAATTTTCACCGCCTGATGGATTTAAGAAATTCCATTACTTGATCATAATTTATTACAGAGTTGGTTGCCGCAGTCCAATACAACGACGGAAGCCAGCGGAATAGCCGAAATTGTACTCGTACAATATTTACTGTTGTCACCTTTCAGGAACTATATTATAATAGATTCTGACCAAGTCTTGTTGCTGTCGCCGACGATACGCACGGGATTCGTTTCTTAATATCAGTTTTGTTTAGGTGAGGGGAACAAGCAGGGCGATTTGTGTGAAAAGCAAAAGGAAGATGAAGAAGTCAAAGAGCAGCAGAAAGAAGCTCCGGAAAAAGGAGGAGTCGGTCCCTCTAAGCAGAATCAAGATCTTCCGTGTGACAAACAAATTGATAAGTATGACAATTGACAACTATGCCAGTATTACTTTATAAACATTTCTTTTCAACCCCGTCCGCTCGCATCGTAGAGCATCTCAACAGAAACTCTTTCATAACTACCTGCTATTCAGTTGATCAACCTATTTTTTTGGTTATGGTAAGGATAGATGGACGGGGCCAGGAAAGAATCTGTAGTTAATTAATCTGTCTTGCTACGCCCTGTTTTATAATCGAATGGTTGGGAAGGGAAAGTAATACAGTAGAATCTCGATTATCCAGATTTATTGGGGATGAAGGTAGTCCGGATAATCGAAAAAAATATATAATTGACAGGGAAAGAAAAGTTCATTTAGTATGAATATTTTTTATTGAAATAATATATGTATCATCGTTGTCCTGGAAGAAGACACTAACTGAAAAAAACTAGTTTTGAGTAATTGTGCTATGTAGTTTTTCAAATGGTTGAAATGCTATACCCTTTACATTTAGTTTGTTTATACCAAACTGTTCTTAAGTAAAAGTATAATTTATAAATATGAACGTGTTCTTCTTTATGGTAGATTTTGAAATAGTGAACATTTTGCTATAACTGACACAATATGTCATTTTTTCAATCTGAGCGTTTTCTTTCAGAGGAGCGACAATATACAAACCTATATACGCCCATATAGCTTTAATAAAAAAAAATTTTTTAATGAGATACTAATTACTGATTGCTTAAAGATAGCTGTACTTTTCGAAGCTGCCATATCATGAAAACTTTTAAGACACATAAATTGTCTTGAGTTACCTAATTCTTCCTTCCACTCAAACCATTTCATGACAACATCTTAGCATTGAAAAGATTCATAATGTGTAGGCGTAATAATCCTTCCCTCGGGAATATCCTATTCGTCTCCTCGATCTTGCTCATCGAAGGCAGATATTTCCTTAATTATTTCCATCATTCAAAATTTAGAATTCATGATTGTTCACATTGCAATTTCACCACTCGTCACATCTTCTTCGTCACATTCTCTGCAAATTGAAATTCGTGCCACTGCTTTCGCGATAATCCTATATCCACTTTCTGGATTACTGGAAAGTCAGTAAAGTAAGTAAATTTTGTTTTAAAAAATAAAACACAATACCGGTCCTGATCATTATAAATATGTGGAAGTAGTACAAATGAATTGTGTTTTATTTTTTAAAATATAATGTCTTTCCCTAAAGAATTGACAGTAAACACCTTAAAAGTGATTAGTAAATTTTGTGTTTGTTATAAAAATCCAGATTTCAACTCAATACAATGAAGATATGAAACAGTAAAATAAATCAACATAATTTGGCGATAGTTATTTTTTGTAACATTTGCTTGGAGTGCGGTAATTTGGTCCAAACGGATTTGGGAATCCTTGGGTTACAGGGTTGATGAAACCTGGTGAAAAGCTATCAAATATATGACCTAATATAGAACTAAACATTTTGTAAAAAAAATTTTGTCTTTTAATGCCGGGCTTGTAGCCGAGTGGTCAACACTGACACAGGTTCGAATCCCAGTATGGACACTTTCATAACTTGATTTTTCAATTAATTTATGGAAAGTTCAAAGGTATGGGGATGTCTGTGATGTCTACATTCCCTCCCACCCAACCAATCTCAAAAACAGGGAATAGCTAGATCAATTAGCTAACGACTAGTCCTTTTTAGCCCCATCCTTATATCCTTACTTTATATATGTATTTTACAATTTTTATTTCCTTATTATAATGGAGATCTAACCAGTAACAATTTGTATTTGTCCCTCATTGGATTCTTGTTTTAATAATAATTTATTTCAGATTCCCCAAAACATCGTCCATTCCCCCGTCTATCAACCAGCAGGGTGGGCGGCAACAAGGAGCTTGGGCCGAACAAAGAACAGATTTCAAAGGAAACATGCAATTTTCAAACGCTAAACCCTTCAATCAAGGTCAAAATTTCAACAACGATAACTCAAATCCTGGTGATAGACAGCAATACAATCCGAACACCAATTTTCAACCGAATTACAATATCAGCACTGCGCAAATGTTCCAAGGAAACATACCTTACCTACTTCCGCCACCCCCTCCGCCCCCGCCTGTGCACTCCCAAAACAATTTCATTCACAACTTCAATCTCCCACAAGGGCCGGTAAACGCTTCTAATCCACCTCCTAATATCGTAAGCATGCCTCAAAACGTCACAGGTCAAAACATGTCCACCGTTTCTCAAAATGTAATATCTAATATTACCCACAGCGCTCCTCCCAATATGACAACTGACGTGACGGCCCATATGCAAACCATGCCTCCCAATATGTCGCTGCAAAACATGAATCAGAACACGGTACCGTTTGAAATAGGCCAATCCATAATGGGGAACATGGTCCAGCACATGCCTCTGTCTGTGCAGAACGCTCCACCAGGCATGGGACAAAACATTTCAAACGGTGGCCAAAACGTCCAGGGAAATCCCTCACAAGGAATGAACCAAATGATTCCCGGTTCGGTTCAACATAATATAGGGCAGAGCGGAAACATGCCGCAGAATATTTCTCCTTACATGAATCAAAACACTCCCAATAATATGAACATGACTCAGAATATCTCTCACCACGTCGGTCACTCGGCTAATATGTCGGCCATGAACCAGTCGCATGTGACTCAAATCGGGCCACCCGTCACTAACCAAAATATGATGCACGCGTCTATGATAGGTAACGCCGTCAACATGGGATCCAACATGAACCAGGGCATGCAGAATCCCATGGGACAGATGGGCATGAGCGTGGCGCCCTCCATGGTTCCGCCTCCGCCTAACATGATGAACGGACAGCAAAACGTGCCCAACATGGTCCCTCCGCCTGTCATGCCCCCGAATATGACGGGCAGGCCTCACATGGGACAGATGGGGAACGTGAGTAACGTAGGTCATCACGGCGCCCCTCAAAATATTTCCTCCGTTCCGCCGCCTCCACCGCCTCCCGCCGGTCACAATATGTCCAATCAGCCGCCCTATCCCTATTGGATGAATTGAATTTCATTAAATGTTAAAATTAATGATTTAGTGGGATTCTCGTATGACTGAGTGATTTAGTTAATATACATGAGTCGACATTAAAAATCAAGTAAGGCTATGAACTGAAAACCTTGCGTTGTTTGCATATATTTGATTACTTATCCATAAAAATATGGTATAATATCATCCAATGTAAAACTACTAAATATTCATATCAATTCTTTACTATTTCAAAATTAAGACAATGTGTCTTTTTTAAGGGTAAGTAAAAAGGATCAGATTTTGTGACAGTGAAATCTTTTAATTTTTTAAGCTTTCATTAATCCAGTGATCGCCAAACATTCTGAGAAACGGGCCAGATTGATCTTTTTTAAAACTTGGGGGGGCGGGATGACAACAAATCTGATTGGAACCCAATCAGAAAATTAAGCATGTGGTCAAGTAATGCGCACTCTACAAACTTTGAAATACCAATGAATATTTTCGATTGGGGGTATTATTTGAACATCTTTATTGTTCTATTTGCCTGCACTACATTCTTAGAATTTCAATAAATGAGAATATCCGAGAAATTTTTGACTAAACTAACATCTGATCGCCTCCAAACAATACATTTTATGACTAGATTCCTTTACTTTGGGTTCACTATCTGATAGTTTATCCCAATTGATGAACTGAAATAAATAGTTGTCGTGAATTCACAACCAAATCATGAAATTTTATAAAATTAAAACTTCCTATATGAATAATTTATATACAAAAATCGGGAATTTTTGAAGGGCCGGATGAAATCTTTGGCAGGCCGTAGTTTGGTGACCGCTGCATCAGACATTCATAGCTAATAATAAAGTGTTGAAATAGCAATTGTCATGTAGACCTTCAATTTAGATTAAAAGGTTCGCTGGCATTAAGATATTTTCATGAATTTTTAATGTATTTTTCATGATTAAATAAGATGATTTTCTTGAAATGAATCAATCTGAATTAATTCACGGCACCCTATCCGCCCTAAATAGTAAAGGGTTAATTGAATTATTCTTCTTCTTCCATATTCGCTCCCTATGTGGACCATATAGCTACCACATGGCGTCTCCATGAATCCCTGTCACCCACCAATCACTTTGCTTCCTACCCGATGGTATTCCAAGACGCCGGAATCACACAGGTCGGAAGAAGAGGCAAGCAGGATTGAGGCTTTCCGGAGGCACCCACAGCACGTGACCCAGCCAGCTCCAACATCTCTCCATAACCGCCGATGTGACAGGGCGTTGCCCGGTCCGTTCCCTAATCTCTGAATTCCTCACAAAGTCAAACCACTTCACCCCCAATATCCGACGCAAGCATCTATTCTCGAAGCTCAGTATACGGTTTCTCTGAGACTTCGTCAGATGCCATGTTTTACTACCGTAAAGCAGCACAGGTACAATACAAGCGTTGCACAAATAGCATTTGGTTTTGATCGTGAACAGCTGCGTGTCCCAGACGGCCTGCATTGAGTTAAATGCAGCTCCGGCTATTCCTAATCGGATAGCGAGCTCTTTTTTTGTGTTACCGTCTTCTGGGATGTGTACCCTCGACCCTCTCGCGCTATTCAGGGTCCTGTCAGAGTCATGACAGGCATGGTTACACATCACATTGGTCTTACTTGCGTTTATTTTCAAACCAATGCGACCTGAGTTAACTCCTAACTTAATCCGCCGTAATCAACTGAGATGATTTCAAAATTATAATTATCTTTATATTATTAATTAGGTCAGTGCTTCCCAAACTATGGGTCGCAGCTGTTTTGGGGCTATAGAGCTAGGGGAGGGGGGCGCCAAATGTTCTCATAGACCTACAATTATTTATTTATGCATATTACATATGCATTTGTTGTATAAGAATATAATGTATCGACGGTATTTGAGGGTTACATCAATTGGCAATCAAGATTTAAATACGTTATTTTAAATAAACGAGATACAGGTTATAAAGCCATTTTCGTCAAAAAGGTCAGATACAGTTTTATAACATTAGACCATCAATATGGTGAATTTTGTTATGAATCTTTGAAATGCACTCCTGTAAATTCTCATGTTTGCAGATACGGGATTATATGTATGGAGTGTTGATATAATAGTGGCTTACCATCAAGCGGATGGGTCGGAATTTTTAAACCTAAAACCAATGTTAAATGATGTTTCCCTTCCAAAAAGTGGTCAATTTATTTTTCTAATTTACACCATTTGGCCGAGACCTGCTCTTTAAAATGAGATCCAATCTCATTCGTACTTTTTGAGGGTTACATGAATTGGCCAAAACACCATCTATATGGGCATGTTTTTATTCAAATTTTCTTTTTGAGGCGATTGTAAAATGCAGGTATATGTATGTACATCAAATTTCGTCAATCCAAAAATAACTATAAGGCAGTATAATTAATATCTCTTAACGTTGAATCCGTTATTGATTTGTTATGTAAAAACAGGCCGTCACATCACTATATTATCGTTATGTGCGTGTGTATTTATTATCAATGCCAAATAAAGTTTTTGATAACCAAATTAATTTCATTTTCGGGAAGGGTGCCTTGTTTTATTTTTTTCAGATTTTTTTGGGAATCGTATGTTTGCAAAAAAATATTCCTCATGAATAGATGGTAGTATCTCAGAATTCAAACCTTTTCACTCACCATTAAATGTGATGTGATGTATTCAAAATATATAGTATTTATCTACAGTATAAAATGTTCAAAAGTGTGTTGTCAAATGTTGGAAACCACTGCATTTAGCACTGATAATAATTATTTTTACCACAGTTAAAGGTGTCATTTCGGCAGCAAAAAATACCAATTGCAATGTATGTAATAAATAGCTGTTGACTTTATGAACATGTAACTTGAGATTGCAATACTGAATTGCGAAACCGAGATCCCATTATTTTAGTGGTTTTTTCAATACCGGTATTTCGGTATTATTCGCTATAATTGATTAAAATATTGTGAATCTGAAACCACCCGTGACAAATGTAGGACAATTAGTGTTCTTCCAAAAAGCGTTGAATGTGAGAAGTTATTTTCTGCAGTCAGATTTACTTTAACAGAGATCAAAATTGACACATTCCAGCATTAATTAACTGCCTCTTTAATATCATATTTTACACAATATCGACGGTGCTTTGGCCAATTGATGTAACCCTCAAAATTGAAATTGTTCAGGAGACAGTAAAAGATGTGTTTATCAAAAACATTTTATGGTGAGCTGCGTTATGAATCTTTGAAATGCACTCCTGTAAATTCTCATGTTTGCAGATACGGGATTATACGTAGGGAGTGTTAATATGATAGTGGCTTACATAATGTGACCGGGTCAGAATTTTTAAACCTAAAACCAATTAAAAATGATATATCCCTTCCAAAATGTGGTCAATTTCTATTGTTCTATTTTGCTTGCACTACACTCTTAGAATTTCAATAAATGAGAATATCATAAAAATTTTCGAATAAACTGACATCTGGTCGCTTCCAACAATACATTTTATGACTAGCTTCTTTTATACCAATTGGTGAATTCACAACCAACATGAAATTTAATAAAATTAATATTTCTTATATAATTGTGAGATTAGTTTATTCATTCTATGGACGTCTACTATCTACAGAGATGCGATATTTTTTTACAGAGAAATACATTTATAATTCTCAATATGGTTAAAAAGTTTATTTTTGTTTCATGTGAAACAAAAATATTAACATTTGTTGGTGTACGTTTTATTAAAATTTAATGAGATGTGCGAAATGGTCTACTCCAGTATTAGAAATAATACCTTACCCCACTATTACAAAATAATAACTTGTGTTTTAAAGATATAAAAAAGTTTGCGAACAGTCAACATAATTCCTCACCTCATTTTTATGGGTTCTTCGGCCTTTCCCAGTATGACACGGTTTCGGTTGCACAATTTTGTGCAACAATTTATTGCAGATTATAGTGCAAACAATTGCCTGACTTGAAATCTGCAATCCATATAATACAGCTTACACTCGGTACGACATCGTTACTCTGAAGTGGCTTGTTAAATTAAAATTGATAACTTTGTTATTCCACTGGTTGTTTTACTAGGTGTGCCGTGTTTCACTGTTTTGAGAAGCATCTTCAGACTAACAATGATTCTAATTCTTTTACTGGGCTCGAAGAGGGACCACTCATTCAGTACAGGGTCAATCGCAATTGTTCTTTACAGCTAGCCTACCGCTGGGTCTGTCAGAATTCTTAGGAGAAGGAAGCAAAACATAGACCTTGAAAATGTAAATCACCTTAAAAAGTGTCAGAAAGGCAAAAAAAAACTACCTGTTTTCTTATTTCCCTATCGCCTAACCCCTTGGTACGATATATTTATACTGAATATATGAAAATTTCTCAAATTGCTGAATCTGTTATGATATAGCATCTACTATTAAATAAGTGTATTTATTTTTCTCATTCATTTATGTTTATGAATATAGATTTTATCTTGTATTAAGACTGCCGACATAAATTATGTGTACTATAGTTAGTTATAATGGAAAGTGTATTTATATAATGAAAAGAATTTACTTCAAATAAAATGACATTTTAATAGTTTCTTTGAGTTCATTCATTTCCATTTAATGTTGTGAAATCAGTGGTAACAGAACCACGGGAATGGTACTACTCGACATGGAAAAAGCAATCTGGCACGACGGCCTTGTGCACAAGCACGTCGTGACGAACACCCCTCTCTATGCAGCAGTAAAGCAGGAGAAATTCTCTCTCCACACAGCCTGGGCTGGGGTACCCCAGAGTAGCCTTCTAGGACCTAAGCTCTTTAATTTTTATTTTATCTATGATCTCCCTAATCCCATAAACTACTCCGTCACTCTATACACAGACTACACAGCGATCACTTCCACCCACAAGGACCGAGGCGTCACCTTGAGGTTGGCGCGACCCAGATGACTGACTTCAGTCAATAATTATATAAAATTTACAAAAAAAAATCTTTTTCATCAAACTACCTACTTTTACCGGTGACAATAAAAAATATTGTTACAATTCCACATAAAATTTATGAAAAAATCTACAATTTCACTTTATTGTAACAATAATTTTTATTATCACCCGTAAAAGTGGGTAGTTTGATACCAATAAAAAAATCTACCAATAAAAAATAAAATATTTTGATTTTTTATTGGTAGATTTTTTTTCGTAAATTTCATTATTGTAACAATAATTATATGTAATTTACAAAAAAATCTACCAACACAAAATCTAAATAAATTTTATGTTCAATTGCAACAATAATTTCTATTGCCATCCGTAAAAGTGGGTAGTTTTGTGTAGGTAGATTTTTTCATAAATTTCATATGGTTATTGTTACAATTTTTACCTAAACAAAACCAAAATATTTTTTATCAAACTACCTACTTTTACGGGTGACAATAAAAATTATTGTTACAATAGAATGAGTTTATAGATTTTTTTCATAAATTTTATGTTCAATTGTAACAATAATTTTTATTGCCACCTGTAAAAGTGGGTGGTTTGATGAAAAATATTTTGATTTTGTGGGTAGATTTTTTTTTTCATAAATTTCATTATTGTAACAATAATTATACGTAATATCATTTCCCAAGCTCTGTATCTGTGTGACAAATCACGTTTTGAATATTTCCTCCTCAAGTATCCCCGAGTCCATGACTTAGTTGTTTTGGCAATTAGCTTTCGAAATACTACCCCATTGCACACATTTCCAGTAAACTTCAAGTACATACGTCGAGTATTTATTGGTGATTATGAGAAAAGTGTTAAAACATAAATCAAAGAAAGAACAATTTTATTTCACTTACATTAGATACATAAATATATTGTTCATTTTTGTTTGCCTTATAACATCCATAATTTACAAAAAAAGATACTCGTGCAGGAATTTCTTTTCAAATGTTTCAAGCACCAACTAATCGAAGGTATACTGTGTTATATTTTGACATGGACAGTAAGATAATAAAAATGTCCGTATCTATTTAAAACTATTTGAATTAAAAGCATTTTATTTATATATTGTCTCAAAGCAGATTTTTTTTAAATTCTTATTGAAATAAAACTATTATTCAAAATTTTAGAAACCATAAAGTTAATAACAGTCAATCGCTTTTATTATTGGCTATTTTGTTTTCTTTTCAAACTAAAAAAAAATGGTAAAACTCTTAGATACAAATATATTTTGTAATACCGTATCTTACGAAAATAGTTTTGGAGCTGATATGTGATATTAAAATGAGTATTTGGGTATTTTCAGCTCATTTTTGATAAATGTTAGTTAACACATTTGCATCTTTTAGCAAAATGCCATCATAACCGGTTTATTTTGATTTTTACGCTGAGTTACAAATGAAATTATCATAATTGAATGATTTTTATGCAATTTTCTACATGCCTAGAAGGCGATATATTATATTGTATAGTGCCTCGCTTATTTTTTGTACTGTATCTTTACAGTAATAGCAAGTATATATCGTAAGAATAACAGAAAGTTTTGCAGTCGATGAAAATGTATTCCACAGAAAGTCTTCAAATATTTTTTTATGTACAATACAATGTCGCCATATGTGACTGTTACCGATTAGTCTGCATGATGTATGGAAAGATGCATGCATTCATAACGAATATACAAACTGTAATGAAATTACATTACCAATCCAATGCAATAATTTTAATAAGATACTAAATCACTAATATGAAAAATATATACCAATATTAGATAAACGTGCTATTACATTAGTTATGTATGCGGGCAGATGTAGCCGCTCTGGGATATGATCAGAAACCGCTAATGATGCAAATGGGTTAATGCCAAAACATACATTTTTTTGATTTAGATTTACTTCGAATATGTAACTTCAATTCCATTATTATATGAAGCAATCATCTTTTATTTGTGTCCATCGTGGTTCATAAAACTACTGAATTATAATAACAAATTAAATCAATTTATCTCCAAAGCATATTCGTTCTAGATTTTAGCTTAATTATGTAAAATATCTATTAAATCGAAAAACCACACTACTGTTGCAGATTTACGTGATACCAGATAATGTAATGTAAAGATTGATTTAAAAAAAGTGCAATATTGCAATTGGAATGAAGCCACAGTTGACTGAACGATGGTATACAAAATTATTGGATATAAATATATACAGTTTATTAATTGCTTTATACAATTTAACGTAGAATATTAGTAACACACAAAGTGTTTAAGGTATACGTTGAAAAAATATATGTATCGCCTATTATTGAATCAATAATCTTTTTGGCACCGACGCAAGCTTTAGAACAGTTATAAAATATTCTTTCTAGCTAGTATCATTCATGGAAATTTCGAATATCGACATTTTTTCAATCCATTTATATAGTTTTTAGCTTAAGAATAGCACCACATACATAAGTTGTGTAATATGAAGTAGTTTTCTTATTTTTGACAGATAACCTCAGAAAGAGACATTTACAGAAACTGATGTGAATGATAATTGAATTTTATATTAAAAAAATAAACCGTCTTCATAATATTTTCAATGAATGTGTTTTCAAATCAATATTTCTTATTTTAAATTGCTAACACTTATTCGTTTCCATGTCGTTAGTAGATTAAGAGTGACTGAATAAACAAAAGAAAATTGGTACCATTCTTTTTGATATCATGAGCGAACCGAACCTTACACGATAATTCAGAACGAGTCTTGCTAAAGAATTACATTCAGATTGATAGAGCACAGTAGCGATTGAAGGAATGCCAGCCGAGCGGTGGGGAGACTGGTAGTCTGAATGACTGTACTGCCATGCGGAAAATCTTTTCGTCAGTCAGCTTTGGAAGGTTTCATATTTACTTTATATGAATAAAAATAGAAGAAATGAAGGATTGGCAGAATTGCTCCAAGGAGTTAAAGCTCAACGCTCAAATTTTGGACATCAGGAAAAAACGATACTCTTAGGTCGAACTGCCGAAAAGAATTTATCAAAATAAATAAAAAAAAAGTAACGCTTTTTTTTTTCATTTCAATCGTTTTCTCCTTTGCTTATATCATAACCACTACACTGCACAACATCTTGTCGTAACTGAGCCATTTAGAATGTCAGTTTGATTGATAAGTGTAGGGTTTCTCTATGCCATGATCAGGACTGTCATTCTGAATGATTCATATGGAATGTCATTCCGAATGATCGTGGAAGGTTCACTTTAGTGACGAAAAACACGTTTTTTACAGATAAAAAAAATTAATACAACATTCTGTCATTCTTTTCCAATTACTTAAAGCACAGGCTGACTTATATTCAATTAATTAATGAGATTCATAGACAATTAAGTATAGAAAATTCTACGACTAGTACAATAAATTCTATCATAAAATATTATTACACAACAAAAACATGAATAAATTCACAAACAGATGTTACCTTAAAAAAATAGTATGCTTTTTATATCAATAATATATATAAATATATTTATTGTTCTCTTGTGATATGCGTATCCTGAACAATATAGCAGCCTCTATATTGTATCTCATACATAAAACTATACTTCATGCTCAACTTTATAATAAGTTTATTTATATATTTATGCATTGATCAACTATTGTTTTTTTATTTAAAATAAGCTAACGTAACAAGCTTGGATAATAATGGGATCCATAATATAATGAATTCTTAGCTCATCGTTTTAGTACATTGATTGAAACCTTTCAATATCCAATCATTTCAATCGGTTAAAATTGTTGACTTTTGGTTCTTTTTACTCAATCCACTGTTTTTGCAAAATTTTATCACAGAATATAATAAATTCAGTTTATAGAAAAATCACACACAATGTCTGGCATTTTCACTGCTATGATGCCGTTTTTACTGATGCCCGTACCTCCCTAAAGCGACTCTGTTTACTCACGACCAGACCAAAATTTAGCGAATGTACATGATTTTCTTTGTAAATTTGTCCTTTTTCCCTGCTTGAAATTATTCCTCAGTCTGCTTCCTGGATTAATCCGGTCATCTTTAAAGTCAGCAATACAAATCATTGATATAAACGATCTTCTGTGAGAAAGAAGATCTCGTTATTGATTTTTATCAAGTCCGCCGTCATGCGTTTTCCTAATTCCTTCAAATATGTACTATCGAAAATCTACAGAGCGAATAAAACAAACCCTATATTTAAAGTTGTCAAAAGGCCATTACGGAAATCGGAAAAACTTATACTGTAGAGTTTTATAATAATCATTAATTTGTCAATATAAAGATTTAATAACTATCCAACATACTGATACTTTAATAAAATACAACAATCTTAATTAGATACTTTGAAAGGGTATTATTGCAGATACAATTTTAAAAGAATGAGTATTGTTAATACATCAGTGTACTGTTGTTAATACATCAGTGTACTGTTGTTAATACATGAATTGTTGATTTTGAACAAAAATATTATCCTGTGATAAGAGATGAAATGAAATTTGAATAAATTCAACGGGTCACAATAAAACAAGCTTTCAATTTTGAATCACAACACTCTCTCAACAAAGATTTCGAATTATGTATGTAATAAAAAATAAACGAGAAGCAACAATAACGATAATTTGAACAAATATGAATGGAAAATAATCAATATGGACGGATGAACAAACATAAACCAAATTTTCAGTATTGCATGATATTCTTGAAAAGGGTACTTTTTATATCAGCAGGAGTCGTAACATCCTTTTTTTCAATGACTCTACAGAGAAAAGTATTCTAAGAACCTGACTAAACACAGTGGAGTTAGATGAAAATGGAAAAACCATTGCATCTATATTGTTAGCCGGGACAAGTTTCACTTTGGAAAACGTACTTCATAATAGAACATAGCACGTCTTTGTATCTCACTCGCACTCTTTAACTTTTCTCACTTTCAAAGTGAGAAATCCACAGCACGCGTCTGATAAATATATATTTATGTATTCTGAACTGACAATATTATTTTAAAGTCAATATAGGTTCCATAGACCTAAGATCCAATAATAATTCTGAATAATACTGTAAAAATCTCAAAGGAAGTCCAACTGTAGCGAATATGAAATTTCGTTCCCATAAAAATACATTTTTCCCCAATTGCTATAAATGTTGGGATAAATATGAGTTAACACTCTGTATGCAAGCAACATGAATTGAAATCTTGAGTGCGCCATTCAATAAAACTCAAAAAATACTGTAACTGTAAAGAAATAATGAAAGCAAGAAATAAGATTAACACCTAAATTTTTGAGTGACAGTTCATGTTGTATTGTTTTATATTTGTATTCAATACTGATATTCTAATAATTGATGACGAAATAATGGAGATTTTTATTAACGGGATCACCATGCACATTTATTGCGGTTGGTGACATTTTATAATTTTAAATCCAATCCAGTATACTAGGAATGAGTTTTGTGTAGTGCAAAAGTGTACAGGCATATTTATTTATGTATTTTTGCAGATAATAAAGTATTTTCATGTTTGCTAATTTAAGATAAAGAAATTGTATGCATAAAGAAAGCACAGTGTAAAAGCGTAGGGCCTTATTTAGCCTGTCAAGGGTACAACGACTAAATAGTAACAGCCCGCATAAGAAGTTTTAATATCATTATGCTAATTACCAAAAAAATGCTAGAATCGATAAAAAAATATCAATTTATGTTAATATAATATATATGTATAGCGAGTTTAAGAAAATAGGCATTTTTTTATTTCAATAATTGTGGGGGTCAATAGCAAACCTGCCAGAATACAACATAGTGCTAATAAAGTTGAAAAAAAAACTAACAGGATTTAAAACACGAAAAAAAAATATCTTTGGAAATAGATAAAAGTAAAAAGAACATAAATTTTGAATCAATCCTTTTTGAGTACTGAAAATTTGATAATATGCCACTGACCCCTACAATTGCTCATAAGCAAATCGAAACAACTCTCTAAAACTTTAATGACAATATTATCGTAAGCAGAGCTATAAGATTCAACATTATTATACATACAAGTAAACGTTTTATTTTAACATAATTACATATAAGAATGGCTATCAATTTCAGCCAAAAATAGTTTTAAGACTTTATAAAATAGATAGTCTAATTGGAAGCTCAAAACTAGTTGAATTTTCATAAGAATTAAAATGTTATACAGATTTCATTAAATGACACTTGTGTGGTTTTTCCAATAGATATGTGCACTTTAAGCTCACTAGATATACACAATGTGACACAGAAGAAACACTCTGTTGTTTAATAGTGTAAAAAATACAAAGTCAAACCAAATACAGACGATTCCGTTTAATTGGATCACTGGTTAATCGGGGCAGCCGCTTATTTGGGCAAAATCTCAAGGAACGGAAACCAAACAATGGAACTAATAGTAATTTACATTTGTTTGTTTTTGGTTGCATTTACTATGTTAAAATGACCTCATTTAACGATGTTTCATTTGGCGCTTGTCATCTAGGAACGCACCCTTCGCGTAAAACAAGATCTCACTGCGCCCTAGTCCCGATGTGTCCCAATTGTGCGGCATCGACTGTAATGTAACTTGTATTCGGTTTAGCTAAATATAACATAAACGATTTTGAAAATAGCCAATTACACAAACTAATGAATAATTTGACCTGTACGATTGACCTTGATTGTACCTGAACGATTTCTACAACCCTTGTTTTTATACCACAATGTCACTATGTCCAAAGTCCACCCCGGACTGCAGCGCCAGTAAAGAAGAATGTAATTTTTTACCTTGAATATAATCATGTTAAACGGGGACCCGATTAGTGAAATCGGACACTATCCGATTTTTACAACTTCTGTCAATTTCTAATGTCCGTCTTTAGGTAAGGTTTAGTTAGGTTCTATTCTACATAATAAATTTAAATCTGTACCTTATTAGCTGAAATAATATAAAACTTAATACCGGAAATTTCTCAAGATTTCAGTCTGTAATTTGAAGCGTCGGGCCCCACATTTTGTATTTCATAATATTCAAACAACATCGATTCAGTTAACTTTACAACTATGCTGAAGAAGCTGCATAATTACTCTCTATAACTTTATTAAACAATTATCGTCATGCTATCGATCAGTCGGAGGATTTATTGTTACAAAAAATATATTCGTGACGTGATATATCCATTACAAATCTACGATAGAAAAATCCTATCAAACTAAAACTTCGTATAATTCCTATGATAGATAAAAAATATACCATTTTCAAAGCAGGGATATTAAAAGATTACTCACAGTTGATCGTGCGCCCTATCATCATAGAAAACACGCAATAATTTACTCATTATGCGTAAAAAACATTCTATTACCCAAGTTATATATTCAAGTTATTTTTATATTTTTTCAACAACGGTACTCACTGTATATCACCACCGATTCATAATACAACCGATCCTCTTTTTTCACGGTTTAGAAAAGTTTAGAAAAGTACCAATTATTTTTAATAATTGATGACAATGTCGAACGAGGTGTGCAATTTCAACGTGATTATGGTATGTTATCAAGAATAATACAAGGAACTAACGATAATAATTAATTGATCCTCATGAGATAGTAAAATATTTAACAAAACATAGCAGGTTTTAATAATGTACTCGACAATAACCAGAAGACTAAGTTAACAGTCAAAATGTCCTTGACATATGTCACCACCAGAGGCCGAAAAGGGTATATCAATGGCTTTCGTGTAAACAATTGTGCATAATATGTTCATCGTCCCTTGTTTAGTCACAAGAATTGTATTGTTGTAAATAATTTTTAAGCGATCACAACACCGTTGATATTTTTATTTAGAAAGAAAAAAATACCATATGCGAGGCACAACACCTTTTGATAAATTTTAATCAATATTATTTTTCAGATTGAGATGACTCTAAGAATATAACTGCAGTTCAGCTTCAAATTTTCAAGAAATATAGGGAGAACGAAAAAAAATATTTCAATTTACGGTATATTATAACAAGTGAAGAGATATTTAAAATTCATGGATGATTTGGCATTAGAGAATAAAATTCGATCAAAGCAATAGTACCTTACATTTTTCTTAATACTAATTTGGATAATATTACAAATAGAGGTATTTTTTTTTTCAAGAATACAAAAGTGACTAGACACATGTGTGCAGTTTGCAATCCAATAATAATTATTAGTACATAAACACAGTTTATAATAATTATTGTGAGTGTATATTAATTATAAGGAGAAAAAATTTATAATGTTAATAAAAAATAAAATAAGCTACCAAATCTAAAGTTCCAAATTAAGGAAGAATGAAAAGGTTTTGATTTTGAGACACTGATTATATCTACTGATAAAATTTGTTAAATGCTTTTTTTTTCAAACAGTGAGCGTAATTTTTTTTTTTGGTTGAAGTTTAGTAAGTATTTTATAATATGTAACAAAAGTAAGTAGGGCGTTTTAGTTAGGATTAATTAATTTGATGAAAAAATAACAGATCGCCGATTAAGCACTTGCCGCTTGCGCTCTTATCCACACTTGACAGTTTAGAGTTAGTGGAATAGCATTGCCTTAATCGGTTCCGCGGAGCAGTGTTCAATGGCATTGGCCACAGTTACGGATGTCCCGGGTTCGAATCTTGGTACGGACAGTTTCTTTAATTGATTTTTCCATTGATTTACGAATTTCTGTTCGTAGGCATGGATGTTTGCGATGTCTGAAATTCCCTCCCACCCATCTGATCCTAAAAACGGGGTGTAATGAGAGCGATTAGTGAACCATTAGTTCTTTCCTAGCTCTATCATTATATGCCTGTTCTCTTCGAAAAAGACAGGTTGAACAACTGAGTGACAAGCAGTTCTCATAGAAAAACTTATGCTAAAATACCTTCATTAGGAGTCCACATGCTCCACGTTGGGAGAAATTATAAAAAAAATGCCTCAATCAACTGAGAGATTTTAAAAATATTAGTTAGCTTTATTTTATTAATTACACGAATCTTCTTAAAAAAAATCATTTAATGATTTTTGTCATTAACGTATGTCAGTGTTTCAAAATCGGAACCTTTCCACTCACCCTTAAGATCAACATCAATGTAAATAAAACCAAAATACACATGTAAAGGTTACCACCACATGCTAAACGAAAAATGAAACTAGAAAATTATTATAAACTAACACAAACTATGGCTATAAATAAGGTACAATTTTTTTCCAGATCAAACAGGTATTATTACAATTAGAGATAAGTATCTCCAATTTAGATTAATATTAAAACAAGAGAGAATGGATTTGAAATCTGACAACTGCAGGGTATGGCCATGCAGTGGCAATATAAATAAACCCAGGGAGAAATAGATATAATCAATATATATATGAATATTATTACATTACATAGAATACTGACTGTAGCGATTCTATTGAGAAATATTATTTCATTTATAACCGCTACAAATTTTATCTGCAGGTTATAATCTTACATCAGGCATTTATAATTTTCAGAATTACAAAAATAAAACGATTTCGACAAACAGTCTCTTAATACCAAATTTGATAATATCGATTAGTTAAATCTATCTATGTGAAAATAGTATTCAATATAATTAATACTTTCAGTCGATATTAATACAAACAATCTAATCTTCAGCGCATAATAACGCCTTAGAGAATATACATCAAAACAAAAAGAAAATAGAATATTAATTTGACATCAAGCCAAAGTATTATGAGTTGTGAAATTTCATTCCTTGATTGGTGTTGGCCAATTTGCAACAGTTGGAACACAAAAAATTAGATTCCGGACTTCCGTAAAACATGCAAAACGGTGTCCTGCAAGGCTGCGGTTCGGTATCGAAGAGATCCGCGCTGGCGCAGCAGACGCCGTCGCCGTCCCAGCCGGTTTTATACCCGGTTGACGTGGAGTGAACCTTCGCCGGCATAGTGCTCCTTTTGGTTTTTTCTCGTCTTCCGTTCGAATCGGTGGCGAAAATATTATCTTGGGAACCACCGTTTCTGCAGTCGTAGCGGTCATCCAAATTATTGGCGGACCTCGCACTCATCAGCGAAGGCTTCCCTGTGTCGTTATAGAAAGTAGATTTGGATAGATACAATGTTTGGTCAGTATTATTGATAGCAGACAACGGCTGCATCTTTCTGATCACATCGTGAGATTCGGAATCAGACTCAGTGTAAAATTTTGATTTTCCAGTTCCATATCTCGGCATGCCATTATAGGAATAGTTCTTGGTCGTCGGCGAGGCCATGCATATTCTAGCTTCCGAGAGTTCTTGCTGGCGTTGCTTTTCGAAACACGTAGAGCACATGTAACTGGTCAAAGCGGTTCCATATTGTTCGCAACCGGCGTTGATGCATTTCAGCGGGCCTTCCAGCAGAGCTTGCTCACGCAGTCTTATAGCCTCAAAATGTTTCTTCTCGGCGTCTTGCTTGCCTTTCAGCTGCTCGGAATTGAGAAACCTCTGCTCCGCGTACTCCAGATAATTCTTCACCATCTCTTCTTGAATGGCGTGACGCTTGGCCTTCAGCTGGCAACACAATACTTTATATCTAGACGATGAAAAGGCTCTAGGGTTGTGGGCGGTTTTTTTATTCGCCCCGTTACTTTTACTCGTTATTTTTGTGATGGAGTTAAGATTCTTTTTCAGTTTGTTACTCATCGATTTACCAATGCTCCCGAACTGTTTCGCGACCGAATGTATCTGTTTCGCAGCCTTACTTTTATTATCAAACATTGACTGTTCAATTTGATCGAAATCATTATTAATATGGAGATGATTCGGAGTCATGAGCTCTGAAAATTTATTAGTGATGTCTTCCTCGGATAAATCGATCATATCCGGTTCTTCTTGGCCGGGACTCGACGACGGAGAAATATATACGACGTCGAGAAACTCTGAAAGTAAATTTATTTGATCCCTCTCAGATAACAGGAGACGGTTTATGATTTTCTGATCGTTTTCATCCTTATTCCACAAGAAGTCTTCTCCGGGATCTACGGAAAATTGAATAGGCAATAAACAGCCATCGGAATCCGTCAGGGGAATCAGAGATGGATATGATGGACTAGATTTGCATTGGGTTTCGTCTTCCATGGTGACCAAAGCTGAGAAATGACCCATATCGTACGCGAGAAGCAATGGAGATTTATGGCAGTCTTCAGGGGAACATTCCAATGGAAGATAGACACCGCCGAAAGGAATCGGTGCCATGGCTTCGCCATTTAAATCCTGGAAAAAATTAAATTACTGTAATACAAAATCTATTTTTTTTGCAAATGAAACTGCTGGAATAAATATTTTCGATGGATTCAGCAGTAACTTTGTGCAAATTAATTTTCAATACTAAATTAAAATTGATAACTTTGGTAATACACTGGTTGAGTTACTATGTGCGACATGTGTTTTGCTTCTTTGAGAAGCATCTTCAGACTAACTATTTTGTAAGGTTTTTATTAATGACATATTAATTGTAATTCTGTACTTATAAATAAGAAATTAAGATTGGGCATTTTTTCATTTACTGAGTTCAGAGAGGGTTTAGATACAAACAATAACGGTACTAATTACAATATTCATTACACAGAAGGGAAAATCCCCGGAAATAAAATTAATAGCCAGGATATTTTAAATATATAACTGATTTCTTTCAATAAAACTTTTATTTTTTGATTTCTAAGATGTCTGTCTAATTCATTTTTAATCCTTTAATATCAATTTGAGTATTTTTAGATTGTTAATTTTATTAAATGTGTGATTATTTTCGATAACATTGTATGTTGTTTGATTCTAACATTTAAGTTTCTACCCAACATAAGCAGCTTGACAGTTTTCTCAAGAGAGTTTGTATGGACCACTCTGAGACAACGATTTTACTTTACCATTTAATAACAAGTAATTAAACGAGTTTAAAAATTGTGATTTTTGGTCTCGTAACACAGTAGTCAACACTGCTGGATTTTTTCCCTATCAGTTGTGGTGTCGTGAGTTCGAATTCCAGAATGAATACATTCATAGAGTGAAGGGATTCATAGGGATGTCAGTGATATTTTCAGTCCATTTCATAAACACGCTATCCAATTCTGAAAACAAAGCATAGGCAGATCTATCTTTTTTTCCTTACTCTTTCTCAAGAAAAACGTTGAGCGGCTAACTCAAAACCAGTTAAATACTTCCTGTTGACATACTACAATAATCCATATGCTCTAGATTGGTAGTG
Organism: Himalopsyche phryganea; assembly: GCA_022494535.1. Taxonomy (NCBI): domain Eukaryota; kingdom Metazoa; phylum Arthropoda; class Insecta; order Trichoptera; family Rhyacophilidae; genus Himalopsyche; species Himalopsyche phryganea. Next base: position 646,381 of record JAGVSL010000134.1, on the reverse strand, counting down.
GACATGGTAATTTACAAAATTTAAAACAGATAAAACTATACATTATGAAGGATGGATTCAAATCTACTCCGTGTTGCAGTTAAATTAAAATAATTTAGAGCAGGAATCAAAACTTCAGACATACCCTCAGAAGAAGATCTGCTATAACTATAATAGGCCTCCGTAGAGCGTGAGCCAAAGCAAAGACATGGACTTCTTCTAAGCTGTGGTGGGCGGGAGCAGCTCTTTCTATGACAGCTGCCCACTCCGAGTCCCATTCCGCTGGACTGAGAACAAGGCCTGCTTGAGTGTGTTGTCTGTAAGACAATAAAATTAAAACACATTTGTTTGCCAGTGTAAACTATTGCTATGCCACCTATTCTCATCCACGGCAAACCTAAGCACTCCTTACAACATCGCGGCACACAACAAACAAAAATGGTATTTAAAAATGACATAAAAGATTATACAAAAATTGCATATAAGCATACAGAATCTCCAAAATGGATGATGAAATAATCTGAAAGTATAGAATGGTTTACACGTAAAAAATAAGCACATCATATTGGCTGATACATTTTTGTGTTTAAGGTATGGCTTTTAACAGACTTAAAGCTGACAAACGCATATGTGTCGAAATTTGAATTCATTTTACGTGTTTTTAAAGTCACTAAAAAAATTGTTTTCTTCTCTCATGTGACAGCGTGACATAAAAAATCCTGGAGACAAATATGGTTGAGGAGGGAGCAGACACACTAACCTTGTTTGAGTCCACCTCCACCTGCGGTGTAGAGCGTGAGTCCACGGGGCAGATAACAAAGCGGCATGCAGCAGCCGCCGAAGGGTCAGCAGTCGATCGTGAAATCCCCAGAGGCCCAGGGAAGCAGCATGAGGAAGACAATTTCCATCACCGGACGTAGCCAGCGGCCAGAGTCTTGATGCACCGCTGCCAGTTATGTTAGTACTCCACCAATTGAGACGTCCACTGCTCTCCAGAGACGAGAGAGTTGATGTTTCAAGCAGATCTTTCTCTAAGAATTTTCTAGAAAGGGATTTTTGAATAAATTGCTACATTTCAGTACAATACTTTAAAAGTATTCTCCTCAACTGGAGGTATTTTTAATCTGTTTTAAATTATATAATTCAAATATATTATCAGCCTAGACTGTAATTCTGGTAAAACAAATTAAGGCAGGGACCGTCAAAATGTATTTTCTTTATAATGGATTTTATAAAAAAAATTTTAAAAAAATCAACATTATTTTTGTATAAATAGTATTCTACTGATATTTTCGATAACATCGTAAATATTCATTTTTAATATGAAAATAAAATTGAAAACTAGGTCAATGACCAGATAATATCCAACCAGCATTTTATACTGTTAATATTTTAGGGACAGTGGAAAAATTAAGTCATTGAGAAATACTTTATAAAAATTCTTGTGATAACAGTCAAGCCACTCCCGTTGGCCTTATTGGAAGAGTCATTAATATTAGAATCAATGAACATACAATATATCTTAAATGTAATGATTCTTCAGAATTTATAATAAGATTCTCTCTAAAATAATTAGGAATTGAATAAAAATAATAATATAGAAATATCACTTTTAAGGTGTTAACTGTCAATTCTTGGTGGAAAGGCATTATATTTTAAAAATAAAACATAAAACAATCTGTTTCGTACTACTTCCACATTTCAGGACCGGTTTCACTGAGTCCTTTTAAAATATAATGTGGAAATACTTAACCCAATATTTAAAAAAAAATGAGTTATTCTGACAATGCTTCTGAAAATGGTGAAATACCTGTCACACATTGTCACACAACCAGTGGAATAGGAAGTTTATCAATTTTAATTCAATATTACGGATTATTTTATACTTACAGTTTTTAGAGTGAAAGAGTATTTCTTTTTAAATTAATAATTTTTATGTTGGTATTCAAACATCTTTTTCAGAAAATTAAGTTGCGGTTTGCATTCTAAGCTGAGGATATTTATGATCTGGTGAGACTAACCTGAACTCTTCCGAATATATTGTTATATCTGGTAGTGTAAATGTAAACTCAGGTGTATCAATGTAAAATTGATCTAAGCTCGCAGTGGTATTACTGGAAACATCTTGGGCGCACTCTGATCTCACTTTCGACACAATATTTTCATTGTCGGTGGCACGTGAAATTCCTCTAGCCAGCTTTTTATCTGCACACAGAAATAGAATGGTATTAAATATTTATATTGTGCAGTAATGTGAAATACTTGTAAACAACTAATGGGCTTGCATATGTGAAGATTACTCTATTTGCATAGTGTGAAACTTTTGATAAACATTAATTTGCAAAACACTTACACAATATGACTTAATACTGTTTTTTTTTCAAATGCATTCTATCCTGACATCCTGATTTTTCATGACCAACGATCACATTGGCTATTCTTCTAATTATAAGCATAGCGATTTAACTTTTGCAGTTTTTCATTTATTTTTGATTGCTTTAATATACTACATAATATCTAAGATACGTAATTTACAATATTCAAAGTCAAATAATGATAACAGACGATTAGCCTATTAAAGTTTATGGCAACCATTTACGTTTAAAAATAAACTCCAAATAGTTGCACTACTGAATGATTAAAACCTAGTATTTATATTCTAAAAATTTGATAAATTATCTAACTAATTCCGTTGGTTAAAAATTGGCTATCACATTAGCAACAACTTTGTTTACTGAACACCCACAACCTGTACTCATAAGGGTGTTTTCCTAATTGTTTACCCCATTCAGCTGATAGAATCTTTATTCATACAGTACTTAGCTAGAATACATGCGGGAAAATTTATATAAAGACTTACCCACCCTATAAATAAAAATAGCCAGGAAACTGAGAGCCAGCTTCGCAGGCTCAGCATAGTTTCGGATAGGAAAAAAAAGGTTAAAATAAACTAACAATCCACCACATCAACTGCTTTTGACTTCTGCAAAACCGGCTTGGATGGCGGCGCATCGGCAATGTTGACAGTGGCAGGTTGAATGAATGTCGGTGATATTTTGGTGCCGTCCGTCACGTCTTCACTGGGGTTTTCATGGGTAGCTCGCCAGCTGCCAGAGATATTGTACCGAGAACCGTCATCCCATTTGTCTTTGGTATCTGATTTGGCCAAGTCTAAAAAAATAACTCACAGTTTTATACTCACAAATAACAGAGTAGGTACATTTTTTTTTAACCATGTTTGCTCCTAATGCTGAACATATGAACTTCTAATGGAGCTTTTCTCAACAGAAATTTTTCTACAAAAACTGCTTGTTATTCAACCTCTCTCTTTTCGAAGAGAGTAAGGATAGAAGGATAGAGTTAGAGCAGGACTAGTGGTTAGCTAATAGCTCCCACTACACCCGTCCACAGGAGGGAATACACAGCAACCATGCCTTCACGCACAAATTCATAAATAAATTGAAAAATCATTTTATGAAACTGTTTGTACCGGGATTCAAACCAGTGAGCACCATATCCTAAGGCCTAAGCCAAAAAATATTAACCACTAACTACAGCCCCAAAAAATCAGTTAATACCTTATTTCCAGTGTGTAACAGCTAATTGCCTGTCTTTAAAATAAAATCAGTACCTAATCTGTTGAATTTATTGTTACAATTTGCATAATCGTCAAAAAGAAAATGTTCTTTTGCATATTGTTTAAATGCAATTTTTTGAGTGATGTTGCTGCCTGCTTTTGTCTAACAAATCTTATTCATAGCCCATAGGACATTCCTTATTTTACACAATTTTTGCTATACTTTTATTTCATAAAGTCTAATTTCATTACAGCATGATTGGCGTACATACTTGGACTGATAGATAAGCCCCATGGCACTAAAATAGTTATTACTTTGGCGTTTTCTAATATTCAATTTCACCAACAGTGTTGGAATTCGACTATTACTTTGCATGAAAATATGCATCGCATGTCAAATTGCAATTGAAACATTGCCAAAAAGAATTTTCTCAAGTTCATCTTAGTTCTAGTTTTGAGAATATTTGTCAATAGAGTCTTTACATATGAAATATAGTCATTCAAAGTGGTGAATCTGTCAGTTTTTATCTCAAAAGATAAAAGTGAATGATTTCGGCAAGCTTTTACATCCCCACTGAGTATACATGTGTTTTTAGCTAGAAAAAATTCGAATAACCCGTAAAACCGATGCTATTCTTAAGAAAACTTAATATTGATGAATAGGAAGAGGAAATTAATAATATCGTCGGTGTTTTGGCCGATTGATGTAATCATCAAAAAATACGAAAATGAGTTAATGATTGCATCTCATTTTTAAGACAACAGAGCAGGTCTTGGCCAAATTATGGAAATTAAAAAAATAAATTGACCACTTTTTAGAAGGGAAATATCATTTTACATTGGTTTTGGGTTTAAAAATTCTGACCCGGCTAGTTGATATAAGCCACTATTATATTGACACTCCCTATGTATAATCCTGTATCTGCAAACATGAGAATTCACAGAAGTGCATTTAAAAGATTCATAATGCAACTCACAATATAATGTTTTCGATATAAACAGTTTTTACTTTCTCCTGAACAATTGGCCAAAACACCGTTGATATACACTATAATCAATTACATCTGTAAATAACAAAATGCACGGAAAAGTATGCATAAAATGCTTCCATGACAAGAGTGTCATTAATGACGAATAAACATGTTGTAAAATTACTATGCCTCTGTTTTATTGGTTTTAAAAATAACCAATCTGTAGTCTGAAATAGTTATCATTGGATTGTAATTCAAGATGTAATTGGATCGGCTCGTATATGGCATTGATTTTAGGGGTATTTCATAACATTTTCTAGTGAAAAACAAGTGTGGTGGAGGCACAAATAAAGGCATTTGATCAAATAAATGGGTTTGTCAAAAATGTAAATAATGTATGAATATGAGCACTTCAAATGATACCTGCTAATTGCATATATGCCACAAGGGCTGATGAAAGGTCCCATCCTTGCCCTTGAAGAAGAGAATAACACAAGTCTTCGGAAGCTCCTGTTTGCCGCTTCAGTTCGCATACTAAATTTGCCTCCATTTTAAATTGTCTGTGAACGAAAAAATTTTTTTTTAAAAGTAGAACAATAAGAATAATTCAGTAGTTATAAATTATAAGGATGCCACTAAATAGATTTTTTTTCCATGTCCGCATGTGGAGCATATGGTCTCTTAATGGAGGTATCTTAACAGAATTTTTCTACGAGAACTGCTTGTTACTCAGTTGCTCAACTTCTCTTTTTTCGAAGAAAGTAGGGATAGAAAGATAGGGTTATGACAGGACTAGTGGTTGGCTAATCACTCTCGCTACGCCTCCTGAGGATGAGATGGGTGGGAGGGAGGACTCAGACTACGAACAGAAATCCATATATCGATTGAAAGATCAATCAATGAAAACCATCCACACCGGGAATTGAACCCGAGACATCCGTAACCGTAGCCAGCGACGCTACCAACTGTGCCACGGACGCCGACATGAAATAGAAAATGGCCAACATAAAATAAAATCTTTGTACAAACGATGAAAAATGTTGCAAACCTAAATGCAAAATTATTAAGTAATCCAAATGACAAATTTATATGATAGAAAGATTGCTTGTACATTTTATACATACAAGTTGATTTACATAGTGGATATTTGGAAGATGATGAGAAACAAATAGACACATTCGTATTCCTGACACCCCTGTAATAAGTATATATTATGTATCAATTGTCAAAATCAAATTACCAGAAAAAATTTCAGAAGGGGCATTGCATTATTTTAAATGAAGGCGGAAGGAAATAATTTTCGTTCTTAAATATTTTAATAACTATCGCCACTGAAAGCACTAACATGTAAAACACACTATTACACATTTATCTAAACTAAAGTTAAATGATTTGAAGTAAACATCTGCAATTGTTCTGAGACAATTCGATTTTTCTGTTTCACATTTACCAGTCATGGTCATTTATAAATCGTCGGTGCAAAACTATCGTGCATATTTTTTTAAGACGACAGCTGACATGATGAAAAAATTACATACTTAATGCATTGCGAAAATATCAAAACTTCTGCGAAGGTCGAAATTGCAAGGATTTCGGTGTTCAATTGTTTTCAAAACATTTCCATAACCTTGAAAATTATCTATGCACTACAGCAAAACTAAAATTACATATTAGTTTTAGGTTATTATAATAAACTGAATATAACTGATAGAAAAACTATTGCTGCTTTTTCGATAATTCTCCTTGGAACTCTCTGCGAACTGAATGTATATTTTACACAGTCACTGTAGGTATAACAATGTCTGAGAATGACACTATTTACTGTGACGATGTTCCATAAACGGACATAAATTTGACACGCTGAAAAATAGAAACTTGACCTTAACAGCAAATAAAAAGTGATAAATACGTTGTACTGACCACGATGAGGCGTTAACCATTGTCACAACATTAGCGAGGACCGCAGGAAAAAGCTCATACGACACGACGGTTGTTTTTCATCTACGCCCGTAGAATTCAAGTCGGAGTATTTTGACACTTCGCAGCTGAGACAACTTGGCTGCTACTTTCATTTTTAATTAGAAAATTGGTGCGACGTTCTTTTACTGACTTCAGACGATATTTCAACACCCATACTATGATCACAATATTTCAGTTTTCATTGGCACTCATATATTGTATACAACCAAAGCCGGTACTGGTACATTTTGAAGGCGTCAATTTAACACTGTGGGAAAACGTCATACGGGCTTACCATAGACGATCATGAAATTTTACAATAGACAAGCAAAATGATGTTAGCCATCTTTATAGGATCGACGATAAAATAAATATCTATTTCATTACTATTTAAAGAGAAAAATACTCATATTATTACAGATCATGCTTTTTTAAATTAAGTAATGAAATGTGTTAAATAAACATTTTTTAAGCCTAAAAAAATACGTTGTTGATATAAGGTACTTTCAGATTCTATAAGGTGAGGGTTCTCAAAATATATAGAATCTAACTGATGCTAGACATAATAATAAATATTATGTAATTTAACAATAATCTTATGTTGTTTGTGCGGCATATTATTTATTTACTCGATGTTAAGAAACTTTGTAATGTAAATGTGTGGAAATAATAGGATAAAATAAAATGTTCTATAACTGAATACTTTGTTATTTTATGCAATTATAATGGAGTTTCAGCAAGTAAATACCAATTGAATCAATAAGCGTTAAAAGGTCGCCAGATGACCGTCATTGTACGTCTTTGACAAATGAGTATTTTTTATGAAATTCGGTTTTTTTTAATATAATAACAAAGCTGGGATATAACTGGGATATGGAAAGCTGGGATCACAAAACTGGGCTTTTGAACATAATAACCAAAATCCATGCATTTTAATGCAGCACTGAATTCTTTGTGTTCTTTATTATTAGAAACAGCTGACCAGTATCTAACACAATAATACTTGTAGCCATAACCATAAACATCTTCCATCTTTTTTTTACAATACTAATATTAAAATTATTATATAAAATTAATTTGTCAGCGTCCGTTGCATAGTTGGTAGCGTCGTGGGCTACAGTTACGGATGTCTCGGGTTCGATTCCTGGTGCGGACAGTTTTCATAAATTGATATATCAATCGATTTATCAATTTCTGTTCAAAGTCTGAGTGTTTGTGTTGTCTAAAACTCCCTCCTCACACACCCATCCCATCCTCACGGGGCATAGCGAGAGCGATTAGCTAACCACTAGTCCCGTCGTAGCCCTATCCTCCTATTCCTACTCTATTCAATAAAAAGAGGTTGAGCAACTGAGTAACAAACAGTTCTCATAGAAAAATTTATGTTGAGATACCTCTGTTAGGAGACCATATGCCCACATTGGGAGCGGACATGGAAAAAATATTAAAATTGTGTTCACACAATTAAATTCTGTGTTTTATTTATTAAAAGTAAAAGATTAGCAGGCCAATTTGCGATAATACAGTGATTGATGTTTGAAAACTACAATATAAGATTGGAAAACGCGCTCTTATGTTTTGAAACGTATATGTACCATTTTTGGTTGCAGCTGCTTTATTTCCCAGAACCCTACTGGGCTATAGACAGTGATGCGTTGCTATGGGTTCGCACCGGCTCTGTCGAGCTGGTTGTTAAAACAGTTTTGGTTCGGAGAACTGGTTCTTAAAATATATTGATTTTTAAATTATCCTAATATTGTGATTGAATTTTTACACTATCACAATACTTGATCCGATGTATATAAAGTAAAAACTTGTGGCCGTTTTGTGTATTATTTTGTTTGCATATATCTATGCATGTACTCGTACGTGAGGCACACGCCCAGGAATAGTTTACGTTAGTTATGACTATGGTTCATATCCTCGAGTCGAAGACCTTGAAATTGAAATCTTAAAGATAGGCTTAGTTTTGGGACCAAGATGAGCTCCCTGTAGCTTGCGGTCCACCCATGCTGTCTGGTGAGCTTACCCTGCATTATACGAATATATTAATTGATAGGTTTGCCTTTGACTTCATAGGATTCCACACCACACGTTATATCATGGCTCAGAAGTCACCATCACACAGCAGATGATAGAGAATAAGACCCGTCACGGTTGAAGTTTCGAATGAAAATCAAAACACCATTTGGAAAGAATTTATGTAATGTATAAATTATAAAATTTAAATAAATAATTTTGTAATGAACGATATTTTTTTTAATTTGAAATTTTTTCTTTTTAATTTGAAAAAAAAGTGTATAAAAATTGGGGGTTGGTGTTTACCAAGGTGCGAGCTGGTTGACAGAATTTTAGCTGCACATCACTGGTTATAGACACTATCGCATACTTCTATATTTTAAAGCATAAAATAATAGCTTTTTATTTAATATTTCATTGCTACATTTCTGGCGCTACGGCTTATTTAGACCCATGCTCGACTTCTCAGCAGTTCTCCGATCATCTCTGTATTGGACTCTCTCCACAATTCACATCCAGACATTTTGTATCCTAGATAGAACCAAGGCTCGATTGTCAGTATTCTTTACATGTATCAACGTGTCCCGCATATCTGAGTTTTCTTAACCTTAATAATACAAAATATAGATACTGTATGTACAAACATTATTTATATGTGAAACTTTTGAGTACATTTTGGTTTTAATTTATCGAATGAAGAAATTGTCGCTGTCATATTTGCGGGTTAATGAAACGTATGTAATGCTTTTTAAAAGAATATTATTGTAATTTTCTGACTTACTTTTTGAAACAGTCATATTGTAAACAAGATAATTATGTAGGTACCTACTTGATTTATTTAAAAATAATTTATATTGTCAGTGTTAGTTTTCATATTATTTCGAAAATAAAATTATGAATATTAATAACCAAAAGTGTGATTCTTATACCCTAGTTATTTTATTTTATTCTGTTATTTATTAATCTAGATAACTTATTATATTATTATAATATGTCTCAAAAACATATAGGTATTTATATTAGGTTGGATTTTTTTCAGCTACAATAAAATATATTTAGGAAATTCTTATAGTTGTGTATGGCAGCACTCAATGTTTGGAGGGAGGCTCGTGTTTGTGCACTGGTACATGGGGCATGTCAGTGTTGTGATTGGAGTTGGCTCGTGCCGATGCACTTGGGTGTCTTTGTTTAAAAACTTGAATAAACTTCATCAAATAAATATTTAATAACCGGCACCATCCAAATAATAAGATCGCTATCAGTTATCATTTCAAAGCAATCAGTGTTTTTGTTCAGCCGCGGTTGACACCTTCCCATTTTTGATTGTTTATTTTTTCCAAAGTTGAATGCTACCATTGTGAATTTAAATTCTTTTCGTTTTGCAGTGTTGTAATTTTTAAAATTAATAATAATGGCGCAAACGGCTCTAGTGGAGCTTGAATCCTGGATCGTCTATCAGTGCATTCTAAGCGACTGCAGCAACTGTGACTGTAAGAGATTTGCACATTATTATTATTTTGCATGCAACAAATTTTTTTATTGTACATAATGTTAATGAAGTTTTTATGTGTAAACACTATATTCTTATTAAATAGATTTTGAAATCCAACGGCCCTTTCTCTAACTCACGAAAGGACAGGTGTTCGATTTAAAAACTGAGAAACACGTTCCTATCATAGGTACCATGATAATCACACTAGCGGTTGAGAAACCGCAATAACGTTTTGTTCTCTGAAACTTATGTAGAAATGTCACGCCCACATAACAAGAATTATTAATAATTACGCTGAATATAATTGAGTCATGTCTTACTTACTACAAAAGATTTTCGTTGTAACTCATTCCAATGAAGTTGTTGATATCATACAATTACACTGTTTAGAACATTTTAATATTTTAGAAACATTACACGCCTAAGTTAGTAATACCTACATACGATGTGATAATAAATAGTTTATATTACGCATTTTAGCAAGTTTATGTGGCCGGCTTAGCAAATTACAAAGTCTTAGTACCTAGTATTATTGCAAATCAGCTGTGATTTTTTTCGCGAACTTATTTACTACACACTGAACCTGACTTACTGTAAACGTGGTATCTTAAATTTTGAAATCTAGCTACAAAAATAAAGTTTCAAGTTTGAAAAGAGAAAAGACAAAGTTTACTTTTTGAAATACGTAATTTTAATGAAGTCTCATACAGTTCTCAGAACATACATTATTATGACAGTAATAGTCACTAAAATTCATAGGTATATTGAGTCCTATACTAGGTACTTAATTATTGTCATCTAAAGCATACGACTAATTAATTTTAGAAACATAATAGGTCCCGCCAAACGAGGTTATTTCACTTACCAAATACTTATAATTCTACCTAATAAAAATTAGTTTGTTTATACTATGGCTGTATTTATTTTTACACTCGGGTAGACAACATATTTGTTTATGACTTTATTCTAAATCTTCAGTTGATCACACATAAATTTTTGAACATTTAGAATTTATCGGAAGTTATTGTAAAACTTTACCTTTGTGTGTATATATGCACACACCAATTTTGCAACTGTGATATTTAGCTGCACCTGCACATTTAGAATCCAATAAGTTTTCAAAAATTTTCGAATTAAGAAGATGAAAATAGATGTAGTGAAATCCCTACATCCGATGCGCTATGTATCAGTGCATCGACATTTAAAATTATTGTCTAGGTATATAATTTTGAATACATTTTGTTTTCGATGGATGCGGGTTAACTTTGAGGAAATTCATTTTTAAAATAAAATTACGTATCTATAAGATATGTTAATAGTAATAATTTTTCAGAGTTAGCAAATCATTTAATTAAAAGTTTGATAAAAATAATAATGTAGACTGACTTAATCCTTTAAATAATGAAGGAATTAAAATTAATAGTTTGTAGAAAATATAAATAATTATAAAACCATTAACAGTAATCAATTATTAATGAATAGCATTTTAAATAGAACAGGCAGCTCACCAGTATACAATTTATTTGCCTTGGGATTTTCACCTCAAAAAAAAGTATTTAATTTTGTATTTAGTAGTGTTATGGTAATTAGTACTGCCATCTTTTGTACCTTACCCCCTCCCCATGTCTAGTAGAAGAGAATAATCCCACCCATCGTTCATTGTTATGTTAAGAATAAGAATCATTGTTTACCTTAGAAATAAATAACCTTGCGATATATTTATTCTGAAGACGCTTCTTAAAGAGGCGAAACACGTGTCACATTTAGTAACACAGTCGGTGGAATAACAGAGTTATCAACTTTAATTTTACATTTATTTAATTAAACAATTTCTTTGTTTATGAAGTCGACTGAGGAATGATTGGAATCTAGTAAGATTTAAATGGTTCCACGAATAAACAGAACAATTTGAAAATAATATTTTTGTCGTATCTATTATTTATTGAACTTATAAGAAATAAATAATATATTTATTAATTTATATAATATAATATTTAGGAATTCAAGAAAACAAAAAACTGTAATATACAAATAGAATGTGTTTATTGTAGATATTAAACACAAATATTTGCGAATGACCATACTGTTTATTTCATATGATACAAGGCAATTTGTTTTTAAATATTTTAAAATTTGTTTAGAAAAAAATATCTTATTCATCAAACATTCTGAAAGTCGGAAAATCATATGAGATAAACTCGATTAGAAGTCACTCATGTCTGTAATTATGTATCGACTGTGGAAAGGAAAAAAGGACATAACCCACACCAAAAAATATTGTGTATAACTCACACAAAACGTGCTAATACACTATATTTTTGTACAAATATATAATACCAATATCGACTATACAAAGGCAAAAGGACTTATTCTTCCGTCTTTACAAAACATTTTTTTTCGATAATCACAATTTAATATACGTTTTCTTTGGGCTATACACAGAATTTTTGGTGTGTGGGTTACTTCCTTTTTCCTTTTCACAGTCGATATGTTCAATAAATAATAGATGGGACAAAAATATTGTCTTTAAATTGTTCTGTTTTGTCATGTTGTTTAGTTCGGTTACCTATTTAAATAACTATTGTCGTTTATGACGTTTTAAATCTAGCTTTTACCCTTTGATGTGTTCAATTCTATCAAGCTTATGATGCCCCGCTAAGTAAAACACAGTATTTGAACAAAATGTCGAAATTAAAGTAAGTATTGGGGTATGATGTAGTGAAGAATTTGTAATATTTTACGTACGAAAAACAACAGTAAAATTTATATTTTGTACTAAAAAAAAGGTCAAAATGTTTTTATACTTATTGAAAATGAAAATGCAGTCCTTTTTGTGAAAACACTGTTTTTACTTATAATTATAAAGTAACCTTTTTACATCCGGCAAAATCACTATCCAGATATAACAAAAAAAAATAGGTGAATTAAAATTGAAAGTCGGTTTCTGAAGAATCGTTGAACATGCAAATACTGTGTTTTTATTTAGCAGGGCAGTATGGCGAAACGGAGGGTTTCGCTATTGCTTCTTCACAGTACCTATATTCATGTTTTTAAATGCCATATTTCGACAGAAAATAACGCGGAATGAATCGTAAAAGTGCAAACTTATGGAAAACAAATATGTTTGAATAATTATATTTGCCTTCTACTTTATCGGCATTCACAAACCATCGGGGCGATTCCAAATTATCGAATCCTGCCAGGGTCAACTGCAAAAACAGATACATTCTTCAGAGGAAATAGTAGGTTTTTTTCCCACTTAGCGAACATTATTAACCGAGTATAAAAGCGCTTGATCACTATTTAAATGTATTTAGTATGATTCTACTTTAAATATCAGTCGACAAAAATGGGACAGAATGATCCTTTTGGTATATTTTAAAAATCTTTATTCAATAAATTGCAAATTTCGCTTCAGTTATATCAACGGCGTTTTGGCCAATTGAAAAAGATCCCTCAAAAGATACGAAAATGAGTTAATGATTGGATCTCATTTTAAAGACGACAGAGCGAGTTATTGACCACTTTTTGGAAGGGAAACATTATTTTACATTGGTTTTAGGCTTAAAAATTCTGACCCAGCCACTTGATGTAAGACACTCCCTACGTATAATCCCGTATCTGTAAACATGACAATTAACATTTGCATTTCAAAGATTCATAACGCAACTCGCCATATGTTTTCGATAAAAACAGTTTTTACTCCTGAACAATTTCAATTTTGAGGGTTACATCAACTGACCAAAACACCTTCGATATAAAGGAAACTCTTTTCTGCTATTTTTTCTTTGACATCAAAGCTCGGTAAATTACAATAATCTCTATGTAGGTCATAGCGTACAACAGTTAAAAAAATACCTGAAAAATATTTCCATAGAAAAAAATGCAATAGTGTAAATTAGTACCTAAAATTAAACGGTTTATGTGAATTGGGCAACGGTAAACAATTAATGATTTTCGTTAAGTGGGAAAAAAAACTACTATTTCTTTTTCACGTCAATTACTTAAAAGTCCTGAAACGCATTGTAGTTATTCACCGTCTTGATACAATATGTCGTTGCATGAATTTTAAGCACAAATTAACAATCATGCACTTAAATCTTGCGTGTCGTCTACCTATTTATGTTTTGACGAATAAGTTTCTCCAATAAATAACAACGCCCACCCGCTCTTTTTGACATATCTCATATTATCAATTGTTGTTGATTTCAAAAAAAATAACTGAATTTCAAGGATCCTCAATGTTGAATATATTATATTGTGCACCTATGATCACGCCTTCGTGGGCCTCGTCTCGAGGCGGATACGGCAGCGTGTTACCATAATGCGTGTTTCAGTCGATTACCAATGAAATACAATGGCACTAAATAATGTGCTTGTGTATCAAATGCGCCGCAGAACGACAACACGTGGTTATGAATTGATATTCACTTTCCACATAATGGTCGTTTAAAAAAATCCTGACTAAGCCAGAGAAACTTTTCAAATATGAGAGGAACAGCAAAAGCATAACAAACTATTTTTTGGCATGTTGTACGTAGGGATTCAAATCGAATATATTCGACTATTTTTTGATATTCGAATATTTGATAAATTATTCGAAAACTTTTGGTTCACAGTATCAATGTATTATATATTAATTATCGAGTTAACAAAAAATGTTAATCGCCTTCGCATTATATCTTGATAGATATACAATCTACCTCTCCAGGCATGTGCAGGCAAATAGTGAATATATAAGAAATATTAAAAAAATGAATATAGCTACATGATTAAATTCATATATTACATTAATAAGATATTTTACAATCATATATATAATAACCCAGACCGGTCTGTAGGTGTTTTATTATTATCACATACTTTATAATTATATATTTTTTGATTATAATAAAAAAAATGAAGATTAACGTTCAAAGATTTATTCCAATTTCCGACAATGCACATAAATATACCCCTATTTCATAAAAATTGGTATGCAAAAATGTTTTTGCCATGAAGTTCTTTAAGCATTTCAATTAAACACACAACAAACAATACATTTATTTATTACTAGTTACTTTAGACATTCAGTATTTCAATTTCGATACCGTCATCTATGACGGGCGTCCCGCTAGTACTATAGGGTTTTAATATTCCATTAAGGTACGAATATTTGGTATCCCTAGGTTTACGTCTATAGGTAAAAATACCACACTTAACTGGGCACACTGAAATACTTCATTCAGTTGTAAAAACAAACTTAAACGAAAAATTATTAATATTCGGTTAGCAAACTTGTATCTTGAATACAATACCTTTGTACATTTTCTCGCTTTTATATTAAACTTTTTTTGATATTATTATTTCTTTTTGTTTTATCTTTTGTTTATTTTTTCTCATTTCCAGAACTGTCCGCCATAGTACACCCGAAAACACAGAATCAACAACGCTGGATCTCATTTCCACTCTTTTTTGGTTTCCTGTTTTTATTTTCCATGTCTCAAGCAAGTAAGTTTTTTTTTATTTAATTTGATTTATTTTTATTGGTTGTGTTTTTGATTTTTTTATAATATTTTAAGTAGCTATTCTCTTCCTTCCCATTAGGTAACATGATCTCGTACATTTAGAATACCTATATTTTCTGTATACTTAGAAAGGGACATATTAAAATCCTTTATTCAATGGAGTGTTTGTTATATTTAGACTATTTAGAGCAGTGGTTCCCAAACTCATTTTGCCCATGGACTCCTTCTTATAGCAAAAACCTGACCATGAAACCCCAACTAAAATAACTCTACATAACTGCATAATAGAAAAATTAGACATTTAATTTTAATGTCTTGGTAAATTGTGATGTCAAAATAAGAGACAATTTTTTTTTGTTGATTTGATAAGGTTCATAACTGCACTAAATCCAGGTTCTACAAATAGGAATACGGGAAAGCAATCAGCAGCCTCTGTACAGTGACCCATAATTCAGAATATAAAATTGGTATCTTTTTTTTGTAACCATAATTTGTGATATCCTTGTTCAAACATTGGTTTCCGCTCCTCATTAGTGGATAATTCAATAAATTTCTCCTGTATAAGTATGGATTCACGTGAGTTTATGGGTATGCTTGCATAACACTAGCTTATCCAACACCCCACAAAGCGATACCAATGTATTTATTGCTATTTATTTCAACTTTCAATGAAAATGTGTCACAAATATTTTTTTATATTAAACCTTTCGCGGACCTCCCGACGCTGTCCACGCACCTGCAAATTATTTTTAATTTGTCACAGACCCCCTCAGTGGTCACAAGAACCCCTGGGGGTCCGTAGGAACCACTTTGGGGACCTCTGATTTAGAGTAAATCTCAGAAACTTTATCGGCCTTAATACTAGCCTTAAGAGTGTCTTATACTGTGTGCACATGGTTCTCAAAGAAGGCATACATTTGATTTAAAATGCTTCGAGACCGTAAAATAAGTGATTCCTCAGTGATCTTATTGTTCTGATGACAAACCAGGTACAATAAATTGTCAGTCGTAACTTGTATTTCCCGATATCCAATTTCTAGGGTTGTGCCAAATAGGGTCAGTATATATTTGCAACCAAATTCTTTCGTTAGACGCTTCTGATGGCGTCATCTGTGATGATTATCAAATATTCGAACAAAATAAATGAATTGTCGGCTAAAGACTCTTAAATTTAATCTTCTACTTCAGGGAATAAATTGAAAGAACGCAAGTCAAAATCACGCAGTAAAATTTCGTGACGATCGAGATGTTGGTATGATTTATCAAAAAAAAGCCATGTTCGTTCAAAAACAATGTGCTTAGGATTGCAATTCCGGACGAATATATTTATCAATAACGGTGTTATTGCGAATACGTATAGGTAACAATAATTATGGTCATTTGTGATATCTATATCGACGAATAAATCGATACGGATGTTTAATATTAAAATCCCATATTTATTGTTTCTTTAAATTAAAATATAACATTAAAAATCTTCCGGCCAGATCTCGTGCAGATACATGGGTTTGTCATATAAACACATTTATAAAGCGAAATAACAATTTCAAAAAGTGAACTATGGTTTTATGTAGTATTAAATAATTATTTTACGTCATATTTTGTGTGTAAAAGCTGAAATATAGATCAAACTATGCGAAACTATCGAAAGACGCAACAATCGAAATTCGTCATAGCAGGACAAGCTCGAGACGTGTCTTGGTGCCATTTGAAACAAAACGGTTGCATGCGGCACGTCATGCACCTCGCATTGTTACTATACTATAATTTTGTATATTTCGATGGTAAATTTGACGAGGTTTTCAAATTATGATTAATTATACCAAGAAGACGTATTTAAATTTAAACGTATTTAACGAAAATTTACAGGTTTAAAAACCGAAGTAACTCATTGTTACACCAGGCTTCAAAACCTGTATTTCTGTATTAAAACAACGACCGAAATACCGGTGTATCGGTTTCGTCAATATCGGCATTCGCATCTCTATGTTCGGTAGAGAAGATTGATTGTAAAAGTAGTACTGTGGTATTGCCACCAACATTGGCCACCAACTTGGCCACCGCCGAATTTGGAACTAGAATTGTCAGTCTAGAATAAATTTCTCCAATCGCTGTTTAGTGCAAAATAAATATCTTGTCTGCTTTTAATAACCGTCACTAAAATATCAGTTTTGGAATTTATTGAAATTTAATTTCTGGTTGTGTATGGCAACGTTCCTAACGTGACGGTAGCACCCTCACTAGCGGCCAAGTTAAATTGATACATCTATAGTTGTCCGGTTTTTCTTCCTATGAGATATGATTGAGAAGGGGACACTATTTGGTATAAACAAAATAATTTTACTTAGCTGTCAATCTGTTCCACATTTTTTAATTAAAAAAAACTCATTATAGATGGTGCATCGATGGAAAATAACATACTGTATTAGCTCAAATATAACGCGACTTAACACATTTATAACTCAACCCGCTCAACACGTTAGCTCCGGGGGACGCGTTTTCCGCGTCGTAAAGTTTTTTTATTGCGGTGGGGAACGCGTTTTTCGCATCATTCGATATATGCGACAATAATCGCTCATAACTAATAATTCATGTTTGATTCATAATTTTATTCTCTTGAAATTTTCATCAAATTATTGTTCAAATTGTGTCGTCTTCAAAAATCTTTATTGATTTAAGTGTTGGTCTATCCTTGCCTTTTAACGCAATCAACATTTTTTATTAATTATGTCACTCATTTTGCTCTAATCTAGAGAGGAGTGCAAAAAGACAAATAATTCCAAATGACAATAAAAAGGCAACTGTGGTCCGGCACTTAACTCAAACGCGCCAGACAGGTCATAATATAACTAAAATACATACGGGGAAGAAACACAGCTCGTACTATGCTATGCTATGACTCCGAATATAATATAACGCGAATGACAAAAAAAATCGCTTTGTATTTGGGATTGCACAGTAATTCTTGGGTAATTGAAACTTGTGACTAAAGTATTTTCGCAAAGAAAATATTATGGCGTATCGTAGATAAGTCGGTAGACGTGATAAGAAAAATGACTGTTCGGAAATGACGCGATAAGAGAGCAAACATTATTGCGAATTAAACTGTTTTTCGAGCGTTTCCCAAACAGGACGTCACCGAAGAGATTATATCTGAAATCAGAGTCGAGAGTTCGTTGCAATAAAAACATGGCGAAGTCATAGGGGAAGCAATTTCAACGTCAAGATTTTCGACAACATTTGAAATAATCGACATCAAGCAAGCAAAACTTGCGCTGTATTGCTTACTCATATTAAAGATAAGTAAAAACGTTCACATTTCGATACAAAATGACCCTTAGCTATGTGAGCTTTTCAACTATTAACCTTAAATTGAAAACTCTTTATTTTTAATCCGAAATGAAAATCAACAGAAAAAATAACAGCAAGTTGGTCGCTAAGCAATCGCTCCGTTCCGTGAGTGACATCGTCATAATGTCATGTCGCTTAGCAACTATTAAATTTGGATTATTGAGATTTTGTACACTTCCATGTATTTTGTCACTAACGACCCGGGTTTCGCCTTTCGGCATCTTCAGGCATTCGAGCACACGAATGGACTCGAACTGAGAGACAGTAAACAGTGTCTAACGCTTATATAGAAGATAAAAATGCGACAAATATCATTTACGAGGCAATACATTATACGTCTGAGAGCCACACCGATACCTGAGTTAAAATTTTTTCGGAAATCGCCCTAATCCTTATTTTGTAAACACCATATTAACAGAGTGACGAATTGCCGAAGGCGAATTGCCGCTTTTATTACAATGCAATGATTGCCAACATTTCTATGTGGGTAAAACCACACGTACATTAGATATAAGGGTATCAGAACATTTAGCTGCCTTTGGATTAAAAAAAGAAACTTCGACATTCGCAAATCACTTGCTAATGGAGAACCATACGTTTAATGCGGATGATGGGGTTAAACTGTTGCATAAAAACATGAGGGATCATAAAAACTATTTTATCAGGAAATTTTAAATTAATAGAGCCCAGTTCGCTCATTACCAATCTTGAATGAGCAGCTAACCTTCTAATTCTCCGCTATTATATCCGATACGTTGAAACACAGATGTCACCAAATGTGGAATGATTGTATATATTTACCCATTCGTCGAATTTGACATCCCGTCAAAACCCACAATACTATTATAATTGTAAAATCACTGGTATTTCTAAAAGAAGTTGAAAAGCGGCAATTCGCCTTCGGCAAATGACCCTCAGCTATGTTAATATGGTTTTACAAAATAAGGATTAGGGCGATTTGAAAAAACTCAGGTATTTTTAATGTATTGCCTCGTAAATGATATTTGTCGCATTTTTATCTTCTATATAAGCGTTAGACATAATTTACTGTCTCTCAGTTCGAGTCCATTCGTGTGCTCGAATGCCTGAAGATGCCGAAAGGCGAAACCCGGGTCGTTAGTGACAAAATACATGGAAGTGTACAAAATCTCAATAATCCAAATTTAACTATAAATATGTTATAATATAAATGTCACAAGTCATAACATTTCATGCTTGAATCGGAAAAGATGTAAAAATCAAAAGATCGAGCGGACAATTATCCATCATTTAAATTTTTAAAACGTCTTGCGGTGAAATCCTCATATCGTGTCTAAACACGACATTGAAAGGACTCTTCAAGTTCTGCAAAAATGATATATTTTATTGCGATTTTCCAAAATTTTATACATGGGACCGTCGGCCGTGTCTACACTGTGCACTCCAGAAACATTGATTGTTATTACCTACGACTGTAGTGTTGAAAATTGGGAGTCAAATTATGTTGCTACGTAATTTGGACCCTCCAAAGGATAACCGGACTAAACAGAACATCACGAAACAGAACAGGAAGAAACAGAACTATTTCAAGATAATATTTTTGTCTCATCTATAATTTATTGAACATATATGAAATATACATGAGTGACTTCTCATCGAGTTTATCTCGTATGATTTTCCGATTTTTAAAATTTTTGGCGAATCAGATATTTTTTTTCCAAATAAGTATTAAAAAAAAGTGCCCTGTATTATATGAAATAAACAGTAAGGTCATTTGCAAATATTTGTATTAAATAATCTATAGTAAACACATTCTAATTACATATTAGAGTTTATTATACGTTTTTGGTTTTATAAATTACTAAATGTTATATAAATTAATAAATGTGTTATTTATTTTTTATGTGTTCAATAAATAATAGATACGACATTATTTTCAAAGTGTTCTGTTTCGTCATGTTCTGTTTAATCAAGGAACCACACCAAAGCTGTGTAATGGTTCCAGACTGATAATGAAGACTTAACACGCTTATATAATTGAAGCAGCCATTTTAACTGGGCCATCTGAGGGTTAACAAGTTCTAATTCCAAGGATTCCACTCATCCTGACTGACTTGGCGTTTTCGTTGAAATGGCTGCCATTTCCTGTTCGACTTGCATTTGCAATCACAATCAGCAAGGGCGATCGGTCAAAGCGACAGGATCCGATTTGACTGAAGAATGCTTCTCGCATGGACAGTTATACGTGGTAATGTCAAGGGCGAAGGATCCCTCAACATGGTTCATCATCGCTAATGATCAACAAAACACTAAAAATATTGTACGAACATTGCAATAACCCGATGAATATAATTAATAATAATAATGAATAAAGCATGGGTTTGAATCTACCCCGCGAAAAGCCAGTTAATAAATACTATATATCAGAAAATACATGTATCAATCAGTTTGTCTGTCGGTCACAAGAAATACAAACGATGAACAGTAGCGACGTGAAATTTGCACATGCCATTTCCAGGTCAACTGCTATTTTCAACATAGAAATTTCAATACTACTATTATTTGATGGAATATATTTTGCGGGTGTAACGTTAAGCGCGATCCACGGTAATATTTTCAACTACCATATTTCAATATAAGCAAGCACCAAAATAACGTAGACGTCTAAATGAGCAAATAAAAGCGTCCTCTATTTCGGGCGAACCCGGGTAAAAATTACTGGTATTATTATATAATATGGTAGCTTATTAAAATAAAAAATGAAGCGCTCATTATAATTTGATAAAGCAACATAATTATGATTGATCAATTATTATAAATTCTGCGGAGGTTTTAAATGCGCCAAAAGAAAGAAAAAGTGTAATCCGCCTTTGAGATTTTATCTTCTCTTTTTGTCGTCTTATCGTGTTTCTCTTTCATATTAAGTGATTCGGTTCATTTTTTCAAGGCACAGTTAACTTTCCACCCCTCGACAAACTCTATCCCTTTCATACCATGCATAATACCCGGTAACCGGACAAATCAGAACTGTGAAAAAGCATAACCGTGATAAAACAACGCAGTGACGACATAACGCAAGGTAAAAATAAAACACTCAATATTTTTCTAATGTAAGAGTAGTTCTTGTGACCGAACGAAATAATAGATTTCTATATATATATGTTGTGCTATATAGTAGAGATTATATATATTATGTATACAAGCTTCAGAGCAACTCGTATCGCATTGGCCTCAAAGTTAATGCGAGTATAACCAATGTGCTTTGCAACAGTTTCTGTCTGGACCCAGACTACCCTCCGACGAGCGCGAGGCAAGACATAGAAAGAGTCGACGGCTTCAGGTACTTGGGAATACACATCACAAGAGCTTGTAATCCGTTAAGGGATAGCTGGAGTAACCTTTAACTCAATGCGGAAAGTCTGGGACTCACGGTTGTACTCGGTCAGAACCAAGTGCCACTTGTTGAAAACAAAGGTTCGATTTTATCAGGAACTCGGAGGTAAGAGAGCGGACGGACCAGAGTCTTATTACGTTCAAAATAAAAAAGTGACGACGGACCTGGCTTGGACACGTGCTGCGGATGCCCCAGGGAAGCCTGAAGCCTGCCTGTCTCTTCTAACAACCAGATGGATTCCGTCACCCTGGAAGGTCGCTGATGACCATACATAGGATGTATTCGGTGGAGCTACGGGACCTGAGAGGAAGCAAGGAAACTGGCGGGGCGTAGAGAAGCTTCGAGGAACCGCGTGATGGCCATATACTCCGAATAGGGAGCAGCGGATATGGTTGAAAAAAATGTATATATAATTCATAAATAGATAAAACATAAATATGAATTGTTTTATTTTTTCCCTGTGTTGCTTTGTCAATGTTCTGTTTTGTTACATTTCTAATACCCATAATACGACGTTCAGACAACTAGTATTTCACGAGCAATTATTACTAATTCATCGTCTCTTATATTGATCGTCGATAGTCCTTTTTTGGTGTTTTGGAGTAGGAGGAGTTCAATACACCGGATGTACCAATTTTATACATTTAATGAAAATAAAAATATGGAAATGTCTAGCTGGGGTAGAACTCAGTGATGTGCTGCCATGGGTTCGCACCCCCTCTGTCGAACCGGTTGCTAAAATAATTTTGGTTCGCAGAGCTGGTTCTCAAAATACAGATTTTTTTTAAATATTGTTATTTCGAGATCGAATTTTACACGATCACAATACTTGATCCGATATGGATAAAGTAAAAACTTGCGGCCGTTAATATTAGGATTCTAAGTGAAATTATTAAGAGATTATATCGATAAAATTTTAAAAGATAATCGCAATGAATTTCCTGAAACGGTCAGAAAAGCTTAAAATATTATTAATACAATTACAATAAGCTTTGCAGAGGCGGAATGAGGATTTTCGTTAATGAATACTATTTGTTGTGAAAAAGAGGCAAATTTAAGTATTCGACATAATATTATATCAGACTAATGACCATTAATTTGATGGGTTTGCCACTGACTTAATGGGATTCCACACCATTCGTTCAACCATGGCTCAGAAATCACCGTCACACAGCAGATGATAGACGAATAAGACCCGTCACGGTTAAAGCTTGTAAATAAATAATTTTTTCATGTTTGATATTTTTCTTTATTTTGATTTTTTTTTCTTTTTTCATGTGAAAAAAATGGGGTTTGATGTTTACCAAGGTGTTGGCCGGTTGATAGAATTTTAGCAGCATATCACTGGGTAGAACCTTGTATCGTAGACCGAAAGTAACCGAACACAGACATACCAGAAATGCTTACCTATAAAAACTGCGTTTTAAAAAATTTAGTTCCGATAAAGATGTAACAACTTGCCTGAGATATGTTTGTCAAAAATCTCCACAAATTTTATTATGATTTTAAAACCCGTGTCTGCTTCCAATGTCTAACATAAAGACTCATCAGAATGTATTTTACGAGAAGTCGCTCAAACTTTCTTTGGGGAAAAGGAGAGGATTAGAATTTATCTAATCGCTCTCTCTCTAAGACCGCATTGGTGGGTGGAAAGCAACGAGAATCTATGCCTTTGAAAAAATCATTGTATGAAAGTTTCTGTTCGGCGATTCGAAGTCGCGACTCCCCAACTGGATAGAACGAACGTCCAAGAGCGTTGAACACTCGGTGTCAGGACCAGTTAGAGATATTTTCTGTAAATATCAAAGGAAGAAGAAAATTAAACTTAAAACCGATTAAGTCAATATATCAAAGTGTAAATTCAGGTATTCAAAACATTAACTGTGAGCGTTTTTCCACTCGTCTATTGCAGCGCTTCCCAAACTGGGGTCTGTAGGTTTTTCGCGGGGGTCCGCAAAAATTTTCAGTAAAAAGTAAAAATATTTATTTATGAACATTTTTTCTTTATGACAAGATTTGAGCACTCTTCTTTAGTAGAGAAGTTTTTTTCTTAATTATTTTGGAAAAGGCAATAGCAAGAATATTCGTCTATTACAAAAGGAGCCTTGGTAATTTTATTCCTTTTGTGACTACATACCTATGTGAAACAGAATTTTCGTTATTACTTTTAATAAAATACAGATCATGACTTTCCATGGAGACTTGCGTGTTAGCATTTCCGACATTGAACCAGATATTGATTTGTTGTGTAAAAACATACAACCGCATCCATCTCACTAAATTGTTTTGTAAGCTTCATGCTATGTGTAGTTCTTCTTATTTTATTCTTAAAAATTGTTCATAACTTAGGTACTATTTTTTGTGATAAAATATAAACATGCTGTTATGTACCCCGCCTTACACTAAATATTACAAAGATAAACTTAATAGAGTTATTAACCTCATGATATCAATAACAAAATCGAATATTTATCCATAAAAGTAATAAAATTTAATAGGTTACACGCCCATTTAGGCGTGATCCTGTAATCTTCTAAAATAAACAATCTTCAATCAATTTTATCAATATAAAATGCAATATTTTAATCATAGAAGTCAGAGCGAGTTTAGAGCTGAACATTTACACACTCCACGTTCGTTTGTCGATCAAATCCTTTGTCTCTGTGTTCTTAAAATAAATAGTTTTTTTAAAATTTGAATTATTGAGCTCTTGTACACTTCCATGTATTTTGTCACTAACGACCCGAGTTTCGCCTTTCGGCATCTTCAGGCATTCGAACCCATCTCGAACTGACGGACAGTAAACAGTGTCTAACGTTTATAAAGATACAAATCCTATTTTCGAGATAAAATATTATAAGTCTAGGATCCACACTGATATCTGAGTTAAAATTTCGAAAATCGCCATTCGTGCGCTCGAATGCGTGAAAATGCCGAAAGGCGAAACCCGGGTCGTTAGTGACAAAATGCATGGAAGTGTAAAAGAGCTCAATAATTCAAATTTGACATTGAAATTCCATCAAGCACCCTCAGCTGATGTATTAAATTAAATAATTATTTTATTCATCTTAAAACCATTTGTAATCATAATTTGTACTTAATAAAGAATAAACCGCATAGTCGATAGCAGAGTCCAGTGATCGGTTGCTGCGGGCCTTTTATAAAAATCAAACAATCTTTTGGACATAACAATGTATAGCATTAATAATTAATATAAAATAAAAAAATGACGACTAAAATATGTTTTTTTTCGAGGTCCGCGGATTTTTTTTTCAGATTTAGGGGTCCGTGGCATGAAAAAGTTTGGGAAGCACTGGTCTACTGGAGTATTTGAAAAAGGACATCAATGCGAAGTAAAAATGTTCTCCGCATTTATTTTTCAAAATAATGTGAATTTGTCGTACCAGTTTTGCAATTTTCAATAAAGCTAGGATAAAATTAAATCCTGTCAGATAATAGGAAATGCCTATAGTATAGCGACTGCGTTGATATTGCATTATAGAACAGCGTAGCGATAGCATTATGTGTTGCGAGATGCGCGATGTACCGGATATAAAGTTACCAGCTGGTATCAGCGTCTAAGCTAACTTCCGCTAATGGTTCAGCACAACATAAAAATTGTGCGAGGGCTGATGTAATTAGTTCTTGCGCCTTTGTGAAGTCGCAAAACATATAAAGTTACTTGTAATTAATTTTAAACAAGGTAAATTCCAGATTATTAGCGATAATGATAGGAAGATGGCCAAGTATCATGTTTTAAAATTTGATCATATTTATCTAATGCAGTCGTTTTATCGATCCCATTGCGAATATATATTTTTAGAGTGGTGTTGTTGGTAACGTCAATGGCTGCGGTTCCGGATGTTTCGGGTTCAATTCCCGGTGCGGACAGTTTCATAAATTGATCTATCAATCGATTTATGGATTTCTGTTCGTATTCATGAATGTTTGTGATGTCTAAAATTCCCTCCCACCCATTCGATAATCAAAAAACGGGGCGTAGCGAAAGCGATTAGCTAACAACTGGTTTTGTCCTAGCACTATCGTTCTATCCCTACTCTCTTCGAGAAAAAAGAGGGTGAGCAACTGAGTAACAAGCAGTTCTCATAAAAAACTTCTGTTGAGATACCTCCATCAGGAGGCCACATGCTCTACGTTGGTAGCGGATATTGTAAAAAGAGTGTTTCTTAACCTCATTGAAGCCACCCATTGCTATTATAAAACTATTCAAGGAGGGCGTTGTAAAGAAGAAATTTCAAAATTACACCATTGTTTATTCGCATTTTATACCAGTGCTCCGCAACCAGTGTGCCGCGAGGAGATCCCAGGTGCGCCGCAGCGCAGTGCGTTCATAATGAGAAAAAATCTTGATATTTAATGGAATAATTGTATTAGTGTTTACACGGATAGTGCAACTGAAATAATGTGAAATAAAATGGGGCTTGTCTCGTGTGTAAAACAAAAATATCATTTGCTGCGTGTAATGGCAAAACAAATCTCATTAATTATTACAAACAAGGAACGAATGTATCAAAATGATACAAATCAAATCAAGACCATTAAAAATATATTAGCTACTATTTCAAATTCATCAAATATAAACACATTAATAAATCGTAAGTTTTGTTTATGAATTGACATATTTTGGCTTCTGGTGTGCCGCAACGTATTCATGATTACTTAGGTGTCCCGCGGGTGAAAAAAGGTTCTGAGCACTGTTCTATACAATGGTTTCCTTAAGTAGTGTTTTTTGTAAAAAAAAAACTGATTTTAATACAGAACAACTCGGATACACCAACGCAATGAAATAAACGAGCACATCTCACAAGGAATGACATATATGACTCGTTCACTCGGATTTCAGTTGTGCTAAGAGTATAAAAACTCTTCGAATCCATATTTCGCGATGTACGCCGATAAAGTGGCAACAAAAGCCAGATAGGTGTTGTGACTTTAATGATGTATTCTTCACTTATTTTATTGTAATCGTCATCTTCAGGCTGAAGTGAAGAAACGATATCTCCTATGACAAGTATTCGACTATTCGTGTGTTCCGAATAAAGAAACCTTGAATCAAATGAGTCACGTTCCGGCCCTCGAGGTTATTTGTCAACAAGTTTTGTAAATCCAATAAAAATCTGTTTCTACATCTCGAATAATTTTCTTGTACGATCGATCGAATGTCAATTGCTTTAGCTTGGGCGACCTAATCTTATATATAATAGCCCAGACCGCTCCGTAGACGTTTTATTATTATCACATATCGTATGTAGGTATGAAATTTTCTCATGACCTAACCGTTCGGGGTGTATATATAAAATAAAATGTTATGCAATCCACACACAGTTCCGACGTACTAGCTACTTAAGACATTCAGTATTTCAATTTCAATACCGTCATCTATGACGGGTACGGTTATACTAATCATATTATATTGAATTCATTCACGGATTGCTCTGTACCTGCATAATCGGGAATTTCCTGTATTAGTTGTTCGAAACCGAACAAAGTCTCGAGTATTATTTCATTTGATTCGTAAAAAGTGAAGGTAGCTACTTAATTCAGAATAAGTAATATACTGAAAATATGAATGATCTACCAATAAAACTAATTCTTAAATGCAAAGGGATACTTAGAGAAATGCTTGCAGCGAATGTCCGCAACACAGGCGTTCGATTTCGTCAGGTTTTTGCATATAATTGAACAGTACTATGTATCCTCTTAAAACGACTAGATTTAAAAAAAAGGTTTAGTGGCTTGGTCATTTTGCTCAGGCATGCTCCAAAAAAATGACTGGATTCCTGTCTTCTGACGCTGGCATGGCATTTTATCTTGAAAGTAACGTGCAATATCCTTGGTCTTGATGGTAAATGAAACGCATATCGACACTCCTTACGTATAATCACGTTAGTGTCACATACGTGATTATACGTCTTTTGTATGCATAAAAAGCATTGGAAAAAGTACCTACTTCACTGATTTTTTTTGTAAAGCCACTTATGGGAAAGTCTACCTAAAATTCGAAGTATAATGTCGTATCTGTAATATTTCGAAAACTATAAGCATTTCAGCAAAATTTTATGTAAAATAAGGAACTAGATTAAAAATAATAGCACTATAACAATTTTGAAGAAGATAGATGCAGCCATTACTTTGCAACTGCGTTTCTAATCTTTGAAACGCTCTCTTGTAAAAAGTCATGTTTTGCAGGTACGGGATTATGCGTAGGGAGTTTCGATATTACTTAAGAATAAGGACGGAATAATACGTGTATGTACATAATATATATTTATATACGAGTGAAACAAAACGACTTGAACATCGTTCAGATCAGACTAGTCCACCCGCGGCCCAAAACAAAAAAGTGGCCCAAAAATGTATCTATGTATAGATACAAACTTATATAATTAATGTATAGATTTGAAAGCACTTTGTAAGACCTAGCTTATTAGAGGGAAATATCTTGATACCCACTTTAATTACGAGAAATTATTTTTTAGAAAGACGCATAAAAAAAAAGTAAAATAAAAAACACAAATTAATTCTGATGAAAACTTCAGAATTTACTAATAATTACAACCGCTTCTATCGAAACAGATAGAGTTATTACATCAGTTTTTTGTTTCCCGCTTTCAATTTCTTAGTAAAAAAGGACTGACTCGGAAGAATTTATGTAGAACCAAATAACTTAAGTGAAATACTTCGCAGTCTTCGATGGTATAGCCTATTTTTGAAAATTTTACATCGTTAATCAAAAAATTCAATTCCATCAGCGAGGGGAGGAGGCGCTGTAAAGTCGCGCGACCCTCTTTATCGATATGTGGTTACAATTTTAGAATGTGTGTAATTTGCATAGTGTACGAAGGATTCCCAAAGGTTTCTTAAAGCAAAAGTGAAAAAACTGCTCACTATCTGTTCTGACAACTTTGCAAACACGGTGGTCAATGTCTCCCCAAGGTAGATTTACGTATTTATTTTTCTCAGATATTCTCTTTCGTCAGAATGCAACCTGATTCTCGACATATCACTGGACCCCCCAATTTATCACCTGTCAATGGCAAGTTGTATAAGTTTAAAATTGTTAAAGTGATAGAAATCAAGATCCGGAGCATATTAATTTTGATTGCCCAAGTATGTCCATTGGTTTTATTGGGCATCCAGATCTAGCTTCAA
The DNA here is from genome assembly GCA_022494535.1 of Himalopsyche phryganea. NCBI lineage: Eukaryota > Metazoa > Arthropoda > Insecta > Trichoptera > Rhyacophilidae > Himalopsyche > Himalopsyche phryganea. The sequence goes on along the minus strand of JAGVSL010000134.1, from coordinate 616,980 downwards.
AAAAATTGCTACCCTTTTTGCAGAAAAGTTTTTCCTTCCCTGCCCTTAGTGTATTTATAATTATTGAAATCATTATTATTTTTAGTATCGCAATTTTGTTTATTTAAGTTATCTGCTTATTATAAATATGTACCCTAAATGTATCATTGAGGAGATATGATCTTCAGTGTGGTACACACAAATTCTTCGAAAAAGATTAATAAAACAAGTGTAGGAAAGGAAGAGATACGAAAGTCTGTCAAACCTTCAATTAGACCGACCGGCCGTGCTGAATTAGTGGCGAATAAGGCAAATTACCAGTTCTACAAAAAAATTGCTCCATCATACTGAGAGCGAGTAGACCTTAACTCATAGGAGATTGTCGTTTATCTGGAGGGATTGATTTTATGTACACTTAAGTGTACGCAACCAAGTCTTGGTCAGTTGCTCCTAAGACACTCCCAATTAAGGAAAAAAACTGTACATACTTTTAACGTTCATAACGCCACTGGATTATGTCGTATACAATTTATTGACGAATGGGAAAGAAGTGGTGGGTGAAGGAGGGTAAGTAAATGTAGAGAAGGGAGTAGCTGTTATCGGCGAGGGGCATATTTAAGGAACATAAAAAGTACATTTAGAATTATTACTCAATACTCTCGGCTGATTAGCATTATAAAGCCTTCGATATACTTGGAAGGCATTGTAATTTTACTATTTGCCACCATAATACTAATTGTGAATCATTTAAAACAACGGCGCTATGAAAAAATAATGTTGAATGTGTTGCATTGTTCAATGTTCCTCAACGCTCGATCGAAAATGCTTCGATATACCCTTATGGCCACTTTCTAAATAAGAGATGACCAACCCGCGGCTTAAACACAAAGTAACCCAAAGTGGCCCAAAAAAATTATCAATATTTTATTATATTTCGACTCCATTTTTAGCCGATAAAACTACGTTATCTCTAAATTTACTAGTTATGCATAGATTTCCAATGAGACATTGAATGTATTCTGTAAGACCTACCTTTCAAGAGAAAATATAATGTTTAATTTGTGAACAATTGTTTTTAGAATGAATTAAAAGAAAACTTTCCGATTATAAGCACCTCTATCGAAACAGACGTAAATACATAGTCAAATATCACATTAGTCTTGTATTGCTCGCCTTTAATTTCACAATAAAAGAATTATGCAAGCATACAAAGTTTTAATACATATCGACGGTATTTTGGTCAATTGATGTAACCTTGAAAAATACGAAAATGCGTTAATGATTGGATCTAATTTTAACGACGACAGAGCAGATCTCGGCCAAACTGTTTCACGGCCGCAATAACTAATTTACTCCTCATATTCTTGGCCCGATGCAGAGCTACACGGGACCGATATTTTAACCACGCACTATTGTGCTTACGAAAAGAAAAAATAGAAATAAAAAAAAGAGAATGTGACTTGCTCAGCCAAGTATCCTGTGTATCCGTATACTGAAAATCCGCCGTAGCGCTAGAGTTTAATCCAAATCATGTAAATTAGAAAAATAAATTGACCACTTTTTGGATGGGAAACATCATTTTACATTGGTTTTAGCTAGAAATGCATTTCAAAGACTCATAACGCAACTCACCATATAATTTTTTTGATAAACACAGTTTTTACTCTCTCCTGAACAATTTCAATTTTGAGGATTACATCAATTGGCCAAAACGCAATTATTGTATTAGTTATATTCTTTTTGTGTATTAAATATTTAATGTTTTACCCAAAATGAAGTACTCTTTAATCAATGTGGCCCAAGAGAGTCAAAACGTTGGACACCCATGTTCTAAATAAAATAAAACCGTGCCAATCGATCTGTTGTCGAATCTATTACCGGCTTTCGTTTTTACTACTACCTGCTGAACTATGAAGCGTTATTTATTCAAACTGGGCTCAGTAATCGATCCGAGTTATAACCTTTCTGCATGTATCCACTTACCTTACTCGCTTCGCGTAGTCTCTTAGATCGGTGATATACAACCTTTTTTTCTTGTCTTCTTCGGCCAAATTCACTCGTTATGTGGAGCGTATGGCCTCCATGATTCCTTGTCACCCGCCAATCGCTTTGCTTCCTCCCGTGGCATGCCAGAGTCCCTCAGCTCCGCCGAGTACATCTTGTGGATACTACCCGATAGTCGTCTAAGACGCTTGACTTCCATCGGTTGGAAGAAAAGGCGAGCAGGATTGAGGCTCTCCGGAGGCATCTGCAGCACTTAAGCCAGCCAGTTTCAACGTCTGTCCATGACCTCTGATGTAACAGGGCGCTGCTTGGTACGTTACCTAATCTCTGAATTTTTCACGAAGTAAAACCACCTCACCTCCAGTATCCGAAGCAAGCATCTATTCTCGAAAATCAGCATAGGGTTTTTCTGAGTCTTCTTCACGTGCCATAGTACGCTACCGTAAAGCAACACGGGTAGAATACAAGCGCTGAACAAATGGCATTTGGTTTTAATCGTGTTCGCGTGTTTCATACTGTCTGCATTGTGTTACATGCGGCTTCAGCTATCCGTAAGCGGATAGCGACCTCTTTCTTTGCGCCACCGTCTTCCGGGATGTGTACACCGAGGTACCTGAAGCTGTCGACCCTCTCGATGACCTGTCTTGCACAAGTCAGGGTCCTATCAGAGTCATGGCAGGCTTGGTTAAACATCACATTGGTCTTACTATCGTTTATTTTCAGACTAATACGACCTGAGTCAATTCCTAATCCGTCAGTAGTGTCCTGGATACATTTAACAGAATTGTCAAATATAACAGTATCATCGGTGTATTCAAGGTCACACACCCCCAAGGGAGCAACAGCTACACCTCGATCAGGTGGGATTGACGAAGATAATAATAAACAGGAACGGAGCAAGAACGCAACCCTGTCTCCGAATAAAACCGAGAATTTGATAATTAATAACGCAACGCCCGATTTTAATAACAACGGCGAATAAAGTACGATATTCCAAAGAGGTAATGCTGCCGCTGTTTTGGATACGCTGGATGTGTCAAAGGGATTTTTGTTGAGTGTTGTATTTTTCTTTCAAACGGTGTATGGATTTGTATCCTAATCCATGTATATTGTTATTTCCATATCTTTCCACCTACCGTAAAATCCAATCCTGAAAACGGAGCGATTAACTTATTACTAGTCCTGTCATAAACTCGTGACCTTCTACCCTTTTTTCCATGTCCGCTCCCAACGTGGAGCATATGGTCTCCTAATGGAGGTATCTCAACAGAATTTTTCTATGAGGACTGCTTGTTACTCAGTTGCTCAAATTCCCTTTTTTCGAAGAGAGTAGGGACAGAAGGATAATTCTAGAGCAGGACTAGTGGTTAGATAATCGCTCTCGCTACGCCCCGTGAGGATCGGATGGGTGGGAGGGAGTTTTAGATATAACGAACACTCAGACTCGAACAGAAATCCATAAACCGATTGAAAGATCAATTTATGAAAACCGTCCGCATCGGAATTTGAACTCGAGACATCCGTAACTGTAGCCAACGACAGTACCAGCTGCGACACGGATCCCGACGAATCTATCTTCTATATTCTATACTTACCTTCCCTGAAAATAAAAGTTGCAAGATTAATTTACAGTCAGTTCTCGTTAAAGAACTTCTGGTAGACTCCATTATAACTTCGTAATATTAATTTATACATTGGTAGCAGACATGGGTGTAAACAGCACCCTCTACACCAGTGTTTCTAAACCTCATTAAAACCATCGCCCCCAGTATATATTCAATGACCACATCCCAAGTTAAACCGAAATTTCAAAATTACAATGATGTTTACATGTATTTCTTTTTATAATGATAAATTTATATCAAACTGGTTTAATGCAGAACAGCTGTATACGTATTTTATGAAGAAATCTTAGGTTTTTTCCCCACGATATTCATTAATCGTTGACTGTCGCCCAAATCTCATGAAACGTTGGTTTTTGTTTTTAATAATTGCATTTTCAGAGTATTTGTTGACACTTTTATATTTAAAACATTTAAACTTCTAACATAATTGTTAAATACGTTTTTATTAACCACATGAAAAAATATTTCACATCTCAAAAAAATATACTTCAATGAATTATTTACCGATTATAATAGCGCCTGATCGCTTTTTATATATGGTATGAAATAACGAACGTGATATCGAGGCAGATGACGGACTCCGACTGAATCACAACGAATAATATACCCGAAAGATGATTACTATACACATATTCTTATTTATTTTTTTGCTTTTCAAGACGTACGTAATAGAAAGTTTTGTTGTTTTATTTTTTTTACATACATATTTAGTATAATTCTACTTTAAATACCATTTTTAAAACAGTGGGAGAAAGCGAATTTTTTAGTACATTTCAAACATCTTCAGGTATACAATCGATATACTCAATAAATTGCAAAGTTTGCTTCAGTCTCTGTATAAAGCAAACCTATTTCTGCGACTTTTTCTTAGACATTAAATTTCGGTTTCTTACAATGAACTCTAAAAGATCATGGCGTAAAGCAGTTGATATAATATCTGAAGAACAGGTGTCAAATCTTTGCTAGACAAGTTTGAAAACTTAGCTGTTTCCATGGAAAAAAATGCAATAGTTGAAACAAATACTCTGAACGTGGAATTATTAAAAAAATCGACGGTTCATGAGACTTCAGTTCAGGCCACGGTAAACGATTTATGATTTTAGCTATGTGGGAAGAAACCTACTATTTCCTCTTACGGTAGCTGATATACAAACTCAAAGAAATGAACACGACCATCCGACATATATTGACAGAGATAACTGATCGCAATATGCATTTATGCCAACTCGAACTTTTCAGCAACGCACCCCAAATTTTTAAAATATACAAACGGGTGTGCCCTCGTTAAGAAACAATCTACAACAACCGTAAGTAAACCTCATGTTTTTTAATTGATCAATGATTAACACAGAGTCGTTTGAAATTGGTTTCTTTGCATTTTAGATGGTGAGACATCGTTAAATGTTCTAAATATAATCATTAGGTCAATTTATCCAATTGACATTTCCAGCGATGGACGTCAGTGCATTCCTATGTTATTAACATGCTTACCTATCAGGTGACCGATATATTACTAGTATTTATAACCCGATTTCTGAATGGGAAACGGGGCGTTAACATTAGGTCATTTAGACGTTGGCTTTATTTTGATAGCACCCACAAAATATAGCGCATGAGTTAATAATAATGCTAAAATTTGAATGTTGAAAATAGCACAATTGAGCTAGGACGGCAGCCAGCATGACATGTGCAAAATTCACGTCGCTATTTTACTCGATTCGGGAGGAGTTTTTGTGTCAGCTAGACAGACGTATACATGTATTTTCTGTCATAGAGTAGAGCAACACTCCTACGTATAATCCCGTAACTGCAAACATTATATTTTACAGGAGAGCGTCCCAAAGATTCAAAGCGCAGTTGTAAAGTAACGGCTGCATCTATCTTCCTCAAAATTGGGACAGTGCCATTATTTTTAATCTAGTTTCTTATTTTATGTAAAGTTTTGCTGAAATGCTTATAGTTTTGGAAATATTACAAATAGGACATTGGTCTTCGGATTTTAGGTAAAGACTTTCGTATAAGTGGCTAGTTTATATGTGTTTATACATTACGAACTGTGAAGTAGGTACTTTTCCCAATGTTTTTTGATGCCTACGAGGAGTTTGAGTGCGAAGACAACGAAAATGAACGATTCGATCCTTTAAACGGGGCGTAGCGAAAGCGTTTAGCTTACCACTGGTCCTATTCTTACATTCCTTCCGAAATATAATATTTTTTCACCGCGGCCAACTAAAAATTCAAAAAGCCACAAAATAGTAAGTACAGGAACGGGAGGGGTGGGGGGTCTGGTGCTCGGACCCTGAAATAAAAGACGATGTGAAGTTTTACTAATTTTTATTTTTCTTTGAATATTTATTAGCTTTATATAATAAACATTGCAAACATACCGACCGATTCTATGTGCTTTTGACGCCCTAATCTTCAGCCAAGATAGGTTATAGGTAAATCCGGACTTAGCCACAGCACAGTCACAGTAATTCGATGTAGTTATGGCAGATTCAAATTACGTGTATCATAATAATACATGAATTTATTGATAACAACTGTCAAATATTAAAACAACTGCACGTCGATTATGTAATTCAAATATATAAATGTCTATGTTCTATTTGATTAGAAACCGGGCGGGTAGTGCTTGCTATATTAAAAATGTGTTACCAACGAATATATTTAGAATTTTATGTTTATCGAATCCGCGGAGCATAATATTATGATAGGTAGTTTATTGAAGAACATAATATATATTTATTGGGCATATATTAAGTCGGCGTCCGTGGCGCAGTTGGTAGCGTCGTGGGCTACGGCTACGGATGTCTCGGGTCCAATTCCCGATGCGGACAGTTTTCATAAATTGATATTTCAATCGATTTATGGATTTCTGTTCGTAGTCTGAGTGTTTGTGTTGTCTAAAACTCTCTCCTCACGGGGCGTAGCGAGAGCGATTAGCTAACCACTAGTCCTGTCCTAGCCCTATCCTTCTATCCCTACTCTCTTTGATAAAGAGAGGTTGAGCAACTGACTAACAAACAGTTCTCATAGAAAAAATCTCTTGATACCTCTATTAGGAGACCATATGCTCGACATTGGGAGCGGACATGGAAAAAAAATATTTATATTAAGTAGCATCCTTTTCAATCTTGGTTTCGCCTTTCAGCTAACAAGAACGGCAGATGCAGTCAGATACAGTGCGTTCGTATCGACGCAGCTGTCGTAAACAATTAAACTTACTAATATTAAAATGGCTAAAAGAATAATAATTATATCGAGATAATTATAACTGCAAAAAATGCGAAACCAATTTACTGTTGCGAAAAAAAAATGTAACATGCAAAATTACAAAACAAGATTTATTTTGATATTTTAGAGATAAACACATATTTATAAAGAAAGAGATAAGTAATAATGAAATTACATTACAAAATTGGGACAGAAACAAAAACCAGCGGGACACTAACAAAGTCCATTACAAGGGCCAAGACCGGGCGATATAATAGGCGAGCCCGTGGGCCGGGTTTGGGCTGGTAAAGACAACTCAGATTCGGGCTCGGGCCGGACCCGGTAAGGAACTTAATTTCCAGAAAAATATTTCAAACTATGTCCGGGTCATGAGTCACCCATCAGGCAATACTATTCATGACATAAATATTTTTTTCTTATATTTTATCAATATCGTCGGAAATATAAAAATATTTTTTGAAAAATATAAATGAATTTCTGCATTGAAAAAATCGTAAAAGTGTTTCCTTCGGGTCGGGTTCGGGTAACAAGTCTGATATAGAGACTCGGGCCCGGGCCGAGCCGGGCCTGAAGACGTCAAGCTCGGACTGGGTAATTTTACAAAATTTCGGCCCTAGCAGACCTCCACTGCATATTTAAGATATGTGATGGTTCTAAAATTTAACACAAAATCTGTATTACTTATTCCATTATTCGATGCACATATAACATATATAATCAGAACAGGTTCCTATATTCTAAAATTTACTTAAATTTTGTCAATGATTAGTCTAAGCGTCGTTTAATATTATTTGCGTCACTGAAGTAATTTATAATTAACGAGGACATGATTAAGAGTCTGATTTTGTCTTCCTTATGATCCTCTGGAAGGGGAAGTCGCGGTGAGTTGAAAATAGTCACATCCATCCGGGTTTGTCTAGCATAATGAACTGTATTTTTTTGAAGTCAGGGCTAAGGCAGAGAAACTAAAGGTGTGTATATTTTACTATTTTTATTATTGATAAACAATTTTTTATCTCTTTTATTCGTGTAATAATCCTTAAAACTTGTTTCATTAACGTGAAAAGATAGTTTTAAACACGTTATTATAAATCGTAAGGAATTCTGTTCGATTATATTTTTTTCAGCTGTTGAAAATGGCCACTCGCTGATTTATAGTAATAAGTTTGTGTATTAAGCAGTACAAATTGTGTTTTTTTCTTGCAATTTTGTTTTGCCACCAAGATTGAGCAATTAACGCTATACAAGTACTATTTCATAGTTCCAAAACACACGGAAACGTACAAAATGTGTGGCTCGATAATTTCACTATTATTTTTTCGACATGACGTCGCCCTCATGTCTGTAGAATATTATAATATTCATGACATTGTCCCGAAATGGCACAATGTAATATAGATGCCGCCATCAAAAAGTTGAATTAGATTATTACATTACGAAGATCGCCATCGCAGAGTGGTATCGCTCTACACTTGTAAAACTTTAATTCCCGATTGGAAATTTTCATAGGATTTATTTTTTAATCGATTTATGAATTCGTATCAAAAGGTAGGCGGATATTTTCACTACTTCCTTTATTATTAGTCATTCAATTATTTAATTCTTATTTAGCTTTTCTGAAAAGTATTTTGAGCTCCTGAATCCCGAATGCACATTGAAGAAGATGGAGGGAAGACAGATTAAAAAAAAATATCATCTACGTTCATTTTATCACTTCTTTTATTATAATAGTACATTTTTTAATGTATATGTTTATCTGCTTTTTCCGCTCTTAATGTGTATCATTAAATCACAATTGATCATTTACACAGAAGTTGTTTTGCGAGAAATTAGTTGCTTAATACTCTTTTCAGTTAGGGTTGAGATAGAAGGAAAGAGACAGGAAATGATTAATAGTTAGATTTATCTACGCCTGTTTTCTAATATTGGATAGGAAGGAACTTGGCGAGAAGCAATGCAAACATCAAATACAGACTTTACGCACCAATCCATTCAATCAATAAATGAAAGTTTCCTTTCTGGGATTCGAACCGATGTACTCTGCATCCAAAAAAAGACATGCTTTTAACAATAATTCTGCATTCTGTCTTACGAGGACGAAGTCAGTGCGCGGCGATGTCGGTGCGATTTGAATCGATATATGACGAATAGAGGCGAAGCAGCAACGCTGTCCTACGTGCAAACTTCTATTCCCGCTCCGAAAATTCTAATTCTAAACACGTGTTCTTCACTAATAAACACACCGCCGCGCTCACTTCGCGCGAAAATATCAAATCAACTGGTCGCGTTGTTGAAGCGGTGCGCCGCATCTCTTCGTCATCTCTCACGCAGGACACTCCCATTGGTGGAGAACGATTGATATTTTCGAGCTACGCCATGTCGCCACACGTTCGCGAAGACTTCGCCCGGTTCGCGAAGACGGCCCGTTACAATACACTCTTCTCATTAAATTACTGGCTCCACGATTATGTATTCACATTTTTTATTGTTTGATAAATTTCAGCGGCTATGTTGTAATACAAACCAGAATATAATCGAGATTCTCTTGCTACATAGCAAAAAAAACCGTTTTCGAATGCTTTCGTTTCATATTAATTTGATTCAAAACTGGTTTCGTCTTGAGTTAGTGTTGTATTATCACTGTCGAGTGATCCATTCTATCTTCAGCGTTTTGTGCTGATATGAGTTAATTCATTCAACGTACATATTGTATTTATACAATCCCACTTCGAATGCGAGTGTGTTAGGGATAAAACGACAGCTGTTGGAATAGTTCGCTTCCGGCGAACTAAAAAAAAGTTAACTCTTTTCATTATAAAATGTGTATAATATTACAGACAAGCTACACGACTTAGTTTCCTATAGTAGCAGATATGACTCGGAATGTAATAGTGTTTGATATTAAAAAAAAATACTTAGCTGTTAAATGGTCACCCATTTGCTAATTTATATTGGCACTAATTGGATAGAGCATGGTGGGGGAACCTTATAATATCGAAATGCCGCACTTAAACATAAAAAAATACAGCTTCATTTATAAATTAATGACCATTATTCTGTAAATGAATAAAAAAAATAGATTGTGTCAAAAGGAGGACATTTGAAGATGTAGACTATCTAGAGCAGTGCTCCGCAACCGGTGTGCCGCGGCTGAGTTCGTTAAAAATGACAAAAATCGAGAATTTTAAATAAGCAAAAAATTTTGTCATTCGGTGGCTAAGATTTCTGCATACATTATTCTCATCGAAACAAATATTGTATTATTTTGAGAGTCTATCTGATAATTGTATTAGTGTTTGCACCGATAGTGGAACTGTAACGATGAGAAATAAAATGGGGCTTGTCTCATGTGTAAAACACAAAATTACTACCGTAGAAATTACACATTGCCTTATTAATTGGGAAGCACTTATTGCGAAATTACCCAATGAAATTATTACAAACAGTGAACGAATGTATTAATACAAATTATCAAACCAAGAGTCTTCATATGTAAAAAAATCAAACACAATTCATTTGTACTACTTCCACATAATTATAATGATCACGACCGGTTTCAGTTGATAATGCTCGTGATGAGCGAAACCGGTCCTGATCATTATAAATATGTGGAAGTAGTACAAATGAATTGTGTTTTATTTTTTTTAAATATAATGTCTTTCCACCAAGAATTGACAGTTAACACCTTAAAAGTGACAACCAATGGACGTTGTATTTTTTTTCTTTCGTGTAAAGTGTTCCATCACATTTAAAAGGGTTTAATTGGCTTTTATTAAAATATACATTAGTTACTATTTCAAATTCATCAAATAAAAACGAATTAATGAATAGTAAGTTTTGCTTGCGAAATTTAAATTTTTTAGTTTATGGTTTTAGTTTATGGTGTGCCACGAAATATTAACGAGTGCTCAGGTGTGCTACAGATGAGAAAAGGTTGCGGAGCACTGATCTAGAGGGCCGCAGGTTTCCTACATCTGGAACATATTTCAACTACATTAGCGATTTTGATTGATGTTATAGTTTTTATCATTTTTCTCTACCCATAACTGCAGCAATTTACTGTGTCGTGAGTAAAAAGATGTCGAAGATTATTTTGTAAAGGCAGGGTTTTTAGAAAAGCTCCATCTTACTGGGATAACTCAAGAAAGGCTTGTAACACATAACTCAAAATACCCCATAAAAATTTACTATATACGCAAAATAATTTGATTAGTAAAAGTAGCCAAAAGAAATATATCAACGTGATAAAAGTTGTATCTACTAAAATGAGGATCTGCCATGCAAGTTTGTGGCGTATTAAAATTTCTCAGAAAAGTAATTCATTCTTCCCTCATAAGAAAATGTATACCTTTTTAATAAAAACTATGAGGATATGAGTACCTGGAAATGTTCTCAGAATATAATATTATATCAATCTTTCTAAAGAAAGTTGTTTATACACAAAATATTTTACATAGGCAACAGATATATGGTTTGTTTGATGATATAACATTTGAAGCATAATGATTGTGAAAATATACAAAATCCTGTCTAGAATGCTGAGTTTTTTTGAAACTAAATATTGCTCGATTTCACTAGACATTTTTCTCCCTGTCTTATTTTCGCGTGACCTGCTGGAAATACTGTTGCCAGTTGATCATTCTCAAATTTGTCTATAGATATAAAAGGGCGAGCGATTATACACATCACACCCAACATGCCGAATGTGTGCAACGATTACTCTGGAGATTTAAAATTACGACCTATTAATTAAGTTTACCTGTTTATTTGAAAATATAAATACGCGTAGTTGTAGGAATGTGTTGACGGCTCGCTAAATAATTTAGAAGGAGAGAGTGAGCGAACTCCACTTGCTGTCTAGTGTGTTAAGAAATAAACTTATACAAGATGACCACTGAGCATTCGACATTGGAGTTTCGACAAATATCATCGTTTATATTAAGATTGTGTTTTTTCACAGAATGCAGCTTCAATATAACTTCTGACAACTGAATATCGTGAGGAAGTAAGAGTTTATTTGAATTATAATATGCACTTAAGGCTAATTCTTCATATTTGGAATCTGTCTTTAAAGAGGACTTTTACAGGGGCGGAACCACCGAAATAGTACTGCTCGACCTGGAAAAGGCATCAGGCACAGTCTGACACGACAGTCTTGTACACAGACTCGTCGTGATCAACACACCTCTACATTTCAAAGATCTTTCAGAATTACCTAAAAGATCGCACGTGGTAAAGAAGTAGAAATCCTCTCTGAACAGCTTTTGATGGGGTACTCTTCTGTAATTTTATTTATGATCTCCCTCATCTCAAAAACTGCTGTGTGGCTCTGTACGCAGACGACACAGAGATTTTATCCACTCATAAGGGCCGAGGAGTAGCGCTATGCCGTCTTGAGGTTGGCACGGCCCAGCTGACTTCATAAGTCAACGGTGCGAAAACAGAGGCGATCCTTTTTACACACTAGGAAGTTCATAAAAAATATTTTAAAAAAACCACCGTCTGTTGTATTTCCTGTTCATTCAGCCCAGCTGTCAAATGCCTCCGGGTTTATCAAGACTATTCACATCACGGAAGCCCATCAACGCAAAGCCCATCTTGATGCGGCTCGATTTTCAACGCTAGAAGCTACCTCAGTGTAGAAAATACATTGATACTTACTACAAAACTTGGTCATAAAGCTTACCATGCTGTACGTTTTCGACATGTTGTCCGTAAAAATCTTCGACAGCAATCTCCTACTCCTACAGGGGGTCTAAAATAAATACTTTCGCATAGTCTCAGGCTTGCGGAAAAAATCCACCATGCGATATCGCCGTGTTTAGTTTAAATGCTCAGATATACGAGAAACCTTAAGCTTCCTCGGCGTCAGCTTCTTCGAGAGATTAAATCAGGGACCTCACCTTGCACCAACTCTCCGAGCTGTGAAAATCAATAAATTTAAGTTGGAACTCAAGGTCTCAAGAACCTCGTTAAGACACTCGGTAAGTTACAATCCTCTTGCTCCCCATCATACCCGAACCCGACCCGAACACAGATTTATTTTTAAAGTTCGTTTGTTTTTCAATGATGAAATTCATTTTTAATGAATTGGGTTGGGTTACGAATTTTGATGACGCCAATAGGTCATAAAACAATTGGTGTTGTCCATTCTATCTTTTCAACGATATTCATAACAAATGTGAAATAAATTATTTAAGTGATAAACGTTTTGTTATGAATAGGATTTCCATATGACTCATGACCCGAACATAGTCCGAAATATTTTTCTTAAAATTAAATTCCTTACCCGAGCCTGAATCCGCATTGTCTTCAACCGCCCGAACCCGGCCCACGAGCCGAGCTTCGAGGCGCGGGCCTAGCCCAGACCCGCGCATACCTCAAATCTGTACCTAACCCAGCGAGAACTTTAGCACATATAGTTTTATTAGGAAAAAAGTCTGCGATTTTTATTATGAATGATTTTACCGAATACATGATTTTACGGTGCGAATTATTTGCACAAAAGACTACTAATTATAATCGCGAATAATTTAGCAAGAATTTAATACACGAATTAATGTTGCCTTGGTTTCACGCTAATTGCCTTGGCAAGATGGAATTCAAGAAGGCTTCTGGGCACATTTCAAAACAGGGGTGTGTGTAGGCTTTTATTCTGTTGAGATGTTTTTCTGAGAAAATCAACAAGAAATTTATTATGAAGGATTATATTTGTATAGCAACTATCAGAAGGTCTTCCAAGATCATTTCACAGACGTAAATAAAAGCAAAAACAATAAAGATATAAATTATAATGTTGCATAAATGAACTTCTTTGTATTGTGTTAACCATTGATTTATGTAAATTAACATTAAAATTCATCCCATAATGGTACGGATTATTTAACTAATTAATAAAAATAGACGTTCAAAGATTCCCTATCACCAATTTGAAGAAATTTTATCGATAACTTGATCTATATTTTTATTTAATATTTTTTTATATTTAGTACTGTAGCCAAATGGTCAACGCCTTATTCGGTTGAGGAGTCTCAGTTTTGAATGTACGGACGCACACGCTGATAAATTGTTTTTTTTATCGATTATCTTCCAACGACATTAATGACACCAACCTCTTTCTTTTCCGATCCTTAAAGCGGTACGTAGAGAAATGTAGAGGGTGGGGGGGGGGGGCATCTTGATTAGTTAATACGTTTCTTTCCCTTCAATTTTCAACCTCTCCGAAAAGAGAGGTTGAACAAAAAACGACCAGTTAACGCAGACAACTCATACTGTAGTTCCGTGATGCTTTCCGTATTAAATTCCAAATTAAAATAAATATCAACTTTTATTTCATTGTGTTTAATGCAGAGGGACTCGGCTGTATTAACGCAAAGAAATGAACGCAACAGGCACATAACGATTGGCAGAGATCTTTGAATTTGATCATTGCAATCTACAATAATACAGTCGCCCTCTTAGATATCACCAGCTTTCCTCAAATGTTTAATAAATTGGTATTACATAATATGGCTGCGATTTCATAATATTGGAAATTCTTTCATTTGTGTATTATTAAAGATGTTAACAGCATGATCATGTAATGTATGGAGGTTTTTACAAGATCAAAAGTATCAATTAAATTAAAATAATCTATACTCATAAACGAACTCAACGTTGCTGTGTCATTAATTGACTGTATATAAACTGCTTTTATTATACTAAATGTATGTTACATTATAGATAAAAACCAGATAAAACAAATTATATTTATCATTAAATATCTTTTTGCGAATGATAACAGTAAATCGTAAAAGGTCGTTTACGCTAAATAATGACTGAAAATTAAATCCAAATTGAATTGTAATTTGTAACAGCAGTCTAAATTCTATAAATTGACTACATACTTAATAATTTTATTTGTGGGCACGATAGCTTTGTCCGAAGACTCAAAAAACAATGATTTTACCATTTTTGCTATGCTCGTCGGCGAACTGTATTTCCTGCATTTTGTATAAGTAAAAAAAAATTTCGTGTGTCGGATATAGTCACGTTTCATTTGCAGCGACTCAGTTTGTGATTTTTTTTAAATAGTTTTATTCTGATGCTGTGTATGTTGCTAACTGTTAATAACTATAGACTATCTTATATATAATAGCCCAGACCGCCCTGTAGACGTTTTATTATTATCACATATCACATGTAGGTATGAAATTTTTTCTCTTGACGTAAGCGTTCGCGGCATAAACAATACACACACACAGTTCCGACTTACTAGCTACTTTAGACATTCATTATATCAATCTCAATTCCGTCATCTTTGGCGGGTACGGTTACTAGTTCTATAAATAATAGCACAGTGGTCAATGTCGTTGGCTTTGGTTACGATTCTTACGTGACAGTTTCACAGATTGATTTTGCAATCGATTTGTGGATTTCTGTTCTAAGGCATGTATTTTTGTGAAAATGTCCCTCCCACCCATCCAAGCCTAAAAACGAGAGGTAGCAAGGGCGATTAGCTAACCACTAGTACTGCCCTAGTCTTATCCTTTTATAAAAAGAGGTTGAGCAACTGAGTAACAAGCGTCCTCTGAGAAAAACCTTTGTTGACATACATCTATTAGGAGGCCATATCGTCACCGTAGATGTCAAGGGAGTCAAGCCACAAATTTGGCGAAAATGAGTTAAGTACACAAAAGTATATTAAAACCATCAAAGATGCCGCGGTCAATGTATTTAAGCCAAAAACAGCTCTTTTTATGAGTATCGTGTAAATTTCCAATACAACTACATTAAATAGTCAATGACGAAAAGCCGCATAAGTCTTTTAACTTCCGAATAATTTCATATCGACGTTGTTTTGGCCAATTGGCGTAACCTTCAAAATTGAAATTGTTCAGGAGAGAGTAAAAACTGTTATGAATCTTTGAAATGCAATCTCTTGAAATTGTCATGTTTGCCAATACGGAATTATACGTAGGGAGTGTCGATATAATTTATTTATTTATTGTAAATTTAAAAAAATTGAAATGCATGGCATTACAGCTGACGCCAATGCGCCATGCATTCCACAAACTTAATAACAGTAACAACAATAATAATAATTATTAAAAACAGTACTACTAATAAAAACAATAATGAAAATAAAAACATTTTTTTTAAATGACTAAATAATAATAAAAAAAAGACATTATTAATTTAAAAGGAAAAAATATTTAGTGAACAATACCCATAGCTTAGTGTTGAAAATATCCAGCTCTCTAGGCAGTGCATTAATCATCCGAACGGCTCTGGCAACTGGTGACTCGAATGACCGACGCGAAGAACAAGTTTTAAGAATAAAAATTGTCTGGATATGGTTTCGGCCACGTAGATAACAATTAGGAGCATGTAAATTAATAGACATGAGAATTTCAGGATTATTAACTCGTCCCTGAAGAAGAAGAGAGAAATGCTTTAGAATCGAAAACGATCTTCGTGCTTCAAGAGAGTGAAAAGATAGCATTCCCAAAAGAAATTTAGTTGGGTAATACTCTTTTAGGGAACTTTTAAAAGGAAAATATTTAAATTTTTTGAAATAGAAATATCGTAGAAATTTCTTATCAACTCGCTCCAATTTCAACTTGTAGGAATTTTCATATGGACTCCAGATAATAGATCCATATTCAAGCGTACTGAGAACCAAGGAAATGTAAAGAGTGCGAAACACAGTTGGGTTTTCGAATGGTTTACTTTGCCTAACTATAAACCCGAGAAGTTTGCTAGCACGCAAAGCAACGGAATTAATATGTGAATGAAATGTGAAAGAAGAGTCAAACGTTATACCGAGATCAACAATTTCAGATAAACGCTGTAAAGTATTATTCGATATCACATAGTTATATTTAATAGGCAATCTTGAGCGAGAGAAAGAAATGCAAAAGCATTTCGAAAAGTTGAAGTCAAGTTTGTTTTTTATAGACCAATTTAAAATCGAGTCTATATTATGTTGCAGAATAGTACAATCAGACTCCTTCTTGATAGTAAAAAACAGTTTTAGGTCATCTGCAAAGAGCAGATACTTTATTCCACTCATGCTTTCCACAATATCATTAATAAAAATAAGAAATAAAATTGGACCGAGATTCGATCCCTGTGGTACCCCAGAATATGTTGGAAAAATATTTGATGCGCATCCAGCGTATTCAACATATTGTCGTCGTTTCGACAAATAAGAAACAAAAAATTTAATTAACTTATTTGAGCTTCCTATAGCACTTAATTTATTTATCAGAATATCGTGATCGACACTATCAAATGCTTTCGAAATATCCGTGTAAATAACATCAACCTGACAATGGGAATCCAAAGATTTTGATATATACTCACTATACACCATTAGATTGGTGATAGTTGAGCGCGCTGATCTAAAACCATGTTGGGAATCAGTTAACTGACAGTCAACATGCATATAGATATATCTATGTAGCATTGATTCAAAAAGTTTAGCCGGTGCTGATAAAATTGCTACGGGTCTAAAATTTGTTATCTCTGACAGAGAGCTTTTTTTATAATATAATAGTGGCTTACATCCAGTGGCCGGGTCAGAATTTTTAAACCTACAACCAATTTAAAATGATGTTTTCCTTCCAAAAAGTGGTAAATTTATTTTTCTAATTTACATCATTTGGCTGAGACCTGCTTGCTCTGTCGTATTTTAAATGAGATCCAATCATTAACTCATTTTCGTATTTTTTTAGGGTTACATCAATTGGCCAAAACTCCATCGATATTATACGTGGCTTGACTCTGTTTACTGACACTTCCCGCGTAACACCACAAAGTATCTATGCTCAAAGTTTCACCGTTCTATCTTTAAAAATAAAAAAGTTTAATTTTTTGTTACACAAAATATTTGCGTTCCGATTTTGCAGCTTGACTAACTTGACATCGACTATATGCTCCACATGTGCAACGGAGATTGTTTTATGAATGTACAATCACGATGGTGAAGATGTTATTATATTTATAATTTGAATATGCTTTTATTCTAATAATTTCACATTTTATTAGTTATCAGGACAAGAGCTTGTAATTTCTTGCTTTTAAGCTTGCTGTTTATATTGAGGGCGAATGGTTTTGAAATTGGTCAATACAACATGGGTCATATAATATATTATGTTTCATGTTTTTCATAAATATATTTTCAACATGATAATAAACAATTATTGTATTAAAAATAAAAAAAGACAAACAAATAAAAATTTATTACCTCAAAGTCACCGCCGAATTCATCGAAAATGTTAAGAAAATAATTTCTACGTTTCTTACTTTTTATACAGGTAAGATATATTTTTTTACCATTCGATTACTTTGAGTTAACTGTTATCTTTGGATTAAATGTATTGCTTTTTCGACGATTGTTTATTTATAGTTCAAGTAAAGATAAAAAATTGTGGCAAAAAAAATAAGTTACCACATAAATTCCTTAACCAATACACGTGTACGTTTTTTATTGAGTGTGTATTTCTAATTATGTTTTTTCGAACGTAAATCACTTCTGTACTGTCTTGAAAAGATATTGATTCGATTGAGTCATCGTCGCTTAAAACAGTCATTGGATCTCAATATCTGATTACGATTTGTTGACGGTTATGAAATTATTTCTTTAAATATGCCAGCCATCTGATTGCTGTTAAATGGCGCCGATCGGATTATACAGCGGTTGATGAATATAAATAAGCGAAGGAAAAACTTTATATGACAGTTAATTAATGAGAAAAATTATCGAACGACTTTTTATATTCGTGTAATTAGAAGCTAGAATTCAAAAAAAGGTTTTAGTTAATTAAGGTATACTTTCTTATGCTTTTCCACTAACCGTCTACTGCATGGGTCTCCAAACGTTTTAGTCCAAGGACCACACATAGTGTTTGACAAAGTCAGATGGGATAAAACCTAGTACAACATATCTTAACATTTCTAAAACAAAAATGAAACAAAGTTGTTAGAAATGCTGGCAGTGAGTCGAATTCCTGGTTCTTGCTGGCTGCAGCTTGGAGATC
Source organism: Himalopsyche phryganea (assembly GCA_022494535.1). Classification (NCBI taxonomy): domain Eukaryota; kingdom Metazoa; phylum Arthropoda; class Insecta; order Trichoptera; family Rhyacophilidae; genus Himalopsyche; species Himalopsyche phryganea. Next base: position 598,112 of record JAGVSL010000134.1, on the reverse strand, counting down.
TATGGTCTATTGGATATGACACCAGTTGCGTCCTTGAATAGTGACCTAGTATTTTTTATATATTTCTTCACCTCAATTAAAATGTCACGTTTTATTTTTAGCCACTATCTCCCATATACATCAGTTTGGTCTTTATACTCTTCTTTAATGAGTACCTAGTGAAATCTTCAGATTCTGAGTAACTGTTGATGAGAAAAAATGTAAAATGATGTTTTTACAAAAAAAAAAGTGCAGCTGATAACTATAATTTGGAAAACATCAGTTGATGAAAGCATTCCTCATAATACTACAATTCCACACAATCTGTATTGTATAGGGTGGATAGGGCGCCATTGTCGATCCATTGTCCAATAAACTAGATCTCAATTAACATGTTGGTCGTGTTTTATTTTAAAAATTATTTCATACTTCAACGGAAATTAAACAGCATAAAGTCACGTTTTCATGTCATCTTTTTACCAGAGAACCAGTTGACAGGTATTATGGTCAACCGAATGAAAACTTATATGAGCAGTTCTTTAGTTGCAATAATTGATTTAATTTTGTTTTATTTGCTTAAAAAATAAAAAAAAACAATTTGTTTTATACTTTAATAATGATCAGGATCGGGTTTGCTCTGATAATGCTCGTGATAATGGCGTCAACTGTGATGCCATGTGTTTAATGGCAAATTAAGGACATGCGTTACCTGAATCCCTTATTATAGAAAATGAGCTAAATAGAAAAACGTTTCATAAATTAATACAAGATTTATTTTTGTATTCTTCGACATTTTAAGTAAAGCAACCATTATTTTGACGCAAAATGTGTTAATATCGAATACTATGAATATTTTATTATAAATGATTTAATTTTGGATTTGATCATTTTATGATGTGACAACGAGGATTTGATCACTAAAAAAAAACGAGAGTTTGTTTACCTTTGATAAGTAGTTTTACCCGCCCACTGCAAGTCGTCAGCCATTACTGTTGATTAATATGAACTAAGGCCAGGTCATGTGACACTGTTGGTAGATGAATGTGGTTAACCGATTCAGATTTGATATGAAAATAATATTTAATCTGTGTTTTAATTGATTAAGGTTGGATCACAATAATTCTCAAAAACGTAATTAAATATTCCAATATATCGCGTTTTCTTGATTTTCTCAAAAATAGCAATTTGTTGGTAAGTTCTCTTTTCGAAACGTGGCCTCGATTGCCATTATAGGAACTCTACTAACAATTATTTTGTATTATTTATTTAATGCGTGAAACAACTTATTGTCGTTCGTCGAAATATTAATTGTTGTCAAATATGATTAGAAAATCATTATTTTGCATTTGATTCGTCACAAAATGCCATTTTTGACCATTGTTGATTTAACAAATATTTGCCGAGGAATTCTCGGCTATACGTTCGTGTAAAATTCAAGGAGTACGGATGCATTCAATAATAAATTTAATCATATTTTCCAACAGTATGTTCCTTGAGAGGAATTCTTTTATGGCGGAGATGTGGGAAGATTGCATTCCGTAGAATCTTTCATGGAGATAAATAAAGAGATGCCATTCATTAAAATATCAATACTGGGCTCTCGGCCGTCTTTTCTTTCCTTCTTTTTTGAACATTGGGGCGTTATTATTTTATTCAGACTATTCGATTATTATTTTCTTTATATACTCAATATAAAAGTACGGATTGCAAAATCTGTATTAGCGAAATTTAGGCTGATTTTTTATTCCCGAATAATTACGATAATTTGGTATTACTTTATATTACATTTCGTCCAACGAGCGTCGAATCTGACGAGGTTTTTTCTCCAGCCGGTGTTATTTACGCAAAGAAGTTAAGGTATTTATTAATATCAACCCTTTATGCTTATGCTATAGATGCAATAAAGATAGAAAAGGCTTACAAACAAATGCACTTTTGTTTAGATGATATTCACTTTCATAAAAATAGTGTTCAAATATAACAAATACATTCTACAAAAAATACATTTTTTCACTAAAAATAAAGTGATCCCACATAATAAAATATATTTTAACATTGAAGAAATATATTATACTTACGAAAAAATATTTTCACATAGATAAAATAGTTTTCACTCAATATAAATAATCACACTTTGAAATCGATAGTTGCCTGTAATGAAATGAAAATACTTGTCGCAACTCTACCGTATATTAGGCCGCCTATATTGTCTTTGCTCGGCGCATTAGAATACATTACACAAATCAAACCAGACCAATCCTAAAATAACCTACTACAACTTAACTCACGTTGTTAAACGTATCCGTGACTAGGTGGAAACTATTAAAATCAAAGTTAATACTATCGAATCCAAAGTGCAAACTTTCGAAATAAAAGTTCAGATGTACCAAGTGAATACTATCTTAACACAAAGTGTAATTATTTATAACCCGATAGAAAATAGTTGGTATTGATTTATTATAAAATAAAGCTAGAGACGTATATTAAAAAAATCGCACATTAAAGATGTTATGAAATAATCAATTATACGTCTTATATATAATAGCCCAGACCGCTCTGTAATCCTTTATTATTATCACATATCACATGTAGATATGAAATTTTCTCATGAGAAGTGTTCGTGGTGTAAACAATTCACACACAGTTTCGACATACTAGCTACTTTAGACACTCGTTATTTCAATTTCAATACCGTCATCTATGACGGGTACGGTTATACTATAGATGTACCAATTTAACTTGGCCGCTAGTGAGGGTGCCACCGTCACGTTAGACAAGATATTTATTTTTCATAGAAATTTATTCTAGACGTTTAATTCTAGTTTCAAATTCGGCAACGGTTAAGTAATGTTGGTAATACTATAGTAATAAATAATTGTTGGACCTCTCTTCTGTCAACATAATTATGTTTTGCTGTCGCCAAGGAGGGTTCAGAACCCCCCCCCCCCATTCGCTACATCCCTACTATATATTACTTGAAATGGTAGAATAGATTATTCCAGTTCTGTCCTTGTGGATTTATCATTGTTTTTAATTAAACCGTTTAGGCAACATTGTGTATGCCAAGTACGTTGAAATTATATATTCAATAATCACTTCGGTACAAGAATTCAGCGAATTGGTTTGCTTGGTGTTATGTCTTAATCCGTCAATTAAATGGCTGCGTAATGTGGCATAACATTGTATGTAACTTCACATTCGCTCAACTAAGAGAATGAATTGGTATTCTCATGATTTTGTAATTTGAGTGGCCATTGTTTGCAAATACAATGCTTTTGTGCCGAAATAATTTCTTGAAGCGCTATGTGTAGTCTATGGTCATTTCGCCAGTGTTCGGCCAGTTAAGCGACAGATGTACTTTCAAAAGGGATTTTGAGTAAATGAATGATAAATACATATTTTTTTCGCTGTTATTCCATTAAACAGGGATTAAGTAATGTAAACAACTAAAAATAAAATAGTTAATTTAAGACATCGACTGAGGGTGCTTGATGGAATTTCAATATCAAATTTGAATTATTAAGATTTTGCACACTTCCATGAATTTTCGAGCGCTCGAATGCCTGAAGATGCCGAAAGGCAAAACCCGGGTCGTTGGTGACAAAATACATGGAAGTGTACAAAATCTCAATAATTCAAATTAAAAATAGTTAATATTATACCAAGCATAAAATAATAGAATTTTACAAAAAATGCCAATTCTCCCAGTGGTCGGCCCCGAAAATCCAATGGTCGGCCTTTCGTTGCCCAGTTGAAACTTCATAAATATCACAAACGAATTTACTGAGAGTAGACAGAACAATAAAAAATATAATGATGCAAAGCATGACAATATAAGGTATATTTTGGTAGCGATACAAATGAATATACAAGATGAATTTGTCGAAACTTGCGAAGTAAAAATGTACTTTTTTTAATTGCGTATTGCATCATATAGGTCAGTATAGTGCAGATATACATTGGCAAGTGGCAATACTACCCACACGAATTAAAAATCTGTTTTTTTAGATGTATTTACTATTATTTAAGTTTTAAGCTCAAAACGCCGACCACTGGCGACGGCTGACTTTAGGAACACTCGCCCTACCTGTCTTAATGTTTATACGAGGCTTGTTAATGTTTACAAATTGAACAAAAGATAAAATCATGATCATGAAACTGATCAGTTGATAATGCTGTCGATGAGCGAAACTCTTCATTATAAACATGTGGAAGAAGTACAAAACTAATTGTGTTTTATTATTAAAATATAATGCCTTTCCACCAACAATTGACAGTTAACACATTAAAAATGATTAAAGATGAAATAATATTAATGACGAAAATCTTGCGGTAAATGTAATATTCTTTGGTAAGTCCAAATTTTTATCATGTCTGTCGTAGATAATTTCACTAATACTACATTATTACACAGTTGTTGTTTGAAAATAAAATAACACATTATAATAATATCTTCAATTATGATATGTTATTCTATGGGCCATATATGATGACACGCTCTAGAGGGGGGGTTGTTAAAAAATAGTGAACATCGTGTGGCTAATTAAACTCTTTTACCTTTTCTAAGTGATGGGACACTTAGAACTCGATTTTTTTTTAAATTACAAATAATAAAAAAGCATTTGTAAAAGTTGTAACTAAAAAAATCAACAGAGCTTAACTACTAACAATTATTTAAGATAATAGTAATGCCCATTTTTTTGTTTGGCCGCGCAGTTGGTTTCGTCGCTGGCTACGGTTACGGATGTCTCGGGTTCAATTCCCGATGCGGACGTTTTTCATAGATTGATCTTTCAATCGATTTATGGATTTCTGTTCGTAGTCTGAGTCCTCCCTCTCACCAATCCCATCCTCATGGGGCGTAACGAGAGCGATCAGCTAACCACTAGTCCTGTCATAGCCCTATCCTTCTATCCCTACTCTCTTCGAAAAAGAAAAGAGAGGTTGAGCAACTGAGTGACAAGCAGTTCTCGTAGAAAAAATTCTGTCAAGATACCTCCATTAGGAGACCATATGCTCCACATTGGGAGCGGACATGGAAAAAAAAATCCAAAATAATCTTTCTGTTCAATAATAGTCTCGTGATCAAATTCTGTGCGAAACTGTCGGGATTGCCATTTTCATTGCTTGGTAATGATTTCACTAGGAAATTTTTCGCCATCAATACTTCCCAATATTATAACAGCAATTTATATTTTTTACGGTAGGATTTTTCATTTTACACACGAGACAACCACAATTTTATTCCCCATCATTTCAGTTGCATTATCCGCGCAAACACTGATACAATAATTATTCCATTGAATATCAAAATAATATAATATTTGTTTCAATGAGCATAATTTAAACGTAGATCTTACTTAGCAACAGAGTGTCTTTAATTTTTTTCTAATACAAAAATACCCGATTTTTTTCTCACTGAAACACTGCGCCGCGACACACCTGTTCACGTCAGTTTTGGAGCACTGATATAGGTAATTTAGACATTAATGTATTCGGCTGTATTCTGATCCCAGTTGGCTGTAATGCGTAATTATTTTTATTTTTTCTCATTTTTTTTGTCATTTAATATGAAATACTGGTATCGCAATCCGTACCTGCAGCGTATTTTTAACTTAGAAAATTTATCACTTTTAAGGTGTTAACTGTCATTATTGCATATTACATTAGTAATGTCATTAAAAAATTTTGCTCAGCTAAATGGACTTTTAATGTAGCTATATTTGTGATTTCAGATTAGTAATTATTGATTTGCAAGAGGTCCATAACATTTTAATTCTAAACTCTATGATTTATGTATAATTTGTTTGCTAATCAGTATTTTCTTGTCTTAGTTCATGAACCATCAGTTTTATATACGTTCATTTTTACACTCAATTTTATATAAATAAGCCTGTAATGTTTGTATTTATCAGTTGATAATGCTCGTGATGAGCGAAACCGGTCCTGATCATTATAAATATGTGGAAGTAGTACAAATGAATTGTGTTTTATTTTTTTTAAATTAGAAAATTTAATTTAACGGAAGTAATAGGTTGCGTCAAACGTTGGGGCTTCTGATACTAGAGCGCTTCTTTGTCAGAAAAGACTCGGTGCTATACTACTAAACAAGATCAAAACTTGAAATAAAGTAAAATTGAATTTCATACTGAAACTGCGTATATAGTTTTCACTCACGGAGAACCGAGCAGCTCACCGTCAAATTAAATTAAAAATCATATTTATATTATACTGGTGAGTAAACCGGCATGCGTTGCAATGCCACTCAAATAAAGAAAGGGTTTGTGCTTTAATTCTGTTTATTGAAGTACTTTTGGATTAGAGGAATGCACGGGTCGAAATTTCATAGAATTACTCGGTCCGAGCCCATCATTTTCAGGCCCGGCCCGTCCCGAGCTCGAGTTTCAATATCACACTTGTTACCCGAGCCTGACCCAAAGCCCAGAATTATTTTTCTCAGCCCGAAAAAATCCCGATTTATTTTTTAATATAGTAATTCATTTATACTTTTCAAACAATATAAATTATGTTATTTTTTCCATATTTCCAACGATATTCATAGCACATGTGAAATTATTTAAGTTATGAAAACTATTGCCTTATGGCTGACTCTTGGACCCGAACATTGTCCATAACCCGTAGTCTGAGTGTTTTTGTTGTCTAAAACACCCTAATCACCCACTCACCCTATCCTCACATAACGAGAGCGATTAGCTAACCGCTAGTCCTGTACTTGCCCTATCCTTCTATCCCTACTCTCTTCGATAACGAGAGGTTGAGCAACTGAGAAAAAAACAGTTCTCATAGAAAACTTCAGTTGAGATACCTCCATTAAGAGACCATAAGCTCCACGTTGGGAGCGGACATGAAAAAAAAAGAAGCTAGTACTTACGTCGGAACTGTGTGTCCATTGCAGAACATTTCGACGTTTTAACATTTTATTGTCATGAGAAAATTTCATACCTACTTGTGATATGTGATAATAATAAGTGTTCGGTCAGATTCAACGCGCGACGGAAGGGCGGGCATGGCGCTTAAAACTGAAATACACAAAATGCTTTGCAATGTTCGTAGTTAATGAGCAGGGACTGGAAGTTGTCTTGAGCAATTTTGCATTCCATTTTCGAACTCCGCGCCCGCTCCGCCGTCGCGCATTGACTATGGTCGAGCGCTAAAGCGTCTACAGAGTTCTCTGTGCTATTGTATATTATTAATCTGATTCTAACCATTACAAAGTTTGTTTTTTGCTATTCCGGAAGTTTAATTATTATACAAACACATTTCCCTACTTTATTGGCAGTTAATAATTGTACAACATCCATTGTCCGTTAGAACACTTTTTTCCGAGAACAGTAAAATACCTACGTTGAAACGTCAATCAGAGATCATTAATCGAAACGATACATATACACTTTCATATATTATTAATTTACAGCACGCTGAAAACGTCCGCTCTGTAATTTTGCTACTAAGTGGAATGGACGTGTGAAATGCAAGCGCCTGTCACACAGCAGTATATTTAGACACCAATAAATTATGACCGTCGTTTCAAAGAATTGCGACTGATTGTTATCAACGTGTTTCAATATTGTCACTAAACTTATCCAAATCAGAGGAATGAATTCGTTTTTTTAACACATTTAAATTTATTTACAATATAGATGTTTGCGACATTCTATTTAGATACTAACAAGTATTGTCCTTAGGGTGGTAAAAAGCTTTTATTATTGGTAATACATCTTCTTGGAATGACAACAAAACAAGGGATACATTAAAGATTTCTGGAAAAATATGAGAATTTTAAAAGATCGAATGGAAAGGTCTCTTAATCGAGGTATCTCAACGGAAGTTTTCTGCGAGAACTACTTTTTACTCAGTTGCTCAAACTTTCTCTTTCGAAGAGAGTAGGGGTAGAAAGATTTGGCTAAGACATGACTAGTGGTTAGCTAGTCGCTCTCTATACAGTTTTCAGGGTTGGATGGGTGGGAGGGAATTTTAAACATCACAAACATCCATGCCGTCGAACAGAAAAGACTGACCATACTCTGGGACTTGAGCCCGAGACATCCGTAACCGTACCCAACGACGTTGGCCACTGTACCACCGACCCGAAATTTATTGTAATTTGTATATAATATTGTAATTGTAAAATATAGCTACGTAGAATTTTGAAAACGTCTCTTTTGATTAATGTATTTCTTACACTAACCGTCAACTATAGAAATTTGATGGGGCGCCAGTGGCGTCCGTTATGAGTAACCTATCAAACTAGTATTTATTTCTACAAGAATTTTAGGATATAATTGATTGTTATTTCGGCTTTACGCCATCGTTGTAATAGATATTTATGACTATCTTATGATTATTGTAGAACTAAATACTTATTTTTTTAGCATAATACAATTGGGTACTACCAAGTAACTGTCAATTCAATCAAGTCCATTTATCGGTTTTTATATCGACAAAGCATACAAAATACGAAATCAATCCACTTAAATAAACCGTCCTTATTAATCAATGACTCGAAATTCTAAATTGGTTTGCTACTCATATTTGGCTCTTTTGGGCTAAGAGTTTGAACACCTCCTGTATATAAATATATAGTAAATATATTCTATTTCTGCGGAATTACACTTTGTTTATATAAAAACAACATTTGTCGAGTGAGGCTACTTTCCGGGAAAACATTATCAAACAACGTTTTTTTTGTTTTGTTTGAAATGCAAACTTTGTTTCCATTTCTCTGCGTCTTTGTGTTTTCAAAGATTAAATTAGTTTTATTGCAGTTGTTTTAATAAAATCTAAATATAAAATTGAATGGCATTGGGATCGATTGTTAGCAATTCGTTTTAATATACAAATACATAACTCTAACTTTTAGATCAGGGGTCTCTTTTAATTTTTTTAGCCTAACGGCCACACTGGCTACTCCACTAAGTCCCAATTGCCAAGACCTAGCTAGCTCATAATACCAACACACTGTAGTTTTGAATTACGCGCAAATTTCGGTCAGTACTTAGGCCACTTACGGCCATTTCAAGGACATTTCATTGCGGCGGAGATAGCAGATAGCTGACAAAAAGAAAACCAGCTTTTACCTGATTTATACACTCATACACAGAAAAAATACCCGAGTGCTGAAAACATACTATTCTAAATATATAAAAATGAATGTTTGTTTATTTGTCCCCTATGCGTTCCTATACCATTCATCCGATTCCGATGAAACTTCAATGAGTTGTTGTGCACACCCGTGAAGTTTTTGAAGTGAAACACCCGTTTTTTTAAAAAAAAATCTAAACAGAAGTTCTAAAAAAAAAAATTAAAAAACGAATCAAATACGTACAAAAGGCCACATCTCTGAAATGTTTCTGATTTATTCATGTACGCACCAGACGGAAAGTAAAAAATACTGTGTATCCAAAAACACTTCAATAAACAGAATTAAAACACTTTCATTCTTTGAGTGGAATTGCAGCGCATGCCGGGTACTCGCTAGTTATTTATAAACAAAATATCCAGCTTTGTAAAAAATGACTGGTAATAAAAAATCAATAAAAATAGTAGCTCTTCTATTTTAACCTTGACCCGTATCTTCAATTTTTAGTGTTTAAAGGAAACCATTATTTACGATCTTTTTATTTTTCAACCATTTTTATTGCAGACAATGAATGCACCATTTTGTCGCTTTTCTGATTTAATGTACAATGAAAAAGATTTTCCGGATTCGCCAATTGTTATCAAGAACTTTTTTGAAGAGAGAAAAACAAATATATATATTTTTTTTTAGAATTCGCCAGGCATGCCAGATCATAGCAGAAATATTGTGTAAGAAACGAAAGAAAATAAAGCGCAGCCATTACATAAAGAATGATAAAAAATAAAATTGAATAAATAATATGTTCGATATATCGAATTACATGGCTCCGTACTGTCTTAGAAATGTAATAAAATAAAACTGGCGTACGCAAAAATAATACCGTGTACCATGTGATGTGAGGCTCGAAAAATTGACTCGTAATCGAAGGGCTAATATCGATTGTGCCTTTATTGTTATAAAAATAAGCAATTGCAAATTACGTAACGTCTACGTTTTTGCGATTAACCCGATGAACGCGCTGCACATGTTTACATGTCCAATAATTTATCTCGTATTTCCGACCAAACTAGTAGGAAACACTTGTGGGTATATGCTTTAAAAAATAGTTCAAACCCTTATGTAGAGAAATTAGGCAACAGATCATGAAAATGTCAAGTAGAACACAAGGTAACAAACCGAATAGTCTGGAAGTGTTTTGACAGCTTATAAATCAGTATTAGGAAGACTGACAAAAGACAATGAATTGTCTACTTATTTCATTGAATAATAACCATTTGTTTCATCATTTAATCACTATTTGCACACTTTGGATTGATTTTTATACCGCATTCGTCAATCTAAGTATCAATCAATTACGACACATCTCTAAAATGATCACTTTAACCCGATTAACGCGCTGGACATGTTTAAATTTCCAAGACTTTATCTCGTATTTCCGGTAAAATTAGAAAGAAACACTTGTGGATGTATGCTTTAAAAATAGTTCAAACCTTTAGGTAAAGAAATTAGGCAACAGATCATGAAAGTGTGAAGTAAAACACAAGGAGATATATTTTTGAAAAGAGCTCTTGATATTCAGTCTTTCTATTTTCAGCTTTGAACTGCCGATACGCAGCATTAATCGTCAGCCCTATGTATTAAACATACTTTTGCGGCTACGCGCTTGCTTGCGTGCGTGTTGGCGGTGTTTATGAAGATAGATACATAGATTATATATTTAATTCTTTCGAATTTTAAGCTTTGAACTGCCGATACGCAGCATTAATTGTCAGCTCTATGTATTACACATACTTATGCGGCTACGCGCTTGCTTCTGTACGTGTTGGCGGTGTATATGATGACTGAATGCAGCCATTTTGCTTGCAAAGTCGTAAATTAAATATGTTTCAGCTTCTTCATTTTCTTTGATTTATTTTAGCAAGAATGCGACGAGTTTAGTTTACTTTTTGATGTATTTGGGTTAACTAATATATATTTCACATAATTCTCCATATTTTACTATTGAAATTGATATATTTTTAGCCATCGTGAGCGTTTTTACAGATCAATTGACTGAAAATAAATTCGTTCGAAAACGGCTAGCACTGTAAGGGTTCATCGACTCTCCAGTTCTTGGGAGAAAATCAAGTTAGAAAATCGCGCTAGCTCATCATCAGATGATGAAGGCTATCCGTAACTCAACCTAACCCAACCTTTTTCTTTTTGTATGTATCGCAAAATATCCACATGAATAAAGGCTTCACAATGAAGTGCATTTAGGGAAGATAGCTCATCGGCAGGCGGCGCAGGTGATTAACCAAACCTATCATATCGACATTGTTTTGGCCAATTCATGTCAGCCTCAAAATTGAAATTTTTCAGAAGGGAGTAAAGACTGTTTTTATCGAAAAATATTATATGGCGTTATGAATCTTTGAAATGCGTCCAAATTTATGGATTTTCATAAATAAAGGAAAACGAAAACTGAAAATGATGATGACTCTCAAAAAATACGAAAACGAGTTTAGGATTGGATCTCGTTTTAAAAACGACAGACCAGGTCTCGGCCAAATGATGTAAATTAGAAAAATAAATTGACCACTTTTTGTAAGGGAAACATCATTTTACATTGGTTTTAGGTTTAAAAATTCTGACCCGGCCACTTGAAGTAAGCCACTACTATATCGACACTTCCTACGTATAATCCTTTATCTGCGCCAACATGAGAATTTACAGGAGTGCATTTCAAAGATTCATAATGCAGCTCACCATATAATGTTTTCGTTAAAAACAGTTTTTACTCTCTCCTGAACAATTTCAATTTTGAGGGTTACATCAATTATTGACCAAAACACCGTCGATATTAATAATATGATATTAATAACATGATGGTAACAATAATAATATGAAAATTGTAAAATTTTGTTGAACTTCATAAGGAAAGATAACATTAAATTTTTAACGGATTTGTCCTGACAGAAGTACAAAATATAGCAAAATAATATATATTAAATAAAATAATTATGTACTTATATATATTATTCGGCATTACGGCTATCAAGTTATTCCGATTTTTTAAAATCACAAGATGTCTCTTGAGATAAACTCGAGGAGAAAACACACAAACTCCCATGCCCAAAATCTCGAATATTAAATTGACATTCTGGGATATGGACCGAGAACTATTTGATAGTTATGGTGACAGGGTATCAAAGTTAAAGGTTAACATAAATACAATTATAAGTACCTATGCTACTTTTATTATATCTAAATCTGAATTATTTAAGCCGGGAATTTATTGAATTATTTATTTAATTCGAGGACCGCCTATCATTTGTAGGTATGGCGATAGCCGCTGGATATCCGAAGAAAACCCTGGAAAATTTTCAACCGTGCCCAATCTACGGCAAAGTCATTTAGCCAAGTCACCTGAAGAGGGGTGAAGTGAACAACCCTGTTCATAATATCGCGTGTTTAGAATATGCGGCACGTGACCGGTCGAAAGCGACTTTCCAAGGTCGAGCGCGAAGTCACTTTGGATCCACGAATTTCAACACCAAAATCATTTAATCAATAAAAGTAAACTGTTGTCCTAGACATCGAGTACTTTTTGATTGGACGATTCGTTAATTTATTTCTAATGCTTATTCGAAAATGGCTTAAGATTATTTTGCCATAGTCGCATCATCACATCATCGCGTCATGGCATCGCGTGTCATTAGGTAATATAATAATTTCAAAATCGATACCGCTTTGTGTAAAACAGCGTTTCCCAAACATATTTCGTCGCGGATCCCTTTTATATGGCCAACAGAACAAGGTGGAATCTTCGAAAGTCGCATTACTGGCGAAAAAATCTTGTTTACAGTTCAAATACCTACGCTGTAAAATGATACGTTTTTTTAAAGACATAAATATTACGTTTGTAAATAAATCTTTTTGAATAAATTTGTCACAATAATTAATCTTACTCGTCTAGATCAGTGTTCCATGTAAACGTATGAATTTCAAAAACAAAATTTACACGTATTAATTTGTCAGATGGATTTAAAATAGCAAATAACATTTTTTTAAATAATAACCAATTAAACTCTATTACCTCTGGCAAAATACTTCTTAACCATTTCGAAGTGATGGAACATTTTTGATTTGATTTTCGAAATAGCTAAGAAAAAACTATAAAAATTCATATTATTATTTCAAAATTACAGATTAGGAAAGAATACTTTCAAAATAAAATTAATTAAACCATGCGACATAAATATAAACATTTTTTATACGTCTATGTAAATTTTGCTGATTTCATTTATCTCAGTTCTAATTTGTAACATGGCTTATCTTTCGTTCGCAATTTGTAGAGTGTATGTGTTGGAACGGTTTGTCAAATGAGATATCAATTAATTTAAAGATTTTTTCAAAATTCATTCGGTTGATCGAAGATGTCAGTCGTATACACATCTTAGGCCATTAACGAATTATTTTGAAAGAGTTTATGAAGTTGCACGTTTTGGAAATCACTTAGTAACTAAATGACTTTTGTACTATAACAATTCTCGACATTTTCTCATTTTCGGCGCACCAATGTGCCGCGGCACACCGGTTTCGGAGCACTGGTCTAGATTAAAACGTTCTAAAATATTTTCAGCTTTAAATGTTTGTTTTTTGTATTTTTAATTTTATCGCAGAACCGTATTTGAGAAATGCTGTAAAGTGGTGAATGTACTAACGGTTAAAGTAAGCAGCTTTGTGGAGCAGGAGTATTTTTAGAGGTCATTTAGGGGCTCGTCGTTTTATCTAGATTCTAGATCAGTGGTTCTCATATGCGGCCACCAAAGGATTTTTCTATGGCCACCAACGGTTCTATAGTAATAAATTGATATTAGAAAATGGGTACTATAAAATAAATAGTAACGAAATTTATTTATTCGTATTGCGTACGTATTTGGCTCAAAAACACTTTTGTAATGAATCAATATTTAAAAAAAATATAGGGATCTTTTTTCACATAAAAAATAATCGGGATCAGTACGGTAACCACATCGGGCTAATTTGTGCTGCATTAATTCGGTCTGTTGTACGATAACCAACGCTGTTCATCTAGCAATCGTGTGATTATCATTGACGAGAGATTTTCCAAATACATAAAGTGTAACAGTGTTTTCTTCTGATTTTTTTTTATAAATATGGAAGCATCTGTATATCATGTTATTCTTAATTTTTCTAATTTTGAAGGAAACTTGATACAATCCCCGAGTTAAAATGGATATAACAAATTATTTATAAACAATCTTTTAGAAGGATGAAAGTGTTAAAATGTAATGACTAAAGACATATTTGAAAAACAAACCTGCAGGACTCTCTACTCTATAGTATTATTATTAAAAATAACATTTCTAATTGACAGGATTGTAAAAATATAGTAGATATTTTTAAAGATGTTATATTAATACATAAAAAATTTCTACCTGCGGCGCAAACTCCTGTAACCTAATGGTATATGGTTAAAAAAAAACACGTAGGTAAAGAGTCCCTTTTTTAGTAAATGCATCGGCCTGATATTTTAAATCAAGATTGAAAAATTTGGTGCGGCCACGAGACATTTCCAAAAGACCTCTGTTGTTCATTATGCGGCCATGGGGAAATTTTCCGTGAGAACCACTGTTGTAGATACAATAGTTTCTCACCAACTGCGGGGACACCTTACTGAATTGCACAGTATATTTGCAGCTTACATACATTTCCTTGGACACTCAACGTTGTTGTGCACACAATCAGCCGCTACGGCTTCAAGCTTTTATTACATGAAGTATTCCTCAGCATAACAAAGTTTATTATCAAGTATACTTGACATTTTCATGTTTTGTTGGCTAATTTCTCTATATTAAGGTTTGAACTATTTTTTAAAACATATATTCACTAGTATTCCTTCTAGTTTAGCCGGAAATACGAGATAAAGTCTCGGACATATAAACATGTCCAAGACATTGGGTTTATAATCGCCGGCTTAAATTAATAAAGCTTAAGTGTTTTGGCTGTTTTTCATACGAAGACGGTTTTTAATTGCCAATCTATTTCCTGATTTGAATTTAGCACTCCAATTAAATCTGGTATCATATTTACTTCGTATTTGAAGAAAAGCCTCCTCTACTGTAGTGGTCGGGAACGGCGTTCTAATTAATTGTGATCGGATACCACATTGTCACGTCTGGCGTAACGTCTCAAGTGTTTGTTTAGGATAAGGGTATCGAATTTTCCTAAGAAACTCTCGATATCACCCCTATATGTTCTTCTTATGTCATCCGCGTATCCCTACTATATAGATAATACATAATCCTTAGGGTAAAGTTTCCATGTACCGCATAATAAAATCGTATAAGCCTAAATCGGCGATTCTGAACTGCTCCCAAGAAGTAAATCGGGTTTGGGAATAGCCGTTAAAAATCTCCACAAATAGTAAAGTTATTTGTTATAATTTCCATTTTATATTAGTTACAAAATTTCATTAAAAGAGTCATTTTTCTATGAATCTTAATGATCTGTGTCTCTTCTATTTCACTCATATTATTGTCCAATGCTCCCCAACTAATGTGTCGCTAGAATTATATTAAGATCATTTTTAAGTTGTTCTGTCAATTCTAGGTGGAAAGGCATTAATTTTAAAAATAAAACACTTTTTGTTTGTACTACTTATACATGTTTATAATGATCACGACCGGTTTCTCTCATCACGAGCATTATCTACCGAAGAAGAAGAAGAAGAAAAAAAATAATATATTAAGATATTACTGAGGCATCCAATTTCGAACTTGAACGTAATTGATCATAAAGTTAATTTTATGTTTTGAATTGTGTATCTAAAATTCAATATGTGTCTATTATGGCTTCAATTGAAATGAATATATGTAATTCATATTTTTTTTAGGTACTGGAATGGTTTTTTTTATTTATTGCGAATCAGACCGTCATCTACTGTGAAACAGAAAAAAATACTAATTTACCTATAAAATTAAAAGTGTTTTATATTTTGGCGTGCTGTACATAAAATATAATTTTAAATGTAATTCCCTCCTCATATGGGATTACGGGATTGATAAATAGACTGAGATCCCGGGATTGAAAGACCTAGGTATATTACCCCCTGAAGAACTAAAAATGCTTTTCAATCAGAGTAAATGTATTCAATTATTTTTTTTAATTATGTTATAATATGTGCAATTATTGCGTTATTATTTCAGAAAAAACTTTTTTATTTAATAATTTGGTGCGTCACGAAATCCTATAAGTTTTTAAAGAGTGTCACTAACGAATGAATGTTTGGAAGCACTTCTGTAGTCTGCTGAAAAAAGTTTTTTGTATTTTTAAAATTTTGTTATTGCAAAAACAGCTGAGATACCAGGATCCCAGTTTTGGTAATATCGGTATAGAAATCCCTAAAAACAACGTACTGTCTGCTCAAATGTCGCATTATTATCAATAATTTCATTCCGCAATGTTTTCAGACAGTAATGGAAAGACCGTAAAAACGTCGCTTTGTTTTAGTATCACTTATGATTTATATAAATTTCATTACATTGAATTGCATGACTATTTTTAAAACTACAAGTTGCCAGATTCGTTTAAAAAATACACTTGAACAAATTGAAATATTATTATATACATAAGTGCTGAAGTGCTTGATGTACCTACATAACTCAACTTTTTTCTCTTCATTTTATTTCTTTATTTTTTATGCTGATCTAACTCAAGGGTGACGAACCTTTTCCCTTTGGAAGGCCGCATTCAGTTATATTAAAATCAAATAAAGCCGCATTTAAGAAACATACATAAAAATGTATGTACATTATCTTGTAAATGAAAGAAAACAATGAAATTTATTTATTTTAGTCAAAGGGTCGCTCTTAAGACCCTTAAGGCCGCAGGATTCGTTACCCCTGATCTAACCCTTGGGCCCTGATCAATGTAGTTTGTATTTCAAGTTGAGCTGATCAAGGGTTAAGTAAAGCAATGCAGTAATTAATGTATGCACGAAAGTTTGTAGTGGGAAAACTGACCATATAAGTGCTATAAATTTATATTATCGATTTGCCTTGACTTGGTACTTACGAGAGGCCATCACATCCAACGCATCCAAATGATTTAATCTGTGCGGTGAACGGGAATCAATGGTGTACGATTACACTGTTATTGCATGAATAATTATTAATGCTGGCAATATTTTCCGGACTGATCAATGCTCTTGAACATTTGTCTTATTCGGTTGCGGTGTCCACGGACACTCGTCCAATACCAGCGACTTCTAGTCCTTTCCTCGTCTAACCGTTCTTTATTAACCCGAAAAGGAGAGGTTGAGCGGCTAAATAACAACTTCTGTTGAGACATTCTATTAACACTTACAGCGCGAGCCGTTTTCGCACTAATTTATTTTTAGTTGATTGATCTGTTAAAACGCTCACTATGGCTAATAAAATGAAGAATTATCTGAAATATATATTAGTTAACCCAAATACATCAAGAAGTAAACTAAACTCGTCGTATTATCGCTAAAATAAATCGAAGAAAATGAAGAAGCTGAAACATATTTAATTTACGACTTTGCATGCAAAATGGCTGCATTCAGTCATCATATACACCGCCAACACGTACAGAAGCAAGCGCGTAGCCGCATAAGTATGTATAATACATAGAGCTGACAATTAATGCTGCGTATCGGCAGTTCAAAGCTTAAAATTCGAAAGACTGAATATCGAGAGCTCTTTTCAAACATATATTTCCTTGTGTTCTACTTGACATTTTCATGATCTGTTGCCTAATTTCTCTAACTAAAGGTTTGAACTATTTTTAAAAGCATATATCCACAAGTGTTTCCTTCTAGTTTGGCTGGAAATGCGAGATAAAATCTTAGACATGTAAACATGTCCAGCGCGTTCATCGGGTTAAGAGTCCATTACTCCACTTTGGAAGAGAAAAATTAAAATGATAGTTTTGAATTAAACAAACAATTTGTTCTTTTGAATTGTATTATAGTAACTTTAGACGGCACTTTGACAATTTTGTTCTCGGCTTATGTTTCACACTCATTAGTTGCAGCATGGAAACTAAACCGCGATAGGAAATTTGCCATTCATCGTTTCCTCACATAACATGCAATCAAACATTTTAATATATGCGCGAGCATCTACTAGGAACGCCTTTTACTTATATTATGAGACTTGAACCTTTTACCGTTAAGTGCTGATAGAGGTGAATATATCTACAATGTGTACACAAACTCCCAACAACAAATAAAATTGTTTTTGATTTAACATCATATTGTAAAGTTCCGAGCGCTCATCGATTTAAAATCTATGAACGCGCTGGACATGTTTACATGTCCAAGACTTTATCTCATATTTACGGCCAAACTAAAGGGAAACACTTGTGGATATATGCTTTAAAAAATAGTTCAAACCTTTAGGACACTTTAGGTAGATAAATTAGGCAACAGATCATGAAAATGTCAAGTAGATTACAAGTAAATATATTTTTGAAAAGAGTTGATATTCAGTACTTCCTATTTTAAGCTTCAAACTGCCGATACGCAGCATTAATCGTCAGCTTTATGTATAATACACACATATGCGGCTACGCGCTTGCTTGTGTGCGTGTTGGCGGTCTGTATGAAGACTGACCACAGTCATTTTGCTTGCAAAGTCGTAGATTAAATATGTTTCAACTTCTTCATTTTATTCGATTTATTTGAGCGATAATGCGACGAGTTTAGTTTACTTTTTGATGTATTTGGGTTAACTAATATATATTTCACATAATTCTCCATTTTCTACAGTTCATATCGATCATTTTTGTTAGCCATATTGAGGGTTTAACAGATCAATTGACTAAAAATAAATTCGTCCGAAAACGGCTCGCGCTGTAAGAGTTAATCGACATTGCAGTTCTTGGGAGAAAATTTCAACATGTTTGACTTTATTTGCAATATCCGCATACTGTTTATTTGATTACTCCAACATCTTTGTCAACATTTTTTTATTTTTAATTAGGTAGTGCTTTTCATCACACTCCATTCAAATAGTTCGACTGTAAGACAATTTCTGTAATCCGTGAGAAAATATACACATGTATCCCTTTTACACAGGTGCTAACTGTCAATTCTTGGTGGAAAGACAATATGTGGAAGTAGTACAAATGAATTGTGTTTTATTTTTTAAAATATACACATGTATATAGAAGGATAGGGCTAGGACAGTCCTGGTGGTGAGGTAATCACTATCGCTACGCCGCGATTTTGGCTTCGGATAGGTGGGAGGAAATTCTAGAAAACACATACATCCGTGCATTCTAACAGAAATCCATAAATCGATTGGAAAATATTTTTTTGAGACTCTGTTTATATTGTCATTCGAACCCGTGAGCACCGTAACCGAAGCCAACGACTTTGAACCCCGTTTTTGAAGGTGAACGAAATTCGTCAACTATATTACTAAATTCTTGTGGAACTAAATATTTGTTATTCTACTAGCTAGAATAAATTTCTAGTTAAATTAATCATTTCAAATTTATTATAAATGTTGTATTTGCCGGTTTGATGATCTTCGCAAGTTTTGGGTCAAGTTGTATCTGTTTTTAATTTCTTATACATGTCTTGATATAGTAAACTCTGGCAAACTGTTATATCAGGTTTTAAAACAACTTTGCTGTGATGCTCGCTGCCAGCAAGCGATTCACACGCCACCTGTTTGTTTTTGTTTGAAACTGGTACAACAATTTGTTTTAAATGATATTATCGAACAATGGATGTCGGTAATTATTATTTCTAACATTATTTAATACAAGATTAATCAAATATGCTAAAACTAGATGCATGGTCTCTACCTTTTCCAAAGCGTATTTAAATCAAGAAAATTACTTAACTGTCAATCTGTCACCGAATTGATAACTTCAAATAAACTCCTACTGTATTGTCTGTAACATTCCCTGCCGCGGCTGTAGCCGAGTGTTTAACGTCGTTGGTTTTGTTTTCAAAGGCATGTACTATGTGATGTTTAAAATTATCACCCACCCACTCGATTCTAAAAACAGGTTATAGCGCATTATTAGCTAGCCACTTCCTCCTTACTTCCGTAAAAGGGAGATGGAGCGACTGAGCTAGAAGCAGTTCTCGTAGAAAAACTAATGTTGGGATAAGCTATTTTAGGAGTCCATATGCTTCACATTCGGAGCGGAAAAATATTCCTCACTATCCAAAATCGTTAACACTTCTCAGTTTCACATTTTATGGTGGTGTTTTTGTCCGTCCTACTAATACAACATAATTAAATGTGTACAAAATGCATTGTTTCATTACGTGGCTTCATTGTAAAATCTAAAACCTTGTTGATCATTGGTGTGCACTGTACAGTGTAAATAGGTACACTGTACAGGTAATCCTCGACTTACGACGGTTTGCACTTACGACCAAAATTTTTAACAAACATCATTGCCAACGGTGGATGCATACCGAAAGAGAGATCAGTAACAGCATTTTCAAATTTGGATATTTATTGATATAAATATACATTGTAATCAGAAAGAAATTTCAACGCAATTCTTGCAGTCAAATCTTATTCCAACCGCTTGTTTTACAAGGAAAATAATAAAGTTGTATTCACAACCTCTTATTCTGTGTTTTATTTATTAAAAACGGAGCATCGGTTGGCCAATTTGCAGTAAAATTGTGATGTCGTTTGACAGCTATAATATAAGACTTGAAAGAAGCGCGCCCTGATATGTTAAAATTTTTGGTTGCAGCTGCTTTATTAGCATAATATATATGAAAGTGACGCCGCTAAAATGACCTGAACTGTACAATATCCATTTACATGGGAATTGCCGGCTACGCCGCTAGTACATGTTACAAGCGATGCGACCTACGTTGTGCGTTGATAGCCCTAACGAAAGCATACAGAACTACTTCGACAGATGCATTGCCAGTCCTGGCTGGTATACTTCCGCTAGATCTACATATTCAAATAAGAGGCGCAACAGTAATGCTACATAAGGGTTTCGAATCTGAGATGGGGGGGATTCCTTTACTGCCTCCTCCTCGACTAAATCCATACATTCTTAATGTTCATAAAATTGCATCTCGTAGTGTAGCAATGGATGGTACAATGCGGATATGGCAGAATCGATGGGATAACTCTTCTAAGGGCAGGCATACTTATAAATTTTTTCCGAAAATAAAGTGGCGAATGGAGATAACCAAAGTTTTGACTCCTGATTTCTGGACCAGCCAATTCATAACTGGCCATGGTCATTTCGCTGCCAAGCTCTTCCAGCTTGGACGGTTGGTAAATAGTCCACTATGTAAATGTGGGAATATGATCCAGGATGCTGATCACATCCTTTGGGAATGTCCAGACATGAACAACGAACGGGAAAAATTGCTCAAGACGATACGATTATCAGTCGGATCTGTCGGCTCCGTCGGTCATGCCGACTTGGTTGCATCTCTGACAAATTACAAGGCATTTAAAGAGTTTACGGCGTCCTATGGAAAGCGATTGAAACGCAATTCCTTAACACATTAAACCCCTTGTTTTACCTTTTTTTTTTTTAACACTTCTTTTAAACATAACCTCCTGCACACTAGAGTGCATGCAACCAAGTCTTGATGAATTTCTCCTCGGACATTCCTGGCAAAAATTTGAAACACGCATAACGTTGTTGCGCTGCGGAATACACTCTGAAAGAGTGTAAGAGTTTAAAGCCGTAGTGGGTGGGGGCATTTAAAAAAAATATTTAGTTTCAATATTTTGTATGGAATTCGACTTACGACCAAAGTTCACGAACGTATCTCGGTCATAAGTTGAGGACAACCTGTACATTCAGTTATATAAAGTTAATAAACAAATGCGAGAGAGATTTCACTTTATTTGTACGGCGATCTGTTTTGCTTATATTAAATGCAGAAGCCTTAGTCTCTATTTATTCCGTCCAGTTAATAATGTTATTCAAAGGCAGGTTGTTTTCGATAATATTGAATCATTGCAGAAAACCGCATTATAATCCAGTTCTAGTACAGGGATTGCAAAACGGATTTGATCAGTGTGCCAAAATAAGATACATTGCATTTTTTCCCCCACGTCGGTATCTATATACAGAGTATAGATAAGTACATGAATACAAACATCATTAGTAAACACAAGTTGTTAGATCGACACACCCTACGTATAATCACACAGTTCTATATGTATCAAAAACTTTGGGAAAAGTACCTGCTTGACTGTTTTTTCGTAAAGTATAAACACGTAACTAGCCACTTATACGAAAGTCTTTACCTAAAATCCGAAGTCCAACATCGTATCTGTAATATTTAAAAAAAAAACTATAAACCTTTCAGCATAACTTTATATAAAATAAGAAACTAGATTAAAAATAATAGCACTGTCCCAATTTTGAAGAAGATAAATGCAGCCGTTACTTTGCAACTGCGTTTTGAATCTTTGGGACGCTCCCTGTAAAATATCATGTTTGCGGATACGGGACTATACGTAGGGAGTGTCGCTCTACTCTATAGCAGAAAATACATGTATACATCTGTCTAGCTGGCACAAAAACTCCTCCCACATCGAGTAAAATAGCGACGATGCGGCCGTTACTTTGCAACTGCGTTTTGAATCTTTGAGACGCTCTCCTGTCAAAAGTCATGTTTGCAGGTACGGGATTATATTTACGTAGGGAGTGTCGAGATAATATTATTCAGAAATAAAGAAATGTTATGTAAAACAATTGTTTAGTCCATGGTGTAGTTGATTTGGAGCGGAATTGGTTAAAAAATTACATATACATTTATATTTATAAATCAGTGAAACGAAATATATTACTGATTTATTTTTTTGTTCGAAATCTTTTGCATCATATTACTTGAGAGACTTTTATTTATTTTGTACTGATTATGTTGTTGGTTGCAAGATAATTCGCAGAGGAGTCTTTGTATGTACGTGATTTTTTAACGAAAAAAAAAATCGCGAGAATAAGTGGAACAGAAAGTTGTTTTTTTTCAACCATGTCCTCTCCCAATAAGGAGCCTACTCATAATGGAGGTTTTCAGTGGAATTATGTTTTAATAAGAACGCTTGTTATTCGTTTGCTCAACATCCCTTTTTCTTATGGGGTTAAAAAAGGACATGTCGTTACATTATCGTTCTCCGACGGGTGTGAGGAATTGTAAACTTCACAGACGTCCATGACTTTGAAGACAAATGCATATGTTACCCCGAATGTGTGAAATTGCTTATTTCATGAAGTAGGCAAAATTTTGCCCATTCTTGAAATAAGCAATTTCTCACATTCGGCGTAACACATACATCGATAAAAATCAATATATCAATGTGTTCGAACCTCAACCGAATAGTGCGCCCCTTTAACTAATTTGCTTATAAGACCAGTAGAAACCTGTACTGCATATTTGCAAGATTTTTCATGTCGAACTGATAACATTTTTGGCTCAAGAGTCATGCATATTATTTCATATAGAAAAAATGAAAGATAAAATTGTTCAAAAAAAATGAATATAATAACATTTTATTCTTTCGCGTGCCGATTATTTGCCATCCCGGTTCTAGTGCATCTTTCCAGGACTTTGATATACTATTCAAAGTTAATCAAAATTCCCCACAGCGCCGTGCGGGAACAAGTTTTTTATTTTACTTTGAAAGCCTGTGCAGATCTAGGCCGAATTAGGTCATCGTACTGCAACCTAGTGTGCTAGTTCTCCGGCATGCGTTGGGTGACAACAGATCGATCAATAAATTTAATCTCACCTGCCAAAACTTTTGCCCTGCGAACGACGACCTGCGACCTGTTGCCTCAGGTCGGTTACACGCCGGGGATGCGTTAGTAATACGGGCCGTCACTCGCCGCTGCTACCCTCTGAGTAGGGCTTGCGACACCGAACGAATGTTTATACGAATACCGGTATTACAAAAATAGACAATGTTATGCTACAGATTATTTTTATTTGATGAAGACAACTTTCTTTTTAGTGTTACGATATATAGGTTGGTTCCACAGTTACAAAGATGTTAATTCTTAAATTATTACGAAGGTATTAAATAACAACTACGGAGGGAGGATGTTTGAACCTAGTAGGAAGTGGGAGTCGACTGCCTAGTTGAAAAAAAATCCGCATAAATTCAGAGAATAAAAACATAACCAGACCGGTGCGTCTTTTATTGCTATGGTTGCGAAAGAATCTGGGTCGCTCAGTGGAGATTCGGGCACAAATAGAAGCTGGGCCATAACAGCAGAAATGAGAAAAAAAATATTTGTATTTACAAATATTACTAAGGCTACAATTATGACTGGGATCGCAATATCGGATGAAGAAATCAATATTTCATATAGATGTAGGTTTAGAAAGAGAAAATATTCAACAACAAATAGCCAAGTCACCAGATATTTAAAAAATCACGATATCGATTCGATGAGATTTTTTCGATTACTCTTGATAAACTCGGGAAGAAAATACATCACAACCACCCATATCCGAGATGTAAATATTAGATTGCATAATATTGACCTGACCGATTTTTGAAATCCTGATACATCTGATCTATATTGTACAAGTTTTAGCGCTAGACCACAAAGACCGTCAACAAAATATCGGTATTAAAGAATAAATTTCTGTCACAAGCACTGTTTCTTTGAATTATAATACAACCTAACAAATGCTAGTTCATCTTAACCGGATCTTCGTGTCAATATGTCGGGCTGCAGAAAAAGCGTTTTCAGATTCAACGCAGGTCGAATGAAGAGTCATTAAATAGTTGTATCGTAAAATGTTGTCATATCGAAATACAAAACAGTCGAAATAACGGGATACCGGTTTCGGTAATACCGGTGCTGGAATCCCTGAAACAGAGACAGATCACCCCAACTTTCGGCGAGATGGCCAAACTTTGGTGAAACTTTATCGATATACTGCCGACTCTCACTTTCGCAAATTCAGTCGACACGAGTTGCAATTCTGATGAATTAATAATTTCAACATTCTATTTGTATCGCGTTACAAAATGCATAAACAAAGACGTATACTAATCTATAACATCCATCTTATGCTGACAATACAGGTTGCATTCAATTAAAATAAGTTCGTTTTTTTATTTTAAAAATAAAACACAATTTGTTTGTACTACTTCCACATGATTATAAAAGATCAGGAACGGTTCGCTCATAGCAAGCGTTATACAAATAAAAATCATAACGAAGGCTGTTTATGTAAAATGGAATGTCAATAATTACAAGGTATACGAAACAGTTAGTTTAAGAACTATCACACGAATTAACATGTAATCAAACAATTTATAAACTGTAATTAAAATGTTATGGTGCTCTTACAAATCAATAAATACTAATCTGAGAGATTATGGCTTTCCACCAAGAATTGACACTAAAGCTTTAAAAGTGATTAAGTTCGAATTATTCAAATCTTTGTACATTTCCATAAATTTTGTCACTAACGACCGGGGCCTTTTTTCGTCATCTCAGGCATTGATGAACCCGCACTGACAGTCAGTTTACGGTTCGTATCGTTTATTCATACATACATATATATATAAATGAATGAATGATTGTTTGTTTGTCCTCTATGCGTTCCTTTACCATTCATACGATTTCGATGAAACTTTGGCGGAGTTGTTCTGCGCACACCACAAAAAAATTAAAAATTTAGAAACTAAAGAAAGAATCAAATACGTACAAACAGCGAAATTTCGGGAAAACCTTCTGATTTATTCGTGTAAGTACCAGACGGAAAAACCAAAAATAGTGTGTATCCAAAAGTACTTCAATAAACGGAATTAAAACATTTGTGTTTGCCCTTCCTTTCATCAGTGGCATTACAACGCATGCCGGGTAGTCACTAGTATATAATAATAATTATTATCACAAATTCTAGTATCTATATAGATTGATGATTTCTTTGTGGTGCCGCCGAAAACCTCTCGCGTACCGATATTTTGCCATCCCGATTCCAGTCCATTTTTCCCTGAATTTTATATACTATACAAAGTTCATTAAAATTCCCCACTGCGCTGCGCGGGAGCGATTTTTTAAATTTTAATTTCAAAACCTGTGCGGATCTAGGCCGAAGTAGGTCAAAGTATTGCAACCTAGTGTTTAAGTACTCCGGAATGCGTTGGGTGACAATAGATCAATAAGCTAAATTTCACCTGCCAAACTTTTTTAGCGACCTGTTGCCTCAGGTCAATTACACGCCGGGGGTGCGTTAGTAATAGGGGCACTCACTCGTCGCTGCTACCCTCAGAGAAGGACTTGCAATACCGGATGAATGACAAGTTAACCTTTATCCGCCCAACCACTTTTTTGTGCAATTATTGCATGATCCTAAGCTGTCATTAAAATAACTTTATCTCTAAAACTAGTCAACTTATTTGGGTAAAGTAAAAAGCATTATCAAAAAAATGATTGTTTAAATTTTATAAAAGCTTTATTCACTATTTTTCACAATTTATGTAATTTTAAATTAAAGTTGAAAAATTAAAACTGTAAAAATCACACCAAAATTAAATTAAAAACTGTAAAATTACTAAAAAAATAGCGAATCAAACTATTGCAATTAAAACTTTAAAATTACACAAAGATTAATTTTTTTTTGCATGCCAATTTTCAAAACATTTGTCTATTTATGGACCATCTTTAGACTTCTGGCATGTGAATATTGACGACCCCGAAACACAGATGTTTGCATTTCTTATTATGACAAAAATATTTATTGAATGCGAAAATAAAATTATGATTCGGTATCTCGAAGTCATTATTTATGTAAGGTAATATTTATATTTTGAATAATTTTATCATACATCAGAGTATTTAGATCGCGAAATGTGTCTTTAGTAACGGTCTCGTATGACACCGCTGGGCGGATAAAGGTTAAATATAAACGAAATTTAATAGTCTACTATTAAAATGTTAAAGACCTCTTACAAATCAATAAATACTGATCTGAAATCAAAAATTAAACCACATTAAAAGTCAATTACATGATAAAAATATAAAAAAATTCAGGCTCTCTTCTCTCCCATAGATTAATACAACACGGATTGCGTTGCACATCTACAGGGGTTTTAAAATTTATTGCATATTCAGTAAAAATATTTGCCATTACCATTTTTACTGCCTGATTTGTATACGAAATGCGGTTTGCGAAAAAAACATCGGTCATTGAACGCTGCAAAAATATGATTTTCTACTTGGACTTTATCCCCTTTGTAAATAATTGAAGCTAAAGTTTATGCATAGTTACGTCTCATTTTTTGCATGACGTTTTCATCTTTTGAATTGTTATGCCACGCATCTTTTTCAGTTTTTCAGTAAAGTTGATTGTGTAAAATAATCGTCGCCATCTTTTGAGCCTCGACACATAGTAATTGTATGCAATTATGACGGCGAAAATGCTAAAAATGTACGTAAAAGAATGCGCTTTCAATTGCGAGTTTTTTTAGATTATCAAATTGGTTGCAGACTGACCGATAAGCAAAATAAAAACCTTATTAAAAAAAAAAACCAAATATCATGCCTGATTCCATAAGAGTGAAAACGATTTCGAGTGACAGCTAGCTATTAATATTCGACAAGGTCGTAAAATTAGATTATTATTTTTTTAAATTCTTCATATTACATAATATCAACAGTGTTTTGACCAATTGATGTAACCCTCAAAATTGAAATTGTTCAGGAGAGAGTAACAACCGTTTCTATCGAAAACATTATATGATCTTTGAAACGCACTACTGTAAATTCTCATGTTTGCAGATACGGGATTATACGTAGGGAGTGTCGATTTAATAGTGGCTTACATCAAGTGACCGGGTAAGAATTTTTAAACATAACACCAATGTAAAGTGACGTTTCCCTTCTAAAAAGTGGTCAATTTGTTTTTCTGATTTAAATCATATGGCCGAACACCTGCTCTGACGTCTTTTAAATGAGATCCAATCATTAACTCATTTTCGTATCTTTTGAGGGTTACAGTAATTGGCCGAATATCCGTCGATATTATAATTTGATTATTAAAATACCGGTGCAAAATTATCTGTATACTTTCTTGTACGGAATTGTTGTTATAAACCTGTTTACCAGTAAAACTTATGACTAAAAGTATATCGTTTTGAAAATGATAGCAGTTTAGCGAATTAAAAAGCAACTATCTTCTCGCGCGTAGCCCTGTAATATATCTAATATAATTAGCTTTTTACTGAAGGTAAAATGTTTAATTACTCCCACCCAATAATAATTAACAAATAATGATCATCATAAATATCGCTATGAAGGAGTTTTTTTTAGCATACCCTGGAGAAATTTGAAATATCTGTTTAGTGTACCCTTTTTCTTCAAATAGTTAGAATGTGGGTTTTATAGAATGAGTTTTGTATTTAAAAAAATTCGAACTATCGGCCGCTAGCTACAGGTAACTTGACGCGGAATTTTCAGTAGCTCGTGCGAGAAAATTTGAAACAATACGAGCGGAAAGCGTTTATAAGAAATTAATCATTAACAAAATTATAAAACGTTGAGGTGTCCACGGGCTCGAATCCCCGTATTGACAATTTCGCAAATTGATTTTTCAATCGATCGTGTTCATAAGCACGGGGTTTTGTCTGTGGCGCTTACGTTCCCTGCCACTCGTAAAATTCTACTATGTACTGGATGTTAGCGAGCGATTAGCTAATTCAATCTTTACCACTTCCGAAAATGAAAGGTTTAGAGGCTGAATAAAATCCAGTTGTCATAAAACAACTTTTGTTAACTTGTTAGCACCGGGGAACATGGAATCTGCGTCGCGATTTTTGTGAAGTGGCGGGGAACGCGTATTCTGTCTCCTTCGATATAGTTGACATTAATCGTTCATAACTCTTTGAAAGTATTGTTATTTTTTTATTGTTTTAACACTTATTGTTCACAAGCCATGCGTTAATGATGTACTCATTTCATTATGGCACCGCCGCTGCGCGTATTTTAGTCATATTTACCCCGGTGCGAATGTTTTAAGATCTTCCATTAGGAGTCCGTGGATGAAAAAATCTTTCTCGACACAAGTAATTTAGATTCCAAAGTTAGCTCCTATACACCAAATTCTCTTTTTGCACTGGTTTTTTTG
The DNA here is from genome assembly GCA_022494535.1 of Himalopsyche phryganea. Classification (NCBI taxonomy): domain Eukaryota; kingdom Metazoa; phylum Arthropoda; class Insecta; order Trichoptera; family Rhyacophilidae; genus Himalopsyche; species Himalopsyche phryganea. The sequence continues at coordinate 568,896 of JAGVSL010000134.1, read as the reverse complement.
CACGAATTCGAAATAGCACGGACCAAGAAAAAGAACTGATAATTTTTTTAAATTGTTTTTTTCACTTTAACACGGTTTTAAATCAAAGAAAAAAAATCACATCGCACTGCATTATGTGCACCCTGTGCAATTATAACGTGATTTAAAAATGACGTTATGAATAATGGTATAAAGAACTTAAAAAAATGACGCAGCATCTATCTGATAACCAATTTTTTATTTAAAATCAATGAAACAGAAGATGTAAAATATTTTCTATGGATTCGTCGGTAAGTTTGTGGAAGTTCATTTTTAATATAAAATTTAAACCGATAACTTAGTTATTCCACTTGGTTTATCACTAACGTGATGCGTTTCGCTTCTTTAAGAATCATCTTCAAACTAACCATATCGCAGGGTTATTTATTTCTAAGGTAAACAAAACCTTGCGGTATGGTTAGTCTGAAGATGCTTCTTAAAGAGGCGAAACGCGTCACGTTAGTGATTCACTAAGTTATCAGTTTTAATTTTATATCAGAAGATGGAAATTTTATTCAAGATACACTTGTAGATACATCGTTAATAAAAATTTCCAGCGACTAGAGTGATTTTTTGCAACAAAAAAACAACAAAAAACTGGCACGTTTATTATCTAGTAGTGATACTGAATGACTGAATAATTATGTTATATGATGTATATTATATAATTTAAGACATCGACTGAGGGTGCTTGATGGAATTTCAATATTAAATTTGGATTATTGAGATTTTGTACACTTCCATGTATTTTGTCACTAACGACCCGGGTTTCGCCTTTCGGCATCTTCAGGCATTCGAGCACACGAATGGACTCGAACTGAGCTCTCTCTCTCTCTCTCTCTCTCTCTCTCATCATCATCATCATCGTATCGACGAAACGGCTATGTTAATAATGACGGAAACAACAGACGCACATACACTTCGACATAATTATCCAAACACCTCACGACATGACATCCGAGTGTTATTGACATAGTTAATACTACCCCCACATCGCTCACTCGAACTCAGTTCGAGTCCATTCGTGTGCTCGAATGCCTGAAGATGCCGAAAGGCGAAACCCGGGTCGTTAGTGACAAAATACATGGAAGTGTACAAAATCTCAATAATCCAAATTTAATGATGTATATTGTTAAATATTCATTCTTAAATAATATGTAATATGAAAGATCAACGTTTTTTTACTGCGTATTATTAGTTGGAACCTATCTACCATTTTTATATGAACAACTTATCCTTTTTTGCACGGTAGTCTTTGGAACGTATCCCCCGTGTAAAAAGAGAATTTGGTGTAGTTATTATGTAGAGAAACCACCGACATGACAAATAAATCTGGACTTGTGATCGAATTTAAATTTTAAATGATAGTTTTACCCTTAATTCATAACACTTACTTCCCGTGACGAGTTATCTACGCAATATTGGCGCGTTGCCACTATAAAACGAAATTCAATCTATTGTGCTAGAGGCATATCTTGTCTTGCGCTCATTTAATGTTTTTGTCACATGTCAAAAATGCGCGGCAAACTGATGTAAGATTTCCGCAGATATTGCAAACAATGCATTGTTATATTTAACGAGTCCACAACTATTTTTCACACAATCCATAAAGTTGATGTTATTTTCTTGTCATTACTAATAAACCCCACCTCTTCACCTTCTCGCGGTGCGGAAATCGGATTCAAACGATCATATCTCATAAAGATGGCTTCAGTCAGCCAACGAAATGATATAAATAAGGAGTCTGCTATAATATCCAGAACAAAGCTAAGATGTGATATCGCTGTGTTTCCGATATAGGATACGATGTTCAAATCCTCGAATTGGTAATATTATTATAGAATGGAATGGTTGAGTGGCCAACGTCGTTGGTTTAAATTAATTTCTGTTCGAAAGCAAAGATGTCTGTGATGTCGAAAATGTCCTCCCACCTACCCAATCCTGAAAATGGGGCGTAGTGAGAGCGATTAGTTAACCACTAGTCCTGTCCTAGCTCTATCATTATATCCTGACTATCTTCGAAAAAGACAGGTTGAGCAACTGAGTAATAAGCAGCTCTCTTAGAAAAACTTCTGTTGGGATACCTCCACTAGGAAGCCGTATGCCACGTTGGGAGGGGACGTTTTTTTTTTAAGTATTTGTTTGACTTTGCAAAAAACTTCTTGGTGACATTGAAATTATTTGTATGTGTTGTGTAAATACATTAGAGGTCTGCACGGGCCGAAATTTGATAAAATTACCCGATCCGAGACCGACAATTTCAGAACCAGTCCGACTCAGGTCCGAGTCTTAATATGACACTTGTTACCCGAACCTGGCCCGAAAAAACCCGATTTTTCTATTCTCAATATTATTGATATCCATTTTCTAATGAATGAATTTTATTTATTAATAATATGAAATATATCGGCATCCATGACGCAGTTGTTAGCGTCGTGGGCTAAGGCTACGGATGTCTTGGGTTCAATTCCCGGTGCGGACAGTTTTTTTTAGAAATCCATAAATCGAATGAAATATTAATTTATGGATTTCTGTTCGTAGTTTGTGTAGAGTGTTTGCGTTGTCTAAAAACTCCCTCCTCACCCACCCTTCCCATCCTCACGGGGCGTAGCGAGAGCGATTAGCTAACCACTAGTCCTGTCCTAGCCCTATCCTTCTATCCCTACTATCTTCGATAAAGAGAGGTTGAGCAACCGAGTAACAAACAATTCACATAGAAACAAATCTGTTGAGATACCATATTGGGAGCGGACATGGAAAAAAAAATTAAATGAATTATTCAATTTATTAACGTTACTATGTATTGCTGTATGGCTAGCTCATGACCCTGACATAGTCCGAAATATTTTTCTGTCTTCTAAAGCGTAACAAACTTCATAACAATATTAAATTATATTCCTTTTTTCCAGTTATGACGGAGAACGGTTTCAGAGCCCGAGACATCAGCATGCGGGCGCAGAAGAAGATCCTCTCGCGCATGGCCAACAAGAATGTTATGAAGGTCTTCATAGATGACAACTCGTCATCACTTCTCGACAACTTGTACAAAATTGCCAAAATCCATGTAAGATATTGTTTATTTATGCTCTTTGTCTTTCAGCATTCGGTTATAACTAGTAGGGATCGCAAGAACAGCAAACAGAATTGTAAGAGGACGGATGGATTACTTCTTTTAAATGTATTTACCTTTCCCACAAGTAATTTTTTATTCAATGGCTGATACTGTGATCCATTTAAAATCGTGGCTGACTACACAAACACCCTCCAAGCATCTCCGTCTCGGGCTCCCTCTCTCTCCAATCGTTCATAATATCTTATTAGATGTCTTTTCTCCTTGAGTTGATCTCGGGTGATTTAAAATTTTTTTTATTTTATATATTTGTATTTATATACCTCGGAGAGCTTCATATTTTTCGCATCTTACAATATTAGCTGCCAATTGAACTTGAGTGTAGATCAGATATATTTTATCACTTATCAATTTTTATAAATAAATATAAATATGCATTTCACGCTAATTATTTCAATGCGAATAAATTCAGTATTCTTTTTTTAGTCTGGCAACAAGAAGGAGGCGGAAAAACTGATTAAAAACATCATAAAAGTGGTGATCAAGGTTGGAGTGCTGTACAGAAATGGGCATTTCACGGAGGAAGAGTTTCAGGCTGCTAACAAGTTTTGGAGCAAGTTTCAGGTAAAAAAACAGTTCTTCACAAATGCCACCATGAAGTTAATATTTTTTTTATAAAGCAGGCTGTGGAGTCGTTTAAAAAAAATATGTCACCAACTCCTATTTTTAAAATGTCAAATTGAATTTTCTTCTGCATTCTACAAATCGTTGTTTTAACAACATGGCACACTAATACAATGCATTGACAGACTGAAACGGCTGGAAATGATAAGTATAAATAAAAAGTACTTTGTGAGAAATTCACCAACACACGAGTAAAAGACAGAGATAGAAGTACTTCTCTCGGATCTGCATCATTCATTTTGTATACATGTACAAAACACACATAAATTATATTTATTTGCCTTAGAATAAAACTCCATTGACTGACTGCAAAAGAGTGATTCAATGTCATTTTAAAACCCTCCATTCCACCCATAGTGCGTTTGTTTTCCCAACTGGGATAGGGGTCATTGTTGTGATCAACCCAGGTGTCAATCTAGTTCCTAGACTTTTAGTAGTGATAAGATTTGTCATCTTTTATCTTGTATATAAGTGACTGTCTACTGTTTACTGTCTGTCAGTTCAAGTTGATTTGTGTGCTCGAATGTCTGAAGATACCAAAAGGCGGAACCCGGGTCACTAGTGACGAAATACATGGAAATGTACAAAATCTCAACAATTCAAATTTCATATGATATAAATTAAAAAATAAATTGACCACTTTTTGGAAGGTAAACATCATTTTACATTAGTTTTAGGTTTAAAAATTCTGACCCTGCCGCTTTATGTCAGCCACTATTATATCAACACTTTCTATGCATAATCTCGTTTCTCCAAACATGAGAATTTATAGGAATGCATTTCAAAGATTCATAACGCAACTCTCCATATAATGTTTTCGATAAAAACAGTTTTTACTCTCTCCTGAACAATTTTAATTTTGAGGGTTATACCAATTGGCCAAACACCCTCAAATTATGTATTCTTAATTAATGAACAGCATAATTTGTCGAAATCCGTGGCGCAGTTGGTAGCGTCGCTGGCTACTGTTACGGATGTGTCGGGCTCAATTTACGGTGCGGACTGTTTTCATATATTGACCTTTCAATCGATTTATGAATTTTTGTTTGTAGTATGAGTCTTCCCTCCCAACCATCCCATACTCACGAGGCGTAGCGAGAGCGATTAGCTAACAACTAGTCCTGTCCTAGGCCTATCCTTCTATCCCTACTCTCTTCGAAAAAAGAGAGGTTGAGCAACTGAGTAAAAAGCAGTTCTCGTAGAAAAATTCTGTTAAGATACCTCCATTAGGAGACCATATGCTCCACATTGGGAGCGGAAAAAATAAATAAATAATATAAACAAGCCCATTAAGCTGTCGAAAAATAATTACTAATAATGTTTTTAAAAGATATGTTATGACTATCAAAGTGTCCCTGAAGCCTGTAAATATTATATCCATCTTGACAGCAGGTACAGGGTTAATTTGCATTGAAAGATTGATATTTAGTTAATATATAAGCTTAATCTGAATTTATGCCACTTACCTATAACAAAATGTTCTAATGAGTTTCTTTTATTTCTCAGCTTGCACAGAAGGCCGTGATTTCTTTCTATGAAGTGGAGTATTCCTATGATAGGCAATATCTAATGAATGCATTTAGCGAGTCCCACCAGGCCTTAAGGTCAGTTATCATATTTTATCGGTCACAGTATAGTCCAATCTTTTAGGAACATAGAAATACTTTAGTTATTTTAAAACCATTGCAGGGCCTGGATATTACATCCTCCTTGAAGAAGATATATTTTTTTTTACATACAAGCTGATTTGGATGAAAATTTGAAGGCAACATTTTATCAACAATACTGAATACAAAATAATGATAAACCATGCATTCAAATAAAACACACACAGTTAACGTAGTTTATACATTCACTGTTTTTTTTTTAAATAAATTCGCATTCAGTCTATGCGATTCCCAGTGCTGTTGTAGAGTGTATATGTGGGTATACACTGTCTACCCTCTGGTCAAATAATATTTTAAACATATTGGTGTGCGTGGCTTAAATTTATCATTTTTTTATACAATTTCAACTTTGAATGTTCGACAACTGAATGTGAACATGGTTTTGGTTTGATAAATCAGGCTATCGCTGATTTACGAGTATCTTTGTCAAATCTTAATGTGCCGAGCCTTATGTTCGTAATTGTGCAACGGATCACCAATTGAACATTTTGAACAAATGACAAAGATACAATCACAACTGCCACTAGGCCCAGTGCGGGCACAATACCGGAATTGGGTACGCCGGATCTGGAGCTTCGGTGCTCTTGAGCTTGAACCCTAGTAAGAGCAGTCCATTTAAAAATCAATTTATGGATTTGTGTTCTAAGGCATGGGTGCTGTGATGTCTAAATTCCCTCCCACCCATCTGATCCAAAAAACGGGGCGTAGCGAGAGCCACTAACTAACCACTAGTCCTGTCCTAGCCCCAATCTTCTATCTTTAGTCTCTCGGAAAAAGAGAGACTGAGCAACTGAATAACAAGCAGCTCTCGTAGAATAATTTCCGAGTCCATATGCTCCACATTAGGAGCGGACATGACTACCAATAAATTATAGGTAGGGCACACCGAGTGCGTTACCGTAAACCCTCTGATGTTTAATAACTACACCCTAGTGATGCCTGTGCATCTTATATATGACAGCCCAGACCGGTCTGTAGGTGTAGACGTAGACGTTTTATTATTATCACATCACATATAGGTATGAAAGCTTCTCATGACCTAAGCGTCCGCGGTGTATATAAACAATACAAACACTTCCGATGTGACACAAAGCTGAGGCAAACAAACGGCAATCAGTCCGTCAGTATAGAAACTAAAGAACAGCTACTTAAGACATTCAGTATTTCGATTTATGGCGGGCGTTCCCACAAGTTATTTATAAGCTGTCATAGAATATTTTTGATTTTGCTTGGCAATTTCTGAAATTCATAACATTATCCTGTACAGAATCATCGTCCAGAAGAATCTCACCGAAAAGTCAGTGGGCCGAATCGACTGGGTCTTCTCATTTTTCAATGACGCCAAGCTTCTCGACGCTCTCTTCAAGAAAGATTCCGAGTTCAGCGAGACTCTCGGCAAATTGGTATCCGACATACACAGGGCTATGGACAGCGGTGATTTGTAGTTATATTTGAAGCAGCTTCGGGAAATGGAAATTGCTTAAAGTGGTCATCCAATTGAAAAGTCTTCAATGAGCCCCTCGCAAGGATTTGTCTGTATTTTTTTAACCTTTATCTTAAGAAAATGTCTGGACACTTCCTCGAAATTGGTTGGTGTTCTATGAATTCTAGCATTTTATGGGAATGTAACATTTTTTAATGTAAAGGTTTGTTTTAATCGATAAAAAGCATTTTCAGATACTATAGATCGACCATTATCAGTCGTCCCCTTAGAGAGGGCGCTAGTGTCACGGGAGTAATGTTGTCAAATTACTTTACCTGTCATGGTCGCCATGGGTCTGCAGCATTAATGATTGGAGTTATCAATTCCTTTTTGAGATTTGCCGTTTTCACTGTACTGTGAAACAGTTGGCATTGCCTTTCGTAATTATTTTTACGGTATTACTGATAAAAACAACTTTCATGACACTAGTGAGCTTACGTTTAACAGCTACAAGCCCTTATTTAAATTCTGGCTTCTGCCAGCAGCAAAGTTGTAATGGTAGATCAATAGTTTCGAATCTTGAAATAATGCTCTATCGAAATATGCGAGGAAATTTTTAGGAATCTATTTCGTACAGCGCTTGTGTTATTTTTAGTTTTATTTTATTTGAATAACTAAACAATAAAATAATATTCAATTTTTTTTATTACGTACATGCATTTCAGGCACGTACTGTAAATCTTTCTCTATTTTGTTAAATAAAGGGTGTGAGAGGGATATAAGGGCAAGCAGGCGTTCGCTCTTTTATCCTACTTGTTTGCAAGTGAAGCTGTGTGAGAGAGAATAATATCACCCGCACACCGTTAGTACAACTAATTTTCTCTCTTCAAGAAGACAATTATCAAAACTAAGTCCAAAAGTGATAAATTGTAAGACCATTTTTATATAATTCATTTGTCATTCAATGATTTTAATTAAAGAGTAGCATTTTTAATTTAAACATTTATCGAATTGCCTCTGTTACTTTTTCTGCAAGTTAAATATGAACATTTAAACAGTGATAATATTATTCTGAGTCATAATTATTAAGATTCCAATTTTTATGTTAGTATTTACTGTGAAAAAATTTTAATTGCCATAATTTAATGAATCTTGCCAAAATTGAACTCTTGCCAGATGAAGTAAACTTACCCCTAAGAATTTAAACTTGCCTGATTAATAAACCCAATATAAAGCTATCATTTTCACACTTATTCATCTGTCAAAATTGTTATGTATATATTTCTTACAAGTATTGTTATGAAGGATAATGGATTTTTTAACTTTAATTATACTTTGAATTCTTCTCCTTAAATACATATGCTATATGGCTACTCTTTCTATTTGAAATGTGTGCAAGAAATAATCAAATTAATGATAACTTTCATATCTTGAAGACATCTCATTTTCTAAATGTATAATATTAGTTTGTGTGAAAATTTTTAACAATATTTAAGTGACTATTTATTATAGGATAAATATAAAGTAGTATCAGTGTTTGAAAAATTATAGCCACATTTCTCAAACTCAATATGAACACTATTTACTTCTCCATTTTAAAAACCACCTGAATTGATACTTTGGGCCTGCATTTATTGGATCAGTAACTATTTGAATATTTGGTCAGTATGAAATAATAAATGGTCGGTTATTAAATTAAACGGTTGGATATTTATGTAAGATGGTCAGTTTTATCATTAAACGTAACCTAACTTTTTTTTATGTGACAATTATTTACCGACCATTTATTATTTATTACTGACCATTATTTATCGAAGTAGTTACTGACCATTTATGGAGTTAGTTACTGACCAAAAAATTAGTTGCCATATGTTATGTAATTGAAAAAATAAATAATGTGTTAACTCACCCAGGTTGGAATAGATGTCTGTGCAAATATCTAGTTGTATAGATGGAAAACTTCCAATATTTATGTCGTCAAAAATTGTTTTATGTCCTCTAAAAAATTCGTTTTGTAGAGTATTACACCGTTCATATCTCTGCCGACAATTTTCGAACTTTTAACCTATGGAATGAATGTTGTGAAATAAACTTCTTTTCTATATCAAAGATTTTGATCTCATAATGCACTAGTGCCAGGGATCCCAACAATTGGATAGTCAACTACTTAATGGTCATCTAAACAACATCAGTGGCATCGAGACAGAATTTTAACCAGTTCGCTGCCCGTCGCGTATATATACGCGATCAAAACTTGGATCCTTTTCACCCACTCTGTATATTTACGCCTCACCTGATATTCGACATACAAATGAATATTCGAATAATATTGTATTCTAAAATAAAACACAATTTAATTTGTACCGCTTCCACATTTTTATAATGATCAGGACCGGTTTCGCTCATCACGAGCATATTATCATCAGCTGATAATTCTGTGTGGAAGTAGTACAAACATTGTGTGTTTTATTTTCAAAATATAATGCCTTGAATTGAAGAATTGACAGTTGACACCTTAAAAGAAAATATTGTATTCTATTTTCATGTTATAACTGTAAAATTCTATTTTGATATTAGCACTGTCTAATTAATTCTTGAAATTTGGGTGTGAGAGGATAAATTGGGTTTTGCAGCTGGGCAGGGAAAGCATTTAACTCTGTTGAATAAAGTTTAGTTGCTTTTTAAATTTATTTTAAAACTGCGAAAATTGAATTGAATTGTAAATCTTTGACACATTTCCATTTTTGAAAAATTCGGCAGTGTCATAGAGCAAGAGTGAGCTGAATTAGAATCTGAAAGAAATGACAACTTAGCACTTTGAATTCTTTGAAATGCAATTTCAGCAGTTTTTCTTCTGAGATTACAGAAAAATAAACTATACTGGAATGAAACCCACGCTATGAATATGCTATACCTTGAATGTATTATAGAATTTTTGAGATTTTTCTAAAAACGAGTTAAATTGGACAAATATCCTCGAAAATAATTTCAATCGGAGTTAGTCCACGCAAGACAGACATATGTAATTTGTTTCGTCTTCACGACAAAGAGTTATTGGTTCGATATTATTTGCGTGTTATGGCACACATTATTATTGTTATTTAGAAGGTTATAAATGTCCCAAATGCCATTTTGCCTCCGCAGAAATCAATTTACAACCGTGTATATTCGATGAGCCAGCAAAAAATCTATAATTAATAAAAGATTTTAGTAATCTCTTTGCCCTCCTGCCTGTAAACCCTTTACCCCCAAATTCACCATCATGTGGCTACCGCACTAATTTGTGTTATAAAAGTATTTTACCGTGTATATTCAGATGTCACCAAACTTGCCATAGGAGTTTCCTTTCCATTTGCCTATGCAGTGTCCTTCGAGATAGCGTATTTAATGTTTCTTTAATTTTAAAACATCTAAAGGAAAAGACTGAAGTAAAAAAAAGAAGTTGGGTAAAACCTGTCGATTAGTTTAGCAACTATTCACCTATGAAGTTGTTCACCTAAATGCATGTAGAATCTTTATATATAATACTTATTTAATTTAAGACATCGACTGAGGGTGCTTGATGGAATTTCAATATCAAATTTGGATTATTGAGATTTTGTACACTTTCATTTATTTTGTCACTAACGACCCGGGTTTCGCCTTTCGGCATCTTCAGGCATTCGAGCACACGATGGACTCGAACTGTCAGTTCGAGTCCATTCGTTAGTGACAAAATAAATGGAAGTGTACAAAATCTCAATAATCCAAATTTTATACTTATTTGGTTCAAAGCGTAATTATTAATAATCAATCTTTATTATGTTTTCGTCGCTATTAAAAATGCCTTTTTTATAAAAAAAATAACAAATTCTCGCAGTTTATTTGGGCGTCATCAAAAAGGGATCGTGACACAAACAAGGTTGGGAGCCTGTGCATTGGTGCCTTATGTAAGACATTCTTATCTGATTTCAATATTTCTTTTGTTTTTTCTGAGATGAATGAGATCTGCTAAATTTGTTTTTTTCCATGTATTGTAATCATATAGTTATTTAAACAATTCAGAAGCTTTCTAAGTCACATTTGTCATTTCTATATCTTCCTCAAAAATTCTTCGATAATCTTAAAGAATAATTTTTTTGTGGTATGATGTGTTGAATATGTGTCTTACGGATCTTAATCCAAATTATAATCGTCAATCTACTCAAATTGTCTACATGAGAAAAATTGTATAGTTCTAAGTCGGTATAAAAATAAAATGCATTTTTTAGTGCAGCGGAAGCTTTGTATCCGCGGGTTACATGTTCGGTTATATGGATGGGAAATTTATCAATCCGCGGATACTGAAAACAATATTGTAAATAATAATTATTACACTGGACTGAAAACGTTAAATGATCGTAGTATTTATACATTACGCATAATGTTTCCTGCATAAATATTATGCAGATTGTCTTTTAATCGAGTAAGTCTATCATACATGTATTTCATCAACCTTTTCTGTGCCAGGTACGAGATTTTTTCCTTCTACTAGTCCGTTCGTGTAAGGCCTGATACAAGATATCTCGTACCGACTTCAACATTGTTTAATTAAATGTGATGACTTGCTAAATTTTATACTTTACTACACACATCAACACTTATTACAATCTTTTCGTAATATTTAGTTTTGATTCAAACCACATTGTATCAACAAAATTGTTAATCAAAATTTCACTGCAATTTGACAGTTACCTCTGACGCTCGCGCAGAGATGCCCCGATGCGATCGTTTGTTAGGCGTCGTTTTGTTTGTAACATCGGGAAGCACTTTAGTTAAACATTAGTGGATATAATCTGATGGAACTTTTTTCTTAGTATTATGTTTTTATTTAGAAAAACATTGAGCTAATATAAAAAAAAACTCATATTTGTGGAATAAAACTTACTGCAGATGTTGAACTTTAACAATCTCAGGTAAATATAATTACAGTCTTCATGACTTGTGATAAAAATGTACACATTTACAAGGTATGTGTCTGATGTGCACAGTTGCATTAAATACTTGCAGCACAGAAAAGGTTTATAGAATTATTATTAAAATATTGTTAAGTGTGACTTCCCTCCCTAAATAATTTCAAATTGTGTTCAATTACTTTTCCGGTTTCACGGAACTTGTACATTTTTCAATCCACGCCTGATGCCGTGCGTTTTTAATGTCTTCAAAAATTCTCATTGAAGTTCTGCTCATCGTGATATTGGAATATGTGAGGTCCTATATGCTTTGTATATAACACTATTATTAGTCAGTTATCATGTTACTCGCCTTAGATAGTTGTATTTTACTATGACCTACTGTTTTTACATCATTTATTCCTCTGTTCAAGGGAAGGAATACTTTAAACATATCGTAGATAATGAAAAATATACACATCATCATTCTAATATAACTTATTAGGATAAATAATTTATAGTTTTTTGCACGCAATGTTTTTCGGTGAAAACTAACCTGTAAGTTTAATTTTAACAGTTGTTGAATACATAATATTTTCATTAATTCATCTCTTCTGAACAAAATTATTTATTTTTCCATCTATACCCAGAATTATTGAACATGATAAATTACCCTTATCTTCAAGATAGAGATCTTCTTTTTTATAAAATTACAAAGATAATTTAAATTTGCGATATCCAAATCAATAACAATGCAGTTGAAGTCGTAGTTTATATTTCATTGGTCAGAACATGCCCTTACTGATAGTGTCTTTTTATTTATGACGGCAGTTTATAGTGGATTAAAGCCAGTTAAACTTTTTACACTTCTTGTCACTACCTGGGTTTCACGTTTCAGCATCATCAGACATTCGAGTGAATGAAAGGACTTGAAATAACGAATCGAATTTGAAAAATAAATAGTTCACAGAGGAGATGAGATGGCCGTTGATAAATATCACATATTTGATTCATGTAATCATTTTTTATGCGTTAACTTTCAATTCTTGGTGGAAAGGCAATAATATTTTAAAAAATATAACACATTTTTTTGTATTGATTCCATAATTTTATACAAATGATCGCCCATTGTAAAAATTTTCAACTGATCGATGCAATGAATGATACAGGTCTACTCTGCCTACAGTATTGAAACTAAATAAATCATATCAATTCCTTTGTAGGAAACAACATCTTTTACTTTAATATTAATTCAATGTGTATGGGCCATATAGTTTTGATGATAGGTTGCAGCGTTATTAGCGATGTTTGCTCTAGATTGCTCTCATTATTAACGTCTTGACGTATTGTGTATTCTTTCCCTTGTAAGAACTGCTTAAAAATAAATCTTGCCCTTATTCAAACACTTTACCTATGGAAACCAAATACCAAATGTTTATTTAATGATGTTATTTATTGTGCGAAGTTTATACGCCCCATTTTGGTGTTAATGTAAATACAATTTACGTGTAGCCCTTTGGTTTATTGAATAACAATAAACTATTTGAGAAATAAATAATTGTCTGAGAAATACTGCTCATAATAAACATTTCAAATAACACTTACAGTTCAACTGTTCTACTATTCAAGTATTTTATATTTATCAAGTGCTTCATTTTCATCAATAATTAATAGATTCGTGTTACACATTTCTGTTTACCCCGGGGACCCAAAGCTATTTGTAATATAAACCTGGGAAACAATTTTATATCCATCAATAGATGATTCCAGTATGAAATTGTTGAATGTTTTATGTATGTTGTAAAATTTGGAAAACCAATTTTATTCAAAACATGACTATAGTTGCTGAATATGAATATCCTGTATCTAATTTATATCATTAACAATATTTTATACTCGTTCAGGAATGATAGAAAATAATGTTATTGATTCAATAATTGGTTTATCGAATAGTATATCTCTTCTCACTATTCAAATTGTAAAAAATATAAGGTAAATCAAAAAGAAATATTATTTTTACTGCATTCCTTTGAAACCAGTTTGTCACCGGCTGCTGTTGTGCAAACACAGCACAGTCGGTATCATTTTGAGCTTCGTTAGTAATCTGACTGTTTCCACATTTTTTCTACCTGCACTTAAAATGTCAAGGAGATAGATCGAAGAGACACGTTTGTGATATGTTATATTTTATTATTCGACAAAGGGTTGAAACCAAAAGAAAATACTCGTATCTGCGACAGTTGTCAAGACCCTGAGCTGTCTAAAATGTCATAGATGGTTATTAAAATCTATCACAAGACATGGGCTGTCCCTGATCGACAGTAAAAGATCATTTATAAACTCCGGGAAAAAAAGATGAGGTATTTGGGTTTGTTGTTAAAAAATTGTCATTACTTTTCACTAAACCAATTAATATCATTTCTAATATAAGTAACATTTCATATCAAGGGTGGTGTGATTGTTCTTTTTAGTAATAAAACAGTTGTTAATCCCTGTGACTCGTTCATTTGCAGAGGGCTATTCTAAATTGTACAAACGCTTATTTTAATAAACTTAATTTTTAATACATGGTATTTATTGATTGATATTAAATTAAGATTAAGCTGAATGTCCAAATATTAACAATAATTATAATGTAAAATAATATACTTGTTTTGAGTGTATCAATAAGTCGGTCAGCGTGAAACGTTCTGACGGAAACTTTTATGACGTATTACCTAACCGTAAGCTGTGCGTGTGACAAAGTCCTCCTAGCCATAACTCTTTAAACAGTTAGCATAATATAACTTACTATTAAATATGCTCTTTTCTATATTATAGTTAAAATTAATTGTTTCTATAATTTTGTTCATAGTTGTATTTGGAAGGCCTATATTTTCAAGATGCGTCATTTATGACTGTAAAATATGTTACATATCATCCAACATCCAACTTGATTATTCAAATTTCATGCATGCTCTACACATCAAAATGATTTTTTTCTATTGACAGTAGAACCGAAACAAAGTGTGAACAAAAACTATAGAGCAGTGGAAGGCAACCACCGGGATACAGGCATTTGGGTGCATATTTAAAGTGGCTATCAAAAACATAAGCTGTTTAATATTTCAGAACCCCACGACAAATATCCAGTGAACAGCTGTCTATCTAGGAAGACGGTGATGTTGCTATTCTGTTTCCCATCAGTTAGCTGTATAGCGACTGATGAGCGCATTGGTCACTTATGACTATAGTATTACCAACATTACTTGATTTGAACTAGAATTGTCAGCCAAGAATAAATTTCTCCAACTGACATTTTATGCAAAATAAATATCTTGTCTACTTTTAATAACCGTCGTTAATTATCGGTTTTGAAATTTATTGAAATTTCAGTTCTGGTTGAGTATGGCAACATTCCTAATGTGACGGTGGTACCCTCACTAGCGGCCAAGTTAAATTGGTACATCTATAATAGTAGTATTTTGGTACTCCCACTTGATTTGAATGCAATTACGTAATTGTGTTATGATTTTTGAGCTCCCAACTCTCTAAAACGCTTTGTTGTAGACAAGACATTTGTGGTGCCCGTTTTACTAAAAGGGCTGCCGATCACTGCTCTTCAATTTAGGAAGGAACAAAAAAACACATCAACTCATTCATCACAGAGCTTGTGATGTGACATTAATATTGAATAATTCGAGGTCGGGGATGGTCAGTATTTTACAGTCTCAATGTAGTTCATGTATGATGATATTTTTTATGAATCAAGACAGAAAGCATATCTTTGATTATGAAATATGTTTGTTTTAAATACAGGATCAGGATTAAATACAGTTTTAAATATGATCAGCAAAAAATTAATCATTTTATGTATTAACTTGTCAACTATTGTAAAATTTGTAATTTTCATTGGTAAAGAAGTAAGGTCAGTGTGTAAGTAGCTGGTTTTGGTTTTTACACTTTATCACTCCATCTCAAATATAAGATCAATTATCATTATTGATTTATCTTCATGTTATTGAAATGAACACTAAATGTGTAGTTATAATTCTATACCAATCAAGTGAAATGCTTTTGAAGTAAAATATGATATAATTTTTTGAAAAATCACACGTTTGTATTTCAGTTGTCAAAATGTTAATAATCATTTATAAGACGTTTGGTTGCCCCGGACAAAATTGTATTTTTCTGACCTAGTTATATAAGTTAAAAACTTGCAATAACTAGGTTAGAATTTCGAGGGCGCTTTTGAATTTGCGCTGACACTGTTAGTAATTACATTGGTTATAAAATACTCTTAAGTCTTGTTTTCTGCCACTTTGTTTGATAATTGAGTTCATTAAATTAGTTAAATATTATTTAGTTTATTTGAAATGGAAATTTTAAATGTTTCACATAATTTCTTGTTTAGCTCAAATGTGGGGATCGTAAACATTTGTTTTCATCTTGGCAAGGTGAATATTACTATTGTGCTTTCTGGTACTAGCTTCAGTCGAGAAGTTTCCTTTTTTTTTTACAATAACGTCATGAAGTAAATTCTTTTAAGACGCAGTATATTGTGATAAAATTTTAAGTAGTGAAAACCAAAGGATTACTTCAAATGTTATGTTGAAAATGATTATTGTGTAGTAATCTTTAAATATTTCAAAAAAGTTTTTTTTTTTAATATTTCAATTTGTTTTCTAATGAAAAATCCATATCAATTTAAAATCGTCATGGACCATTTAAAAACTAATTAAACCTATCAAAGATTTATCGCAACTTGTGAAATGTATCACTATTCATGTAGTATAATATATAATGAATTCCCTTGCCATAATTTAGAAACGTTTCAGTTGCGATAAATTTAACTATTCATAATATTCACAAAAAGCCCATCTAAAAATATATTCATTGAACATTTCCGAAAGAGAAAAGATATTTTTCTCGTGACTAAGATTTATCAAAATGAACTCAGGGCACAATGAAAGAAAGTAAATTCACAGGAAGCTTTAAATTTGACGAAATCTACACATATTTTTAACATATAATTAAATGTACACATGTCTATGTTAAATATTCTTTTAATAAAAAATACAACAAAATTTATAGTTTTAATACCCTACGTACCTTGTAAACTTCATACATCAAAGAAAATTTCATATTGGCTTTTTTAGGCTGAATATCACTCCATAATATTGTCGTTGTTCTGGAAGAAGACACTTACTGAAAAACACTAGTTTTGAGTAATTGAGTTTTGATGTTTGTCAAATGTTTGAAATGCTATGCCTTTTTGATTATGTTTGTTTGTACAAAACTGTTTTTAAGTTAATTTATAAAAATAAGTTTATTCTTCCATATGGAGTTCGAAATAAGGAACATTTTGGTATAAATAATTTAATATGTCATTTTTTCGATTTAATGTTTTCTTCCAGAACAGCAACTATAATATGATACAACCTATTCTCTCGGTCGGTCGTAGTGCGGGTGCAGGGCAGGCGCGAGGAGCGTATCTGCATTAACCTATAAATGCGGTCGTGCTCAGTCTCAAGTCAAACCATGGACATGGAAGAGTTTTTGCTGGAAAATTCATATGTATGTACGTCATGTGGTACATTCACTCAGGGCTTTATAAGCACCTCGTATATTCGAATATATATAAGGAATTAAATTGAACTGCTATCAAATACCACCAAATATTGTTTAAAAACTAATTATTCACAAGTCTGAACAAATCAATAGACAAGTTGATTCCAAATTTATCGATGAATATGTTAAAGGGGCTATCTTTATTCTATGTTCTTCAGAATAGGTAGTTTAGTCAACTGATAATTATGTTCAGGCTGAAAAAATCATCAATATTTTGTTATATTTTCAGTTCTTAATTGACATACCCCACAATTTCTGAGTATGCCTGTCTTCTTCGACGTTTTCTGCTACGTTCAAACCATGCGGTCTATGGATTAAGAGGTGAAGTGGAAATGGCCAAACGTTTGGATTTGATGTGGTAATAATGCAGATATATATATATATTTTTTTATTATTTCTTGATACAACTCAATATTTTTAGGAACATGAGAGGATGTTAATTACATTATTTAAAATTTAATGGATTACACAGAAAAAATGTATGAACCAAAGAAATGTCCCTCAATGAAAAAAAGTAGGGAAACATTTCCTTAAGAAATTGATAAATTGTTTACTATTAATATGTCGAAAATAATCGATTGAAAAAATAGCTATTTATTATATATAAAAATATGAAGAAAATTTCAAAATTTTCACTAGAGATTGAAACAGTGCTTTAAAAATATATAAATACATTTTTTTAAAAAGGAGTTGATAGATTAGAATAGTTGCGTAACTAACAATTCATTTGGACAAATAGTAGTAATTTAAATTTCACTCTGAATTACTTAAAGCTTACTATTAATAAGGTGATACTAATTACTTGACATAAAATTCGATTGTACCGTGTTCGACAGATTAATCTTATTACTACTGTTATGTTTTAACAATTCTTAGATTAAGAATGATGTTATTTGATTTAAGATCAGTCTATGAGACGTTAAGTAAGAAAGCAGCACCTGATGGTGAGGGAAATATAATATATATGAATAAGAGTTTGAAGATACTTTAATTTAAAATTTAGTTAGTCAGATATTTTCAATAGTAACAAATCAATCAAATGAAGTCTGAATTTTAAAAATGATTTCAGTCTTAAAATATTTGATTATATACAAATGGCAGAACAGAATTAAAAAATAATCTTCCACAAGTGGTCTATTATATATCGTCGGCTTACTATCCAACTATTTATCTACATTTCATCAAAATGTTCAAGAGTTTAAAAACTGAATAAATGCAGTTTTGACCAATTTTTATTTTTGAATTTCACAAATTATGTTTCATTCAGATAATATATGTGAAATTCATAGAATAACATTGCTAAAAATTGAATTTATTCAGTTTTTATTCTCTCCTGATCATTTTGCTAAAATATGGATAGAAAGTTTGCTAATAAAGCTGACGATATTATATTTAATGGTTAGGTTAGATTAGATTTCAAAATGTTATTGAACTGTCACAAATTGTTTATCAAAAAATAACAACTGAATTCAACAAAAAAAGAATCTAAACACAAAAATAATCCATCAGTAATGACTGGTAAATTGAACAGATGCTATTTTTATATGTACTTGAGATTATTACACTGACAACTACACACATTATTTATAAAAAATATAAGCAAAATTAAAATTAAAATGAATAGATAAGTTTAAAATTAAACACTTAAAAATAGTGATGTGGAACAGCCATAAAACCAAAACTAAAATATGTCTATTATAATGTAATTATCCTACTTAGCCTTACATTAATCATTTACTCTTTTTTTCTTTCTTCCAACAATGCACCCTAACAGTCATGAATTTTATTCTAAACACCCTTTTTAATAAGCCTATGGCCTTATTGCACACTGAATCAATGAGCTTGTAAGTGAAAAAGAATAACTAATACATATTGTATATGCTTGTCAGATTTGGAAATTGAATCAATTAAGAGTGACTTGACGACTTCGATTTCATTGCCTTACATGACAATTGATTTATTCAAAAAATCATTTAAAAAAAATGATTCGCAATTCGTAGTTTAAATTTGTATGAGTTTGATAAAGCTGCTCAAGTATTATTTTTTTGTATGGGGATTTAACTCTCTATTGCAATAAAATTGCTCATCTAAATGACTCATGTTTTCAAATACTGACAATTAAAAGGGAAACACAGACGGTATAAGATACAAAACAATTTTTGTTTGAGTGCCCATGTGTGGATTTAAAAACTCATCAGTGAAAATGATAACATCTGTTCGATAAAGTTATTTTAGCATATATGTATATAATAAAATTTCTAAATTATGTTGACATTTTATGTATACGTTTTTATCGTAATAATCATTCTCACTTTATTTACAATTTGTACACTATTCCTCTATTTGAAGATAAATAACTCCGTATTGAAAAATCAACAAAATTATCTATCTAACTAGTAATTGAATAAATCTTTGAGATTTATACATTTCACATTTTATTAACAATATAAAATATGCAAATGACACAATAACTATTTGCATTTTTTTCTCATGTTTAACTTTCTAACTCACCTATACAGTAAACTTTTGCACAATATTTATAGTCGGCAATTGAAGAGTTCTTATCGATTGAAAGATGTAGGTGAGTATTTGTTCTTCCAAACAATTGAGGCATATAAAACAATTATCAATTAACACATTATGCACGGGAAAGGTACACATACCCTTTTCGGCAACTGACAGTCGTATAGGGGCAGGCTATTTTTGACGATTATGTCGTCAGGTAAGGTATTAATTATTACCCACTATGATCGATTTCAGTTATATTAAAAAAAAACATTAATGGAGGTACAAGATGGTCAGAATTAAATTAATTGATAATTTAATGCCCTTTGACGAAACACTGTTCGAATCAATGGATATTTTGTCACAGATAACCATTAATTGTGTGAAAGGAATTCAATTTTAATATATATTGGTGGTGATAATACAATAACTAATGCAACTGCATGTTTTTTTTACACATAGCAGTAAATTATTGCATTATATTGAATTATCATTATTCGATGATCCATGCGTAATGTGTCAATTTTAGAACTGAATTTTAGGCACATTTATCAATTGTGAATTGACTATAAACATGAAAGAATATTTCATTATAATACACCATATTTCCTAGACTGAGGAGACACCATCGGTTGTAAGATGCACCCTTACTTTTGAATATTGATAATAAAAATCAGTCTGAAACTTCAAAGGATTCAGTGTTTGATTTATCTGAATTATTGTTTTCCGAGTCTTCTCTGAAAATATCTTTGTTTGCATCTTTGACAGAGATTTTGAAACGCATTCCAAATCCAGAGATTCCGAAATAGGTAAAAACATGTGTCTTATAATCGAGGAAATACGGTGAGTCAAATTATTAAATTATTATTTTGGGAAGATACTCCATCGGGACTGTTAACCGAGAGCGGTTGGTAAAATATGTATCATGAAAAATAAAATGCCCGCACCGTCCATTATTTTCTTATTTTTATCAGTGATGACTTGCGAGAATAAGTAACATGAACCAAATAATCCCAACCTTCCAGCATATATAATATTAATTTGATAATTTATAATTGCTTTTTTCAGGTTCAATTTGCAACTCTGCACCGTGTTCTGGTTTGCGGCAATCACCCAACATTTTTTGATCAATCCGCTCCCAATGCGGAAGAAAGTTCTTCAACATTCGGCATTTGAATAATGGACTGGTTGCAGGCCATTTGACATACGACCCACCAGGAGTAGGTCAGATAAGAGGTTGAAAACATTACAGATAGCAGTGCTTTTTGTACTCTATGGATTACATGAAACGATAAAGCATAAGAATCATTTTATAATTAAATTAACACGGTCTCAAATAAAGAAGCACAATTCAGAAAAGTATTATTATTTATTCAATGGGGGTTTTAAGAATACTGAACATTTAACATAACATTTCTAGTTCATATAAGACATTTGGTTTCAATAGAGTTAATTTAATAACTGTCACATAATAATTTTTATATCACACCACCGATAAAAGAGATTTTTCAATAGAACCAAAAAACAAATCATGTATTCTTAACTCATTTTGAAAAATTAAAAGTAAACTCATTTTACAGAAGTTTTGGGTGTATGTCTTAATAAAAATTATTCTATTTAAATTGCTGCAGTATAATAGCGTTAAAATGCTATCTCAAAGATAAGTAGTAAAGCTAAAATAATGAATAATTTTTAGCAGATAAAGCTTTTTTTTATTTTATCGGAGGTGTGAGATATTTAAATATGTGCTGATGGAAAATATGGTTAGTTCGAAGTGAAATATTTAGAGAAAGACCTCTATAATGTGAGTATATCAAATTTTTATCAATTGTAACTAAAATAATAAGTTTTCAACAGTTACTTGAATTTAGGTGATCATTCACATCTGACAAATCTTGTGTGCTCAAATTTCTGCTACACTGAAGTCAAAATTACATTCAACACCCTTACACTGCAGTGCAAGACGAGCGACAGTGGTCGGTATCGATCAAACAACGATGCCATCGAGCGGTCGAAGAGGAAGCAACCGTGTTCTAGTTTTGAGCTCTGACACCCGGCCAAGGTTCTTCACTCTGCGCGGTGGATTGCGGAGGAGCTTCCCCTCGGACATATTCAGCTCCGCGCACACCGTTGACGCATTCTTCGCTGATGTGGACGGACAAGACGTCCGAGCCGGGAATTTCAAACATCGCTTCAAGCAGTATGCTCTCCTGAAAACACGTCGTATAACAAAAGTTAAATAAAAATTTAAGCTCAACAACATAAGGGTTTTTGTAGTGGTGTTATTTAAAGTTGAAAGTTAATATTTTTGTAACCATGTCTCCTCCCAGGGTGGTGCATATTTACACTTAATGTATATATCAACAACAGTTGTTGCGTGAGAACAGCTTGTGATTCAATCACTCAACCTCTCTTTTTTCGAAGACAGTTAGATATAATTTAAGACATCGACTGAGGGTGCTTGATGGAATTTCAATATCAAATTTGGATTATTGAGATTTTGTACACTTCCATGTATTTTGTCACTAACGACCTGGGTTTCGCCTTTCGGCATCTTCAGGCATTCGAGCACACGAATGGACTCGAACTGACAGACAGTAAACAGTGTCTAAGAAAGCGGCAATTTGCCACTCTGTAAATGTGGTGTTTACAAAATAAGGATTAAGGCGATTCTCGAAATTTTAACTCAGGTATCAGTGTGGCTCTCAGACGTATAATATCTTACCTCGTAAATAATATTTGTCGTATTTGTATCTTCTATATAAACGTTAGACACTGTTTACTGTCTCTCAGTTCGAGTCCATTTGTGTGCTCGAATGCCTGAAGATGCCGAAAGGCGAAACCCGGGTCGTTAGTGACAAAATACATGGAAGTGTACAAAATCTCAATAATCCAAATTTGACAGTTAGATATATTGATTTTGCTAAGACAGAACTTTGTTGGCCTATGTGGTCTAGTGGCAAGAGCTGCCCTAGCGATCAGGTGGGGTCTGGTTCAAGTCCAGCAAGGTTAATATCAAATTTAGATTTTTTCAATTTACATTTGTGATCTTGGACATGAGTGACTCATAAAAATTCATCGAGATTATCTCGTATGATTTTCCAATTTTAGAAATATTTGACGCATTGACTGTCAGCTGTAATGCCAGATGCTTTTTTTTTTAAATAATTTTAATTTAAAATGTAAAAAAAAAGAATTAGTAGAACTAGAACTAGTAACGCCCTGTTTTTAGGATTGGATGGGTGGAAGGGAATTTGGGAAATCACAGAGAACCATGTCTCCAAACACAATGTATCCATACTGGTATTCGAGCCCGTGTGTACACACACTGTGACCGTAAAACGTTGACCACTTCTTATGCCATTCAGCTGGGTATTTCTGGAGTCATTGCAAACAATTAGAGCAGTTTTCAAATCCTGCGTTTTCAACAAGTTAGGAGGAATTAGTAGGTTTTTTTCTTATTTCGCGAAAATCGTTTTCCGTCGCCTAAAAAATGTGAAATGTCAAAAAAAATATATTTTTTTTAATAATTGCACTCGAGTGATTGTTTAAACTATTGTACTTTTATTTAAATGGAAATAGTAAAGTTTTCAAGCCTGTTGCAAGCAAAGAGTTGACACCTGTTTTTCAGATATGCTTTTATTTGGTTTACGCGTGTGACTAGATTAGGATTTATTGTAGGTTACCGAGATTTGATGTCTAAGAAAAAATCGTAGAATCAAGTATTTTTAAGAAAGTGATCTATATGGAATTTGCAATTTATTGAATGTAACGATTCTATAAAGATTTTTGAAATGTACCAAAGAGTTTGTTTTCTCTCACTTTTTCTGACTGATATTTGAAGTAGAATTATACTGAATATATTTTTTTTAAAAAATGAGAAAAAAACCTACTTATTGGTCTTAAGAAAAATTATAATAAATGTGGTGTTCATACCATGATGGCGCGTAGTCCTCTGGCTCCGGTTTTCCTCTCCATTGCAAGTCTCGAGATAGCTCGGAGGGCATCAGGGCTAAAGCTCAGAGCGCAGCGGTCCATTGAGAATAACATTTGATATTGAGGAATCTAAAATTGGACAAGAGACGAACTTATGAGAGTTAGGAAGAAAAATATATTAATACAAATAGTATATAAACAGAGATGAGAAATAGGTATGTCAACATTTTAGGTTTTTTGTTTGTTTTGAATTTATTATTACTATTACTACACACAAAAATATAAAACATTTCTTATTTGTTATGGATCAATCTGGGAAGAATATTATTTATTATTTCAAGTACTTAGTGAATAATTTTTTGTCATAAATCACTGATAGATATGTTTAGTATTCATATCTGAAGAAACAATTCAATCACAAATATGAGAATAGCAATAGATAATACAGAACACAATGCCTTACCGCACTACTCAAAGCGAATTAACACAGCAAAAAAATTATCCTCGGTTTAACTATTGAAGGGCATATAACATTTAAGAGAATTATTCAGGAAAAACCTAAAACAGTACTGGAAAATTTATGTGTCACTTTTCATTTCAATATAAAAACCAATTTAGAAACAAACGGATGTCTCCGGAAATACAGATATAATACTTACGAGTGCATTTTTAGGTTCAGTCAATATTCTCACAAGAAGGTCTTGGTTTAAACTGTGGAAAGGAACTAGCACCGGGAACCTGCCGACGAATTCCTGAAACAAAGGTAATAGTTTTATTGATTGAATTGGCATATACTCGGTAGAACTCCATTATAATAAATTAAAATATCTAAGTATTTAGTTCTACAATATTTATTAGGTAGTTGATAGCTATTTCGGCTTAACGCCATCGTCAGAACTATACTTAAACTTATTTTAGCTTAGGTATATAAAATTGTTTAGAAGAGATAAACAATATTATGTCATCTCACGTATTCAAACAAGATAATATTTATTTTATTAGTTAAATTATTCAAGGTACCAATTGTATTTCTGGAAAAGGAACTTACGTCGTGTTATTAATTAATCGTTAAAATAAATGCATTGAAATTTTACAGTTTATTCTTAATTACGTGAGCTTCTTGTAATGGTTTATGTAAAGGTGAAGAATTAATGTTTGTTTGGTCATTAAGGAGATTATTGTCTTGATTATATCTATTAATTTACAGTTGTAAAAAATTGAGTCTGAGGTTTTTATCACACATGTAGACATACCGAGGATGAATTAGAAGTTATGTTGTGTGATTCTTTTAAGAGGTGGTTAGTGAATTAAGAATCTGTTTTATTATATTGTTTGATAGTTTTAAGTTCGTTATCAATCTATACTGGACAGACAGGAAGGAGTATTTCTTTTAGATTTAAAGAACATATAAGATAATTTATAATCAAGGCAATAATCTCCTTAATGACCAAACAAACATTAATTCATCACCTTTATTTAAACCATTACAAGAAGCTCATTTAATTAAGCATAATTAATAAAATTTTAATGCATTTATTTTAATGATAAATTAATAAACACTTTTAACTCTCAGATGTAGAAACATTCAGCGAGTAAATCAAATATATCGTCTAGTTCCTCCAAAAGTAAGAACAGTTGTGAAGAATTCAAACTGGAATGGTTTCACCGATCAGTTGAAACTGAAATCCAGTCCAATTAAAAATTTAACATTAAGATAATACAATGAGAATTTAATCGTACCTATTATCAAAACAAGAAATTGATTTAGATGAAGTTGTAAGGAACGATGTAAAAAAACTATAAAATTTTAGGCAAAGTTATAAAATATGTTAATTAATATTAGCGATGATTATTTGCTTAATTCTGCTTATTTTTCCTTTGTGATTGATTTTATTCTATGTAAATAAATAAAATGAATTCTGTTATTTTTGATATTTTATTTTAATACACATTATTTTAATACAAATTATGAAATGATAATAATTTTAAATATAATATGCAATGCAAAACAAAAAAAAAACACTTTATATCAAAAATTCAAATATGACATTGATGTTTGCAAAAAAATTGAAATTATGCCACACATTCATTTAAATTTTTCCCAAAAAAAATTTTGTGGAACAAAATACTTTGATATTTTATCCTATTGTAAAAAGTTTTACTATTATATCATATTTTCTCAACTGTAATTTTTTAATCCTAAAAAAAGTCCAAATCTGCTTTCATTACTTGCTGGAATTATAAAAAGTGCAATTTTTATTTACCGGTATCATGCCAAAATCGATCAAATCTCTGGCTTGGACAAGTCTTAAGAATGCGTCTCTTTCTCTATTTTCTTCTTCAGCTGAAGCACCGGCGCTCTGTTCTGAGAGGGCTTGTTGTGATGCTGCACGTCTTCCTGGAGATCCGAGAGAGGGTGCACCAAATCCAAGATACTGAATATCAAAGCGACATGAACGATTAAAACGAAATGTATTAAGAGCAATAAATGATTCCCATCGATACAAGAAATTATTTCAAACAACTTAACTAACTGTATGTCTAGATAGTTTTGCAGGCTTCAACAGATAATAAATCTGAAATAAATCTAATTTACCAATGATGGGTAGATATATTTGTTTCGCCAAATCGAACACAAAAAAAAAATTTTTAGTCGACTCCTATTCAAATTTGATTGCAATAAAATGGAATGTAACTCTTTTTACTTTTCAGACTGGTAATTACTAATCTTTTTTTTGTATACATTGCTCACTTATGTAATACACAATTTTTGAATAATTGAAAAATATGAACATTACTAGTATTTATTACTTAGCTACCATACCCGGGCGGAGAAAGAGGGCGCTAGCATTTTAGAAGTTGGCGTTATTTTGGTGCAAGTTAGAAGCTGAAAATATCACCATGGACCGTACCTCATGTAACATCCACAAAATATAGTCCTTTAATGAAAATAAACAGTTGACCTAGAAATAGTAGCAAGAATATCATGTGCAAATTTCACATCGCTACTGTTTACCGTTTGGGAGGAGTTCTTGTGACAGACAGACATATTTATACATGTATTTTCTGCTATATAGTACAGATTCAATTGTAATATGGTAAATATCAGCAATGCATTTAGTTAGGATAAGGAACGTGATAACTATTTTGGTCAAACAAATTTTTCGACATATCACCTTTTCATTGTTCCGCCTAGATATCAGTCGGTCGAGTCCATTGTAAGCTCCGCTGGCAACAAACAGGATATTAGTTGTGTCCACTTGAACTGTTTCACCTCGCAGTTTCCGCGGAGAGTTTCTTTCAGGAACGTTCACGACCGTGCCTTCCAGCATCTTTAGCATGCCTTGCTGGACACCTTCGCCTAAACGGAATCGAAGTATTCAGAATTGATATTTTTAATAGAGATAAAAACTGAAACAACGATAGCTCTGGTATTGTAGTATCACTTTAGTAACCATGTCGGCTCACAATGTGGAGTATATGGAATCTTAATGGAGCTTATCTCAACAGAAGTTGTTCTACAAGAACTGGATGTTACTCAGTCGCTCAACCTTGCAGAGTAAGGAAAGACGGATAGGCTGAGGACAGAACTAGTGGTTAGTCAATCACTCACGCTCCACCCGATTTTACAATTGGAAATGTGACAGAGAATTTAGACATGACAGTTATGCATGCCATCGAACAGAAATCCCATAAATCTATTGAAATATCAATTTAAGAAAGTGTCAGTAATGGGATTCGAGCCCGTGAACACCGAAACCGAGGCCAACACCGTTGACAAACTCAGTACAGTACCATTAATCTTATATCTGTTAGAGCAGTGTTTCTTAACTGGTGGTCCGCGAAGATTTTTTGGTGGGTGCAAAATTTTTCTTAAATTTTAAGTAATGAAATATTTTTGGTGGTCCGCGAATGTAAAAAGGTTAAGAAACAATTTTATTTTATATACATATCGCATCCCCAATAAAATACTGAAGTCTGAATTTGTCATGATGCAGTTTTCGAAAAATTGCTTGCAAATATATACAAATAAATCTGGATCTATAAATATGTGACACAATTTGAGTTCAAGATCTGAACATCATCTATATAATATGATGAATGTTTGTTTGTTTGTCCTCCATGCGATCCTTTACAATTCATCTGATTTCGATGAAACTTTGGTGGGTTGTTGTGCGCAAACCCATGCAAGGTTTATGAAGAAAAAAATCTAAAATCTTAAAAAAAAGAATCAAATACATACAAACAGCGACATCTCGGAAAACCTTCTGATTTATCCGTGTATGCACCAAAACTTTCTTTCTTTGAGTGGCAATTGTAACGTATGCTGAGTACTTACTAGTATTTTATAAAAATAAAGCAAAAAATTGCAAAATCTTAACATACCCACAATCACAAAAATGTAAATTTCAGACTTGCAACACTATTTTACCGAAGATGTGATGTTGAGAAACAAAAATAAGTGAAAAGAGCATTTACTTAATGAATGAATTAAAAACTAAAATCAAAATGTAGTCTTGTGTGCGATTCAAATATTATAATACCTCCGACATCTCTTAGCTGATGAATTCCCGGAACCGCTCCGATCTTATCAACTTCATCGAGGAAGACGATTCCCATTTGAGCTCGCTCCACACTAAAATAAATAAGTTCACGTCAAATCAACAACCGACCAAACCTTAGGAGAATGAAAATCGCGATGGGCAACACCTGAAAAGAAGACGAAAAACCCAAGACATTATGAGCAGTCTCAGTAAAATTTTAATCATCGAATGTAAAAAAATTGGATGAAAAAAAAGAAAGGTTGACCGGTTTGGTCTAACCAACCGTCAAGTACTTTTTAACACAAATTCACATACTATTTGGACATATTTGGATTAATGCAATTAAGTCTTTTTTTATGAGATCATTGCTTACAACTGTTTCTTATAAATTATTTGACACTATCAGAATCAAATCAATGGGTTGATAATAATGGAACTGTTCATATTGACGGTGTTTTGGCCAATTGATGTAACATCCCTCGAAATTGAAATTGTTCAGGAGAGAGTAAAAACGTTTTTTATCGAAAACATTATATGGTGAGTTGCGTTATGAATCTTTGAAATGCACTCCTGTAAATTCTCATGTTTGCAGATACGGGATTATACGTAGGGAGTGTTGATATAATAGTGACTTACGTCAAGTGGCTGGGTCAGAATTTGTAAACTAAAAACCAATGTAAAATGATGTTTTCCAAAAAGTGGTCATTTATTTTTCAAAATTTACATCATTCGGCCGAGACCTGTTCTGTCGTCTTTAAAATGAGATCCAATCATTCACTCATTTTCGTATTTTTTGAGGGTTACATCAATTGGCCAAAACACCGTTGAATTATTTTGTAATATTTGCATTTGTATGCCTCTTTTTCAAATTTGAAAGTGTAGCTTTGCACTTTAGGTTTAGGCTAAGGCCATGGTGTAAGAAGTATAGGTGGGCTGGATAAAAAATAAAAGTCAACATTTTTGCATTTTTCATTGGGTGCTTATTGAATTATAATCTACTATGTTTACAAGTGTTTTGGTGAAAATTTGGTTCGTCAAATTGACACATATTTACCAAAAACAACGATCCAGCTAACTTATACTTCTTACACCATGGGTTAAGGCCTGTGGCCGTTGCGTGCATCGTGACAAGTTGCATTGTAGGTGGTCACTGAATGGCCTCAGTGGACACTGAGTGGGCCAGTCGCGTTTTTGAAGTTGGAGCGGATTAGGGTCATACAGAGTAGGGTAATTAGCTTGCGCTTCACATTCATGTGATACTTACTTGTAGTTAGCGTCCTGGAGCAACTTAGCGATGACGGATTCAATATCTTCACCGACATATCCAGCCTGCGTCAGAGTTGTGCAGTCACAAATCGCGAACGGAACGTCTAAGCACTGAGCAATTGTTTGCGCCAGGAGAGTTTTACCTGAAATAATGACAAGTGAGATGAATTTAAAAAACAAATGATGACTTTACTTCTCTGCATCCTTGAATTAAAAACTCGTCATTAGAAGAAATGTGGGAGACTCAAATTGTGGTGATTGGACAATATTATTGAAGATATCCATTATCACAAGTAGGGATTACAAAACCTAATTATCAAAACAAAGCAAAATCGAAATGTAAATGTATCTGCTTTTGAATTAACATAAAAGTTAAAGAATTGCAGTCACATAGACATTGTTTATTTATGTTTTGCATTGGTCTTTGCAAAAGTTGTACTTATTATCAAATTTACAATAATTTTAAATATCAATACCATTATTACAAAAATATATGACAATGATAGAAAAATATAGCCAATTAGATTCGCAATGATCACGATTTCGACAATAAGTAACACTTTTGCGTGGCATAAAAATCAATGCGCCTGTGTGATAAAATACATGTGACGTCTAAGATATCTAGGACAGGAATTTGCCATCTAGCGGCTTACAAATAGTACGCTGGATAAGTTGTTATCTTTCAATAAAAAATCAATTATGTTAACATGATTCTGCTTAATTTTCGATACTGGTATTTTGCATGTTCAAAACTAGTATTTGAGTATTAAAAAAATAGTCGAAATATCAGGATCCCGGTTTCGGTAATAGTGGTATGATTATCTCTGTGGGCGTAAACACGATAAATGTATTTCAAATGTAAATTAGATTGTCGTTTATTATTTACCGCATCCGGTGGGTCCTAGAAGAAGAATATTGCTTTTTTCTAGTCTGAGATCGTGGCTGGCTCTGTCGAGAATATCGGAGCCGGCGTGCAGAGGGGTCGCAGTCGGAGACGGTGGGGACGGAGGCGCGGTGTTCCCGCCTAGAGATGTTCCGCTACTGCTCACAGGACTATGCCCGATGCCGGTTATGTGGAGTAGGTCTGTAAAGTTACATTATTATAACATCAATAAATGATATAATTTAAGATATCGACTGAGGGTGCTTGATGGAATTTCAATATCAAATTTGAATTGTTGAGATTTTATACATTTCCATGTATTTCGTCACGAACGACCAGGGTTTTTCCTTTCGGTATCTTCAGGCATTCGAGCACACGAATGAACTCAAACTGATAAGACAGTAAACGGTCTACATCGCTTATATACAAGAGAGAATACTAGATCAAGGAAAACGATAGATGGAGAACGGTGAGAATGATGAGAACGGTATTGAGGGAAAGGTACAGAAACTCAGATATAAATTGGTATACCAAATGATGTTGTGCTACATTCGTTCTTCTGCTTTTGATGAATGGCAAGGTCACAGTAGATGAAGTTTGTAAGTACTTTAACAGGTTAATGGCCGCGGACTCATATGAGCCCTATGTCATACATTCCATTCTATTGAAAAAGTACTGGGTTATAATCAAGTTTGATTCCAAAAATCAACGAGAGATGGTGCTGTACACATCAACACACTATTTAACAAAACGTAAAGAATATTTTCACCACACAGTTTTGTAAAACTACCCCTAGATGGTAGACGTTTACTTTTCTCTCTCTCTCGTAGTATTGGTTATTATTATTTACACATTGCGTAGTGATTTATTGAATGGGCCATATGGCATTTTTTATGGTGCTCGAGTCATCTAACAGGGATGATAACCGTGTCCGCCTGGTCCCAGGGTGATTTTTAACATCTGCAACAAGGATGATAGAAGGATAGGGCTATGAAAGGATGGATTGGTGGAAGGGAGGACTCACCAACAGAAATCCATAAATCGATTGAAAGATCAATCTATGAAAACCGTCCGCACCGGAATTGAACCCGAGACATCCGTAACCGTAGCCAGCGAAACCAACTGCGCCACGGATTTTTTGGTTGATTTAAATTTTTTCACTACACCACATAAGTATGCAACCCACAAATATAGAACCACTGCTCAAACGGCATTGATTTATGCAGCGAAGTATCTGGAAGCCATCAAATCAAATTTGGTTAAGATATCTCAATTGGTTTACAAATTGTAGTGAATTTAGTGAAATGACAGTTTTTTGCGAAAAAAACATGCGGCCATTAAACTGTTAAGATACCTCGATGCTCTAAGTAATAATAGTTACCTCTATGAGTGAAGGATTGGTGTTGAATTTGATCAGTGAGCGGTTGCTGTGTGGATACTGGAGGAGGTGGAATATTGTTAAAGATCCTCTTGTAGTGATTGTATACTGCCACGGACAGGACTTTCTTGGCATACTCCTGCCCCACAACATGCTTGTTCAGGTATTCGAAGATCTTTTTTGGTGGCGGAGGTGGCTTCCTAAAACAAAGAGGAAATCGGTGGAGATTGAACAATTCATTAATGCACTCGCCCTTGTATAACACAGTCATATGTTTCGATGAAACTGTAGTGCCGAGAAGCATATTAAAGATGACTGCCCAATACTACATTCAACACTGCCCAACCAATTGCCTATCATTCTAAATGGTTTTTGAAAAAATATTCACAATATTTAAATAGACCTACAATTAGGTTGTATAAATTATTATTGAATGTTAATGTTTATAAATATATACATGGCATCGGCGTGCGGTGGACTTATCACTATCTCTATCGCACAACCTAATTTGGATATGAGCAAGAAGGATACAAGAGCATGCACTGCATGCCCTTGCATCTTCGCTTGCACCTTCACTTTTCAAGTGATTGAGCGTGAAAGAGACAAAACCACCGCATGCGCCTGATATATATATATATATATATATCTAGTACACAATCTCACTTGTGTACAAGCAAGTAGGATACAAGAGTATGTACCAGAATTTCCTTATATCTCGCTCACACCCTTCACTTGACATGTAATTGAGTGAGAATGAGAGAAATTCACTGCATATGCCTGATACATTGTTAATATAAAATGTTTTTTTTTGATTAATTAAATCTATTTTTAATTTATTTTATGCTCACAACACCCACATCTAGCAAAATTAAGATAATATAGTGCCCTTTGTAATAAGCAAGCTATTTTGAGTGCCTGTCTGGACAGGTTGACAGTCCCTGTTGTAGTGTAGTGCAAAATCCGTGTAATCTGAGGTTCGGAGCTCATACAAAATTATGGAATGCGTTCCAAAAAATACATAAATGTGTTTACTTATGTGTAAAACTCTTACCACAAAACCACAGAGGCAAACTTTATTAAACTTCTTATAAAAAAATTTGATCTTTTGAAACAAAAAGTAAAGATATGTGTAGTGTAGTATCCATATAAGAATGAATAGTGATAATTAAGCGGAAAAAAAAGAGAATGACAATAGATAATAGATGATGCAATACTCCAGCGCTTATCCCATTGAACGAGACCACTCCTTGAGTGTCCTTAACCTTTACCTTACTATGTAAAATAAATCCGCGCGCTACGGTGGAGTGTATTCATTACACATCATGCATTTATGACTGATTATAAGTGATTGATAGCCGGAAAAATAAGAATATTCATTGACATCGCTTAAATTTATTAAAGTTGAAGACGACATAGTCAACATGAAGTAATAATTAAAATTGTATTCCTGAAAACATGAAAAAACATCGGCCAACGATAAATGGCTTAGCAGACTACCTTAAATATAGGCTCGAAAGCTACTGGCTTGCGTTCAACACTTTTCATCTCGCGTAATCTTGAAAGAAACGACGCGACTGGGTCTCTCTGTCTCGCGCGTTGTCATTCATATGTGAGCTAATGTGAAAAATGTTCGGTGTTCCCCGTTGGCCGTTGTATCCACTTGCACAACTCAGAATATGTACATAACACACTCGCACACGTATGATTGTATTGGAATATTTATCTCGGATTTTCGACAAAATATTCATGCTGCGCAAAATGGCATGTTATTCTTATTACTATTATTATGTTATTGAATGCGTAAATGTACAACGGAGGTATACCTAAAATCTAAACGCAGTATTTATTATATGTATAGAGATATTTTAATAATTAGAAGCTATGTGCACTAGATACACCTCACAGAAAAGGAAAAGTTAAAAACATTCATTCCTTGTGCAGAACACACCAAGAGTTTAGGTTGGAAAGATCGGAAGGTTAGGTTGTTTTCGGCTGTTTCAAAGTAATTTGCTATTTTTAATATAATATAATAATTTTCACAGCGAATCGGTAAAGTGATATTTACACAAATAAAGGGATTTTTATATTATTCTTAAAAGTATACTCTACCTGAAGAACCCATTTTTGCTTTCACCATTCTCCTTGAGGCTCTTTTTAGTGTCAACTTCACTAAGTACAACAAAGAAATGATGACACTTGTCACACTTCACGAAGCGCGTTGAGCTGACGAAGGTCTCTACGTGGGTACACGGGTCCCCGCACTTGGGGCACGATAGCGTCGAAGATTTCTTTCCGCCGCCTCCATTGCCGCCTGATGATGCGCCAGATGCTGCTCCGCTCGCACTGGATGATGATGATCCTGAAAGTTGAGAAAAAATTGACGTATCAAATCCATATGAGGTACTGGCTAACTGTTGCATAGAAAAATACAGATACGGGAGTTGTCCGATAG
The DNA here is from genome assembly GCA_022494535.1 of Himalopsyche phryganea. NCBI lineage: Eukaryota > Metazoa > Arthropoda > Insecta > Trichoptera > Rhyacophilidae > Himalopsyche > Himalopsyche phryganea. The sequence goes on along the minus strand of JAGVSL010000134.1, from coordinate 534,550 downwards.
AACTCATGCGGAGCCATCTGACAAAGGAGAAAGTTAGAGCCTACAGTAAGCTCACTCAAAGGCTATAATAGGTCAACACCGTTCAATGCTATCTTTACATACCAACAGAAGAAGACTGTTGGCGTCAGAATGATTAATTTATAGTAAACTTTAAATAATCATTTTATGATAAACAAATTTTATCGATAAGACAAGTGTTATGTAACGGGGGCATTTTTATTTATTAACATTTAGGGGTGCTGCCGAAATCCGATTGAGCGAGTGGGGTGCAATCTGTAACCTCTGTCAATTCTTGTGAGACGGTCACCTTTGATTCTTTAGTCAGTGTGTCCAAGTTATTCTGCATTCAAATTAGATTAATACAAGTTGACATTCATATCAAGAAATCTATTGCATGGAATTACATATAAACAATTGGGGGTCGATGTTGATGGCTTTGATGAGGGTAAGAAACCCTGGATAAATAAGACCATGACAATCTTTTCCTGCTCGGAATATTCTCTTTTCGTTTGTTATAAACAGTTCTATTAAGGGACCAGATCTAATTTCTTGTTTAACTAGTCGAGTTAAACTTTCAACAGATTTTTTTTGCAAGAAGATCGAGAGATGATGGTAGTCAACATGATTGTCAGTAATATTACTCTGTAGCCGAGTGGTCAACGGCATGCTCTTCGGTTGCAGTGTGGTGTAGCAGGCTGAAATCCCAGTATGGATACTTTCATAACTTGATTTATGGACACGTTCAAAGGCTGCGTTGTCTACATTCCCTCCCTTCCATCCAATCCTAAAAACTAGGTGTACTGAGGGCGATTAGCGAACTCTTGGTACCAATTCTTCTATTCTTACTCTCTCCAATGGGGAGCAGTTGAACGACTGAATAATGTGCAACTCTCATAGATCAAATTCTGTTAAGATGCTTCATTAGGAGTCCATATTCTCCACAATGGGAGTGGACATGGTGTAAATTTGTAGAAATATTTATTGTATTTCTTTGATTAGGGTATCAATTAGAAGACGCACCTTTATTTTTAATAATAAAATATTTAAAAAAAAAACGAAACTTTGTTTTAACACAGAAGTCATGTAATGACAGTATCGACTGTGTTTTGGCCATTTGATGTAACCCTCAAAAAATACAAAAATGAGTTAATTAGATTAGATCTCATTTTAAAGACGACAGAGCAGGTCTCGGTCAAATGACGTAAATTAGAAAAATTAATTGACCACTTTTTGGAAGGAAACTTTATATAAGCCATTATTATATCGACAATCCCTATGTATAATTCCGTATCTTCAAACATGAGAATTTACAGAAGTGCATTTCAAACAGTTTTTACTCTCTCGTGAACAATTTCAATTTTGAGGGTTACATCAATTGGCCAAAACACCGTCGATATAAAGTATTTAAAGTAAGTATATCAGTCTGAAACTTCATCGGATTCATTGTCTCATTTTTTTGAATCATTGTTTTCCAAGCCTTCCCAGAAAATATCTTCTTTTGCATTTTTGACAGCAATACGTCATTTGACAGTAAGACATCATCAATTATAAGAGGCACTTCGAATTGAGGTATTCCAAAATAGGTTAAAACATGAGCCTTATAATCGAGGAAATATGATATTTCTCAGAAGATCAGCTACTGCTGCTTTATATGTTCAATTGCAAGATGAAGATTTAAGTCTGCTGACTATGACTAAAACGCCGGACTTAAATCACCATTTGCCAACACAAGTGTTTTAATATTTTTTATTTACCACAACATGAACTCGTTATAAATGATAATTACCGGTCGCACCAGGAGTTGAATCATTGGGAGGGGTCGGCGGAGGAGGTCCTTCTGAACTGGTCGAACTCCTTTGAAGAATTGCAGAGATGCAGAGCGACCTAGAAGTGGTGCTTCTGATGGCCTCTTTCCATGGTTGGCATGCTACTAGAGCGCACCCTGGAAACAAAAATACAATCATCAGAAACAAGAATGAGTTGAATTAGTACTTATAAGGTGGAGTAACAACGCAAAAAAGGTATTGCGTCTTTGGAAGGTTAGGTTAGGTTACATATTTCTTTGAAATTTTCGTTAAAAACAAAGTCCACATTTATATAAAACTTTTAAATGTGGTAATTTTTTTGTTTTAAAATGTGCAACTAGATTTGTGGTCATTGTTCGATCCCAACATGACATGCACAGCATATGGATAATAATTGTGTTTTAAGGTTTATGCTACGTTTTTTTCGTGTATGCATATTCCCTGTCAAGTGGTCTTAACCTTTAACTGCTCAGGGGTTTCATACGGAACCTTTGATAATGACACATTTCGCGATCGGAATACACTGATTTTTGATAAAAGTATTCAAAATATAAATATTACCTTACATATATATTGTCTTTGAGATACCGAATCATAATTTTATTTTCGCATTCAATGAATATTTTTGTCATAATAAGTAATGCAAACATCAGCGTTTCGGGGTCGTCGGTATTCACATGGTTTAAAGATGGTCCATATATAGACAAATGGTTTAAAAATTTGCATATGAAAAAAAATATTTAATCTTTGTGTAATTTTATTGTTTGATTCACTATTTTGTTAGTAATTTTACAGTTTTTAATTCAATTTTTATAGTTTTAATTCTTGATTGTTAAATTGTTAAAAATAATGTATAAAACTTTTAAAAGGCTTTTTTACTTTACCCAAATAAGTTGACTAGTTTTAGAGATACAGTTATTTTACTGACAGCTTAGGGTCACGCAATAATTGCGTAAAAAAATGCTCTGGCGGATAAAGGTTAATTATATTATTAAATAAAATGATCATTTTTTGGCAGATTCTTTTCTGCATTCAATTAAATTTTGACAAATTGAAATGCAGTATTGAATACGACATTTTATACGATTTTATTGTGATGTTTTCATTTTGGAATATGTATGATATTATATATTATATATAGTATTAATATAGACTGCCTCACTTATTTATGATTTATGACTGTGGCATAGGCATTTTGACAACTACAGAAAAAGATTGGTTATCGCTGACTTATGATAAGACATTATTTAAGTAACTGTTACCTAAAAAAAGTTTTTAAAATTTAAAAAAAAATACTGAAACTTTTTTGATACTGATTATTTTTTATTTTCTATTTCATACAAACACAATTATATAAATCAAAACAAAAAACAAATTTTAATAAGTTTTTTTTATTATGTTAATATATTTTTTTGATTCACATAAAATTCAAGTTTAGTAAATTAATATTTTTAATTTGTTCAAAAAAATTCGTTTCAGAAAATATACGAGTGTTTTTTTAAACATGTCCGCTACAAATGTGGAGCATATGGACTCCAAATGAAGTTTATCTCTAAAGATGTTTTGCTTGTTACTCGGTTGCTTAACCCCTCTTTTTCGAAGAGAGTAGGGATAGAAAGTGAGACGAGCGGCTGGTTATCTAGAGTCCTGGAAGGGCTGTGATTTCAGACAAACACCATTTCAAATCCGGTTCAAAACTTATTTATTTTCCATCAAAGATGCAGTGGTTTACATTACACAAATATATACAAATATATAACACATGAAATTGATTCTACATTTACATTTACTTAGCAACTGAATTTACTTTAAGTTATGATACAAATGACACAACGATTTTAAATTAAGTCCAATGCAAATCAAAAAAAAAACAAACAATTCACGTCGTCACGTCACCTCCGCCACGAGAGCGCAGCTCGTCCCGCTCGGCAGATCGTAATCGACTGTCTTAAATAATTAAAAAAAAACTCCCTGAATTGTCGGAGCTACCCCTTTCCGTCAAAATGGACTCGTCCAGCGGGCGTAGCCGGCGGCTATTGAACGGCATGGTAACAAGTTTTGGGCCGATTCTGCGAATTATTGCTGTTGCTGCTGGGTGATTTCAGTTCTGGACACTTATACTTAACAAAAAGCAGGGTGTGTCAAAAGATATGGCTAGAACAAGACTAGTGGATAAGTTAATGGGTGGATGGGAATTTTAGACAACATATACATCCATCCCATTGAACAGAACTCCATAAATTGATTGAAAAATCAACCAATCAAACTGTCCCTACTGGGAATAAGAATTCTTTTACTGATTTTATAAGCAAAATACGTTTAAACGAGTCTTGAAAAGTGAATAGATCAGTAATAGCAATGTTTCCCAAGCTTTTCTTGCGATGGAACACTTTGCAAACCCAAAAATTTTAACGGAACACTTTGTTAATTTTGTTGGTTATATAATATCAATATGAAGTCAAATATGTTTGAATTTGTTGCGGCTGAAACAGCATATAAAACCATTCTAAGTTTTTTGCGGAACACCAGTGTTCCGCGAAACATAGTTTGGGAAACCCTGAGTTTTAGGATTATAAAAAAAATATTTTGTGCAGTAATTATCTCCCACATTTGACTTCGAAAAATCGCAATATAATATTGAGATATATATTTAATATAACCAACAGATAACGCCATAGCACATACCGCTTACGAAGACGCTTGTTAGTTCAAGGCAGCGGTAATTATTGCTCGCAAGTACATAATTATTATAATAACGTATTTATTATAAACATTTTATTTCATGGCTGTCGTACTTGAGTTTTTATAATGGAAAGCAAAGTCAATGAAACAGTTATTGAATTACAACACAATATAAGAACGCACCAGTGGTTTTAAAACTATCCACTACGGAATATTTTGTTAACAATTATTATTATTATTGCAGCGGCGACCGCTATTTTTCAGGCGGTAGAGCTCGGGTCTACCGCAATATGGAGGGCATTGATTACGGCCCGGAATATTTTCATATATGAATTATAATTATTTGCGCGAGGCCGGAAAAAAACAATTTTAATTTTGATATTAATAATAACTGTATAACCTTTTTAGCATTCGGTAACACTTATTTGAAAAGCGTGGCATATTTGACGTATGCACACATTGTGTCCCCAAATTTTAGGTTATGGTTAGCTATTAGTTTGGTAATATAGATGGAAGTATAGTTCTCTATGGATGAAAGTAAGAAACTTTATTCAATATCCTATGGATACTTGAAAAATCTATGTATACATGAAACCAACACAAATTATTTACAGAAACGCTCCTGTTTTTATGTATGAAGTTTACGTCGGTGTTAAACACATATGTACTCAATATGCTGAAATAACAATGACAAATATTACATTTAACAGTTTATTCCCAATGTTTTGGATTTTCCCCCGGAATTTCAAAATTCCCGGGTATTTTGCAACACTAATTATAATAGTCCTGAGCGGATACCTTACGTATTTCAAACCTTTTCTTCTACCCTTCCGGTTAGATATTATATACAATGATTCACCTCGACCGCAAATCGAACAATTTGAGCCAATCGCTCAGAATCGTATCACTGCATAACGAATACAAATAACTTAATCTTTTTCGATTTTCTCACTGCTATTTATAAAGCAATGCTGAGGTGGGTAAAAAAATTACTATAAGTTAAAATCTCACTGGATTCTCCGTGAGCCGTTTGTGTTCTCACTCAGCCTGCTATTGATAAAGCAGTGCTAAGAGAAGGAAAGCAAGTGATTTGGGAGGATTCTAATATTACCATAGAGGTGAACGAGCGCAATGAAATTGTGCAATTAATTATCTTAAATTCAGCAAAGTAAAAGAAAGATTACTTCACAATCATTAAAAGCTGGGAATTATCTAAACATCATTTTTATATGGGGTCGAGTCCTTGCCCTCGCCACCAAAATAGATCGCCCAAGAGCGTCAACCACTCGGCTACAAGAACGCAAATATGTTTAAATAATTACTTATTATTGAAATTATTTATTTAATAATAAAAGAGGGGGGAGACAAAAACTCTCCGGGTACTAGAAACCATTGGTATGCTAATAAGGTTATAAATGTTCAATTCCATGCTAAAATGAACGTCATTCCATCGGTGATGTGTGATGATATTTTATTTGTTGTATAAAAATCAAACGGGTACCCAGTTTTTAAATTAAAAACTCGTTACCGACACCAAAAAAGTTGATCACCTCCGCTACTATATATATATATGTAATATTTAAAAAATTGGTGGCAGCAAAACTAAGTAATCTCTTGGGGCAGAGGGTAAGGGAATGTTCCCAAATTGGAGTTACTTTACTTAGTGAGGCCTAGGGAAGTGTAAACGTCGAACAAGACGTGTGCGTACATTTCAAGGTGGGCGTTGTGTATGCAAAATCAGTATGAATACATTTGTAATATTCAGGGCGTTTTTTTATATGGCATGTTTTTAAATTGCTTAGGAAAAATAATGTATACGTGTATTGTACAAATCAGACATGTGCTAAAGTGATTTTGTGCCGACTCCTATTCAAATATGACATCTATATAGAAAATATTTGCCGTAAGTATAACGCTTTTTTATTATATCGATGGAGTTTTGACCAATTGAGGTAGCCCTCAAAATTGAAATTGTTCAGGAGAGTAAAAACAGTTTTTATCGAAAACATTATATGGTGAGTTGCGTTATGCATCTTTAAAATTCACAACTGCAAATTCTTAAGTTTGCAGATACGGGATTATACGTAGGGAGTGTCGATACAATAGTGGCTCACATTAAGTGGGCGGGGCGGGGGGGGCGTCAGAATTTTTCAACCTAAAACCAATGTAAAATGATGTTTCCCAATCAAAAAAGTGGTCCATCTATTTTTCAAATTTACATCATTTTGCCGAGACCATTTTCGCATTTTTTAGGGTTACATCAATTGGCCGAAACTAAGAGCATCAGGGAGAACGGGCAAAAACTATTTAAGATGTCGTTTATAAACAAATCAATCTCATTATAATATCTTTCTTTTCTTTCGGAAATTTTTGCACATGATAACATTGCCCATATGTGATATAAATAATAAGCAATGTGAGGTGGTAAGAATTAATGTATGCAGATCTGATGTGATAAATCTTAGAGAAAAAAACAATTTTAAAAATTATGGTTAATAATAAAAAAAAATGATTTTGTCTATGCCCATTTATGAAACGTTTTTTTCGCACAAACAATAGCGTCCGACTAAACAAGTTTTCAAAAACCAGTATTATGTGATTATTATGCATTTGAATGTGTTTAAAACCGTTATCTGTGACGATGGGCTAGTATCAATATGGTTCTGGCTTAAAAAACTCACGTCATGTCAAATATCCTTAAGAAGATTTTTCGTAATAAGAAGCGACCACACCATCCCCAATTTCGACGTAAATATCAATCTTCGATACTGGGTATACGGGTTTTCTAAGTCTTCATCAGGTGCCATTATTCACTACCATAAAGTAGCACTAGTGTAATGAAGACGTTGAATAAATGATATCTAGTGTATTATGTATTTATGACATGACTTATACGTCATAGCGCTACAAACGTCGAGATTATTACGTCAAATGCTTTTTTCGCTCCGCCTGTGTTGCCAGTATTCAATCCCGAAAATAATATATATTGGTTAATACTTTAAAATAATTATAGTAATATATTATAAAAAATGATACATAATAATTATAGTAATACATTATAAATAAAACTTGAAAATAATTGTAATAATTAAAGCAATATATTATAAAAAAATACTATAAGATAATTATAGCTATATATTATAAATAATACTTCTAAATAAAATATTCCTAAACAATATTATTTTAAAAATATGTCTTAAAAAAGGATTGTACTTTTTAAGCATATTCGCTCGCTATGTGAAGTATATGGCCACCACGCAGTGCCTCCATGATTCCCCATGACCTGTCAATTGGTTTGCTTTCTTTGATGACCAGCATCCGTCTGTTGTTGTGTTTGAATTTTTTATTTTAAGGAGGCAGTGTCTCTGTTATTTTTGATTAAGTTAAGGAATCTTTTTCGCCATGCTATGTTATCATACCTTTCCATTAAGTAAGTACTCTTTGAGCGTGACTTTTTAAACTCAAAGTCTATCGTATGTACGACTTTTCTCAAATGCTTTCTCCCCCCTTGATAATCTATACCGGCTTTTAAGGTCAGTAAAATGGTATTGAGTGTCGGGATTTCTTTCTTCGTTTCGTAAAAAACCCCACTTTCTGTACACAGACACACAGGCACACGATCAAAAGAATCTAATATTTTATTTTTGGCCTGTTTTTTTGTTTTCTTGGGCGATTGAAACTTCCCATCACCAGTACTTATTTCTACCCAAATACGTTGAATGGTGCCAAGTGATACATCTGTATCCAAAAATAAATAAAAACCTTCGTCTGCTTTCGTAAAGGTTTAGGCATTTTAATGTAAAAGAAACCGCACCGATAATGAGCACGGAATGACTGACAAGGCGCGGGGAATGTAATAGCGGGGTGAGTAAATGCGAGGGGTGGGCGTTACTTCCAGGAACGACCGTGATGACGTGTATGTCTTGCTATGATGGTGGCACTGTTGTTTTAACTGTAGTTTTATCTGCGTGTCCCGGAAAGTCCGCATTGAATTAAATATGGCTTCATGTATTTCTAAACGAACAGCGAGTTCTTTCTTAGTGCTATCGTATTCCGATATGTATACTCCGAAGTGTCTGTCAGAATCCTGCGAGAGTCGTGACACAATAAATGCGTGAAAGAGCAATGTGTAACTATGGTGAAATAACACCCTTATCCTTCTAGACCTACTCTCTTCGACAGAGAGAGGTTGAGCAAATGAGTATGTGCAGTTTTTATAAAAAAAAACTTTCTGTTGAGAGACCTCCATTAGGAGGCCATATGCTTCACATTGGAACCTGACATCGTTTAAAAAGAACTAAAAAAAGTAAGTAAGATGATAGTGTAGATTTATTCAATATTAATATTTATACATTAATAATATTCTGTTAAAGCATAGTTCTGACGAAATAGGTCTAAAAATATTTGAGAATTCCCGTATAACTAAATAAGTTGCTTTTTTCCTTATTATAATGAAATGGGTACACATTACATTGATAAATAAAAATATCTTGAATTATGTTATGATGATAAATCGTTCAACATATTTTCTTTTTAATAATTGTTATTAACATTCCATTTGTGCAAATCATATATTATCTCAACTGTGTTTAAAATAGAAAAAGAAGAATGAAAGTAAAATATTGCAATCTGGTAAGTAGAGATACTTCAAATAAGTTGAAAAAGCAGCACAAATATTATTTTGGAGACATTGTGGATAATTAATATTAGAATTGAAAAAGAATGTGTCATATTTCACAACGCAATCGCACCGAGGTAATTGCTAATATTTCGTTACCTTACTTTGAAAAGGTTCTAATTGCACTTGACCATGTTTTGAGATACGAACGTTTGAAGTTTTGACTGATCATATTTTGTATTTTCAAAGAAAAAATGTATTTTTAATTAGTACGTAAGTATATATGTAAATATTTTACGTGTTTTCTGTATAATTTATTTGAACTAAGGCCTATACATTAGAAAATAATGAGTAACTAAAACTTTAATTAGAACTGAAAATAATAATTTGTTTGAAATGTTTTATCGGCTACTTAAATTTTATCAAACAAAATGTTCTGATCTTTGTGATATTTATTAATATTACAAATTATCATGTCTTGCGAACCATATAAGCTAAAAATAATATTATAATACAATAGAATAATAATACATATATACTTTGAATGATTGAACGAAGTCAGCTAACTTACGTCAATGAACATATCGATAGAACGATAGAAGTAAGGTAAGTAGGGTAAAACACACACTAACTATCGAGTGATGAATGTTCGAACTGACGTTAAAACTTTTTCAAAGAAACTTTGCTATGTATGTTTTTTCTGTGAGATGATAATAAGCAGTTCTATCGATTCATAGAACCTTATAAAACATATTTATAAAAAGTAAATGTGTGGATAGAACTCCGGAATACTGCCGACTCGTTCATTGAACAATATGTGACTCTGAAATCAACACATATGGTAGAATGTGACTAATACAACATTTGCCAATCAAGAGGTCATTTTACGCCAAAATGTCAGTTAGAACCTTTTCAAAGTAGGGTAACAATTTGGCGATCGAGGAAATGAAGCGCATTGCAATAAGCACACAATTATTATTGTCCATTATTTAATATTAGTCCTATTTAAGTATTTTGACAACTATAGTAATTTAAAAAACCAATATTTTAGGGACACTTTCAAAATCATATATTATTACAACATTACCAAAACATTGTTAAATCATTCGATTTAAAAAAAATGATGACCTGTTTTTTAGTTTTATGAGCGCTATATTATTTGTCATCTTTTGATTTCAAAGTAATATCAACTATATACCACTAAATGCACGTAGAAATCTGTATGTTTGTAGGTCTGTCAGTCACAAGAATTCCTCCGAAGCGGTGTACAGTAGAAAACGCTATATTTTTGACAATGACAATGACAAGCAATAGATAGCAAATAGTTGCTTAGCAATCGCTTCACGCGAGAATAATCCGTCATGTCATTATAACAACTCAATATGTGTTGAATTTGTTTAGCGACTATATATGATATAGTATAAATGTCACAAATAATAACTTTTCATGAGGATCGTAAAATTTGTAAAAAAAATCAAAAATAGAGTGGAAAATTATCTATCTTTTAAAATTATAAAACTTAAAAACATGATTCTAGGGTGCCAATTAGTTACATAGAGATTTTACCTGTAATAACAAATGAATGTAATGCAACAGTTTACTAATTGCTTCTAAGTGTGCCTCTCCAAGGCTATAAAAATAAAATTGCTTCACGCAAGAAAAAATCGTTGACGGTTTTGGGCGCATTTTAACGGACAGGGTTCGCTTGACACGGTTGGGCCGTGTCAGGATATATTGAAATCACTCTTGCATTCGGGCAAAAATGCCATTTTTGCACATGTCTGTTACATCTCATACATGATGTATGATTCACTTTTATAAACTGTGAATTATCTCCTCTTACCCATCCGCTCCGAAAAACGGATTATCTAACTACTAATCTTCTTGTAACTACATATTCTACTCTTTTTGAATAGAGTGAGATTGAGCGAATGAGTAACAAGCAGTTCTAGACGAACACCTTCTATTGAGGTGCCTCCATTAAGATAGCGGAAACAAATTTATTATCAATTAAAAAATAGCGAAAGATCAGATGCTTGGGAAAACAGAACGGTGGAATTTTCTTACTTTACGAATGAAAACATCTACGTCACAAAGTAAGTACACACCAGTACGTCACAAGTCAATTAACACGTTGAATCCACAGTCCAATGCAATACTCGCTTATATAAATCCGAGTGCGAAGCGTTGAAAATTATTATAGAAGTTATAAAGCATTATTTAAAACACTTAAGCGATATTTGCCACTTAACCCTTATAACTGTTATGGATGGACTCGACATTTTACAGCACACTTTTAAAATGAATTTAAGATTATTTTATTGCCCTTTTTCCTTTCAAATACCATTTATTGGTATTGCACAGGATGTGTTCTGTCCGATTGCGACATTAGTTATAAGGCAATATTATTATTATAATAGTAATAAATAAGCAAACTTATGGAACATTATATACCTCAGCGATTTTCTACAGGTGACACTGACCAGCGCTTGAATGGACGCATCCGTTTCATATTTTGGCAAAAAAAACACAAGGACTGTATGGTATGTTCCAACAGGAAGGTTCCAGGAGGAATAAAAGGTACTCTTGTGAGAGGAAACCTGGCCTTCACTCAGGGGAATGTTTTGAAAAATATCCCACTTTGAAATGGTTTAAATCAGTGTTCTCCAACCTTTTTTCACATGAGGACCGGTAAAAGGAAAAAATTTTCGCGGACCACTAATACTGAAATAAAAATGGTTTTTTAAATCCTATATTGTGACAGATGGACATAACTAACAAATATACATATAACAGTCTTATACAATTAAAATTTAACAAAAATAAGAGGGGCTTCTTTTCAAGAAACTAATGCGAAATCTGCTGTTGCATCATTGCTAATATATTTGATATTCTTGGCTGCAGTGCTGTCTCTGACAGACGAAGTGCTGCATTTGCGTCCAGTCCATTCATTTGTTTCGATTTTATTGTGGACATGGACGAAAATGCTTTTTCGCATGAACAGGTTGTTGGAAATGACATTAATAAATTTATAGCTTTACAGCTTAAAAGATGGATATTTATCTTCCACTCTCGCTTTTTTCTATCCATTTTTTTACTGTACGTTTTTTTCCGTACACCAATATTTTTGGATGGCGAATTTCTTGAAATTTGGCATACTGTTTGCGGTCCGGTGGAAAATTTCTGCAGCCGGGAACTGGGCCGTGGATCACCGGTTGGGGAACACTGTTTTAAGTAGCACACATTCTTTTTAAATATCTCACTTTGAAATGCTACATTTTTTTATTTGATACTTGACAACTTAGCAATCATGAAATAATTATAAAATATGTTATTAATTAATTATTGAATGTATATCGCGCCCATTTGATTCAATAACGTTCGAATATTATTAAAATCTTTAAATTCACTAAGAAGTGCAAAGGGTTAGCATGACAATTAAGTATAATTTATTGTTAATGTAAATATGTTATTAGAGTAAAAAAAAATTGTTGTCAACAAAATCTTGTAAAACCCAAGTATTTTACTGTCGTAATAATTAAAACAACGATAAACGACAAACAGCATATCAGAAACCATGTAACTGTGTTTTTATCCCACGGTTGAAGATAAAGTTTTGTCACCTTATGACTTTGGCTGTCTTTTTTTCTAACGGTAACGTAGCTACCTAATGGTTTTTCTGTGACGACCGTTTTGTAATTCATAGATTTACGAGACGGTAAGAATCATCAAAATTTGAATCAATTAAATAAATGAATACTAATGCCCATTCAAGGGTTTAAACATTGTATAGGACTGAAGCATAATGCTTTATCATTGATTTGATGACAGCGGCTCGCAATGTCAAAATTAAAGTATGATAATTCACGATCTTCCTGAAGTTCCTGTAGATGAATTTACAAATAAACAGTATTCGCCCTAATATAGCGCGTTTTTTTATCTAAAATATTATTATGAAAACAAAATATGTATCATAAAAATGTGTGTAGCAAGACCTGTATGGTGCGTTTGAGTAAAGTGACGGCCCAGAGTTGCCTTACCTTCATCAATTGAATGTATTTATTTTCTGCGTTCCTCTATTCATTATATCAAAAAAGACGTTATAAACTAATTATAACAAAAATATAATAATTTATTCGATTTTTTCTAATCTTAATATATAGGTTTCTTTATATTCGGGCTAATACGGTATATCAATCCAGCTCGCAACATTTTAACACTTTGCACTCCTTAATTAATACATGTTTCATTATGCCTACTTACTCCTTAATTGATTGATTACTATAAGCATATCAACAAATATTTTTATATCGCGGGCATTCATCTTAGGCACAATAATATATATTTACAGTATTTCACAGAAAAAAGTTAAAATGATTTTTAATTCACGAAATCAAAAAGTCAAAAAAAAGTCAAACTAAGCCAGTAACAGTGCCAACATGTCATTTCGAATTTTATAAATATTGAAAACAAATGAACTCTAAATAACCTGCGTGGGAATATATCAACAGTGTTAGAGAATATTATTATGATTGCTACAGTATGCGCTTGTAAACAAACAATATTTAGCGACTGACGGTCGATGACGAGCGAGAAATTTATTCGCAGCTGATGAATTTGTTCTTGCCAATTCAATACACGTTCTACAACTGTATGACCCACTTAATAGAGTAACTATACAGATGACAAAGAGTACAAGGGTGTCCTTATAAAATATAAGATTGTTAACCACTACTATTAATATTGTAGACCAGTGTTTCTCAACCCACGGTCTGCAGAAATTTTCTGCAGTACTCAATTAGGTAGTTAGTGTTAATTGAAAATTGCCTGTAAAAGACTCATTAAGCATTAATATTATTCAAAATGCGTGTACTGAAGTGTTCACATTGTATTTTTGTTCTTACAACATATCAAAGGTTTTGCATGGCCGAATCAACCGCGCACGTAGACGTTTGTTTTGATCGGTGAATTTTTCAGTTTTTCCGAACAACGCCGGGCAATCTAGCTCCGACTACATAATTATATTTTTTGTTACTGCGTTGATAGTCCGCGAAGTATTTATTCTATTTTTAGTGGTCCACAGGTGTAAAAAGGCTAAGAAATACTGTTGCAGACCGTTGGGAATCAAGAATGGTATACATTAAATGATTTCAAATTTGAAAGGCAAATCAATCAACTAAGGTGTACAATCATCCCTCGATGTATGCGGTAGATAAGCTAAGATCCACCTAAATCAAGACTCGATATAAAAATTGTGTCCTTTGTGTGTGCTAAACACAATGTTTAGAAATCTGTTTTTCTGCATCTTTAAAATTCGCGTATTAGCGTTATAAAAAATAGATAATTCTGTTCGATTCTAGCTGTACTCACGAACGTTTCTTGAAATTACCCAGCAAATGCGCAACTCAGGATACACTGCATATGCGGTGTGGAGGTTCGAGTTTAGTGTAACAGGTGAAAATTAGCCTATGGCTCTTACGTTTTCGGAGACATGTGCGTTTTATCTGAAGTGTGCATCAAAGATATATTGTTTTTAAGTTACATTATCATAAATATATTACCATTTGTGTGGCATAGCCGCTTAATATCGATTAATCTTTACTTTGAGTACACAACATCAATAAGCAGCATTACAAGTGAAAATGCAGCACATTTTTAAAATCTATTAATTGAAAACGAGTCATGTCATCGTTTAAAAAAATCATGCTCGACAGTGGGAGCTTGCTTTTATCTAGCAATGCAGTCTTGTGGCAATTAAAAAAAACTTATCAACAATTCTCGTCTTATTAAGAATAAAATCATATCATTCGTTCCTCTAATATACACGTGCCAGTCCATGACAGTTGTATTTATTTATACGACAATAAAAATGAAAAAACCTGCAAATTTCTTCACATTCAATTTAAAGGTATTTTATAATTTCGTAAACTGATTTGTCAATAGACTTCGATAAAAAGACTGATAATTCAGCGCGTGAATAACAACCAGTTCTAATAAAAGTCTGTTGAGATTCTCCATTAGGAGGAAATTTCTCCACATTGGCAGCACAACCATTCATTTAAAATATGAATAATACCACATTGTGAAAATCGTTAGTCATTTACCGTCGCCAGTTTTTCAGTTATGTTTTTAGCTGCTTCATACCGTGACTACTTTAGAGTACATTGTAAGTTACCGGGATTTGATGTCTACGAAGAAAACACATAAAAAGGTTTGTTTTATATGTTGAGCATATGCGACATTGTTGTAGTGGTATCAATACATGAAATGATAAAGTTTGTACTCGTGCTTATTGAGTTTGTGAGGCCACTGTTGAATACCATATAAAAGGGTTGCGCGACAAAATATATTTGGAAAACGCTGTGATAGAATTTGAGAATGAGATGCGTAGGTCCATACTTATTGATATCACCATGAGACGAGCCTATGTGACTTTGAAAAAATTGCGGATAATATTTCAATAATGTTTAAATGATGATTAACCGTAGATCTGTGAAACGTAATCGACACTAAAATAATGTTAATTGGTGGTGAAAAAAGAATCCGTTCGTTTGACCTCAACACGAATAATGCCAGTTACGTTTAACCTTGAAATTGAAAAATTCACCTTAGAGAATCAGACAAATATTTATTACGTTGCGAGTTTATCATTAAGTAGATTTTCAGAATAAAAATATATATATATATCTATTAACTCTTACGTAAATTGCACAAATGAACCTTGGTTTTTTATTGCTAATTGAAAACCCCGATAAAAAGAATTAATTAAGTATTCGTAGCAAGATAATTATAAATATATACCTGTCTACATCTGGATTAATTCATATATAACATACTGGTTGGGTTAAAAAAAAAAATTTTGTGATTATTTGCAAAAAAAATCGCCAGGGAAGCGGTTAAGCCGGAATTATTTTTTGTTAGTTTCATACGAAATTGGGTGTGATATGGATTAGGGTTTCTAATAGCTTCCCGACCAATAAGTCTCAATACTCAAAACCAATACCGGGATTTCGGGATTCGCAAGAAGTTTACTTTATGACCCGTACATAGCCCGATTTTTTTTCTGAAAATTGAATTTCCTTACCCGGACAATCCGCTTGTTCCAAGAGCAAAAAAAAAACTGTCAATATTAATGACGGACTCGTGAACGCCCGAGTGACAATTTCTAACACGAAAACCTTACTTTTGTTGAATACCGGGATCAGAAAAGGAGTTGGATGCCCTAATATGGATACGATACTGTGACTTTTTTGTGATCGAGTCTGTAATTATTGGTTTTTGGCAACCCTGCTGACAGATGCGCATTATAATTATTATTATAACCCGAGCAAAATTATAATTGATGTACAAATTTAACAACAGCGATAAGATACACGCGTTTTGAGAGAGAAGCCAAATAAATAAATTTGGCCAACGCCTGAGAATGCATTTCGAAATTAACCGGTTAGGAACAAACACACTCACAAGCCTGGCTGTTTTGCCAGGTTCTTTTTATTTTGAACTGGTTTAATTTAATTTTTAATTCCAGCAATTCAATAATATTGACAATTAAACGTGTACGCATGGCAGATGGATGGCTTGACTAATATTATATGAGTAAAAATTTTATAATTTTCATATTTATGTATTCATAAAAATGAATGGTTTAATTTAAGGATGAAATATTGGATGTGCAATTTGTATATTCAATATAACATCGACTGTGTTTTGGCCTATTGAAGTAACCCTCAAAACGAGTAAATGATTGGATCTCTTTTTATATACGACAGAGCAGGTATCGGCGAAATGATGTAAATTAGAAAAATATATTGACCACTTTCTGGAAGAGAAATATCATTTTACGTTGGTTTTAGGTTTAAACATTCTGACCCGGCCACTTGATGTAAGCCACTATTATATCGACACTCCCTACGTGTAATCCAGTATCTGCAAACGTGAAAATTTACAGGAGTGCATTTCAAAGATTCATTACGTAACCCACCATAGGTATAATGTTTTTCGATAAAAACAGTTTTTACTCTCTCCTGAACAATTTCAATGTTGAGGGTTACATCAATTGGCCAAAACACCATCGATATTATTAAAAAAACGTCATGAAACATGAATTATGACAACAATAAAGTCATCTTGTTTTTTTTTTGAAAATACAATGCTTACTAATTAAAACAAATATTACCAAATGAAGTCTACGGCAAGGATGACTATTTGATAAAAATTAATTTCACCATTACATTAGATTTGGAATATTCCGTTGAAAATTTAGCAATTTTAAACTTATGCATTGCAGAACAGCGTTAGTGGGTATCCAATTATTTCAAATAAAAGCAGAAATTTTGCAACGATAACTTTTTTGTACGAATCAATCTGTAGCAGGACGATTTGAATACGTATTGAAATGTCTCGAAAAATAAAGACACCTATATTATATAGAGCGAGTCATGAAGCATTTAAAGATATTATTTACGAAGGCGCAGCCGGGTGGAGGGTTAATGCCCCCTAAAATTATTCTTTCTTACAACATAATATCGACTGTGTTTTGGTCAATTGATGTAACCATAAAAAAATACGAAAATGAGTAAATCGTTGGATCTCATTTTAAAGACGACAGAACAGGTCTCGGCCAAATGATGTAAATTAGAAAAATAAATTGACCACTTTTTGGAAGGGAAACATAATTTTACATTGGTTAAAAATTCTGACCACCCCACTTGACGGTAAGCCACTATTATATCGACACTCCCTACGTATAGTCAAGTACCCGCAAATATAAGAATTTACAGAAGTGCATTTCAAAGATTCATAACGCAACTAACTATATAAAGTTTTCGATAAAAACAGTTTTTACTCTCTCCTGAACAATTTCAATTTTAAGGGTTACATCAATTTGTCAAAACACCGTCGATATATAATTGTTATCAATTTTTGCACATTGCTGATTCAAATAAAAAACAATTTTACTCGAAGCAGGGAGACAAATTAGAGCAGATTTGTTTTATAGATACGGAGCAAATAATATTATTTCTCAGCTCCAAATTCCTGATTTTTAATAAATACAAGGGAAAATAGAACTAAGTTTACTTGAGACGTTTGGATTGTTTTCTTTTCATTTAAGACGTCATAATCGACGTAAGACGTCAAATAAGTTCTTTATGGCAACAGCGATTTACTTAGCGAAAATGTTTTCATAGTTACCAAGGCAGCACTCTCATATTATTTGTTACAGTTTAATTAACATCTAAATCAGATTATTAAATAATTTGTCGGCCTCTGTTGTCTAGTGGTAAGAGTCTTACCGTAACATGTCAGTAAATATCAATTTAAATCTGAGATCTTGAACATGAGCTATTGTGATACCTCTTCTCTTCAAGTTGATCTCGAGTGACTCTTGAATTTAAAAATTATCTGGGACCTTGTCTGTTAGCAGTATTGTCACATATTTTTTTAATTAAATGTCTTCAATTTAGATATAAAATTTAAATATGTTACATAAAAAGTACGTTTGACAAAATATCGATTTATATATCAAAACACAGGTGAGTAATAAATCTAAAAGATATTTCCTGTAAAAGAGAAATAATTTTAATAAATTGAGTACCTACCTAATTATTCCAATTTACTGTTTAAAAGAATTTTACTAATGATTTTGATAAAAGTCAGCAGTTGTATTTGTATCACATCTCGTCATTGGTGTTTAGAATTAGAAAGAAGAAACTAGTAAAAACACTCAAATTTTAGTATTTGTACAAGATATAAAATATCGTCGAAAATAGTCACGAGACAAATAAATTTGATTGAATGCTGCTTTATTGTAACTATTCAATGATTTATGTTGTATATTGAAATGCAACATGGCAATTCTATAGTACAAGGAATTTGTGCCATTTGACAGTACAAGTTTAGTAATGTAAACAAGCAAAATTCTAAATATAGCTTGTTCAAGCTGACGCTTTGCCAAATAAATATATTGCAAAATATGTAGTTACGATAAAAATATTATGATGGTATGCTCGATCCATAAACACAAACATTCATGCTGGGCAACTTAAACGTTAAATGTCAAAATAATGTCGAGTATCCCAAATGTCAATGCCAATCTGTACTGAGGGTATTAGCACCTTTGATCCATAATCTTTTTATGAGTAGGTATGTAACATAAAACTGTATAAGTAGTTTAAGCAACTGTTAATCAGATATCGACTAATAATCCGCCATGCCTTATCTTTGTTTTCTACCTATACAGCGATAAAGGTAAATGCACGAGAATCTGCAAATTTTTTGTAATTGATTACTACAAAACATGTGACAAAACATAATATATTATTGAAAATTAACGTTGAAACCAACAACGATATACATTGTAGGTTTGTTAAAGATTCGGTAAGGCAAAAAATGGGAAATTATAAGTAATTTATAAGGTTTCCATGTAATAATTATAAGTAGATATGTATACAATATAAGTAGAAGTAACTATAGGTAGCAATAGACTAGGCAGTCAAGTATAATGATATTCAATAATTATTCCATTGGTAACTAGTTATGCAAACAATTAACTTAACTGTTGCACGCTTATTATAGTGTTGATTCATTATCGTATTACAATTCTCGATAATATTATTATAGGAACGTATTTAAAACAATTATGCCGATAAACATCACAAAGAACAATAAATTCCTTGTACAATAATTTACTGTTTACATACATTTTTGAATATATTTAAGAGAAAAATCATAATAATATGGTAAGATATGAAAGTATTTACTTCCACAAGAATTATAAGAAGCTGATAGCTATTTCGGCTTCACGCAATCGTCAGAACAATCCATCCTAGTTCAAGAAAAATCATTAATGGCAGACTAGTTTGAATGATGTCATATAAATTTTAGGGGGGAAACTATCTTAATGAATTGGCATTGAAAAATCAAGTAAAAAAAAATATATGGGGATCCGTATACAAAAAACTATAAACATAATCAAGTCAAACATCCTATTCAAAAAAACACACCATTTATATCTGAGAAAACTGCCGTATGAAATATATAGATGAAAATAATAAGAAAGACAATTTAAAAGTAAATCAATGAATTGACTCAGCAACGTTTCCGTAATTCGGAGTAATAGCACGGCTGAATAGATTCTTACACTATATATTGTCTTGTGTCTGATGACATTTTTGACATATTGTAGGTTAAGTTTATCGATGAATGCGATTTAATCTATTACATGATATTAAAAGTTGTGATTTTGGTAAGAATAGTGTGTATTGTTGGTGAGTAGAACTTTACCTGATTGAAACTTCGGATTCCTGGCAATAACAATATTTTTCCCTAAAGATAAAAGTCCACTTCTGACACTACTCATTGTGAAAACCTAAGTTCCCACTACACCACTATTGATTGTTTATTAACAACGACAGTCAGTAATAAAATATATTAAATTGTACAATAGAATCGGCATAAATCACTCGAAACTTTAGCATACGAACAACATCAGCAAAACACTAAACTTCGAGCAAAAATGAACTCGCGCGTATCAATGTTGATAATCTATTCAATCGTGACGCAATAACCCTAAGTGCTGTTGACATTGAATATTATTTGAAAAAAATGGATATCATTAATCAAAAGCAAATCCAACAAATACAATACTCAGAATTTGCCGTGGACTATTACGCGATGAATCTAGTTTATTACGACGGCAGCCATTGCGACAAATACAGCTGATTTTGATTTACTAGTTTTCGTTTTGCCACTGTGATTGTTGGTAGATTGTACTTGGTGGCCAGTGAGAGCAATAAGTTACGTTTTATATTCGTTACAAAATGCGAATAAAAATAACGACCACATTTTACGATATTAATTAGATGACGAAGAACGAGTTTGAATAATAATTATTGGTCTTGATGATAATATTATAGTCAACTTATTCAAAAGTATATAGAATTGAATAATGTTAGAATTGCAGATGTTTCTTTGATTAAACAATAATTATTTTCAAAAATATGTATGAAATTCATTTGTTATGTAGAGTTACAAATGAGGCATTTTTAAGTCACAGTGGTGTAAGTCATTTTTCTAACATTTTGACTTAAGTCCAGAATTTACATCTACACGTGCCAAGCTATTAAAAGTAAAAACATCTCAACCAAAGCGTTATCCACTGATTGAGGTCAGCAAAAAGTTTTAAATTATTGTTTATATCATCGTTTATATTGTTAGTCAATTTATTATACCTTATTCATCTTTATTTCAAGTTTTTATCAAACGAAAATATCTTTCTTTATTTCAATTAACTTTCTAAAAAATCGGTGGAAAGAAATATTGGTATTAGTTTCATTAAAATGAGTGAATCAATACTTTTTTGTATAGACTACACAAATTCTCAGTTTCCATAACTCCGAACAGGCTTTTTAATAATATTCAATATCCAAGCTAAAAGCATTGGTTCTGGTCTATTTTAACGGTGTCAATTAGACACTGCACAAAAACGTGGTACGGACTTACCATAGACGAATATGAACATTTTCAATAGACAAGCAAAATGATGTCAGTTCTCTTTACGGCACTAAAATTAAAATAAATATTTATTTCATTATTAACGAACAACAAAATTACTCATATTATAACAAATGATAAGAAGCTTATTTTATTAAGCCAGGAAAATTGCTAAATAAACATATTGGACCTAATAATATTCACATAATTTACAAATTTTTTATCCATGTCCGCTCCCAACGTGGAGCATATGGCTTCCTAAAAATCCTCCAACAGAATTTTTCTATGAGAACTGCTTGTTACTCAGTTGCTCAACCTCTCTTTTTTTAAGAGAGTAGGGATATAAGGATAGAGTTAGGACAGGACTAGTGGTTACCTAATCGCTCTCGCTAAGCCCCGTGAGGATCGGATGGGAGGGAGGGAATTTTTTAGACATCACAAACACTCAAATTACGAACAGAAATCCATAAATCGATTGAAAAATCAATCTATGAAAACCGTCCAAACCGGGATTTGAACCCGAGGCCTCGATTACGGAGACAGAAAGAGGTGCACTTCCATCGGCGCGTGCACTGTCATCAACAAAGGAACTTTCTTACGAGTTAAGAAGTTTCACCTACGCCCCCGAAATATTCACTTAGATGAATTGTGAAGTGGAATCTACTCTTCGAACTAGCTAAATCAGTATTTCGGTCGCTCACCAATTGCAAAGCCCCTGTTTAGAAACGGATAAACGTATTTTTTTATATATCAACTTTTTAGCAGAGCAATACATCGACTTCACTTCCGATTTCCTACTTCAGCTCTAAGTGAATATTGTGCAGTAGTCACAGCGAAAACTGTTTCTAAACCAATCGAAAAGCTTCTGCATTAGACTGAGCGCAACTGTACGTGAGACACACTGCATCTCTGCAAGCCCTTCTTTGTAAGTTTAAGTCATCATCTAAACAACGCAAGTTTACTTCTTCTATAAATGTATTCTATATCAACACTTTTTCCATGCATTTTTTCCCTTTACCTCTACATACATAATATGCATAATATAAATATTCTTAATAGAAAAACACATTATTCGTGGTTTTATTAAATTGTTGTCTTTGGGGCGATTGTAGAATGCAGGTGGATGTATAAGTATATTATATAGAATCTGAAATAAAGCTTTTGATTTAATTTAAGATTTAATTTAAGACATCGACTGAGGGTGCTTGATGGAATTTCAATATTAAATTTGGATTATTGAGATTTTGTACACTTCCATGTATTTTGTCACTAACGACCCGGGTTTCGCCTTTCGGCATCTTCAGGCATTCGAGCACACGAATGGACTCGAACTGAGAGACAGTAAACAGTGTCTAACGCTTATATAGAAGATACAAATGCGACAAATATCATTTACGAGGCAATACATTATACGTCTGAGAGCCACACCGATACCTGAGTTAAAATTTCGGAAATCGTCCTAATCCTTATTTTGTAAACACCATATTACCAGAGTGGCGAATTGCCGAAGGCGAATTGCCGCTTTTCAACTTCTTTTAGAAATACCAGTGATTTTACAATTATAATAGTATTGTGGGTTTTGACGGGATGTAATTCGACGAATGGGTAAATATATACAATCATTCCACATTTAGTGAAATCTGTTAGGTGTTTCAACGTATCGGATATAATAGCGGAGAATTAGGAAGGTTCAGCTGCTCATTCAAGATTGGTAAGGAGTATAACTGGCCTCTATTAATTTCTAAAATTTCCTGATAAAATAATTTATGATCCCCCATGTTTTTATGCAACAGTTTAACCCCATCATCCGCATTAAACGTATGGTTCTCCATTAGCTCGAATGCCTGAAGATGCCGAAAGGCGAAACCCGGGTCGTTAGTGACAAAATACATGGAAGTGTACAAAATCTCAATAATCCAAATTTAAGCTTTTGATTATTAAATTAATTTAATTTTGCTTTCTTTCCTTTAGCCATCAATATGAGGGGTAGATTCTTTTTTTCAGTCCATAGCATTGTGGGAAGCGGCCATGAACTGTTGCGTAAATACAACAAATGTTGGTGGGTAACCAACGTGGTGATGTTTACATATCTGATGTTAAAGATTTTCTTTATTCCGATAAAGAAACTTATTTCTGACACACTTAAGGTTTTGCGGATGATATACTCAGTAGCTTAATATAGATGTATATTACCATACCCTTTGTAACCTATAAATTTGATGGGAATATTTTCAAGAAAAAAGTTTTGTATGCAAACAGTAAAATAACCGTAAAATACAGAACCATTTATTTAAATATAAAATGAAGTAAAACATAATTCAAAAAGTAAGAGTACTAAATCATACATAATATCTTATCGATAATAAATTATTAAGATGTAATACATACACCCATAAAACAATATTTTTAGTAAAATTTTAATGTCTTTTATTTAAATGTGGAAATCATATTATTCTACACTGTATAAAATATCTAATACAAAAAGCATCAAAAGCTGTAACGTACAATTGAACATTGAATTTGCCTTATGAAAGTATTTTTCACATGAGTATTGATACAAGATTTATGTATTATTAAATTAGTCAAATATTAAGCTTTTAAATATTGTGTATTGGTGCAGAATTTTCCTAGTAATTTTTGAAAAAATAATGGTTAAAGTAAAAATTAATTGATTGAAAAAATTGACACTGACATACTGTCACACCATTTTACAAGAATGTTTGCAAAAAATATTTGTAACTTCGATTCGTATGCTAATATTACTTATGTAAAAATTTAAGTTCGGTTTTTAAGATTCATAATCTTTGTAAATTTTGTGCCTTATCAGACAATGTATTAAAGAATGTTTCTTGTAACAAACATAATTTTATTTTACATTCCATAGCAGTTGCAAAAATTCATTTTCATTCACGATAATTTCAAACATCAGTTTTGAATATAATTTATTGTTACTCATCTGATTACATAAATATAATCAAAAAATTGATAGCTATAATATTTTAATAAAGTAATTATATAATATTTGTCTTTTTTATTATTTTCAATGTATAAGTCTAGTCAGTAATTTCTAATAGTTTAAATGTAATTGAGGCAATTTAATTTCTTGTTGCTGCTGTTTCCATTGTTATTCGTGCCCCATTTAAAACGTTTTTGTTAAACAACTTCTTTATCAACAAAGAACCTGTGATGCCACTTTCAGAGTAAAGTAGTCAAGGTGTAGGTTCATGACAAGTGTGTTGAAAAACATAATACCGTCGTTTCCATTGCAAAATTGTATGTCTGCAAAATTAAAATTTTTCGGGAGAGCATAAAAACAGTTTAAAAAACATTTTTATACTGTCCTGAAAAATTTTGATTTTGCAGATATACAAGTTTGTAATGGAAACAACGATATAGATTGCAGACTTTAGTGTGACATTGCCATCTGCAATGAATTTAAATAATTAAACACAAGTGCACCTGATATGAAACTGCATTTCTGTGAAAGGCGCTTTGATAATTGAATTCAATCATAAAGATATAAAAAGAAAACATAAAAATGTACTCTATCTTTGTGACATTAACTATCATAAATGAAAATAAAACATTGTCATCTTTACTTTTATTTGTTGCCAGGCATAAACTGTTAATAAACAGATTATGTTTAGTCACATACTTTTTAGCATGTTTCAAATATTGAAAAAAAATCTATTGTGACCCAAAATTTGAATACTTTGAAATGTCCAGGAGAATTCCCCACCACTGAGATTCAAAAGAGTGGTACATTAAATTTGTCTATCTCATCTCATATAAGCTTTATGTTCAAAAGAATCTTTTTACAATTTTTAACATTTAATTATTTTATACAAGCAAACTCTACCACGTACTTTACGGGGAGTAGAAGCTAATACAGATATATAAATATACAGAACCAATTAATATATATAAACAACTACATGTATAATTGATCTATATTATAAGTGACAAATAGCTAAATAAATTGAAAATATTTTTCTTATTTGATCCTATGTACATTTTGTAATTTTCTTTAAAATTTACAACCATTCGAGACCTTCGGTTGAAATTCACTTCAAGGACTTATTTTTCATGCACATACGTGAATAAATATGCTCATTGTCCGTTAATTCAAAAAGATAATATCATATTATTTTCAGAATATTTCGTTACCTACATAGACAATTTTATGATTTTGTAATATTATTGGATTGAATGCTTGTAATGTACATGTTCTTTACAGAAACAAACTACATTTATTGGTTACAATAATAGTCCCAGCCATGACTAATATTTTAGGTTTATATGCTTCTTTTTGAATGTTATTGATAAAGGAGTATATTAAAGGTGTGTGATTGACATCTTGTTCCAATTAGTTCAAATAAATTAAGTTAGATTAAAACATATTTGTTTTGCAAAAAATCCCTGAGCCATTTATACACTGGCAAGTTTGCGTAACGTTTTATAACAAAATAATTGATTATCATTGAAAATAATTTGGCTTTAGAGTTTGCCTAACTTTTCAGGACTCTGCCCTTTTTTAAATATTATAACAAAATTAATAAGTACATTTTATCAATGATTGACTAGTCTGCATAGTCTTTAATATGCTATATTTTTGTTGTAAACAGAGCAAACTGAAATACATATTTAACATTTATTTGCATACCTACCATTTTAAAGAAAATATTAGTCTAATATAAACATCAAGAAATCTCAAAATGCGTATTCAAAAGAAAGTGTGATTCAGATATGTACAGTTCAGTAAAGATAAAATTAAATAATAGAAACATTATGTAGTAAAAAGTTGATGATGATTAGTGACTGCTAAATAAATTTGCTTAATAATATCTATTTCTTGTAAGCAAATTGATATTCTAAATTGTTGGCAGAAAATTATTGACATTTGAGTTTGGACATTGTATTTTTAAAAGGAATATGAGTATAAATAAAGAGCGTTAAGTATTATATCCTTGTTTAACGAGACCCTTTAAAGCAGTGATGCACCACCTATTTAAAAGTTGGGTAAATTTATCTATTTTCCAATTAATTTTTCACGGGATGCCATCGTTAAAAGTTTTACGGACTATGCTATAATCTCTCCTGATTAATAACTACATACTAGATACTCTAGCTGTTACCTAATCTGCATTATGCGCATATAATGAGCGCAGCCTTTGGAAAAACTTTTTTGGAGAATTCTCACTAAAATGCGTGTTATGAAAACAACCACCTAAGGACAGACTACGCCTGCACTGCAGACAGTGACACATATTCTTTGCTCTTAAAACCTTAACCGGAATTGAAATCACAATAAACAATAATTAACTTTTTACTGGTTTATCGTCCTGGGAAACTTAGCATTTAGACGTGAGCCGCAATAAATGTCATTTTGGGCTGCAGGCTGTCACTGCTTTAAAGATAAGAAGAAATCAATTATTACATCTGTAAATCTTTACTGAATATTTAATTGAAACAGAACATCATTGAAACTCGCTTTTTGAGATGCAGAGCAGCGCAGAGAATGAATGTCTCACACAGACCGTGAGTTCTATAGTGTATAAGACGCAGTTTATGGTACCATACAAGAAGTGATAAGTTATTTTGTTACATATAATGAATGAACATCTCATGGCAATAGATAAAATATGAAATAAGATTGTCAGAAGCTTTTCTTTCCTGGAAATTGTAATATTTTCAAAAATTCTCTGCAGGTTGATGGTCTAATTCCATTTCTTCTTTAAGAGAAGTTTTTCATAATATAAAACCTAAAACCAATTCTGACGGGAACTGCATCACAAATATGCAATGAACAACTAACATGTTTATTTTAAATGGAGTGTTTTTCACAGATTTTACTGTTACCTCCCTTCACTGTTTGCATCTTCGATTTTGTGTTCTATTTTTATAAATACAATGTCTTTCCACCAAGAATCAACAGTTAACACCACTCAATGATCACATTTCATGTACCTAGTTTTTAACTTTTCAATGCCAAAACTTTATCATGAGTTAAACATAATTTTGTTATGTAAATGTTCTTTCAAAGACAATCCCATGTTCACAATCGATAATAAAACAATTGTAAAATAGATTTTAGGCCATAAATTCAAGTCCATGATAGTTGGTTGTCACTTTGTTTTTAAATGTGTTATGATAATACATCCGATCCAAGTAGAAAACTTTTCTCTATTGCGATTTGATTGTGATAATTTATAACATTTGGAACATGAGAATCTTCATTATATCATAGATTGAGGGTTTTTAAGTTCAATATCGATATGAATTATTATTGAAATAAATGTTACTACTGTATTATCATCTTGACCAGATTATAGAATTGTTTTTTTAAATCATAATATCATTTCTTTGATAAGCAAATAATAAAAAATCATTCTTTGAATATTAGAATTGTCTCAGGATTGTTCATCAGTTATTACTGACGCAAATTTACCTCGTAATTATAAATAGTAGCTTTACTGCACATCTGGAATGTTTGAAAACTATGACTGATAGTGTAGTATACATTAATTTGTAATATAATATACATACTTAGTAATAACATAATAATAATCAAAGTCAAAAAAGGAATGTTAGATTCTTAACCAATCTATCTGACAAATGTAAATAAAGTATATAAACATAAAGAATTAGATACAATATTCTAGATTTAACGAATCTCTTCTACGGGCAGGTAGCTTGGATATTATATGAATAATCGCTTCCACTATACTGTATCATCTAATTCTTGCCAACAAAATAGATTATAAAAAGTAATATCAACAATTAACCTTGAAATCACACATTAACCCATTACAACTACAAGATTTTTTACGTAGCGGCTTAAGTGTACACTTTCAATCGGTATGTTGTATTTTTTTCTGAATACGATTTATTTATGAAAGAAACGATGTTTCCAAAATCATGTACAAAGCAGAAGCAAAGAGATTTTTAATAATTCGCTGTTTTATAACTTGTGAGAAAATCTTATGAACTATGAATATTAGACAGTCAATAAAAACAAGCTCGGGAAGGAAAATTTTCGCTAAATATGACTTAATGAATGTAATATTTTATTTCGGCTAAGATTTCATTTAAGCGACTTCATTGTAATGATAAGAAACCTTTTTCTGGTGTTTTATGTGGTAAATAAGTTAAGCATAGTATATTAGATTCATAGAAAAGAAAACTGAGAAAAAAAGAAATAGTTCTGTTAATAATTAAAGTTTTAGTCTGCAAATGCTGACTTCTAGAAATAATCAGAAAACTTATTGTTGTAAATTATGCTTTATTACTTAACATTCTATGCTTAAATTTATCTACATTTTGATAATATTGAAAACAAAAATATTTCTGAAGGGACACAATACCAACATAAAATGTGTGAATTCTTAATATAAATGAGTAGGTAGCTAATATAAGCAGTATTTTGACATCCCTTGAAATGGAATGTAAAAGTGAGCTCGGGCTTGTTTATTCTCGAAGTTTGTGCCAGTCGGCTATCTGTCGACGGGGGGAATTGCACACCTCGTTCCAATGGTGGAGAGCACTGCCGACTGTTTTACTTCCACCTAGCTCCAAGCGACCAATTACCTGAAAGAAATATCACCAGTTGCAATATAGTAGTGTTTTAACACCTTTAAAGAGATAATCTATTTTGTTTATTTTAAAACAATAAAATACTGGTTGTATGAATTGTATACACTTCCAAACGTGTTGTCACAAAAGACCTCCTGGGTTTTCCATTCGGCATCTTCTACAGTCTTCAACAGTTTCTACAAACGATGTATTTCGTTGTGTTTAAAAAATTATTCAAATACTATAAGGTTTTCATATTAGAATATTTATTTTAAGCGATTATTTGGAATCCCTACTATAGATGTACCAATTTAACATGGCCGCTAGTGAGAACACCACCGTTGTGTTAGGAAAGTTGCCATACTCAACAACTGAAATTTCAATAAACTCCAGAACTGATATTTTAGAGACGGTTATTAAAAGTAAACATAGATTTTCGAAAGATGGCAATTGGGGAAATTTATTCTAGACTGACAATTCTAGTTCCGAATTCGGTGGTTGCCAAGTAATGTTGGTAATACTATAGTGGCTTTTTTTTCCCATGTCCGCTCCCAATGTGGAGCATATGGTCTCTTAATGGAGGTATCCTAACAGAATTTTTCTACGAGAACTGCTTGTTACTCAGTTGCTCAACCTCTCTTTTTTCGAAGGGAGTAGAGATAGAAGGATAGGGCTAGGACAGAACTAGTGGTTAGCTAATCGCTCTTGCTACGCCCCGTGAAGATGAGGTGGGTGGGAGGGATGACTCAGACTATGAACATAAATCCATAAGTTGAGTGAAAGATTACACATTAAAACCTTCCGCACCGGGAATTGAACCCGAGACATATATACAATATCGAATGCCTTATACTGACTTCATTTTTGGTGACGCGGTCCCAGTCCAATAGAAGGAATTCAAGGGAGACAGAGTCGAGTCCTTCGCCACCCGCGGGAATGTCAAAGACAAAGCTCTCATTGAATACTGGATTAAGTGTCCTCTTCTTGACATGAGTCTTCTTTTTTGCAATTCGTTGTCCATTGTATAATAAATACATCTTCACATAGCTGGAATTGAAAATGACAAGATATTGAAATAATTAAAAAGAAACATTCTATATAATATAGAATCTAGACTTTGAAATATTTAATGAAAAAAGATCTCGGTATGAAGGAGAAAATAAGCACTGAAGCTTCTATCGTACTAACATCAAGTGATAGGTTAATTATCTGTTAAAATCATTAAAGTTATTTTATTTATAAAAAACACGAATAAGAAAAATATAACAAAAATAAAATTTCTTGATAATCATGTCCCCTATTGCAATTTATATAATTTGATAATTTAGTCTTTATTCTTAAAATTTTCATTTGTACCCCAGTTACCCGACCACTGAGTTAGTTGATTGAAAAATTTACTTTTCTTTTATAATATAATCTTGCGTATCACGAGACCATTGTGACGTCACAATTCACTCCCGATACATATAGACATCCTTAGTGACCCACGAAAATGCTTTTTGTGTTTCCATATTAATTTCATTCATATGATTAAACCCTAACTCTTATTACAATTCTCAATTTAATCTGTGTTTTTTGTCATCCACAAAATATGTTCTGATTTTATATGTTATCATTTTTTTAATGTTTATCTATTTACAAAGTTTTATGTTCTGTTGTAATGTGTAGTATTGTTTTCGCCACAGCAAATATACTTGGCAATTTTTGGATTTTATAATTTTGCCTGTTGTTTGTAAATAAATGATTAATATGCTTAGAAGTTGGTGAAGAACAAATTTCACTCTGACAATTTATTCCTTGTTTTGGGAATAATATATGTTTATTTACGGGTCTGCTAGTCCAGTGACATCCATTTTGGGAAGATTTCGAGCCTTCAATAGGACGACTGTGAGTCTATTTGCTGCGGGCTGCCAACACAAAGACAATAGCAGCTCACCTCTTCCTTGAGAACGAATCTGAAAAGTATAATATTCTTTGAGTATTTTTAACTAGTTGATAGTTCAAGAGTTGTCAAAAAGCAATCGTACATTTTCTCATTATTGCAAATGTATTAATATTTTTATAATTTAGATTTCCATTTCTTAGAAAATAGTTTGCATCGGATATTGAGAGTAAAGTGATTTGATTTCATGGAGAACTCGAAGGTTAAGTATCGGACCAGGCAGCGCCCTGTTGCGTCAGTGGTCTTGAATATACGTTGGAATTGGTTGGGTCACGTGCTGGATGCCACTGAAGAGCCCGCAACCCTGAATGCCTTTTCCGACCAGTGGAGTTCCGGCGTTCTAGATAATCGTCTGAACCAGCTGAACTGAATGATACTGGCATGTCACGGAAAGAAGCAAAGTAACAGGTGGGTGACAGGGAAGATGCCAGGTAGAAGATGCGCATAATATGGCTGTTCATTAGATATAATGTCACAATACTGATATACATGTGTAATTTTAATAGACGTCCTGCAGTTCCCAAAAATTCATAAGCCTATATTTGTGTCAGGTAACAAATATGCTTCACATGCACTTTGATGGCCCAGGTTGCCAACCACATAGGCAAGACTTGTTTTAATAATCGCAATTTTGTACAATCGTCCTTTTAGCAGCAAAGTATATCATTTATGACTAAATCTCTGATCAAATGAATTGTCTATCGTATTTACACACCTTTAACCTAAATAATTCGATTTATTTTGAAAACTTTTCAGTCATCGCAAATTATTATTAGTCTAAGGAAATAGACTCATATTGTAGCATTTTAATTCTACCTGTATTACTAAAGATAACTAAACTTCGTGGGTCCTGTTTCAGAGAGGTTATTTCAGTAATTAATATCATTCATAAAATAATACAAGTTTTTAATGTTACCTTTAGACTACGGGGTTGAATCTCTCGACATAACGGCAATGCTTGAGTGCCAGCTCTAGAG
This sequence comes from Himalopsyche phryganea, assembly GCA_022494535.1. Taxonomy (NCBI): domain Eukaryota; kingdom Metazoa; phylum Arthropoda; class Insecta; order Trichoptera; family Rhyacophilidae; genus Himalopsyche; species Himalopsyche phryganea. The sequence goes on along the minus strand of JAGVSL010000134.1, from coordinate 502,462 downwards.
AGGTCGACAGTTCCTAGAGCACAGAATACTTCTCCGATGATGTCATCTCGGGAATACCTTTAAAACATAAATATTCTTACATTTATATTTTGAAAAGAACAAAAAACCATGTCCTGTCCCATGATGATCCTTTTGAACTATGTCCATGTGTGCTATATGGACTCCTAATGCATCATGTCAACAGAAGTTGTTTAATGCGAAGTGATTTAAAGTAGCTCAACCCGCTGTATAATGAGGGTAATGATAGAATTCCCAGTCCTGTACCTGAGTGCTCGACACTTTTGGGTATTTTTCCTATTCAGTTGCGGGGTCCATTTCCATACAATGGATATTCATCATGTTTGAATTTCTTCACATCCATTTGATCTTTTATACAAGAGTTTAGGTAGAGTCACAGGCTTACTACTAGTCCACACACATTCTACTAAAAAAATAGTTTTGAATAATAAGCAGATCTTGTAAAAAAGTTGGGTGTGGACTTACCGCAGAAAAAAATTTACTTCAAAATTGGTATCTACAATATTATTCATGTAAAATCCATCAATATTATTTAAAACACACAATGCCATCTATTTATGCCACTTGAAAGCATTCATAATTACCTATAGTGTTTTAAAATAAATTATTCAAGTTGGGAAATAAAATATTTACATAAATTTTATAATGAAATAATAATGTCGATAATAGTTACAATACCTATCGAAACTGAGGATCACAAAATGCAATGTAATCGTTGACAATTGATTGAAGTTTATTCCGTAGAATGTGAAGTCTTCATCGTACACTGGATTCATTGTTTTGCGCACCACCCTGAAAGATTAAATTACTTTCATTATTATATCCTATACACAAAAGCTGCACAGTAAATCAGGAAAAATAATTTTACAAAACATCGATAACAGCATTTATTCAGCATATTCTAAAAAGAAATAAAGAATGAAGTTGCTTATGAATTAATAATCTCACCAAGGCTTACAAGTTTATATCTAAAAGTCATTTATTTAATAATATAAAGGCAGGTGAAAAGAAAAATCTTTGCCACATTAATTCAGTTTTGAGATAAAGTGAAACAACTCAGTAACTCTTTGTTTTTTTTATTTAAATGGCTATCAATTAAAAGTTGTCTTGTGTTAGTTTTGAATAAATTTCAATCACAATACACTCTAGTTTAAAACGTAATTTCGAAAAATAAAATATTTAATACAGAATAATTGAAAGTGAAAAGCGAAAGAAAGGTCAAGGTCAATGTGAAGATGATCATTCATTCATTTTTGCCTGCTATATTTACTTTTTGATTTAATTAAAGGTAGTCAACATGACCAGTACTTGTAATAAAGACCATCAGTAATGGCTCAGTGGTCTAAATCAGGGAAAAACACTCAATGGAATGCAATGATTCATACCTTGTCTTAACTTTATGTTGTTTGTCTGGTAGTAACTGCAGTTTTACATATGGGTCACTGGATCCTAGATTCGGATCTTTGGCTGGTAGATCTTCACACTTGACGACTGAGATGATGAGAGAACTTTTTTCATGCTTGTACCTGTGAAATATAAATTGTGTGTAACAGTATAAAATTAAAAATGAATTTCCAGTAAGTAACCGCCGAAACAATCGAAAATATGGGTGTAACAATTTTGTATTACCAACTTTGAGATGAGGGTAAATTTAAAGATTATCGCCGGGATTGTAGCCAAGTCGTAAGCGTCGTGCTCTTTGGTTGTAATATCCACGGGTACAAGTCCCAGAACAATCACTTTATTATATTGGGTTTTATTATTTTATGAATAGGTGTTCGTAGGTATGAATGCTTGTGATTTCTAAAACTTGTATTTTTTTTACTTTTACAATCTTCTGTATTACAGTTTTTATGATTTGTGATAAAGATGTACGAATTTGACTTTATTTTTGCAAATTGTATACAGTCTGATGTGCACATTTGTATCAAATATCTGCTGCACAGAAATATTAATAAATATTAAAATTAAAAAATCTGATATAAAGATGAAAGTTCTTGTACAATTGTGTTAAAAATTACATGCCTGTATACACCTTAATGAAGTCTAGGATTTGTAGTGTTTTTTTACCATTATTAATATGCTGACAAACCTCAACTTAAAATGCAGTTGCCCCAGTTTGACAATTGGATCTTCAGGTTCTCCGATGATGCCATTATCTCCAGGCTTTGGCACGATGATGTCAGCTGTGACGGCCAGGGAGCTCGCCAGCTCCTTCTGAGGAGTGGGTGGCGTCTTGGCTTCTGCGGCACCCTTCTCTGTCTCCGAGTGGAATGAGTCTTTCGGTGGGTCTACGACAGTCGTAGGAGGAGATGGTGGTGTGCCCATAGTGGGAACTTGCTGGAAAATACAAAAGATTCCAAAATTATTTGAAAGAGTCAAAAAAAACTCATTTAATAGAAAGGCAAATAGTTCATCTGATATTTATAATAATTTTACACTACCATTATTTCATGTGAAATACAGAAATACTGTGGTATTGATTTATTGATCTGTTATTTCATGCTATATATTTATTCCCCGAAATCAGATATTTGGTCGACTTTAAATAGGATGAGATATTATTGAAAAAGTTATAATGAATTTACGTTAGAGTCGCAAAAACTTTGTGCTGGCAACAAAATTTTCCATTCATGATATTCATATACCTACTCATGATAAGAGTAAAGTTCTGATCATCAGATAATAATCTATAAATATTTCTTTGAAAATAAAATTGAACATTACTTTTTTCCGGCTGTGACCTTAACTCACCCTATGTTGCAAACTTTCCTGTATTAAAAATATTTTTTCATCTAAAAGTCCTTAATTTTGAAATGTGAAAAATAATGCCCTAAAGGCATTTCTAAATATTCTATAACCGGATGTAATTTGACGAAAATTCCAGATTATTTTGTATATTTAAATTTTCTGTTGACAAATTCTTTTGTTTCCCACGGGTATTTTATCCGTTATGTTGACGAAAAGCTTAACGTAGAAGCTTTTTTTAAAATACTTAACCTTCCTGCTTAGCTATAATCCCATATTTACTTTGCTTTATAAAGTGCTTTATGACAGTGAAAATAGACGAGAAATAAATAAGAAACATAAATCCTGGCAGCATTTTTATTTAACCGCTTGACTCCCATAGAAATAATCAGCTAGTGTTTTTCATGTATCGCGTATATTTCAGAGACTCCTAAAAATTGGGGAAAATTAATTATGTATTTTTTCAATTTTTTGCTTAGATACTGATGAGTGGGGAAGCGCTTTTTCCAGTTTTCAATTGAAATTGTAAGATTTTTAAAAAGTGTCAGGATGGCGCAACACAAAATCCTATACTTTTTTTCATAAAACTTATTTTTATAAACATTTTTTTTGTAAAATTTATTTTCATTTTCGACGAAACTACGCGAATTTTTGTATTGAAAAACGATATTATAATGTTAGGGTTGCCGCAATACATTTTTTTTAAAAATAAATCAATCTTCAAAATTAATTACATCGCAAATGGAATAATTTTAACTAATATTTTTCTTTCGAGTGGTAAATGCCAAAGCATGGAGCAGAACACATTCCAGGCAAACAAATATGGCTTTTTGAATATTTTTTGTACAAGGCAAACGATACAGCGTTTTTTTATCAATTTCTATATGCTATCTTCCACAGTATACAGTTTCTTCATAAAACGAATTACATTCATTTTCTTCCGCCATTTTTAAGGGTGAACAAAAATAGAGTTTATCCGAAAATAAGGAAATGACCACGTAAACCTTCGGTGAATTGTCAATTAACACAGAGATCACTTTATATGCGAAAAATCCGAATCACATAGAAAATATTATGTTTATCGAAAATTCGTCTATATCGCGATAAGTTTCGAAACGAACTAACAAATGCATCTAGTGAGAATTAAAAAAAAAATCCGTGTTCTTGGAATGAACGTAAAAATATATTAATTTTGGTCGTCACCTCAACGAATTTGAGATGGCGGTCATAAATCAGGGTGATAATGTGTTCCATGTGACACCCCTTGTCACAGCTATGCGACACGCTTGTGAATACTATTCCTTTTAGGTACTATACAAGGGAATTACATATTTTTTTAAAATTTATATTAGGTCTACATAGATGTCGCTATGTATATTCACCATAATCCAAATAAAATACCTTGTTCTGAATTTTTGAAACTTCATGGACACCGGTGTCCGCTTGAGAATGGCGTCGTCCACGTATCTTCGATACCGGTGTCCGCTTGGGATTCAAGTGGTTAATTAAATATTTTGACAATGAATAAATTGATCGATCAAAGCAGTAACTCACTTTTGTTTATTTTGCTGGAGAGCGAAACAAACTTATTACAAATTTAACAATAATTGCTTTCGTTTAAGGCTTTTATTATTATTTATAGATTTAAAGCTATTCAATATTTAAACTTTTCATTTTTAATCAACTTTTTCAAGCTTAGATGCATCTTTCAAAATGATCAAAAGTGGTTGTTGCTCTATTCGTCTCGGTATTAAATTATGATTGGCTGTTTTATAATATATGTATTAAACTCACTCCTGGCGGTGTTTTGGCGATTCCAGTTGGACTCGGAGATTTCTTGAGGTAGTGGGATCCTCCTCCAGGGCTTCGAACGGCCGTCGGACGCCTGGGTGGACGGAACGCCAGGGGTCGTTCAGGTCCATGGCGCTTGCCTGAGACATGCACGCATATATTGTATTTATAAACGAGAAAATTTGTCATACTCTTCAATCTCATTTATAAACTGTGACCTGATCTCGTTATATTCGGACGACAATATACGTCGAAAGCCTAGTCTTAGCTTCACGTAGCTCAAATTTCAGTGCCACCTTAATATTTATCTTTGCCTAATATCATAAAGGTCATGCGCCACCACCGTATTTTTTTTTTCTACCATAAAGTAAAATACTTTATTATTTGTATTTAATTTGTAATATGTATGTCCTGCTCCTTTCAATTAAACGCTTTATCACTGTATACCCGTATTTTGAAGTAATTTTAGAAGCTATAATAATTAAATAAAGATACAAATAAAAGAAAAAAAGATGACAGATGATTTCGTTTTTAAGACTTAGACTTTTAAGAGTATTAATCAAGCTTTGGTCTATCAGAACTATTATATATGACCAATTTGATTCTAATGGAGAGCGAATATCTCAATTAAGTTAACAATCAAAAAGAAACATCTAACAGAACTCAAGAAAAGAAAATAAAGTGTCCTATGCATCTCTTTATTATAATAAATAAGTATAAAAAGGAAGTAAGAAGTATTACGTCCTTTTTTACTTCAAAATGATTATTAGCTTATACGGTAAAACAAATATGTATCTTAAAACATACTGTTGCACATTTTTTTACATTACTCTACATGCGTATGTGCGCATTTTCGGGATACAATTCTATACAAATAAATATCTAAGTTAGTAAATTGTAAGTTTTAAATAATAAGACTTATTATTATTATTAAAAAGATTGTTTCCAAATTACATGTATTTGTAAATGCTATAAAGGCATCGTTTCATTGAATTTGTATTTCAATTTGAATGTAAGTAATACCAGTGATTCATTTATATTACTAGGAACACACGTTACATGTAGGACATCCAATCCCGGACTCTTTTTACGATCCAGGGACTTCGGGACTCAGAATTTCTCAACCTCGGGATCCCGGGAATGGTCATTAGGTGTAATTTCATATGTTAACTTGCATATTTAATTTTTTTTCCATGTCCGCTCCCAATGTGGAGCATACGGTCTCTTAATAGAGGTATATCAACAGAACTCTTCTATTAGAATTGTTTGTTACTCAGTTGCTCAACCTCTCTTTATCAAAGAGAGTATGGATAGAAGGATAGGGCTAGGACAGGACTAGTGGTTAGCTAATCGCTCTCGCTACGCCCCGTGGGGATAGTATGGGTGGGTGAGAAGGGAGTTTTAGACAACACAAACACACAGACTACGAACAGAAATCCATAAATCGATTAAAATATCAATTTATGAAAACTGTCCGCACCGGGAATTGAACCCTAGACATCCGTAGCCGTAGCCCACGACGCTACCAACTGCGCCACGGACTCCGACAAGAAAATTTTATTAAGAATATTTTATTTGTGTCCATTATTGGTTTAATTGGAATTCATATACGATTAAATATTTTTTGGACATTGGAATGCTTTGTCGTTGATTTAAAATCAGACAGTCAAAATATTTAAAAAATAAACGCAATGATCAAAATAGCTTAATTTTATTGATTGCACTAATATGGTAGGTTTTACCAAATGGTATCCGAAAAGAGGACATGTCTTTCAATTTGACTTTTAATTGTTGTCCTCCATTTCAAACTGGCCAAGAACGGCCGTTACGAAATATGAGATGGAGGAAGACTACAATAAATTCATATTAATTCTATAGGTTTTTTAAAAAAACTATCTATGTCTGAGGTACACTTTGTAGTTAATCAAGATTTTTAGTTTGATAGTGGAACTATTTTTTAGCATTTATAGTGAATCCCGAAATCCCAGGATTACGGAATTGAATAATTGACCGGGATCCCGGGATTCGAAGCCCTAGTTACAAGGTCTTCCGTCTTTTCGCAGTAAAATCGTCAAGATAAATGTAAAGAAAGCAATCCTATTAGCAAAGTAAGCTCATCTTTAACTTGTCTTACACTTCACATGCGTTGAAGCATTCTCGACACACGCTATCAAACTGATTGTTTGATTCACAAACATAAAGGACCATCGTTTTATTTTGTGTTTCTTTCAAGTTGTTTCCAGGCAAATATTGTATAACCTACGATACGCTGTATGTAGGTATGTATTTCAAATAATCCCTATAAAAATGAAATGTTTCACCAAGAGAGAGCCATAAAAAAGCCAGAACATACTTAAGCGCGGCCCTTTTTGATTTCGAACAAGAAAATAAATTCCGCCATTTGGAAACATTGATTCATTTGTGATTCCCATGAACTAAGTTCGAAAAACAAAATTGAGTCGCTGAGTCGCTGACAAGAAACAAGCTCCTGGCGATTTTTCAAAAAATAAGTTTTTAATGTACGTATGTGCTCTATCGATAGATCTATGAATTTTTCCAGTTGCAAGTCAAGTTAAAAAAATTTTCCATACTTTTACAAGGTAGACGCACTCCGAAAAAACGACAACGTAAAAGAATATTTTACTATTCCTTATACACAGGAAGACGACACAAAATAACCTAAATTATACTATCATAATGTCCATAACAGTTTTTCGTGATTTACTCAAAACTCTAAAAACTTTCGGGAGCGTGTTAAGCGTTTCAACGACTCAATTATGGTATCAGTAAGATGGCGATGTGTGCTGCATAGCACGAACCACAATCTTAGTTGAATATTTTCATACTAAGACGGATCTTTATTTTTTTTGTATTCATCATAATATAGATTAATACAAATAGAAATTATAAAGCTAGTTTTTAGCCAATCTTGCATGATACACACAGATTTAATTAACAAATCTAAATTTCGTTTGACAAATTCCGTGAAAAAGTATTCGTCAAACACAGTTTGATCCCATACAAATACTGTCACCAATGAATAAAGTATAAAAATAAACTTATATTGGTTTTTTTCCAATTGAAATTGTTTTGCAAATCGATAATTTTTTTTCCAATAATGTATACATTTGAAGAGAAAATATTTTGAATAATTTACAGTTAAATTTTACAAAAGAAAATTTCCCTGTAGCAAAACAATGTAGTGGTGCAGAATTCAGAATAATGCGTAATGTACAAAGGTACCTACCTACGCATTATGTGTATACCAGTGATGCAAAACCTATTTAACAGTAGGGCTCCTAGATTAACTTATATAATATACATTACCCACATATTTTTAGTTTTCAATATTTATTGTAATTATTGTACAAGGAATTCTATCTCAACATTTTTTTTTAATTGTACTAATGCACTATTTCCAAATTTATGCTTTCATTTGAACACTTCGAAATTAATAATGAAATATTTACTTGTAATTAAAAATGTTTACAAAACAAAAAGACTTTTTTTATTTATACGGTATGTGAAAATCTAAAATACTTTTTGCGACACATTTTTGCTATCCGAAAAACAGGACCTACAAATTATATTTGGGCTGGGGACTTCCAAGTGTTTAATCCACTCAGTAATGGATTAAGCACAGCTGCTTAACCCATCACTGACCTTTAGACATACATAGTATTATTTTCAATATAATAACATACCAGATACTCCAACCCTTGTTTAATCTGCATTATGTGCATATAATATGATATCAAATGGAATTCAATTGTTTCCAAAAAGATTAACGCATATCGCAGCCTATTGACAAACATTTTTTGGAAAGGTGACTAAAATGCGTGCTATTAAAACAGTAATCTGAGAATAAACTAAACCTGCATTACAAACAATAAGAAACATATATTTCGCTAGTGATAAATTTTACCGGAGGTAAACTTTTCACTATCCAATATTGAAAACTAGTCTTTGTTTTATTGGCAATAAATGTCATTTTGGCCTCATGCGGTCCACGGACCGCAGGTTGTTAATCACAGTTTTATTCTCTCAGGTCGGCGGGTACAATAGTAACTATCTATTCATAAATATTAATATACTTTTACCTGTTTTAAAAGCTTTGAAATGTACCAATCATAAAATATTTATATCTTACCTAACTTATTATGAGCAGCTGAAATTCTTCGTCTGCGAAGGCAGATACAAGCCGTTGTCAAAACGACGGTCAGTAGAGCCATCCCAACAAGTATGGCCGTAAGGACATCAGGTGAGACTGCAAAAAAACATAATTTTAAATTTTATAAATTCATGTATTTATAATTTAATTTTTTGTTATTGTGTATCTGAATACGATAGTGCTGCCTTACCTTTTTGGAGAATGGTAAATTGAGACAAGACTATTTTATCATCATTTTTACAGAAATACATGTTTATTACAAAAGAAATTTAAAACTAATTAAAATGTTTTTTTTTTCATTTTAAATGTTGTCTTACTTCCCAACTTTAGTCGGAATTGAGATTGTGGTGTCATCTTCCTCGACTCATAGCTTAGAAAGGACTTAGCGAACTGAACATAATCACATTCATCCTTTCGTATTCTTAAAGCTATTTAATAAAAGGGAATAAACGGCATTATGTAACCGTAATTGACTTTCATACATCTTCAGTTTTGTTACGAAGTATTTTATATCTTGGGTCACTGAAAATCTTCGTTTGGGCCTCGTGTTGAACATCGCTGATTTACGTCATAGTTAATAAAGTCTTCATTGCGCTGAAAGCTTTCAAAACTGAGCGGCTTATTTCTTCTTTATAAACGTCATTGTCCACATTCATTGATCGATTTAATATCCAACTTATATCCACTAAGCTCTAAGCTATCATGTTACTCTTGAACCATATCATACCAAAGTAATTAACCACGGAAGCCCTGTTCCGAAAATAATGGTTCCAAAATAATTATCATTACTCTTAATTACATTAACGGCATTGCATTATAGTAATTATAATAACAGTATTATATTCCAAAAAATGTATATGAAATTGAGTACATTAGTATCAAAAGTTGGACAAAAGCCATCTACGAAAATGTACAGCAAAGTTGATTTTTCATTTCATACATATTCCACACTGTATTAAGCCCGGCAGCCATGACACTTTCAAGTAAATTCTAGCTCTGTGATTGGTCAATGGATATATGTCTACGCTCTTCAAACTACATACGAACTTTTAACTCAAAAATCTATATAAAACCGTCGGATTCCGATACTTTTGATGAGTTTTTAAAAAAGCATTACTTGCACTACCACAAACAATAAAAACATAACTTTCGTGGGATGTGGCGTTTGTCCGTCTTTGATACTGAGATACTCAATAGATAGTTATTTTTGGTCGGTAAATCTTACCTTTACAACTTTTATCTAGTTATAAGAGGCATGGGCAAGCCTTGTGACTGAAGGACCACATTAAAAATTCAAAATTCAGATAAAACACTACTTTATTATCTTTAAAAAGGAATTTCAATATAAAAAAATAAGTGATTTTATAATAACAAAAATTTGATTGGCCGCATAGTGGACGTCAAGTATAATATGTGTCGGGTCCTAGGTCTGAGTTATAAGGCAACTTTTGATGTTTATTTTCGCTAAGCATTTTTAACTATTTCCTCTGTTAGTGTTTTGAACCAAACGAAGATTACTTAGAACTTGTTTTAAGTAAGTCACTCGATGTCCATTTTCAATAATATGAATAGAAGGATGAATAATTGTGGAAAGTTAATCGTTCTCCCTCTGTTGCCCGTTTTTGGAATTTGTGTGGATAGGGATCGCAATACCAGACGACTATATCAACATCTGTATTACGAAAATAGATAAAATTAGCATTTCAAAAAAATGGGCAATTGGGATCGCTATACAGAGTAAATCAATAACGGTATTTTGAAATCTCGTATTAAATATCAGTATTTAAATATTTACTCTTTTTGTTATCACTGATTTTTATAAAAACCTGACATTTATTGCTACTTAGAATACGGCATTTAAAAGGTTAGTTCATCAATGTTGGAATCTGTCAATATTGACCGGATATTCGTGCAGAAAAAGCTCTCTCACATTCAACACTAAACTTGTTGGACGAGCACACAATTGTACGTAATAATAATGCAAATTGTAACACCGGTATGTTGAATTTTCAATACCGGTTTTTAGGTATTGAAAAGACGGCATAAATACGTGGAGTCCGGTTACGGTAATACTTTTATAGCAAACCCAATATATGGCGGAAGAGATAGCAACATCACCGAATGTCACGGAATACGAATTCGATAATATTTGAGGGCATTCAAAGTTTGAAGTGTGTGTGCATGAATCTGTACCCGGAGGTAGCAATTAGCAGCTATGAACAATGAACTCACGAGAAAAACATGACACGTCATTAGTTGCAAACCAGGGATGATCATAATGACTAATTAAGCTGTATTGAACAAACTGATACCATTTCTGTATTGAATTGCGATTCCTTTATTAGTCTCTATTGAATTTGACGTTAATTTACTCGTATTACTTCAGTATAGCGCAATATAAACTAGTCGTTTCAATCCAAAAGATATGCTCCTGGCCGATATTCATTCCCCATTTATCATGGTTGTTTAGTGTTAATCTTAATTCTTCGTCTTCTTTTTTGACCATATTCACGCCCTATGCGGAGCATATGGCTACCACGTGGCGTCTCCATGATTTCCTGTCACCCTCCAATCGCTTTGCTTCCTCCCATGACATGCAAGAGTCCCTCAGCTCCGCCGAGTACATCCTATGGATAGTATCCAACGGTCTTCCAGAACGCAGGAATCCCACCGGTTGAAAGAAGAGTATATTTTTTGATTTTAAAGAAATATGCACAGTATCCACAAGCCATTTTAAGAAGCTTGTTGCAGACAAAAGGAATGAAGGACATTTCTCGGAGGTGGTTAGTATCCATTCGGCTTGAGTGCTGGCAATAAATTTGATTTTGATCAAAGTGTAGCTTACTATAATGATTAAATTTTTTGATAAATATAATACTCCAGGACTAATCCCGTGATCTTGCCAGTGAGTGGACAAATATCCGACATAAACGTAAACTCCTTTACTACAGGTCACGAGTTTGAATCTGAATTAATTTTTCAATCGATTTATGGATTTGCATTCAAAGGTATCGTGTTTTCATACCATCCAACCCTAAAAAAACGCAGCGTAGATTGCTATATTCTATACTATTCTTTCCGTTACTCAATTTTTCTTTTCTTACCTTCTATGTAGAAAAGGGGTATTATATATTTTTTAAAATGCTCTTGACAATTATTGTGAAATTAGTACAAAAAAAATGTGTTTTTTTTTTGAAAAAGTTTTGAAGAGGTTCTCTATCAGGAGACTTTATGCTCCACACTGAGAGTAGAGATTAAAAAAAATGATTAAAATGTAAATCATGAATTTCTAAGCAAAATGTGGGCTCTAAATAACAACAAAAATATTTTTCTTTTAACAAAATCATGCCAAATACTGGACGTGTAACAGTGGGTGGAGAACACTATAGAATATTAAACACGATAAGCTTAACTGAAAACTCTTGTAATAATTAATTCTATGGCTTTATTTGAAGATAAACAAAAAACAACATATTTCTGTTATTTCACGTGGTATGAGAATTTTCATTTAAAACTTTATATTTTTAGTGTGTTAAGAAAGTGTGGATAACACAGCAGGAATTGAGGCATATCTAGACTCTAGATCAGTGGTTCTCATGTGCGGCCACCAGAGGATTTTTCTGTGTTCACCAGCGGTTCTATATTAATAAATATTGTTATTAAAAAAAATTGTAATATAAAATAAATACGACATTTGTTTATTCGTATCACGTACGTATACGGCTCGAAAACGTATTTGTAATGGATGAATACTTTTAGTGGAGTAGGGATCGTTTTTTAGACATTAATAGGGATCAGTACAGTAACTCTTATTGGGTTTATTTGGGTTGCAGTGCAGTAATTAATATGGTTTTTTGTGCGACAACCAACGCTTTTCATTTTGCAATCGTGTAGTTATGTCATCAGTGAGTGTATTCTAATTTTTTTTATAAATATGGAAGCATCTGTATATTCCATATAAGTAAATGACAGGATTGTAAAAATATAGTACATATTTTTAAAGAAATATTTAAAAATAAAAATTTTCTGCCTGCGGCGCAATTTCATCCGTCCTAATGGATTATGATTAATAAAATACAAGTCGGGAATTTTGAAAATACCCACAACGCAACACTATTTATTGTAAATACAAAATCATCATTTTTGGAGGAAATGTGGGGGGGGGGAACTCAAGGACCGCCCCAAGTGGAAAAACCCATAGCTACACCACTGCCAGCATGTTTAAATGTCTTTTATTAGATAAGCTTACATGTAGATCCCTTTTTTTAGTAAATACGTCGGCTTAATATTTTAAATCAAGATTGAAAAATTTGGTGCAACCACGAGACATTTCTCAATTTTTCGTGAGAGCCACTGCTCTAGATTATGTCACTGCCCCTCTAGGTTCTAGAGGGGGCATACGTCTGCAATGCAAGGTGAAAGAATTTCTCAATGTAAACATACCTTGCCATAAAGTAATATAGGAGTCTTATAGTATTGCAAACTGACGACGGCAATTATCTTTTTTTCCCCTAAATATCAACGATTTCTTCTCGACACCTATTCAAATTTGATATTAAAAATTTACGATCATCAAATACTGATCCGTGAGAAAATATTAAGGATTAACTACATAATAAAAATTAATAACTCTGTTTTTTTTATGAACACAGGTTCCTAAAACTGTGTAATACTCCAAAATTGTCGTAACTTAAAGTTACTTTTACATTTTTTCAATATTAACAAGGAAATTTAATATACAATTAAAATTGGTAACGCGTTTCACCTTAAGAAGCATCTTCAGACTAACCATATCGCAAAGTTGTTTATTTCTAAGGTAAAGAATGAATCTAATTCATGCATTAAAAATAAAGGGTAGGGTGGGTTTTATTCCATGCTACTGGACATCTCGAAATCATCGAAATCCCGGAGTTTTTACTGATAAAACTATATTAGCTGATGCGTCGCGTCCATATTTATTTCAAAATGCCAGAATGAGTGCTCTACGTATTTTCAGAGAAATCCAATGTCTATACATCGTTTCATATAGTAAGAAAGTATTCTTATTGCGAATCATTGCGAAAATGATTCATTTCTCCTCTTCATAAAAGCATTTTCTCTTTCCTACATTTGAATGAATCACGTTATACAATTTCGTATTGTGTTTCTGCCATTGATACCAAATTTATCAAAAACATTTTCAATTATTATCAATTTACCAATAATGTATCAAATAACGAAAATAAAAGTAAATAAAGCATTTCCGTAGCAAGACATTTAGCTCACAAAATGTGATTCCAACAAACCGGTACAGAAAGGTAAGAAATAATTACGATTATTTTTTATCTATATATTTTGTAAGGTTGAATTTTAAATATACATATATACGAATATCTCAAAATCATTACACCATGCCAATAATATGCTTAGGGGGGGGGGGGGTTAAATTTGTTTGTACAATTTGTCTCTTCAACGTCAATACGCTAAAAACGCTGGGCGTTTGTCAAATATTTTCCGTACATATTCATTGGAGTGCCTCAAGGATCAAATCTTGATACTATTTTCTATCTTTTTGTTGTTGTTATATTGCGACTGAAGTGAATTGTTTCTTTTTGCTACCGATTTTTAACTCTCCGATAGCTGGAAGTAAAGTATTCAATTTGTTGTATAAAAGGGCGTTTTTATGTAAAAATTAAAAATAGTCACCCTTTTATGTTTAGTTGAAGAAATAACCTTATAGATAATAGCCCAGACCAGTCAGTAGGCATAGACGTAGACGTTGTATTATTATCCCATACACTTATATGTGTGAAATAATGTGTATAAACAATACACACAGTTCCAACGTGACGCAAATCCGAGGCAAACAAACAATAATCAGTCGTCAGTATGGAAACTAAAAAACAGCTTATTTAGACATTCAGTGTTTCAATTTCAATACCGTCATCAATGACGGGCGTTCCCACTAGTGTTAAAATAATTTTACTATTTTCACAGTATTTAATTAAGAATCTCTATAGATTTGGAAAATTAAGTGGTTATGCATAGTTAAAAGTACGACTATTGGTCTATTTTTTCTATATGACATTTAATTAAGTAAACTGTGTTGTGATCGGTTTAGCTATACCAATAAAAATTGAAATTGAACATATTATAATATTATTAATGAAATGTTTATTTAAACATATGTATCAAGTTAGGAAACCTTTTTATCTTGGAAGACAGCTTTAATTTATTTATAATCTAATATAGCCGCATCAGGACTGCTTGTTATTCAGTAGCTCAACCTCTCTTTTTTTTTTTAAGAGAGTAATGATAAAAGGATAGGGCTAGGACAGGACTAGTGGTTGGCTAATAGCACTCGCTACGCCCCGTGAGTATCGGATGGGTGGAAGGGAATTTTTTAGACATCACAAACACTCAGACTAGGAACAGAAATCCATAAATCGATTGAGAGATCAATTTATGAAAACCGTCCGCACCGGGATTTGAACCCGAGACATCCGTAACCGTAGCCAACGACGCTACCAACTGCGCCACGGACGCCGACTTAGATAGATCTACTAAAAAATAAATAAAAATTATTTTGTATTATAAATTATTAAAATTAAAAATTTGTTTTTCGTCAAAAGTTCTTCCTAGAATCTCCACTTTTAAGCTCTCTAATATATTGTTTTTATTTCAGATTTGAAAGCATTAACTCTCAGGATGTTTTGAAAAGTCTCAAGATAAAATCTTACTTAATAATATTCTGACTTGCTTCAGGATTAATAATCGAAAATGTTAAAATCTTAAATTATATTCATCTATGGTCGCATTCAAATTCAAACGTTCAATTTGACCTTACGCATAATAATTTCTTTTTCGTTTATTTCATCAAAACGTGATCCTATTATTTAGAAACGAGTTTCGAAACAAAGCTGTAACAATGTTATATAAACAAAAGAAATGAAAAGAAAATTAAAGCTCAAAAACTCTTTGAGTATATTTAATTCACTCAAAAGTTTAAAAAAAAATATATCAAAAAAACTGGAAGATTAAAAACAACTTTTGTATTATATCAAATGTAAGTTAGTATCTTATTAATTAGTTAAACAAACTTGATAAAGAAACCGCAAATAAAGTAATTCAATTATTCAAAACCATAATATTGAAGTTTTACGATATTAAGTACCTACATATTGTTACGAAATTGTGGTTTCTTATTTCTTATTTTGATATCAACTTAGTATGACATACAATTTTTCTTATCTTTTTTCACGCAAGTTTATTATTATATATGGCATTAATATTAATACCATATATGAAATTACTTAATATCCTTGTGATTATACAAAACAGGACGGTGAATTGCCAACATTATTATAAAAATACTGAAAGTGATTCAATCTCTGATTAAATTACAAGATAAAATGTATGTACTTATTTTTATAAACCATATCCGCTCTCGATGTCCAGCCTATGAATCATGATCAAGTTTGTCAACAATTCAGTAGATCAATTTCGCTTTTTCGGAGAAGATATGGGTGATTATAAGAAGAGAGTTTGAACAGGAATAGTCGAAAGCTAATCGCTCTCCCTAAATAAAAACTCAATTTACTTTATGAAACTATTCTCAACGACACACGTAGCAGTGCTTGCAGTAACAATTATTTATACTGCACCTTCACATTAATAGACAAGTGACTATTTTCAAAAAATTTAAAAATAAATGTTTGTTAAAATACCTATATTTCTATAATTACGTTCGCTTTCTAACGGTGCTTGGCCTTTTTGCCTAAAATATCGAATGTCTACGCGGCGTAGAGGGTCGTAGTATAAACAATAATTAAATAAATGGTCACAGTCGATAATAATTGTCTCATAGACGTTAACGAAATAATTTAATTACGGGTGGTTCTGTAAAATTTTCAGCTCGAAACAAGACTTATGGATAATTGGAATTTCTGTGATATTTTCATTGTTTTATCATAAAGATGAATAATGGGAAGAAAAGTATCCATAAAAAAGTTAAAATAAATAATTTACGTTACAGATAATAATTGTTAATGGTCACTCGAAGTCAACTCGAGGAGAAAATACATGATGAAAGCCGATGCTCAAGATCTCAAATGTGAAATTGAAAAATCTTAATTCGATGTTCAACTAGTGGGAGTAGAGCTTAGAACTATCTGATTGGTAGTTAAAGCTACAGAAGCTGACATAGATTATACATCTGGAAAAATAGTTATTTTTGTTTTCAAACTGCAATAAAAATAGAAAATTTCAAGACATAAAATTATTATTATTTGATACATTTATTCACAATGAACATAGAATATACAATATGAAAAGTCTAGCTGCATAAACAACTATAGGAATATGCGATTCCAATGTTGAATGATGACGCGATTGAACCGCAGGACGGATGATGATGATGATGGTGAGGTCGGTAATGCAATCCTTTTCTATATTATTCTTTCGTTGTATTGCGTTTTCCAAAAATCGCATATGATGATTATCACGCTTGCAAACAGTCTCCTTTTACAATCACGTATTTACTTATCTTTGTTCTCAGTAATATCACATTTCGTAACTGCTGTCGTGTGAAATGACGACTTGATAAAAGTGTCATTTTATGGAAACTTTTTCTCTTTACAGACAATTATAATTTTCGCTGACCGAAGACGAAACATTTTCTCAAATCTCACATTTCGCAAATTCGCGGCGAAATGTATCCCTACAAAACTCTTAGGAATCTAAAATTAGTCAAGATTTGAAATATTTCCGTCACTTAGTTGTTATGTTATAAATTCAAATTGATTGTTATGTATTATGTCATTAACGCATGATTGATTTAGTTTTCATTGATTACATAGCTTAGAATCAAAATCAATCAGTCATTCCAATTGAAAATCAGTCATAGTCGTTATAAAGTAGCAACACATATTTTCTGCGCAATAAATCTTTCCTTTGATTTCAACTGAATTTTTAGCATATTTAATTAAGTTGATTGCTTTGGTCTGTAGCTGTGTGAGTATTATCATTTTAAATATGCTTTTCAATTTACTGTATACTGATATTACAAAGCTGTATTCTCTTTATGTTTCATGGATATTTGATAAATAGTCTTTATAAATTATATATTGTAAGCGCTAATTTATAAGTTTTTTTTTTGTATTTTTATTGTTTTCAACACTATATTGTATTTATAAATGTAAACACAGTAGTGGAGAATTGCCTACCAACCTAACCTCATTCTTATATAATAAATTTATTTGAAAAGAGAAAACCAGCGATTGACTTTCTTGTAAATAAAAATAATGCAGATACTTTTAAGTAAAGAAACCTATTGCTCAGTTTATTCTATCATTTTTTGTTCGTTTTATTTTGCAATGCCGTTCCTTAAACGCATACTCCGTGTAAAAAAACTGAATACACCAATTGTATTACAAAAGCACAAGGAACCAGCTAACCTTTTTTATGAAGGATGAATTAGAACAAATAAGAATGAATCCGCATCTCTTAAGATTCGCCAATATTATAATAAGTACACCACAAGTGTATATCATATGATGTCTCTCATGCACCATCGAAGTTTTTAAAATTGCATTAAAGAATAATTTAATATTTATATTATATTTTGGTATATTTTGAATTGTGGCAGGTTGTGGAGTTACGAGCATTGCACTATAGATAGACGATACAATTGCAGCCCCATTGCACATACGGACACAATCAATAAAGAAAAGATCGCTATGCGAGGAGAGGGATGAAATGAAGAAGAATGATTGTCAACGAATATTAATATTACAACAGATACTTTATCCTACCATTTGAATATTGTGAAACTTTATAGGAATCTTCTAATTCTTATCTATTTTTGATATTACTGGGCAGAACTTGTTTATAATAAGATAAAAATGTTGAAAAATTTAGTTTCACATGAATTGTAAAATACATTTGATAGTTTATAGCTATGTCAGATTCACACCATCCTCAGAACGATGCGTGTTTCCGAAGTGTAAATATTAATAGATGCCTATAATTAACGCACCTTTTTTAAGTGGCGAGTACTTTACAGTACATCTGTGATTTTTTTTATCACAATATGTCAAAAATTATATTGCAATGAATTATTTCCGATTATAATAGCGCCTGATCTCTATTTAAATACAATTAAAAGAAATACCGAGCGTGGTGTCGAGGCAAATGACGGATTCCGGCTGAATTACAATGGAATCGCATTTTTTGTTAAAAGACATATACAATAGATTTTTTTGCTGTTGTTTTTTTTTCCAAAGTATATTTAGTATAATTATAATTTAAATATCAGTCAGAAAATAGGAAGAAACGAAATTTTTGTACATTTCAAAAATCTTTATACAATTGTTATATTCAATAGATTTCAAAATACGCTTCAGTCACTACATAAAGCAAACCTTTTTCTACGATTTTCTTAGACATCAAATCTCGGTAACTCACAATAAACTCAAAAAAAGTTAACTCTTTGCAAGACAGGCTTGAAAACTTAAGAATGCAATTATTAAAAAAATCGACGGTTGATGAGATTTATCCGACGGTAAACGAAAAAATCTACCATTTCGTCTCAAAAACAGGTCCCGTGTACTTGGTACTCGAGTTGGCATCTCTAATAGTATTGTGACTAAATATTCTTGGAATGTACAGCAATATCAGTACATGTTCAATTAAACAAAACTATTTACAATAAGACACATACGGATTCGAAGCTGCATCACTGGAATATTCATCCACCAGCTACGCCGCTTATGGGAAGATTTAAACAGATAATGATAATCTTGAGCTGTATATATGTTATCTAAGACTTTTTGTTTTTTTACATAAATATTTTCATCGATAAGAAGGAACACAAATACAGTTGTACATATATAAGTCCGGAATTAAAATTGAGTCATAGTTCAAAAAGGCACTTATTCCATTCTGACAGCAATTCACGAAAATCCGTCTGTGCCGTTGTAGGTTCATTTGTGTGAAAAACGATTGTAATGTACAAAAAAGCAGTCTGAAAAACAGTTTATTGAATTGTCAACAACACGTATGTAGTAAATTAAGTGCGTCTTAGAACTAATTACCTCTAACTACTAAGACGTACTATATTTTGCGTCTTTTCAATAGACATTGGATATAAATCAATAATTTATGAAAAAAGTGCCTCCGGTTGTTCGATTATTTTAAACGTCTTATAAGTTTCGTATTAAACAAAAATGTGTAGGTAGTTGAAATCAATAACTGCTATTTTTGAGTGCGATTATTTTACGGTGAAAAAAATAGCATATACTTAGGTATATCGTAATCATAAATAATAAATATGACCACAGTAAATAGTAATACAATAATAGTGTTATTTATCTTTTCAATTAAAGATACTATCATAATGAAAATCGAGTAGGTATCGCTATATTTTATATTTCATATACGTCTCAAATAACTCTTATAAAACTTCAATAAAATCGCAAATGATTAATATAAATATATAGGCTTTCTATGTTAAATAAATACGTTTTAGGAACAAACGTAGCTATGAATAACTCATGTCATAATTTTCCAATAAGTCTTTTATGGTGTAAAAAAATAAGTTACCTGTGTCAATAGGCGTGATTTGGGGTCCTTCTTCTATCATCTTCATTTTGATGGTGGTTGTTTAAAAAAATTTATGACACTGCGGAAATAATGCAACACTGTCAATGCGAGATTACTTTTTTTTCAGCTCGATGGCGTTTTTTCTTCGACAAAACAATACGTTACTTTGAACCGTAATCACATTTTGTCCTAAACACATGAGGAGGGATTAATCCCTCATACTTGGTCACTTGTAATGCGTAAATGCCGGCTTGTTTCGCGTTTTCTGGCAAACTTTTACGATTTTGGTGCTCAGAGTGCTGGCGAAAAGGTTTTGCGACTTGACAGACAGAATCACGTATGCCTCCACACAATACTGGAGAGCTTAGAAGATGCAATCAATATTTTTGCACAGGCGCAGCTACGTCAATGTTATGACGCAAGTGCGCAGCCAATTGCCTCTGACGTTAGCAACAGGCGCTTAATATATATTTTTTTTAACAATAAAAACCCTAATAAAATATTATTTATTTATACAAATAAAATTCTGAATTCTCCATTTTCACAGTGGATTATCTTTCAACCGTTCAAATACAATTAACCGTTGATTTCACGCAGAATGGAATTATATAAATAAATAAAACCTCTTTCGAAGGATATATAAGGAATAACCCCCCCCCCTAAATACAAGTAATTCGTATTGTTATTATTGATTGAATTGACATTTACTTGGTAGAATTCCATTATAACAGCATATAATATAATCTATAAATATATATATTTTAATTCAGGTCCGCTCCCAATGTGGAGCATATGGTCTCCTAATGGAGGTATCTTAACAGAATTTTTCTACGAGAACTGATTGTTACTCAGTTGCTCAACCTCTCTTTTTCGACGAAAGTAGGGATAGAAGGATAGGGCTAGGATAGGACTAGTGGTTAGCCAATTGCTCTCGCTACGCCCAGTGAGGATGAGATAGGTGGGAGGGCAGACTCAGACTACGAACAGAAATCCATAAATCGATTGAAAGATCAATCTATGAAAACCGTCCGCACCGGGAATTGAACCCGAGACATCCATAACCGTAGCCAGCGACGCTACCAACTGCGCCACGGACGCCGACAATAAATATAATCTATATTTATAAAAAAAATGAGTTTACGTATAGTTCTGACGATAGCGTTAAGCAGAAATGGCTATCAACTACCCAATAAAATTTTGTAGAATTAAATACTTTGATATTTTACCCTATTAGTATTGTTATTGTATGTATCTTCCACTTCGCAGTAGGTACCCAGTAAAAAATCCCACTCGTGTGTAATATAAGAAAAGATTTTGAATCAATTGTTTATTTATATTGTTAAAAAATTTACGAAAGATTAGTCGTATGCAAAGAAGCAAAAAGCATGTAGCGCCTAGTTACATTCCACGTGGAATATGAAATCCATAAATCGATTGAAAAATCTGTCCGTACTGGAATTTGAATCCGTGAGCATCGCGACCGAAGCTAACGAAGATAACGACCACTCGACCACGAAACGAAAGAGGAATATATATATTATTATATCTATTATTTTAGTGTGTTTAGTAAGCCATAGAACAACAAAAAATATCCCAGAAATTGTAGAAAAGATCGTAACCTCGCAGAAAATTTTAGCCAAGCAAGAAAATTTATATACTTCGAATGCAATGAGAATGTATAATATTTATAGCCATGCATTGAGGTTGAGTGAAAAGGTTCAGAGTTATATACAGTGACATCTGCTGGTGAGAAAAATTGTAAAATGTTTTTTTTTGTACAAATATTATTGAAATCAATAAAATCTACCTTACTTGATAATTAAAAACGTTTTAACCTCTTCACTGAACAACGTTATACATAAAATATTTTATTAAATCAAGATATGGATTTTCTATGATTCTACACCAGACGTGTACTAATAAAATTTATTATTCTAATAAATGTCAAAACTTTTAAAAAAAAACGTCTGTTCGAAAAGCTTTTTACAAAACGGAGATCTACTAGGTGGCAGTGCCTCCTGACGAAATTCTTGAATTTGGCTTAGTGGTGCAGAAAAAATTATCTTGATTAAAATCAGATTCAGTCTTAATTAATCAAAATTTTAATTTGACAATATCTGACGTTGCCGTCTTCTTTATAATATGTGTTTTTATTGGCTTACAATGTTAAACTCAGAGGTGTGAAACTAAAAATTGTTACATTATTTCAATAAAAAGATATTCTTATTATTATTTTAACGGTTTTATATTAACCTTCCCATTTTCATGCTAAAAAAATCCCTTCGGATCTCATGCAGTCACATTTCGTTGCCGTGTGGGTTTTGTCATATAAACTCATTTATAAACTGAAATGACAATTTCAAAAGGTGAAATATTGTTTTATGTAGTATTAAGTAAATATTTTACGTCATATTTTGTGTGTAAAACATGAAATTCGTATCAAACTATACGAAATTATCGAAAGACGCAGGAATCGAAATTCTTCATAGCAGAACGAGTTCGAGACGTATCTCGGTGCCGTTTGAAACAAAACGGTTGCATACAGTACGTCATGCATCTCGGATTTTTACTATGCTATAATTAGTACTATGCTATACTATAATTTTGTATTTTTCGATGGTAAAATTGACGAGGTTTTCAAATAATGATTAATTATACAAAGAAGACGTAAACTATAACGTATTTTTAATTTTCAATAATATGCAGAACTATTTTATTTACAAATGGTAAAATTTAAAAATTTTTGTATTTCCTATTTCACAGATAATTTAAAGACTTAAAGGTCAACGTAACTCATTGTTACACCATGAATACGGAAGGGTTAAACATGTAAATGCGTCACAGATAGACAAATGTATTCAAGTGTAATAATTGTCAATTAGTCCAACGTTGAGTGCTTTCGAGTGCAATTTCCCGTAATATCACATTTTGTATTTCTCTGTCGTCATTACTGCACCTGTTGCAAGTTAATGCCGTGACCTATTTACTGAAATATCATCTGCCAATTATTCGCTAGCAGTACAGAAGCAGTGGGCCACTAATGCCATGGCAGCATCTCCTTCCACCCCCATTCTTTTCATCCCTTTGAGCGTTATTGGCTGCACTAACGTACATAAAATAAGCCAATTATTATTTACTCGCTCTAACTAGATTGAATAACTTCTATAGATTAAGCGGTAAATTTGCGGAAATTCATTTTTAATATAAAATTAAACTTGGTAACTTAGTTATTGCAATGGGTTTACTACTAACGTAACGCGTTTTGCTTCTTTAGAAGAAGCAGCATCTTCAGACTAAACATATCGGAAGGTCATTTATTTCCATGTTAAACAATGATTCAAATACTTAAATTAAAAATTAAGGGTAGAGTAGGTTTGTGTCCTTCTACTGGACGTGGCGAGGGTATAAGACATGAACAATTATAGTACTAATTACCATAACACTAATTTTTTTTCACTTCCAATTAGCAATTAGTGCTAATTGGAAGTGAAAATCACAAAGGAAATAAATTTAATAGTAGTGAGCCACCTGTCTTATAGAACATGTTATTTACTAATAATCGATTACGATTAATTTCTGAAAACTCTACACTATTTATTTTAATACGTTTTTTATTTCCTCGGTGGAGTATTTCCATGTTGTTATTTTTTTTTTTTGTCTTGCGATATAGTAAGTCTGAAGATGCTTAAAGAAGCGAAACGAGTTACGTTAGTAACAAAGCCAGTGGAATAGCTAAGTTACCAATTTTAATTTTATATGAAATTGAATATCACTCAGCGATAGGCTAATATTCATAAAGATTTCTCTCGGTAACCGGGAGTGTTTTGTCTTCGTTTTCTTAAGCCAGGGTTGTCATAGGTAGTATCATAATCGTGTTCATTTAAAGAGGAAAACCGTATACTGATCTTCGAGAATAGGCTTGCGTCAGTTTCTGGGGGTGAAATAGTTTGACTTTGTGAGGAATTCGGAGATTAGAGATCGGACCGGGCAACGCCCTGTCACATCGGAGGTTATGGAGAGACGTTGAAACTGGCTGGGTCACCTGCTGCGGATGGCTTTAGAGAACCTCAATCCTGTTTGCCTCTACTTCCTATCTGTCGGATTTCGGCGTCCTGGAAGACCATCGAGTACTATCCATAGGATTTACTCGGCGAAGCTGAGGGACTCTGGCATGTCATGGGAGGAAGCAAAGTGATTTGTGGGTGACAGAGAATCATGGAGACACCGCGTGATAGCCATATGCTCTACATAGGAAATTAATGTGGAAGAAGAAAAAGAATCGGGAGTGGAATCGAATTTAATTTCATTTGCAATGAATATTGTGGGCATTGTGCTTTACTCTTCTAGAAATCTGAACAATTTTAATATAAATAAAGGCAGCTGTCGATTGTATTTTAATGGCATTTTACCTTATGCTAAGTAGCAAACTGCAGTAATGCGGGTTGGGGGACCGATAGCCATAGGATTCTCCAAAAGTGAATACTAATTTTCGTCTACGCAATCGTTGTTTCTTTGTTAGATTGCTGTTAATTTTAGTAAACATTTAAATTTTTCCAAGTGTGGAAGGGAGAAGGGATTGATGATATTACCATTGGTTATCTATCGTACATAATAAAATAGAAATTATTTATTTGACATCGTCCGCTGTAATTGTAATTTCGTTATCGATTTCTCAAGCAAAGATATTTAACGATCAGTTAAATATTCGGTAACCTGTCCAATCGGTTGTGGGGCAAGAATTCAAGAATGGTTTATGGCTAAGAATCAAAAATGCACGGAAACCTGTGAAGTTTATATCTCTTCTTTCCAACCGCTACCCTATCCTGATATCAGTCATAGATCTTAAAGAACTTTTTTTAGTCGCATCCATATCTTCTTAACCTCTTTGATGAGTGAGGTTGAGTGACTGACTGACAAACAGTAATTATTAAACAACTACTGTAAAGATGTTCCATAAGGTCTCCATCTATCAATGTTAACGGTCATGGTAAAAAAGACTATCTTGAACGTTCATTATATTCTGTTGCATCGATCGGGCGCTTTCATACATATATTTTAATATACAATCCATTTTCTTTTAGATTTCCTAGTGTGTTCAAGGTTGTACACACTACCACCCGCTATAGCTTCACACTCTTCTTCCAAGGTGTATTCCGCTGCGTAACAACGTTATTTATGTTTGAATTTTTTTACCAAGAAGAAATTCGTCAAGACTTAAATACAAAATAATACTAAAGGAAACGAGTTTTAGAACTTGAGTTCCATTCGCTTTCCATAGGACGCCGTGAGCTCGTTGAATGCCTTGTAATTTGTCAAAGATGAAACCAAGTCAGCCAACAGGACGGACATTTTCGACGTATTGTCTTGAGCAGTTGTTACCTTTCGTTGTCAGCCCCTCTAATCATATCGGACCATTATATTACCGACCAAGCTATTAATGGATTGGTGCCCAAAGTTATGGATTTCAGTGATTATAAATTCTCGTCTCAAAAACCATATATCCGAAAAAGAATGTATTCGCCGCGTGAACATTTTGTTATAATGGCATTTTTGATGAAAAAAAACACAATAGTATATAATAATAAATACTTTATTATAGCTTTTAAAAGAAAAATTGTAACATAATTTACATAATAAACTTTTTAAGAGTTATTTGTGTGTGTGTGTGTGCACATCAACACGTCATACAAACGATAAAAACAAAAAAAAAAGATTATTTCTTACGCTCTTTGGCGTTGCTACCAAAGACAATGATGAATGGCTGCGTGTGTATGAATTGTGTTGTAACTATTTTATTATGTGTGAAATTATAATCCAAGGTAGCATAACGCCAACATGACAATGTGAGTGTATTGTTTGTTAAGTGTAAAAATATAAATGTGATGGAAGTATCCGCATGTGTTGGTGTTGATGTTTTTTTTTATTATTTTAACGGAGATGGATTGATTAATATCCAGCCAATTCAGCGAATGTGGAGTCCATCTCGTCGGCCAAGCTCTTGTATCTGTCTTTGTTGATTCCAAGCTCGTCTGCAAAATACAATCGTAACATAAATAACCAGAAACTATATCTTCCGTGTAATTGAATCAAAGTACATCAAAGGAAAATAACGTAAATATTGTAAACAAAGAAAAGGACGCGGTTAATTAAATTTTTGAAGAATAATATTATTCTATGAGCTGTAAGTTGAATTTCGTTGTTTTGAACAACAATATTAAGTAATGACGACAGATCTAATTAAGAATGTTTTACAAAAAAGGGATTTAAATATT
Source organism: Himalopsyche phryganea (assembly GCA_022494535.1). Taxonomy (NCBI): domain Eukaryota; kingdom Metazoa; phylum Arthropoda; class Insecta; order Trichoptera; family Rhyacophilidae; genus Himalopsyche; species Himalopsyche phryganea. Next base: position 475,882 of record JAGVSL010000134.1, on the reverse strand, counting down.
ATATTTACATAAATAACACACATACTGATATTTCCTATACTAAACCATATATCAACGGCGTTTTGGCCAATTGATGTGGACCTAAAAATTGAAATTGTTCAGGAGAGAGTAAAAAATGTCCTAATCGAAAACATTATATGGTGGTTGCGTAAGAATCTTTGAAATGCACTCAGGTTTGCAGATACGGGATTATACGTAGGGAGTTTCGATATAATAGTGGCTAACATCAAGTGGGAGGGTCAGAATTTTTAAACCTGAAACCAATACAAAATGATGTTTTCCTTCCAAAAAGTGGTCAAATTATTTTTCTAATTTACATCATTTGGCCGAGACCTGCTCTGTCTTCTTTAAAATGATATCATCAAATCAATTAGACAAAACACCATCGATATTATGATTTTCAGGTGCTTTTTACAAATAAAATTTGTTGTATATAGTTACTTTACTAAAAGAAAATAATATGTATTAATTTGATATAAGGAAATTCCTGTATACGGTTTTGTCTTTTCTGTACAGGTTATAATAATCAAATATTAAAGCAAGTCAATTTAGAGTATCTATCAAAAGTTTTTGTGTATTCCTTTTTCTGTTGCGCTAAAAAATAATTAAACCTATAATTAATTAAATATGTTAAGCAAAGCTTTTAGTAACTGTATTTATTAAATAGCTTTAGAAATACCTGTAAGTAATCAGTCCCCCGTGGCTTAGCGATAAAAGCGACAGTGTTGTGAAGGAGGGGTTAGTCACATAACAAGTTGATTATTATATTAAAAATGTATAAAGTTAAGAAAACACTTAAGTTTAACAGTTAAGAAGAAGAAGAAAACCATAAGTCGGCGTATGTTTGAGGAAATAATACTTAGACAGACAAGGTTAGACAGTGATAGGAAACAGGCAAAGTGCTGAGACATATACATTGTATTAGTGTATATCTTAAAATCAAGATAGACTAATTAAGACAAGAGTTAAATGCTTAATATGTATTAAAATAATTTTATTATTTATCAATTGGCGAAACAATAAAATTTTATTAATACAATATTAAAGCGAAATGATATTCGATGATGTATACGAGAAATTTTGCATCACTCGCGATGAACGGTGTTTTATGTGTTTTCCTACATAAAAAATGACATTAAATTTAATTATAATTATGTTATTTTAACAGGTTTTAATGTTGGTTATTTACATCCCCACCCCATAGTCAGAAATTTGGCATTATAAATATAGAATCAAAATTAAATCAAACCGTAAATAACATTACGGGAAATAAAATGATCTACTGTTTTATTTGCCAGTGACAATTAATTAAAATTTATTTTCGAAAAAAATTCTTCATTACCATGTGTTCCTTTAATTAAATTATTCGAAACAGATAAAAAAACGTCGATGTGAATTAATTGTTAATAATTTTATTACGATTTCAAAATGTCAGATGATATAATGAATGGTTAAAATATTGCATTCATTTCAGATGAACTCCAGGAGACACATATCATTTTGATGAATTTTAATGACGTCACACAATAATTCTAATATTGGGATTGATATGAACGCCGCGCCGCGGTGGCTCCGTCAACAAACATCACTGTATTCAAACAATTCACAATCGGCGTTGTTGCAAATATTTCATGATACGAATAATATTTGCAGATGTGAGAAAGTGAGCTGGTTAAATTGATTGACATTGATTAGCGGAGCCATCGAAACGGGATTCAAGCATTCCGCATATAGTTCCTGGGGCGATCGGGAAATTGGGTCATTTGTCCCGGCGGTCCTTTCTGACATTTGTTCGGACAACGTTGGCAAACTGAAAATTGGGGTACTGAAACAAATAACGGGGTGAACGAGGGTTTTTGGGGGTTGTTAGTATCCGGTGAGCTCGGCGAATGTTCCGTCCAGATCGTCGCAAATCGCTTTGTACTTTTCCTTCTCGTGGAAGAGGTTGTCTGCAATTGGTACCATACACAAACATATAAGTTTTCTGGTACTGATTATAATTATTATTCCATTTACACATTGATCATTTATAACCAACAGCCAACATGATTGCGATCACGAAATGAAATTAATATTATATTCTTCAATATTACATTGAAACGAATAAATTTCGTTGTAACGTTACGCCATTATTGAAGTGAAACCAACGTCATTCATTACAGTGAATTTATTCATATTTAAAAGAAATTAAATCTATTTATAATGACATAGAAAACGAACTGTTTTACGCGGAAACAATACTAAACTTCTTTAGAGATTTTCGTATAAAAATGGTAATGATTTCCGAAATAAAACCGCCTATAGATGAAACTCAGGCTTTTACCCAGTATTTCAAAAACCTATTAAGTCAGCGTCCGTGGCGCAGTTGGTAGCGTTGCTGGCTACGGCTACGGATGTCTCGGGTTCAATTCCCGGTGCGAACTGTTTTCATAGATTGATTTTTCAATCAATTTATGGATTTCTGTTCGTAGTCTGAGTCCTCCCTCTCACCCATCCCATCCTCACGGGGCGTAGCGAGAGCGATAAGCTAACCACGAGTGCTGTCCTAGCCCTATCCTTCTATCCCTACTCTCTTCGAAAAAAAGAGAGGTTGAGCAACTGAGTAACAAGCAGTTCTCGTAGAAAAATTCTGTTAAGATACCTCCATTAGGAGACCATATGCTCCATATTGGGAGCGGACATGGAAAAAAAAATTATATTCACAATTCTTTCCCTTAGCTTGAAATTCCATATTTTAAAAATAATGTATCGTTTGAATCGTTTTCAAGAACCAATTTCAGTGTTGTTTTCATTTTACTGTAGGTCGTTTAAATGATTTTCATTTAAAAAGAATACTGAAGTCTGTTTGTTTGGAAAAAAATGTTCGTATACAACTACAAAACAGCTAAAAGGTACAAATATTTAGAGGTAGATAAATGCAACTTCTATAAAAATTCTATCACGTCTTTGTAGCAACTAGGGGTTATATAATTATTAATATTAAAATGAGGGTGATAAAAAAATGTCGTCTTGAATTATTGTTATACAACAATCTTTACAAAAGCGTCAGTAAAAATTTTAATTTCGAAATAAGCAATTAGGTTATTGAAAAAAGTATTTTCAAAATAAGACAGAATGGGTTGTAATAAAGGTAAAGCTTTATAATTATTATCTTTTAAAAATTTGGTTAATTGAAGCGTTTAAGATGTAATCGGCATTAAAGTAAATACCAGCGTTACTTGATTAATTTTTAGTTTATTAACCGTTCAGTTTCCTAGCTGTACTCATATTACGTGTATAAATTTGAAAATACATCTAAACTCACTATGCGCAGAACGTCGTAGACAGTGTATGAAACTATTGGCACATCAATAATTTAAATCACTCTACGATTTTTTCTATAACTACAATATTTACAGTTTTATAAATCTAAATCAGTGCTCCGCAACCGCTATGCATCGGCACACTAGTGTGCCGTGATGGCATGTGTGCCGCGACGCGATGCTTTATTACGGAAAAAAAAACAAATAATTTGTCAATCGTATCTTTGTATATTATCGACGTACGGTGGACTATCTTTATCTCTATCACACAACCTCACTTGTGTAAAATCAAGCAGAATATAAGAGCAAACGTCAGCATGCCCTTATATCTCACTTGCCGTTTTCACTTTACATGTGATTGAGTGAGAAAGAGAAAAATTTATTAGTTGAATTTTCATTTACTATGTAGAGCTCCATTATAACAAGATTCTCTATCAAACTATTTAATTCTACAAACTTTTATTAGTTTGTTGATAGATATTTCACCTTAAAGTCATCGTCAGAACTATCTACTGTAGTAAACTAACTATCAACTGACTTTCGACTTTTAAATTTTATCCTATTATAAGAGAAAAACTCACTGAACGCGTTTAGTTGTATATTTATATCTATTTTGTGCCACGTTCATCTGAGGAAATTTGTGGTGTACCGTGCAAGGGAAAAGGTTACGGAGCACTGATCTAAATGATCAAGAAAACACACGAAGTCGAAAAAAGTAATAAGTCAATAAAAAACACAATCAGATGTTTACTTTAAAAAATTGTAGCTGAGAGAATTTATTAGTTTTAATCTATTAGATTGAACATTAACTAAATAAAGATAAACAATATGATCTTTTAATATTTTACTCTGAATCGCGTATCTAAACATTTCACGTATTCTACAATGAAATATCCTATTTTAAGATTTATTGTTTCAAATTAGCTAATAAATTAATGAAGAAATCGATTTTCTTATTCGTTATTTTCATCGAGACATTTAAATGGGTAAAGTAACAGCGTTTAAATTATGAGGTATAATAAATTCTAACCATAACCATTTAACGTAAATTTATTTTCATATTATATATCTATTATATATCGTATATCATATTATACCTGTAATTTAATTAAGCGAAAACTGTACTATCGTAAAGCTGTTTTTTGTCGGGTGGTTTCTTCAACGAAACAAGCCGCTTGTGCAATATCATGTGTCATACGTCATTTTAAAATTTATAATGATACGTATGAAATAGATAATCTACGAATTTCATTTTTAATGGTCTACCGCTCGACATTTACGATTTATTCGGAACAGATTTTATTTCAATTTCAATAATAAAACATAAGAGTAGCTAAATTTTGATTCTTTCGAGCTGAAAGTATTCTACACGCAGTATTGTACGACTATTAAATCCTAAATTAACTGTCATACATTTTTTAATGGCTACTATGTTAATTTGCATTGAAATCAGCGAGAACCCACCTTCTAGCCTGTCGACGTCCTTCTGGAGTTTCTTGACTGTCTTCTCAGCGAATTCAGCACGAGCTTCAGCTTCCTTGTGCTTGACTGTGAGGGTCTTGAGTTGCCTCTTGAACTCTTCGACGCGCTGGTTGGCTTTCTCCTCTGATACTTCAAGGGATTTCAAGGAGTTTCCTACGACCTAGGTAACAGAGTTAAATAAAAATTACAAAACCAATCGAAAAAGTTCACAAAAAGATAATTTTTGTACAGTAAATAGAGAAAAGTTAGTCGGTTCAATCCAACAATCTATACATCAGTAGATGACCGATAATAATCTTCTACTTTTTCCATGCTTAGAGGACACAAAGATGAACCAACTTGAGTGGAAACAAGAATTATTTGATATTGTGGAAACAAATCTACAAACCAAGCGCAAATAATGGATTTTATCTTATATATCCCAGACTGGTCTGTGAGCGTAGATGTAGAGGTTTTATTATTATCGCATACACATGTAGGTATGAAATTTTCTCATGACCTAAGCGTGTATATAAATAATACACACAGTTCTGACGTGGCGTAAACTCCGAGGCAAACAAACAACAATCAGTCCGTCAGTATGGAAACTAAAGAACAGCTACTTTATACATTCAGTATTTCAATTTCAATACCGTCATTTATAACGGGCGTTCCTACTAGTTGTTTAATATTGCATCTAAATTAGATATACACTAATGGATGACTGTATACAAGGCGTGATTGGAAAGAGGTTGCCCATGTGAAAACGGTCACAAAAAATGATATCACAGATTTCATTTTTAAGCGTAGAGAGAAATTCTTATTTTCAACGCATTTGTTAAAAGACCTATAATTTCATATAATATACACTATCGGAACTTGTGCAAATAAAAGACATCAATAAAACAAAACAATGTACGCACCCACGCATTTTCGTACCCTGTGCCAGTAAATATGTCCACGTTATGTGAGCCCAAGAGAAAATTGTTTATTTAGCGACTCTCTGTGAAAGTGAAATTGTACTAATTTCGTCGCAGGTAGTGGGCCTATAACTTACCCAAAACACACCAACGAACGTAATCTGTATAAAATCAATATTATTTACTCGTCCTATAAATAAGCTTCATCGCGTAGGCCGCAGGAAGTTGTAAACAGAATTTATTAACAGATTGTTATCTTAAAATTTGTAGTGTTTTTCTACGGCGGTTTTTTGATCAGAATCACATAAATTTTTTAAATATCTTTGAATAAAATTCTTTTCGGAAGCAAAGATTTTGTCATTTTTAAGAAACAATTACGAAATAACTGTCTTTTTCGAGTTAGTAGGCCTTTCATGTCTTATACTGGTCTTCAAATGCCGATAGGGTAGTATTTTCGTATTGTTTTATTAATTTTTGAACGTCAAATGTACTACTTAACTTTTCAATAATAAATTGCAATTACAAAACAGTGTTTCAAAAATTATGATGTGTAGGATTGTGCGATTTTATTAAAACTATTAATAAAGTCATAAATGAAGCTACCAGAGGTACAAATAATAGTGTTCTGTATAGCTCGAAATGTGTATATTTTACTACCATGAACAATTGGCGGAATAAAATTTCAGCTTAAGTGCATGAAAAATTTGATATTTTCTATTGTTTTTTGAATCGTGCTTGCTCTATATGGTTCCAATATGTTTACAGAGAAATGGTTGAAAGTCAGTAGCTAAAACTCCATTTTCTACGACGGTAAGAATAGACAAATTGAAATGATAAGTAGTTATTTAATTGCTCTGCCTCTCTACGTCATATTTTAGGATCAGATAGATTGTGAGTGATGAAATAAAAATAGCATAAAGTCCGTGTCTTTTTATATAATTTAGCGATGTTTGAAGAAAAACTCTAGGAATTCAATCCTTGATTAATAACCATATAGCATGAAAGACTTAGAAAATTACCGCTCGATTTTGGTAACCAATCCGTGATATTTATATATTAAGCTTAGATTACAAAACTACTACCTCTAAAAAAGCAAATAATTGTAAATATTTAGGTAACAAAAGCTTCTACGTTACGTTAAACACATTTGAACGATACGTTAATAAGATTATTAAGAGTAATAAATGTGGTTCACACAAAAGAATTGATTCTCTCTAAATGTTTCAATAAAATAGGTAAACATCAATGCTTGAAATTATTATTCATTAAAATAAAAGAAAACCACTGAAAATCAACGATTGATCTTAGTTATGAATAAATTGATACGAAATCAACCAATTTTGACAGCGGGGTAGCATAAATTATTACAGACACCTGTGTAAATATTTCATGTGAAATCACGAGGCAGAGTGAGTTTTTGTGCCTACACACTGTGTATTTGAAAATGAAATACCCACTAGAACCCTTTGGTTTAAAGTTAAATAAATACGTATTTCATTTCACAGTGTTTATTTTTGGCCGCAAAAACAAATACGACATTACCATCGTTCTTGGTAAAATGAGAACTAAACAACCATTATAAAAGTTATAATAGAATAAATATATTATCATGATTACTCTCAGTTTCGAAAAAAAGAATAAATGTAAAGTAAGTATTACTTTGACTTTTACTCAGGACGAAAAATAACAATCTACAATAAAACGTTCGTTTCGCCACTACTTTACGGTAGAATTAATGGCATTTAATACATATAATTATTGGCAATAGTTCTAAATGGTAGTTAAAATATAGCATAATGATAAAATTACCTTCAATTCTTCTTCCAACTCCATGATCTTGGTGTCTCCGGACTTGACACGGTCTTCAGCTCCTTCAAGCTCATCTTCAACGAAGGCCAGCTTGCGGGAAACCTTTAGTCACAAATAAGCACACATTAAGATAACCTTTCTATAAGTTTAAGTATATTGGTAATGTAGTATTTGTAATAATACATCTGAATACATCTAAAATTTACGTGATAAAAGTTTTCTTCGCATTGCTTTTTAGGTTTTTGAAGAAAAATTATACGAATAAATAACATGGGTCATAATTAAGCTCCGCGGATTGTAGTAATAATGGTAAATGGATACATCTAACGGTTTAAAGCACAACTTTTTTTAATATTTTTTAACAAGTAATATCTACTTTTGGATTGAATTTATAGTGATTATTTTGTGTTAAATGTATGTCAATTAACTTGGACTAACTTTATGAAATGGTATACAGCTACATTAATAATCTTAAAAAATGTTTACTTGGGTTTATACTATCTGAAAAAATCATTCAATCCATAAATAAATCGTATAGTTATACAACTAAATCCGAACTAAAGGCTGGAAATTAATTATTTATTATTATGTAAAGCGAAACGTTACAAGAACTGGAATAATTGAATGGGTATTATTGTATTTATAGGCGGCTTACGGATACAATTTGAATCGTAAGCAATAAAAATAATGAACCTTTCCCATGAGCGATAAATCTGTTTGTTCCTGTAATGGGACTAAGATGATGATAATAATAATTTCTTTATGCAATACCAATTAGAAATGTTAATTCAAAATTATTGTCTTAAATCAGTTATCTTATGTATTGTAACATGATCGACCGACTTTCCACAACATTTTTCTGATGGTTCTCAAATAGTTACCGTCCGTTTTAAAATGCATATACAAAATTAAGCAGTAATCATGCTAGTGTGCAAATTGTATTTTTGTTCACGTTTTTGAAAAAAATATTCACGTGAGAAAACTCTTTCTTTCGACCATGTCAGTACTAAAACCGAATGGATTCAATGCAGCAATTCGTATCTCTGAAACAATACTGATCAACTATTCTAGCAAAGAAGCAACTGCAAATTTTTCACTATACTTTCAAAACCAAATATTGTTTTCTCAAAATTCTAGAAGTTCTTTTATTGAGAATGTGTACTGATTGATTTCTGATTATTTAAATTAATTATAAAGTTTCAAGGTATTTTTTTTTGTATCTGCTTGTTCTTTAAATCTGTTTTAATATTTTTGAATATTGTTTTATCATATCATATTTAAAAGCTGATGAACAAAACATCATTTGCAATTTTTAACTTTTATCCATCCGAATAACGTCGGACAATCCAGCTCCTACTGTATAAATAATATTTTTTACTACTACGTTGGTGGTCCGCAAAATATGTATTCAATTTGTAGCGGTCCGCAAGTTCAAGAAGGTTGAGAAACACTTTTCTAAATTAACGAATTAACATTATTAATCTGTTTAATTTATAAATCAATAAATTAGACAGATTATTCACGGAGTATTTGAGTGATTTTACCAATTAATATATTGATATTTGGATGCGAATAAAGTTATATAATATATCACAATCATTTTTCATATTATGTCAAATGATTGTTCTTTGAGAATTTATGTTGATGATTATCATTAATTTTACCTCATCAGACTTGCCGTCAGCATCTTCAGCCAGGAGCCTAGCTTCCTTCAGCTGGTTTGTAAGTTGGTCCATGCGCTCCTCATCTTGCTGGGACCTGTTCTCCAATACTTTGCACATACTGGAAAAGATTAATTTTTGAACAATTAGGTTATGTAATAAATTTGTTTTAATTTTGTTTTGGTTAATTATTTATGAATTTCAATCCTCAATCAACCGAACAGAATTTATATTAGGAATTAGACATCAGAAATCAGGTTAGGGCCAAATTGAATACTTTGAGCCGATTACCCACTCCGATTTGGTTGTCGTTACTGATTAGTTCATTCAATTCGTATCACTACGCAACGAAAACCAATTTATAATTATTATTGAATTCTCAGCGACTGATCTGTTTTATCACTCAGCCTGCAGTCGACAAAGTATTGTAAGGGTGACTCTCGTTCACTTTATAGGTTGTTTGGATACGTTATTTCACAAAGAACTTTATTCCTTTGGATATGACTTTGATATCAATTTGATTAAATTTACATTTTTCATAAAAATCATAAAAGCAAATGACAAGCTTACCGGTTGTTCTCATCGGCGGATGCTGTTGCCTCAACCAATTTGCTGGTGGCTGATCCAAGCCTCTCTTCGGACTTTTCGAGGTCCTCTTCAATCTGTTGTACCTTCCTGTTTTGGGTGGCCACTTCAGATTCGGTGGCTGTGAGAGTTTTCTCCTTCTCCTCGAGGTCCTTGTTGGCCTGTTCCAAGCCGTTCTTGTTGGTGATCAGGTCCTGCTCTACCTGGGCGAGCTTCTTCTGGAGCTCACGCACTTCCTCGTTGATCTGGGAGGATTTCGAAAATTATGATTTACTTCCAGTTTTAAATACTTTCATTGATAAGGTAAAAAATAGGAAAGTATTTAGTAAAAAAAATAGGAACTACTTTTTAACTTTATTATAATGAAGTCCTACTGACGAAATGAAGTTTCAATTAATCATCTACAATGTCTGATATATCTAAAATTGTGCAAACATTTAATATTTAACTATGTTCGCTCCCAATATGGAGCACATGAACTTCTAATGGAGTTTATTTCAACAGTAGTTATTGTACGAAAACTGTTTGTTACACAATCGCTCAACCTCATTTTTTTGGTGAGAGTAAGGATAGAACGATTGGGCAATGACAAGTACTAGTGATAAGGTAATCACTACGCGCCGATTTTATGATCAGATATGTGGGAGTGAATTTAGACATCACATATCCTTGTCTTAGAACACAAATCCATAAACCGATTGAAAATCAACTAATGAAACTGTTCGTAATGAGATTCGAGCCCGTGAACACCGCAACCGACGTTAATAACTCGGTTACAGGCCCGGCATTACTAGTTTTAAATAAATCATACATGCATTTATTTTTTATTAAGGATTCACAATATTCATTAAAGAAATTATTCGAGTATTCGTTTGGGATACCTATTCTTGATGTCACGAATTTAGCTATTCATAGTTTTTTGTTCTCACCTTATCCGCCCTCAAGTTGGCATCCTTAGCCTGTCCTTCACAGGTATCGGCCTTGTCCATGGCATTATCCTTCTCCAGCTTCATCGCCTGCATCTTCTTCTTGATCGCGTCCATTTTGGCGGCTGGGAGTGTGGTCTACGGCTCGGGAGAAAAAATCAACGCTGAAAAGAAAAAATGCTTACAATTAACGTTTTATTCCGTGTATAGTATACTTTATTATACTTTATTATATGCTTAATTATGTTTGTAGACTTCCTTTGCCGCTTCGTAGCGTCAGCGTAGATATCACATATACAACGAGGGAGAAAAAAGAAATTGTTATCTGGCGAAACAATCAAAATATGCTGAATTACCATTCGAAACTGAATTGAGAAGAGAAATGTTTCCTTCACCGTAAAGATAAAATAGCTCTCAGATTTCAAAAGCTTCATAGAGGTAAGAAATAATATGATTTTTTTGTTAAATCAAGGTCAACGTAGTCTTCATCGGGAAGAATTGAAAAATATGTTCCTGTTGTGAAACAGAGGTGTGAAAGGATAACAAAGGCCCCAGTTAACATTTACAAAAAACAATTATCCTCAGAATAGATGTGTTGCTAGCTGTGAAAGGATGTTTCAATAGAACACCAATTGGTAGATAAAACAGTTATTGAAAATGTTACTAACGATTTTGCTAATAGTAAAAGTAAGTAACATATACTGTAAAGTGTGACAATTTTTTGACATATTTTAAAAGCGTACCGTACGTAAACAATTCTACAATATTAATAAGAAATATAACATTTGTAAATGATAGAATTGCATTAATATTTTCTTTTTCAAGAAATTGTATTCATATATAAAATTTCTACGCAATCTTATGTTTTGTGGTGGCTTATGATTAAAAAACAATACGAGTAGATAATTTAAAAAAATATGTATTGGAGAAATGATTGGGGAGCGGCAAATTCAAGTACCAACCCTGGCAGCAAAACCCTTAGATACGCCACTGTATCAGAATAATGAATTAATGTTTGTTAAAAACATGGTCAAATTTGAATCGCATATTCTAGTTAACATGTACTAGGGTATTTTTCTAAAACAAATTTAATATATAATTATCATATCTGTTTTGAGGAAATTGTAATATTTCTATTTAATATAATTTCCATGTAAATCTTTTTATTATGCTTTGTTGTTTTATCTGTGATGTTATCCAAAACATCCAGCATATAAGAGAAAATTCAGCTATTTATTTATTTTAAATATTTGAAACTTGTTGTTTACTATATTGGAATAATATTTAAGTAAATGCTTTATATAAGAGTGGTTTTTAGTTTTTAAAATACAACCAAACTCAATTATAATTGGTGTTAGATCGTATGCGATTTTTTCAGATGTGCCAAATTCGCGACATTGTTATTTGTGCTTAAACCCAGTTATTTGCCCTGCCAAAAACCTATTCCTAGACCACGCCCAAAATATTATAATTATATCATAACAATAAAATAAAAGTACCAGCATTCTCAATCCAAAAATACTTCGAACGAATCTTGGTGCCACCTAGGTTTACATATAATTAATAGAAAACATTCTTGGCTCATAACCAAGAAACTGGCAACTGAGATGTTGAAAACGCGTGAATACATTTATCTGTGAATATTATTATTTAATTTACGAGAATGATTAATTCTCAGATTTACTTTTGGTTTAAGTATTCATGTACTATATTTGTGTTTAAAAAATATTTTATTCATAACTGGAACACACAATGTTGCCGAGTATAAATTTTAATTATAATGGCAAATTTGCAACTAAACTTGTAGAGTATTAAGTAGCAATAATACTTATACAAACCGTATTAATACATACGATAATTTAATATATTATACTGAGATTTTTTATTGTTTTAGACTAAATAAAGAATTGAGACTATCTCCAACAGTCATAGACTGATTAAGCACTTGAAAGACCCCAGGCGTAATATCGACGATGATAAGGAAAAGTACGTAACCCACACCAAAAATATTGTGTACAACTCACACAACACGTGTAGATACACTATATATATATATATCGACCCACTGTAGAAAGGCAAAAGGACTTTTTTCGATAATCACAATGTATACAATTTAATACATGTTTTGTGTGGGCTATACACAATATTTTTGTGTGTTGGTTACGTCCTCTTCCTTTTCCACAGTCGATATAATTTGGAGGCCCTAACATTTGGGTAACAAAAAGCGTTGCATAATTTATTATAGATTTATTAATTCTAGACGACGTATATCAATAAAAAAAAACTCTATTTGTAATCACTTTTAACGACAAATATCTGATTAATAATTTTCGAAACATTGCATTAGTTATTAATTCAACAAAAACAAACGTTATTAGAATTATTTATTTATGTAAATAAATATTTAAAACTGGAATAATGTGGGTTACATATAAATCATTCTTTAGGCCTCGAAGATTCGGAGGTACCAAGCGCGAGCCTCATGCGCTTATTGGGTAATTCAGTGCTGTCAACAGTCGATGCGATTAGCAACACATCACAATGCTAAAGAATATTCCTTTTTACTGTATATTGTATAATGTATGAATTACTGATTTAGAATACAAAACTTAAAGGAAAAGCGTATCACCAAAATAGCAAAAAATAAAAATGGGATAATAAGAATATTATTACGTCATAATTTGCTAACAACAAAAAAGACATCTTCTGATAAACGGATTCGCAATATCCGTATGTCCGAGACACAAACAAATCAAAAATTAAATTTCATCATAAATAAACCGTTACATTTCTCGAGTCGTATATACAGCCGTGAAAATATTTTATTACAATAAAAACTTGAGTATGGATATTCCAACTATAAATAATACGAAAAGCTCATATCATAAAATTCCACCGTAAGGTGTCGATTTCATATCGCAATACGATATTTGGTTTCAATGTAAAGTCGCAATGGACGAAAAAAAAACATGGCTGCTTGAATTTTAATGAATAATTGACGCCATTCAATGCGTAATGTAAATAATAATGTACACCATTATCCTCAAAATACGTCAGTAGAAGCTTTTGCGGTAGATCACGTAAATATCGACATTTCCCATTTTCAAATTGAGTTTGTACTATAACATACTTTAAATTTCAATCGTGTGACAGTTTTATGATCATAAATTTGACACAAAATAGTTTTAAAGATACCTTTTACATCGAATTTCATTAGATTTCTTTGTTATCAATGAATTTAAAGTTTATCTTTCCATTTTTTGTATTTAGATTGGTTTTTAAAGATATATTCATAAAGAGTCTTTTTTCGTTGACTTTTTGCATTGCATAGAAATAGCATGGCGTAAGAAAACGGAATACATTTCTTTTTTTACCGGTTGTTTTGTCTCAAAACCGCTTTAAAAATAAAATCGTATTGTCTGGAAAGCTGAACACTAAATACATATATTTTTAAATTGAATTTATTTTATCTTGAAATCTATTGTTTGAATGAAGTGATGAAGACGTATCTTCTGTTCGAAAAGTGATCGGGTGTGTATATAATATTAATAACACAATACACATTTAAAAATTCTTTAACTTTAGTCTTTTTATATATTATTCAATTAAAAAGAAAATTCATTTTTCCTTTAAATTTTTTTTTCAAATAATGCATCCTAAAATTTGGGTTATATAAAAAAGCTTCAACAAAAAATTTGAGGCCCGAAGCAAGCAATACTTTTGAGGTCCTCTCTTTAAGATTCAAAACGTAAATGATAATTTTTATTCGGTTCGTTTTTTTAGCTTAATGAAATTTAATTTAATGAAAGCTTTTTCTCTGAAAGATCAGTGGTCACGCTTAGGTCGTAATTTTTTGACTTCAGAGTTGAAGGTAGAGGCCCTATGCAGCTGCCCCTTCCCCTTTAAAAGTCCGGTTATAATAGTACAAAGTAAGTGGTTAAAATAAGTTTTCGCTGTGTTTTATTATTGATATTTAAAAATAAAGAGGCGTCTTATAAACGATGCCGTCTTGATGCGGTAATCTTTTTGAAGATTGCGATATAATTTTCATCTATGTCCAAAATGGTAAGAACAATAACATGCTATGCAGATTGCACTCTTTCGATGTCGGCAACATATTGCGACACAGGTAAAAACTATTTCTGTTCATGTAACTAGCTACAAGTTGGCGGTCGACAGCTTTGAGTAGCGCATGATGCATCTCTTCCGGGGTTCCCGATGACCAATGATATCACTACAGCGCCCCATTTTAAATCACCTGAACAATGCGATCTGAGAGCTTTTGAGATCGGCCTGTATACTATATTGTTTCTTAAATCAGATGTATTGCTCCATAATAACTTTTCATCGCGTTATAGTTTATTGTTAAATAATACCATCATTTATGGAAAAGATATAAAGCTTTATCGATGCTTGAAATTACGAAATAAATGGGAATTTACAATAATTATTCACTTCAGAGTTTCTTTAAACACACACAGTTTACGAAATTTCAGAGTGAAAATATATCGCATGTATTTCAATCTTAAATAATTAACTTTTGGTAATCAACAATTTTTTTTGTAGAATATTAATTTTTTTTATTGTATGATTTTACTTTGGGAAATTGGAAACAAAACAAAAAATGATTCTAAACGTTTACAAAACTAGTATTTATTGAGAATTCATCGAAAGCTATGACAAACTAATATTAAAATTGTATATAAAATATTGTAAACCGTAAATAAGGTTTATTATTTATGGAAAATTGCAATAATCTGTATGTAGGTCAGTGAATATAATAAGTAAACAATCATCTAAAGTTGATTAAGTCTTTCTAAAGATGTTTTTAGACATTAGTTTTCATGGTGTATTTTCTTTAGACTCCAGTATACATTGTAAATTAAAAACCGGTGTAATTGAGTTAGGTTTATTTATATCGACCGATGTTTGCTGTTTGTATAATCAATGAAAATCTTTTGCAGTGATGTATTTCCTGTATGATTTCAATCAGTTCTACCAATCTGCAGCTGTAAATATTTATTTTTACTTGAAACAAGTGGAGCAATGGCTCGGTGAAAGCGCTCATCCGAAAATAAAATTCGACAACCAGCAAGCAGCCTGCAATGATCTAAATTTGCCCATTCCAGCGCGTTATGTTATGTTCATTTATAAAAAAATATTCTTCGCTCCTGGCGTGGGCGAGGTGGCGCTGTCGGTGTGCAAAAATCCAACACCGCCATTTTACTCGCATATGCATACGAAATGATCGAAAATAGGATGCGTGGAAGAATTTCGTCGGCGGTTCTTGCGCCAACCGAAATAGACCAAACCAAGTATGGCTGACGACATTCGACACCGGACGGTCAGGCCGGTAGCCGACAGCCGCCACGCGGGGAAGACATATTCTCAAGACTTTACATCTTCCGTAAAAGTCAATTTTCAACAATTTAGTAGCGGTTACTGTTCACAAAAATAGAATGTGATCCCAATTTTTAATAACGGCGAATAAAAATTTAAGCGTTGTTAGTATTTTTTGCTTAGTTCAAAATTATTCATTCGCAAAAATATACACATTTTTTGTCAAAAAGTACTTGTTCCTAAACATTAAAATAAAATTAAGTCTTCCAGAAATGAAAATTCTGTCACAGTTATTGTTTTATACAAGACTTTTGATAACATAACTTATAACTAAATAATATTCATTCCATGGAGATTCATGCGTATCAGTGAGCAGTATTGCATAGTAAAATCCTAGCCGAGCGGAGATTCGTATGCTAAATTAAGCATTAGAAAGTAGTTGACTGACTATGCTCTATGGGCATTCAATTAGTCTACGTTGCGTCTACCCGTTTCTGAAATGGCCAATTAGTGAAAATGACAAATGACAAACTGTAAAATAGACTAAAACGATGTTGCCAACTCTTACGGAAATCGGGAAACATGAAAAAGTTTTAAATTATGAAAGTTAGCGTTGCCAAAGTATTAAAAATGAATGGATAAACTTTAAAAAACATACAATATTCTTCACGAAACGTTGTTATTATAAAAATCGAATAAAATTTATAATATAATATAATAAGTCATCATTAACCTATAGTTTCACAATACAGACGCCAGTAAACTGTCATGTTTTGGATTAATTTGACGTTTACAACGTTGTTCATATAAGTCGATTATGAATTTTCCGTAACACGATACGCGTTGCCAACTTCATGTTGATAAATCAAAATATGCACTTATTTTTCGAACATCATTCGTTACAATTTATTGCTAAGATGTATTTGTTACTGGTGTCATATTAATTTTTGCAATGAAGAATTTCATGGACTTAAGTGAGTCTGTCAAACTTTTCAAACTAAGTTTTCAGTACAGCACAGGCGCTGTTTTGGATACAAATCCGGTTTTCAGCCCAAAAACTTACCCGTTTAATCGCGCGGCACAGTTAAATTTAAAAGGGAATACAAAAACTTAATATTTTATCGAACACGGTGGAAACCAACTTCACAATAACCTGTCTCACACTAAGTTGAACCGAAGGTACGTGTCCAGTGGCACTAATATCCGACCTTGATGAAGGGTTATATAGATACCTCGCAATTCTTACCCTACGATTAGCCTCGTTATTAAATTTAAAGCACTCGACGTGGTAAGAATATTAGAATTCGAGGATGTTAATCACAGTCACAAAATCACTGTTTCACATTTATCGAGATTCCCGGAAAACGGTCTTACCTGGTGCGTGGATGCTGGCAGAACAGGCACTGATCGCGACGTCTGGACGCGTTCTCCGTCGCGACGCTCGCCAACCCATTATTTTTGGCTCGAAGGTTGAGGAGCATGAATTCAAAATAATCTTTAATACGTTTTGGGCGGTGGAATTATAACAAATGTATTTCGGCATTGCTTCGATGATAAATAATAATTGATATTCATCAACCAATAAAATTTATTTTTCAATTCATTTACTTCATTCTGTTAATCAATATACTATTGTTATTAAAGACAATTGATACTTAAATCAATAACAGTAATGATAAAAAGAATTAAAAATATTAAATAACCGCTTTTTCGTATTTTTTGTAATATATTATATTCAACACGATTTACTGTTTAAATCTATAAACTATGCAAAACTATGCCCGCTTTAAGAGTAGTCAATGAAGTCTGGTTGTTAGTGAAGCACTTAAAATATTCCCATTTAATGTGAATTATATCGTTGATTAAATATATCTATAGTTTTCTTCAAACTGCATTGCCTGGTAAAGTTAAGGTCTTGCACTTTGAGTTTCTAACAATATTTTTGATTAACTTATTCACACAGTCAAACCAATGTGTTTGCTTGAGCTACATATCATAATATATGTTCAATATCTCCAAAAACTTATAATGTTATATTATAAAATAGTTATAGCCCCTCAGAGAAAACGATAAATATGAGAACAGTAGATCAGGGTTCCACTATGTAATAAATTCTTCATCAAATAATTTGTGTACCCTCACTGTCATAAAATTAACTAAAACCCTCCCCTCATGTTAAATTGGTTGTTTAGTCTGTACATACGTCTCAGCACACGAAACTAGGCTTAAATGCTATATTAAAAATCACAAAAAACTCCTAGGTACGACTGCTTTATTAGATTAAAAGGAACTCAAATGAAAACTAATTTTTGTCAAGTTTTACGTTTTACGATGATTTATTCATAATATTCCATTTGGGATGTCATACTATATTCAAAATAGTTTATAATATGAAGAAAAATATTACAAGTGACAAAGGATATGATCTCTGCCAGTCATTAAACACAAAAACATACAAATCTAATTTGAATTGTTCAAATTTTGTACATTTTCATGTATTTCGTTTCTAACTCGAACTGACAGTTCTTATACATTCGTGTACTGGAATATTTGAAGATGCTGAAAAGCGAAACCCGGGTAGTTAGTGACGAAATACATGGAAATGTACAAAATTTGAACAATTCAAATTTGATAATTAAATTCCATGAAGAACCCTCAGTCGATATCTTAGGTTACATACAAATCTGTTATTATTTAAGTCAAAGCAACGCCTTTTTGTCATAATATATTATATCGACGGTGTTTTGGCCAATTGATGTAACCCTCGAAAAATACGAAAACGAATTAATGATTGAATCTAATTTAAAGGCCGACAGAGCAGGTCTCGGCCAAATGATGTAAATTAGAAAAATAAATTGACCACTTTTTGGAAGGGAATCATCATTTTACATTGGTTTTAGGTTTAAAAATTCTGACCCAGCCACTTGATGTAAGCCACTATTATATAGAAACTCCCTACGTGTAATCCGGTATCTGCAAACATGAGAATTTACAGGAGTGCATTTCAAAGATTCATAACGACTCACCATAAAATGTTTTCGATAAAAAAGTTTTTACTCACTTCTGAACAATTTCAATTTTGAGGGTTACATATATTGGCCAAAACAACGTACATGTGATTTTTTATTGTACTAATTACGTTAGATTTTAACTTTACGTTTGTGTCATTTAGTTTTTTTCATGCTAATCATTTGATCAATTTCTTTCGTGTATTTCTTTTCACCACTGTGTCTAATTTATTGCTATTATTTCAACAATAAATGTAAATGACGAATTATCGTAAGGTGTCATTCCATAAACAGCATTAAATTTAAAATAAATAAACTCGATCTCCTTGCACTTCTAACCAGAAGGTTTTGTGTAAGACAATGATCGGCTTAAATTTTCTACAATATGGGGTTTATAATAAAAAGAAACATGTATTTAAGCCTTAACACAAAACATATTATATATTTTGGTTGAATTAACTTTTACTTTGTTACTGGCTACCTTTTTAATGAGGCAAAAATAGCAATGAATTTAGTATCCCATATTGTTGATAGCTATTTCGGCTCCATGCCCTGGTTGGAACTATTGATAGCATTTAGATTTAACTGGTTTGTTAAATAATTCTTGTGGAACTGACATACATATCCGATTTTCTTTTTATTGAAACAACATATTGTTTTATGAAACAAATGTGTGTGTCGGAAGTGCTTTACCAATTTAGAACCATAATCATATTTGTTTATTTTAACTTAATATTAAAAAAAAATGGAATAAAAAACTTCTTAATTGTATAATTATGATTATAATAAATAAGTCGATATTTATTGACTATCTTTATAATCAACGCCAGCTTTGTAGATCATCCAACTACGTCACACACTCACACATACCCATCACGCACACATCCATCAACATTTTAACTAAGAGGGGGTATTTTGGCACCAAAATAAGCTTCAAGCCCTCCTGCCGAAGGAGTATAATGATACCGCCCAGTTTAACAACTCACACACAGAAGATCTCACAACTACAAATCAAACAGACCACCACTCATGCAGACGATTTTACTGTGGAATTTTTTCAACTGGGAGGGACTCACAAAAAGCTGTGCCGATTCCAAAAAAAAAATAACAACATTATGTTTCCGAAGATGTTTATCACCGCACGGGCGGGTGACGGAATTCATTTTTATTTTTGGATAACGGAGACAGCTTTTAAGTCTAGTAAGCGTTGAGAAAGTCATCGATACGTTTTGATATACAAGCGTCAATTATTATTGTATGTTCATTGATTATATTGTAAATTTTTATATTTTCAACAATATTTTCGATAGATTTGGCAATAACTTTGCGGAAATTCACAACGATTTAGTTTGTATGGTGTTCTATGCTCTTTCAGTGCTATAATATTTTTAGAGCACACTGTAATTTGTATTTATATTTCTATTCAATATAGTTCTTCCGTACGGTCGTAGAATAATAATCGTAAACGTACCGACTACCGAACACGCTTCTTTTTCCTCGGAAATAAGTGTATATCGCAAATAATTTTCATGTAATTCATTTGCTATACCAGGGGAATTCTTATAACTTCACGCAAACTATTTAGTGAAACATTTTCAAATGAGATTTAATTTCTTTATTATTGCGTTCCTGATTTATATTAACATCCTCCATAAGCTCCAAAACGTGATGTATTCTCGTCGATTATTTATGTTTTTTTAACTCTCGTTTGAAAAACGATATGCATCAATCTCATTTTAGAATTTGACACTCGTTACCAACGTAAAAAAAAACAAATTGCTTACATACGTTCTTTTAAAACTTTTTAAATAGATCTCAAAATGAATGCTTGGGCGAATATTTAATGAAGATTTAAAGGCTATAAAAAAAATCTGAATAGAAAAAAGCCCCACCAAACTTATGTATTATATTCCTGACAGAATATGACAGAATAAATTCCAACAGGAATTAAGTTCATCTTTCAATCAAAGTAATATATCTTTTTTGAAAATATTCAATTTTAAAAAAATTATTTTATTTATCCAAAAACCTTCAATCAAACTTAATAAGAAACAGAACGTTTATAATAATTATAAACTCAAACAAAATATTTTCAAAGAAATGCAATATATATTTTTGGTTACAGCCACAAAGCTTATATTTTTAATATATTGCAAAAGCTGTGTGTTGTGAGCCAGTCCTGTAGCTGAGTGTGTTCAAAGGCATAGATGTTTGTGATTATTACTATTTCTCCCACCCATCCGATACTTAGGGTGAGCGATTAGCAAACTACTACTAGATTCCTTTAATAGCCCGATTCTACTCTTACTCATTCCAAAAATTAGAGGTTGATCAACTCAATAACAAACTGCTTTCGTAAAAACAATATGATTCACATCGGGAGCGGACGTGGGTGAAATAAGAGTTATATTTGTTTATATAATGAAAAATAATTCTTGAACGTTTGTTATCTTACCTTATATACATTAAAAAAAAGCCCATTCTCTTATCCCTATTGAAAATAAAAAACAACAAAAAGAAATTTTTATTTCTTCTCTCGTGGGCGGTTTTATAATTAAATTAATTAGCCACTTGCCTTGAGCATGTAATATTAAAAAAAATATATGTCCGTCATAGCTATTGAATACGAATTTTATGTTATTCTTATTATTATTTCAAGTGAATATTAAGATCTTGTAACCACACGGAAAAACAATTTCAGTATTTCCAAATAAAAAAATGCAATATTGTATGCCGAATCATAGATTGACATAATTCAAAAAATAATGTTACGATAAAAATCTAATTTTAACTACTCACTTTAGTACTTTTTTGCGTAATTCCTCGAAGTTGATTAGTGAGTTTTTATCTATTTTTTTTAAATCTGAACAAATAAAATATGAAGCAAACAAGTATTTTATTACACATGTATTTTTAAGAAATTATAATAGTGGTTCGCGGTAGAATTTTACGGGTTCGCTAAGAATTTTCTATGCATTTTATACAACTGATTTATATGTAAATATAAAATTTTAAATAATATATGTTCTAATAATCTGGTGATAAATCTTTCATGCGTTACATTTTCGGCACGATAAATTCACTTGTAATAAGTTTTCCACGCGATAAATCATTCATTCGAGCAGTGGTCCGACCAAGTATTACAGTGGTAGACAGTTTTGTTTACCATGATCGATGAAGGAATTTTTCGGGCGGAAAAAATTCAAATAGTTAAAAGTAACCGTTTGTTGCAATAGATTCATGATTTCCAAGTTTTTGCGATGGCATTAACTTTCACTATATTTATTATAATGATGAACCGTGAAATACATAATCCCTATCTCTACTATCTTTTTACAGTTGTTTATGTTAAATAGTAATAATTCATGCCCTTTTGGTACACAGTCGGTGGTCAAATATTGTTAAAAAATGCTTATCCAAAATACTGTTCCAACATAATACTTCGATACACTTTTTTGTGCATCTTGACATAAATGTAAAATATAAGCTAAAATTGAATGGTCTATGACTTTGGCTATGGTCAATCTCTTTATGGTTATATCCGTATTATAACTTTGTCAACACCACCATAACACCACTGTGCGCACGCTTGTTTGTTTGTTTTCAAGTTTCGGAAAGTGTTGATCTCACGCTGCTTTTTCCGTTAGCGTTGTCGAAGTTTTATTGTTCTGTGTTACCAAAATCTTGTTTTGTATTATCAAAGGCTTTTTCTGTGTTATCAAAATAATCTTTTTAGTCTCAAAATATAATTGGATGTACTAATGTTACTAACTATTCAAGACAGAGCGAGATTTTTTCAGACAATAATAGATAATATAAAAAGTGAATCCACGCCGGAAATATTCCTATTATTTATGGCTACATAAATTAAAAATGAAGAGTTTGGTTGTGCAGCTCTAAAATCAATTTGCTGTCCCGTCAATAGTGTGGATGCTGAAAGGTATTTAGTAAATTTAATATAATTGTTACCGATCATTGCAAATCTCAAAAAAGAATCTGTAGAATATGCTGCATGCTGAATTTTAATACATTTTAATTTGATATTGTATTTACATAGTCATATTTTTTGACTTTGTATTTCTCTGAGAATTCTGTTCTATTTATTTTAGAATTAATTCAACTTAACGGTTGATAGTAATTGCGGATATATATAAAAAATATGGGTTTATCCAACATGTTTCGATGTTCACCTACATTTATCGGCAATAACACGTAGTAGAATTTACCTGCCCTCTTGTGAGTTGACGAGTAAACTTTTTCCTTCTTTGGGCCAGACCCTCTAGCCTACAAGCTGCCTACCTGTATTACTTGGGCCAAAATGTCTGACCTTTATAGTGGAAAGAGATAATCTTATATTTTATTTACAAAACATTTTTGAATTCTTATACTGTTTTTTAATTGTTGTATTGTCTTTAAATTGCATATATGTATTGTTAAAATTCGTTGAAATTGTTTATTACTTGAAATTAAACTCTTAATTAAAGTAGATGCTAAATTCTTTCCAAAATTGAACATTTTTAATGCTCTAAAACGCTAAAATGCAAAATGAATATTATGCTAAAATTGACAAAAATAGATGCACAAAATACGTGTCTCTATTAATACGTAAATATGTATTTATAAAAATATCTTCTGAAGATCTTAATTGATTGAGATATTGTGTTGTAGATTAATGATTTGTAAATCAATTCCTTTTCTTTTTCCTGGATCAAATGCGCTCTATATGTGGATCACATGACCTCCATGATTCGCTGTCACCGTCAAAAACTTTTCTCTCTCCCATGGTACGAGTAGATCCTACGGATATTACCCGAGGTCATCCAGTGGGACGGAATATCTATCACCGTTCAGAAGAAGAGGCAAGCAGGGTTGAGGCTCTCCGAAGATATCTGCAGCGCGTGACCCAAGCAGTTCTAATATTTCTCTAAGAGCACAGAATGTATCAATGTAATTTGAAACCATTTTTATTCAGTTGCTTCTACAATCTATATATCAAAAGCTCATCAATAGGAGAAAACTTTCCAGTTTTACTTGGAACTTTTCCTGGAAGACTACAGAAAAATATTTCGGATTATGTTCGGGTCATGAGTCAGCCATAAGGTAAATAATTTATTTCACACTAGCGAGTACCCGGTGCAATGCCACTCAAAGAAAGAAATAGTTTTTTTTAATTCTGTTTATTGAAATGCTTTTCGATGCACAGTATTTTTTAACCGTCTGGTGCTTACACGATTAAATCAGCAGGTTTTTCCGAGATGTCGCTGTTTATACGTATTTGATTTTTTTTTTAAATTTTAGATTAAATTTTTTTTCTTCAGAAACCTTCACGGGTGTGCGCACAACAACTCACCAAAGTTTCATCGAAATCGGATGAATGGTAAAGGAACGCATAAAGGACAAACAAACAAATAAACATTCATTTTTATATATATAGATGTGTTATGAATACCGTAGTAAATATGATAATAATAACATATATGGTTTGAAAAGAATAAATGAATTTCTGTATTGAAAAAAATCAGGCTTTTTTCGGGTTGAAGAAAATAAATCTGGGCTTCGCGTAGGGTGAATTAATACAGGATATATGGTCAAAATCATTTTCTTCCCACCTATATTAACATACTGAAACTATGCAGACTAAGTGGATTTTAATTTCATGACTATTTTTATTTCTAAGGTAGGGACAAACTGAATCTGTATATCCCTTTCTTGCACGTATTCAAGTTAAATACTATATTACAAATGATTCGGTCAGCTGAAGGCTTCGAATGTTGATAAAAAGTAAGGAAAACCCCTTACGAAATTACTACTTTCCACCCTCTGCAGGAGTTGCTTGTTGTCAAAGCTGTAGTGTTCATAGTCAACATGGATGGTTGGCTTTGTGACCATTTTGTAGAGCGCCATCTTGTACACCTTGCTGAAGAGCTTCGAGTTGCTTATTATTACATATGTTTATGCAATGTCGGACATGTAGCTAGTAAGTAGTGTCCACAGACTCGAATCCCTTTCATAAATTGAATTTTCATCATTTCTTCTTCTATGAAAGAAAGGCTGAGCGACTAAATAACAACTAGTTCTCGTAGAACAACTTCTTTCGAGATGCTCAATTAGGAAAATATATAATTATACGATACAAAAAAGTCTATAGATGAATCCTCCATTTATTGTTCATACCGTCATTCCCAAAGCCCAAGAAATACCTTAATTTCGCAAATCAAACCTATCATACCAACCGCTTCTCCTACACTGAATATGATTTTCAAAATAAGGTTTTAATGTACGTATGTGCTCTATCCATATATCTTCCAATCTTTCCAGTTGCAAGTATAAAATTTATTCAAATTTCGTCTCCTGTTGAAAATTCTTATGCATTTTCAATAATTTCAATCATGTGCAATAAGCATATTGATAAAATTCCCTATGGGTAACAGAGAGTACAATTATTAAATCTAGTTACAGGTTTTCCATACATAACATCTGCAGGGTGGAATCTAGAGCCTGAACGCGCTTTAAAAGTATACATCTTTTCTTTTGCCACAACATCTTTTTTTGACGAATCATTGAAACTTCTGGGTTGAAATGAAGACCATTTAGATGCACGGAAAAGTAAGATTGCAAATTTAATCAATTACATAATAATATATAACTCTTTCAAATATTTTATTAATTTATATAGAAATGAAACAACATATTTTTAAAAAATCATTTTTATTTTACTTTGTATTTATTACAATTTCGCATTCGTGAAAAAAATACGTACTCAAATAAGTGGCATCCGGTCAACGTTTCCTTTGTCTGTTTAGATCACTGGAAAAGTATTTCAAATAATTTTTATCGCTTATTTCCGAAAGCATTGAAAATATGATCTAATGGAATATTTTGCATCAGGAATCAAATAAAGGCAATGTGTTTTGAGAATAACCAAGCGCATTAAATGTATCTTAAAATTTCGAATGATCAAAGTAGTGAATAAAAGAAATTTTTCAATTAATTCTGGGATATTTAAAACCATTAAAAGATTGAATACAGTAAGCTAATTTCGATCATTCTGTTAATTTAACCAATATTTCTTTTTACACTTTCTAACATATTTAAAAAAATAAGAATTACTCTTACGTTTTATTAAAGTGATTTATGAAAAATCCTCAGTAACTGTTATAATATTTGACAATTCACTTACTCATAATATATATCAAGGTAGCGATATCTTTTGTCTTCAATTTGTAATTAAGTATGTATCAAAACTCATGGATGAATTTTAAATTAAGGGCAAAATAATTGTTAACAAAAAAGATTTAATTGTTTAAGTTGTATGACTTGTGATATAACATTCATTTCAAATAATTCTTAGTATACATACAAGCTTAAGCCAATTTTTAATAAAAGAAGGAAATTCTTAGATGTGTGTTAAGGTTTTGGTAAATCCTCTTAAAAGAGCATTATGCGTGGCGGCGAAAGGCAGCTTTTTGGCCAATATTTTATAATATTTCAACAATTAATGAAATCCCCAAATAAGAATTATTTGTTATATAAATTATATGCTTCAATAATCTTTGTCATTTTTTATTTTGAAGTAATTCACGTCAGCAATGTAACACAGCTCAAATCGATCAACAAAAATTTTCGTTTTGAAATCACTGACAAATATTTATCATCAACAATAATTTGTACTCCATTTTAAATGTTTTCTTACAAAGCACCGTTTCTTTATACACCTAGTATTAATATTCACTGAAGCATTTAACGTTTATGGATGTAATTCATTTAAATACAATTTTTAAAAAAAATTTCAATTGCGTAATCCGTGGATTGTAAATTTTCTACAAAAGCTATATATTATTAAAGTTACGGAAATAAATATCCCCTTTTTAATTTAGATCTTTGACTATCATTCATTTTACTGTTAGAATACATGGTGTGATTTTTTGTCAACCACTAATGTCGAATATTGTTTTGTATTATAAGTCATGATTTTATCTTTATTTTGTTTAATTTATATACTAACTGTATCTATTGTACTCATATAATACATACACAGCTATTAGTCAGAATGGATTTATTAACTCACTTCCTTTCTTAGATTTTTTATTGCAACCATTGATCTTTTGGTATAATATGTATTCGATACTCACCAACTTAGTAACTCAAGCACATTCTCGTCCAAATTTAATTTAATAATTATGTACTTTTTCATGAATTACTTTCGATTCTACAATACTCATACAAAGCTAGCAGAAAACCCTATTCCATGGTGTAAGTGGAAGGTGAGCTGGAACATATGTGTTTTTTACTGTCACCAAAACACTGTTTTAAACATAATAGATTGTAATTCAATAAGCACACAGTGACGTCAATAAGTCCAAAAATGGTGACTATCATTTTTTTATTCAGATCACCTATACTTCTTATACCATGACTCTAGTCTACGTGTTACTTATTATTTGGACGTTTCAAAGGAAACTACAATATCACAAGTATAAATCAATAGATAATTCCGACCGGTTTCTTTTTTTAGGCCAGGTGAATCAGCAACATATTTTCACAATATTTTGATGTCTCATATTTAGATTTCACAATTATTTTAATTTATTACTATTAATCAAAGGCAACTCTGTCTGAATTCAACTCACAATGGATTCAAATCATTTTATGTTATTCGTTTGTTTTGTTTTACTGTACTACAGTATTTGTATATTCTTCTAAGATAAACAATTCTATAAGGGCAACGTTATTTTTAACGAAATTGCTATTAAGAAGTTTATGAGAAAACGTATAACTCTTAGGATAATTAGAGTATACTAACAACCAGGGATAATACTACACATATACCGAAATAAGAGCTGCATCTTCTCCTTGATTCACTTAGTTGAAAGACGTATGCCTTTATAGTCAACATTTAATTTAACATGTCGGCTGAAATACACACCGTAAGCCTGCCATTTGAGCAAAAATTTAGCTCGTTTTCATGCTGTATGTTTTTCTTTCATGAGTGTACGTTGTATAGTGACGGTTTATTACAATGACATAAAGTTAGCTTGTATCTTTTCTCGAGAAATTTCTAAATCACTGAAAAAAATAGCCCACCTGTCCTGCATTTCTTGAGATGACAAAAAATGTGGTTTTTAGGCTATTGTTATACGTAAGATAAATAGTAATAAAATATTTATGCATATTGATTAGAAAATCTACTGAATCGTAAATAAACAAATCTATTCTTCTTTTGTTTCATTAATAAAAAGGTTGCAATTAGAAAAAATCAGTAAAACGTTAAAGCTGCAAAAATATGTCACTTTTAAAAATTAGAAATCATTTAATCTTGGCTACGGAATTTTTAATAGCACGGAATATTACAATTGATCTATTTAGTGAAAAATATAGATTCATAGAATCATATTAACTCGCAATTTTCACAGCACTAGGGCAAAAGTAATTAACCACATGAAGAAAATAATATTATACATTCACACATTTATAAAAAATATCCGACGAATTTATACAGATGATTTTTTTTTAATTAAAATGACAAAATACGAATAATTAATAAACATTTAAATCCAAAGTATTAATTTGATTGTGTAATAAAGTTTTTAAAAAAATGTATCAGCATTTGTAGAGTAATAATGGCCACTGCTACGACGCTACGAAATGGCGTAGACCGTACCAGATTTAAATAAAATTGACACACTTCTTAAATTAAATGCTGAAGTTTGATAAACCTTATATTTTAGCAGTAACCGTTAATATTTATGTGAACTTAAAATAATTTGAGACGAAGTTACTTAGTCATATTCTTCTCAGCGAGAATGGAAAAACCACTGTGAAGTGGATTAGTTTTAGTAAAAAACTCCGCAAATTGGTTCCAGGTATTATAGAAAGTCACTGCTTTATCTCAGGACTCTCGGGAATATTTAAAAAAACATTCAGTACAATCTTTTAGCGTTCTTATATTAAGGAAATTTGACATACCGGAGAAGTGAAGTTAAAAGTCTAAATCAAGTTTCATGTATATTATTTGACTCGTACACAAACAAGTTTCGATGACAATTAATTGATCGCTCCTTTTGAATCGGAGTATTAATTTTTTTTATTACGCAAGTACAGTAAAACCTCGATATAAGTGATAAGATATTCATATGTTACACGTGTTTAAATCTGAGAACCGTTTGTTAAAAATGTTGAAGATAAGCACGTGATCACACATCTGCAGCAGTTTTAAGGCGTGCCGACCGATGATTTGACGTACGCAAAGCCAGTCCCATCCGTTTATTTTTTTACGTAAACAAAGTGTTGTAAACTTTCTCTTGGAATATTGACAAACGGATAAGAATTAATTTTAAGTTAAATGAGGAAATAAGTCAAATGAAAGTTGGAGTCGGGAGTGTTTCGTTTATGAGAAAAATCGACTTTTTTATATAACGGATTGCTGCGTTAGCTGACGCTCCCTTTCATAAAATTTGTCAGTTATATCGAGATTTTACTGTACTGACATGTGTAACACGTTTTTGATGTAAACGAAGCGTTTAGTGTTAAAGTTATCCATATAAATGCGAAAAATGAACACGAAAAAAGCTAGCAAAATGATTTTTTCATTTGGCCCGATGATCCAAGAAACGGTAAACAGCGTGCATGTTTGTTAGTGTTGAGTGCAAGACATGCACTTGTCCAGGTACATTTCAATATCCGGTGAGATCGGCAAAAGTTTGGTCCATTTCATCGGCGATCGCCTTGTATTTGCTACGCTCCTGAATGACGTCATCTAAGAAGGACAAATGAAAGGGGATAGATTAGTTTTGTTAGTGGGGTAGTTGGATATAGAGAAAGATAAACGTTATCAAACAAGCACAGAATTCTCCGAAGTACAATTCTGTAAAAAAAATATGTTAGTGTCTACACATCAAACATTAAAGTAGCAATATAAATTTTCCACAAATTTAACGTAAGTATTCTGTTACAGGTGAAATAAAAAAAATCGTTTAAACGTCTTGATTTGAATTGATAATTTATAGTAAAAAAAACGAAAGAAAAAAACATCTTTTAGATTGTAATATTTTTATTTCTCAAATCGCATTGTTTTGGAAAATTTAAATTGTTAGTTTATTAATTTATCTCGTTGTATCTGCCACGTTCCCTGAAAACTATGAAACACCCACTCTCAAATATGTTAATATCAATAAAACCATCTATAATTCAATATTTAAAAAAATATACTTATTAGTTATTAGTAGCATTGTCATTAGTCAAATTCTAGTCAAATAATATGATTAATGTCTGAAAAAAATAGCATGCAAAGTAAAAATTGAATATACCAACGTACTATAATTTTGACGAACGAGCACATAAATAAAATGTATAATATTTTCTTAAACAAAATATTATCTTATACTTATGTCACTGCAATAAATTTATATCTACTCTAACTCTCACTACGTTCACAAAAACAAAATGTAAATCTTGAAGGTGTTTCTGCGATACCCCAATGCAATTTATGACTTCAAAGTTTATACCGAACACAACTGTTGATGTTTACAAGTTATGTGTAATGTATACAACCAATTCTTAAAGTATTAAAACAATAAAATATGATTACTGTAATATGCTTTAACATGAAATCAAATGATTCATCGCACCACAATTTTAACGATTGCAACTATCGTAATAATGTTATATAAAAACATATTTACCATGCAATTGAGTCGTTATATTGTGTTTCTTAAAAATAACGCCTTTTATGAATATTTTTTTTTGAAATTGTGTTAAAAAGGTTGAGTGATTTAAAATAAAAACATAATATATTTGTGTGTTTCAGATGGAAGTCTATTACTTTTTGATGGTTTATTTTAAAGAATATCTGAAGACATTCTCCGTGTAATCAATAATTTAATCAAAGTAATCAGCAGATAAATAAATTATAAACGTCGTAATAATAAAATAACATTATAAAGTTCACAGTAAATAATAAATAGTAGATGTATATAAATACACATAATATATTTATTCCCTTATAAATAATAAATAAATGAGTCGTTACAAGTAATCTGATGGAAATGTGCTCAGTCACCATACGTCTGAAATATACCGTCAAAATAATCTGGCAAAACGATAACACCGTTCTTCAATCATTGAATTCATTATTTCAAGATAATTTCATTACAAAGAAATAATTCATCAAATTATTATCATGTATAACGATAATTTAAAAAGTTTGAAGTATGAATGTATGATGTCGGGTTGACATTTGTGCGAGGTAACGAATATTTTTTTTTGCCATGGGACATTTTTAAATAAACGATATATAATAGACGATGGAGATTTGTCGGGAAAAGCACGAGATGTTTGCGAACAATTTGAAAAATGCTTAGTTGCTCTCCTTGAGGATAAGCTCGATGAAAGCTGTATCCAAATCGTCTCCGATGTCCTTGTACTTTTCCTTCTCTGCGACCAACTCGTCTGTAAAGGAAAATCGAAATAAGTTTTAAAATGGTATTCGATAATCCGGCCGATAATTTTTCATTCCGTATCATGTTTTCCGTCGAAAACCTATGTATATTTTTTGAATAATATTCTCACAATAACGAATTAAAATTTATCCTACATATTTAAATAGAAACATTTGTGACAAATTGATGGTTCACTAATATTGTAAGCATATTGTTCATAAAATGAAAGGTAAATTATTTATGTAATGATTTATTAATAAAGCAAATGGAAGATAATAAAAAGCATTTTCCTTACGTGTTATATCTCCATATTGCATGAGTTAGATTAGCGTATCAGTAGTAGCTAGTTATGGAGACTGATGTAGTAAAAAAGCATAAAGAAGTATTATAGAAGAAAGAATAAAGTATGTATGTCAAAACCAACGTTTTATTGAAAAGCGTCTGTACAAAAATGAAAAAATAGGCTCGGAAGAGACATCTTCGAGTCAGGGTTGGTTAATGTTGTTGAAGATATTTAGTATATTTTGATCCCAATTGCTGACGTTCTTCAGAATCCGCACAAATCGTGGAAAGCACAATCGAGATCGTCTCCAACATCGTGGTAAATCTCCTTTTCACAGATGAGGTCGTCTGGAATTGTGAACGGTTCAATAAAATGCCGCTTAAATGAACTCAATTATAAACTATATCTATTTTCTGACCTTAATCATCCCTTGGCACACCTTCACATTAAATTGTATTAAAAAAAACTATTCACATCATCGTCTAACTTTTTTTTATAAAAAAATAAGTACATAACAAATCAGCTAAGCGCGTAACTAAGCGCTAGTGTAAAAAATATGAATGACGTTTATATTATGCTGCGAAACATTACTGATTGGTGTACAAAATTAAATTCGAGGTTTTAAACATTGTTTATTGAAATATAAAAAAATGCAACGAAACCAACGGTTGGGTACTGTAAAGGGGTCTTGAGGTTGTAATGGACCTTACGAAAAGTTAATAAGAGATTTATTTTGATACGGTAAACGAGAATATTGAAAAATGTAACATTGATAAAACAATTACATCCAACGTAAAAAAGTACAGTTACTAAAAAAAAACCCTTTTAATCTAACGCAGCGATTCAGAAACTGTGTGAACATTTTGTTTCAGTATTAATCGTCCTCAAAATATAAAGTGTAGAATTAATATTTTATTACAGTATGTAGATTTCTAAATGAAGTATATTTGTAAGCAAACAAGTCAAGAAGCTTAGTAGAAGAAGAGCGAGAATAAAAAATAAAAAGTCGTTAATAATAAATTGTAATATTTATAAATACAAATTATGTTTCATTATACAATATTTACATAAAAGTTATTATTTATTATACACATACCATACAGTGCATTAAACAATATTTTACTGTATATTTTTTAATAAATAAAAAGCGTTGAAATTATAAATTATTCAAACTAGATTCCATCACAAGTAGAAAAGAGGTATAAAAAGAGCATTCGAAAGAATGAAACCATTCCAAATATCAGGCTTTTTAAAGATTATTAGAAATGATTCGGAATCCAGTTTTTTGATAAAAATACTATCAGTCATGATGGCGCTTTTCGTAAATGGGGTAACACGAAGAGCGTCATAGACCAATATATAAATTATTATAGTTATGTTGTGTGATATCGATTAATCCTTCGTAGATAATGATAGAATGCAACTGTGTTATAAACAGTGCATTTGACCAACATATCTTAGTATTTAAATTAATGTAGTTTTGGCATGTCTCATCTTATGAACATATAAAATAGTTTGACGGCTTTATACATTACACCATAGTTAACGGTTAAAGTATAACATGTTATCAAACAATAAATGTTTCGTTCTCGCATTCTTTCGACCCAATAATTCAATACTAGCGTGAAGGATGAATAGATATTACAAGCTAAGCAATATATTCAATAATAAATGTGCAGTTGTTAGTTTTAACAAGCGGGAGCCTCGGGTGCCAGGGCAGGAGCCGCGGCTTCGGGTGCGGGAGCTGGGGCGGGAGTCGCGGGAGGAGCTTCAGCGGCGGGAGGGACCTCGGTGGGAGGAGCAGCGGCGGGAGCTGCAGGGGGAGCAGCAGCAGGAGCTGCAGGGGGAGCAGCAGCAGGAGCTGCAGCGGGAGCAGCAGCAGGATCAACGGCAGCGGCCGGAGCAGGAGCGGAAATAGCAGCGGGATCAGCGGTAGGAACAGGGGCGGGAGCGGCAGGGTCTGCGGGTGGTATGACTCCTTCCGCCGGTACGGCAGCAGGAGCCGGCGCTGGTGCGGCAGGATCGACTACCGCGGCCACGGCCGCACCGCCGGCCGGTGGTACTACGGCTGCGACCCCATCAGCAGGAGCCGCAACCGGTGCCGCAACACCATCCGCGGGTGGCGTCGCTCCATCAACTGGCGCTACCGCACCCTCAGCCGGTGGCACTGCCCCTTCGACTGCGGGAGCCGCGGCTCCATCGACAAGAGGAGCGGCACCGTCTACGGGAGGAACAACGCCATCGACGGGAGGAACGGCACCCTCGACCGGGGGCGCTGCTCCTTCGGCCGGTGGCGCGACTCCTTCGATCGGCGGTGCGGCTCCGTCAGCCGGAGGTGCTGCTCCCTCTACTGGGGGTGCGGTTCCATCAGCAGGCGCGACTCCTTCTGCGGGCGGAGCGGACTCGGCGGGAGGTGGAGGAGGTTCCTCTACGATTGGGGGAGGTGGAGGAGCTTCTACAACAGGCGGGGGATGCAGGATAAGGTAAGCGGCTTTTTGTTTTTCGGTGAAGTCCACGCCCGGAATGAGCTCGACGAATGCATTATCCAAGTCGTCGCCGATGTCGTTGAAGCGTTCCTTCTCGCCGATGAGTTCGTCTGCAAGCGCAGCGAAAAGCATAAGGAGCTGATTGAGAGCCAGCGTCTCGTTTGGCTTCGAAGCTTTCTTATTTAGTTGGAAAATTATTACTATCAAATTACAACTTCTCGTGTGTCAGAGCATTCCGTGACAACGCGAGACCATTTTGAACAATATTTATTCGGGAGAAAAAGTGATAATAATTACCTTATCGAACGTAATGTACTAATTTTCCACTATTTAATGAAAACTTCTCTGCTTGTTTTGTGTGAGAGTTTGATTGAAATTGGTGTATTTGTGCCAAGTGAGTCAAGTTTGAAAAATACATGCAAAAAACGTCCCATTGCGGCGACTTTTCCGAATTTGATAAACGTATCGTTTCCTCAGACGTCGATATTTATAAATTATTCATTGTTTCATATTCATAATTTATTCATATTCTGAAAATACTTTACCGCCAATGGAAATTATGGTTACAAATCGTAACCAATCGTAAACGTACTTCTTTAGTTATTGCTTTGGAAGGCTTCTCATTATGATGGGTGATCTTGGCTTTCAACTAGGGAATCCAACTCAAATATTCGATGATTCAAATTACATATTGTAAATATTGTAATACAATGGAACGATATTTGAATGTATATTTATATTGTCTATCTGGGATTTAACAAAACTGGGGAAAGATTTACTGGTAAATTATTATAAAATGTAGATGTCTCGTCCTTATGAAAATATTATATATTTATATCAGTGATTTAATATTTGAATAAGTGTCACTTTAATTATAAATGAGCTCGTTTTCTTACAAACTTTCATGAATTAATTTAATATAAAAGTATATTATTAATTATTCAAATCGAATTCTTAATATTATTTTCATACATCAGAGACTAATGTCAAATAGTTGGAATCCCTACTTTCAACCGATATTTCGAAACCATACCCATTGCCTAATTGACTGTGATAAAGTTGTGTTTTTATTTTCACATTGCATCGTTTAGATTTTGTTTCATTAGGTTTATTAAAACATGATTTTGAATAGTCCGTGATGTTGAAACTCTATTCCTTTTAGGCTTAAACATTCGTCAGGAATCGAACCCTAACACGGCATGGCAACCGCCGTTCACAAATATAAGAAAATATTATTATCATCTGAATTAGTGTGATGCTTATAGCAATATTTTTCACTGGATACTCAAAGTTTAAGTTAATTGCGTACTTTTTATGTATAACTTTCGATTTTACTTGACGAAACCAAGTATTTATTCTTCTTTTATTATTACGTACTAAAATTTTACCAAGTAACAAGTCATATTCATTTATTTACATTAGAAGTAAGCGGGGAGATGGGACACTTTTGGCGGCATTTTTATGGCTAAAGACAACACAACATAGACAATAAACATGCTCTAAAAATTTGTCAAAACTCAACATCATGCTTTTTTCCTTCATACATAAATGTCACATGGGTCGTATTCTAAGTACTGCATAATATAATTCATAAGTAGAGGAAAAAAAGGTTTGAAACTGTCTGGTATTAAATTAGCTTCATGGTCATAATCATTTTATGAATCTTAAAATCTTCTCATTTGTCAAACTAGTGTTGCCTTACTTCTAATAACTATAACCTTATTTAATCCTGATTCTTTAATATGAAGTCCAAAATATAAATATTCCGAGACGAACCACACAAGACATGGATCAAAATATCCACTCATCATAAAATTGCTTTTAGTATCCAAAAAAATTGAATCCTGTCGCAATAAATAAATATTTAAACTATATAATTCAAAAAAAAAATGCTACATCGATAACTATGTTGACATAAGCTAACCTTACAATGCTAGGCATTTTTACTTTAGAAATACTAATTTATTTGAAAGTTCCTGGACTAAATATTAACCCTACGAGGGTAAAAAAAGATAGGACAAGCTTAATTGTGGTGCAATTTATTAATGTCCAAATCAGTATCTTCAAAGTGCAACAATCACAGCTATTTTTGTTTTCATAATAGATCGCCTAAATAGAGAAATAATGAACTAAACACTCGACATGTTTCAAACTTCGCCCACAGTACACAATAAGTGTTTGGCGCAGCAGTTGATTTCAAATATTTAAACAGCCTTGTGTTGAAACTTTCCACAACACTTGAGATGGATGATAAAATTATTACAATTGCCTTCGACATTCTTACCGCAGTTAGCAAGAAAGTCTAAGTCTTTAAACAAAGTTTAAAACTGTATTTGTTATTTAGCACTTGAAATAAACTCTAATTAAATATGGTTACTTTAAATCAGAACTTCCTCAATATTCATACCTACTTTCAGTCTGCAACATTATATCAGTTTACTTACCTTATAATATATGCTCACTACTGAATAGCATACTTGGGGTGTGGAATGTGGAATTGTTGGTGTAACAAATAAGCAAATTACAACTGTTAAAAAACAGTTTGCTAATTTATTTATGTTAGAAATAGAACAGCTATGCACTTTTTATTCACAATTACATTTAACATGAATACTAAATATTCACAGTCGTTTGTGATGAATGCAGTTAAAGTTTTGAGTAATAAAAACCAAAAGTGGATTTTATAATCTTACTATTAAAAACGAAGGGGTGTGGATTTTAGCAATAAAACAACTTGGAAAAATTAATCTGTTTAGTTGATTTTCTTCAAAAAATTTGCAATTTTTGCCAGATTGCTTGTGTGAAATGCATAACTTTCCATTTCAACAGTTTGGAGTTATTAGGGTTATTAAATAAAAAGAAAACAAAAACACAACACTAAATAAAAATATTATAATATATTTTATATAAACACACTTAAAGAATTCTACATCATCAATGAAAAATTATTCCAATGCTTCTCTACCAAAATATATTTAGAAAATGATTGCAACAATTTAAAAATACAAATGCATCGTTTCCCAGACGGGCCAGGAAACGAGTGTCGTAAATAAGCTTTTATTGCTAAAAGATGTAACGAGACAATCTCAATATAATTTACATAAAGCGAACAAAAGAAGTTCATATTCCTTTGATTTATATCTGGTATATCGCTTTCTCTGCGAACAGTTAAACTACCGGAGTTATAATTATGTGGAATCTGCGAAATGGAACAGTCTGTTTTATGGAATGAGTAGACTAGCCTTTCTGAATAGTTAAAAAAGACTTTTTGTAAAATTACACTAGTTCCAGGGTGTAAAATATGTATATCTTTAAAACGTAATCATAAATTACTATAAACATCGACACGAAACCTTCGGTATTAAGAATGGAGCGCTGTCTGTGAAAGTTTATTTCATCAAATAAAAATTATTTTTACTAGACAAATTATATGCAGCAAATTTAAAAAAAAACTAAGGTTGTTCATTCAATAAGCGAAAAATATGAAAAGTGAACATACCTAGTTGGTAGTGATTTTTGCGCTTTTTCATTTACATTACACCGTTTGGTCGTTAGATTGCGTAATTAAATACACATATATAACAAAATATAAATCAAAAAGGTAAAGTGATACGAAATGATATCGCGGTAGCTGATGTGATAGAAATGAAATCAAAATAAAAAAAATCTAAGCAATATTAAAAAAAAATACATCCATGCACAAACAAAACATTAGTGCGATATTATACAACAAAGGAATGTTAATTTGTCTGTCAACAGAATATTCTCGAATTACCAGTATCCGGTGGCATCTACAGAAACCCTATTTGATTATTGAACCGTTGATCTGTCATTTCATTACTAATCGACTTAAAATTATGGCGAGACCCACACTAGACACTCCGTGTGGTTATCTTAAATCATTGGAAGAAATACGATATAAAAATAATAAATAAACAAATTTCTCAATAGGGTAAAATTGTGCTCTCTGTAAACAGAATACCGCCGATTCCATAATACAAATTACTAAGCATATTGACGAAGCGAACCGACAGTCGGCGGGGCGAGACCTGCCGGTCCGACTCGATAACATTTACGCGCACGGCTCGCCGACATTCTCCGATGTAACTAATTAAATACTCTTTATAATCTATCTAGGCGACTCGGGTTTCCGGAAAGAGAATAACTTAATTGTAATGGGTGCGATCTGAAAATTTTTCACATATTTTGAATGTCGTGAAGCGTGGCCTCCATCTCTTCTTGAAGCAATTTGTTCTTTTCGCGTTCCGCTACGATGTCGTCTGAAAATGTTTCGTTTTACGTAGTGTTAGATTGGGCACAGACAACAACAAGCATAAAAATACACATAAAATGGACACAATAGGTAACAGTTATCATTATTTGTAAAATCGGTCGCACTCTATACACAGTACATTATGTAAATAATAAATGTTGTAGTTCAAATGACAATTAAATTCTTGACATAAACATCATGCAAACAATGATAAATTATATTAGTATTTGAAAACTATTCAAACTCAGACAGAATGAAGAGAAAAAAATCATGGCAATCAAAAAAGAAGGCATTTTGAAAACAAAAATCATAGCAGTATGTCATTAGTCAATTTTATATTATTATTGTTTATGAATATTGCAGCAGTGAATATTATAATAAAATATTACAGCATTGTTTGTTATGAATTGTCAAATGTTAATAATTATAATTATACCTAACATATGGATTAATAATATGACACTTTTTGATGGTTGTGATCAGAAAAAAATATTTTACTTCTAAATGTAATTGGATAAAATTGAGATGTATTCTTTTTAGAATCTATGTAAAAATATTGATAAATATTTATATATCACCATCGAAGATGAAAAATATTTTACTTTAAAGAAATAAGGTTTTCAAATAAAGAATCTATAACATTTTTAATGTTTACGATAAAATTAAAAAAATTATTTTCTACAAAATTAAAGAGAATAAAAAATGTATTATTGAAGAGCGAGAATCTATTGGGGATATTTCTCAATGCGTTACCTTCGAGCCTGTCGACCTCCTTTTGGAGTTTCTGAACGGAACGTTCTGCAAACTCAGCACGGGCTTCAGCCTATTAAATAAATTGAAAAGATATAGTATTCATTTTTATTACATTACAATTGAAAATATCATAATACTGTTGAATCTGACAAAATAAAGATAAGTTTGTTTTCATGGGTATTATTGCTTACGCAGCTTGCGATACCAACAAGAAACTTGAAATTATTCATTGATTTAAACAGTTTTAGATATTTTGAAGACAAAATAAATACATGCATTAAATAAATCTTGAAGTGAATCTAATGTTGTTATATTTAATTTTCAATTTTACTTTTAATTCAACTTCTGACTTTTATTAATGTTCTAATTTTATAACATTATAAAAAAGAATCGGAATATTCAAATTTTCTACTATAAAAAGATTTTGTTTTTTTAAATTATGTTTATATTAGAAAAATCAAACCAAGCTCACACTTAACATTTTGTCAACACATTTACCTTGTGCCCCTTCTTGTGAGATTATTTTGTGCTAATTTGTAAAAATATTCATAAATAAAAACATTTACTGAACAGATCAAAGCGAGTTCTGACTGATAATGGATGAGGATTACCCATTTTTAACTAGCAATTGGGAATTTAATACATTTAAATGTATTAGAAAACAGGATGGAAAAACATAAAAACAAAAAGCAACAGAGTCCAATAAAATCAATCTGATGTAATTTACATTAAAATAAATATTTTGAAGCGTGCCAATAAAAAAGCAAATTAATGTACTAAAAATAGGACTGTATAAAATGAACAAATTAAAGGTTAAGCTCTAATTGCAAACGGCAAAATGTTTATTCAGGCAATTGTTTATCACGATTTTAAATGTTGATACTGAAGAAATAAAATGGATCCAGTACTTTCATTCTGCTATATAACCTGCCATATTAGGAAAAGGTATGTTTCCTGCATTCTAGGAAAAGCCGGAGCTATCCAAAATACATCAATCACTTGACTACAGATAAGGTTTTGACATTTTTACTAAGAGTAATTTTAGAAAGTTTGGATTCGATAACAACTCATGAATATCAGAAAACTATGCGGTATATAAAATCACATTTATAGTCCTGCATTGATTGGTTAAATTCCTACTCAATTGTTTTTACAATACACATGTATGTAAACATTTGTGGACGCAACTTTGAAGTTTTCATCGTTTTCAAACAGAGAAAAGATGATGAATCGATTATGCATACATCAATGGGTGTGATTACATGTGAACGCGATAGGTAGTGGAATTTATTTTTTGAATACATTTATGATAATTATTATTAAACGTATGGGAAACTTACAGTGGTGAGTTTATCGTTTATCAAATGGATTTTATCTTCGGCGTGTTCCCTAGTGACAGTCGCCTGGTTTCATCATCATCACACCAAGCCAACATACAAACAAAACAGAAAAAAGGCAAAAATTGCCCGTTGTTACAATGAACGACAGCATGCTTTATGGACACAATAACGCAATGCCACACAGCTAACATCGATTAGCATTGGTAATTGGGATCGGACAGTAGGATTATTATTAAAGTGAAGTCTGCATACCTCCAAACTCAATCATAAAGAACTATTAACGGTACAAATTCGGAAGAATAGCATTTTTATGTTCTGACAACATTTCTTGAAAGATATTCCTATGCCTATGACAATAATTTGTTGTTTTTGAAGAAAAACTTTAAATAAAAACAACATGGTTACAGAAAATTTAAAATAAAATATGATAATTAAAGTTTATCATGAGTTTGGAGATTTGAAACAATTAGGAGTGGGATTTACAAATATTTACATTTCACTACATTTGACATATTCCAAAATATATTGAATTTGTAAGACTTCAAAAAGATAATCTTCCTATGCGGGTAAATATAGATACCTTGCATTGAGGCTGAATTTAATTTAGGCAAGTTTATTATTTCAATAAAACAGATGTTGAAAAGTTTACTTTGAAAAAGAAATATTGTGGGCAATGTCAATGCGGATTGTTATTACGAAAACATTGGGATACGGAAAGAACGGCATACACTAAATACAAACATTACGTATCTAAAACCTGAAACAGAGATACTAGCACCAAAGAGAAGGGATAGAAATAATAGCGTGGGGGTGAAATGTACACCGAATCCAGCAGCACGCCAACCCATAAATAAAAGGACAAAGGGATCTGTTGTGTCACGAAACTCGCTCTGGTCTGCTTCGAAATGAGGCTGTTGGCGGAGCTGATCATTATTACCTCTTTAAGATGCGTGTCCAATACTTTTACTTGTCCTTCGTATGATTCTTCTCTTTGCGTTGCCTATCAAGTAGAGACGAACGGGCGGCATACAAAAAGTGCAATTTGAAACAATGTTATGAGATTAGAGAAAGTGTACAACATAAAACCAAAATCAAACAATATTAATCATCATACAGAATGTGGCTTATTGATTGTTATGCGTGTCGACTAATATTATTATCCCAATTTCAATAACTAAGAGCATATATTGAACAGTTCTGTGCTGAGGACTAATGGGGCACGGGGAAATGATGTTCAGTTATTTTGTAAGACAGAAATTGCTAGACGAAACAATGTGCCTAGCCCAATATGCAGTAAAAATTTGCTATGAGTGTTTTCAGCACTGAACGTGTTATAGACATTAAAATGGTAAGTCCTAACAGGCAATATTTAGATTCAATTAAACTTAATGAAACGATTTTGGAAAAAATAGCAGCACATTCTACATGGAATTACTGAGAGAATATGTATTACTGAGTCAATAAACCACCAAACAATGTAAATTTGAGTTAGGTTGTTGCTATAATTATATGTTCAAACTGACAACATCAATCCATCACTCAATTAGGAGTTAAAACACCGACAGCATAAAATCAGGATATCTTCTGCGGCGGTTATAAAAAAAATGTTACAATATCTATAACACTGAAAAAACAAGGCAGGAGAGTTAATCTGGCAATCAAAACACATCAAGTCGTTCTTCTTTTGTGTTATCTAAACAGACCTCCTTCAAACGGGTGGTGAGGGTCTTGATTTGGTTCTTGTATTCCTCCTCACGTTGGTTGGCCTATTTTTTTTATACATAAAATAGCTGTAATTATTGCTTTCACAAAGCAAAACCTAAATAAACATGAAATTGGATTCTAAATAGAAAACTGCTTAAAAAACAATCATGTTATATTGCTACATTTACGTTTAGTTTCTATGTCATTGTAATCTTAAATGATATAATAATAATAAAAAAAAATGGAGATTTAAGTGTTCAAAATTTATACAAATTTAGCAGCGTAACTTTTTGAATCAATCACAAATAGTGATAAAATTATTTATTAAAACAAATAAAGGGAATGAGAATTAGGGATTGCAATACCAGTCTTACTGAAACCAAGATTCAGTAATTTTGTCAGTTTTTTCAATACCAAATTACCAGTTTTGAAAATGCAAAATAAAA
Source organism: Himalopsyche phryganea (assembly GCA_022494535.1). Taxonomy (NCBI): domain Eukaryota; kingdom Metazoa; phylum Arthropoda; class Insecta; order Trichoptera; family Rhyacophilidae; genus Himalopsyche; species Himalopsyche phryganea. The sequence goes on along the minus strand of JAGVSL010000134.1, from coordinate 433,148 downwards.
ATTTCGGTATCGAAAATTCAGTAAAATCGAAATGTAATTTTTTTCCACATAACATACAAAGTTTAACACGCATAGCTTATATAACCTTGCGAAACTTGCACCTATTATTGGAATCTGAATAAGTTATAATTTCAATGTTTAAATATTTTGATTAATTATTTAATTTGATTCGTGAACCTCATCTTACATTGAATAATTTTACTGTGTATTCGAACCTGTATTGAGATCCTAATTATCCATAATTCTTTTAATCTATATTTGTAAAACAGGTATTTAATATGCTCCTCCATTATTGCAATCCCTAATGGGAATTGAACCCATAATTTGCTAAGGATTTAGAAATATACTTCATGTAACAGTTGAAACATTGTAAAATGAACATTACCTTCTCTTCTGAGACTTCAAGGGATTTGAGGTTGTTACCGACGACGCGGAGCTCCTCCTCAAGTTCTACAATTTTTCTGCAAAAAGATACAAAAACAAATTGAAGTCAAATAAAATAATTAATCTTGTTTATTACATCATGCATTAGTTTATAAATCAGTTGTTTTTTATATTTCAAGAATCAAATTTAATTTATCATTTTTCTGAGATAAAATTGTATGAAATTGACATTTTTGAGTTATATATATGGTTGGATTTGTAATTTTTTTTGCGCTATTATTTATTATAAGACATGTTCATATCTTAAACTCAAATAGTTTCATTTGAGCACATTAAATAAAACAGTGATATCTGTAGCAAAAATATTTCTGCTTTGAGTAATTCAAAGAATACTAAAAGACAAAAGTATCCATACTTATTTTCTACTTACAGAAAATTTTTGAAAACTTCAAATGACTATTGCGAAATGACAAATTCAGATTTACAACTGTATTTTACTGGGGATGCGATATGTTGATTGAAAACACTATTTTTAAATTCTTGTAGAACTAACACCAGTGAGCAATATTGTTTATTTCACACTTTATTTGGGTGTCGAACCAAAATATAGTAAATGTTGAAATAGAGAAAATAAACTATGTACCAAAGCTAAAAAGATTATTTATTTTGTGTTTTCTGTATGATTAAATAATAGCATGTCAAAAGCATAAACAAACCCGTCGGAGTTTTCAGCGCGTTCCTCTGCTTTCTCTAAGTCCTGTTCCATCATGACAAGCTTTCGGGCAACCTAGATATCGTTTGTCACAACGCAACAACAACAAAAGAAAACTCCATGCATTAGCGAAATCGTCAAATAAAATCAAACAGGCTTAGCGGTTTAAAGAACAAATATTTTCGAGACAGCCTCAATTCAATAATGAATTCAAAATTCGAGCTCAAAAATATTTGTATAGTTAAATAAAAACATGATTGAATGGCAACAAATAAATGTTTTTATAACAATCACAAACTAAATTATATAAAATGGTGGGTTTTGGTAAAAGTACATCAGTCTACATTTTTAATATTCATTGTGTTCTCAACGAAATATCCACAGTTTTATATAACATCATTAAAACTAACAACAAAGAAATTATTACTGTTCACATTATCTTAAATACTATGTTACTACAAAAAAAACATGCTTCAAATATGATCACTGGATAGCTGCTTCTGTAGGTTCCTGAAATACTACAAAAATAAATGACAAAACAATAAAGCTGAATATCTAAATGTCTAGAGTACTGAGTTCTATTGTAATATATGAAATGTAAAAGAAGTCGGTAGTAGTTGTAGATTTTTGACTTGATTGCAACGTGTCGTATTTAATTTAATAACAGATGACCACTTTACATTTCAGATTAATACAGTAGAGGAGAGAGCATCTATAAAACACAACTGCAAAACAAAATTTGAAGCTTTACACGAAATAACAAAAACATGTCCAAGTGGCAATAAATGAACATACGATTCACCAGCATCGGCACGCTCTTCAGCACGTTCCAAATCAGCTTCAACCATAGCCAGTTTACGGGCAACCTGGTAAAATCACATCATAAAAGTCAGTACATTTAATACTCTGCCACCCAACAGCACACATATTTTTTTTCAATATAGGATATTCTGACGAAGTTCAATTCACAGAGTACGTTCTTAGGCTTTCACGGTTATTATCTTTGGAAGACACCATGTTGCGGTTGGTGGTAATCCTCCATCCTTTCGAAACCGTTACAAGATTCATCAATAGGGATGGGCTGCGCTTGTGTGCTTGAATGCTCAGTGGCTTCCAGCACTTTTATTGTATCTCAGAAGTGATGTACGTAAGGCTCACTTGTTCCATGACCAACATTCCATATCAAATAAGATCCCCATATTTTGTAGTAACAGTGTTTGATATCTAATACAGTCATTCATCATTCAGACCCCTGAAGATGAAGCCTGTTACGGTTTTGATAAGTCAGGTGATTAACGGCAACCATAACACATGTGTCTTCCCAATACAATATTGATTCAATTCACTAGTATAGAGGTACAGATTTTTTTGATTATCATTCAATTTCATGAAATGTCAAGTAGAAAAGTATGAACATATAAAAATTAACCTAAACTACTTAACTCATAACGTATTTATATTAATAGTTATATTTTTTATTGAACTGATTTATGAAAATATTTAATACTGTTGAAAGAGGACTATATTTCATTACCAAAAATTCATGGTTTTATTAGTAAAAATTATAAACATCTGGGCAGCATGACATTTATTCAGGAAAAATGCTTTAGCTTTAATTTGAAGATAGTTAAGATGATGGTGTAAATTTTGATTTTCAGTTTTGATATTTTTATATTCAATTAGAAGATAAGATATTACATGCATAAAGTAAATGGACACTCATCTTATCAGTGTATTTCAATTATATAGAAAAAATTATGTCGATAATGTAACCAGAAAGCAAAACTCTGTGAAGAAAGATAAGATAAGAGATAAAAAAAATGATATGCAGGAAAGGAATTGGTTGATTGAAATAATGAAATAATTAGGTGTAGAAATTACAGGAAAAACATAAAAGTTATAGATAATGTGAATATTGATTATTAGTTAATTGAAAACAAAAAGAAATTAGTAGTAGACAGATAGGTAATTAGGTTAAGAGTAATCAAATCCAAGCATATAATTAAATGTAACGAAAATAATTATTTTGCTTCTGAATAGTTTAATAAAACCATGGTTATTATTAAAAAAATTATAGCGTGATCTGTTAATCTGTTAAAAATTCTATTCATACTTTGACACTGTTACTTCGCAATGTTATGTCTGAAAATAATTAGTGAAAGAGAACAATAATTGCATGACTCAATTTGGAAACAATGCATTTTTTATTATGAATGAATAAATTAATCCGAGAGAATAATTATCTAGTTATACAGACAAAAATATTGATTATAAATAGTCCATTGACTCAGCAAAACATTTCATTCTAGTTTTAAAATCTCAGTCGAAGGGATAATATATTAAAAAATTATTATCAATGAGAAAATCCAGAGTGGATTAAGCAATCATAAATATGTACAAATAATTTCATTTCTGTACAGCGTTTTACAATATAAAATAGCTAAAATTAAAGATGTTAGAGTCATACATTATACAGTGTAAGATAATATATTATGGTTATATTAATTAATAGACTCTGTAAATGCATTGTTAGACTTTCATCAATGGTAATGATTCACTATATTTATTAGTTTATTGGAGGAGAATGATAATCAACAACACACTGCAAACAGTTGCGAACACTGAAAAAAAAGACACCTCATCATATTTCTTGTCGGCTTCCTCAGCCATGAATCTGGCTTCCTTCAACTGGTTCTCAAGGGCGTCCATGCGCTCTTCATCAGCCAAGGACCTGTTCTCCAGGATCTTGCGGGCACTGATTGGTAAAAAGAAATAGCGACATATTCAATAAGACATTTCTACAAATGTTACATGAAGATTTAACACAATCCTGTGTGACCCATGGCAATGAAAATATATGCAGAGAATTCATAAAAAAAATGATATTATTTTGCCATGAGAATGCCGGATCATTATTTTTAATGTAAAAGTTACCAAGCAATTATGAGTCCAATAGACTTGTGGCACTCCCAAATATCAAAGTATTGTCAGATTAAATTCCCTGAATTATTTTAACTGCCACTATCAACAGGTTGATTAACAGATAAGATATAAACATTATAGTGTTGATAAAATGCTGCTACTCTGCAAACCATTGCGAGACCTGAAAAATAAATTTGTTGAACACAAATGCAAAAAAAAGGGTAAGGTAAGCCAATACAATGTAAAAGAAAAACTTTTAACATCAAGACATAATTTATCATTTTTCATAATGAAAATTATCCCTCTAGCAAACTATAAAACTATTCAAAGATTAATTAAGAGCATACCGTAAATAAATGTCTGAGTTTAAATTATGAATAGAGTACTACATTTAAAAAAAAAATCTCCACACAATAAACAATATCATTTTATTGATCTGCAATATTTTAGTAATAAAAGCGATGTTTTGTTGAATCATATTTTTTTTATGTTTTACTTGTCGAGTTACATGCCATCAAATTTAAACACATTGCATGATAGAAAATGTAAATCAACTCAAACATTTAATTCCCGGTGAATAGTAAGATAGGTTAGGTTTTGGTGGTCACCTCTTCGTATTTTTTATCAGATTCTTCGGCGATAAGCTTGGCCTGCGAGAGCTGGGCTTCCAGTATGGCCACTCTGTCGTCTTCCATGTTCGTTCTATTCTCCAACGCCTTCCGTATTCTGGTATCAGTTTAGTCAAAGGCACACACACACGAGCGGGAGATTGTTAGTAATGTTTGTTTTGTTCGGATGCAGGTGATCAATTGGACACGCATGGAAAGACAACAAAGACACACAAATTAAGTACATTTCAAAAGTAAAGAGTTGCAGTATTGCGACTCTTATCGTTTCAAAATAAGTGTTAATAAATTATCCATAAAAAAGTTAAACTGCTTAAATCAAACTTAATCTGGAAATATTCCTGTCGAAGTGCTATTCAAAAATATCTAGCAGCATAATTATTCAAAACTGTTTTGTTGTTGTTTTTTTTACTGCACTTGACAAATATTCAAGGGGCATTTCGTGATTAATTTGTATGAAAATTTGCCATAAAAGGCAGCTATGACACACAGTTTTTCATGAATATCCATCCAACAAGAAGTGCAATACAGGCGCTCTCGACTTTCGCACGTAATTGGTTCCTGGAAATGTTAGCAAATGTTCAAAATGTTCGAAAGTAAGGCAAAGTAAAAAAAGTGTATTTTAAAATATTTATGTGGCAATGGGTATAACAAAGTTAACAGGTGTATTAGCACTCAGGTTATTTCTTTATAAACTTGTTAAGAGATTTGAATACCACACTTTTTTTTCTTTTTTTGATAAAAAGTTCTGTCTTAATTGCCTAACATACTTGAAATAAACATTCTCCATGATGGTAAAAAAATTGCAACAAGATGCATATAAAATGTTTCATTCATATGTTTGATTGTCAAAGACTCGATGGTGTGTTTATGAGCTTCTTCTTCACTTTCATTTTGTATCTTATTTACCTTTTGTTGCTCAGTTAAATATTTACTTGTCAGATGTTCTGAATGAGATTCAATAAACTCATTATCATTTTCGATGTCCAAGTTTAGTTCATTCATGAGTTTAACTATTTCAGCTGTTACAGTTTCAAGCAGAAAATCACTCATCATTTGTGGGCATAATTTTTTCCAGGAACCTTTCATTGTTGACTCTTTTATTTCAGCCCACGAGCCCACGAGTCTCCAATATTGTTTATTGCATTCCATATATCTAAAAATCTCTTAATGTTGACCCACCTCCAATCCAATATGAGTTTCTTTGATGGTCTTATGCATGTTGTCCATCATTTCTTTTTGACCGTATCAACTCTGTAGTTTCTCCATTTCTCATTCATGCGAAATGTACAAAATAGTGAATTGTGCGAAAGTCGAGAGCCGCCTGTAAATAGCTGATGGCTAACCCATCCCCAAGTCGTATTCACACACATAAAAAATTATCATTTCAACTGTTCAGAATCTAAATTTGAAAGTCATGGTTAATCAACTGTGTAAACAAAATACAGTCTTCCATGAATTATTCAAATGTTTTTTTTGTTTGTTGGCTTTTATGTCAAAGTTTTAAATTTTGATATTAAAAACATTCAATGTAAGAGGTAGGTACTCCATCTTTTGCTACTTGAATATTAATTTTAATGGAGAATGACATCAAACAAGTCATTTGAAAATGTATTTTTTATGATCATGTGATGTTTGGAAAAGACAGGATTCGTATCCACTGATGAATAAATAGAACCTATAACTATGAAAACAATATTCCATAATCTGAGAATAGTAAAAACCGAAAAAGCTGTTGGCACGAAAAATAAGAAGTTCAAATATAAATTCAAGTGAACTATTTTCTAGAGTCTAATTTAGACGGTATCGACTGGGACACTTCTCATGTATCAAGTCTCACCGTTCAGACTCATCAGCGGCCTGGCTGGCCTCAGCGAGTTTGGTGGTGGCGGTGGAGAGACGTTCTTCTGAGCGTTCTAAGTCTTCTTCCAAGAGTTGGATGCGACGGTTGAGGGCGGCCACTTCTGACTCAGCCTGCAGACAAAAAAAGACAACTCATTAAAATCTTGAATATGGGCTAAATTAGAAAACTCATTTGGAATTTATCTAATCATGATTTTATTACGTGTAAAACTAGACAAAACAATTATTTTATTAATTAAAATTTTATCTTCAACTGTTTCAGATATAAAACCAATCATAACAGGATCAATTTCCATATCGTTGGCGAATTTGACAATATGAGCATGTTTTTAAATTATATATCATTATAAATACAACACTAATGGAAAGATCTTTGTTAAAAATTATATAAACGATTTCAAAAATGCTGTAGATAATCTAATAACAATGATGATAATTTAATTATAAATAATATGTGTATGTGTGATTTTTGATTTGATCGCTTTCGGAGAGATTTCAAGATTACACCTTAACTGATGACGTTTATTCAAATAGGTAGATAAGGCATCGATGAATCAAGTGAAAAATACTGCGTAATGAAATGTGCAAATAGGCAGGTGTTTTAGATACACTTTGTTCGAATGTATGCTTAACAAAATAAAGAACGTTGTCATGGCAAATATTAACGGAAATACCGATGTGACTGCGACACAACATACACAAAATCAGTGTGAATGCTACTTAGGGACAGTTATTAATATGTATCGAATTACATTGATAGACGATATAATTAAAATGATGCGATTTTATAAACCAGGGCCGGCCAACAGTTCGATCGCGGCCTATCACCAATTCTAATCTAATCGTCATGAAATGAAGTAAAAAAAAAAAAAAAAAAAAAAACCGAAAAAGTTATTTGACGCTAGATTATTAACCATTTCCGCAAGGCTAAATTGTTGTTTGTATAAATTCGAAATGCGCTTACATGCGCATGACGGAGAAAATATGAAGTTCTACTACCCGTTTGTAAAGGCCCAAAGTAAACATCAAGAATTTGAATTGTTGAGATTTTTTACATTTCTATATATTTCATCACCAACGACCCGGGTTTCGCCTTTGGGCATCTTCAGGCAATCGAGCACACAAATGAACTCGGACCGACAGAGAGTAAACAGTTCACATCGCTTATATACAAGATAAAATACGACAAACCTTATCACTAATTCAAATTTGATATAGAAATGCTTAATCTTAAATTAAACATTAAGACTCAAAATTCTCACTAAAAGTATTTCTAATAGTAATTCGCCGTCATGTATCTAAAATGTTTGCATTTATAAATAGTGGCATGCGAGTTATTGTCGTATTTATTATATTTGTTGTTGAAAAATCTTTTTTTTTTTTTTTTTGTTAAAAACCAAATTCAATCTGATAACTAAAATGAAAAAGACAATCATTAAACAAAGCGAGTTGCTCACTCCAGTTATAAACGCCCCCCATCAAATTAATGTGAACATATATCAGTACAATATGCTACTGAAGTGGCTTTATCATCTCCCTTTACTGTTTCAGGCAGACTTGTTCAATGAGCTTATATGGAAGTCAGTTGAGATATGTTTCTAGTTTCCATCTACCATACCTATATAGCTACAATTTATATTTTTTTTTAATATACACATTTCCACACCAGCGTACTACGGTGAGTAAATTTTATTATAAAACCGATATTTAAATATCGAGATATATCTAGTCGACTATTTGTAGAAAAAAATATTTCTCGATAAGACAATTTTTATTATTTAGATGAGATCGTTGATATAAGAAAGAAGGTTTTGAATATTCGTGACATGTTCATTTTTCGATTAGATAGATAATTTCTTGAAAATACTATTTAATGGCGTACAATAACATCAACAAAACTCGATACTCCCATAATAATTGTACAATGCATATACTACCCACCCATCAATCTTCTCGGAATCTGTAATATGATAACTATTCTTTCAAGCAGATATTATGGTAGTTGAAATTAAAATAAAAACATATGTGGATTTTATATACCCATAGCTGTGGCGGTTTGCAGTTCAACACCGCTTCGCCGAAACGACCTTGCGAATAAAACGCATCTCAATGCAGTTTATCCTGGCGGTTTCAGCACCAGCTTACACCTATTATAAAAAACTAACAATATCCTGATGCAGCCGGGATCGAAGGAAGCCTCAAGGACTAATAATTATTGATATTTGCGTTTTATTAATGTTAAGAAATCAATGCCAAATGCGAGTACAATATGGAATTAACATAGATAAAAAAATATGTAGTTATCGAGTAATATCATCTAATGACACTAAGCATGACTGAAACGTCTCACCTCTGATCAAATCTTATAAATAAATGATATTATTAATTACGTGAATGTGTATTTTGTACAATGTATAATTGATCTAACGACGTGCAATATTTCAATCTCTATTGTATATAAAAAAAGAAAACACTGCTTTGTTCTGAAGAATTTCGTAAACGTCAGATTATGAATCTTTAAATATAAACCAACAAATAAACGTTAATATCATTTTTCGAAAGTCCTCTTCCAGCACAGTGCAAATGATTATTTTGAGACAATATAAAATTCTATTAAACAGGGGTATTTTAAAAAATTGCCGAAACTCTTTGTTTTAATTAAGTTACATCTAAATAGAACAATACATATTTTTACATTTCGGAACATCTTCACGAAAAATACAGAACTAGGTCGTTATTTTACGCAACGCTAATTAATATGACTTATCATGGAGTTTTGCATGCACACGTTACGCATATTTAAATACATATTTTAGTATGAAGACACTGTCTTCAGATTGGCAATAAACAATTCTGTCCCAGATTGTTTCGCAACATGCTCGTTATTAATATTTCACGAAACGCAACGAGGCAATTACGTTCCGATAACAATGACACTGAAATATTACGTATTTATTGAATGAGGACATCGAGTGCGTGCAGTAAAAACACAAGACAAAGTACTCATTCGGTGTATCGAAAAAGATAATTGATAGCAACCTAAGATATACGTTTTTGTTATAACTTTTGCAGTATTTATATACAAAAAAAAAGATGAATTAAAACCTTTATAGTAACTCTACAGAAATAATTTTTATTCATTGATTATTAATTCAAAAGAGTTGAAAATTCGGAAAGAAATTCTTTATATGTTGAAATGACCTTCCGACATCAATATAAAAACTAGAGTAATGCACTGAACACGGTTAGGTATTAATTTACCAATGTATTATCTAAAGACGGCGCTCCTCGCAAGGTCGACATTTCCTACAGTGATCCAAATACATTATAAACGAGTTGTTTCTCGCCATTATAGCTAGTTAGGGTACAGCTGAACTATTTGGCGATACTTTCTGGCGAAAAATTAATGCCATGATGCATAGACATCCATTATAAAAAAATAAATGTGTATTGAAAGTGTTGTCGAATTATTTATATAAAAACTGGATAAAAAATGGGATATTCGTAATCTAACGCAATCGCATGAACTAATATTCGTTAGCTTACATGATTGACTGACGTAATATAAATGTGTTTATTTTATTTATAAACATGTGTTTTATTTCAAGTTTGTAAATATTAAAATTGCTCATTGCGTGGCGCATTGTCCCAAGAAATGCCAAAAATTGTTTTATGTACAAATAAAATACAGAAACCGAACGTAATTACGTACCAATATACGAATTATTGTAATCGTAGCGTCACAATGAAAGGTGTACCTTCACTCTCGCGGAAGATTCAAAAAGGAAAACAATGAGCGCGCACCGAAGTACAACTCATTGCACTTTGTATGATATATTATGACAACCCCAGTAAGTTCCTTCCCGTCATAGTTTTCACTTTCCTGAACGGGCGGACAATGGGCATCGCATACGGTTTTAGCCGGAAACGAAAGATATTCATTTGAAGCTATGTCGTATTTAATCAAATCGAAAATCAAAATACACCATTAACAAACCAGTTAATATACATCTACTACAGTTATTACCACAAACCAAACCGGACTACAAAACCGCAAGACCTGTGATAAAAGGACGAAGGGAGACATTGGAGACATTTTGTGACATTGATAGTGTGCATGTGAAATAATTAGTCGGTTTGTATTTCTGTCTAACTATTCAGGAGTGCAGTGCTATGATTACTCCACAGTTGATCATCCACATATTCCGTCATTATAGGTATGCCGTCTTACGAGAATACCCTTACTGAACCAGCTGTAAAAAACATTTTGCATTTTCTTTTTACAGTATAAATCAGTAGCCGCCGACCGTCTTCCTAGTCAAAACTAAATGATTCAAAAATATTGAACTGTCAGAAATAATCTCGATGTGGCGTTGTGGGAACATTATTTCACTTCGTCTTCGTAGTTATGTCAATCCAGAAACAGACGTGATTGCACGGACGCGAAGGCATTGCATATTAGTATGCCGGGCACGAGCGTTTCGATTCGTCGCTAGTCGCGGTCACTCGGAGCGATGTTGAATTCACATTTTCACGTCGGACGGACCGGGCAGCAGGCCATCGACATGCGACTACCTATTCATTGAAATATCAATCTTGAGACAGGAACGGGTTTTATTTAAAACCATTTCCATAACACATTTCATTGTTTCATGCATTTTATTTAATGGTTTAGTCAATTATTACGCGTCTCTTCAGTCAAAATTCTCAGATGTACTTATAACGTCGATTTTAAATATAAAATCTGAACAAATATTTGTTTCGATAAAAATACTACAATCTTAATGGTTCAGGGTTCGATAGGATCTGTGCGTATGACCAATAATGATATACTTAGTAATCCTTCTGACCAACCATCATTCGCTGACGTACCTAATACGTATTCACAGCCGTATCCAAAGACTTGGGAATATGTAAACAAATAGTTTTGAAAACGAACAATAATTGAAAATTTCATCTTTGTTGGTACACATGTATGTATTTAAAAGTACAAATAATGTATAGTAAGGATTCTTTAAACGGAATATCCGATATAAAAAGATGAATCATTGATTTTAGAAATGAGCGCTGTATGTGGATGGTTTACTATTAGATTAAATGTCAGTACCTACAGCCCATACTCGCTTAAAATATAAGCCCATAAAATAAACACTAGTTCAGTTTACAGGAAGGTGTCAAAGAAGTCCCGCAAGTGGTCTGATCTGAAGGCGAATGAAATCGCAAATAAAACGTAAGCATGTCTTATCTGATGAATCTTGAAATTTAAAAATGAAGCGGTGGTTACATTTATTCTAATATTATTGTTTGTTTATCATTAAATTTGATTGATTAATCATTTCCAATAATTTAGAGCCGAGATTTTCATTTGTATCGACAAAAAAATACCTAAACTTATACTGCAAATGTAAAGAGTCAAAAGTTTGATTGTGCGTTTCAGACAAATGAGAGCTTTCTCCGCGTACCCTTATATGGAGTGGGCGGCGAACGAGCATTCCCGAACGGTCAGCGGGTTCTGAGCGTTCAAACAAGCGAAAGTGACACAGGCAATGTTCAAAATAAAATCAATGGTAACAATTGAATTCATAAAATTAAAAACAAATTTATCGTGGTAATATAGCAATTAGTGCGTTCTGTTATTTGCTTCGTCAAACGGTGTATTACAGGGGGGAAATCATTCCATCGTGGAAGAGGCTGCATTAATTTATATGTAATCTAGTAAGGCTGTATTCAAGAATCTTCAATTAGATATACTACTAACGTACGTAGATTATTTTGAAAGTGAATGAAAACAATGGGATGGAAATTTTTAATTCAGGCAAAGGTTGCACTTTGCCTGAAAAAGGAGGCCGCAAGTTTCTTCCTCTTGATGTATTGCTTATTTCTTATAGAAACAAAAATCATTAAACAGTATAAATGAAAATATTGCAAATGTTAAAATTGATAGTTGTAAAGAAATTGTAGAAATATTTAATAGGCGTATATAAAACATTCAACAGCCAAATAATAGTGAATATGACAAATCTATACGTATATCAATTGAAACCTATTCAAAAAAAAATAGAATTAATATAACCGTTACGAGATACAATGGAAACTAAATAAAACAAATTTAACAAAAAAACAACTTTGGTTTCGATTTATTAGTGGGTGACTATGATTCATAAAGTAGGCTATCCAGAACCTAACAATTAAAATAATATAGTTATGCTATAATATATATGAGATCATACAAAATCTGTAACGAAAACGGTTATAGAGTTCAAGAATAAGGTAAGTATGCCCACTACATTTTGTTAAACGGAATGCTGTGGCGAGAAGTCTGAATTGACACGATATCCTAAGATGATAATCCCCATCGGATGTCTGGCTTTAGGCTAGCCGAGCGTCAAAAAGAGAAGGTTCTCGGGTGAGTCACGCAATTAAGGTTTCATGATGCGGAGATCTCAAAGCGTCAGAAGCGACAATAGCAGATAATACATACAAGCTAACCATTCCATGAGATAGCGGGATTGTGCAATCGTTTTTATGGAGCGGTAAACACTACACGAACAAAATTAAGCTTTTATACGATGAAAGACATTAGTTATACATTTTTTTGTTGAACAGAGTGCTATTATAGATCGCACGTTAAGTAATAAGAAGAAACATTTGATCATTAATAAGAGGAGGCAACAAAAGTATAACTGCAATTACCAAAGTCGATATAAAAAATCAGTATGATCTCTATCCAATTCTCTAATTATTCAATTTTATATCGTGTTTGACCAATAGCAGAACTTTTATAAACTTGATTTGACAAAACGGTTGAGGGCCCTGAGAGAAATGTACCAGATAATTTCTTTCGGTTTCTCCGAAACTAAAATAAAAATTTTGCCTGAATTGAAAGTGTCAAGCATAATGTTCCCGATGATGATCTGAGGAATCGTAGTCTCTTCTCACACTGTGTCGATGTACACATTGCGCGTGAACGTGAATAAGTTATAAAATAGATTTTATTCCTTGCGAATTTGTTTAAGTAATACATGGTAGCAATGAAAAATAATGTGTTTTATAAAAATAAAATGAAAACGTAACATATTTAAATCTGATCATTATAAATATGTGGAAGTAGTAGTACAAATGAATCTTTTAGACAGCATTACGTAGCTAGCTTACATGCGGGAAAGGGATATAAAGACTTAGTCTGTACCCACCCTAGCAATTAGGAGCCCGCTTTAATATTTCAGTAGGAAAAGAGGTTACAAATGAATTGTGTTTTATTTTTTAAAATAAAATGTCTTTCCACCAAGAATTGACAGTTAACACCTTAAAAGTGATATTTAAATCTCACAATAAAAACATACATATCGACGGTGAATATGCGATACCTCGGAACCCCAAAACTAGTTTGAGCAGGAAACACAAAAAACTAAATTTACCATTAGTCTTTTATATACGAAGAAAGTATTCAGTTTTCATTTAATTTCTTTAAATTCATCTTAAAACGTTGTTAGGTGACAGATGTTATTTTGACACTTGACTTGGATGATTTTCTTTCATTTTTGAACATATCAGAGTTACGAGAAAAATGTTCTTAGTTATTTACGCATTTGTTAGATACATAGGCATACGACGAATCACAAACAACCAAACAATGTAGCAGAAAATATGGGCTCAGGAATCATCACAACCCCAAATGCATGCAAGTTCACTGTAGAAGTTGCTTTGCGGAACGCAAAGTAAATTGCCTATCTCTTATTTTAGAAATGCGCCAGTAGATAAATATATCTGCAATAGCGATAGAATCGCTACACCAGCAGGACACTCGGCCTTGCACAATTAAAACATAAGTTTTCCTAATAAGGTATAAGTGGAAAACGCGATAGGCTAAGTACAGAGAACGCGCCTGATGAATCACCGGCGCAACAGCTGGTCGCCAAAAACCTAAAAATCTCGACATGATAACGACGAAGCGTTCGAAAGACAAGTAAGTATATACGTTGACATGGATAAATAATTGTGTATAAACCGATTTGCCAACCTGCACGAATGATATTTATTTTACAAAGCCTTGATGATTTCACACAGTAACGTGTGTTCAACAAACTTTAAAATAAGCACAACGTGCACCGTAAATGGAACGTTTTAATATTTTTCTCACCAAAACATTTATAAATTACCGAAGCTCGCCAATCCACAGGGTAACATGATAATATTATTTGTGCGCATACCTGCCTATACACTAACATTCTGCAAACATGAATCGCTCTTGTCAACTGACTTTTTTGTAACTGACCTACACACAATATTATTTATACTTACTATTGATTATTGCATATTCACAATTTAAATCGCCTTCCTGACGCCATATTATACCTACATAGCATCTAAAATGTTGAACTGAGTAAATGCAAATTTAATAAAATTAAATCATCGAATCGCCAATAAGACAGGTTCTTCTCGAATAGTTTAATTGTGAACCTTCATTGGTTGTTACTAGACTATTTTGACTAAAATCTTTGAAGCTCATCGCCGACCTCGAAATAAAGCTGCAGTGGGTGGAGGAATGTAGATAAGATTTTTTCACAGGTGCTCTATGTGCATCAATTTGTAAAACGAACTATTGAATTATTATGAAAAAAATACTACACATGTAACCAGTGAACGATGTGTGCGATTTCTGTCGCATAGAGGTAAATGTTAACGACAGGAATAAACTGACGTTGACGGATATGAGAAAGTGAAAAATTGTAGCGATAACGAATAACGTGGATTTTGCGGTGTACATATATATCAGGAATTACACTCCCCAAATGGGCGGCATATGCATTATGATCGCGATTGACAGCGAAGGCTGACTTATGACAATAGATTTCGGTAATTATATACACGCCAGTGGCGGCACAGCTAATTACAGCCGATGCGTCAGGTTCATTAGAAAATATCACTAAAGGTGCCCGCTTTCTAGTTTCTTAATTTTATCAAATTGAAAAGCTTTATTGTCACGTCTACGGCCATCGATATGACTTAAAGTGTGCCATAATTAAACAGTATTTATAAAAAAATATAGGATAGAGAAGGATGTTAAAAACATATGCAATTCAAAAATATAACAAAATCAAAGAATTATATAATTTAAAGAAATTTTAGGTTTGTGCGCATGAGCGTAGAATAATCGTCCACACCGCTGCTGTGCCTAGTTGTCAGATTTTAATGGAAACAATGAAAGTCGCCTGGGGAACTATGGAACGCCGAATCGTGAAACGAAGGCACTGTCATGATTAAGTAAAATATTCATCCAAACAAAATGATTTGGACGACTGACTTTAATACACCAAGCGCGCGTGTGACCAATGATTCATTATTGTAGGAGCATCCGCTGGATGTAGATTTTATTTTATAATAACGAATAGTGGGCTATCCGCGCCATGACCGCGCCGTCGACGGCCGAGTAGAACTCTGACAGCATTCGTAACGTGAATTTCAACAAAATTTGCGATGGCAAACAATTTGATGACCGACTTACATCACTCAAAACTAAAACAGAAAATGACGTTGTCTCGTCTGCGGATGCAGAATTCTTAAACAATTCATCTAATTAAAGCGAGATGTAACTACAATACAAGATAAAATGTTCAAAATAACACGCCGCTAATTAGATACGGTGACTCCGCGATAATCTTTTTCACACACCTCACTAAATCTCATTTCACCAAAGCTCATTCAAAAATAATTTGTACTGATTGGCGAGTGAAACTCTTCAAAAAATCAAACATGTATTTTCTTTTACAGATGCCACTAAATTATAAATAAACATCGGTTAGGAATTATAAGAGAAACTTCGACCGAATAAAACTATCGACAGATATTGCAAAAGCGTGCTAAAAACTTCCAAGAAGTGGTGTAGTGATTGCGATGTCATATATCGCATTGTTTCAAAACAAAAATCAAATGTGCTGAATAAATTAGGCTGCATTGCATAGTATCATTTCACTAAACGACACAAAAAAATCCATTTGATGTCCGTAGGTTATCGAACATCGCCGCATAACTGCATATTACTGATTGGCAGAACATAGTGAAAGTTTATTATATACAACAATATCTCGTTTGAAAAAAAGAAAACAGTGGTAGATATTTGTAATAAATGGATGAAATGTGCAACTGTTATACAAGATGTATAACTGTGGTATTCTAAATGATATGAATTTGTAATCAGATATGCACGAAAAGCAAGTTTGCAACCGAATATCTTCAAAATAATTAGGCACATTTTTGACAATACTCGACCGAGATAACCACTGTCGCGTTGGATGGGCGCAAACAAAAGTTGTATGTTATTGTCAAAAAGATACAAAACCCTTTTAAATATTTGACATGTGATATCTTCCCGCGGAGACTGTGACTAACAAGAATATGAGCGCGAAGGGCACTTCTAATGTAACACGGTTTTCATACTAGTGTCTACCTAAATACAATAACAAAACAAATAAGTAATGCTCAGAAAACCGGACGAACTCAACGTAAAAGAAAATTCAAACTGTCATCATGCGTGTGACATACGAAATCATGGACAAATGATATACGTATTACAAATCAAGACAGCAAAAATATTCAATCTAACTGAGCAAACTCAACGTCGGCAGGCTGTAAAACAGCTTTTTACGGCAAAAAGAAAATGCAAATTAAACGTTAGTTAAGAAAAATTCGCTGTTAACACTGGACCATGATATTCTTATTTTACAACTAGAACAAGTTTTTACGTTATAAATTATTATACATTTTCTAGATACAACCCGAACCTGACACAAACTTCATTTATTGAGTTCATTCCACAGAAACATTCATTGAAGGGTTTACATAGCTTTTGAATAATACCTGAAATCAGGGGATTTTACTATTTAAGCGATTCCTATGCGGATCGAATTTATAATGATTCGATCAAGTAATTTCGTAAGGCTTACAGAAATTCCAGATACCATGACACTAAAATGAGCACAAGTAAGCATGCATCACGAAGGTTGACCCGCCCTGTATGAGGTCAAGCCGAGAGGCGCCATCGACTTAGTGACTAACGGCAGGTAGGTAGTTACGTTATCCACTGACGGAGATGACATTCCCTGCATTACGACAGGTGAGATGTGAAATAATAAACACACGTGTGTTCTTGTGACAGCGACAAGCGCGTATTATTTTGAATGGTGAAAATAGTTCCTCAGAAGAATTCACGAATAACTAAATATCTAAATCAAAATTGTACGAATATTTTTCCAGGGAAAGTTTGACGCAATTTTCTTAGTAAAGCGACAGAAAAGCAGTTTGGTCGATGAACACGTATTTTGCGAATTCGATCGGATGAGATCACCACAATAGCCAGACGGCCTCATATTTCGGCCAAGGACTACAGTAACATTGCGATTGATCGTGAACTTAAAAAATGACACAGTGAGATTTGAACACTAGCAAGATACAGTGAAATTAAAATGCTTTAAAATTTTTTTTTTGAATCAGATAGGCGTTGCACACACACACACCGAATGTTAGGAATCGACATACAAGGCGGCTTGAAGCCATATTACTTGGGTAAATTACTAGAATGGAGTAAAAATATAGTTTTGGCTGTTTTTTCTATTCTTTTAAATCGAAGTAAATGGTGTTACTTGAGTTTTACATCCGCAACCTTCCGCATCATAATGAAATCGATATAGTCTGATCACTTCGTTCTTGCAGATGTAATGCGACACAGTCGCAGTCGACTAACTCTGGGAGAAAGTTCGATAAAGCATAATATGTACAAACCGAGGAGTGCTGTTCGCCAATTGTGTCCCAGTAATAAATTTTTAATACAAAGTTATGCAAAAGTAAACTCCTAAACTAATTCTCAAATGAGTCACGAACATGTGTATAAAGCTTAAGAGCTTAAACAGATTCTTCGAAAATCGTGTCACGTATATTCTACATATAGGTACCATGTGAACGCGGAATGCAAGACATGTCACCGACTCGCCAACCACTAGGCTAGCGAGTAATTCACCGTGTAACTTACCAAACCAGCTACTGACCGGAGGACAAAAAGGCGATCACAAACGGTATAATGTTTCATTGTGAAATCTTTCTAGTCTTTGTAAATGGCACCGCGACCTTGGAACCCCATACATCATGGCGATGACGTCACGGAGACACGTTCGGAATGAAACGGCGTTGAGGAATTTCTAGCCCGCCGTATGTAGGAATCAATTTGATTAACAATAATTGATGGGACGGTAATTAACGAGCGCCTGTGCGTGTCCCATCTTTTCAATAGGCAAAAACAACTAAATTTATATGCTCCCAGAGTTATAAAAGTAATAGTGTAATAAGATGTTTTTGGCAAGTATTTTTTCTATTCGACATGCTTTGGGTACATATTTAATATGTAAAGAAGCATATGCATGTAAGAAATTAAATAAATGATCATTTCTCTTCAACATAGTGCTCAGTTTGCTCGGTTTTTAAATGTAGATGTTACAAATTTATTACTTGGTTATGTTTAAAAGTGAGTAACTCGCGTCAGTTTTCTTTCAAAGTAATAACGTGAAAGACCGGATTCGAGCCATAAGCGACAAACAGACGATGATTAATGGATCGCATAGGTGTATCGATAAATTATTATAATATCGCATCCGCGACCGACAAGCGGATGTGCGAGAGTCAGACATGCACTTATACAATTGCAGATTCCTTAAAATATACAGGAATACTTCATTCAATTCTTTTTGGTATCGACCAGCGCTTATCGAACAAATTTTACCCGATTTTCGAGCCTGTTGAATATTGAATGTCTTATCCAAGCGTTCTGCAGACGATAATAACTACATACCTATGCGATGGATGATACAATACTCGTAAAAATATTTTCAATTATGAATAAACAACCAAAATTTACAAAAACTTGACATTTTATTAAATATCAAAAGAAATTTTTGGAGGCGTACAGTAAAATCATTGAATCCGTACAATGTTGTATCGTATCACGCCTGCATAACTGTGAATGCAACGAAAAGAATTATTTATTTCTTATTTTGATCTATAACGTATCTACATTCAAGTCATAAGAAATTATAATATATTATCAATAAACAGTGACAAAAAATAAATGCATACAACTTTCAGTGTTACGGAATAAGTTTTTGCATTTAATAAATTCACAAGGCTATAATTATATTATAGTAGTAGGGCTTCCACCCCGGTTTAAACTGGAACCGGTTAACCGAAGCATTGATACCAATACTCAGATTTTAAAATTAGCAATCTACTGGTAGTGTTACTGTAAACTATAAATTTATCTAATCTGATTTATGACCATTAGAACTTATTGTAAAATAATTGAGTGAAATTGATGATGTAGGTAAATAGTTAACTACGAAAGGAATATTCATTTAATACAAGATCACTTCGAAACAATTGAAAGATATCTCAGTAATGAGTTATAAACACGGCGATTATTGGAATGCAGAAATTTGAAAAGCCACTGATTTCTTATTTGAAATATTTGCATAACAGAACCGACCCCAAAAATATCATTAAGTCTACTCAATTATATTTAAATTAAGCTTCCATATTTTCGTTCGCAACAACTATTATGGAGAAACTTTACCCAAAAGATATAATAATTATAGTTGATGTAATACCGGAGTCATTAATATCGAGACCAATACAATGAATGAAATTCGTAGGAGGATATCATTTGTTCACACACGGGGAGTACTATTTTAATAAATAGACGGATTTTCAAACTTTTTTTATCATACAAGTTATGCTAGAGGTTGAAGTTTTCTTGTTTTTTTTAATAAGTAATGACGTAATTAGTAATTATATTATTGAACATACAGAAATATTATTTCCGTTCATATTGTTAATGCATGTATATATAATATTATTTCAAATATTATTCATCCTACTTTGATTTTGATTCGATATTTTCGTCAACTTCATTTTACTTGTGCTCCGTGTGTATAGCTACATTTGTATGGTTTGTTTAATATTTAAACTGCTATTGTTGTGTTCTAAATATTCTGATTTAATCAAAGCACATATAGGAATTGGTATGAACCAAGTCACTCTTACCTGTTCAAAGAAAATCTGGTTTTAATGGTGAAGTGTTGTATTCCTTACAAAAGATTATATTAATATTACCTAAATTGGATTGGATTGTCAATTTGGCGAACATTTATTACGAGATTACAGCATTTCGACATTAAAACCAGATGTTCTTTGAGCAGGTAAAAATGACTGACTTCTAACCGATTCTTTGTATGACGATTTATGTTTTTTACAGTTTGTGTGCAAATACTTTTTAATTAAATTAAAATATTACTCTTTTCTAAGAGTTTTATTATTCACCGCTTTTGTTTATATTTTGTGTAGTTTCCTATAAAAGTTAGATAGAACTTTTTTGAAAACAATGAAATGAGGTATTTCTGTTTAAACCGGTTATTTGGATGCCCTAGCTAGTAGTATTAATAAGTTGGTATGGAGATAAAATGCGGAATGTCAACCGTACATTATGTCTATTGGTAGTATGATAAAAACGTAAGTCGAAAATACGAAGTAAACATCCAGAAGTTATAGAAATTTACAATCGCCAAGATGATAAATTAAATAAATATTCAAGAAATGCGGCACCTTAGTCCTTAGTTATTTGTAAATAGAGAAGAGTGTTCCACTTTTAATTGTATGTATAATCAAATGAAAAAGATGCACATTTGGTATTCACAATAGTAAGTAGTTGCTTAATTCCCATTCATACATACAGTATACAGGTGGTATATAGTTAACTTCACACAAAATCTTTACCTATTCTACAGTAATATAATATACTTAGTATTATTTGCAGCATATATTGAAACCTAAAAATACATACTAACTACTTCAATCGTTTAATTAATCATAAAATTGATTGCGGTCAACCACACAAGCCCGAGTTGTTTTTTTTTAAATATAGGTAGGTATATAAGATGAGCGATAATTAAAAATACGTTAAAATTAAATTTTGTTGATGTTTATTTACATAAAGATATATATAAAAAAAAACCATTTTAAATGATAAAGTAATACCTACTGTATTTAAGGTGCAGTAAAACACTGATTATTCGGACTGATAGGAACTATTGACGATTTTAAGGTAAGTCGGGTTTTTTCTGTGGTTTTTAAGGTAGCTAAAATGATTTTTATAGCAGTATGTAGTATATTATTTGGTATCATGGCCTTATAGCCTTAAATTTTTTCTCTGTTTGTATTTATTATTTAAATGAGGTATGTCCTTATAATTAGAACTGTTCAATTATGGTGAGATAAAATACAAATGGTATCCATGTATAACGACAAACTTTAAATCAGTGTACAAATAAAATGAGATAACGATAACTCATTACAAATATGTGTACCTGTAGCGATTGGATGAAGGAGAACAATTCAAATACATTTTTAAAATGAGTTATCTTACTAGGTATGTAACAAATGCAATCCAAGTTCATGAATATTGGGTTATAAATAATTCAGTATTACTACTGTCAGTCAAACTGGTTGTGATACTTTTAATCGAAATTAATGATGTCGATGGACTGGTGTATATAAGAGCATTGTTTTACAATAATCGGTATATAGATAGACACAGAATATACATATACACAGCTGTCAAATAAGAAAATGGTTTGACAGCTGCCCCTGTTGACGTGTTGTGACAGCGCATTAATATGTTGGAATATATGCCAGACGTTAGAGAGGGTGTTTATTTGATTTCATTTCGAGCATTCAGAATGAAAGTTTTACTGGGTTGTTACGTATTACAATTTACTATCAAACACTATTTAGGAAGAACTTTCGCCGTATACCTACATTTACTAGAGCTTATAAGTGTATGAAAAACAGTGAATAACATGTTATAAGACAAGGCCCATGACTTATTTCGTCCGAATATTCTATAATAAGACACTAAACCGATATCGCAAAATTAAATTGTCTAGTTTACGTTTATCATGGTCAATAGATTTCGGCGAACGTTCTATTTGGCACAAACATACAATTCAAGGAAGGCGTTTATTTATTTAATTTGGTGCGTATTATCCCTCAGGAATAAGGGATGAAGTAACACGTCATCCGCAAACGATTGTAAGATTTTGAATCGATAACCGAGGGGCAACGTACTGGCGGTGGCCATGCAAGTCCACCATTTGTAAACGCTACAGAACGAAACACCGACAGACGCACCGGCGATCGTCTCTTTCTGCTTCTTTCACTTTGACAGCTGCGGCGAAGTGGCAGCGAATACGTAAGTCTAAGCACTTAGTCCCGAAAGCGATGGGCGGACACGCCGAATCTTTCGTGAATATTAACAGATTAAAACGGCCACATATGAGGAAACACAGCGGTTATTGAAAGCGCAGGTGCCCGTAGACAGACGCCGGTTGCGGGAAAAGGCTTGCGAACGTTCTAAAAATAGCATAAATCCTTACTTCCTCGCGCCGCATAATCTCCACTTGCAAACGTTTGTGGAATTCTTCACATTCGTCCTTGTATTTCTCCATTTCCTCCTTTGTTTGACGCATTTTTTTCTTCAGCACATCAAGGATCGTGCCCTGCTGAATGTTGCTAGTCATCTTTGTCAGGTATTTACTAATCACAAACACTAAAAAAATATTAACTCGCTGAAACTTCCAGCCCGCACGTCACTTACAAAAACCACCGACTGACGACGAGGATGGGCTAGGCTCTGGGTTGGCCCAATAATCAAAATGGCCGCCGCGATTAGAGTGGGACAGATTGTCATGCACAACATTTGAATGTCGTCAGAGTTGACGTTATATAAGGTAACAGATAAACCGGAGTGTCGTAAGTCATAAATGAAAATTGTGTACATCATGAATAGTAAAAACTAACAAAAATTCGGTGTCGGTAGCTTAACCAAATTATTATTAAGAACTAAAAATAAGCATGGTCATAAACAACAAATAGAAGAAATATATTTGTTTCAGGACTTGATTAATAGAAAAACTATTACGATAGTTTGATATCGACAATATTGGATGATAGTAGAATTACAAAAATTGTTTTTCTACATAATTATAATGGCAATTGTATATTCGACTGCTTAAATCTTAGTCGCTAATGAGAAATAAACAATATTGAGAGGTTATATATTCATATTTCATTCATTTCGACAAGAGAAATATATGATTAATTTAAATCTCTTAAAGTATTACAATTTAATATTAAAAGATTTTTTAATTTTTGACGCCCGAAAATTTTGTTTTGAGATAATTAATAACTTATCATGCGTAACGTAAAAATGCACGAGACTCGCAGAGTGTATCGGTCAGCCGAGGGAATGGCAGCTCCACCTGTTAACGAACAATGGCGGCAAAGCCTAACTTCCTGTGCATTTAAAATTCGAAAAGAAGCGCCAAGCAAACAATCAAAATAGGCTAGGTCCGCAACGCATCGACGATTTTTTTTTTAAAAATACAAAAAAACGACGAAGAGTAAGTAATGTAAATGGGCAATGAATGCAGGATCAATGGCACGCACTCTATTGATATTCGATCAAACAATGGGGTATGGGAAATTTCAGATTAACGCATGTGAACTCCTTTTCGGTAACGGATAGGAAGGTATATTTACCTAAAATGCAATATATAGAAAAGCGAACGCTGGACAAAAAAAAATATTTATTAATTGAATAAATATTATTCCTCAAATACAATTCAAGATAAATGTAAAATGATTGCAGACAATTTGTGCACCTAAATAGTAGCTTCTAAATTATACTGACAATTTCCTATTACAAAATAAATTGTGTTTGAGTTGACACAAATGACATGTTTCTTTATTTAAAAAATCATTTTGCGAACACATTGCATAAGAATCATTCATTCAAACGTCGCATAGGTATTTAAAATATCCATATCTATTAACATCCGACGAGCGCTGAATAAATTTATATTCATAAAAATATATTCAATAAATTTATGCAATTACTGATACTATAATTTTTCTGTTACAACGTACATAGGTACATGTAAAGATGATTTGGAGAGCATATGGCATTTTGTCTCCATATTGGTATACAGCAAGAGAACGGCTCCGGTTGATCGAAGAAGGCCAAAAACGATTACTAAACAGAAGCTAGGTATCAGGTATTGCCATCGAAAAAATATATCAAATAATCTATGTTATGGTATAAAAGCCAATATAAATCAAGAACATAAAGCTCGTCGTTATATCCGTTAAAAAACAAGGACCGTGCTCGTCTTCATATTCATGCCATAAAGAATTCAGCAAAGTGTTTTCATACCTAGTACCTAGGTATACTAACAAAAACGGAAGCAGTGAGTAATAGTGGACGCCTTCATTAAACAAAACTTCTTACAAAAACGTTTCTTCCGACGTCTACATGAAATAAATTTATTAGCTTAAAAAACTGTGGAAGATATTAAAAAAAATATATATTTTTTCATTGAATCTTAATAATTAAATGAATAATTATTAAAGAAGTGTTGTTACTGCCATCTAAAGGCAGCGGTTGTAAATTATTTCATGTTTTGTGTCGAAATTCGAAAATGGATCAGTTTCCAGCTTATACAAAAAATAACGTTAGGCTAGCTCAACAAAATAAATAAAAAACAATACATACAGGAAATGTTTTGAATATAGGCGTAAATACGGCGTATTTTTCCAATCGATTTGAAAATATTGGAAGAATAATACATGTACCACATTTTTACTCTTAATAACGCTTCAACATAAATTTATTTGGTAATCAGATTTTGAGCGATAGTTAATTGTTTCAATAAATTGTACCCAAGAAATGCCTCATTCAGCATACCGACTCATCCTTATTATAATCCGTATGCGGCGAGCTTATTTACATAGCGTAACTAGGTACATGGTATCAAAAAAGTTTAATATTGAGAAGTATTATTTTTAGTTTAACCTCGCGCCCAAGTAAGAAAGTATGAAGTGACAAGTGTATTGATTATCCAAGCATTTAACCCATTAATTCAAATAAAAGAACAGCAATTAATGCAATTCAATATAGAACAATCGTGAAAGATATTTCTAGCATTCTAACCATAAAAATTCGTTTTGGTTTTGCTAATTATACCACTCAACAAGCAAAAGGCAAAATGTATATTTGAGGCCAAGTCTTTAATATTATGTATACAGGAGAGTTTTAATTAAAAACTATAATTTGTTTAATTTTCGTGTAGATCAAACGGTTTGTACGTTAAAGATTATGTTAAATTTGTGGCATTATACACAAAGCAAAATCGATTATAATAATTAAATGGTGATAATTCACACTTGGTTAACGTTAATGTTAAAAAAATGATGAATTAAAATTTCATCCAGATGTCAGTGACAGACAGGCTAGCCGAATTGGTTTCGATTTCATGAATAATAAGAACAGTTTATTTGTAAAAATGCGATGGATATTTCGCCAGTTATAAGAGAGAATGCGGTCACGATTTTGAGATCTATCTATGGATTACGTAATAAGTATTACGACGACTAAAAAAATACAGAGATCGCCAAATTAATCGCAAAAACCGGTCGCAACACACAACAATATCAAACGAGTACAGAAATATCGGATACAAGTTCATCTTAAGGGATAGTTATATGACAGAACTAATTATAAGTATATTAGATAGATCTACTGTAGATAAAGAACCAGTATAATGTAAACGAACAAAAATTTTAATTTGACATTTAAAAAGATTATTGTAATAATTCGGGGGTTTGAGAACTTTTTTAGGTATCAACCGATGTTACGGCCTCAGGCGACGTTGATATGAAAATAATTTGAAAAATAGAAAATGAAATTTCATAGTAAAACACGTATTTCTTCATGCTTAATAAAATTACCACATAGTTATAAATTATATTAATTATTATGCGTTTCTTTTAGTTTAATACCCCGCGGACGAAATTTCTAGGTAATGAATAAAAAAGCAATGAATGGAATAAAACCTCATCAGACTAAAAACATACAAACATCTGTGCAATAATGTATGACCGTCTCCATATTAGGGCATCGTCTATACTTGAGCGACATATGGAATTGAAGTACCTATGCTTATTACGTGGCAGGCCGTGTGAAGTGTTCGCCAAGAGATTCTCAACATGCTTTCACATAAATATGGTGAATAAATGAGGCTAGCGCAGTGATAAGGATCGACGTTCTAGTTGTTAAAAAAATCTATAAGCCTACGTTTTCGAAAATTACTCACTCCGTGAAATAATAGGCAACTTTGGACGACTTTGAGAAAAAAAAACTGTTATAGTTCAATTAGCTATAGTAAGTAAGAGTGGATATGAATTATGAATTGAATCTTATGTAAATCGTTTAAATTAAAATTAGCAGGAATTTTAAATGCATTATTTGGTGCAGTTATTTGTTTGTATAAAATTATAACTTTTAATACCAACTTTCGAGATAGCTTTTTGGGTTCGAACTCTTAATTAGGACATTTTATTCTTCAATTAAAGTGAGTTTGAATCCAAGGAAACAGACGTCTGTGATGCTTTCGGAACACCTTTCTCAATCGATACCATACACCTACCAATATGCACCACTATGGAAGCGCACATGATAAAGTAATCGCGTTTAATTATATGTTTCTATTAATATAATCGAAATTATGTTAACTTTGTTACGTTGCCTCGGTCAGAAGTTTTGGATGTAAGGAATGCAAGGAAATAATTTAAGTAATAGTGAACAGAATATAGCACGGAAAGGATTTGGAGATTTTTTCAACGCGGAGGGCAACAGCATTGTCTTCGGACAATCGCTACAGCTGATATTATTAGTGAGCACGCACGAAAATCGATTTATTCAATCAGAGGCAAGTAAGTCGACGCCTTGGCAGTACGCTGCAACCGAATAAATACCTTCCAGCAGGGCTTCCCAAACGATCCCGCTCATCAAATCAGCAAACATTAGAGAAATTAAACACAGACAATAGGCATGGGGTAGTCAATTCGATAAATTTAAAGATTTTCATCACAAATCGACTCCATCTTTTCATATTTCCATTAAATAAGAGTGTAATAGGTAAGACGAGTCCATCTCTGCAGTTTGTTCTGGAGCCCCCAGTAATTGTACAGATTTCTCTAAACGAATCACAATAGGGTATGAACAGATTTTACTTGTATACTTCTTCGATTTTCACGATTTGTGTTATACACAGCCAAATATTGGCATTCATGTTTTGGTTAACAAGGTAAATTGAGTGAATTGGCATTTAATTCGTAAAACTTCATTGTAATAAGGTATAAATATCAAATTTTGTAGCACCCGAGCGAACTGAAGGAGAATAATTGAACAGGCCAAGGTTCACCCCGGACTGTAAGATCCAGATGTAATTGTAATGTAATGTAAGCTATCAACTATATCCAACAATTCTTATAGAAATAAATGCTGCGATATTTTTACCTAATAACAGAGTAAAGTTTCGGGTTTACACGATTTGGAGATAAATTTAATTTACTCAGTTTAAACGAAAAATAAAACATAGTATTGGATACGCTTCATGAAAAAACAGCGTACTATCGGCTATTATTTTCCTACAAAAACTTGCGCCAAAAATGTAACAAATTACAAATTTCATAGGCACAATATTTTCGCGGGACACCATTTGAGAATACCTGTCTTATGGTACTGCTCCTGCTGCTACCGACTCTTCGTCGCCGAAGCGTGATGAAGAAACATGAAATATGTACCTCGGTATATAGAGATACAAATGTAAAAATATCTTCGGCTTTGCAGTCAACGGATGCAATGCTTATATTTGTCTAAAAAGCAACAGCCGCCTTCACTATGATGCTGGTAAGGTAAGTAGGAGGTACGTCAAAATAAAAACAAAAATTAATATGAAACTCAATTATTAAAATCTTTCTAGACAATCTGAAATTGATTGAATTGGCATATACTTGATATAACATGATAAAAATAGTCCAAAGTATTTAATTCCACCTGCAGTTTAATATTATTCCAGAAATAGTTCTGACGACGCGTGATACAAAAACGTAACGCTAACTACCTAGGTAAATAGATACATTGTTATTTTGTACCATATTATAGTATAATAAATTATTATTTCAAAAAAAAATATCCGATTTACGCAGATAAAATAAAACCAATGACAATAAATTAAACGACTGTATACCTAAATATAAAGTCAACTAAAAAATAAACATTTTGCAATCGAGGTAATTCATACCTAGATTCTGAAATGAATCTAAAGAAAACGGTTCACGTATTCAACGCGGTTCATATTTGGTATTAAATATTTATTTATATCGATAGCACACGAAAGTTGTTTTATTAAAAACATGTAAATTGTTGTTATGCGATTCAACTTTATGTATAAAAAAACCTACGCAAGATTTTAATATTCAACAGTGTCTTGTTTGTACAGTTAGCCAGCCGACTAGATTTTCAACTGTCTAAGAAACAATGCGTCATGTATACAAAATGAAAGGAATGAAAATGCTTTTGAATTAGGTAATATAAATATCACGAAACGCTCTAGGATCATCAGACACCGTTTGTTAATGATTTTGAAAAATAGCATTCCAAAAATTATACTTCACGTAAGAGGCACTGTCGGAAGATTGAAACAATATATAAAATACGACGTGGAGCGTTTGTTTTCGATGATGAGAAATCATACCCACGATTACTTTTAAAAATCGAATCAATTCAAGACTTTTTAAAAGTATATTACGTGAATTTAAAAATGGTTGTATCCGCTCGTACATTGCTACAATAGAGTAAATTATACACCTAGCGGAATCTAGTGATTTTCAATAGAAACTCAACGAACCAACAAGGTCGTATTATTTCGCATTTTGTACTGTCTATCAATGCCAAAGTAACTGCATAACTTAATGTCTTAAACCTATTGACACTGCCACAATTATTGTAGAATAAATAAATATTTTGATACTGATAAGCAAAGCAATTCATCAACGCAATATCAGTATCAAATATGATATAATATACGCTTCTAGAAGCACCCTCCCCATGTGATATGAAAAGTTTAAAGTAAAAATATGTATTTATATGTAAGTATTATTACATTATACGATTACAGTCAATCCAATTGGTGGTAATTCAATTTAAAACGCTGAAGTGATTCCTTGTAATTTATCATGTATAACGCATGTAGTTACTTTGCAGTGGTTTCTTGCAATAATACTAACAAGTCAGCCAGTAAACCTTTGTATGAAATTATTTTTTTTTTCAAAAATTCGGAGTGTTTTCAAGCCAATGTTCGTGGCAGAGAAATTTAGTGTTTGCAATGACACCAATGGCCACGATTAGGCACATAAATTTTAATGAATATTCGCCATGTTAACGACGCGAATGAATAAAAATTACATTCGGCCTATATTCAAGGCTAACAAACGTCAAACCCACGTGTTACGGGGCATGCGCAGGAAGGCAACGACGCCTCGATTGTCAAAGTTAAGCAAAATTCAACGTAAACATTTCTACAATCAATTTGGCAATAGGAAAATTTTAAGTCATTTTAGCAGCACAGCCGCACAAAGTCTTTCAGAAAACGTTACATGTACATGCCAATGCGAAACGTGACGCGTGAGAGTTATAAATAGTTTGCCAAAGTACGCAGTTAGCGTTAATTCTTCAACAAATAATAGAAGAGTCTGCAAAGTTTGATCGGGTGATATTATAATAATAAATGCTCTTAGTTTATTAAATTAGTACAGTCATCATTCCGTATTTGCACCGTCGTCTGATGCGCCCACATACCAAACTTGTAGTTGTTTTCGGCAGCTATATGACAATTATTTAATTAGTCTTTATATTGTTTTCGCAGCCTGTCAGAAGTCTAATCGGATTCCGATTCGAGATTCAATTAAAATGAAATGAGAGCGAAACATAATTAAAACCTATGCAGTATTCCATTGATTTCATTGAACGGAACTTACTTTAATTCAGCGACGTATTAATTAAGTGCGGATGATAAGTTTTCTTGTTTAGTAATCGGCCATACGAATTCAAGACAATTGGCAGTGTTTTCTTCTCATTCGACATTAATTGGCATACTAAAAGGTTGTCACGACACCGTGTCAATCAAGAATAGAATCTTAAATGTGCAATTTAATCGACTACTATCTGTTGAAACCACCATTAGTTTGTGTTGTGTAAACCACCAAGTGTTTGGATTGTGGGTAGCTAGTCGAATATTAATGTACCTATCTGTTATCTATGTATACGTTTTTTGAGAACCTTTACATATACCAATGACAATTCAATAAATCTAATACAGAATAGGTATATACGTACGTAGAATAAATAAATAGCTATGTAGGTAGTACATTCACATAGCTCGCCAAAAAACTGATACAATGATATGGTTAATGAACATCGGGGTTATACTGCTCTGGCTGTATCATTTTTCTTATTGGGAGAGAAACGCCTTCGTTTATGTAATTAAAATATAAACCGAACGGTGAGTTTACTGGTAACTGTTATCGCAATGTTTAATTTGATTTCAAAAATAAATGATATTTACCCTCTTAAGCGCTGTCTCTTTGATGTTTTGGAGCTCATTTTTGATAAGGGCAAATTTCATCATCGTGTCCGAGCTGAATATTGAGCTTCCGAAAGCAAGACCTGGGTAGTCCGCACAGCGATGCCTTCGCCTGGCTTCGCGCTCTGCCACTACTTCGGTTCTTTCGCTGGGGCATCTCAACCGGGACAGCTCCTCGGTTTCGGGATCCGCATCTCCGAAGAGATCATCGTCGACGTCACCGTCGATACTCGAAGACCCTTCGGCGTTTCCCCTGGGTTCCCATTTAATATCGACATTCTTGAAATCTACGATGGGTGAGCTACGTATTTTTTTGCCTGAATGCTGCTTTTTGGGCGTTCGAGATGACTTCTTGATTTTTTTCTCTATCTCACTTTCACAAAGATCTATCACGTCATCGTTAGTTTCGATTGTCACGCGCGAATTCACACTGACAGCGTCAAGTTTGACATTAGTTAAGTCATTGTTTACATTTGGGTCGGTACCCCGGACGTCAGATTTATTTACATTTAAATTATCATTAATAACTATATTCGTACGTTCGTTATTCACGATTAAGGCCGCGTTGTTATTATCTAAATTACTTTTACTTAAGGCACCTGTCAAAGTCGATTTGATTCCACGATCAGCCGGTCCACCGTTCTCGGTTTGTTTTGGGGCGATCTTCGTGTCTATTGAGGTTACGTGGCCCGTCGGAACAACATGGACCGAATCGCCTACCGGAGAAGATTCACTGGACGCTGACGGTCCGCGAGACCCCCTGTCACGAGGGTGGTGCTGATGCCCTCGCTTCTTTCCCGTCCCGCCGAGCTTTCGGCCTGTCATTTCGTCTTCACCCTTTACTGACGGACCGTGCCCGCGGCCATTTTGCCTCGACTGATCGTCAGAGGTGTTAGTACACATTTCTTCATTGCGACGCGAGCGCCGCGAACAACGGATCTTGCCAGACATCTGTCGGTCGCCGTTTACACTAAGCGATACGCGCGAATTTTTGATAATATTCTTTCCCGATTGCTTCACGAACGATATATTATTCTTCGACGCAGGCGTCTTGAACTGAACTTTAGCTACACCGTTTCCCCGGTTGGAATTCATTTCTATTTACAGTATTATTATTATTTTCAAATAAACTAATGTTGAAGTACAAATTAAATATTAAAATTTAGTAATTAAATATTGCGTTTTTGTTAAATGCACAATTTATTATGTGCGTACTCGCGGAGGGAGAACAACCTCTCACACTCGGAAGTGAAAAGTTTTTGAGTAATTCACGGTTTGCAGACAATTTTTTTGGCACGCTTGCAAATTATAAAAAAAACACAAAAAGCGGTATTTCCCATTCATATATCGATATACATAGGCAGTGATCACAGGGGCCTGGAGGGCGCGGTTACTAACGTCGGATAAAAATAGAAATGTTTCACTTGAAGATTCAGGAGTTGGACGCCATATTTGGCTCCGGGAGACTTCTAAAGACAAAAATAGATTCTCGAACACACGAGAAGACCCAGGCGCATTTCGAATTAGACGAACAAAGCATTCCGAGGAGATACGTTGTGCCGGACTGGCATGAAGGGAATGACTACAGGAATATTTACGTTCACATTCTATGATTTGTTCAACTAAAAAATAAAACATAATTTTAGCTTTCTTGATTTTGACATTACCTTGAAACGTCACAATAAATTACATGCACTATATGACATTGACCCACTCAATGGACTGATTTAAAAAATCTAATTAGTGATTCCACGTGTCATTTGATAGATGGAAACGAGGTAAAATAATCAGTACATGCATTTTTCTTTAGGCATTTCATATTTTCCATAATATAATTTAAGACATCGACTGAGGGTGCTTGGCGGAATTTCAATATGATTTCGAACTGACAGTCAGCTCGAGTCCATTCGTGCGCTCGAATACCTGAAGATGCCGAAATGCGAAACCCGGGTCGTAAGTGACAAAATACATGGAAGTGTACAAAACCTCAATAATTCAAATTTTCCATAATACCTTTAAACTAGGCTGATAATAGATTTTCATAATTTTCACATGGAGAGGGGTGTTTTAAGCGTCTCAAACATTTTGACGGCAACATGACTATGCTCAAAGTAATTTTCATTATGTAATATACCTACCTATAATAACGCACCACTATCGAAATTACATGTTTATATAAAATTGTTAAAAATCTGTGTAGGCAATTAATTACTTATTCTTTAATTTTAAGTACTACAACAAGAAACTGTCCAATCAAATTATAAAATAATATTTATATTACTACCGCTGAAAAAAACTTGTACCTTATACCTACTTTAATTTTCCAAAAAAATAACATCATTAATTAACAACGTAATCTCAGCATTTCTTGTTAACGAAAATACAAATCTTTATTCGAGATAACGGTTACACATAAAAAATATTATATTATATTACAGCTTAATCTGCAAACTGGCTAACTCCGCTCGTTCGGGACATATTATTATAAACAAGTGTATAATTTAACCATCAAGCGGAATTTAACAATTCAAAAAATACAGCTCGTTACTTTTTGTACCTATGTCCTGAACGATTTTCCCAAGTGAAGTAAGCCGGTTCACAGATCAAACGCCGATATGGAATATTTGAAAATAAATATAGGTTAGAAACCACAACCTGCGACGGAGTGACTTTACTTTCTCTACAAAACCTTGATACAAAATCAAGACAAACATCATTTCTACTACAATTATATCAAATCACAAATCAAAAATCTCATTTGACTGATACACACATTGACAAAGTTGATGTAATTAAAAATCCACTTACATTCTGGAGGGCTTTGTCCTTCTCTTCAAGCTTGGCATTAACCAAAGTCAAAGCTTCCTGGGTCTGATCGAGGTCATTTTCAATCGACTGGATCTTCTTCTGCAGAGAGCGTGCTTCTTCCTCAGCCTGTCACAAAGCATAAAATCAAGTTAAATTTTCTGACATTTTCAACATTCATTTACCAAGTAGCGTAAGAATTGTCATGAAAAACCCTGTCAGTTTCAACACTAGAAAACAATAATTCATATCAAAAAGCAAAGGAATTCGTCATGTTCTTAGATTTATATTTGCGAAAGTCGGCAAAATTTTGACGTTAAAAATAGTATAAACATTAATTACACGCCTATTTAATTGATTTATTTGAAAGATTTCATTTAATATAACACCATGAGGTGTAATAATACTGTTGTGTTATAAGAAGGCATTGAAAACAATAAATGTTTTATCAATCACGTACTAAGAAAAACACTCTCTTGAATACGAAATTTACTGATCTATATCGTATTGCATACGAGATGTAGTGAAATCAAGTACAACATGGCGAGTGCATTTTGTTAAGCGTGTAAATCTATTTAAGCATTACAATAATGTTTAATAAATATTTATCGCGTCTTATCTCGGTATAAATATTTCACACATGCCCGCTTTGGATATTAACTCGTTATAAAAGATACCTATGATTAATAATAATTTTCAATTAACCTAAATAACTGCATTTCTTTTCAGTATAGAGTTAATTCTTGAATGCAGCACGCATAACTTATCATAGAAATATTTTTATTATGTACACTGCATACAATATTTAATTCGTTGCTAACAAATAAACACTAACTAGACATTTTAACAATAAACTATTGCCACTAACAGGCTAAACGTTGTTGGTTGCTGGTAAACTGAGCGGATAATTTTTTTTGGCGGATTAACCCTTTTACACAGATATTTCTGACAGTACGGATAAGAAATTAAAACCATAAAGAGACGCTGCATTTTTTTATTCTGTGTATGTTTTTATACTCAGACTTGAACTTTTAATTAACCAAAAAAATATTACTAGGGTTTGTAAAATTTAACAAAACAGCCAGAGGCTCCTTTTTTTATCGGCTCGTTATTGATACATATTACATCAGATTATTACTTATTCGTCTCGCTTTAAACTATCATGTTGACTAAATTAGTTCCATTAACAATGTTGTTTATATTTTCTTTTCCACATTCAATATTTATCACTGGCGTAAGTATATAAACTACGTTATCTGAATCCTCAAAATCAACTATCTCATCATGTGCACGTCAAATTTTATTATTATACCAAGATATCAGATACAGACTATGTAAATCTGCTTAAATGCCACCTAATGTGCTTATATATATATAATACACGAGATCATAAATTTCACTAAATAAATACTTTCTGTACGACATGGAATGGTATTAATAATTAATTAGCAAACAGTCTGTATTTGCTACAGAATTTTTCAGAAAAGTATAACTTTGATTCACATCTAATATGTTAAAAAGTGTTGAAAGATTTTTAATAATCAAATAAAAAAATATTCTCTTACAGACAGACAGGTCTTATATAATATTATATTTTACAAACAAAATGTAAAGAATATTTCTTCTGTAGTAGATTGCACATAAATACGTTTAATTACAATACAAGATCGTTTTAAAATCGTTAATAAGCGATTGATAAAAAACTACTGTTGCATACATCTAATACAATGCCACTCTAATACAGTGATCGCGTGAGATTTTTTTAAATTTTTATAAAGTTATCAAAAATGGATACATTTCCTTGAGACAAAAGGATAAAATGCTTACACGCTGTGTATCTTATCACAATATTAAAAATCAAGGACATGAAACTTGATAAATAAACAAGTGCGGCAGTGTTGTAGTGGACGCATCCCTTAAGGCTTCTGAAGCATCTGATGGCCAGCATTCAAGTGTCAATGCTTCACTTGCGTCCTGAGAGTCGACAAGTGCTACTATTAAGACTAAATACCAAGTTTCCCAAGATACACCCTCTGTGAAGATTACAACTGCAGCATAGTAGCGAGGGCAAATATTCTCAAAGACGTTTGTTCAAGGTCCTTGTTAGAGCCGTAATAAAACTTATGTTTTTTTGCGTTGCCTCACCTTTTCAGCCCTGAGATTGGCATCCTTGGCCTGTTGCTCGCACATGAGCGCACGGTCCATGGCATTGTCCTTCTCCAGCTTCATCGCTTGCATCTTCTTCTTGATCGCGTCCATTTTGGCTGGTGTGTGTTAGCTCTTCCCGATTGAAATATCTGCAACACAATAAAAGTAAACGTAAGCTTAATTGTACAAATAAAGAAAGCTTTCATACTAAATCATTTTTTTAACATTCTGCATAAACAGCTAATGCAAATCTGTCAAATATTTTGAAATTGGAAAATCATACGAGATAAACTCGATGAGATTTTTTATAAATCACTCGAAATCAACTCTAAGAGAAATTATATTACAAACACTCATGTCCAAAATATCATATTTAAATTGAAAAAATGATAATGACCGTGCCGGGACTCGAACCCAGACAGATCTGAGTCAGAGCTCTTACCACTAGACAACAGAGGCCGACAAATTATTTCCATTACGTGGAAATTCATTTTTTATAACCAGTGGAATAACAAAGTTTTCAATTTTTATTTAATATTTATTAATTTCTTGTAAATAATTTATGATATCGACTTAGGGTGCTTGATGGAACTTCAATATCGAATTTTAACCGTTCCAGTATTGTATGACTCCATAATTAAGCGACCCCGTGTTCGCCTATCTACATCTTTTAGACACACGCCAAGTACACGGATTCATTTCGTATAACAAATTTAATAAAATCATATTTTTTATTTTCTGTGGCAGAATAACATTTGATTCATTCAGTATTGTTGTAAATGCCCAATTTTTTTTTACACTCAATTAATCACAAAATTGGCATTAAATATAACGTAAATATTTATAGTGAAACCTCATGGTATCTATCAAGATTTTGAAATTCGATATAAAAGCACACTTAACATTCAATAATTACATTGTAATTAAAAACGTTGCAAATATTATGCTTTATTCGCGCCACCAGGGAGAGTTTTTTTTCAGAAGATGCCATTTTGGTATTTATATTTAGTGTACTCTAGTTTGAAGTAGGCTTAAGAGTGGGTCGAAACGCTTAAAAGTGCTACCCTTTTGGTGAATAAGGGTTCAGGAGAAATGTTTAATAATATTATTAACTGTGACTTTAGCCAAATAATTTTC
Source organism: Himalopsyche phryganea (assembly GCA_022494535.1). Taxonomy (NCBI): domain Eukaryota; kingdom Metazoa; phylum Arthropoda; class Insecta; order Trichoptera; family Rhyacophilidae; genus Himalopsyche; species Himalopsyche phryganea. The sequence goes on along the minus strand of JAGVSL010000134.1, from coordinate 395,970 downwards.
AAGTTCAATATATTCTTTTGGTGAAACTTTATATTCCTGATAGTTATCCGAGGAATCGTGTAAACGAATTGTTTTTCTCCCAAAGTTCAATACAAAGCGCCTTACGTTGAATGAGTGAAAGTGAGGTTTTACAAAATTTTAAATGAATTTAAATGAAGAAGTTTATACGTCCTGACAGAATATTAGATCATTAAAATTCTTCAGAATATAATATAATGATATAAGATATTCATATTAAACCAAGTATATTATAATATACGTTGTAGACACGCTTAAGTTTTTTTTGTACCTCTTCGAAGTTGCATGCAAGTCGATCGGGAGAGCTATTTCCATTTTATGTAACAGTATGTAAATAAAAAAGCATCAGGAATAACATCAATGATTTTGCAAACATTATTATTCATAAATTAGATATCTTTTCTTAATAATTGCATTACAATATTAAATTTGAAGCAAACATAATGATTGGATCTCATTTTAAAGACGACAGAGCAGGTCTCGACCAAATGATGTGAATTAGAAAAATAAATTAGACTACTTTTTAGAAGAGAAACGTCATTTTACAATGGTTTTAGGTTTAAAAATTCTGACCCGGTCACACGATGTAAGCCACTATTATATCGACAGTCCCTACGTAAAATTCCGTATCTGCAAATATGAGAATTTACATGTGTATTTCAATGATTCATAACAAGCAACTCACCATAATATGGTATTATATTATAATTTTTTCGATAAAAACAGTTTTTACTCTCTCCTGAACAATTCCAATTTTGAGGGTAACATCAATTGGCCAAAACACCGTCGATTGGCCAGTGTCCGTACACTGACATTACTCCATATATTATATGCCTTACTTAATAGTTGCGAAAGGGAACATTTTTTAAATTAAAATTGTGTGGATTATTATTTAATATAATATCTCTGAACGGCATACAATTTAAAATGCACGTAATCTAATTTGTTTTATCAAAATGCGTGCATATTGTGGCGTGTGAAATAAGGACGGTCGACTAATTTTAATAACAATAATTAAAGCATCCAAGATGCTATATATAACCTGCACTACGCTCGCCATTCCAAGTAAATTGTGTATCTATATTATTCTGCTATATTTATTGCACGTATTCAATGATTTTATGAATCATAGAGATGTGCTGATGAGACTTATACAGAAAAGAAAAACCATAGAGATAATATTTTCGTTGTGTTCGAAATTATTAATTTTCAAAATAAAATAAAGTATTCCTTAACTATGAGAAGACGATTTTTTCGTATTTCTTATACCACTAAAAACAAATGACCATCACTATGGTGACAAAATCTTCAAAAAATAGTGGGAGGTAATTTTAGACATTTCCAAACATCTATGCCTGGATATAAAATTAAATTCTAGTTATTGATAATTTCAAATGAATCTCTTCTCTAAAATCTATATCATACTGCATCAAATTAAAATTCCTGATTACGGTAACTATCTTTTAAGTTATGAGATCTGATATTGCATGACTTGTTCAATAATATAACATACGTCTGGTCATTGGTGCTTTCAAAACCAGTTTCATTTCACATTGTAAATAAGGGCGCCGTTCGCACGATTCAAGGTCAGCATTATTGCAAATGTCAGATGAATAAAATTGTGATCAACATCTTTATTCATGTCTTCAAAGTGTCGTAATTGCCATTCGGGGGCCCCTTGCAAAATTTCCAGAGAGAATATATCGGTTTTAACCTCCCTTTATTGATTGAATTGGTAGATTGCATTAATAGTCCCATAAAAGACTTTCACTCACTGATAACAGTTTTGAAGTTTTTGTCATTTATATCAATATCATAAAATATATCCTTTAGCCTAAATTATTGTTCTAAATATTATATTTAAAAAAACAATATCCATTGTCATCAAATCGAATAATATTGTATAAATTACAAATAAATTTAAAGCTGACAAGTGGCTTTATTATTTCAACTTGATAACGAGGAATAAATGTTTATTGTAAATACTCATCGTAATATTTACAATCTAAAATCATTTCCTTTGTTTTGAAGAATATTAATTTTAAAATGCCTAACCATAACGGGTTTTAGATAGGAAATAGAGCATGTTTATTTCCTAGAAAATTACGAGAATTTATTTAAGCAGTCTTAAATAAATGTCAATCCGCTTGGGCGCTAACCACAGAAATGTTTATATCATTAATGAAACATTTTGTAAGTTCGACAATAACCTATTTGATTTTATTAATGGTTCTTAAAATTTCGTCAAATATATTGTATTATAAAACGAAATTTATATGTCTTATTACTTACTTACTATTATTGTTTACTAAACAAATAACAATCTTTAGATAATTCTTACAATTTTGGTTATGATGTTAGATTTGTAAAAAATAATTTGATAAGCAGGAGGGCACATTCTGCGTTGAATCAAAATTCGTACAAGTGTTGCAACATTTAACACTTTCCTTTTCAAACCGGTCCAAGTATTCCTTGAGCCAGCACGCAGGGATGGATTGTCATTTCATTGTCATATAAATAACGAAAATTTTAATGACTGACAAACCAAAATTCAAAATAAATTAAAAATAAGATTTCAATTGAAATGTCAAAATAAATTTTGTGAATTGAAATAACAGGACTACAATAATTATTGTATAATATACGATACGACAACAATATGATAAAATTAAAAAAAAACTTCCATGTAGTATAATAACTTAAAGAGTTCAGTAGCTTACCTACGACTCGAAATACCCCTTACAAAGTTTACTGTTATTAAGTTGATACTTAGATTTGTATGCATGCATTTCTGTCTTGTCTTTCTTGCTAAAAAACCTTTACTGTTTAGTTAGGACGCAAACTAATTAATTATGATAAATAATAATTAACGCTTGGATATGCATTTTGCAACATGATTATATTTGCACACAACACAAACAACATGTATGTCTACTGAAATCGATCGCAAGTCAAAATCATTGTTTCAAGTTAGAGATTTAAAAATTAAAAAAAAAATTGTAATGCTGTTATTTAACTCTTATTTTAAATTATAAAATCCAAATTGACTTCGTTCGAATTTGAGATATTTGTTGATAGAAAGAAAAATGTTGAATAAGCTAATTATTGATCTGATTATTAATTTTATACGTTCTTTGTTATTTTTGTTTGTTGATTAAAATGAAATTGGGTTTGTTGCTGAAAATGTCCACCCCCCTAGGCGATACCGAACGGCCCTTGCATCTGGTGACTCATATGACTGACGCAAAGAACAAGTTTTAAGAATAAAAATTGTTTGGTTATACTTTGGGTAACGTATTTAAAAATTACGAGCATGTATGTTAACAGTCTTGAGAGTTTCAGGATTATAAACTCGACCCCGAAGAAGAAAAAAATGTTTTAGAATCGAAAACGAGCATCAAGAGAGTGAAATGATAGCATTCTTAAACAAAATTTGGTTGGGTAGTAAGTACTCTTTTAAGGATGTTGAAAAATGTAAGTTGTAAGTTATTATCATGCTTTTAAATTTTTAAACATCACGTATGTATACAAATATATTATACTGATGTGATGAGATAATTTTGTCATAATCCATTGAAAATCACGTTCATAAAAAACAATAGACTCATAAGTGATATGGTATTGCCTTTCAAGCAAATTATTAAGCGATATATAGACATAATCTTTTTATAATGTATTCACATTTTTTTTGTAATTTACGCTTTATTTCTCACGTGAAAGGAATGCGACATGCATGATTCATATCTTAAGAATTTCAGGTGCAATACTCTTGTTTGTTGTGAAGTGTTTCATGTAAGTCATCTACTAAAGTCACGATGTTATCATTTATTTAAATATAGTTTAAAGTAAAATAAGGGTTTTCAAAATTAATGTCTAAGAACGTGAAAGAAAACTTGTGTTTCTTGGAAAATTATGACATACGATTATTTCAATATAAGATATTTTTATACACCATGTCCGCTCCTAATGTGAAGGTATGGACTCTTAATGGAGTATCGCAATGTAGGAGTCGTAGTAAGGGTTCCGATCTCTCTATGTCCTGTTTTAAGGATCGAATATCAGGAATGATTATGGCGTTGTAAAAATTTTATATTTCCACCCTATCACTTAGAAATGCAACGCAAAAAAACAGAATTAACGAAAAAAAATCAGACAGAAATGATCTTTAGAAATTTCGGTCTGAATATATTAAGAAATATACAGCGTGAAATTTTCAGATTCATTTGTTTCACATAAGTGTTATAAAACCCAACTGTAATTTCCGTTGTAATTATTTTCGCCATTATTTATCTCGTAAGGTTTTGATTACTTACAAACTTGGTTTTGTTATCATACCTGACCAGTGTTTCGTCTGCTAGCAAGAGACTCGATTGCTTGACGAATACAAATGGGAAAAACGGTAACTCAAAATAACATTGTCCCGGTGTGATATTGTAAGATAAATTATTGTAGACTCCGTGTTGCAGTGGATAACGTCGTTGTCTACGGTTACGGATGTCTCGGATTCAAATCCCAGTGTGGACAGTTTCATAAATTGATTTATGGATTTCTGTTCGTAGGCATGAATGTTCGTGATATCTAAAATTCTCTTCCACCCATCAGATCCTAAAAACGGGGCATAGCGAAAGCGATTAGCTGGTCCTGTCATCCTTCTATCCGTACTTTCTTTGAAAAAGAGACTTTGAGTAACAAGCAGCTCTCGTAGAAAAAAACTTCTGTTGAGATACCTCCATTTGGAGGCCTTGCGCTCCACACTGGGAGCGGACATGTTAAAAAAATTATTCTGGAAAATATTCAATAGTCACGTAAACTAATTTGAAGGGTTGCAAATGAATAAAATACACTTTTTTATAATATGAAGCCAACATGTACAGTATACGGTTAGTGGAATAAGTTTATCAAATGAGACGTTTTTAAAATCGTAGCTAGTTATATTTTTTCAATTATACAAATGTTTTTTTCTCATTAATAGATGACACAGGAACTGTATCTTGTTACTAACCTTCAATATTGGTATGCTTTACTAGTGTCTATTATGTATAGTATATATTATTATCCCTTTTCGCTAAAGTGAGCAACGTTGCCGACATCATCGATGTGATAAAGAAAGGAGGGCATAATCCGTTGACTGCAATTAGGAGGCAAATTACGTGCCGTCAACAAAGCAAGTCAACGGTAAACTATCCGATATTAAGGTAAATGTCCAACCATGAATGCCTAAGTGACCCAACACGTCATCCCACAAAGATGCAACACCTCGACCTCGCGAAGGTGCGACGACGTTTTTGGGTCAACGGGCTGCAGACAGAAAAAAACGTGATATGTTCCAGGTAGGGATTGCAATACCCGTATTACCGAAAGCGGTATCCCGATATTTTGACTGTTTTATCAATACCAGTTTCGAAGATGGAAAATAACGCTTTTTTAGTATTAGAATATAATAAAACATTGAATCTGAGAAGGCTTTTTCTACAACCGTACTTATTTGCATGAAGATTCGAACAATATTGTCAGATTCCAGCATTGATAAACTAATTTTGTTATGTATTTATGACATGCTTTTTGCTATAGCAAAATACCGCCAATACCGGAATTGATTTATTCGTCTAGTGTCGCGATCCCAATTTGCCGTACTTTATTCATTTTGCTCATTTTGATCTCGTTTTTTATTACCGGTATTGCTATTTACAATACTGGTATTTAATATCAAATTCCAGCATTGCAATCCCTAGTTCCAGGTACTCTCAGAGGACATTATCACGTTGACACTGTATAAAATTGTCTCTCTCTTTCTTTTTGCACGAATTTTAAAGCGGTTTCAAAATTGCACATTCTAAAAAATATCAACAAAAATTTGTAAAATTATTTTTTACTTTATAGCAAGCACAAAAAATAGTACGAAACTGATTATCTGTAAATTGAATAAATGTACATATTATTAATATGCATAAAAACAAAGGTATGTTCGTTGATTGAATTGGTATTTAGCAAAAGTAGCAAAAATCCGTTTAAACATAGTTCTAACGATGGCGTGGAGCCAAAATAGCTATCTACTATATTATATTCATGTGGAACTAAATACTTTGTTATTTTTACCTTATAAAAATACATTTATAAATTGTAGTGAAGGTGTTTATAGAAATGGTATTAGTTTTTCTATGATCGCTATATTCCATGAAGATATTTCCCATGCGAAAAAAGGATCTGGTGTATTATGAACATTGCCTAAATATTAATTATTTTATAACTTTAATAAAAGACTCGTATTTATAAAAAACGTGTTGTGCCATATTTATATTTCGAAATAAATCGAAGATTTATCATGATCTGCACAATTCTGAAGAAAATTGAGTGAAACTAGTTGCAAATATTGTTTTTTTACAAAAAAAGATAAGAAAATGCTCTTTGAATACCTATGTGCTTAGAGTAAAATTACTATCATTGCTCAAAGTTGAACTATTATAATATACAACATTCAACGAAAGAAAAAAAGATCAGAGTTTTTACTATACTACACATGTTTTCAAATTATTATTTCAAAATTTGTACAGCAATAGCGTAACTAGAAGATTCATACGTATGCAAAACAGAGGGGGCTCAAAGATCTAAGGTGCCACCAAAAATTACATTCAAACTTCTTTTCAGAGTATTCTCAATAGTGACTAACTTTTAATACTTTTTTAATAATTCAATTTAGCTTTAAAAAAAATGTTTTGAACTAATGCACAAAAAATCATGATTCAACATGTCTGTCATGTGGTCATACCGGAAATGTTATGGATTACACTGGAAGAATATTGCAAAAATCGCAAAATTTTTAAAACGCATGCGCGGAAAATTTAAGTTTTAAACTTCCCGCTCTCGTAATATGACACGTTCTGGCAACATTCCAAAACATTCTTTAGGGAGAGATTTGAAATGAGAACAAAAATAAACCAGCAAAAGAAGACGTGGAATCAGACTTTGAACATGTAATTCAGTGATTTACATAACATAACGTGTATAAAACCGAGCGAAAAAATTACCGGACTTTTATAAATAATATATCTATTTGTGCTATTCTGATTAATTTACAACTAATACGATACCGTATTATAAACCATAAATTTTGACATACACAACATGTCTTCCATTAAATTTATATTTTTATTGAAATTATAAAAATATTTATCATTATGGACGTAAATTTTAATATACGATTTTTAGTTTGTATCAGAAACCTAACCATAATCACTTCGTAAAACTTTTATAGAGTCTAGTTTATTATTATCCAATAAATAAAAATACGTTTGAAGAAATACTAATATAATAAGTAATAACGCTTCCAAATAGTCCTCTCATATTTTCAGCAATTGATATTTTCAGGAGAAGGCCAAAAATATCTATCTTAACACAATTATAAAGAATTAGTATGTCATACCATAATAAGGTACTGTCCTGAAAAAATTGTACAATACACAAGATAACATTAATGTTTGAATCTATTTTTGTATTTGAAACAGAATAATACGAAATATTTTTTAGGACCACAGAATTTGCTTTTTGTCTTGCTGATTGTCTGAATATTACTAAATCATTTTTAACAAATTTATTACAGCTTAATTAATTTTTTCAAGTTTTTCTTAACGAATCACAGTGTCAAATTCACGATTGTACTACTTAATGACATTAATATTAAACTTTTTCATTTATTTATTTCATGGTTTCCAAAAAAAACGAGATCAACAACATAAGCACTTTCCTCTGTGGCCACATATTTTTTTTCACACATGTATTTGATTAAAAACTCTTTTTCACGAAATACTGAACGACACCTTAGAACTTTAAGTGAGGGAAAACTTCAATAATTCGCGGCAGATTAAAATTTCGAACGGGAAATTTGAATCACAAGGGGGTTTTTCAAGCGATATGGCTTATGCAGTGTTTCGCGAATCCTCTTGATAAATCGGCGACCGATTCGACCTGCATATTGTCTTATTATTTTCAAAGATGTTCAACAGTTTGTTTTGCTACTTACGTAGAGAGCTGTGCACTTCGATGCTTGCGTCCCGCGACTGAACACACGACTGTCGGGGCGGCGGACGGTGTCGACTTACGGCGGCCCGCTAAGGGCATAGCGCCCCCGCCGCGCCCGCCCGCGACAGCCAGGGGCGCCCACCCACTGAAAAACACCAGGCCGGAAAACTTCTCATCTGAATTCTAATACCCAGAAAATATAATAAGTAACGTGCAGGATATTACTGTAAATAATCCAGAGGACTTTTTAATAGTATTATTGTTAATGTAAGTTATCCTACATCTTCGATATCCATAAAAGTACTATCGCCAAATGCAACTATTTATCTCTTTGCTTGACGCAAATGTTTTTTTGCATATGCATTTACGAACAAGGTGTTGCTTTCCGTTATGAAATTAAACCACCATATAATACTTACATTATAGTCATCAGACAATTTTAAAATGAGGAAAAGAAATATTAGTGCAAAATGAAAACTATAGGAATATGTTTTGAGAGCAATTGCAAATAGACAGGTAAATTTATTTTTTAGAATAAGTATAGGTAATACAGGTATATAAGCAAATTAAATCAATTTGAAAAATTTGAAGTAAACTGAACGTTGAAAGATAATTAAAGATTAACTCGAAATTCAAAACTGCAGTTCATAGACGACGCTTCCTTAAAAATTAAAAACAAAAAATCTTCTTTGTATTCTTTTCAGCTATTGAAGCTGTCTTGACTTCCTCACGCACTTCCCTTAATACAGGTCTGCAAAACTATAGATTTCCAAGGTGTTCAGATAGGATTCGACATTTAGCACCCATCTCATTCTAGGATCACATATTTTTTGTTTGCCTTCTGGTGTTCGTATTTTTGTCTTGCCTGTTTTGTCCATCCTATCTATATGAACCAGTCCCCCAGAAAAACTTAATTCAATGTACTGCGGGCGCTCTTTGAGTTAAGTTGTGTCATCGTCTGTATTTCATGAGCAATCACACAACCGAATGGACACGGCATTCCGAAAAAGATTCAAATTTAGCCGAAACCATGATCCTAGTAAAAATCTCACAATACAATGTCACCGGAAAATTGAAGATCCCTAATCAGAGTGACAACAGAATAACTGACGGAGCTGGAAAGTAGCACATTTAGCTCAGTTTCGACCAGAGTAGAACCCCGATGTATAGTTTTTTAGAAGCTCCTCAAGAAAAACCATTAATCATATTTAGCACCGTTCTTTTTTGCAGGGAAAAATAAAGATAAATGCGGGAAAACGATAAACGCAAGAACGATAGACCGTGGTTCTGTATTTATTTGAATTGAGATTCAAAGTGGGCTTTGTTTGTAAGCAGGTTGATAATTAGTGGCTTACCGTTTGACAAGAGGATATAAGTTGTATATCAGGCACACGTACACTTGAAAAACAATTCATTTATTGTATCCGTAGCCATTAAGAAACCAGTGCAAAATGTTACCCCACAGACAGAATGCGTAATTTACAAAAGAGTCAATCTCGACAATCTGTTTGCATAAGAAAAGAAGAATGAAGGTCTAATAGTCACTCAAAATGAATAAATTCTCCATATTTTTGTAACTACTTTGAATAATTCAATATAAAAGATATGCGTTTTGTAGGATGTGTTAAATATTATCTATATATTGCGAAATTGAGCGATTCATTTACAATCAGTCCTGTAGTATACTCTTGATTTACTTTATTAGGAGTCCATATTCATAGCGTTGAAAGAGGAAATGGTTAAAAATAGACGTAAATATTTTTAAGCCCGTGCGCCAACGTTGCGATTGATGCGAATGTAAACTGTCTGATCCGTTTGACACAATTCTAAGTAATATGTAATTAGTTTTACTATCTCATAATAATAATATTATTTTTTGATTACGAATGCCTACCGCAACAAAACAATGCATATACATTTATAGGCTCATTTAATACGATTTTGCTCATAGTATCGAATAATTGTTTAATGGATTAAAATATATTGTACAATAAAAAAAAAACAGTATGATTTCGCAACCTCAAAGGTTTGTTATAAGTAAATCTAAAGCAGGCGTTTGAGTTTCGTTATTTCTTATACCTTATTTCCAACCACCTAATACCAAATATTTCAATATGTTCTTAATACAATATCTAATAATATACTGCTCACATCCTCTGTTATATTCATTTGAATAGCGTATACCCTTTTATTTGATCAAAATATTCTACCATTCGACACATAATCGTTAATCTATCTAATCGTAAAGCTGGCAAAGTAAATTACGGATATGATATTTTATTATGTCAAATGATATAAATCTGGATGTAAACATAATATTATATTAGGATAAAATAACAAAGTATTTAGTTCTACAAAATCTTTGCTGTTTTATCCTATTATAATGGAGTTCTACCAAGTAAATGCCAATTCAATCAATAATATTATGTATGATATGGTATACATATATACGATATAACACAAAAAGTGCGTTACCGCTAAATTACTGTTCATAAATGTCTGATGTAAAATTCCCTTATCCGATCATAAAAAAATGGGAGTTAAGCCGAGTGGTCATCTTTGTTTAATATTTTCTATGGATTCGGCGGTAACTTTGTGTAAATTCATTTTTAATATTTAATTAAAATTTTTACTGGTTTTGTTACTAACATAACGAGTTTCGCCTCTTTAATTTTTCAGAGTTTGCGAATCATTTAGTTGAAAATGATCATAATTTTAATAAAAATAATAACGTAGAAATACTCCATCAGTAAATAAAAAAGGTATTAAAATGAATAGCTTGGAGTTCTTAGAAATTAATAAAACCATTAACAGTAATCGACTATCAGTAAATAATATTTTAAATGGAACAGGCGGCTCACCGCTATTAAATTTATTTCCCTTGGGATTTTCACCTCCAAACTCTAGTAATTGATTTGTAATTAGTAGTGTTGTGGTAATTAGTCTATCAGTGTTTATGTCTTACCCCCCTCCCCACTTCCAGTAGAATGGAATAAAACCCACCCTACTCTTTATTTTTAATTTAAAAATTAGAATCATTGTTTACCTTTGAAATAAATAACCTCGTGATATGTTTAATCTGAAGATCCTTCTTAAAGAGGCGAAACGCGTCACATTAGTGATAAAACCAGTGGAATAATTAAATTAACAATTTTAATTTAATATTAACTTTGTTTACTTTGCTAACGGGATGGAGTCCCAAAACGGACAGCTCCATAAATTTATTTTTCAATCGATTTATGGAGTTGTGATCGATAGCATGGATGTATGTGATGTTTGAAATTCCCTCCAACCTATTCCATCCTAAAAACGGGGAGTAGCGGGAGCGATTAGCTAACCACTCGTTCTGTCGTAACCTTATCTTTCTACTCCTATTCATCTAAAAAGAGAAATCGAACAACTGAATCAAAGCTCTTATTCTAGTTAATTTTATCACTGTTGTATTTGGCAACAATTTAATTGTGTAATCGAAGCGTTAATTTAATTATTACAGTTTAAATGATTACATTGTAGAGATTGTTTGATTTCATCCATTGCAACTTTGGAGCCAATCCAGTAAAGATCGATAGTATTTAAATACACTAGGGTCTCGTATAACACAGTTCATATGGTTCCCCAAACACGTCGTGTTATACGAGGTTTGAAGTTCATGCAAAGTTAAGGTATACGTTCCAAAAAAACACCAATGTTCGTTAACATCGTATATTTTTTTTAATAAACAATCGAAAAAATATGTATTTACGCGTGTGTTGAAATAAACTTTAATAACATACAATGTATCATTCATTCATTACCGCCATCACTCACAATTCTATATATTCGAATTGTTTTCACTATCGGAGGCTCTGGAGTATTTTTGGATTTAGGCTTTAAAGATTCGGTAATAAGAGATTGTTTGCTTTTAGTGTATAAATCTTTACGTGTTTCGTGATAAGGGGCCGAGCTCTGTTGTAATTCCCTCTTGAACTTATGACTTCTTTCCATTCTAAGATCGTTTTCTATAAAAAAATGCTGAAACCTTGTTATATAAAGCGCGCTGTACAAAAATATGTCACAATTCATCAACCGTGTTGTATAAAACCATGTTATAAGAGGCCCAAGTAATGAAAACGCTTTGGTTGCAGTTCACTTAATTATTACATTGCTTTGGTCATTATATAGTTAATTGGCAGCTGGCTCTGCGAAGCGCTTTTCATCTCAGCGTAAATATATATAAAAAAGTTATTTGAGCGCTTGAATTCTTAAATTGTTTCAAAAATACATCTGACCTATATTATACGTCGCAAGAAGAATGCTTTACGAAAATTTGGACTGCAAACTATCACATTTAAATTTTACTCTGTTAAGAATGCAATTTAAGCAAAGTCGAAATATATTCCAAAAGTTTTAAAATTGTTGTAGTATCTAGCTATCCCCTCACTTTTCTGTCTCCCTTTTTTTCTAAAAGAGTCTAAAGCGACAGACATTTACCGCACTCATCAAAGTCCTCCATTATCATGTTGAACTATTGTATACGTTTATTTATATGGCTGTTTTCTGCTATGAAGATAAATCTCTTCCTTATCCTAGTATCTTCATCTAGGAATATCAAAAAAATTACATATTGAGTTAGTTATACCAAAACGTTCCTTATTTCAACCTCTACCATATAGAAGAACACAATAATTTTTATAAATTATACTCCTACTTACAAACAGTTTTGTACAAAAAAACAAAATGAAAAAGGCAATCTCAAACATTTGACAAACTTCAAAGTCCAATTACTCAAAACTATTATTTTTCAGTTAGTATCTTCTTCCAGAAAAACGACGATATACTCTACTTACTGTCATATTTTCCTCTTTGGGAGCAGACAGATACAAATAAAAAAACTCGTGATTGGGCAAATGACGATAAGTTTGAAGCACAAAATGTCCATCTCCGAGGTCGATGGTAGCCTTGCTCTTTCACTTCACTCGCAAAAACCAGCAATGCCTAAACGGAGTTCCTTCCTCAGAGTCCTCTGGAACAGCGATAGCAAATCCTTGTCCTCTTTCAGTTTGTAGGACATAATTCATCAAATCGCGAGTAAAATACATAATTTTATATTTATAAAAGGTATTGAAATCTGGTACTGAATAGCAGTACATGTAATGAAAATGTCAGAATCAACGTACATTGAAATGTAACAGTATTCCAGATAATAATATGGAATTATTATTTATTAAACCATGTCCGTTTCCAACGTGGAGCATATAGACTCCTAATGGAAGTATGAGAATTATCACTTTTAAGGTGTTAACTGTCAGTTCTTGGTGGAAAGACATTATATTTAAAAAAAAAAAAAACACAATTCATTTGTACTACTTCCACATATTTATAATGATCAGGACCGGTTTCGCTCATCACGAGCATTATCAACTGATGATAAAAAAAATGTATGAGAACTACTTATTACTCAGATGCTCAACTTCTCTTTTTTTTAAGAGAGTAGGGATATAAGTATAGGGCGGGATATGATTAGCTAATCGCTCTCGTTACGCCCGTTTTTAATCTAAACAAGTTTATTTTTTTATAAATGTCCTGTACAAAGTTTTTGAATCTTTTATATTATATTATGGTATAATTATTTTAAAAAAAACCTTACGCTGCTGAAGCAGATAGAATAGGGTCTCAAATCAGAGGAAATATTAATCATTTTAAATTGTCTTATGGATTTTCCTTCGTTGAAGTGTCCACCAGGAAAATGAAAATTTTATCAGAACCTTTAAGTTACTCATCAGAAAAAAATTTGGAAAGACAGGAGAGTTCACATAAATGGCAAACAAATTTAAACTATTTATTTCTTTTGAGTAAGGATGGAGTTCATCTTCTCAAAGAACCTTCAGATTATAATTGCAGAGAATTGTACAAATTTTTGTTACGAGATAAGTTTGAGAATTAATGAATAAATGTCCGCTTTGAGAACCCCAACAGTGAGATACTTATTGAGGGTGCAGGGTGGCGAAGGGCGAGTTTCTTCGTTCATCAATGAATCATGGATACTGACAAAAAATGTTATCTACACTCAAGTATATATCAAGTATTTTCTTATAATTATTTTTTCATATCAAACAATACAGTCGGCGTCCGTGGCTCAGTTGGTAGCGTCGCTGGCTACAGTTACAGATGTCTCGGGTTCAATTCCCGGTCCGAACGGTTTTCATAGATTGATCTTTCAATCGGTTAATGGATTTCTGTTCGTAGTCTGAGTCCTCCCTCCCGCCCATTCTATCCTCACGGGGTGTAGCGAGAGCGATTAGCTAACCACTAGTCCTGTCATAGCCCTATCCTTCTATCCCTACTCTCTTCGAAAAAAAAGAGAGGTTGAGCAACTGAGTAACAAGCAGTTCTCGTAGAAAAAAATTGTTAAGATACCTCCATTAGGAGACCATATGCTCCACATTGAGAGCGGATATGGAAAAAAAATATAAAAAAATATTTGATGCTGACTTTATTTTCATCACAGAACCCTAATGAATATTTTATTAACGAAAGAAAAATCTGACTTGAATTCCTATTGCTACAATTTAACACAGAAAACATGTTGGTTTTATTTAAAATAAAAGTTAATCTTAATAAAAACAAATTATCTCTCTGTATATGATATGTTTCACTTTAAATGTGTTAATTGAATTCTTGTTGGAAAGACATTTTATTTACAAAATAAAACATATTTTTTTTCATGTTGATCAGGACTGGTTTCGTTCGATCCACGAAAAATTCATGGATCGGTTGAAAACGTTCACGATCGAGTGAAACAGGTCCTGATCATTAGGTAAAACTGTTGAATCAGTACAAAATCTGTGTTTTGTTTTCATAAATATTAAATGTTTATCAATGTTCCTGAACTGAAACCTGATAGACTTGTTTATTAATTTGGTTCGTACCAATAATGGATTTATCATCATATCGGAACATACGTTTTAATTCATAGCGTATGTTTGATTATGAAAAGAACAATTCAACGACTGTTTCTATGCATTTCTTTTCCGCCAGTCTTTAAAATTGCAAAATAATTTTACATACATTACTTTGGCTTAGTGCCCATAAACATGTATTTGTATATTATAAATATACGCGATTCATGCATACTGTGTACATACACGGTTTTATACGCACACATAACAAATCCGTGTAAAACTTATTTTCTACACACCCGTATCCTGTATCAGATATATAACGAACACATTGATATCGTATATGTGCACAACCCCTCCTCGTTGAGAGTTCCTCTTTATTTTTCCCTCTCCCCTTGTCTGCGCAAGACCTGGTCATCTATAATTAGCTATCCCATTGAGTGCGGTTCAAATAAAACTTCACTATCTTCAAATTTAAATAATACATATAACGAAAAATTTGTGGTATTTAACGATTTTCGTATTTAAGTGTACTATATTTATAAAAAAAAAATCGTTGTAACTGTCCTGGATGGAAGAACAGTCCTGATCATTTTATAAAACTGTGGAAGTAGTACAAAACATGGTTTTATTTATATAAATACTAGTGAGTACCCGGTATGCGTTGCAATACCACTCAAAGAAAGAAAGGGTTTGTGTTTTAATTGTCTACATGGGCTGAAATTTTATAAAATTGCCCGGTCCCCAGCCCGAGTCCGAGTCTCAATATCACATTTGTTTCCCGAACCCGACCCCAAACCCAGATGCATTTTTCTCACCCAGAAAAAAGCCCGATTTATTTTTTAATATAGTAATTCATTTATACTTTTTAAACAGTATATGTTACTGTTTCTATATTTCCAACGAAATTCAAAGCACATGTGAAATAAATTATTTAAGTTATGAAAACTATTGCCTTATGACTGGCTCATGACTCGAACATCGAAATATTTTTCTTGAATTTGAATTTCTTACCCAAACCCGTGCAGACCTATAAGATGTTAAAGATTCTGTGTACATTTCATACAAAATGAAAACTTGTCAAAGTTTTTCCGAGATGTTTTTAGATTTTAATTTTTTTTCTTCAGAAAGCTTCACAGGTGTGCCTTTAACACCTCCCCAAAGTTTTATCAAAATCGGTGTAAATGGTAAAGGAATGCATACAGGACAAACCAACAAACAGACATTCATTTTTATATATATAGATATAAATTAGGAGCCTATAAGACATGCTTTGCAATGCCACTCATCCCGTGTGCTCCCGTTCCCGATCCTAGTACGTTATCTGACGCGTGAGCAAGCCCGTTCCCGTTTTTTCCCGATTTTTTTCCACAGGAACCTTTCCCGGCATGATCACAATAAGTCCTTCCTGAAAGTTTCATCGTGATCGGTTGTGTAGTTTAAAAGCCTATAAGATCCGGACAAACCAACAAACATACATTCATTTATATATATAGATAATGTCTTTCCATCAAGAATCGACAGTAAAGTTAAAAGTATTCAACTATAATTCACTGTATAACATACGAATTATAATATTTATCTATATACTCTTGTAGATCGATTCATTACGTCCGCAGAAACAAAAAAACATATTAAATTAAACTGGTCTCATTTATAACCTCTATGTAGTGTAATTGGAAATATCGACTGACTGAAATGACTTGATGGAACTTCAATATCAAATTTGAACGTTCAAATGTTGTAACACTTCCATATGTTCTGACACTTATGACTCGGATTTCACATTTCCGTAACTTTAGGTATTCAAGTAAGTACACGGATGAACTGACATTCAGCAAACAGTTTGTGCCGTTTATTTATAAAATAAAACAATTAAGAATATTACCTAGTTTTCTCCACCATATAAACGGATCTTGATCATATAAATGGAGTGTAGCGTGAGCAATAAGCTAACTAATAGTCCATTCCTAACGGCAACCTTCCATTCAGTAATCGTAAAAAAAAACTTATAATTTATCGTAACTTATTGTAAAATTTTACTTTTGTAAATGGTGTGTGCATATGCACACAAAAGTAAAGTTTTACAATAACTCAAAGTTTTACAGAAATTCAGCATGTTTAAAAGTGTGATCAACTGACGATTTAGAATAAAGTCATACACAAATATTTTGTCTACCCGAGTGTAAAAATAAGTTAAGGCTGTAATATAAACAAAATAATTTTTACTTGATTTATACATGGTAGGCGAAATAACCCCGTTTGACTGTATTTATTATTTTCTGTTAATGCTTTATTTCTTATCCCGATTCGCGAATTCGATATTTTTTTATCGCCAGATATTTATGCCAGTACATGGCTGCTAATGAATTTTCTACAAATACGAACAATTTATTGCTAAATAAATGATTTGTATTTATTAAAAAAAAAAACAAATGCCACTCTCAACTGGTTAAGCGTTCGCATCCGAATAAGACATAATTAGAATCAACGACGCGTGCTCACTTTTTCTTACTCCATCTTGGGTTCTGTAACTTGCAGTGTAAAAAAAATTTCGCATTTGTAAATAGAAATTCAATTTCTAGATTATGTTTCAGTGATCACATTGAGAAACCTACGCATTATTAAACATTAAAAGAAATTTGAACAACACGCATTATTAAGGCACTTAATTTAATATAGTAATATTTTGATGACAAATATATTTGACAGCTTCATGCGATCACCAAATCATAACTTGATCATTGACAATGAAACCTTCAGTAATGTTTTTAGCGATTCTCATATAATATATGTTTACTAAACCAATAGTAAACAGCTGAAAATTAATAAATAGCCTGAAATTATTAGAAACCCATACAACTAAAAAATAATCCTTTTTGGTTTGTTTCAATTGAAACTAACCCTACCTTAATTATCTGTAAACCTCGCCCGTACTATTGTGCATAATTTTAATATGAATATAATCATAATAGATAGTTTTTTACTTCATTATTATTTTTACTTATTCATTTTTTTCGTATGAACACAAATCAATTTTAGTTTTATGTACAAATATAGAATCGTAGTTTCGATTAGGATGAGTTCAAATAACAAAACACTAAACTATGAAATATTCTCGTAACGATACAAAAATAGCCCTTTAATTCCGACACGTCACAATGCAGTGTAGATATCGGTTATTGAGTCATCAATAAATTATTGGACTTGGCTACATTTTGCACATTTAATCACACATCCACATGCCAAAAGTAGTTCAAATAAGATTTATTTGCGACTTATTATAATGAGTAATATATTCATATTTACAAGTAGGAATTATTTAATACATACTAGATACAAGTAAAATATTATAGGTACAAAGGAAGATTGAACGAAAACGCATCTCCTAATGTCAAATATACATTTCATTAACTACTATAATAATATGTAATTCTCTTGCTAGCTGTGGATTTAATATAATATACAGTTGATAATAGGGCTTCGAATCCCGGGATCTCGGTCCATTATTCAATCCCGTAATACCGGGATGAATAATCAGACAATCGTGTGATTTCGGGATTCACCATAAATGCTAAAAAATACTTTATATATCAAAATAAAACTTCCCGATTAACTACAACGTGTACCTCAGTTCGTTAAAATAAATATAAATTTATTGTAGTCTCCCTCCTTCTTATATTTCGTAACAGTCGTTCTTAGCCAATTTGAAATGGAGGACAAATTAGGACCGATTCTTAAATGAATGGAAGACAATATTTTAAAGTCAAATTAAAGAACCCATCCTCTTTTTGTATACCATTTGGTAAAACCTACCATAATAAAGCAATAAATAAAATAAAATTAATTTGATCATAGTTTTTTTCAAATATTTTTCTCTTTTTTTGTTGGGTACCTGATTTTAAATTAACAAAAAAACCAATCCAATGCCCAAAAAAATATTTAATCATATTATTTACATTTCAATTGAAGCAATGATGGAAACAAATTAAAGTTTAAATGTATTTAACACATGAAATTACACTTAATGACCAATCCCGGGATTGAGAAATTCTGAATCCCGATATCCCAGGATCGTAAAAAGATAGTAGTAGATAATGATCGCGATGAACGAAACCGGTCCTGATCATTATAAACATGTGGAAGAAGAACAAAACAAATTGTGTTTTATTTTTAAAATGCAATATTTACTCAATTCTCTGGCGTATGAAAGAACTGTCCTCGTCATCATGTAATATTGTGGAATTAGTAAAAATAATGGTTTTATTTGTATAAATATAATGCCTTTCTACCAAGAATTTTCAGTCAACAACTTAAAAGTGGTATGAAATAACGATTAAAAAGGCCAAATAATCGTGTACGCTAAATTAAAAGTACCCAAAATTTATGAAATTATATTGCATATTGCTTAGATTATTGATTAATGTCATCGTGCTCATTTTATGTTTATATTTATTACATTTATCTTTTGGTAAATTATGAATAATGAACCAACAAGAGAATCATTACCTATGCAATGTCACTGAATTAATACTGGTAAGGGCAATTTTCGTTTTTGAGAAACCAAAATTGATCCGTGGCGCAGTTGGAAGCGTCGTTGCCTACGGTTACGAACGCCTCGAGTTCAATTCCCGATACGGACGGCTGTCATAAAATTGATCTTTCAATCGATTTCTGTTCGTAGTCTGAGTGTTTGTGATGTCTAAAACTCCCTTCATCCACTCATCTGATCCTCACGGGGCGTAGCGAGATCGATTAGCTAACCACGACTACTGCCCTAGCCCTATCCGTCTATCTCTTCTCTCTTTGAAAAAAGAGAGCTTGAGCAACTGAGAAACAAGCAGTTCTCATGGAAAAATTCTGTTAAGATACCTCCATTATAGACCATATACTCCACGTTGGGAGCGGACATGGGAAGAAAAAAAATATAATATTATTTTGAGTAATTTTCTCACAATGATATAAAAAAACCGTTTGTCAGATGTCGAGATAACTATGCAAAACATGTTTTCAAAAGTTTTACTCTTATTTTTAAACCGAAGAGAAAAACTGTAAATTCGTAACAGTAATTCAGGTTTTGAAAAGTTTATACAAAAATAGTAAGCTTTCCTACCCGATAAAATAAAACTTTGTTGCCTTGAATAAAAATCCCGCTTAAAATGAAAACGTTAAAAAATGTATATTTGCGATGTATTTTCTCCTCGAGTCGACCTCGAGTGATTTTTTGAAGGTGTGTGCGTTTTTTTATGAAGTGATAATACTAGGTACATAGAAACCTTCATTCAGCAATAGAAAGAAGAAACCAGATAGTGTCACGCTATAAACAAAAACGAGTACGAGAAAGTATTTAAAAAACATTTCCTGCTTAAATGTAGACATTTATTATTTACTACTAATTACGCTGACGTTGGAAATTACACATAATTTTTATCACGTTTGGCGTGCTCAGTAGTTCAAATATTGCAAATTCCTATTAATGAAATCTCGTCGCCGGTTGTTTTGTTTATCGCAAAAAATAATGAAGACACCTGGACAAGTGCCAAGGCATTTAATTTAATTCTGTCCGAAAGACAGCTGTTATGAAAACGCAAATGCTTTCTTTGGCTCTGATCATTTTATGTAATCTAAGAATCGCTGATATTTGACGCTCAGTTTTGGTGCAAAATTTCAGTGGGAGTGGTAATGCTTTTCCCTCGAATGCTTATATCCAATGGTGCAGAGTTACTGAGTATTAGATGTAATTAAAAATATGTGTGGAACAATCAGGTATGATAATGCAATGCGCCGTGCATTTAAAAACTATATTGCAGACCGCACATGAAACCAAAAATCAATCAAACAGAATTGATATAATATAAGACAATATCAAATTTGAATTGAGAATGAACAAAATTACTAACAATCAGACTTGGGCCTAGTATAACACGGTTGATGAATTGTGACATATTTTTATACAACACGCTTTATATAACACGGTTTCAGCATTTTTTGATTGAAGATGATCCTATAATGGAAAGAAATTTGAAGTTCAAGAGGAAATTACAACAGATCTTGTCTCCTTATCACGAAATACGTAAAGATTTATACGCTAAAAGCAAACAATCGCTTATTACAGAATTTTTGAATTCTAAATCCGGGGTAGGGGTAAATATCGGCGTCCGTGGAGCAGTTGGTAGCGTCGTTGGTTACGATTACGGATGTCTCGGGTTCAATTCCCGGTGCGAACGGTTTTCGACTTGTGGATTTCTGTTCGTAGTCTGAGTGTTTGTGATGTCTAAAATTCCCTCCCACCCATCCGATCCTCAAAGGACGTGGTGAGAGCGATTAGTTAACCACTAGTCCTGTCCTAGCCCTATCCTTCTATTGCTACTCTCTTCGAAAAAAGACAGGTTGAGCATAAGCAATTCTCATAGAAAAATTCTGTTGAGATATTCTCCATCAGGAGACCATATGCTCCACATTGGGAGCGAACATGGAAAAAATCCAAAAATATTCCAGAGTCCTCCGATAATGAAAACTCACAACCGATCTGGAACCAAACCGAAAAAGTGTTGAACATATAGAATTGTAAGTGGTAGCAATAATGAATGAATGATCTATCACATGCTAATGTATATTTATTCAAATTTCGATTATTGAGATTTTATACACTTCCATTTATTTTGTCACTAACGACCCAGGTTTCGCCTTTCGGCATCTACTGGAAGTGTACAAAATCTCAATAATCCAAATTTGATATTAAATTTCCATCAAGCACCCTCAGTCGATGTCTTAAATTATGTATATTTATTCGATTGTTCATTAAAAAATATTAACAAATTTCGATATTTTTTTGGAACGCATACCCTAATTTTGTATGAACTTCAAGCCTCGTATGAAACGGATTTGTTCAATATGACGTTTTTATGGAACCATATGACGGTGTTATACGAGGCCCAAGTGTATTACATAAACGTAGGTAGGTTCAGCCAAATTATATATTTCTTGTACATTAATTAAGTACAATACATAAATATGCTGTTGTCAGTGTGCAGTGTGTAGCATATATAATCCTAATAAAACATCCCAACTGATGTTATTTTAAGAGATCTGGATTAAATGCAGTCACTCAACATCTCTTTTCGGATGGGGTAAGTATAGAACGACGGCAAGATTACACTTGTAATTAGCTAATCATTCTCCGTTTTTAGAATCGGATTTAAGGTGGTTGGGAATGACTATCTTTAGATACAAATTCAAAAAACTATTGAAAAATTTATGTTTGAAAGTGTTCTAGACCTGCAGACCTCGCTAACGAATATAACGAACGCCCAAGACCGTTAAACACTAACAGCTTATTGGTATTTAAAATCGGATTTTTTTGTCTTTCTGCAAGCCAACGACGTAAATCATATAAAAAAACATTACTTATTAATATAGTTGCACATGACATGTAAAAAAGGTTAAATAACGCTAAAATTATTGTTACTACATTTATTTCTGTAAGCAACTAACCAACCTGTCACTATGTGCTTTTATGTTGTTGAAAGGACTACAATAAATTAATAATCGACCAATAAATCATTGAGTTTTCCAGTATTTTATAAAACACGTCAATTGTGCATTTGATTGATTGACCTAATAACCAATTTAAAAAGTGCAAGAGTGATTCACGTTCCGCCAAAGCATAACATAACATTAATATATTTACACTTAAAAGAGTATCATCGTAAATGTTCTCTTATTCATTGAGACATAAGACATTCTCAAATGGAATTAACAGCTGTTTTTGCTCAAAAGATAAATATGTATACGACCAACTAAGAATAGAAACAAATGTGCAGTTTTAATTTTTTTCCGCGGATTGTAGGCACGGAATTGAAAATATTTTTCTATAGATATATTTTTTATCGTTAAACCGTTCGATGAGTATTTTTTATAAATGCAATATCTAAATTTTAAAACCCATAATTTGAATTTGCCAATAATGGAAAATGCAGCTCACTTTTAATTTGTCCTTGCCATATATGGAATAAATGTTACTGGCAAGTAAAGATATTGTCAAGGTTGTGTGATTATACGATGGATTTTGAGCCGTTCGATCTTAGTTTTTGAGTAAGACGTGGATATGACCACTTTTATTGAGTACAAATTCAAAAAATTCGGGCCAATGGCCGTGAGAAAAATTTTTGCTAAATTATTTATGAGAGAGGCAAAATTCGATTCCCATTTTCTGACTTAATAATATATATTATGTACATGTTTGTATTGCATATTATTAATATATATAATATGAACACAAGCTTACATATTACACTTTTATAATAACTACCTTCATCAGCTACCCTTCATGATTTTTTCAAAATAATTTAACGTAGCAGATGTTTGGGAGCATCTGGAAAGTTATTTGTGGTTTTGTTCAGTAAATTTCGATACTAGATTTTCATTTAGAATATGTTCCCGAATCTAATCTGGTTTAATAATTATAATTTGATGTCCGCTATTGAAAATTAGTTTTAATCATGAAAATTATGAGAGAACATTGCTTAAAAAACACTGTTCTAAATTAACTGAATAATTCCAAATGAACGATTAATATAATACCTAGAACACATCTAGATAATTATGTTAATAGTTCAATTTTAATGTTGAATGATAAGTTCTTATTCATATATCTGCGTGCGAGTTTAATATTACACAAATTATTTTTAAAACAAACTTTGCTGCCCGATATTAGCCCTGGCCTCCTTCAGACATCTTTGCAGAGTAAATCGATCTCCATTCAACAATCCCAACGCCACGCGCATTCTGTAACACATCGTTTCAGCATCGCATTTGCTGTAATCCCGTGATTGTCTAAATATCAATCCCGGGATTTCGGGATTCAATGTTAATGCTAATTCATATATCAAATTAAAACTTCCTGATTAACTACAATGTGTACCTCGGTTTGTTCATGTACATAGTTTTTTTATAACACTTAATATTATATGATTAATATAAATGTATTGAGATTCACTTTATCTTTTTGAAATGGAGGACAAAGAAGGGTCGCTTCTTAAATGGATCAAACAAAATATTTTATAGTCGAATTGAGTGAGATGAACATGTCCTCTTTTTGGATACTTTCTGGTAGAACCTACCTTAATAATGCAATAAATAAAATTAATTTAATCATTATGTTTTTTTTTCTCTTTTTTTGTAAATGACTCTGATTCCCAATCAATAAAAAAACCATTCCAAGCCCAAAAAATAT
Source organism: Himalopsyche phryganea (assembly GCA_022494535.1). Taxonomy (NCBI): domain Eukaryota; kingdom Metazoa; phylum Arthropoda; class Insecta; order Trichoptera; family Rhyacophilidae; genus Himalopsyche; species Himalopsyche phryganea. The sequence continues at coordinate 371,823 of JAGVSL010000134.1, read as the reverse complement.
TAAATAATTATATTAACTACAATTGAATCAATAATGGAGATAGATAGATTTTAAATCTACACATGAAATGACACTTAATGACCAATTCCGGTATTGAGAAACTGGGATCTTAAAAAAGGCCCGGAATTGGATGCTCTAGGTCCAATTACACTACTCCGACCGATAAGTAGTGATGCGAGGCCGGGAAAAGTAGGTTTTTAACCGGGTAAAAATTTGGAAATACACTCGCGTTGGAAAATTGATAAAAAATATTATAGTATTAATGATAACTGTATATCATTTTTAGCATTCGGTAACACTTATTTGTAAAGCGTAGCATTTTTGACGTTACGGTGAGTTTTTAGTTCAATGATATACATGGAAGTAAGGAACTCTATACAATAGCGGATCACCAGTGACATCTATTTATACTTGAAGCAAACACAAAATATTTACGGAAACATTCCTGTTTTTTATGAATGAAGTTAAGCTCAGCGAGACCCACATATTTATATGTGCATCTGGACTCAATATGTTGAAAAATAATGAAAAATATCATATTTAACAGTTTATTCCCATATTTTCCGTGTTTTCTGCAACACTACCCAAATATTTTCAAACCATATTTACGTTACCTAAGTTACATTACGTTAATTAAGATAATTACGATGTCTGAGAATAAAAAAGAATAAAAAGAAAACCTAGTTTATTATTAAAAGAACTTGGAATTAATGGAATGAAATGGAGAAATAAGACCAATAATAAATACGTTTAATATTTTTATTAAATCAATGACACAAAAAATTCACTGATGGCTTGACAGAATACTGCCATCTACTGAAAACATTTCCAATAACAGAATGATTATTTAACATGGAATACAGTAAAATCCTGATTATCCATGCGGATTATATGTTCATGAATTCAATACATATTAAAAAATATATATGCGCGAACTTGCAAAGTGATACTTTTGGTGATTGGAAAAATTAAAAACCAAGATCATTTAAGGAAGACTCCTAATCTTTTTTCCTCCATTCCCCTCTTTCAACAATGTTCAGAATATAATTCACCCCTTCTCAATATAACCTAACTCTAACTCAAAATGTGCTTTCCATGCATGTATAATATTGCAGCAATTCCCCCCTGAAACACTAAAATTCATCACGAGAGGGGAATTCCCAACTAGTTGGCAATCCCTGATTTAAGGAAACAGAAATAAGTATTCCTGTTGTTTACAGCCAGAAAAAGCATAGATGGATTGAAGGATTTTTGAAGATCTGTTCATAGTTAAATGGGTTCTATAAGTGATATTTTTTGAAAAGTAAAGGGTTGATGCAAACGCAACGCTGTTATCAAACAATGTCCCTTCTCATCCGAATGAAAGCATATTGAAAATGGATGATTGCCTTATACTTGCAACTTTTTTACCATCTAATATTACATCACTAATTTAACCCATATATCAAGGGTTATTTCTTTCATGAAACGACATCACCGCACTGAATTCTTAAAACCCGAAGATAACGGTTTGATTAAATTCTGGAAAAATGACTGGATGCGACACATGAAGTAACTGAATCTTGGTACCACTCGTTTGACAGTGGCAGAAAATTCTAGCAGGTGAAGAAAGATATTTTTTGGATTTTAATGAGCCTTAGACAAGTGAAATATCTGTAACAAGAGTTAATGACTAATTTAAAAAGTTTTTAAAATCTTGATAAAAAAAACATTGAGGAGTAGTTAGAATACGATTCAAGTGATCCGAGTTTTCAACATATGAGTGATGCGGATATTATTTACAATCTCGGTCAATCAGAAAAGAAAGAGAATAAGGATGCCATTGAAGAAGAAATTATTAATCGAATTAGTCACAACATGACACTGACTATTGTTGACAATTTATTGAAGTCCATCGACCAAAGTATAATATTACACATGTTAAAAAAATAGGCTGCATTAAAGTGTTTCACTACTAGTATTTTAGAACTAAATAAAAATTAATAGTTCAAATTATTTGTACCGACCCTACCCCTCATTAACCCGGAATATCAGGAGCTTATACAAAAATGTTCAAAAACAACATATTAATGTGCAACTGGAATGGCAGTCTGTCCGATCCACCAAAGACGACATAGACAAGATTTTGTGAGCTCTGAAAAAATGATAGTTTCGGGAATACATTGTTCTATTGCGATGTTTCAAAATTTTATAAATGGGACAAGTCAAAAAAGTGTTCAGTCTACGTAGGAGAGGTGCAATTTTTAAAGGACATGATGGCAATGCTTTTGGTCATGTTATTGATTGTTAATAGATGCAACTGTTGTTGCACAAACATGTTCACCTTTCCAACATGTTTCAAAGATCACAGAACCGTTGATGGAATAGAATGTGACACGTGTCGTGAAGCGTGTACCACGTGTACCTGGCGTGTACTACTCGAGAAAGATAATCAATGTAACGCATTAAAGAAAGCTGCACAATTGGATACACCATCGAAAATTCGAACACCCTTTGCAGTAATCCTCTTATTTGTGAACCTTCCAACCCAAAAGCGCTTTGGGAGAACAATAAAGACTGCATGTCTGAAGAATTACTGGAGTGGTACTGCAAGAGCCATTGATAAATGCAGATCAGCAAGCTATATATCGAGAATTTCTTAGGCGAAATAAGATGAGTGAAGGTGGAGTAATTTTTATCCTTTAATATTGCTATTTTCAACATTTAACATTATTATTAATTGATGGACATTATTTTGTGGGTGTTAGAGGTACGGCCCACGGTGATATTTTCAAATTTTAACATTAGTTAATATAGGCGTCCTTTATCTTGGACGAAGCCGGGTAAAAATACTAGTCTAAGAAAACGGCCACATCTCTACTACATAGCACAAAATACATGTAGAAATTTATGTCTGTTTGTATGTCTGTCGGTCACAAGAACTCCTTCCAAACGGTGTACAGTAGTGACGTGAAATATCTTTTTGGCTGCCATTTCGAGGTCAACTGTGCTATTTTCAACTTTTAACCGAAAATGCTTTATTTTTGACATTAACAATGCAGAATAAAAGAATCACCAAAAACTGAGGAAGATCACCTAGCAACCGTTGCATAAAAAGGTATTCCGTGATTGTCGTCGTCACGTTGCTAAGCACTTACAAATATGTTATAGTAGTATAAATGTCACAAATAATAATTGTTCATACTTGAATCGTAAAATTTGTAAAAAATTAAAAGATCAAGAGTAAAAAATTATCCATCATTTAAAATTATAAAACTTATAACAGTGACATCCTCATTTCGTGTCTTCAACGCACCGACAGAAAATGAAGTTGCCATCATCATTGCTGGAAATGAATTTAAGATTCAAGATATAGTCTTGACAATGCGCTGACTTGAAGAATATTTACGAGACTAACATTTGGTATGACGCCTTATACATGGTAGCCACTCATGTTTCCATGTGGCGAGGATAGATTTGCAATTAATATCAATTAAGTCCAGCCAGGAAATTTAGTGTCTGCAATATCATTATACGCCTATCGTTGGAGGGTGCGATCGAAAGATAATCGTTTGCGGAACTACAGGCAACTTTTGCATCAATATTTGGTTGACAGTTGACACGTATGAGAAAATTAATACGGAGCGATTATTCTTCATGAAGACTAAATCAGCTTGTCGATGAATATATTCATTTGAATGATGTGACTATAAATGATACCGATACAGCTGATCATGAAAAATTGGTAATTTTACGCATGTTTATTGGGTGTCCACGAAACGTACAAGATACCATCATGTACGTTCGTCATGGAGGCAAGCAAAAATTTACCCAACAGCCAACTAAAAACTGATCGAAATGATTTCGTAGGAAGAATTTTTCGGCAAAAGCTCATCAAATTCATTAACGTGCTGATAAAAGGTTTTTGGTTTTGTTACGTATTGGATATAATCTACCGAATGGCAGAAACGCGGACTTCTGCATTCACACATTTTAATTTGGCTAACCGACACATTTAAACCAAACAAAAATGATATTATTTTTGAAGAAATTACACATCCTTGCGCAGATAAAAAGCTTTTTGACATCGTCTTTGAAAATATGATTGCAATTTGCTATATCTGGCAATCCATTATACCAGTGCGCCGCAAGACGATCCCAGGTGTGACGCGGCGCAGTGCGTCCAAAATGGGGAAAAAACGAGTATTTTTGTATCAGAAAAAATTAAAGCCATTCGGTTACCAAATATCCGCTTAAATTGTTCTTGATATAACAAATATTGTATGATTTCAATTTTATTGGAATAATTGTATTATTGTTTGCAGGGATAGTGTAACTGCAATTTCTTAGATGGGGATAAAATGGGGGTTGTCTCGTGTGTTAAACAAAAAAATCCTAGTGTAAAAATTATGTATTGCTGCATAAATTGGGACGCATTGATGGTGATAAAGTTTCCAGTGGAATTATTAATTAACGAATGTATTAAAATAAAGCACATTATCAAATCAGCTATCTAAAATGCGCATTTTTGGGAAAAAAATCAATCATTACTATACTATTTTATATTCACCAAATAAAAATAAATCAACAAATTGTTAATTTTGTTTATGAAATTTACATATTTTGGCTTGTGGTGTCCAGCGAAATATTAACGAGTGCTTAGTTGTGCCGTGGGCGAGAAAAGGTGCATTATACCATCAAAAGAATCCAGAAGACGGTGCACAAACAGCAGCTGTGAAAAATAAATCTGATAATTTTGGTATTGATAATCGGTGGATCGTCCCTTACAATCCTTTGCTTCTGAAGATGTTTGATTCCCAATACTGTAAGTTAGTAAATTCTATAAAGTATATTCCCAAGTATGTCAAGAAGGGTTCGGAAAAAGGTGTAAGCCCAGTCCAGCTCAGTCCAGTAATAAGGGTATAGATGAAATATCTGAGTACCAAGCAGGCCGCAATATTTCGAACACTGAAACGGCGTAGCGTATTTAAGGATTTCTCATTCACAAATGACATCCCACTGTCGTATTTACATCTGGAAAACGGGCAACGTATTTATTTTAGTGAAGACAATTTGCAAGATTATATCTCTGCGAATACATTATTTTAACATTCAAAGTTTACCGTTATTATTAATTATTGATGGACTATATTTTGTGGGTGTCACATGAAATATGGTCCACGGTAACATTTTCACTATTCAACTTCCAAATTTCAATATAAGCTAAAACCAAAATAACGCCAACATCTAAATGAGCAGATATAAGCGCCCTCTATTTGGGGTAAAGCCGGATAAAAAACACTGGTATTTGAATAAAATAAAAAACATTACAAAACTACAGGCCCTATATAATTGTCAACAGAGCTATGGCTAACAACAGCTTTCACGGGATCACTTCAGCTTAGCTTCACATTTATCTAATTCTCAAAACTAAACTGATACTTTCTCATTTCAGTTATGGCCTTATACAAAAAGGAAATCGGTCTCACCATCGCCTAATATTTGTTGTGAAATAAAGAACTGATTTACTATGGTCCGTCAAAGAAAAACATCCCCACTGAACTGAGCACTCAATGTTGAAATATACTCATTTAGTCAAAAATATAATTCGACGGTGTTTTGGAAAATTTATGTAACCCTCAAAATTGAAATTGTTCAGGAGAGTAAAAACTGTTTTTATCGAAAATATTATATGGTGAGTTGCATTATGAATCTTTGAAATGCACTCCTGTAAATTCTCATCTTTGCAGATACGGGATTGTACGTGGGGCGTGTCTATATAAAAATGGCTTACATCAAGTGGCTGGGTCAGAATTTTTAAATCTAAAACCAATGTAAAATGATGATTTCTTTCCCTTGACCGAGACCTGCTCTGTCGTCTTTAAAATGAGATCGAATTATTAACTCATGTCCGTATTATTTAGGGTTATATCACTTGGCCAAAACACCGTCGTTATATTAAAATCTTAAATATAATTATTATTCGTTACCATGAAGTCATTAATTAGATAAGCTATATTTCGTAAATTGATCGGGAAATGGACCACTAGGCACCGAATAATGAAAGTCCACTAGGAACCGCTGGGCATTTAAATGTGCATCAAAACAATGACAATATAAGACTTTGTAAATGACTACATACTATTTGTTTTTATTATATGATAAGGTCTCCGACGTTTTGCCACACCACCATCGAGATCTGGCTTATTATATATGTTACACTTCCATACAGCATCTTGAGTAACATTATCACTTTTCATTTAGGACCAGGGAAAGGAACAATAAGCAAATATAATATGTAAGTTTTAAAAGAATTCTTTGCAAATAGTATGACAATAAATAATTTAAAAATAATGATTTTTTGTAGTTGTAACACTGAAACAACTCAAATTACACAGGGTAGAGTCTAATCAATTGGCATTTGCTAGGTATAACTCCATTATAATAGGATAAAATATCAAAGTATTTAGTTCTACAAAATTTTATTAGGTAGTTGATAGCTATATAAATATAAAATTAATAAACTAGACAGAAGCGGGATTCACAAAATGAACTGCGGTCTGTGTGATTCGATCTATATTGGACAGACAGGAAGAAGTATTTCAACTGGATTTAAAGAACATATAAGATCATTTAATAATAAAAAACAGATTCTCAATTCGCAAAGAACCTCTTAAAAGAATCGCTCTAATTCATCCCATATATGCCTATATTTGTGTGATAAGTGCCTTAGGCTGAATTTCTTAGAAGAACTGGAAATTAATAGATATAATCAACATTAAGTCATCACCCTCACTTATACCATTATAAGAAGCTCAAGTAATTATGCATAATAAATAAAATTTCAATGCATTTACTCCAACGATTAATTAATACCACATAAGCTCTTTTTCCAAAAACACAATTAATACCTTAAATGTTTTAATTTTAAATAAATGATATTGGAATAAGTGGATGATATAATATTGTCCATCTCTTCTAAACAGTATATATAGCTAAGCTAAAATGATAGCTATCAACTATCAAATTTTGTGGAACTAAATACCTACTTTGATATTTTATCGTAGTAAAATATTGTTTTACTGGAGAGGTTAAAACTGCTCAATTGATTAAGACATTTCTATAATACTATTACTCACTGTGTAGGGTATAGAGAGTGCAAATGGCAAGCTTAAACTTTTTTTCAATAAATTAATTTATCACAACTAAAGTGCTGCATTTAATTTTAAAACTACATTAAACATTAACAAAAGCAAATAATTCCACCAATATTTTTTTGATTCATTTATGCTTTTTATTAGACATTCACAGCTAATAGGATCGCAATGCCGACTGTTCAATTTAGAAAAAGACCTGTTTATTTTCGTTCCTTTTTAATAACTTTAAAAAGAAAATATTGGATTTTAGCTGTGAATTATTGAGAAAAAAAATAGGTCAATGATTGGGTCAATGGTTATCCACTCTATACAGCCGACAGATAATGGAATAGAATTATAATAAAATGCCTTAATCAAGTGAGATGTTTTCAAAATTCTAGCTAGATATATATTTTATCAGTTACAGAAATGTTTGTAAAAGAAATCATTGTACAATTTTATTCTTCCATTGATACATGTCGCCGTCGCCTCAAATCTAAGCAGAATAGCCCTCTATGATATCAATTTTATATTATTTAATAATGGAACACGTTGGATGGTAAAATTTGTATTAATAAAAAGTAGGGCTAATATTTGAATGATATACGAAAAGTTATATTTCAGCAAGCTTCACGAAGATTTTTATTCAATAATTGTATATTTCATTCTATTCCTCAACTACAAACGAAATTAAAATTTACGCAAGAGAAAATCTCCTACTTCACATAATGTATTTATCACCATAAGTAACAATTTTTGGTCAGGTGCAATTATTATAAACTTTCGTTCATGATGAAATTAAAGATCCCAAATAGGAACGCATTCTTTTTTGCTTTACACTCATTAAATACACTGACAATTTTATTCAATTTAAAGCATGATCTTTATCTAAAACTTCAAGAGTACATTATCATTCACACACATAACATAATATCATCGATGATAGACTTCGCTATAATATAGCGTCAGGAGTCATCTTAAACATTTTTCACATTTAATTTAAATAGTTGGTTTGAGTGTATTGCTTTGAACTTGATAATGAATGAATTTGTAACCGGTTCTATATCACTTTCTTTAATTGCCTAACACGAGACAGCAACAAGAATATCGAAATTCTTAGAAATCCTTCTCTTCGAAGATACCAAAATACCGCTCGGCCGCCGATCGTTAAAAGCGATCGAAAAAAATTACGGCCTCATAATATTGTCCACTCCTCTAGAAAGAAAAGAATTGCTCGAAATCTGCACTTCATTGAACCTTTCTATGATATTCCGACGGGGGGTTACCGTAATATTCTTTCAAATCGAAAAGTGACTCTCCGTTGGTAAGTAAATAGTCGAGTAAGTCGTGGATGCAGCTTTGGATATGTTCGAGAGATTTTTCATCGCTGGCGGCGTGGGACAGCATGGGTCCAATTTTAATTAGAAGTCTTAACAGATGAATGGAACCGTAAATTTTCAGACATTGGCGTGTCAGGATAGCTGGAGAGTATCTCACTGTACTGAGGCCGCTCAAATTTATATAAAAGCTGAGACCCCAAAGTGGCATTGAAGTATTCTTTTATTCCATTTGTGAAATCGTACATAAGAGACTCCTTTTGCTCGGTGTGAGTTTTGTTTGACCTTTTGTCAGTCATGTAATTGTCCAAGACGTGAAAGACTGTGAGTTTGGCAGGTAGCTTTGCCAACTTTTGCTGTCTTATTATGATATCCCAGTCGTCAACGAGACAATCTTTTAACACTTGCGGCATTGTAATTTTTATCTCCGGTTTCTTCACGATTTCATCTATTTCCATCTGCGTATCTAATCTACCCCTCGTTTTCCTGAAAATTATATAAACATTTCTTAAGTCGGTGACGATAATGAACCAAAATCGATTTAAATACTGATTTTACTACTTAATGCCTTACATTTGAATTAACAGATCTGGGAAATATTGACCTGTACCAAGAAGGTACGAGCATTTGTTATATTCACAGATTTGGTAAATTTAATATCAAATAAAAATTGATAACTTCATTATTTCACTGGTTTTGTCACACCGAAGGTTATCAATTTTAATTTTATAGTAAAGAGGGACTGCCAAGAAGTTTCTGCCGAATCCATCGAAAACAGTACATTTAAATTTGCCAAATATACAATATCAAACGTTGAATCAATAATTTAAAGACCGTTTTGCTGATGATTTGGATTTTGATTACGGTAACTGCAGCTGTCAGTTGTAGTGACGTTGTCTAATAACGCAAACTCCGATGCTGAAAATCCATGTTGTGATCAAAGACAAAGTATGCTTGGGAGAAACCGTCTCACAATTTGAAAAAATGAGCACGAAAGAATGTCTTGCCTAAAAAAGGAATATCACTGTTTGAGTACTCAAATTACTACACACCCGATTCTTTTTATGCATGGGGAATAAGTTCCAGAGACCAAAAGTTCCAGAGTGCAAAAAAAGTTATGGTGGACATATAAAAATGGTAGATAGCTTCCATTACTTAATATACCCCCAAAATATAAAATTCTTAAAAATTGATCCGTTTTCTTATAACTGTATGCAAAGTTATGCAAAAAGATAAACGGGAGTATTTCAATAAGTGATTAAAACCAATAGAGTTTCTATAAGTAGCAAGAATATTGAGACATATCCTCAGATGGGAAACAGATCAAGTACTTGAATAAAGCTACTTTCTAAATGAAATAAATTATGTTACCTGGGTGCATCTGAACCAAAGTCTTGAGAAGTACTCTCACTCAGTTGCGGAGTTGAAGGCCTCGAATCAGGATCTTTTTCCTTCTCTGGCTCCTTTTCTTTATCCTTTTCTTTTTTCTTTTTCCTTTTCTTTCTCTTTGTCCTTATCCTTTTCCTTGTCCTTGTCCTTGTCTTTGTCTTTGTCCTTCTCTTTTTCTTTTATTTCTTTTATGGGAACAGTCTGATCAACAGGTTTGGTGATTGGTGTCTTGACATCCCCAGATTCTGATTTCCGTTTTGCTGCAGCTATTAACGAATAAATAATATATACATAAAAATAGTCAGTATTTTTGATTCCAGAAAATTAAAAATATAGATTTTTATAACAAAAAAGATAAAACCGCTATATACCCTCTGCTATCTTCATAGAAATGGCATATTCCCTCTGAGTAAATTAAAATATTCCCCCATCAGACAGAAAGTAAAATGCTTTTTCGGTAGATACTATAAGCATTTTAATTGTAAATTCTTGCTCCTCTTGGTTTACAGGGCAGGTAAACTGCATTCAAGTATCATTGTTACATTTGCATATTGAGGATGTAAATATAGGTGCTGATATATTGAGTATACTGTAAGTTTTCTGGAGTCAAAGTTTACGATTCCACCACTGATCGCAACATAAATTTACAAGAGCTGTCTATATTTAACTTTGTATTGCAGTCCTGCAGTCTTATTTTCAAATTTATATGTAACCTAATGATTTTTGTATTCCCTATACACGTTTCCACGTCAGGTCAGTGGACCTTTATTTAACATTAGTTAAAATGTTGCACTCATTTAGCTCTTGTGATGAAAGGTTACCACTAACCTACTTCCTGTATTATGATATTGGCTATGTTTAGTACCAAGATAATAAACACGTACAGAGCAAATACAAAAATCAGTACATTCAGCATAAAGGTGTTTAGCATTACTGACCGGGCTCTAATTAATTTGAGAATAGAACCATAGAACCGCCGGAGAAGATTAATCAGTAAATAGGATGGTTTTAATTACCTATTTTTTACAATAGGGGTATATTATAGAACTAATAATCTATAATTTTCTTTCCATTGATTTGACAACAGTTTTGACAGTTATTTTATAAAGCAATAATAATATTTGATCGGCAGTCATGAGGGTAAATGAGTTAAATAAAATGTATGTTTAAAAATTGGCATAGGTTACCTTTTTTAGATTTTGAAGCCTGAGTGGAGTGGGCCTTTTGAACTTCTTTTTGTTTCTGACAATTGACTTCGTTGTATTTTAAAACCCGGCTCTCTGGAACCCATTCATCCCAACTAAAATTAGAAAAATTATAGGTAAATATCTACAAGGCTTAAAAATGATATTTTTTACCGAAAGCTACACATAATTATGAATTAAGTTGTAGTAGGCTATGTTAGGGTTGGTTTGTTCTACTCTAAAACATTGAACTTCGCATACTTTCTGAAGCAGTCGCAAGCTGTCATGTTTTCTGCATACGATATTTGGAGTTCTGTTTTGTTAGGTTGGAACATAAGAGACATGAAGGTTTGCGACAAATCATCATTAAACCTATATTCCAACGTTTCATTTCGTGATTCACGAAGATTTTCCATATATTTAGGTTCATAAAAGATTAGTCTACCCTAAAACATATCATTTTGTGTAGTTTTCGGAGAAAAATATCATTTTTAGGCCTTATCGCTGGTAATAGATATTTACAAAATTATGAACTATGGCACGTTTTATATCGACTACCTCATGAAATAATACACTAATTCAAAATAGTGTGCTTAACACTTCTTAGAGAAAGTAACACACATCATTGCATGCTTGAATAGAATGCTTCACACAATTTCAAATTGTGATTTTTTCCATGTTTTCGGGAACAATGGTCAAATCATACTTTTCAGCTTTTTCTAAAACATTTTCTAGTGGTATGACTTAAATGTAGTTATCATACTTTGATCTAATGGTTGAATTCGATATTTAGTAGTTGGTGGCAAATATACAAAGTTTACATTATAATGTTGTATTTCTGTAGGGCCAACGGCATTAAAACGAAACCAGGGTTTGGGTGTATCCTATTTGTGATATAGTTTTTGCATAGTAAATATCGGTTATTATCGGATAGTCGTAACATGGCCGAAAACTACACACAATGATGTGTTAAGTTGTGGTAGGTTATGTTAGGGTTAGTCTGGTTCGGTTTGTTCTACCTTAAAACATTTAATTTCCCATACTTTACCGTACTTTCTGAAGCGGTCGCCTTGTCCCGACTATCCGATGTTTACCTAAATATTTGTGAGTTTACTTGAGAATACCAATTAGAATTTTTTTCATGCCCTAAAATTTAGGAGAATGTAGACTAAATCAATTGATAAATTCATTTTGAATAATATATAAAGAGTACAAACTGTAAATATGTTTAACAGCATGTTGCTCTTTTTATGGTACACATGAATATATCACAACTGTCAAATAGAATAGAATAGAGTTTCGCGCTCGAGCGTTGGTTATAGGATAAATATATTTATGTATAGATATACGCTTACTATTTTACACAGATTGACATTGCACTATTGATTGGGGATGTTTAACAACTCTTTGTGGACATCTGGAATACCGATATATCATTCTTTGGACTTACTTTTTATTCCAACCGGCGTAATGAATCAGATATTTGACATGTTTCTCCTTCGACACTGTGCTTTTCAAACATTTAGCTTCATATATTAGAGGCCCGTGGAAACATAAAACCTTCTCTCCTGTTGACATTTAAATGTAATTTTATTAAGGAACAAGTAAAATAATAGTTGATTTCTTGATGATTGTAAACTTACCATCAGTAAATTTGAGCTTTGGTGCCATCGTCGAACAATAATATTTTGTAGCAATCCGCACAAACCAACGTCAAATGCAATCCTGACCATAACCAATAGTATATCATTTCAAGCATAGACTAGTCTTCAATAATTCATTAGCAAAAACTTGTAATTCAAACCGTATCGTTTCTTGTTAAACTGCTTTATTTTCACAAATAAATGAAAGTGGTGACTCTATAACTACTGACCTGAACTGATTATACATTTCCAATAAAATGAAAATGTGTCACCAAATCCTTTTTCATAAGCTGATTATATCTCTACTACCAAAGCTCTATACTTAGAGGTTGTTATGCTACCTATTACCCTTAATCAGCTGAGTACAGTCAAACGGGATTATTCCGCCTAGTTTTTCTTCGATGTGTTGTTAATTTATATTTAGGTACTGTATTTTTTTGGACTACTCATTTATTTAAATGTGATTTTTATTGTTATACACACTTATCTGCAGTCATTCAAATGGTAAATATAATCGATTAACATTTCAATATATTGATTACAATGATATTAACTGAGAAGACCCGAATTGAAGAGAGGCGAATGGTCGGTTATCGACGTCCTGAAAGGTCTCGGATCTCAAACAAACACCATTTCAAATCCGGTTCAACTCTTATTTATTTTCATCAAAGATGCAGTGGTTTAAAATACACAAAATAATTCCAACATATAAAATTGAGTCTACATTTACATTTACTTAACACATGAATTTACTTTTAAGTTATAATGCTAGTGACACGAAAAACGATTTTAAATTAAGTCCAATTTCAAAACATACACAAACAATCCACAACGTCAACGGTTCCGGCCACGGGGGCTGGTGGCTCTCCCGGCTCGAAAGCTGGCAAACGACTATCCGCAAAAATCAAGAATCGGACTCCGCACCGTCGGAGCCACCCCTTTCCGTCAAAAATCGACTCGTCAAGCGAACGTGCCTCCGGTGATAGCTGGTCGCTCTTCACGACAAGAGTCGGATCGACTTCTACGAATCATTGTCATTAACGCTGTGCGTTTTCAGTTATGGACTCTAATAAAACTTAAACTTAACGAAAAAACCAGGGTGTGTCATAACATGTTACAAAAATATCACTGGCTGGAGAAAATTTTCGTATCTTTTAAAATAATCGAGTAATTCCTTATCGTTATTACAGTAATAAGGTAGAATAATTAAAATAACATGTGCTGCAAACATATTAAATACCAAAAACCATTTACATTCATTGCCCAAATTTGATAGATGGAATTACACTTGGTTTGGTTCAATGACGATTACCTACATACATTTTGAAAATCGAATTTAAGGTTGTTCAAGCAATACAATTAATTAATCCAGAACAACGACGATTGTATTTTGCGACGAAAGAATTCGTGTTTTGTTTTGAAAATTAAACACAATTTGAAACCGGTTTTGATCATTATCAACATGTGGAAGTAGTACAATCAAATTGTATTTTATTTTTAAAATATATATATATTGCCTATGATTCAAACCTACTGAAGTGATAGTCACTTCGACAGTTATTTTTTTTACATATTTGAATAATTGATGAATTGTATGTAGGAACGATATATCCAGATTAATGGTTAGATATGTTACGTTATCATTCAATACACTAAATAATATGATATTATCACAGCGTCTGAAGCTTACATGATGATATCCCAAACATTTTCTTTTCTTCCAAGTAACCTTTTTGAACATTTCAAGATTCATTATGCCCTTATGGTCCTCATCGTTGTACCCACACCGCCAGCTAAGGTCTGGCCTTCTTCTCACAGAATTTATCTTCAGCGTCACCGTGTTTAAAATATTTTCCAAGATTATCTAAGTAAAAATCTTCAAGATTTTGTTGCATGCACTGTAATGCGCAGACTGAAATTAGGTGTGAATAATAGAACAGCTTCTCCAAATTGAGATCTACGTTTAATCATGTATAATAATTTCAGACAGTCATTTTATACTTTTTATTGTCGTTACCAATATTTGACACTGCCGTATGAAGACTGCCATACCTACCGTATGCCGTATTTTTCTCCTTTCCAGTTTAAATCATGAAAACATGTTCCTCCTTTCAGAACATAATTTATCGGCTGTTATTAGAATGGGTAACGCAATGCTGGGTGACCTCGCGCCTCCTCTGACTATAACAACTTCTGCGACTTTTTCAGAAATATTTCATCCCTTTCAAATAAAAAATATTTGAAGTGTGTTGTGAAATCATCAAAAAATTGGTTTTCGATAGTTTTCATCGAAATATTGTTTCGATATTAATAAATATCCATTTCTTTCCAGCCGAGACTTCTCCACTTCTACGAGAATGACCCAAGCGTCCATGATCCGCGGCAGCACCAGAGTCATCGACCGCATCAACAACAGGGTGAACAGAGAGAGCAACTGCATCCCTGAGTCGTCGGCTCTCGTCTCCATGAAGAGGGAACAAATCGTCCAAAACAAAGGCATCCAAAGCAACGGCATCAAAGCCAACTTCAACAATCATCAGCGTCATATCAGTCAAAACGGCTCCACCAACAGAGTGGTAAGCTCACACCAAGAGCATAATCTACTGACGGTTCCGAGCGATGAAGCCGTGACGAGAGTATGAGTGTTGGACGGGCTACTCTATCTCTCCTATTACAAACATGATTATTACCTCAGTACTCGAATTGAGATGGAGTAGATTATATTAATAAAATTTGACATTGTTTAACATTAGTGGCATAGTATAATAATAATAAACAATTAAGATGTGCTAAAAATGAAAAATTCATTTCTAAGTAGTTATAACATCTTAAAATGCTCTCAAATTAAAAACCCCACAAATTATCAAAAAGCAGTAGAATAAAAAAACTATTAAATCATCGATTCCGACTATTTTTTTATCCAACTCTACATCAAAATGTAAAATTTGTTTGATGATGCTATTGGTGGGGGACTAAAGTGAAAATAATGAGACTGAACATGATTTTTATTTATATCTGTCGGTCATAAACACCCAGTCCTCTTTTTATGCGATTTTTCTTTGCACAAATTCTCTTTTATGTGATTTTTGAATTGCACCTTATCTTTATTTTACGAGATATATTCACTTAAACGCGATTATTTCTTTTAAAAGCGTTTCATCAAACGAGTCAACAAAATTCAACAAGTCTGTTCAAAGATTGTCTCCCATATGAAAGTTTTTTTTGTGATTTAATTTGTATGTTTACATTAACACGATCACTGCTTATGAAATATCTCACATGAAAATTTTTGCAAATATATATTTTGCGAATTTTTGAGTCTCTATATGATTGTTAAAAACCAAAAACTATTAACAATTTGGTCACCCTAGACAAGTTCAATTCTTCACTTCCCCAAAACACGTGTCGCTGGTGACGGTTACTACTAGAATCGGTCAGAACTATTTCAATTTACAAAAGGAGCCCATTTCTGAATTTCCCTCTCATTAACTGCTTGTTTGTCGCATCGTTGAGATCTCTTGTTTTTTCCACCGCCCGATTGAACGGGTGGAGGTGAAACGCTTCACTCTTATCCAAACTAACGGCTAATCTATTATTTGTTTGCCATTTGCTACGTTGCCATTTTAGTTTTGTTTTTGTATAACGTATCTTAATTTGTAAACTATAAATAATTGTAACTTCTTTGTTTTGTAAACTAAACAAGGTAGGTCCAAATTTAGTTCTGATTCAATATATAGGTCGCTTTTAGAGCATCCAATCTCGGACCCCTTTTCTGATGCCGGGATCCCGAGATTGAAAAAAAGCCAGGGTTACATTTTTGAATTTGTCAAAAAAAAGATATTTTTTTAGATAATATGTACCACGATAAACCGTGTAAATGAAGTAACGGAAAAAATGCCCATACAAAATAAAACCCAGTGAAAAGAGATTTGCAGTTCATACAAAATAGAAGGATAGTTAGGTATGTTTTTAAAAACGCATAAAAGAATATAATACCTAGGTATACGATGATTTTATTTATTTACTATCAGAATATAAAATAATATAACATAATAATAATTATGAACACGTGCAATCACATAAAAAAATGTTTGTAAAATATGTAGGTACCTAGGTATCTTCATAATTAAGCAAAAAGTACTTCCAAGCACAATATTCGTATTTAATTGCGCGTATATTTTCTTTAGTAATTGAAGACATGTTACAGTTAAATGAAAAAAAACAAATCTTTGATAACAAATAATTATATTTATACCATAATAACTCAGAATTTTGACCCGAAAAACACCTCCCGTGTCATACCGTGTTACATAAGTACTGTGGTGGACAAAATATGAAATTTTCTTCTCAAAGCGCTTTCTAAATCACGTGGCTGATGTTGATTTCAATTATAATTAAAACAAAGAAGTTATTCATGAAAAGTTTCTTTTAACTTTTAGCGTTCTTAAACAGTATCAAGGGTTGACTGATTTGCGTAATTTTATTAACACGATGAGTGATGATATCAATTTAATAATTTTAATGAATATTAATATTTCGGATAATTTAGCAATTTTTCCAAACACGAAGAAAAATCATTAATTGGTGCAAAAGACAACAGGGGCATATTTTAAATCACATATTTTTTAAACGACAGAGCAGCGAAAAGTTTTCAAATTTAAAATTGGGCTGTAGTAGATTTTGCTTCGCCAATATATTTTTGGATTTCTTAGGAATTACTTTACTTGTTTCAATAGATTACATAAAATATGAATAAAAGTCATGTTATTACATGTATTTATTTTACAAATATTTTTTAACATGAGCTTTTCGCGCTTTAGCTTTTGAAAAGTCATGTGTAATTATAGAATAAACTTATTCACGAGCAGTATTTATACAGTACACACTTAGCTAGAACTCATGCAGAAAAGGGACATAAAAATTTAGTCAGTACCCAGCCTGGAAATAAAAATAGCCAGGAAACTGAGAGCCCGCTTCGCATACTCCACATAGTATGTAAATATAGATAGAAAAACCCATAGACTGTTATGTGTTCTCACCAAGAATTTTCAAATAGCTCCATTTAAATGGCGAGCTATCGTCACTGTACTGGCAGAAGTTGGTTAGTAAAAAAATTGACGGAAACTATGTGAGTGCACAAGGAGATTATTGGATATCAATTCTTTGTCTGGAATAACTCAGTACGTGCATTAATTATACCATTTTGGAAAAACATAGCAATTGATTTTATCAATCATTAATGCAGACTTAAATGTAGGCCACCAATTGTCCCTGTCTATTGATCCCTAACTTGATTAGTGTTAGATTAGAATACATTGATATTGTAATTATCTATGTAACTTAAAATACCGAGGCTAAGGGCAAAAATTTTCATTTGATGTTTACTCAGAACTGTCAATATGTTACTTAGCAACTTCTGCCAGTACGGTGACGATATGTCATATAAAGGGTTAGGGGTAGTCAGCGGCGTGAAAAAATGAGTATTTAAATTTTATTCTTTTGACAGCATTTAAGTTTATTTTATAAATCAAATAATGCAAAGTTATTATTTTACGTTTCAACTTTATTTTACAAAAATGAAAAAATATGTAATTATTATAGACCAAGTTATTGCTATATTTGTTGGATCCCGTCTCACATGTCGTGCTTTGCAGTGACCATCATAACATTTTACTGGTTCATTTAAAATCAATCAAATATTAAAAATATTATTTTAATCTAGTTAATGTAGTTCCTGAAAGAAGCTTTTCTTTTTTAAAAATAAACGAAATGGCGGCCTTTGATAATTCACTCGCGGATTTTCAAGGAAAAAAGCACTAGTTTATTAATTTAAGACATCGACTGAGGGTGCTTGATGGAATTTCAATATCAAATTTGATTTGTTGAGATTTTGTACATTTCCATTATTTTGTCACTACCGACCCGGGTTTCGCCTTTCAGCATCTCCAGGCATTCGAGCACATCGGTTCACTCGTGTGCTCGAATGCGAATCAGGACCAAGACTCTTATCCTTTCAATATGCTATATAAATTTCATTCAAATCTGTTGAGTGGTTTTTGAATTACTATGGTCACTGACTTTGAAAAAATAGTTTCGAGAAAAACTCATTTAAAGTTTTACACTCGATTTTGTCAATATAAAACATAACAATAGTATAAAACATAATAAGCAGGTCGAAGCTGACTATTTGCAGCTGGTGTCAGCTACCTACCATCGAGGAGCCGTACGTAATTGTAGGATATCTCGAAAACTATTCATTGGATTTACATTATTGCTATCTTTAGATCAGTGGTTCTCATGTGCGGCCACCAGAGGATTTTTGTGCGGCCACCAACGGTTGTATGGTAATATATATTGATATTGAAAAAATGAATAGGTAATATAAAATAAATGCGACATTTGTTTATTCGTATTGCGTAAGTATGCGGCTCGAAAACGAATGCTTTAATGAAAGAGGGTTCTTTTTTTTATTAAAATTAATCGGGATCAGTACGGTAACACCATGGGGTTAATTTGTACTACAGCGCATTGTAATTCGATGTGTTGTACAATAACCAACGCTGTTCATCTTGCAATTGTGTAATTATCATTGACCAGAGATTTTCCAAATACATAAGGTGTAACAGTGATTATTTTCTGATTTTTTTGTGTAAATATGGAAGCATCTATATATATTACGTTATTCTATATTTTTCTAATTTTGAAGGGAAATTGATACAATCATTCAGAAAGATGAAAGTGTAAAAATCTAATTACTAATAGATTTTTAGACATATTTGATAAACAAACCTGCAGGATAATATTCATATTGAATATAACATTTGTAAATGACAGGATTGTAAAAATATACTACATATTTTTAGAGTAATTATATTAATACATAAAAAATTTCTGCCTGCAGCGCACACTTCTACGTCTTAATGATTTCTGGTTAAAAATAATTCGACTAGTTAATGAGTCCCTTTTTTTAGTAAATGCATTGGCCTAATATTTTAAATCACGATTGAAAAATTTGGTGCGGCCACGAGATATTTCCAAAAGACCACTAATGTTCATTATGCGGCAACGGAGAAATTTTCAGTGAAAACCACTGCTTTAGATACATCATACTTCAAGAAAATTAAAAAAAAAACGATTTTTTTGAAAATCCTGACTACCCCTAACATGATAATGTAAGTATTATATTTGTTTTGTAAAATAACTACAAAATATAATTAATTAAATTGAATATTAACGTGTATTTAGTTCAACAGGCTTCCAACGTGTTTCTGGGAGGGTTAATAAGTTTGTCAACTTTTTTTTATGTTGATTCCACGTGATTAAAAGATGTTTTATTGCTTGTTAAATATTAATCATATCGCAACCGCTGAGGTAGACTGACGTGATTAAAAAAATATCAATGAACAAAACGTAAGTTTTTCTTCTATTTAATGTAAAATACTGTATAATTTTTATTGTGCTGTGAGTTTTTAAAGTTGTTTTAATAGAATATTGAATAAGGAGATTCATAAGTTTTAGTGTTACTCATCAACTAAAAATGTTCCCCTGCCATCTACAATATATCCTATAGTGGTTTTCGCGAAAAATTTTACCGTGGATATACGTGATTAAAAATATTAAACCTTTGCTTTAGAAATTTGCTAAAAAAAGACGTCAAGTTATTCAATAAAATAATTTTAAAAAATTGGTATCAATTTATTTAAAAGCAACGGAAAATGCTCGATACTTCTTTCTTCCAAAGCAAGCCGCTTCGCCGCTTTTATGTTTTCACACTTCAGTTGGCTTTACATATATCTTTGGTAATAATCACTGAATGATCTTTCACATTATACAGTAATTTTAGAAAAATAAATGTACAAAATTTCAGCAATTCAAATTTTATATTTAAATTTCATCAAGCACTCTCAGTCGATATTTTAAATTATTAAATTAAATTAAATTATGACATAATTATTATTAAAACGGTTCATGACTGATTTCCTATATCGTATGTTTTACGTTAGCCCAGTTATTGAATTTTACACTGCAATAATGTTAATCAAACTTCTAGTGCCTTGAAACTTTCATTTATCATCAACTGAAAAGGGAATGATATAAAAGAAACGATTTTTTTGAAATTCAATTCTTCAAAGATATTATCAAGTTCAAGATTTAAAGATTTAAGACACTATTATTTTATGCTTTGATTTTGATTTTTATGCTGTGTCTGTCAAATTATCTAGAAAATCACTAAACGAAGATAAAATGGGAAAAATTTCGTTTTTTACTTTTGTCACAAGGTTTTCATGATGCTTTTCAATTTATCATTGATGGACAAGGTCTCTATTATTGTTGTTACTTTTTTGTAGTTGATTAATAAAAGTAACACAAGGCAAAAAATCTATCAGGATTAAAATTTACCCTTTTAGATAATTACTTTGTAGATTTTCACTTAAATTTCCATGGTTTACGGTCAAAGCAGATAATATATTACAAAACGCTAAGAAGTTGAACACTTAATCGAGGAGTACATTGTGTTTCTCGATGTTGATTTCACATATAGACCTGAACATTTCGTGAAAAATATGTGCTATATTTTTACAATCCTGTCATTTACAAATGTTATATTTAATATTAAATTTGCAGTCCTACAGGTTTGTTTTTCAAATATATCAAAAAATCTATAAGTCATAAAAAAAATGGGAATATAAAATTATTTATGTACAATACATTAATAAATATTTATTAATTAGTACGTAAAAACGAATGAATAGGTACGTAAAAACGAATTAAAAATTGTGAATCCATTTAGAAGAAATTATTCAATAGAATTTACTAAAATAGTATTAAAAAAAATTATTACAAATTTATTTTTCCTCCCTTTGCTCTTAGCACAATCTATTTTATCTGCTAGTTAGTGTGCTATTGAAATATTTTTTAATTGCAAATTGCTCACTGTTGATATTAAATTGTTTTTTTATTCATTTCATTTTCGAAAAACTTCTTTCACAGCTAATAGAACAATTGCGAGAAAATAAATTAAAAGCATTTCAATATTTGTGACTGAGTCTGCAAAATTATACTTTTGAACAAATTGCCAAACTTCAATGTTCGCCGCCCTTTCACACATCTGTTTCATAATGTTAAACAGCAACACGATTTTGAATTCTCCCCGATCAACATCATAACGATCTTGATATAACTGACTCGTGAGATTCTCTCAAAATATTTCATGGAGTAAGAAAATCATATTTCTCAGCAAGATTATGAAGCTGAAGAAAATTTCTCTACCATATTCGGCTTCGAATGATAATTCGGCATCTTGTGATTGTTCACCAGACGACAATTTTATATTTCTTCTTCGACATTGAGTCTTCATGATAATAATAATAGGCATAACAATTTTTACTTGTTCATTTCTCTACACATTTTCAAAAATGCCGCCCCTAGAAAAGAATATTTTGTCAGCGAATCACAAATTAGACGGAAGAAAACTTGCATTATGTATATATTAAAAAATATTTATTTTTTAGCGTCGAAATTTTCTATTCATTTTTAAAAATACCGCCCCCTAAAATATGCCGCCCAAGGCAGACCCTCCCCCCCTGCTACACTGATGGATAACAATATTTTGTCGAAAGTCGAATTGAAGGACATGAAATAGTTTATTTTGGGAACTCCGAACACCACAGAATTTATAAATTTATCTTCTGTGAAATGTTTTAGATGTTTTCCAATACATTAACTAACTTTAAGAGATACCAGATTTTAATTCATCATTTTGTGATAGAAATGTTTTCAAATTTTCACCGCATGTGATCACCGCAACCGTAGCCAACGACGTTAACCACTCGGCTACATGGAAAAAAACATATATTGGTTCTCAATTATTATATATTTTTCCAAATTTTTGTACCTCAGTATAAAACATTATATTTGTTCCTCAAAAACGTTCAATCAAGAAAAATAACACCGAACTGAAGAACTGAAGAATGTAGGCATGTCATGGGAGAAAACAAGCCGATTGACCTTTGACTGGGAATCTTAGAGGCGCCGCGAGGTGGATATGCTCTTCATAGGGAGCGGTATGGTCCATGAATAAATATTTTCTATTCCAGAATTTTTCGATTAAAAAACGATAACTTTGTTATTCAATTTATTATTCTAACTATGATACGTGTTTTTCCTATTTGAGAAGCTTCTTTAGACTATTTTTTATGATATGTTGAGCCTGAACATGCTTCTCGAACAGTTATCACAAGTCACAACTAGCTACACGACAAGTGGAATATGAAGGTTTTCAAATTTATATTTCAGTAAAGAGAGTTTGCTAGTTTCGTATGTGGTTAAATACGGACATTTAAATAACCACTTCGAAAGTACACAATTTCCACACTCCATTTGACGTATTACGTTTTCAATAATGATTTTAATGTAAGAATTTTTCTTGTTACAGCTTTCCGTCAAGTACAATGCATCCACCTCAATCAGTAGACTATCTAAGCATTTCAGACTGCATTCGAGCGATGAAGTCTGCAGGGCTTGAAGAAACAACACCATATTGCGTTGTGACGCATAACATTCCGTACTCGATGAGCAAGTGGATGAACAGCGAAATAGAAGTTTTAGTATCGGGATCGAGTTCATATTTGGATACAGCAACCATCTTTTTGTACTCTTTGGGACACGCTCAAATATTGGAAAATGAACTGCCAAATAACATTCGTATGAAACTGACGTACTCTGACGAAGTATACGAAGGATTTAAAGTTCAAGTTAATTCAGATGAGAGTTACTCAAAAATCGCTGATATCCTGCAACGAAACGGTATTCCTTTTAAAAATTACCAATTGAAAGAATGTAATATTATGCGGGCTGTTTTATGCGGTATGCCGGATTCTGTGAGTACACGCAGTATCTGGGATACTATGATAAATATGGATTTTCCCATATTATCAGTGTATAGGAGAAATAACGCTCACGTCGTCAATGATGCGTTTCCCATATTTGTTGACGTTTTGAAGAATAATCTTGCAATGAACATTTTTCAGTTGCGGAATTTTATGTCTCAGAATGTAACGGTTTTCCCCTATGAAAAAAGTTCCGTTGGCTGGTATAACATACCAAATGTTATGACTTTGCAGTTTGTTGGATGAATTAAAATTTGATACTGGTTATATTAAACATTAAAAATTGATTCAGAGTTCAATATAACATTGAACTATGTTGTAACCTTTAAAAAGCTTTTAGCAATTACTGTTGTGATTTTGTGTAAATGTTACATTCATAATGCTTTATGGGGAATGAATTTATCGCTCCGAGTTTTCATCCGTCGGAAAAATGTTCGAACAATCGAATGGACATTCGGTGTAAATTTATATAATATAAATGTCCATGGTACTTCAATTCTTTCCAATCCTAATCAAATATTATATTAAAACAGAATGTAGAAAGTAATTCTATCCAAAACGATTATTTCTATCTTCATTTTCATGGCAAAGTTAAATTGAACGAATGTTTTTAAAACAGCGTCAACGAATCGCTAAACACGTTACCGAGGGTTTTTAGAGTTTTGAATAAAGAACGAAAAACTGGCATGGGCAGATGATAGTTTTAAATATAATTTAAGCTATTTTGCATCTTCCGGTGTATAAGGAAAAGTAAAATATTATGTTAAAATGTTGTTTTTTCGGAGCGCGTCGACCGTGTAAAACGAGGATCGAGATCGTGTAAAAAACGACATTTTTAAGTTTGGAATTTTTTTAAATTTCGAACGGGGGACGAAATAGGAAGAAATTTTAGACTTGCAACTGGAAAAATTGATAGATCTATCGATAGACACGTCCATTAAAAACTTATTTCATTGAAAAATCTCCAGGAGGGTGCTTAGCGACTCATATAATATCGTCACTGTTCTGGAAGAAAACACTAAATCTAACAAATGACATAATGTGTTAGTTATATCAAAATGTTCCTTATTTCAAACTCTACCGTATGAATGAACGCACTTTTTTTTGTAAATTAAAATTTTATTTAGAAACAGTTGTGTATAAACAAACCAAATGAAAAAGATATAGGATTTCAAACATTTGAAAAACTTCAAAGTCCAATTACTCAAAACTAGTATTTTTCAGTGTCTTCCTCCAGAACAACGACGATATCATACTATTAAGCCGCTCGTAAACGAGCAACTTTTTACAGCAATATGCTGCCTAACTTGTGTGGTCGTGTTTATAACTCAGCAAACCACGGTACTGTTCCGCAAAATGGGCGTCTACTCTAAGATACCTTTATAATATGTGTGATGTATCCCTTAGGCATTAAGCAGAAAAAATTGATAGATTATTCGTGAAAAAATATGGGCTGTATTTTAGAGATGGAACTACGAGGTATGTACGAGGTTACGATAATAAATCAGTGTGAAATAAGCAGTCGACTTTTTACGGACTGGATATTCCCACTCATAACACAATGTTAATTTTAAAATAAATAATATTGTAATAATATAGTATAGTATCATAAATCTCCATATTATTGTTAAAAATGTCTATAATACGTGTTATAAAACAAAATAATCAAGTTACATATTGTATAAAAATTGATGTATTAGAAAAATAAATAAAATTGGCAGAAAATACTGATTCTTTTTTGCTTCCTTCAATAAGTAAAAATATTGTCAACATTTAAGATAAACACACAAATTAATATCCGCGAAAACTTTTCTACAACTGAGTTAGAGTATACGTGGTATAAATTTGCACTCCGGCTGTAGAATTTAGGATCACGGAATCCATACACGGCTCTCGGATCCATACTGATACATACACGGCATCCATACATACTTATACACTGACACGCTCCATCAGTGCTCCGCAATCTTTTCTCAACCACGCCACACCTAAGCACTCATAAATATTTTGCAGCACACCACAAACAAAACTTCAAATTTAGTAATTTGTTTTTATTTGATGAATTCGAAAGTGTGGCTAATATATTCTTACTACTAAACTCATTAAACCTTTTTAAAGTAATGGGATACTTAGCAGACGATTGTTTTTTTTAAATTACGAATTAAAAAAAAGCGTTTAAGTTGGAACTAAAAAAATTAACTAAGCTTCACTACTAAAAATTATTTAAGCTAAGTTGAATGGATAAACGTACTGCCCATTTTTTTTTATTTGGCCAAATCCAAAATAATCTTTGTTTTCAATAATAGTCTCGTATTCACATTCTGATGTTAACGATTAGATGTGTTGGATGTACGGCGCCGAAGCACAACTGGAATTGTCTCGCAGCGCACCGGTTTTCTTTTCCTCGGTATGTTTTATTCCATGTTATGTTCATACCGGCAAACGTTGGTCCACTCATTACTTGTAATCAAAGAAAGTTTATCGATCTGTCTGTATAAACTCGATACTATGGTTTTAAGGCAAGCTTTTCTCTCTTTAGAGTTATTTTCGTGATCTACCGGTACATACATTGTTTAAATTTAGTGTCAACCTACCCATTACCGCCGCAAGCGTTTTTCACTAGAAAAGGTTACGAAATAATATGTACTCCTAATAAGATGAATGGATGGGGTGCCATAAAGCTTACGAGTGCTGGCGTAAGAAGGCGGAGGAGCCCAATTGAGATGGCCAAGGTTCATCCTGGAGTCTGGACTGCAGCGCCATAAACAAGAAAAATATTGTTCGTATATTGTGAGATTTTAATATCCGTATCAATCACAGTAATGGTATTTACATTTAAAGAACATGCGAGAAAAAATGTTAAAACATTTGTTAGCTCATGGCCATACAAACCTGCCAAGGTGCGCAAATTTCTTTTGTATAATTTTCATCTGGGTGCATTTGTGGTCACTATGTTGTACAGTTTCAAATTCGTTTAAGGGCTATTTTAATATGAAAGTAGTTAATGTATATCTTGTTTTTGCTTTACTGTTTATTTAACAAGCTAAAAACAGCCTGGACTTATGAAATCTCTTCTGATGTACTGTGAACTTCGTTTAGGAGTGGGCGCGAGGGGGATTGGAGGGGCTTGTGTGAGCCCGTTAAATTTGACGTAGGCTGACAAACCCTTTGCATAATTAAGAAAAAAACAGTATTCTCAGATCCAATCAGTACTTAACGATAGTTTCTGTAGTTGTTTTAATGTATTACGAAATATAAGACTTTGTTGGCTTTTGAAATTTCTAGTTAAATACATTCATTTTGAATGTGTAATAAAAGAGAACAAGCCAATTTAGCCATATTCTTGTTTATAGTCTAACAATAAATACCGATGTTTGATAATATAATGTATATTGCGTTAAAAGTTAAATTAATCTGTCATTCTTCTCACACACACAAACAATAATAATATTTACATATGACAACAGTTTGACTGCCAGAACAATTTCACCGAAATAAATCTATTCGCTAACATGTCACGAAAATGATTGTACTAAAACGTACAAAATATATTCAACGCAACATTTTTGTGAACGATGCTTTGAACAATTATTATCCTTCATACTTCAGACGTGCACATTTTTTCCTTTAAATTAATTGTCCGCAGTTTTTAGGACAGTTCATAATTGAGTCGAATAGTATCAAAAGTAGAACTATCCCATATTTGATGAAATTAAACTAATGCTGCCACACTATTCTACCGGTCATAGTATATGGCTAGAAATAAAATTTTGGTATCAAAATTATGTACATGAAGTATAAAAACGTTAAAGAAAATGATGCTAGCTACCAAAATCAGAACGATTAACAGCTTTGGAAACATAAGTGAATGGTTTGGTAAATCATAATTTCGACCAATCACAGATTTACCTTAAAACAGCTTAACGACCGCGGACTCATATATGAGTCCTACGTCCATTCTATTGAAAAAGTACTGGGTTATAATCGAGTTTGATTTCAAATGTCAACGAGAGATGGTGGTATACACATCAAAGCAGTTCAAATTATGAATCAAGAAATCTTATACACCCGATTCTCTTTTTGCATGGTGGATACGTTCCAGAGACTAGCTTACAAAAAAAAACCGTGTAAAAAGAGATATGGTGCACACACAAAAACGGGAGATAGATACCATAAATAATTTAAATCCATTTTTTATTTATATATTAAAGTAGTTTCTCAAGATAGATAAGTAATAAATTGACATGATTTGCGATTTAAATTACTCATTAGATATTAAAAAATGAAAACCAGAAGGAATAAAATCCAAATATAGAAGAGCAACATAAATGTGTTCAAACAATAACCTGCTTGTTAAAATTCGCCAAATGGCAAAAATGATGACTCCAATATTCCCAAAGGTCGAAGTGTTTTTAAATATATACATATATCATCGTTGTTCTGGAAGAAGACATTAACTGAAAAACACTAATATTGAGTAATCTTACTTTGAAGTTTGTCAAATGTTCGAAATGCAATACCTTTTACATTTTGTTTGTTTTTACAAAACTGTTTTTAAGTGAAAGCATAATTTATAAAAATAAGTGTGTTTTTCATACGGTAGAGGAATATTTTGGTATAACTAACTCAATATGTCATTTTTTCGATGTAGTGTTTCCTTCCAGAACAGCGACGATATACTGTATTTAATAATGCTTTTCATTTTTTGTTACCGTATAAAAGCAAAAAAACAGGCCAAGAAAATAATTCATTCGTTTTCTTAGACCTTGCAAAAAATACCGTGTAAAAAAAAACGCGCAAATGTCTTTCGTCTAGTGGCATCCTGAGAAGAAATGTATGGCGGGCTTATACAATATATTTTAACGATTTTTGAATTAAATTTTTTTTGCTCTGTCCAGCAAGATTCGGCATTTTTGTTGTTTTAATGTTTTACGAGAAGCTATTAGTTCTAACAGCTATATTATTCTTCATTTTGTACCTACTTATTCTTTAATCTTGCTAATAATTAAATTATATTTTAAATTATCGATTTAATTTTTATTGCAATGTACAACCCTGAAAAATTAAAATGTATGAAAATGAATGTGAACGGGGGGGGGGTATATTTGCCTACGAGCCAATAACTATTGACAGACAACTCTGAAGTAAAATGTGTTTATAGGTGACCATCAACATTTGGCCACATTTACGTACCCAGGTATGAAAATTATATGATATAACCCCATCGGTGGGGTAAGTTTGCCTAATTTTTATTTTGAAAAAAAAGCAGCTCCTCTATCATGATTTTACATTTATGAAACGTAAATAATGCTATTCTTAATCCAAACAATTGAATTAAATATAGGTAATTCAAATGGCTAGGTAATAATAATAATATAGGTAATATTACTAGGGGTACGGTGGTTTGATTTGTCAGGAACTCGGAGGTAAGAGAGCGGACGGACCAGCCTCTTATTACGTCCATAATAAATAAGCGACGATGGATCTGGCTTGGACACGTGCTGCGGATGCCCCAGGGGAGCTTAAATCATGCCTGTCTCTTCTGCCAACCAGATGGATTCCGTCACCCTGGAAGGCCGCTGATGACCATCCATAGAATGTGTTCGGCGGAGTTACAGGACGCTGGAATGACCTGGGAGGAAGCGAGGAGACTGGCGGGGGACAGAGAAGCTTGGAGGAACCGCGTGATGGCCATATGCTCCGAATAGGGAGCGGATATGGTTTAAAAAAAAACTTCAATATACGTTTTCTTACAAAAAATTGACATATTTTTAAAATTAACGAAAAAATTTTTGAAAATTAGGCAAAGTATTTGACGGTACCGTCTTTTTCTAGAGCGAGTTTCTTTTCCGAATCTAGAGCGTAGAATTTACCTACATAACAATATTTGTCTTATAAGTATAAAATATAAATAAAATTAGTGCAAAAAGAAAGAGTTATTCCGCCGAGTACAAAAAGAAAATCGTGCAGGGCTCCTGGGACGTAAATCTTGTAGCTTTCTGTAAAGAGAAGATGTTGGATCTCTGTATGGTTCGAAAACGGCGAGCAGACTACGATAATATTAAATATTAAACAAAAATATATAAATCTACTCACTGTACTTGAAAAGTAAACCCTCTCCCGATAATCAGACCTAGCACATATTTCGGACTAAAAAAGAAAGTAAGACAGTGTCTTATTTTCCAAAAAAGACGGTAGTTTGTTCCAAAAACGACTAATATTTCACATGACTTTTTCATAGTCAATCGGGGTTATTTCGAATAACCAAATATAATGCCGCCTAATAAAAAATATTTTGTTTATATGGCCTTCACTTATTTTAACACTAATGTAGACAAGATATTTATTTATAACTTCAAAATCATTAGTTGATCACATTGAACTGAAGTTATTGTAAGACTTTACTTTTGTGTGTATATGAACACACCAATTACAAAAATAATGTTTTACAATTAATGACGTTTTCATATTTTAGAAAGAAAGCCAATGGTTGACAATTGACGAGGAAATAGATGATGCATTGTTGTATTTTTAATAAGTCCTGAAAATTTCATTGAAAAGTTACGGAAATTTTAATTGAACAATCGAAATTTTCTGATATTTATCAAATATTGCCGGTATTTAGAGTACCAATATTGCGTAATTAGTGCAGTAAGTAAAGTGTTAATAATTGCATCAGTTATATGTAAGCAAAGTAACAATACCATAAAAACAAATTTTGAATTGAAAAATAATATACAAGTATCTGATAATTCAAATCAGAATACTAATGGAAAAAAAAAATACAAATGCAAAATCCTAAGTGCGTGCATTGTCATAAACACGACATGCGTGATCCATAGTGATGATTGGACTAGACATCACTGCGCATACGTGATAAATGCAAACCTGCAAACGCATTTCAAATGAACTTCACCAGATACCATATCGCGCATTTATGGTAGTGCCTACAGGCGAATAGAACGAAGCACACATCACTCAGGTTGCAACAACTGTTAGAATTTAGTGCATAAATGCGGCAATTTGAAGCAGTTTTATTTCATCGCTACTTAAAATTAATATTTAATAACTCAACAATCATGAGAGAATTTTTGTTTCAGGATTTAAAGGAATGCGCCGGATCTACCGCATGTACGAACGCACGCCACTGGTATGGTACACCTAAGTATTCATTAATATTTCCCGGCACACCATAAGCTGAAATATGTAAATTTCATAAAAAAACATGCTTTTTTTTATGAATTTGAAGTTATAACTTAAATATGTTTTAATAAAAGCCAATGAAAACCCATTACCTTTTCAAAGTGATGAAACACTTAATACACAAAGAAAATTGTTTACAAATTATAAAAAAAATGCATATTTAAGGCTCTTTATAATGTGTATTAAAACATTCGTTCATTGTTTGTAATAATTTCACTAGGAAACTTCACCATCCTATTATGCTTCCCAATATATACAGCAATGCGTAATTTCTAGGGTAGGATTTTTTTGTTTTACACATGAGGCAAAACCCATTTTATTTCTCATTATTGCAGTATCACTATCGGTGCAAACACTAATACAATTATTCCATTAAATATCAAAATAAAACAATATTTCTTTCGGTAGAAATAATTTGAGCGGCACTCTTAACCAACTTTAATTTATATTTCTCATTTTGGATGCACTGCGCCGCTGCACACCTGGCATCGCCGCGACATGGTTGCGGACCACTGGTATAATTATTGAATGTACAGGATTCCTGTCAAAGTCGCGTTTATCTTTAATGACTCCAAAGCTCTGGTAGGAACTCTCATGCTCTGCAATATTAACTCATTTTATTTTTTAAAAAATCAATAAATGTCCAGCTGGGATTCTGTAAAGGGAAACACTCTTTATCCTTTTCATAGAATACATATTAAATCATGAAATTTGGATTATTGAGATTTTGTACACTTCCAAGTATTTTGTCACTAACGACCCGGGTTTCGCCTTTCGGCATCTTCAGGCATTCGAGCACACGAATGGACTCGAACTGACAACATACATGGAAGTGTACAAAATCTCAATAATCCAAGTTTAATATTGAAATCAAGCACCCTCAGTCGATGTCTTAAATTAAATCATGAAATGTTTTTATGTTTTTTTTTGCTGCTCTATAGCCGAGGGGGTAACATCATAATCCTGCAGATTGAAAAGTGCCGCCCTATGCGTAACCATATACTTAAGTAAGTCATGAATGTGAGTCTGAATATGTTGAAGCGATTTCTCATCGTGTGAAGTATACGCCAACATCGGCCCGATCTTAACAAATAGCCTCAGTAAATGGATGGCTCCGTATATTTTTGACACAGGGGTGTCCGGGTAGTTGGCAATAGTTTCAGCATACTGGGTACGTTCAACTTTATATAAAAGTTGGGATCCCAATGTGCTGTTGAAGTATTCTTTTATTCCGTTGATGAAATCGAATAAGACCAATTCTTTCTGTTGGTTATGCGTCTTGCTCGATCTCTTTTGAGATATATAATTATCCATGATCTGGAAGACGGTCAATTTAGCAGGCAGGTTTGCCAACTTTTGCTGACGCACAATGCTTTCCCAGTCATCCACGAGCCATGACTTTAACTCTTCGGGTACCTTTATCTTAACCTCTACTTTATTCAAGTATTGTTCTTCAGATTCTATGGATAAGTCTAATCGTCCCCTCTTTTTCCTGAAATAAAAACATGAAATATTTGTATTAAATGAAATTCCATCAAGCACCCTCAGTCGATGTCTTAAATTAAATATTTGGTTAAAATTGTTTTGCATAAAGTGCAATAGTGTATCCATAGAAAACAAACTGCAATGTGGACAAAAATTCATTTCTTTGTTGTGATGATTCTTCCTTTAACCCTCTTTCAAGCCATGATATGTTTATGTCTTTTTTTTACCGCGCTCGCTTCCAATGTGGAGCATTGAAAAATCAATTTATGAAACTGTCCGTATCGGGACTTGAACCCGAGACATCCGTAACCGAAGCCAACGATGTTGACCGCTGCACCACGGTCCCGGTGTCGTCACCAGTTGTTGACAGCAAATTGGCAATTATGCAAATACATGTACAAATCCACAATATACAAAAGATAATATTAGATTGGACATTATGTATTACGTCTTTTCTACGTTCTACAGCAATACACCCAGTTTTTTTTGGTCAGTTAGACTTCTAGTATGAGTTTTAAGCATTATGGTGATGATATGTGGGTCTGGCACTTTAACTAAGGTGCTTTAACATATTCGACATGGCATATTATGTGAAAGTCAATGACAAAGTACATTATCTTCATTATCGTTCCATCAAATTTCGCACTGAGAAATCGAAGTGAGGCTTTTAGCAATCTCTTGGCGCCGATAAATTAGCGGTCTAGGGTTAACAGGAATAAAGTTGGAGGCATTCTATAGTAGAATTTATGAAAATATTTTACGTTTACCTTGGCACATCTGAACCTGATTCTTGCGAAACAACCTCGGATTGTTGGGGTGTGGAAGCTCTAGATTCAGAATCTTTCTCTTTATCTTTGGAAGGAACTTGATCAGAACTCTTAGCGGAGGGTGTTTTTGAATCACTTGTGTCCGATTTCCGCTTTGTTGTTGCTGCAAAAGAAATCATATTATATACACAGAAATAAAGATAGAGACTTGTGAAACAACTTAGATATCATTATAAGGCTAACTAGACCGGTGTTCCACAACCTTGTTTCATCCACGGCACACCTACGAACTCAATTGAATTTCACGGCACACCACAAGAAAAAATATGTAAATGTCATTACCAAAAAACATACATTTATTTATTATTATTTCTTTATTTGATGAATTGAAAATAGTGGCTTATATATATTTTTTAACAACAACCAATTTAATTCTTTTAACTCTAGCTCAGCACGTGACCCAGCCAGCTCCAACGTCTCTCCATAACTGCCGATGTGACAGGGCGTAGCCGGGTCCGTTCCCTAATCTCCGAATTCCTCACGAAGTCAAACCACTTCACCCCAAATATCCGACGCAAGCATCTATTCTCGAAGCTCGATATTTTTGAGACTTCGTCAGGTGCCATGTTTTGCTACTGTAAAGCAGCACATTTAAAATCAAGCGTTGAACAAACGGCATTTGGTTTTGATCGTGTACAGCTGCGTGTCCTAAACGGTCTGCATTGAGTTAAATGCGGCTCCGGCTATTCCTAATCGGATAGAGAGCTCTTTTTTTGTGTTACCGTCTTCCGGGATCCGTATGTACACCGAGGTATCTGAAGCTGTCAACCCTCTCAATGGTCTGTCCCGCGCGAGTCAGTGTCCTATCAGAGTCATTACAGGCATGGTTACACATCACATTGGTCTTACCTGCGTTTATTTTCAGACCAATGGGACCTGAGTTAACTCCTAACCTGTCAATAGTCTCCTGGATACCTTTCACAGATTTGTCGAATATGACAGCATCATCGGCGTATTCAAGGTCATACAGCCTCAGACCAGGAGCAACAGCTATACCTCAATCGGGTGGGATTGACCTCCGAAGTATGAAATCAAAGACAATAATAAACAGCAACTGAGCAAGAATGCAACCCTGTCTCGCTACAGTTGTGACCCCGAACCATTGTGTGTTTAATCCGCACACGACCTGCCAGGGAGGAACCTGGCTTTATTTTTCCTAAGGATCCGCATTACGGGAACTCTTATTCTCGCCAAGAGAATGTGTGCCATAACCTACAGCTGAGAGGGTCGCCCTTTTTGTGGAGCGCCACCACTTCACCATCCACCCAATCCCTTGGACAACGCTCACAATCCCACACCTTAGCCATCAGGTGATAGAGAGGGTGCAGGATGCCGCTAAGACCACACTTCAGAAATTCGGAATGTAAACCATCTCAACCCGGCGCTTTGCCGTTCTTAAGCCTCTTCACTGCCAAAGTAATCTCGGCATGTGAGGGCATACGGTCTGAGATACCGGTCACTCGGGGGAGGTCCATAAGTGTGGCCTCTTCAGCCATGTCGAAGGGGTCCAGGGTGGGGGGGGCGATTTAGCACCTCGCACAAATGATCCTTCCATGACTTTTTGACACGTTCTGCTTTGGACTCTATTGCTCCACCAGGACCGCGAATGGACCCAGGAGTCGCTTTGCACAGATTTCTCGCGTGATTTTAAACAATTTTTTGGTGTCATATCTGCGAGTCGCCTCCTCAGCAGTCTCAATCTGCTGATCCAATAATCGGCGCTTGTCAAGTCGTGCAGATTTCTTGACAACCTTGTCCGGATTTCGGTAATCAGCGCGACGATCTTTGAATTTTTCCGGGTCCACTTCACCATCCCTCAGTGCTTTTAGTCTGGCTCGTTCTTCGATTACCTCCCATGTATTTATCATACATCCATTTTGGTTGCCCCCCCTCCGGAATCCAAGAACCCTTTCGGCGAATGATAGCACGTTTGTTATTGCACCAGTCCACCTCAATGCGATCGAACCCGGATATAGGCTGCACGGAGACGCGATCCATCCCTTTCCTAACTGCTATGTCGAATTTCAATTGATTTCGCTTAAGTGGTTCTTAACCTTTTCGAAACGATGGAACACTTTTGAATTGAATACCATTGAGTAGAAAGGTACTAAGTACCAAAAACCATAGATCCCTATCTTGCATGGAATGGGTTCTAAGTATTATCATCCATTAAAGTGCAAAGGGACTATGGCTCTACAATTAAAGAAAAAAAATATAATCAATCATGCACAGCAGTAAAATTAAGAAAGTTTTATTTTTCATACCTATTGTTATATAATTACTATTTTAAGTATTGTTACATATATGAGGAAAATATTAAAGCATTAGATATTAAATGTTTTCAACATATAAAAAGTTTTTACTAATTTGACTAATTTCCTACACTTTTGATTTATGGCACATAGCACTTCATCTCACTCAACAATATTAACTAAAAAAAAAAAAAAAAAAACTATTGAAAATGTAGCAGATTATTAGAAAAATACAAATTCTCACAATTTACAAATGTTATATACACTTTACTTTTCGGCAAACATACAATTGATCGACAGTGTGATGCATAATTTATTTTAAATTCTTTTTCCAATATGATAAAAACAGAAAACAACAAATATGACAAAACTGTGTTTATAAAAACAAACGCTCAATCCAACTTTACTCAATACAATAACTTATTAGACATATTTATACAGAAGTACAATCTAATTAATAGTGCACATTGGGAAACAATGATGGTTGCTCGTAATTGCTCAGCCAAAATCAAGTCACCTGGCTATTTTTAGTGAATTATTAATTTAGAATAATAGAATTGTAATTTTGTACAAGTTTTATTAACCTTTTTTTGTTTTTGTCGGTTGGCTGGAGTGCGCTTTCTGGACTTCCTTCTGTTTCTGACAATTAGCATCATTGTATTTTAATACACGACTTTCAGGCACCCATTCATCCCAACTGAAATCCAAATAAGCATTTCTCTCATTAAATACGTACACTACTCCAAACGACTTAGGCACGGCACGGCCGTGAATTGTGTCCGACACCCTCCTTAAATCACTTCTCTCCGTCGCAATTAGCAATAACAAGGCATTGGCAAGGCAACATAAATTCCTGTTCGATTCTCGCATTAAATTCATTATTTTTAATCGTAGAATCTTTGTGAGAAAAAAGACATACTTTTGGTTTACTTTGAATAATGACAAAAATTGGTCGTGCGGCCCGGCGGGAAATCCCTGTTCAAAAATTTAGTTCGCCTACTGAAAAGGTTGGCCACGTCTGAGCTCTCTATATTGATACTCTTATCAACATTCAATCTAGATTTCTCACTTGTCCAAAAACTCTTTCAACTGATGCATTAGTACCAGGGCAACAACAAAAATTGATAAAAAAATAAAGGTGGGTCACCTAAATTTAATGGTTTTGGCAACATATTTTTTTGAATGGTATTTTCGGTCTCCTGAAAAGCTAACTGTTCAGACTTCGTATGTTATTCTAACCATACAAATTTACTACACGAAGAAGTCGATTTGTATGGTTAAGATTTCAATTCTCAAAACTGAGTCTTTTCAGAAAGCATCCGGTAAACCTATTTAGCTAGCTAATGCTTACGAAAAACGAATATATACATATATAAAATCTGTGTATTCTATTCTACATATTCATTGACATCAGAGTTATAAATTAAAAAATCTTACTTCTTATTCCAGCCAGCGTAATGAATTAGATATTTAATATTTTTCTCCTTGGCTAAAGTACTCTTCAGGCATTTAGCTTCATAAATCAATGGTCCGTGGAAGCATAGAACTTTTTCTCCTGTTGATTTCAAATTGATCATAGAAAAATTAGAAATGGGGATAAGCATGAAAACTCACAAATTTGTGTGATGTAAAATACATACCGTCAGAAAATTTCAATTTGGGTGGCATGGCATAGAATGAATAGTATTTACTTTTTATGCTCCAGTTAGGATATATCAAACCAAATTGAAAACTGAATCTTAGTTAATCTGACATTAATATTATAAACAAAAACATGGATATGAAAATATATGTCTATGGGTATGACCATAGACAAAGTATATTACTTTATGCCATAGCCGTAATCCCGTAAGATCGCGAGTGCTTCCTATGTTACACTACCTACTTACCCTATTTCAACAAATCAAGACCTTCAAATATATTTTTTTGTCAAATAATGTGAATATTATTAGACTTAATATGTTTATTTAACAAATTTCCTTGCTTGATAAAATATGCTTTTTATCATCTGTTATAATACGAATATTTTTGTTTTTAATAATAATGAAATGAATATTTATTTTTATTCAATGCCAATGAGAGCTAACCTCATTTTTCTTGTCTATTAGAACGTCCGTAACACGTTTGAGTGCAGTGTATATTTGACACCGTTAAAATGAACCAGAACATAAATTTAAGATACATTTATCAATTCCATCATAATGTTTTTTTTATATTTCTCCCAATTTTCCCATGCGAGTTTATTCCTATCAGATTTTCCGGGTTTTCCTGACCTGCATCACTAGTGACGACACACTATAGTGACGTATTTTGATTTATTATTATTGTTGTGTAAAGCCGTGTATCTCTTTTCTTTATAATATAAATGAATAATAAATTTGTAGTTAAAATGCAAATGAATATTTTACTCTGTAAACATGTTGTCAGTAATATATAATACAGACTGTATGTTACATTGATTTTAGGCAGAAATGAGTGCATTGTTGGCCAGTAGCCAATCGCGAATCAACCTGTTTGTTTTCCGCCAATAGTTTTCTGAATGTATGTAGTAGGTAGGAATTAAGAATAGAAAAGAATATTTTTATATATGGGATCGCAACTAGCGAATTGAATCTTATCGTCGTATATAGTATATGGATATTTACTTTTTATATAATTATTATAGATGTATATAATATCGATACGACTCTCGCAATAGCTGCCAGACGTAATAACTCACAAGATTTATTATCTTTAATTTTATATTAAAAATCAGTTTCCACAAAGTTACCTCCGAATCCATCGAAAACATTTATTATCGTTCGCGAACTGATTCGTGAGTCGCAATCCCTTGCGGTTTTGGTCTGACAATGTTCTATTCTCGATTCGTTCTATTCAAAGATGACGTCATAGAGAACTATACTTTTGTGTATTACTATACTATATGACGTCATTTAGATTCATTCGTTTACGAACGACGCATGTCTTGTTGATTCACAATAGATCGCTACATTTTTTTAAACCATGGGAGCGGATCCAACGTGCGGAACATAATATTTACTCCTAATGGAGCATTTCAGCTAAAGTTTTACAAGAGAACTACTTGCTATTCAGTCGTTCATCTTTTATTTATCTGTGAAGGTAAGGATAGACGCAGAAGGATAGGACTAAGAAATGAAAAGGACGAGGAAATGTAAACATCACAGACATTTATATTTTTTCCTTAAATTGATTGTAAATTAGAATATAAAATTGTCCATACGGGTATTGGAACCCGGGGCCATAAAATAGAACGAACGCCCAAGAGCGTTGACCACTAGACTACAGGATCGGAAACATGGACATCGTAGGGTATCAACAACTGCAGTTTGATTTTTTTACTCTCAATAACCCGTTAGGTATCTGAATTACCTATTGCAATGCAATCGTTCTATACTAAAACATTTTATAATCGAATAAAATGTACCTAATAATAATTATTACAAAAGTTGTAACTATAATATCTACCTACGCGTCATGTAAGCCAAACATTTACTATTTGGACATTCGTGATACGAAATAACGCTTATACTTTTCTTGTCTGCTACTTTCAAAATTTGATAGTTTTCAAGGTCATACAAATGTCACTGGCTCGCGATTGCCTATTGCCAGTATATGACACGTTATACTTTCACTTTAGATAAACGATTATTTTTAAATTATTTTGATATCGTTACATATGACCTCTGGCGGTGGAGGCTCGTCTGACTCGTAGAATTATCTGTAAAATTACAGAGAGCATAAATCATTCGGCCCATTCGCACCGCTTGCGTTATATTTAACATCATTTAACATCATTTAACATATTGATTGTTTGCGTTTCTCGTGTCACCACCGTAACCAAATTATATTAAATTTAAAGTTTCAAATTGCATTGTTTTGATTATTACTTAAAATGACACAAAGCGGGCCGGCATTCGATTCCAACTGTATGACCCTTACGAGGTTCGTTTTGGCCAATCAGCGGAAAGTTCCTAGTGCAACAGGAGATTTGAGTCAACTTTTAAACTCAATCCAAACTGCGGTAAAAGCGATCCAATCAGCTGTTCGTAAAGCGGGAATAGCAAGTCTGTATGTACCTTACTAATATTTATACATATGTATTCCAATAAGAGTCCTATAAGTGGATTCAAAATAAAATGAGTGTTTATTTTATTTGTAAGTAATTAATGTATGTAATAAATAACTAGTTTCACTAAATTTACTACAATATTTTCGATCTGTCAATTTCATGTTTCGTGGCGAGAAATCGAAAAAGGGGCGAACTCTGACAGATGTTTTTAATTATTCCAATTACTTATAAAACTATTTTTTTTTTAATCGAAAACTTTTAAAGTAAATTTTATATATGGTGAATGTCTATTAGCAGGGACAAGGACTAAAAATAATATTTTTCTCAGAAAACTACACAAAATGATATGTTTTAGCCTAGAATAATCTTTGATGTACCTAAACATAGAGAAAATATTCGTGAATCACGAAAGAAAACGTTGGAATATAGGTTTTACGATGACATGTCGTATACTCGTCCACAGAGTCAGAATTGTCGGCCATTTTTATATTTAATAAAAGAAACCTGAAACCAACCTGACAAACAAAAATATTTTGATTAAACACGGTGCGTAAAGTAAAGATAATAGAAATTGTACGATTTTCCGTTATTCCCTTATACTTTTGACACAAACAAAATATTTTTATTTGTCAGGTTGGTTTTTCTGTTCAATATGAAAATCGCCATGATTCTGACGCTTGTGGACGGATATGCGACATGCCATCGTAAAACCTATATTCCAACGTTTCCTTTCGTGATTCACGAATATTTTCCATATATATAGGTACATAAAAGATTCTTCTACCCTAAAACATATGGTTTTGTTTAGTTTACGGAGAAAAATATCATTTTTAAGCCTTGTCCCTACTAATAGACATTTACCTTCCAATTTAAAATTTGTGATCTTGGATATGATTGATTTATAAAAATTCTCATTGAGTTTATCTCGTATGATTTTCCAATTTTCGAAATATTTGGCGCATTGGCTGTCAGCTGTATTGCTAGATATTTTTTTTTGATATGAATAAAAAAAAAATGAAAAAAAAAAAATTAAAATAAGCAGGCCATCACATCAATTGCATCGTATCCACATATTAGTTAAGCAGTATTTTATTATTGATGCGAACTTCTGCTTGATATACGCAGTGTCGTAGAGGCATACGCTGTGTACCCTCTGCTATATTAGTTTAAAATAGTGTATGCCCTCTGGGATCTGCTGTAGTCGTAAACTTCTCAAGGCTATGGACACACGTTAATGCACTTGTTGTACAATATTATATACCTTCTGCGAAGGTATCGACTACAGCACAGGATGTACGAATATAATAGAGAGATTTTTTTAACATAAAATATTTCTTTCAATATGAATTCGTTATATAGTGTTTTTAATTTGATATGAAAGGAATAACCACCACAAAATCTCCCGCTTCCAATCCAACTTCCTGCTAGGTTAGCGGGATGATCTGTAATATCTGCAGTTCTAATATAGTGAGACATTGAATCAGTAAATGTAGAACTTGCACTGTTTTAGGTTTTTATTGCTCTTACCCCTCCAGGCTGGCTTTTTAGAATCTTAACCCACGTTGCATTGAATAATGTTCGAATCGAGTAGATATTTTGCAATGCTTTACCTTCTGCAGTGTTATGCAGCCGTAATGTTCACACTATTCTTATAATGAATGTATTGACACTAACACTACAGTACTCTGAGCATCTGAACATCTATCTTTCTCAATAATACAATCCTGGATCGCAGCATTGTCTGACTGTACGTAAATGGATAAATGATAATTTATTTGATATTCTAGCCATGGAATATCAGGCGAAACAAATGTTCAGGGTGAGGAAGTCAAGAAATTGGATATCCTGTCTAATGACCTATTCATTAATATGCTGAAATCTTCTTTCACCACTTGTCTTCTGGTTTCTGAAGAAAATGAAAACATTATTGAGGTTTGTATATATTTATTACACATCTTTTAACAAGTTTCTGCACCATGCTAACTTTTTTTCATAAATCATTATAACCCTACTCTCACCGGGCTAGTTAAATCACAAACTTTACTGTTTTAACCAAGCCTATTACTCAAGTCTGTTCTTAGAGACTGTACTTTAATGAAAGCAATTCAATCAATGACTCAGCATCATTGTCCAAAGTTAGAAAGATAGAAAAATGGCATAGGGAAGATTTTTTGGGTAATTTTTGTTAATATTTTGCTTCTTTTCTAGGTGGAGACCGAAAAACAAGGGAAGTATATAGTATGCTTTGATCCTTTGGATGGTTCGTCTAATATAGATTGTTTAGTATCAATTGGATCCATCTTTGGTATTTACAAGTAAGTTTGATTATTATTGCCGTAAAAGGAAGTAAAAAATTGAATATTTAATTCCTTTCTAAAATTAGTATTATGACCTGTCAAAATTCATAATGTCTGATTCCAAGAACCTTATGAAGTGAGTCACATATGGACCTTTTGTGTATTTCAAAAGATATTGTATTTGTGACGAAAGCGCTCATAAGAATGAGGTTATTGAGGAGCAACAAAATAAGTATACCAGTCAGTTGCTGTAGCCTATTGGTATTTTTCCTACTCAGTCTCACGATCATGGATTGGATTACACTTCCATAAATTAATTTATGGAATCGTGTATTGATATCTGCGACGTTTTCATACCTTTTCACCCATCTGATCCAGAAAAATACAGAGAACGAATAGTCTTATCTTAACCTCAACATTCTACCTTATTTTACCTTGTCATTTTAAGACTATTAATTAATAATTACTAGGGGATGGTAGCTATTTTTTTTAATAACCAATGCTTAGTATTTGGACTCGTAGTAAAGCATTTCATTAGACGATAAATGTGAATTGTAATCTCGTAATTTAACTACCTAATAGTTATTAATAAACATTATATAGAGGATAGTGCTAAATGTATTTTGAATATATATGTGGATGGAAGAATAAATACTTAAATGTCTTCTGGTTATTTACATAATGGTGTAATAAAAAATTATTATTTTAAATAAATTTAATGCTATCAAGTCAAGGTAAACAATACATACTGACTTAGTGCCAAGTTTTTGTTATCAAAAAAAAAAATAGCGCAAACAATATTTTTTGTCACATAATTTATTGAAAAACTGTACAGTGGAACCTCAAAATGTTGTTTGAATGTATATTAACTAGTAAATCAATTAAATTTCACTCAATACTCATGCACATTGGTCGCAAGCGTATTGTCGTAATGTGCATTACTGATTTACCGGTATATCACGATAACCATAATGTAATTATTCTACAAGATTGTTACAAAAGTTATTTTATCGTGCTTATCATTTTATCAGTTTACATAAATCTAATAATCCAACCTGCAGTAACATCTCTGTCTACCTCGAGCTATTGCAGTCTATCCATTGTAGTCTAACTAAAATTTTGTGGAACATAAGGACTTCTAATGGCGCTTATCTCAACAAAAGTGGTTCTACCCCTTTTCACTCAGTCGCTCAACCTCTCTTAATCAGAGAGTGTAGAGCTAAAAGGATAGGCCTAGGGACAGGCTAGTACTTGGTTAATCACTTTCGTTTTTAGACTCGGATGGGTCAGAGGGAATTTGGGCATCGCAGACATTCATGCATTTGAACACAAATCCATCAATCGATTGACAAATCAATGTATGAATATTTTCATCCGGAGATTTGAATTATTGACAGTGGACGAAAGGTAGGATGAAAGCCCGAGTGCAAAATCCATGCCTTCAAACACAAACACATACTCCGCAACCTGTCTATCCAATTACTGTTGAATAATTGTCGAGTGTGGTAATTAATTGCCTTGAAAATTAGTTGTATAACAATGAGAACTCTCCGATAAATTTATCGAGTTGCTCTTATATTAAATTACTACTTTGATCGCTTCTTTTCCTTGACAACTTTAAGAATGATGTGTTTTCATTAAGTATCAGTTTGGGACTGTACAAAGTATTGGCAAACAGGAATTCTAAGAAAAATATTTGCGAGTATTGATCTCTTCAATGACCTACACGTCCTATACAGTACAACTAGGTAGCTGAAGAGAAAATTTCCAACCACAATCAGCTTTAGCTTATTATTCAATGACAATTATTGTGACATGTATATAAATAGATTTTACTGTAGTTATATTGACAAATGTACTGAAGTCATGTTTATTATATTTGTTGATCAATGTCTAATGGCAGTTTTATTTGTTTTTTGAAATGCTATTTTTCTGTCAAACATTTTTGACAATCCCGTTCTTATCTGTTTATTTGCCAAAGAATCATAAGAATGGTTCACCGAGGTTAGACTTCAGATTATTTTCAAGATAATGAATAATATTTATAAATTTTATCATTGAGTTTTTAGAAATTTCGTTATCCTGTT
This sequence comes from Himalopsyche phryganea, assembly GCA_022494535.1. Lineage (NCBI taxonomy): Eukaryota > Metazoa > Arthropoda > Insecta > Trichoptera > Rhyacophilidae > Himalopsyche > Himalopsyche phryganea. Next base: position 328,025 of record JAGVSL010000134.1, on the reverse strand, counting down.
TTGCAACTCAAAAAATACTTTTAACGGAGTGAATAATGATAATCATTTAGAGAGATATAAACAGATTGAATGAATAAGTAGATGAAGTGTGAATAAGTAGATGAAGATAAATTTTGGAAGAATTATAACAATACAGTTTTTATGAATATCATTCCCCAAAAATTCACAGTTAACTTCATCGAATGTAATGAGAATGACATAGATTATATTACAATACCTTTTGTCTAAGCTTTTGATTGGGAGGATGGCCACATGATATAATCAAAGATAACAATAAACAAAAATAATAATATTTAAGTTAAAAAAATCTATAACACAAGTTTGAATTGTTGAGATTTTGTACATTTCCTTCCCTATTGTACCCTTTATGTGAGATGAGTTCGTAGAAAATAAACATAAATTAACAATGAAAATAATGAATTTCCTATATTAATACATCGGCCCATAGTCACCCTGACAGAGCCCATTAGTTTGAAATTGGGTAGGTAGTTCTTCGAATTGCATTTAAAAACCCCCTCTTTTCACCCGTAATTCGTTTGTTGTGACTATTCCAGATGCTAATTTCTTAGGCTCAAGGATAAGATTTGCCATATTTTATTTTGTATATAATTGTTGTTAACTGTTTAATTATGTCAGTTTTAGCTCACTTGTTTGATCGAATGCTTGAAGATGCCGAAAGGCGAAACCCGGGTCTTTAGTGACTAAATACATGGAAATGTACAAAATCTCAACAATTCAAATTTGATATTGAAATTCCATTAAGCACCCTCAGTCGATGTCTTAAATTATAACGCAAGTCTTATGTATACTAAATACTATTTACTAACAGGAGCCATAATTAATTTTGTTATACAGGCTTAATTGTGTCACAATTGATGAAATTTGAAGACTCGAGTGTGTAATTTTAATGAAATTGTGGCGAATGAAGTCTAAAAAATAACTTTCTAGATTTTTTTTAGAATCAATAAACCTAACGATTATTCTGAAAGGCAATTCACAACATTTAATGCTCAGAAAAAAATTAATGGTAAAATCATCATTCGTGGCAGCTATACATACAACAAAGACAAAGTATGTCTTCACAATTACATAATATTTGATTAAGCCTTACGCTTCTGTCCCCCCCCCCCACCCCCCAAAATGATGTCCCTGATTATTTAGTGACGTAATAACATGTTTTTTTTTATTATTGTTTTGATTCAATAAAGTTATTTTTTAAACTGTTTTTTAAACTCTCCTCAAAAATTTTGATTTTGCAGATATACAATTTAGCAATGTAAACAACGATATTGTATACAACTTGGGTTTCTTGTATTTCAGAAAGACATCACCTGGTGCTCCGCAATTAAGTGATACTTTAAAACCTGGTAAAGAATTAGTGGCTGCTGGATATGCCTTGTATGGGTCAGCAACAATGATGGTACTGTCATTGGGTAACGGCGTAAACGGCTTCATGTACGATCCATCAATCGGAGAATTCATTTTAACAGATCCAAACATGACCATTCCTGAACGTGGAAAAATTTACTCAATCAATGAAGGTAATTTGTCAACGATGAAGTCTTATAGTCATGCTGACACATGTTAACATATATGGCAATTTGAGCCATATTAAACCTATTTGGAAACAATGAACTATCCATGTGACTACATGAACAGACCAATGCAGCGGTTGCCTTTTAGGATAGAGTTAATTAAATCCTCGAGAAGAGTTATTTTAACACATTTGTGGGTAGTACATTTTTGCAACCGCGACGGGTAACAGGTTATAAAGCAAAGTCGGGGGGATAAAAATAATAAGTTGTATTCTTCTTTCATATTCGCTCCCTATGTGGAGCATATGACTATCACGCGGCATCTCCATGAATCCCTGTCACCCGCCAATCGCTTTGCTTCCTCCCATGACATGCCAGAGCCTCAGCTCCGCCAAGTACATCCTATGGATAGTACCCGATGGTCTTCCAGGAGGCCGGTATCCCACAGGTCGGAAGAAGAGGCAAGCAGGATTGAGGCTTTCCGGAGGCATCCGCAGCGCGTGACCCAGCCAGCTCCAATGTCTCTCCATAACCGCCTATGTGATATGGCGTTGCCCGGTCCGTGCCCTAATCTCCGAATTCCTCACGAAGTCAAACCACTTCTCCCTCAATACCGACGCAAGCATCTATTCTCGAAGCTCAGTATACGATTTTTTGAGACTTCGTCAGGTGCAATGTTTCGCTACCGTAAAGCAGCACGGGTAGAATGTAAGCGTTGAACAAATGGCATTTGGTTTTGATCGTGTACAGCTGTGTACAGTGTTTTGAGTTAAATGCAGCTCCGGCTATTCCTAATCGGATAGAGAGCTCTTTTTTTGTGTTGCCGTCTTCCGGGATGTGTACACCGAGGTATCTGAAGCTGTCAACCCTTCCGTTGGTCTGTCCCGCGCTAGTCAGGGTCCTATCAGAGTCATGACAGGCATGGTTACACATGACATTGGTCTTACTTGCGTTTATTTTCAGACCAATGCGACCTGAGTTAACTCCTAACCCGTCAATAGCCTCCTGGATACCCTTCACAGATTTGTCGAATATGACAGCTTCAAAGCAGCATAAATTGTATAAATCGCCGTAACTTCAAAACTAGTCTACATTTTTTATTCAAACTCACCATAAACAGCCTCGTCATATAAATATAACCTCAATTACATTATCATTTGATAAATGTTATTCAACTTTACAAATACTCCACACTTATATATATATATTTTGTTAACTATACACCTTACTATATCGATAATATCTGTAACATGCTTAACAAACTTACTGTTATGTATTCCATCTTACGTACTTAGCCAATATGAAACATAATCCGTTTCACGCTTAAAGTATGTCAAGTTGTAAAACGAAATACTGATGTTATACTTACTTAGTAATAACTGCGAGTGGAATAATTAAGTTAACAATTTTCTATTTAATTTTATATTAGTGATAACTGATCTATTCATTGTCGATGTTTTAAGGTTACTCGCATCTTTGGCATCCTTCTATTAGCCAATATGTGGCACTCAAAAAGGATCCAAACGCTGGAAAACCGTATGGTGCCAGGTACGTTGGATCTATGGTAGCTGATGTCCACAGAACTATCAAATACGGCGGAATATTTATGTATCCTGCTACATCCGCATCGCCAAAAGGAAAGGTAATGATCATTTACTGTTTTGAGCCAAAAAAAATTTCTCTTACAAACATTGTCTTTTTTTATTCATTTATTGTCGATGACGCCTGACAGCTGTTTTCACCAAAATAATTATTGATACGTATGTAATATTCGTTGGCTACGGTTACGGATGTCTCAGGTTCAATTCCCGGTGCGGACGGTTTTTATAAATTGATTTTTCAATCGATTTATGGTTTCTGTTCGTAGTCTGAGTGTTTGTGATCTCTAAAATTCCCTCCCACCCATCCGATCCTCACGGGCGTAGCGAGAGCGATTAGCTAACCACTAGTCCTGTCCTAGCCCTATCCTTCTATCCCTACTCTCTTCGAAAAAAGAGAGGTTGAGCAACTGAGTAACAAGCAGTTCTCATAGAAAAATTCTGTTAAGATGCCTCCATTAGAAGACCATATGCTCCACATTGGGAGCGGACATGGAAGAAAAAATATATATATATATAAAATGTTGGTCACGTTGCAGAGTTGTCAAAGCACTTGGGCTTTCATATTGCTTGTTTACGCCGTCAATAATTTGATTATCTGCATGAAAGCATTCATACATTAATCTATGGATCTGTGTTCGACGGCATGGATGTCTGTGATGCTTTAATTTCCTCCCACCCATCCGTTCCTAAAAACGAGGAGTAGCGAAAGCGTTTAACTAACCAGTAGTCCAGCTCTATCCGTATCCCAATATCCCTACTCCCTCTGAAAAGGAGGGGTGGAGCGACTGAGTAAAGAACAGTTCTCATAGAACAACTTCTGTTCTGATAAGATCCATCAGAAGTGCATATGCTTCACATTGGGAGTGGACATGGTTACAACGAAGAAAAGTTGTCACATGGATATCGTTTATAATATGTTTTTTCTTGCCACCCAGTTACTGAAAATAGGGCATATAGAAAGTGATCAACCAACCAATAGTCCTTTCATAACCCCTTCTTCCAACCATACGCACTTTGAAGTCGAACATTTGAATAACAACCATTTCTGTTGGGATGGTCTATCAGGAGTCCATATACTCAACACTATGGGTTAAAACATTACAGATGTCATTTCATGAAACACTCTTCTTACTGACATTTATACTGCAAACATGAAATTAATTATTATTATTATCATTAATTATTACAGTTGCGACTCCTGTATGAATGCATCCCAATGGCATACCTGGTGAGTCAGGCTGGAGGAATGGCCACAAATGGCAATATACCCATATTAGACATTGTACCGGAGAGCATCCACCAGAGGGCACCCATATTCCTTGGATCAAAACTAGATGTTGAAGATGTTATGAACGTCATCAAACAAAATTCATGAAGAGTTGAATAATATGTATAAAACACTAATCAAAGAGTTCTTATTATATGCTATTGGGAAACAGTAAAAAAAATGAAATGTTTGCAGAATATACAGTATTTTTGAAATCGTTTTTGTCAGTTAAGAAAAGTATTTTTAATGTCCAAAGTTTTTATTTGCAGCAGTCAACAATATAATTATACGTTGATATGTATGATGGATAAGCACGACATCTTCATAAATTTGTATACAACACAACATAAAACTAAGCGATACCATATTATTTTCTACTTTGTAGTTTATCCAAAAATGACACAATGAACAAAATCGACAAGAATATTTTGACAATAATTTGTCATAATATATCATTGTGTTCTTATTTCCCTGAAACTGATTCCTTTTTTTAAATAGATGGTTTACCTGGATCTTGAAGTCATTTCATCTGATATTAACCTGATTTTTATAATTTTGTATCTCTATACCTTGCGTATTCTGCAAGGCTGTTTTCTATACACTATGATAGTTGCCATTTAGTGGTGTAATCAGCTTTGACTGAAATTGATGGAAATTTTTAATTTAATAAACCGTTGTAGAATAGATGTTATTGGCCAATGAGATAATCGTAAAAAATATTATGTGTTGGTAGTTTTCTTTTTCTTAACAATATATTTTTTGATTGTTTTTTATTGTTATTCTACCTTCCATTCAACAAAAGGCGTGGGCAATTCACACATGAAAATACTTTTCAGCACTTTGAGAAAGTCACTATTATGGCCTGCAGAAAAACGAATAACAGAAACAAGAAATACATCAATCAAGAATAAAAGACTGAGGAGGTATTGTCAGTTGAAAATACATAGGTACTCAACATGGTATAAGAAGTATAGGTGTGCTGGATAAAAAATGACAGTCACCATTTTTGCATTTGTTGATGTCATTGTGTGCATATTGAATTACATTATACTACGTTTACAACAGTGTTTTGGTGACGATACAAATCAGGTTTGTCAAAGTGATGTTACATATTTTACAATAATACTGATTCAGCTCAATGAGGACCGATTTTGACAGACAGGTAAATATTTTCAACCAAAACTATATAAATATAAAAGATTCACCTTGAACCTCATTGACTTATTTTAAAACATTTTTAATTTGTATGGGATGTATGCCAACTGGTGGATAAAGCAAGACAGAACGAGGACAAAAAAAGTTCGCAAAGTATCTGTTAAAAAGCTAGGTCACAATATGTCGAATTTAATTGCATCTGTGACAGTTGCATAGCAGAAGTTTTTTGCATTCATTGTTACCGATCATATGGCCAAGTGGTCACCCTCTTGGGTATATGTACTATTTGATTTCGGCGTACATGGGTTTATGTCATCAAGCTGATAAATTCATTTTTAAAAGCATATTTGTTCAAAAGGCATGGACGTCATCCTTTCATCCATCCATTCTCAAAAATGGGGCAGAGCAAGAACGAGTAACTAACTACTCCTTCCCTAGTCTCATCCTTACCCTCTGTAAAAGAGAGGTGAAGCAAATGAATAACAATCAATTTATCAAAAAAACAACTGTTTAAATGTCCCATTTAAAGTCTATATGCTTAGGCTTTCGAAATAGATTTGGTTAGAAAAAAATTGCATTACGTCCAAATAGAGACAGAAGAAGTATAATCAATGAAAATGTTTATTTATCTCCACTACCATTGTGAAAATTCGAAAGATATTAGGTTATTGTTTATTGAAGAGCGCTACTTACTGACCAGGGGTGTGAGTCGTGAAAAATTGTGACTCCAGCTCCGACATTGACCAACAAATCGACTCCGATTGCAACTCAGACTCAGATTATGACTAAAGAAAAGCTAATTTTATCAGGATTTTTTTCGTACGTTTCCTATTTATATCGACTGTGGAAAGGAAAATGGACGTAACCCACACACAAAAAATATTGTGTATAGCCCAAACAAAACGTGTATTAAATTATATACATTGATTTTAATTTTTAGTGAAATTATACGTGATTATCGAAAAAAAATATATTGAAAAGACGGATGGATAAGTTCTTTTGCCTTTCTACAGTCGATATATTATATTTTAGTGTACAAATATAGTGTGTTAGCACGTTTTGTGTGAGTTACACACAATATTTGTTGGTGTGGGTTGCGTCTTTTTCTTTTCCACAGTCGATATGTGTTCATTGATATGTGTAACATTGATCTTCAAATAAAACACCACCCAACCAATCGGGCAAATAGCCAAATTTTACATGTTATACATATATATATATATATTTCAGAACAAGAAGATGTTATAGGCATAAATATAAATGAAACAAGTACATTAATACACACAAAAATAGTTTTTATAGGAAAAATTGTCGGAGTTGCTCGTTTTTTAGGACTCCGACTCCGGCCAAAACAGCACGACTCTGCAGCCCTGGATAGTACAACCGTAATAATGCTGACGAAAATCGATAAAATACTTAAATTATTTAGAATTTCCAAAAAGGTTTGTATTTAGGCAAGTATAATAAATACGCTAATGAGACAACCAAAATTGTGTCCCCGAAATTTATATTATTCTGACTTATATGTGTGATATGTGCAGTCCTGTTTTATTTGAATTCATAAAAAAAGTAAGTAATTCTCTAATAACTAGACATTTTGGCAATAGATGCTAACATAGTAAAGATATGCGAATTGATGCTAAAATCAATTTTTTTTTAAAAGAAATGTTAAAATATATAACATCGTATGAAACAGCCGGGTTGAAGAGGGATGAAGGACTGTGTATCACAATCCAGGATAGGCGGGAAAGATCTCAGTACAAACACCACTTCGGTCTGGTTAATCTCTTTTATTGATGCAGCGGTTGATATTAATAAAAAAATAGTTTAAGTACAGTACAGTTAAAGACACGATTACCTATTAAACAATTTAAAAAAAACAAAGCACGGCTTAAAATAGAAGCAATTGGCAAAGCGAAAGTAAAGTTAGCAATCCGATCGACCAAGGGTGACTGTCAGCGACAGCTCATCCTACCCTGGCGGATCATCCACCTTTTAGCAAGACGGCTGGGAATGCCTGTATATCATAACGACAGTATATTATCTATGCTGGGAACAAACTGACAAAAATAATTTAATGCGAGAAAAATTCAAAACGCGGCTTTTTTTTTAAGGGTGTCGGATGTAAATGGTGCGTATTAGGCCGACTACTCAATGAAGTCGATGCCTTGGGAAGTCAACTGAATGATTTCAAACAACTACCTGATATCTGTCCCTAAAAATGGGTTCTTGATTTCATTAATGTTAAATTTTACGAGCGAATAACATAAAAGATTCGACTTTTTCTTATGAATTCACTGTGCCAATACTTATACATAGAAATTATCGAATGAGAAAAAAATATAGTAATGCTAAAATTAGTAAAAATAGATGCCCAAAGTACGTGTCTCTACTAATAATCAACAATTTAATGATGCGAATGGGCAGTACAAAAATACGTGTGCGGCCACATCTAGCCCGTGGGCCGCAGTTTTCCCATGACTGGACTAGACATACAACATTGGCATCGGTGAATCATATTTTTATAGCCCTTAAAGATCCTGGAACAAGTAGTCTTGACAGGAATAAGAGCGGAAAATATCCTGCGAAGCAATTCCTATCCAATCGTTTTCGATTAAAACTAAAAACTACACTTCTATCAAAATACGACTATGGGAAAAGTGAACGGGTAATAATTGTAAAGCAATATCATTGGAAATTGGGTAAAACCCTTCTGTCCGCTATTTCGTGCAAGCTCTATTCATCTTCAACTTCAGTATGAGGAAATCAATTATTCAGCCCGACTAAAGCGTTGCTGTTTCCTAATATGCGAATATACTCTCTCTAACTCTTTTTTATATATGAATATTTGATAAATTATTCATTAATATTTCCAAAGAGAAATCGGAAATTTATTAAACCATTGGGTTTACCGAAAATGTCGTCCGACGAAGCATTATATTTTGGTATATTTTTTAAATCATATCATATTTTACAAAATCCCTTACGACACCCCGCATACGATCGATGCAGTCTTGAGAAAACGAGTCCTTTTTAATAGCAGCGCTATTTTTCAGCATATCTACTTGATCTGGAGCATTTTCTCGGTCACTCAGTATTATCGGTAACGCATGCATTGAAAACAATAGCCCATACGGCAATACTCTTTTGACATGATCTTTGAAAATCTCCTCCGGATAACATTTATTAATATCATGATCCATGGCGGACAACCGTAATCGCAGAGTATTATAGTACAAATCCAACATATCAGAGAAATGTTTTGCTCTGATATCTTCAGTGGTGCTGAGAAATATCATATATGCCAGATCTGTTACTGGCGAAGCGTTCCTGATCATTTGCCAGTCGATTGTCCGCATCTCGACCAGTTTGTTTTCCTGAAAACAATATAATAATATTAAACACGGCATGAAATTAATATTTTTTAGAAACAAATGATGTTTCAACCGTATTTAAGATACCTGATATGTTCATTATCAGTGCCGGATTTACGATAAGACGAAAAGTTAAAGTGCAGGCCTTTTATATGTTCCCTTTTTTCGACGGAAGGAATTCAATAAATAAATATGAATTAATCGGAAAGGAAAGATTTTTTTACTTAATAAAACACAATTTGTTTTGTAATAATTCCACATTTTTAATGGCCAGTTTCGCTCATCGTGAGCATTATCAACTGATAAAATGTAAATCTCAACAATGTTATTTATATGAAAGTATACTAAAGTAAATATTATACTCATAAGCAATCAAAAATTAAAAGTACAAATTCTTGTCATTGTTCTTGAACCAATTGTTTTATATACCTGGTAATTATGAACACTTAATTTCATATAAATAGGCTTAAGATTTATATTTTATCAGTTGATAATGCTATTTTTTAAATACAATGCATTTTTACCAAGAATTGTCAGTTAAGTCAGGGTTTCCCAAACTATGTCCCGCGGAATACCAGTGTTCCACTGAACCTGAATAGGTGTTCCGCACTTATATTTAAGAAAAAAAAAAAAGTTCTCCGCAACAATTTGGAAAGGTTTTATACACTACAATACATTTAAAGATAATCTATTTCATATTGAAAGGCGAGTCATCAATCTCCACTGATATTTAAGACGTCTTGTATCTAGTTACAGACGGAGGACTATCTTTTCTTACACCATGCGCATGAAAGAGATGGGGTATATCTAATATTAAATATGGGTATATTGTTTTTACCTGACCGGCCGACAAATCTTGTCAGTTTAGCAACAGTTGCCAAAATTGACAGAACGGCTACCTTTCTAGTAAATATTGTTCATAAATCTGACAAAAAAACAGTTTGAAAATACGTGTTAAATATTCAGCATATCAGTGTATAAATTCTGGAGGGAAAATCTGCGAGACGTTTCTTAAGTAAGTCCGTGTTGTTTTTTTTAACCTTAAAATTTGAAATCTTTTTTAATCAATCACGTTGTTTTTCAAAACAAGTTACTGTTGTTTTCCATTCGTTTTCTACAACCTATTTATGCGAAGCGGGATTTTCTTATTGTGCTGCAACGAAGTCAAAATGCAGGGACGGGCTCGGCGCCACGCCAAATATTAAAATGCAACTTACCAATATTGTGCCTGATATCAAGAAGATATGCAATTCAAGGACTCAAAATCATCAAAGTCATGTGCTTTATTTATTAATATGTTTGTGTTTATAGTATATTGTAGTTTTATATTTAAAAATAATTACTAAATAAATAATGTGTTTTAATAACATTTGTTTTTAATTTTTACAAGTAGAAATTACCCAACCTAAAAAAATAAGCTCAGTGTTTCGTTAAAATTTCAGGGTTTGCGAAGTATTCGATTGCAGAAAATTTTTGGGAAACCCTGGCTTAAGCGAAAGAGTTTTTAATGGAAATAATAAGAATTAGTTTAATAAAAGGTTAAATTCGATGAATATTTTCTCTTTTTTAAAGAAGGTAGGCACAACAAAACATTCGTACCGTGAATATTTAAGCGATTTTAAAAGAATAATAACCGACTTAAAAGATTTTTTTAAATAATTTCGCAATTTTTTTACACGTAAATCGGGCGTGTCATGCAGCCCCCCCGAGGCTTGATAAACATTTTTTTAAACGTAAAACAATGCTAATTAGTTATAATTTAAGACATCGACTGACGGTGCTTGATGGAATTTCAATATAAAATTTGAATTGTTGAGATTTTGTACATTTCCATGTATTTTGTCACTAACGACTCGGGTTTCGCCTTTCGGCATCTTCAGGCATTCGAGCACACGAGTGTGCTCGAATCTCAACAATTCAAAAGTTAATTAGTTATTTCTACATAAATAAAATGTTTTCCCACAACATAGTTTGTATTCGTCTAATTCAATTTTTTTTTTTGAATAAATTAGATTTTTTTTAATTACAAACGAGATCATTGTTTGGTCCACTTCTAACATTAAAAACTTGCGGCACGTCATCTAATGTAAAAATTGCTTCGACATATAACATGTCATGTAAAGTATCATATTTCATTTCATGAATTTATTTTAAAAAAATGTGGTTATTTGTTTCGCATATTGTAAAATATCAATCACATTATTTCATTGTAAACATACGCGAGAAATTCTGATTTTGTATAAGCAAAAGCTACCCTCAATTAAATATATAATTACAGTCAGAGAAACCATCACGCGATAAATTATTATAATATCTCCAATTACAAATGGTATGGTTAAAAAAATGAAAAACTTTTTAAATTTTCAGTAATGCAATTTGTATCTCAATTGCAAATGCAATATAGTAGTGTGAAGAATTCCGTTTCCTTACCTCATATCTAAAAAGGAAATTGTTTGACCAACTATCCCCATGACATATGACATTATACGGGGCTGCAAATCCGGAATCCACATACTGGCAAAATTTATCATAAACACCGATCGAAAACTTTTCGAGTTTTTCCGCGGTAGCTTCGTCGTCCATAATATCTATCGCTTCCAAAAAAGATTGTTCGACCAGGCCTTGCAAAGAGTCTCCAAAATCGACGGAGTTACTTGCGTGACTTGCCAGTTCTGCAAAAAGTTTAGGATCCCTTTCTTTTATGACAAATGAGAACGCATGAATTGTGGCAATGTTTTTAATAGACATCTCTAAGTGGTCTAGGTCGAATGACCTAAGTCTATCGTGCATTTTGAATCCTTGGACTGCTAAATCTTCCATAACGAGAAATTCGCTTAATTCTTCTGATGAAGCTTTGAAACACTTGACAAATTTAAATCTGGCTTCATTTGAAATATTGTAATCACTCTGCAGTTTTTCAAAGTATGGAAACAAAACTTTATACGCGTAAACTTCTTTTACAAAAAGGCCATTGACTGGGGCAAATTTTCTCATTGCTTCGTCCGTCGGTGACAGCTTCAACACCAAGTGAGTACTATTTTGGGATTCATCATTTTTCAATCCGGTAACTTCAATTTTTATTATTTCACTCAAACGATTCTCTCCTTTATCGGGCCCCGGATGTACCGTCGCTCGGCAGGCAGAATAATTCTCTTCATTGATAATTTCACCTATAAGTGTTTTGTATTCTGAAGGTAAATCATCAAGGTTACACACTGCCATGTTAGAACGGTAACACCGACCAGTCTATAAAGATAATGTTACCCATACAAAACAGTCTACTAACCACTTGAGAGTAATAATTTTTGCTTAAGTTTGTTTTTATCTATTGCTCGAGTGTTTATTGATAACTAATATATTATCGTATTACTCATAGTGCTGCCAGACATGTAATCGTTTATTTCACAATTCATTTATAATTCACTATTGTCGTAAATATTTTCTGCATCCTAAAAACAATATCTTAATAAAAAATATACCCACCTACATGAATTATTGGAAATAGTATGTATTTTTTCAATTCAAATTAAAATACATTTCGATACCTACCTCAGTTCCAAAGTGTAGCAACACAAAAAGCATAGTTTTCAGATAATAATTTTTTAGGAAACAAGATTGTGGGTAGTTTTAATCTTCTCTGTACTTTTTTTTAAAAAATAATGGCTGTACATTTAATATTGTACTGTACTTCTACGGTACATTTAATTTTTGTAAATATTAATGAAATTCTAGGATTATGTAAAAAAAATATTCATTTTTATTATTGGTTACTGGTATTTTTAGCTGGTTTCGCCCAAGATAGAGAACGCTTATAATTAGTCATCTTTTTTAACCATGTCCTCTCCTAATGGAAAAATCTCAAAAGAAGTTTTCTACGAGAACAGCTTGTTACTCAGTTGCTCAACCTCTCTTTTTTCGAAGAAAGTAGTGATAAAAGGATATAGCTAGCATAGGATTAGTGTTATTAGCTAATCGCTTCCGCTTCTCCTAGTTTTTAGGATAGGTGGGAGGGAAATTTTAGACATTACAAAACTTCATGCCTTCGAACAAAAATCCATAAATCGATTAAAAAACAATTTATGAAACTGTCCGTACTGGGATTCGTTCCCGTGAGTTCCGAAACAGAAGCCAACGTCGTTGACCGCTTCACCACAGACACGTATTTCATTTTTAAGTAGGTACATATAACGACATTTTTTGATTACTGCAGTAAAGGCAATAGCTTTTAAACGTTTTCACGATTACGGTAAAAAATAAAAAAATAATTTAAAAATAATGTAATTATTTTATTTCAACCATTATTTTGCCTATATTATATAAAGTTAATTATTGTTGATTTAAACTCATTTTCACAATGTTTTCATTTACCTTTAGCGATAGATTCACAGATAAGATAAATGATAAGTGATTACGGGCTGGTAATTTTATAAAATTTCGACCCGTGCAGACCTCTACAATGTAGGTATAAGTTGGGATGAATGTGATAATGTGATGTGTGAAGTGATGGCGCCAAAACCTGCACTCACCGGAAGGTGTTTGACCTTGAAACGTGTTTTTGTGTGATACACTAAAAATATTTTAGGGTTTCCGTCTTAAAATATATAAAAACGTTCAGCGACAACGCATACTTTTGAAACACTGTATGTATGAACACTGGCTATAAAGTATAATCTTAAATCAATCCATATTTAACAAAATCTCTCACAGCACCTCGCAGACGATCAATACAGATTTGGGAACACTCCTGAGTTTTAAAATATTCGGTATTCTGAATAAGTTCAAGAATGCCGGGAGCTTTTCCTTTTTCACTCATTTGAAGTGGTAACGCAAACAATGTTAATAACAAACCGACCGGTAAAATGTCTTGTATATGTTTTTTAAATACTTCTTTCGGATAGCAAACCGAAACTTTGAGATTCATCTGTGACAATCGAGAACCTAAAGTTTCGTAATACAGGTCCAAGATTGCCTGGAATTTCTTCGATCTGGTTTCTTCGTCTGTGCTGAGGAAAATCATGTAGGCTAAGTCGACCACCGGAGAAGTGTGACGAATTATCTGCCAATCGAGAGTCCGCAAGTCTACCGGAGTTGTTCCCTGTAAATATTATAACACACATTCATTTTTATAAATGTTATCAATATCCACTTTATCTGGTGATACTCATTCGTCCATCAAAATAGAGTTTGGTGTTATATGCATTTCAAGTTTAATTGTATTTTAGTATATCATGATAATAGTTACAATCAGGCCCTTTTTTTAGAAAAAAAGGTATCGAAACTCACCTCTTGTCAAGCTTTTTGCTAAAGAAAGTTATTTGCAAATATCATTTAAATAAAATTTAAGGCAGCTTTTCCTATGCCACAAAGCATATAAAAGACACTTCTTTTTTGTTTTAGAAATATAAAGTTAATTTTGACGACGAATTATATGTAAGCGGGAAAACTGTTTCGTCTAACTTCTTAAATTAAAAATACCGTGAAAAAAGGTGCCGGAACGCCGTTCCACCGCGTTACATGGCAAAAAAATCCCTGGCTAGAGTTATAATTTATGTTTTGAATTATTCCTTATTAAATCTATGATCATGAAACCATTATAATTGCGGTATGTTTTTTTTTTTAAACTAATATTGTAATAAACTTATTATTGCGTTATTGAATATTACTGAAAAATGTCAGATTGTAATTTTGCATTTATATGATAAAATTGTGACCCATTAATCACAATTTTCAGAATAAAATAAATCTAGATACTCCAGAGTTACCTACCAGATAGATCAGGGGGAATTCCATCTAGGAGGGGACTGCCATCGTTTATTAAAGATTTCCAATATAACGTGTATGCATATTTGGAAAGCACCCTTTTGAGTTAGCGCTAGATTATCTTGGGTAGGGGAGAATTTTATTCTAAACATTGGTAAAAGGGGGAATAGAGCAAAAAAGGTTGGGAACTTTGATATAACAAATTAAATTTATTACGTCGATTGAATAAACATTTACTTCGTAGAACTCGACTGTAATAGGATAAAATATCAACGTATTCAGTTCTACAAAATGTTATTAGTTAGTTGATTGTCAACACGCCATGTCACGCCGTGTTGAATGTTCAACAATGTTCTGACGATGGCGTGAAGTGAAGCCGAAACAGTTATTTGATACTGTATCCTAATAAATTTACCATAAATTGCGGCTTGAACCGCTAGTTCAATTTATTGTAAAAATATCCTTCTATTTGAATTCGCTTACAGGATCCACAAATTCCTTTGTGTATGCTTTGTACATTTTTACTCAAGCCTAACTTGGGCTTAAAAACTATGCGATGATTTATTTACGGCAGTGGTGAGAATTGTATTCGGGAAATTTATCAAAGTTTTCAATAATTAAATACATATTTTGCAATGTTCAGGAATGTCAATTGATTTATTTATGGCAGAGGAAATTAATAAAAATTATCTTACAAATCTTTCAAGTAAATTAAAAGCAATATCGTAAACTTTGAAACATGATAAAATTACTGTGCACCATTATTTTAGTGTGTTAAATTTTCAATAATCCATTTGGCAACACACATAATGAAGCTCTAATACTAATTATTCTTCTGTACTCCGTTTCTAAGATTAGATAGATTCGATATTCGAAAATATTTGACGTTTTTTTGATATTCCAATATTTGACAAATTATTATATTTTTAGAAGCATATTTAGTATAATTCTACTTTAAATATCAGTCAGAAAAAACGGAAGAAATGAATGTTCTTTTTGGTACATTTCAAATGGTTATACAATCGTTATATTCTATAAATTGCAAATTTCACATCGATTACTTTATTAAAAATACATTTGTCTATGATTTTTTCTTAGACATCAATTCTCACTAGCCTACAATAAGTTCTAATCTAGTCACGGCGTAAAGCAGTTAAAAGTGTTTTCTGAAAAACAGGTGTCAACTTTTTGCTAGACAGGCTTGAAAACTTTACTATTTCCATGTAAATAAAAGTTCAGTAGTGTAAAAGAGAACTCTGAGAGTGCAATTTAAAAAAAAAAAATTTCGACGTTTCATGACATTTAAGCGACGGTTAACGATTAACGATTCGCGCCAAATGGGAAAAAAAGATCGTTATTGCTCTTAACAGTAAATGTAATTCGGCGTTGAATTGTATTTTGGAAAAAACATTTATTTTGTATCTTTTAAACGACAAAATAAGTTTCAGTCTGTATTAACAATACGTCTTGCCGGAAATAAATACGAAAACACAAAATGAATAAATTAATATATTCATGGAAACGTGTATTTTTACAATTTGCGGTGGCAAAATTTCATTGCTACTTTCAAAAAGTATTCAAATATTTTAGAGTTTTAATATTCGAAAAATTTATTTATCGAACATTAGGATATCTGCCGTGCCTTTTGATACAAATCCATAAAGCGATTCAAACCTCTATATCGTACATAATTTTGATTCGTGGATTCGAGCTATTAGCTAAGCATAAGAGTCTTTTAAGGTGCTAAACATGTAGAAGTAGTACAAAACAAATAGTATTTTTGAAGCATAAGAGTGTTGACCATTTGGCTTCGGGCTATTATACTTAACGGTGAAAATAAGCAAAACTGTAATTATAATACAAACTCTTTACAAAATTATACCACACCAAAATTTTAAAAATCTTACCTTATACTTGAACAGAAAGTTATTAGTCCAACTATCACCATGGCATATGACGTTATATGGATGTCCGATTTCGGGTTCTAAATATTGACATATTTTATTATAACTGTCAACACTAAAATTTTGAACCTTTTCCTTGCAGACCTCATCCTCGATAAATTCTGCAGCTTGTTCAATCGATTTTTCTATTACCGGCTTAAAGTTTGAACCATAATCCAAAGAGTTACTGGCATTGCTTGCCATCTTAGCAAATAATTGGGGGTCTCTTGCCTTTATTGCAAAAGAAAAGGAATGAATGTATGCCAAATTTTTAGTTACAAGTGCCAAGTGATCCCAATCTAAGGTTTTAAATCTACTGCACATCTTGAAACCACTGACAGCCAAATCTTCCATCACAATTAATTCTTTGTATTCTTCTGAGACAGCTTTATAACACTTGACAAATTTGAACCTGTCTCCAGGTGGAATGTTAAATTCATCCTGTAATTGTTTAAAATATGGTAGTAGCACAGAATACGAATAAACTTCTTTTCTGTAAAATCCATGAACCGGAAAACACTCTCGGAATGCTTGTGAATTAGGTGACAATTTCAAAATTAAATGAAGGCTTTCAGTGGGTGCGTTTGTTTTATTTCCAGTTATTTTAACTCTGAACATTTCACCCATAAAATTGTCTCCATTTTCAGACGACGGCGTTATGTTGACTTTATAGTTTAAGAAATTCTCTTGACACGCTATTTCGCTGATCACTGTCTTGGGAAATTTTAAAGGAAGGTCAGATATATCACACAAAGCTTCCATAGTTTATTACTACAAGTTAAGTTTGATCTATACGAATGCATACTAACATGTAAAATTCCTACTGTATGGTTTATATGCAATATTTATGAAGGAATGTAAGAAGGCGATCTCTCACCTTAGTCGCTATGTAACAGTGGCATAGTTACAATCGTTAAGAAAATGGGCGGAGGGGACAATTAAAATTTTCCACAGAATAGAAGTACATATTTCCATAAGTTTAATATTTTTTCGTACACGATAAATACACTTTGGCAGTGCCGGCGTTAAGATCAGGTGCAGCAGTACGACCGCCTATAACAGCAAATTCAAAAGAGCGCCCTTGTGGTTCTAACGTAGTAAATACAGATGTATTGAACAAATTAATCGTTTTTAACTTAAATAATTAAGTTGGTAAATTACAAGTCTTGCCTGTGGCGACAAAATATCTAGCAAAAGATACGATTTCTATATCGACAATAATAATGAAAGACAACCATGATTACGAATGACAGCTTCGCAGATCATTAGCATTATTTTGAATAAAATTTCATGAGTCTATTGAAAAATCAATGCACTAAACCAGGGGTCTCTAAACTACGGCCTACGGTAGCAGGCCGGAAATGCTCGGTATCCGCCCCGCCATAGTTTTTTCACACTGATATGCAGTGCCAAAAGCGGAAAAAAGCCACAAGCAAATGTATGCAACTGATCAACCAAAGTTTTTGTCAAAAAGTCTTAATATGAGTGTATAAATCAGGCAGAAACTGGTTTTTCCTTGTCGGCTATCTGCTATCTCCGCCGCAATGAATACCCTTGACACTTGCCCGTAAGTACCAACCTTGCGCGTAATTCAAAACTACAGTATGTTGGTATGATGAACTAGCTAAGTCATTGGGACTTAGTGGAGGAGTCAGTGTGTCCCTTAGTCTAAAAAGTTTGGACACCCCTGCATTAAATTGTAATGAACGTCACTGTGTGGTCTCATTTATTATGACAAGCAGACATGTGACAATTTATTGCCACTTGCGCTTTATTAAAATTATTTAAAACCATCTATTTAAATAACTAATGCACAATGTCAAATTAATTTAATACCTCCTTTGTTGAGTCCATGTATCTAATCCCCGTTAAATTTTCATTCCTAGAGTAATAATTATTATATTTATTTTTGTTGGCAATTTCAAATTAATTGTTATCATTTAGTCTAAGAAATCAGTGAGTTACAGCTTAATGAGTGTTATCATATGCCTTTTTGTGTGTTTTACCATTTAACCTTTATCCGCCCGAGCGTTCTTTTGGCAATTATTCTGTGACCCTAACTAAGCTGTCATTAAAATAACTATATCTCTAAAATCAGTCAAATTATTTGGGTAAAGTAAAAAGCATTATCAAAAAAAAGATTGCTTAAATTTTATAAAAGCTTTAATCACTATTTTTCACAATTCATATAATTTTAAAAGAAGAATTTCAGCTATGAAAATTAAATGAAAAACTGCAAAATTACTAAAAAATAGTGAATCAAACTATACAATTACAATTAAAGTCTTAAAATTAGACAAAGGTTAACTTTTTTTTTAATGCCAATTTTTAAAACATTTCTCTATACATGGACCATCTTTACACTTCTGGCATGTGAATATCGTCGACCCCCAAAACGCAGATGTTTGTATTTCTTATTATAATGAAAATATTTATTGAATGCGAAAATAAAATTATGATTCGGTATCTCAAAGCCATTATTTATGTAAGCTAATATTCATATTTTGAATACTTTTATCATAAATCAGTGTATTCCGATTGCGAAATATGTCATAATCAACAGTCCCGTACGGGACCGATGGGCGGATAAAGGTTAAGTGAAAACAATGGATATATTTTGACAATATATAAATACATATTAGATAGGTATAATTTTATACAAAAATGTAGCCTTAGTAATTGCTATTTTTAAAAATATCGCGACGTAAAAGCTAGTCTTTTGACTGCAAATTCTTGTAACAGAAAAAAATAGAAGAAAAAGTCGACTATGGAAGAACGATAATAAGTAGGTATTCATACATATAATGTTTTTGTATATTACAACATATTAAGTATGTTTTAATGTAACGCATTTATATTACAAGTGTAGCAACTTGAAATGTTTTTTTAGTTATTTTACTTTTTTTAGTTATTTCTGAGTGTAAAATTGTGAGCGAATATAAACACGTATTATAAACAAATCAGTACCAAAGATTTTCAAATAATATATTTGAAATTAATTTAATTTCAAAAAATATAATGCTATCTACTGTCAAAGAAAATTTAGATGGTGAGTGTTGCCTGATGCTTAATATTACTAGTAACAATATAATCTTAATCAGATCCCTGTAAGTCATCAGTCTAATTACTTGAAACTTTATCATGGCTATTATCTTGAAATTTTCAACTCAAGTTTCAATAATTCTTCTTTGGCCAATAAATTCTTGAGGACAGTAAGGTACATCACATCTTACGGATAATAATATTATATCAAATCTCGTCGCTGTTTTATTATTTTCGACAACCTTTTGAGTTGGTTTTATTTATTACTTATAACAGACTTATTTTACTAATATTCAAAATATACACCTAATGAAACTAATAAGCATGATTTACGGATTTTTACGAAGGACAAAATTCTGTAAATGAAGCCAAACCATTTTCTCACTGAGATAATCATGTTTGTTTAAAATATGTTACTTCAGGCGGTATCCTTATACGCATTGTTTATTACATTATATTACATCAGTCAGCATTAGAATATGTTTATAAAGCATTTTAAAAACTGACATTAAAACGACAGTTAATAAACGTTCAGGTTTTTAGAAAAGAATATAATTTTTTTTGAAATTACCGCAACAGTTTGTTTTTGTTTTCAAGCTACTATGTTTCAGTAGATGGACCAGAATACCATAAAAAAATACGTTTTTCTAATAGGTACCTAATATTTTTAGCAATCTCATTTGTATATACTTAATTATAAAACAGTAAAAATTATGTCCTTTGATTTGATCTACTTCGAAGAAAATAATTAAGGAAAAGCATCAATTTTTTAGTTTAATTAATATATGAGGAAATATTATAGTAGGTACATACTGATTTTATTTGCCGACTGTATATAAAATTTGGAAATAAATAGTTTTTTTGTATAGCCTAATGCAGTGGCATAATAGAAAAATTACAAATTTAATTTTGGTAGTTTTGAATGGTAAATGTAAAAATAAAACATGTTGATATTTAAAGTATGATGAAGTTCATAACTGCACTAAATCCACGTTTAATAAATAGGAAGCCGGGAAAGCAATCAACGGCTTCTGTACAGTGACATTATGCAGGATATAAAATTGATAATAATATCTGTTTTCATAACCAAAATTTGTGGTATTCTTGTTCAAACATTGGTTTCAGCTCTTCGTTTGTTGATCATTCAATAAATTGCTCCTGTATTAGTGTGGATTCATCTGAGTTTATAGGTCTGCTTGCAAAATGGTCCAAGACCGGCTACTAATTTTTTAACTGCCATTTATTAAAACTTTCATTATGATGTAAATGCGTCAAAAATATTTTTTGATATTGAACCTTTCACGGACCCCCGGATGTCGTCC
This sequence comes from Himalopsyche phryganea, assembly GCA_022494535.1. NCBI lineage: Eukaryota > Metazoa > Arthropoda > Insecta > Trichoptera > Rhyacophilidae > Himalopsyche > Himalopsyche phryganea. Next base: position 307,026 of record JAGVSL010000134.1, on the reverse strand, counting down.
ACGCACCCCCAAATTATTTTTAATTTGCCACAGACCCCGTCAGCGGTCACAAGGATCCCTGGGAGTCCGTAGGAACCACTGGCCTCATGGCTCCTATATAGTTCAATGTATTTCGGGATATTTGATGAAAGATGATAATAATATAATATATTTGCTAAATGTACTGAAATCAATAATAATAGTTATTAGGCAAAGGTTAAATGACGATACAACACTCGGCGTCGACTATGTGGGAATATCGCTCAAAGAGTTAAGATAATAATATAAAATAAAACAACCATTTTGGTTTTCCTTTTTTTTTAATAATACAAAATATTTTTCAAAATAATACAGGTATTTGAAAAATTAGTTTATAATTACAAGGTAAAGTCATAGATAAGGAACAGCATGTTGTCAATGACAAAATGTTTGATTTTAGAAACATGTGGAAGAATTGAAAATAGTATTTTCATAGTCTAAAATAATCACTAAGCTGTCATCAATTTCGCTGTTAATCATTATCGTGTCCATTGTCTCGTTAAAAGGCCACTATCGAATTGTCATGAATTTAAAAAAATAGTGTGACACTATAATTTACTTTCTAATGATTATTACGCAAGAAAAGACACAAGAAAGAACAGTATAGGTATATAATGCTTTCTTATAAAGTAAAATCATAAATAATCCTTATAATAAACAGTAAGAAGTTGATTCCTCAAAGTATAATTCTATTGGATAAAATTATGTACATATGACATTTATCAAGTAAATATTGGATAGGGTAGGTTTATCTACTATTTTTAGAAAAAGATTAATTTACCAAAGCCTCGAGGTTTATGTTTATTTACTGAATAAATTAACCAATTATTTTTTTTCTTTATAAATATATTTTAGATGACAAATAATAACAATCGTAGTAAACAAATGTGACACCATATAAATAAAAACAATTTGATACAATTTAGGTTACTGCATTTAGAGAATAATATTGTTGTAAGCAAATGTAATTAGCAGTATTAATTAACAGTATACAACATTTAATTGCTTTAACAGCTTAATGGCCGCAGACTCGTAATTGAGTATTTGAAGAAATTTGATTGCTGTCCGTGGACTCATATATGAGTCCTACGTCATACATAAAACATAAAAGAAAAGAAAACAATTTGATAAAGAAGATTTTACATATTAAAAAAGACCTTTTAGTAGATTTAAGTTTTTTTCACTACACCACATAAGTATGCAACTCACAGATATAGAACCACTGCTCAAACGACATTGATTTATGCGGCGGAGTTATCTGGAAGCAATTAAATTTGGTTAAGATATCTCAATTGGTTCACAAATTATCGCCGGGCCGCCAGGTGAAATTCAATAAAAAAAAACATGCGCCCATTAAGCTGTTAAGATTCTTTGTCGCGTATAGACAATTATAAGTTTCAATGTTTAAAAAATCGAAAATTTAAATCAATTAATTACTTTTTCATAGTATGTTTGAAAAAAAAAACAACCGCTTCGTTAAATAAATTTTTCTACATTAATCTCTTCCCAGTTCAGTGTTTCTCAGATATATTTAGTGACAGATCCCTTTTACACAGTGTACAACAGTGAGGAATCCCTATTTTTTTTTTGTTATATATTACTTTTTAAAAAACACAAAAAATGATAAACTCGATTTTTGGAGCGATGTTGAAAAATATAATATACAAATAATCCAACGTCTCATTGAATGCAAAAATAAATTAAGTATACCAAGAGGTTTTCAAGGTTAAGATAGGTTTGTGAGAAAATTGGTTACATCCACACAATATTGTGTGGTCATCATGAAACTGCCAGATGCTAAAAGCGTGCAAGCACCCAAATAGTACTGCGAGGATATTTATTAATATGCATGATAGTTTTTAAATAAAGATATCTATAGGATGAACTGCGTTTTTTTATTATTTCAAAATTTTTCTCATTTCATTAACAACGACAGATGTCACTAGTCACAATATTATCGCAAATCGCTTGACTTCCAAAATAAGCCAGAGTGGGAGCCAAGACAATAACTGAACATCTACCCCATCTTCCGGTCTGCATATGTTAAAATCACACAAACATCTTATAATATAAAGGCCTTTTATGTTTGCATTGCGTATTTTCCCCTACACATGGTTTGAAAAAATAAATCCTTTAATGTGGAAATATGCCTCACAATGAATACACTTCTTATGACCTCAATGAGACAAATTGGTGGAATACGTCAAGGATATGCGGATCCAAGTCTTGAGTGAAGAGTAAAGTCTCCAAAGTGCTGCTGTATTTCTGGACTTGCTCATGATGCTAGAATCAAAGAGACACATTTTGGTGAGGAAGGTGGATCTAATTAAAAAGGGTGTATGAATATTCTAGCAAAAAAAATTTAAGTCATGATGTTCCTTTTTCAAGTTCTGGTAAAGCAAATAAGCTCATTGAAAATAAAATACTAGTGAAAAACCCTGTAAAATCACATACAGATATGCGAGAGGCAAAATAAATAAGCGATTTTTTTTATTGTAAATGTGAGATTAGATGTAAACATTACTTTAAATCTTCGATATATTCGGCAGTCACTTTATGGAAATTCATTTTTAATATCAAATTAAACAAAAAAAACAGTTTTTTGTAGATAACGTTGTTTGATTTTCAGCCCTTGAATTGCGACACGTGTTTCACCTTTTTGACATTGTTTCTAATGATTAATTTCCGTAGACATTTTACCTTGTAAAACGTAGCATGTCCAACACATCGTTACACAACCAGTAGAATAACCGAGATATCAATTATAATTTAATATTTGAAATGAATTTCCACAAATCCATAATAGAAATATTGTCCATTAAAAAAAACTGATGTACATTTTTGGGACTAGGGGGGGGTCCAATAAATTAAAATGCAAAGAGTGGCGTTTAGCAGGCGACAGAAGTTGGAAAGAAGAAGACTGGAAAGATACTTACAGCCAAGAATACTTGTTGTAATCGACCAACGGTCCAGTGATACCAGTGGGTTCCGAAGTCCACTCCATCTGTGTCGCATCGCACCAAGTGTTCCGATAGAATCATGATAAAGCGTTGGAATATGATCAGGAAGAGACGCTTCTGATCAACATGCGCAGCTTCCAAACGTTCTTCCATTCTTTCAACCATCTACAAAAAAAACCACATTGTAAATATAAAAGTATAAATTTCAAGTAATAAGAAGGCAAGTCATACAAAATATCCACCTCCATTCAATTAGTAAATGTAAATTCACTAATTGTCTTTTGTGAAAAGACTATGGAATATCGTGAGGAATTTTTCATGAAAAAATCTGAGTAGAGTAAGACTCAAAATTTACAATTGTGGAATAGGTTAGTTCATCACCCGCGATGATATAGAAGATAGTGGGATCTGTCTGTCTCGCAAAAACTCTCAAATTGTGAGATCTGCTGTCATGAAAGTATATGCCGCTTGAAAATTCTAGATAAAAAATATATAACTATTTTCAGCTTGTAGTTGATGAGTTGTGAATTAAAAACATTGAAATCAGACTCTCAGACTGTAAGCAAGAAGTGAATAATTGATTTTTTACTTCTTCGGTGGGTTTATCAGCACAGTCAACTTTCTTCTTTTTAGCTACAGCGGGAGTTGCTGATTCTTCCTCCGATTCACTGCTCGACGATTCAGCTCTGGCCAGTTTCTCCCTGGCTTCAGACAGCTCACCGCCTGAAAGCAATCATAATGATAATTGTAAAGATAGTTTTGCTTTTGGTTTCATAAGTATTGTACAGTATGTTATATTTTACTACTCTCTTTAACCCTTTATGAGTTACTTTCTACGAAGTTTTTTTGAATATGTTGAATATTTTTACCAAAACACAAAATAAATATAAAAACATTTTCAATTTGTTTTCGGCCAGTCTCGGACGAAATATACTGTTAACCGATTCTTCACATTAAAAGTTATCGTGTTAATCATTTTCCAATTCCATTATATCTTTTTACAAAAAAAAAGTTGTTCATTAGAGACAAACAGTAAAAATAATACGAGTGTCAAAAATCATAGATAGATAAGTCTAGATCCATATATAAAGAAATAATGATAATTTAAAGAGTGTCAATATATAATACAACACTCCGCCACATCCTTCGTGTCTTAAATAAAAAAATATTTTATGCCCAATTTAAATTCAACATACTCAGTTTGGTCACATGCTTATTCATCTTCTTGATTGTGAGATGAAGGATCTCCCATATAAAGAGTTTGGTGAATTCACCAGTCATCTCCTTGGAGAAAATCCAAGTAGCCACCGCAGAGCACTCCACGATCTGAGTCTTCAACATTTTATCGACCAGTACTACCATCATTTGCTGGTGAGTGCCCCACAGTTCAAACATATTGCGCAGTATACAAATTTGGGCCTCCTCCGATTCAGCAAGAATCTGAAAAGAATCCGACGGAGAATATTATACTTAATGCAATTTATTATTTGCGTTAAAACAATTTAAAAGAAAAAATACATGTACTCCAAAACTCTTAATTAAAAGATTATTTTGTCTCAAAAAATACGTGTTTGATTTTTACTTCGACAAAAAAGACTAAATTTTTTTAACTGAATTTATACCGAGTACCCTCGATGTAAATATTAATTGAATAGCTATATTTTGGACAACAGATGGATAATGGACAAATGAGAAAACAAATAGTACTAACCTTAAAAACATAATGAAACTTCGAAATTGCAGCAAAACTATGTGAAAATGACTTTGACCCAAGATTCAGAAGAGTTTGAACAAAAACATCTATTTTGAGTGGATTGTATGGGGCTTCTGTGGATTGAGGAATTTCGCCTTCATCAGCTCGGGGATTTGGAAGGTCTCTGAGAACGTTGAGGGCCTCTTCTGGAGAGCATCTCTGCCGGACGGATACCACCAGCTGGTGAGCGGCTATAGCCCCAGGTAAAGATGCTAAAACAAAACAAATATACTGATATAATTTCTTAATTTTTTCATAGATAAAATATAAGCATTACGTAAGTTTGAATTGTTGAAATTTTATACATTTCCATGTATTTCGTCACTGACGACCCGGGTTTCGTCTATCGGCATTCGAGCACACGATTGAATTGGAGATGACACGAGTTCATCCGTGTGCTCGAATGCCTGAAGATACCGAAAGACGAAACCCGGGTCGTTAGTGACGCAATACAAGGAAATGTGCAAAATTTCAACAATTCCAATTTGATATTGAAATTCCATCAAGCACCCTCAGTCGATATCCTAAATCTTATGTAAGTGGTCGTCAACTTGAACACCGACTGGTGTTCAATTCAAGCGTCCATGGTAGGCGGCGGAAGTTTTCTTTCTGTTGTTACAAACTGTAGTCGTAGGTATTAAAAGGTTGACGACCTCTGTTTAAAAGTATTACACCAAATGACGGATATGAACCAAGACAGATTCAATGTATTATGAATAGTGGGCCTATTTTTATTTTCGCGATTATAAAATAAAACTTTTTTTAATTATTTGAACCTATCAACGAGATCGATCCCAGAACAATGATGTATCATTGTATTTAGACACAAGCCTGATCAGAGGGGGACAGGAGGGACTGTTGGCACGGGCCTCAATTTTGATTCAACTCGATAAGTGCTTTTAAATTTCAAAAAAATATTGGAAAGAATGCAACAGATCGAGCATTTTCATATATTTTACTTTCAAATAGCGAAATTTGATCATGGACTAAGAGCAATTAAACGACCTGGCAACACGGAATATAAATTACCAGATAGCTCATGAATTAGATTATTCTATAATTATAGGTGAGTTTGTTAGTGCTAAAGCGCAAAGAGCTTAGGTGAAAAAATATATTTATACATTATATTAAAAACCACGAAATACGTCCATATTTAATATTTTACTAGCGAGTACCCCGGCGTGCGTTGTAATGCCACTCAAATAAAGTAAGTATTTGTGTTTTCCGTCTGGTGCGTACACGAATAAATCAGAGGGTTTTCCGAGATGTCGCTGTTTGTAAGTATTTGTTTATTTTTTTTTTAGATTTTTTTTTACAGAAACCTTCACGGGTGTGCGCATAACAACTCACGAAAGTTTCATCGAAATCGGATGAATGGTATAGGAACGCATAGAGGACAAACAAACAAACAATCATTCATTTGTATATATATATATATATATAGAGATTTCTCTTTGTTTTGAATTATAAATTGGGGGGCCTCAAAAACATTTGTCTCATACAGAATCTTCAATTTCTGAATTTCGCCCTGCTTAGACATATATCCATAGGTATTATTTAATCAGGGAGCATTGATCTCCACTCACAAAGGCGAAAGTATTACGAGCGAAGATTGCCGGATTGCGACGAGAACAATTGGAGAAATGGTGGAAATTGGCGATCGCTTCACTGCCCGTTTAATTACCATCAACGAAACCATGCAGTATTATTTAATTGTACCCCACATCTCGTTCACCGCTAATTCGAAAAAAAACTATTGTTACACTTCCGCTGCTGAGGGAAAAGAAAGGAAAGGAAAAGTTTACGCGATTTACAATTTAACGAGTAATAACAAGTCCCGAAAAATCGAGACTATATTATTACAGGCGGGGGATCCTACGGCCTTCCAGGTTTGACTGAACGAAAAATATTCATTTCATTGTTATATTTTATAACAGAAAACCAGATTGTATCTCAAAGATGCATTATAAATATCAGCGGTTCCCAAACTTATTATGCCCATGGACACCTCCTTAAAGCAAAAACCTGACCATGAACCCGCTAAGTAAAATAACTCTACGTAAGTGCATTATAATAAAAAAAAAAGTCATTTTGATGTCTTGAATGGTAAATGGTGATGTAAAATATAAATAAAACATTTTGATATTTAAAGTATGATGAGGTTCATAACTGCACTAAATCCACTTTCTACTAAATAGAAAGACGGTAAGTTATCAACAGCCTCTGTACAGTGACCCAGGACATAACGCAGGACATAAAATTGGTATCTGTTTTGTAAACAAAATTTGTGGTATTTTATTAAAATATTGGAACAAATTGCTCCAGTATTAGTATGGATACATCTGAATTTGTGGGTCTTCTTGCAAAAGGGTCTAACACCCAACAAATCGCTACCAATACATTTATTGCTATTTATTTCAACTTTCATAATCATGCAAATGTATCACAGATATTTTTTATACTAAACCTATCGCGAACCCCTCTGTTTACGCACCCTCAAATTATTTTTAATTTGCCACAGACCCTTTCAGCGCTCACAAGGACCCCTGGGGGTCCGTAGAAACCACTTTGGGAATCACTGATATATATTATATAGCATTACACCTCTTCTTTTGTGTGATTTTAAGCCGAGCAGATATTTTTCTTCGCAATATTTTTTGTGAATCAGTCATACTATCTGACATTTTTATACATTTATATAACTTACTACTTAATTAACTTGCTTTGAGATGTGTCCAACTATACTCAGCCCTTATTCGTTTTGAATAACAAAAATGTACTATGAAAAAATATACAATTAAAAAATCAGAATATTCCAATTCTCCGATGTCCAGTACTTGAATGTCACGGAAATCGAGACGAGCAAAAAGCATCGGATTCTCGAGAATCATTTCCCGGGTTGTCTCGACACAGAATACTAACTAAAACAATACATTACCCAAATATATTATAAACTTAAAATGTATGAGCGATCTATTGAATTGTTGATGAAATGTAAAGCACAAATAGTTACTACACACCCAAAACAAATACGAGTTGAGAATTCGGTGGAAGGGTTTTTTTTCCAAAATTAAAATGGTCGTATAATTATTTCTTGGTCCCTTTGCTATGCACAACTTTATATGCCGTAATTGCATTTATTAATTTGGTTCAAAATCGATATCAGGAAATAATTTGAATGTGTGAACTTTTGCCGGCATCTATGGTTTCGCAGAACTTCACTTGGGAAACGCTCAAATAATGATTTCTTTGATTATTAAAGTATCAGTATATAACAAACCTGAAGGATACAGAAAAACGTTCTGTTAAACGAAAAAACACCGAATGCCTATCAGATATAAAATTATTCACATTATGACAGATATTAGTTTCAATAATCGAATCTTCTGCGATTCTTTTTGAATTTGAATATTTTACCAACACGCCCGCTTATAATTGCCGGTACCCCTTTCAAGTTTAGTACATCAAAAAATGTCTTGAGCAGGACAACTGATTTCACTGTAAAAATGTCATTATTGATATTTAAGCGATTTTCTGTTACTGTATGAATATAAATTGTATCCGGTTTAGACACCGGTCGAACGAATCAAGAAGCCAACTAAAATGATCCTAGAATTTGGACCAGTGGTTCCCAAACTTATTATTCCCAAGGACCCCTTCTTAAAGTAAAATCCTGACCATGAACCCCCCCAAGTAAAATAACTCTAAGTAAGTGCATAATAGAAAAAATATAAATTTAATTTTGATGTCCTGAATGGTGATGTAAAAATAAAATATAAATAAAGCGTTTTGATATTTAAAGTGTGATGAGGTACATAACTGCACTAAATCCACGTTCCACTAAATAGGAAGACGGGAAAGCGATCAACAGCATCTGTACAGTATCCCATTATCGAGGATATAAAATTGGTATCTGTAACCAGAATTTGTGGTATCCTTGTACAAAAATTGTTTACCGCTACTCATTTGTGGATTATTCAATAAATTGCATCCTTATTAGTATGGATACATCTGAGTTTGTGGGTTTGCCTGCAAAAGGGTCCAACACCCAACAAATTACTGCCAATTTATTTCATCATTCATAATAATAAAAATGTGTCAGATATTTTTTTATATTAAACCTTTCACGAACCTCCTGACGTTATCCACGTACCTACGAATTATTTTTAATTCGCCACATACATACCCCCTCAACGGTCACAACGACCCCTGGGGGTCCGTAGGAACACTTTGGGAATCACTGATTTGGACGAATTCATAATAAATCTTAGATAACACTTATTGAGTAATATGGTGTATGAAATGTGCAATAATCGTATTATTGAACGTAATAATAATTTCTAACGACCTCGCCTCCTCCGAAGCTCAGATCCTGTCGAGATATTACGGTTTTTGCAATAGCGACCGACGCTCGCATTTCCGACATCCGCCGCATTCTGCCACACATTTTCATCGCTTCGTGATCGTATTCACAATAAAATAATCATAACAGAAAACAGTGATTGCCAAACTGTCGCTCGCGAGCTACCGGTAGCTCGCGGCGACATTTTTGGTAGGTCGCGTATGGCATTTTATCATATTAACGAAATATTTCTCGATCAAAGTGTTTTATTCTACCGATTTATGTGAATCAACGTTTTCCACTATGATGGTGGTTAAAAGTAAACATAGAAACAGCCTCACAGATGTACATCTTGATAATTGCATTCGGATGGGAGAGACAAGGTACTCACCGAGAATTTTAAAAAAATGTGAAGGTAAGTGAATACTATTTTTTTCACCAAATATCTTTACTTTTACTCACTTATTTCAAGATTTTTTTTCAATTATTATTTTGTTTATAAATAAACAATTAATCCGGTTACGGATGCCTCGGGTTCAATTACGGTGCGGACGGTTTTCATAGATTGACCTTTCAATTGATTTATGGATTTCTGCTCGTAGTATGAGTCCTCCCTCCCACCCATCCCATCCTCAGGGGGCGTAGCGAGATCGATTAGCTAACTAATAGTCCTGTTCTACCCCTACTCTCTTCGAAAAAAGAGAGGTTGAGCAACTGAGTAACAAGAAGTTCTCGTAGAAATATTCTGTTAAGATACATCCATTAGGAGACCATATGCTCCACATTGAGAGCGGACATGGAAAAAAAAGTTTTTAGCTAACCAGACAATTTCAATTTCTGAAAGTCGCTCACAGCCTTATTGAGTTTGCAACCACTGCAGCAATAAAGAATCGCGGTTAGATTGACCCTTTACTACCAATGTAATATAAAATACGTAAATAATTCAACTTTATATGAGGGCGTAAAATCATAATTACATCATTATGAAATGTTATCTCTTGGCATGTATTAGTATCTAATGAATATTATAATTGGATAGTTTAGTGTTGTTATAAACATTAAAAAACAGTATCCTACAAATCGATAGTGTTTTGGAAAATTGATGTAACCCTAAAAAAATACGAAAATGAGTCAATGTTGAGATCTCATTTTAAAGACGACAAATCAGATCTCGACCAAATGATGTAAATTAGAAAAATAAATTGACCACTTTTTGGAAGGTAAACATCATTTCACATTGGTATTTAGGTTTAAAAATTCTGACCAGGTCACTTGTAGTTTCTAAGCTGCTATTATATCGAAAATCCCTTCGTATAATCCCGTATCTGCAAAATAAAGAATTTACAGAAGTGCATTTCAAAGATTCATAACGCAACTCACTGTATAGTGTTTTCAAAACAGTTTTTACTCTCTCCAGAACAATTTCAATTTTGATGGCATCAATTGGCCAAACAACATCGACATTTTGACTTAGTAAACGATGTTTTTTAACCTAATATTAAAAAAAACTTAAACAAATGTCACCAAAAGCCATCAGATGTTTTTAACTTGAAGGCACGCAATATAAACTCAATTATCAACTCAAAATTAGTTAGTTAGATCGTGAAGTGTTTTCTTCCGATTAAAATTAAATATATATCGACTAAGAAAAAAATAATATTTTAAGCCCATAGCTATACTTAAAAAAAACCTCAATATTCGGAAACAAATCGAAAATTTCGCTTTACTAGTCTGTTTTTTGCGGTGTTATTCTCAGTGCTGGGTGTACCAATTAATGTAGCAGTCTTCATCCGCTGTGCCGCGGCACACTAGTGTGCCGTGAGGCGATGCTAGTTGTGCCGCGGTCCATTGTTTGTAAGAGAAGACAAAATAAAATAATTTGGGTATAGTAAACAATACTCTACCCGTGCAATTATTCTGTGCGCGAAAAGAAAAGTTCTTAAGTCTAAATTTTGTACTTTTACGTACCAAAGACTTTTGGCTTTTACGAGAGCCGAAACAAGATTTGTATGAAATTTTATGAAAAATGTGATGATTAAGCATGAATTTTACCATTTCAGCAGCATTGATTCGACTCTTCCTTTTTATATTAGATGCATATTTAACTCGTTTTTCAATTAACTCTTTTCTAATTTTTTATCAAACGAAAAACACAACTTCATCTATTTTCTGTGTTTACACACAGAAAATATAGGTGAGCCGTGGGAGAGAACAGGTTTCGGAGCACTGTACTAAGGTACTGGCCGGCAACTTTTTTACTAAAACGTGCACCCCCGAAAGGCTTGCTTATGACAAATGGCACTATGTATATTATATTAATTTTGCTGGATGAGGGAGGAATGGAAACACATCATACGTATATTTTCTAACTTCAGCACATAAAAAGAACTGCTTGTAACCCAGTTGTTCAACCACATCCTTTTCAAAGAAAATAAGGATATGGCTATAACAGGACTAGTGGTAAGTTTTTTAGGATCAGATCAGCGGGAGGGACTTTTAAAATCGTAGATTACTTGGCTATTATGAAGGTCACAATAAGAGAAAGATGGGAAGCATTACTTTAAACAAGCATGACCTTTTTCTATTTAACACTAACGATATCATCCGTCTCTTTAAAAAATATTGATAGTGTTTTAAGCGTTTAATCCAAATACATTTTACACTATAGTCCAATGAATGTCGTTTTTACAGTTTTCTACTATTTGTAGATAGCCGCCACAGATTTCTCTTACAGTTTTTAGATACGGTTGTATCATTTTGAATTTCGAAAATTTTGCGAAACCTGTAAATGTAATCACAAATCACAACCGGGTCAAAATTCCGGGAAAAAAATGCTCAAAAATAGCTCCACCGATCGTCTTCAATCGAGAATCTTCATAATTGAACAATGCCAAAATGGAAAGCGACCTCCCGTTCTTCGCATCGTGTCAGGGTGAACACAGCAAAACATATTATTTGATTTAATATTATTTTGATGAATAACAGTATTACAATACATGCCGTTACTTATTCATAGTATTTTTTTTCATATTGTGTAACGGTACTAGTTCTCAAACGTTTTCGAAATGGAAGCGCTGATAATAAAGTAATTGAACGAAGTTTTATTCACAAATTATTTTATTAGTTTGTAACATGATATGTATAATACTACTGGACATAAATATTTTTTCAATACTTAATTTTAAATTTCAAATAATTTAAAGTTTATACATTACCAGTATTAAGCGCCGGCTTCGCCCGGGATAGATTCAAATTCATTATTCTTTCATTACGAATATGTACCACGCTTTCTACTAAATCACAAACATGTAACTCTTTATTAGAATACGACAGATTATATAAATATAACGTTTATGTTCTATAAATAGAATAAGAAGGTGGTCAGCCCGGCTTCGCCTTACTTGTATTGATCTTTCAATGGCACCAGAAATAAAAATATTTGCGTTATTATGGCGTTCTTTGGTGCTATCTAATGGTGAAAGTTGAATGTTGAAAATATGACCGTGGAACGTAACCTCATGTAACATCCACAAAATATAGTCCATCAATTATCAATAATAATGTTGAAAGATGAAAAAATCTGCAAATATCACGCCACTACTGTTCACCGTTTGGTATGAGTAGTTGTGACACACAGATAATAAAAGAGACAAACGTATTTTCTGTTTTACAGAAAGTATAGATATTTAGTTATTTTACAATTAAATATTATATCCGGAATTCAAAGTCTCGATAAAATTACTCAAGCACCAATAATATTTAAAACCCTAATTATATATTGACATTGCAAGAGTCGGAGAACGAATCCAAAATATATTATTTAAATATAATCGCAAAGGCAGATCGCATGACAATATCAGACACCTTTCGAATGAAAAATCCACATCTTCAGACAAAAATATACAACAAGGATATTATTGTATTCTTAGATACTAGCTACAGTTATAAAATATTTGTTCGATAAAATATACCCACGAAACATAATATATTCAATAGTGATAATGATTGTATTCACTACTTGTTGGTGAAACTAAATTGAAAATACAAATATAAAACCGCAAAATTGCTGTCATTTTAGACAAATATCATTAATCTGGCTGTTTGGTTTCGGCGCTCCGTATGGGAGGAGATATGAATCGGAATGGGACCCAACTCGGTAATAAATAATATCTTTTATACTAAATCGTCTGCCATGTCTAAATGTCAAATAAACTCATAATTATTGATGGCTAATCGATCGAATATAAGAGCATTCGGCAACCAGTGGTCAGCGGAGTTATTTCAGCACCGCCATAGGAGCCAAGAATCCGTTAAACTTATTTTTAGGACACATCAAGAAATATCATACGTAACAGATTTAAGAACCATTTCATAATAAAAAAAATGTATCTCTTATGAAACTTATCATTTCATATATCGATTGTGTTACGGCCAATTGATGTAACTCTCAAAAAATACGAAGATGAATTAACGATTGGATAACATTTTGACAGAGCACGTCTCGGCTGAATGATGTAAATTAGAAAAATAAATTCTGACCCGGCCACTTGATGTAAGCCACTATTATATCAACACTCCCTACGTATAGTCCCGTATCTGCAAACATGAGAATTTACAGGAGTGCATTTCAAATATTCATAACGCAACTCACCAAATAATGTTTTTGATGAAAATAGTTTTTGATCTCTCCTGAACAATTTCAAGTTTGAGCGTTACATCAATTGGCCAAGACAACGTCGACATGAGCCCTGCTACTACTACATGACAATGGCAATGATTCGTGGTATTCTAACCGATTGCTGTCGTTGAAAGCCATCGGTTGCTAACCGCCGATGGCCTATAACGGAAATTAGAAAGTGTCCGGACGGGCCATTTTTGACAGAGGGAGAGCCTACAGTGGCTGAATGTAAGTTTGATTTTTGGCGACAATCGGCTGTCGGTGCCCTTCGGCTAGAGAGCCGGCCGGCTTCGCAAGTAATTATAAATTGTTTTGTTTGTTTTGAAATTGGACTAAATTTAAAATCGTTGTTGTGTCAATTGCATTATAACTTAAAGGTAAATTCATGTGTTAAGTAAATGTAGACTCAATTTTATGTGTTAGTAATATTTTTGTGTATTTTAAACCACTGCATCTTCGATTAAAATAAATAAGAGTTGAACCGGATTTGAAATGGTGTTTGCGTGATATCCCAGACCTTCCAGGACGCTGATAACCAACCATTCGCCTCTCGTTGATTCGGGTCTTTTCAAACACTTCACTTGCTGTCGGACACACGCCCGGCCGTTCCACACTACATACGGCTAAGGGTAAACTCACTTAAAAGAAAACCCGTTCTCGTATTTACTTTTACTGTCGCAACTTAGGCTTGAAATTACAGTTTTTACAGTCTACACAATTACAAACAAATGACTATAGCGGATCACGATTACTCAAGTACACTCCAAACAGTTTCTACTTTACGCGATTTCAACAACCACCTCGCAATTTTAATCTTCAACGGATTTCTCTCCAAAAATTCTCCCCCGCCCCACAGGACCACCCCAAATACAACCTCCCTTTGATGAGACGAGCTTTTACTGAGATTCGGATACTTCGTACTATGTGACTTCGTTTAGTCTCCAAGATATAATTGCTTCACCCAAATTATTACTACTTGCAACAGAATGCGCGGCAAATTTTAACTAGCTTTGATAGTTAAATTAACAGTGGATGATGAATTTGAAACTTTTAATAATTACTGCAATGTTACTATTTGACTTCTAAATTTTCTCAGTGCTGTTAAAAACCATCACATATTATAATATTTGCATTAAATAGCGAGAGTCTGTAGACGGCATTTTGAATCTCTTGAAGACCCCTGTCCGCCCCGTAAGTTCGTAGCCGTGTCATATGATACGAAAAAGGCGTTAACAATAATTAATTACGATAAGTTTAAGAAGCTCTGACCCAAGGATTTTATTTACTACAGCACCGGCATCGCCCTTGCAGGTAGAACACAGGCAATAATAAAATAGTAATTAATATGTTTAATACTCCCATAATACTCCTAAAAGTGTGCGCATGTACTGGGAAAAATGGAGAGGTAAACATAATAAAATACTACAATTCATATTGTTCATTAGATAATAATAACAAAGGACTATATTAAACTTGTTACATGGGTGTATTCATTCAATATTAATATTTACAATATTTCTTTTTATCGGACATAACTATTAGTAGCAAAAAAAATCAAACCATGTAACGACAATGAATTGTAATATTTTTAACAGATTGTATAAATACGTATAGTTGAGATGACGAGACAGAATAGAAAATGGCAGAAAAACACATTCGGTTTGAATCAAATATTATGAGCTCATCAAATTTTAATACATGTAACATAAATGATTCTGTTAATGATATACACGAGGAAATTGTGAAATCTCTAAATTAAATAAACATAAAAAATTGTAATTAGTTGGAATCTATTTATGTCCTTAAATGACCCAAGAAATCCGAAGATCAAACCACGTGCGTAATTGAAAATACAAAATCATAAATTTCAAATTAAAAATTATAAAAACTCATGTTCTATGACACCATCGATGGTCCAGTTCATTTCTCAGACATTTCCAAATAACCCATATTGAAACAATGGAAAAATCTCTAGTTTTATACATTTTATAAGCAGGTGTTAACAATTTCGAGTACAGTCAGTAGAAGGATATTTAGAAATCTTCTTTTACTGACCCAGAAATATCAAAATTTTATTTAAGTCTTTAGAATGTTATCTGCCTTAGCATTTTTGAGTACTGAATCAGATAGAGTGCAAAATTGTACATACCTAATATAACTGCATATATAACTCAAAATTCATTGTTTTGGAATTGTCTGATTAATGAACTGGACGATCGCGGATTGCTAAAAAATGATAAAGACATTTTAAGAATAATTCCCGTTTCATCAATTATTACAACAAAACCACATTGAATAATGCCAGCTATTTATTGTAAGTACAAAATAACTAATTATATACTAACATAACTACCGTAAGACAATGTGCCAAAGCCTTAAACTAATTTAAAAGATCTTACCTGGGAAACATTCGAACATGTACGTGTTTAAAAAAAATAACAATTTTATTATTATTTTCGGCAGTAATAATCCAACACGAACAACAATCGCAAGATGACGTTGGGTAAGAGAAGTAAAAGAGGATCGTTATCAGCAGAGTGGTAAAGCTATTTTAGCCGTGGCGTATCTAATTATGTTTTTTTTATTTAACTTATGTAAATGCATTGAATTATGTGAAAAGCGTAATCCAATGGGGAGCCATTATTGTGAGCAAGTTTCCCAATGCCTCCATTCAAATCGCGGACGCATACAATTTCCACAATACTACGCTCGCCTACATAACGTTGCTTTGTTCGGATGCGCGGGCAGGGCGTTTTTTTTTTATCCCTCACTAGGCGATGAACTTGGTATATATAATGAATGCATCGTCGTTGCATAAAATAAACCTCCAATGTGCAAAAATCTTGTTTTGAGATAAAAACAAAAAAGTTTCAAAAAATCAGGTTAATGATTTTTAATAAAATAGTAATGCAGTTTATGGGAGTAATGTTAATTACACTATTTCAGTTATCAAAATGATCGATAATGTAACAGTTTTACAGTATAAGAAATAACATATTTACACTGTCACATCGGAAGTTTGTGCTGCATAGTTTTGTCACATTGGAGATATTCACTATGAATAAATGAAATTGTAATTTTTATTTTATTTACTTGTTTATCGTTTCAAGCAAATATCTGTGCTATTATTACTTATAACTACTGTTTTTCTTAGTCAATAAATGTTTCTGTTCCAATAAATGTAAATTAAAAAAAACAATATGGCTTCTTTCAGTTTTCTCATTAATTCTTCGTTTACAGTTATAGTATAAAAGTGTTGACAAAACAAACACTAGTTTAGTTGTAAGTAACAATAGCAGGAAACAGTAAACAATTAAAATAAAAAAATATTACAATTTCATTATTTATTATACGATGATTTGGAAAGGCTTTAACATTAAAACAAAAAGTGATAGCACAATGGAAATTTTTGTCGACGATGCAGAAAAAATCGTAGATTATTTTTACATCAAAAAACCATTTTCGTGAAATTGGCACATTGGAGGTTTATTTTGTGCAACGACGGTGCGTTGAGTCTGAGCGGACTTGGGAAGCAATCACGTCCGACAACAGTTTCAGATAAAATATTGTTTTATAAGAAATAGCAACCCTGCAGCAACTGATACGCAGGTGACAGTGCCACCTATCAACATTCGTTCAGCACTCGCGCTCTCTGTCAGATATCTTATATATGATAGCTTAGACCGCTCTGTAGACGTTTTGTTAATATCACACGTAGGTATGAAATTTTCTCATGATCTAAGCGTTCGCGGTGTATAATGAAATAAAATGTTATGCAATGGACACAGTTCCAACGTACTAGCTACTTTAGAAATTCAGTATTTCAATTTCAATACCGTCATATATTATACTAGTATTTAATATAAAGTTTATTGAATATCGTCACCAATTGCAACCAAATCGTCACCAAATTAGTAAATCCATAACTCCACTTTAACGAGAGCTTAATAAAGAAACGACTTAATCAGGTAAAAGAAATGTATTTTATCCATAAGAACTATGTAATCTGAGGCCTCTAAAAGCAACACCCGAAATGTCCACTTTGCAATGTTAGTAAAAAACAATATTTTTGCGTTTCGCGCTTAAGTTTTTGTTTCATTAATAGTTTATTTATTTGATCATACTCTATTACCAATAAAGCAAAAGATGGCTCATTTTTATTGCCAATCAACCGCTAACTGCAATAAATATAAGTGAAATAAATTTTGACATCACGGCATTGCATTTATCTACTTCTACGTGTGATTTCCGTGGCATGCGGAAAAGTGTAAAAAAAAAATTTCTGTCTGTTTTTGTCAGGTTTTAAAAGTTATACATTATTAACTTTTGTTAGATTTTTACTAAATCTGGACTTATCGGTGTTTGCTTCTAAGTGCCTCAATTATATGCGATAGTTATTTCAGCATCAAATCTTCGTCAGAATGATGGCGTGATGCCGAAAACCTCAAGATAATGATAATTTTTAAGATCATCTCCTAGTCTACGAATCAGCTACTGTTACTTCATAGGAATGACAGTGGAAAAGTTCAATTATTATATCGAGGGTGTTTTGGCCAATTGATGTAACGCTCAAAATTGAAATTGTTCAGGAGAGAGTAAAAACTGTTTTTATCGAAAACATTATAATATGGTGAGTTGCGTTATGAATCTATGAAATGCACTCCTGTAAATTCACATATTTGCAGATACGTAGGGACTGTCGATATAATAGTGGCTTACATCCAGTGGCCGGGTCAGAATTTTTAATCGTAAAACCAACGTAAAATGATGTTTCTTTCCATAAAGTGGTTAATTTATTTTTCTAATTTACATCATTTGACCGAGATCTGCTCTGTCAGCCTTAAAATTAGACCCCATAATCAATTGGCCATAACATCATCGAATTATGCTATATTTGAATCGTGTCAGATTCAAATATGAGGTTACATGAAGTATTTTATAGCTTATTTATATAGATTTCTTATTGTATATCAGACGCTCAAATTTCCTTTTCAGATAGAGTAAGATAGAAGGATGAGGTTGCGAATTTTTGGTGAACCCAGCATTGATATAACAATATATTTTACCTGAAATTTCATGTTTTAGTTCTTCCATAATGGGCTATACAAAATTAGACTTTCTCTTTTTCCTTACATCATAAAATCAGTGCTGCAATAAAGAGTGTTTATGATAAATTTCACGTAATATTTATATGATCTGAAGACGTACTGTCATGCACTGCTTGTGAAGCTCGCACTATAATTATTGTACGTTCCATATTCATAAATGCTCCCATAATAAACACAATTTGTTTGTACTACTTCCACATTTTTATAATGATCAGGACCGGTTTCGCTCAACACGGGCATTATCAACTAATCATCAGTTGATAATTCTCTGTAGACGCTTTATTATTATCACATGCAGAAAAAATGCACACACAGTTCCGACTTATTAGTTACTTTAGACATTCAGTATTTCAAATTAAACACCGTCGTCTATGACGGGTACGGTTATAATAGTTCATAATATTATGTAAAAAAAAAAACACATTTTGGTGGAAATATGTAGAAATTGAGGCTAGATTATTTTCACCTCGAATACTATGTCGAATATGACGATGCCAGGTGAGCGAACATTTGTACTAAATTAAATTTGATTATGACACAACTTTGTATAATAAAATACTTCTTTGATTTGCATGCTTAATATGAATAAACATGTCGACACACATATGTAAAACACTTAAACGTAACATCACAATACAAATATTTAATGCAGCATTTCCTGGATTACAAGACGCATTTTTTTCTATTTTGATATCTCGTATTCGGGGTGCGTTGACATTCGAAGCTCGCTAGAAAAGATACGGCAGTCTTGATCGGCGAAGTAGAAAATGACAAGAACGGTATCAGCTTCTCGGAAGAAAATCCCCTAGAAAATAGTGGACTACTCTTTTTATAAATACTGCATCACTTATGTCATGTTTGCAGACAACAACGAATCGATTCGATATCTCTACGATGTAGCACAAAATACATGTAGAAATCTGTATGTTTGTTTGTCTGGCTGCCGGTTGGTAACAACAACTCCTCCCAAACGGTGTACAGTAGCGGCGTGTAATTTTCACATGTCGTTCTAGCTGCCATTTTTAGTTCAACTGTGCTATTTTTGACGTTTACAATGCGGATTAACAAAATTAACAAACGCCGAGGAAGATCGCGTAGCAACCGTTCCATCCCAAATATTCTGTGATTGTCATCGTCATAGCGTCGTGTTGCTTAGTAACTATAAATATGTTATCAGTATAAAATCAAAAGATTGAGCGGAAACTTATCCATCGTTCAAAATTATAAAACTTAAAACAGTGTCATCCTCATTTCGTGTCTTTAACGCACAGACAGTAAATGAAGTTGCCATGGTTGGCCTCTATAAGGAGGTCATATACTGTATATTGGGAGTGGACATGGTAAAAAATCGGTTTTTAGTAAAAATGATTTTCGATAATGCGTCTGATTCCAATAACCAGTGATCCCATTCAGCGGCACATACACAAATCAATAATTATTCACATCACAATCGTAACACATATAAACGAAATATATTGGTGCTGTTTTAATTTATAGTTCTTAGCAAAACGCATTCATTATCCAGAAAATTGTAAAATAATAATAAAGTATTCCAACAATGTGTATTGTTTGCAATACAGTATTGACATAAAAACGGCATATTTATTGCACTTTCATATTAAGTAGTATGTCGTGACTATAAATAAGTTATTTAATAATTGGAAAGTCCATCGTATAATTTTCAACATTGTTCCCATACTTTATTTCGCGATTGGACTGTATACAAAGCTTGCAGTAAAAGTGGACAGATACTCTATATTATATTATTTTCTTCGGGTCTATCTCGCCAATTTGCAACAAGACAATGGCCAAATCGCAGCGAAAGCCGTTCCGGTTTATTGTTCCCCATGTTATAATAATTTATAATGCAGTCCATATCGAACGACGACGAACGTGAACAATGGGAGACGAGCGGTGGCTGGATTAAATTAGCGTAAATTGTGAAAGAAAAACACTTTTCTCTCGCTGCATTGTGCCTACCGACCGTGGCAATAATGTCGACGAAAAACAAGAGTTTTTGTACACATGGGCATTTTGAGCTCGTCCGAGCCCAGGCTAGTTGCCATTTTTAATTCAAATATAGAACGTCGTCTGTCAAAATATACGTTCCGAAAAAATATTAGTATAATTATTAGAAGGACGTATTTTGAATTCAATTTGTTATTAATAAAATTACCTAATAACGACATGAAAAACTCGCTCATAATTCAGTTCGCATGCAGAAACTCAAGAGAGCGGAGTGCGCATAGCTGCTAAATAACGATAATTATGAAATAAAAATATTTTTAAATATAATAAACAAACAAAAAACGTTAATCCAAAGTTAAGTGAAAATATAGAAGTTCTACGATAATTTGTGCATTTTTATTCAAGCTTATAAATACCCACAGTGCAAAAATTTAAATATTACTTTATTTAATATATTAATGTAAAAAAAGAATAATAAAATAAGGACTAATTATTACAGAAACATTTATATTTCAGTAAAATTAAAAATTTATTGATTAGTGCAGTTAAAAAATGATGTCTAATAATATAAATTTATGATTTAAATACAGTTGTGCTGAACTACAGCGCAAAGGTGGTTAAAATTGAATTATAACAAAATGTGTCTATAAAACTAATAAAATGTCGAAGATGAATGTGCCAAAAGTGTCGCCGAAAATGAAAATTATTTTGACTGTATTAGTTTTATCCGTAAGTATTAATACATACATAAATCGACAATATCTAAGGGTCTCTATACCTGTCATTCGATCTTTAATAATAAAAAAAATATGTGCCACCTAAAATAACATCCTTCAGGCCAAAAACGTGAATTGTTTTTTTTTAATAAATGCAATTAAATTACACACACAAGAATATATCAACGATTTACGATTATTTTGTACTAATAAATTTCACTAGAAATTGACGTTGGTATATGTACGGTTTGTATTAGTAAAACAAGAATCTAAAATTCGGGTTCTCTGACAAAAATCTTCATGAGTAGAGATAAGAGAAAATACGATCTAATGACGTCGCGCGGATTTCGCTTTCTAAAAGTCACCATTAGAAATTAATAAGGATAATGAATTATTTAAATGGCAGTATGTTTTATTTCTTGTCTTTTTTCCCTCTCAAAAATGCGGATCAAATACTTGGTTTACCACCAGTTGTTAAAATCTTTTTCCTATTAAATACATCATGATTTCAAATTCTTCAATCACAAAACTCCATATTCATAGAGCAAAAATATGCATATAAATTGCGCAGTTAACCATGGACAGTTGAGTAAACGTTTTTCCAGAGAAAAAAAAACAATTTCGCTAGCAATTGAAATATAAAAAAAAAATAGCAGAAGCCAGTATCTATACGCCGAAAGGTAATATCTGATCATTAAATATGTCGCAAATTACTGGCGATTCACTTGCGGATTTTACAATAGCATATTTTTCATTAAAATATGTAAAAAAGGAAGCATTCGAAAAAAGCTACGTTCAAATGAAATATTGTGCCAGGTGAATGCTTTCAGTTGCAATGCTGTTTTGAGCCACAAGAAATTGTTTAAAGCAACTTAATTTATTGTTTTGGCTCTTTCAAATTTTACTATATAAAATTGATATGATGGTTATATCCTACTAATGTTTAATTCCCCTTGACTAGTAATCCATACTGTCTTAATCTCATCCATAAACTTTTAATCATTTATTTCGAATTGGTGTCACTGGAAAAACCATGCCATGCGTGTTTGAAATAAGTTTATGGATTCTTGGCTCCAATTACGAATATACTGCAATAAGTTTGCAGACCACCTTTTGGCAACCGCAATTCTAAACAATATCGTGCGTGCACCTTGAAACCTTAGGGTTTCGCGGGTCATTATCACATATCGTACTAAAAAAGAATTTGAATATAACAGATTTTCATCAATAACACCGACATCAATTATTTGCAAGATCGAATAATACAAATCTACAGGTTCATTATCGCATCGTTAACTGCATACGATTTCATAATTGGCACTGATATATTGAATTTAGCAAATCACTTACGATAAGGTAAAAGCAAGAGCGCTTAACTGAATTGCGCAAACCGCGAAAATGCTGCGCATGTAGGCGATTTCGAACAACAATACCGTTTTGAATTAAGAAAAAAAACGGGTATTACTTACTAAACAGATAACTAATTAGCCATTGTCTGCGAACTTGCCAAATTAACCTGGCAACATAGTGTTTATTTCCCATAGTGCAAAATGTATTGCGTTGAGATATCAGAAAGAGATAGAGCTGCAAAATCAATGTGCTCAGCAGTGAAGTGAAAATTACCGCAGGCAATGCCACCCTTTGTGAGAATGTATTTTTTAAAAATTGCACTGAAATTTGAGCAAACCAAAAAATTCACATTGACCTTAATTCGACGGTGCTTTGGCCAATTGATGTAACCCTCAAAATTGAAACTGTTTTTATCGAAAACATTATATGGCGAGTTGTTGCGTTATGAATCTTTGAAATGCACTCTTGTAAATTCTCATGTTTGCAGATACAGGATTATACGTAGGGAGTTTCGATATAATAGTGGCGTACATTAAGTGGCCGGATCAGAATTTTTAAACCTAAAACCAATGTAAAATGATGTTTCCCATCGAAAAAGTGGTCAATTTATTTTTCTAATTTACATCATTTGGGCGAGACTTTAAAATAAGATCTAATCATTAAGAATTAGTGAGTTTTTCTGTCATTACACGAAAATCGTTTTCCGTCGTCTAAAAAATATGAAACGTCGAAATAAAAAAAATTGCAAAAATAAAAACATATCTCCGAAAAAAGATTACTATTTATTACTCTTATTATTTTTTTTTGTTAAAATAAGTATATAATATAATTTCTTGTTGCAATATTTAAAAAAAAAAATTAAGTATAATTCTACTCTATATATCAGTCAAAAAAAGTGGGAGAAAACGAACTCTTGGGCACATTTCAAAAATCTTTATAGAATCGTTATATTAAATATATTGCAAATTCCGTCCACATTACTTTCTTAAAAATACTTTATTCTGCGATTTTTTCCCAGACATCACATCTCGATAACCTACAATAAACCCTAATCTAGTCACTGCGTAACGCAAATAAAAGCATTTCTGAAAAACAGGTGTCAACTCTTTGCTAGACAGGCTTGAAATCTGTACTATTTCCATTTAAATAAAAGTGCAATAGTGCAAATAAATATTTTGAGAGTGCAATTATTAAAATAAAAGAAAATATTTCGACATTTCATATTTTTTAGGCGACGGTAAACGATTAACAATTTTCGCAAAATGACAGAAAAACCTACTAATTCCTCTTAAATAATTTTCGTATTTTTTTGAGGGTTATTTTTTGGCCAAAATACCGTTGGTATAATATAATATATGGTCAACTGATAATATATCAGTGTATTTATATCAGGAGGTTAAAATTATTTTAACGACGACAAATTCCACAATATTTCTTTCAGTTAGTTAAAAAAAATTACATACTCCTGACTACATTTAAATTTATCTAGTTTTCTGTAGCCATAGCATGATGTCTACGATAAGAAAAGGTGTCGGTTTAAAAAGCAACTTATGTCAGCCGATTATCGATAAATTGTAAAAAAATATTGCTTGGCTAAAATGCTTTTGACGGAATATTTGGTTTCAGGTCCTAGCCGAGAGATGCCGAGCCATCACATTGTACCGGCCGAAGCCGATACCGATCCACCGGCAGTGGGAGTCGGACGTATTCCCCGGAGAAGATTGGGAGCGCGGCTCTCGCAGCACCTACCCTAATGTGCCACCTCAGCCACCGTGGGAGGAAGCCCTTCGGCACAGCGTATATCTGACGTTGGTCAGGGATAAAATCGACCAGCTAATATCGGTAGGAGCGACCGGAAGGCGAGAGGTGTCCGAAGACGACATCAATCTCTGGCGAGAAGTCAGGAAGGCTCCGTTCGACAGAAACTCGCAAGAGAGAGGACCTGTCTTCGGTGACATCGCTATATTATCTAGGGGCAAGCTTACCGAAACCCACAGTGGATTCAGATTTATCGAGGACGAAAATGTGAAAGAGTGCATCGAGTGTCACGTGTACGGTGCGAGACCTAACGAATTGGAAGCCGAGAAAAAACTAGCCAAGCCCTGCGGTCCGCATTCTAGTCCGGGCTGCAGCGAAGGCGGTACGAGAGCGCTATGGACCGTCAGGCGAATCAGACATAGGAATCCTGAAGGAGATCCCGCGCCGTTCAGGTACGAATTGATGTTTTCGATAGCGTCCGCAAAGCCTGAAGTGACGAAACTAGAATACGACGCTCCCTCGCAGACTTTCACGATACAGGAGATCGAAAAAGATAACGGCCAACGAAATCGAAAAGTTGTCTTTGAAGACGAGAAACATGCAAGTGTGAAAAAACAAAAAAACAATTACTATTCTAAACATAGTATCGAAGAAACCAAGCACGTTTACGAAGAGGAAAAACGTAAAACAACGAAACACAAAGATAATTATTACCCGATCTCGGGTGAAACGGAGGACGAACAAGAGGAGAGGAAATATTGGGAACACAAAAAGTATGAAGCGGATCGCCGCAGACCCGACTATGTTCCTTCAAATATACATCAAGAATATTTTCCCGGCTACAGAGGCGACGATAGAAGACCGCAACTCAACACTGGCGAAATTTACTTCGACGGAGATACGAAAAAGTTCCCAGGCGGCTTCGGCGAGACTTACGCGAGACCAGAAAGCGAGTCGGGGTTAAAGCATAGAGGGAGCAAAAAATTCGGCGTCGCGGACAGTGAGGAAGAATTTGCCGAGGTCGAAAACTATAAACATTTCAAGGGGAACAAGAATGTCAAGCCGCCGACGATAACGCATCTTCACCACCATTATTACTTGAATGACAAAGGTGTTCCGATCTTAAAATCCAATTCTAAATCAAACCAGTATTCTAACTTTGAAACCTACATCCCTAACGTTTACAAGGGTTTTACGAACGTAAACGATTACAAGCCTCCATCGGTGGAAAAATACTCTAACCATTTCAACGAATTTCCAAAGGCATCATTGCCAACTGAGATGTATGACGATCACATTTTTCCAAAAAATTCGAACATTACAACTCCTACCGTTCGTACGAGTACTAATCCTGTTTACATAACGCCTGAAACAATCTCCAAAATAGTTGAATTCGCAAATTACACAACCCCTACGATGAGCCGAGACTCGACCATTAGCAACACAAATACACAGCACGAAACAATCTTCAGAAGGCCGTTTTCTTCACAAACAACTCCAATGAATCAACAGTTTAGGTTTTCAAAGCCCACAAAGCCATTCCGACCCAGCCCTATCGATACGCGGGTGCGATTTTCCGAATTGGACCCGCTCTATCCGCCCACTGTGAGTACCACGACATTATACAAGACGACAGAGTATCAAGGTACAACTGCAGCATACGAAGCCGATTCTCAAGTGCCTTTCATAATACCTAAAAAACCTGATGAAGAAGAGAGTAATATTTATGAAAACTCTCAAACGGCTCCTACTCAAATGGCATTTGAAACTACCGAAATAGAAAAAGTTGCCGTTGAAGAAATTACTCAACCTGCCATAGAGAGAAGTTCACCCGTTAAAACTACAGAAGATCTCCCGTCAACCAGTGCGACAACGGAAAAAGAGGAAGAATCAACGCAAATTACAATAACAAGACCAGTAGAAGAGATTACGACAATTGACGTAGAAACAACACAAATCGCTCATCCAGAACTAGTTACAAACGTGAGAGAAAGCATTCCGAAGAAAAAAATAGAGAGGACTTTATTTAAGCCAAACAGAAGGGTGAAGTTGCAAAAGAAATTTTCAGAACTAGTCAATGCCCAGATGTTGCCACCGCCGGACACAAATATAGACACAACGATATCATACACGACAGTGCCCGTATTGCAATCGGTCGGAACGACAGAGTCTTCCGATTCTACTCGGTCAGAGAGTAAGAAAGTTGAAACACCAGAAAATATCTCAAGCACCAGATTGCCTGTTACCAGGAAAAAAATCAATAGTTTGACATCACGGAGAAACACAAGACTCAAATATGAAAGAAAACCGACAGTCAGAAGAGTGAGGCCGAAAGTTTCAACAGTTAAAACTGTTAGCACAACACCAGAAAGCATAGCAAATGTAACCGAGAGTCAAATCGAACTAGATACAATTGTAGATAATATCACTGATGCAATGACAACGAACAGTTACAATAATACGACAGTTGAAAATTTTACAATTGAAAACGACACAGAGAAACCAAACGACACAATAACTACTGCACAAACGCATTCATCTAAGTCACCTTATATTCAAATAAAGAATGAGACTTCAGCGGAAAGTACAGTAGAGAAAACTGTTGATGAAAAGTCGAATGAAACAACTACAGCTAAAGTAGACCCAGTTTTTAGAAATATGACCAGAAAGGTAGTGAAATTTTCAAGCAGAGTGAGGGTTAACAAAATCAGAGATCAGGAAAGTGAAAATATCAGGAGAGTGACAACCGCACCGACCACCGAAAGTTCAAATAGTAAATCTAGTGAAAGGCAAGACGAAATCTTTACGCCGTTGACGCGGAAAAGTTATGTGACGTCCATCAGCTTGAAACTCGGTAACAAAACCAGACCATATTATCAAACGTCGACGGACTCTCCTAAAAATGAGAGCGTCATAGTAAAGAAGCGCGTGCAACTGATAGAGAATTCTACTTTCATGGACGACTTGCTGAACGAATTCGACTTTGACAAAGCGACGAAAGCAAAAATATCCGAAGTAACAAGCAGCGGTGCGTTTTTTAAGGTTTACAAAGCAGAAGAAAACTCTGGCTACAGCGAACTGGAAACGCAAAACGATGAAATGGATAATTTAACCCAGCAAATCCTTGAACACGCGAAATCAGTCAATTTGCTTTCATTGAATGCAACAAATAGTAATTAAATTTCGACGGAAACTTCAATTGATATAAAAATTGATTCATTCATTAATGCTACTTTTCAAATACATCTCTAAGTGAAATGTTTTTTTTTTTATCAATTTCATGAGGAATGAAGAAAAAGTTTCATTGATAAATTAAAAAACAAATTTATTTAATATCTCCAAGTTGTAATTATTGAGAAAGAAGTTAAAGATGTTATTGACAGAATGTAAAGGCAATTTTGGTCAATCCGTATATTTGTAAAATATATTGTCATTGTGCTGTAAATTCAGGTTGGACAGTCAAAAGCAGTAAAAATAATATTCATACTATTGTTTTATGAAATTTCAACAGCTTTTTCCTGTGTTTAAATTAAGTTAACTTTTTATACTTTGAGTGGTACTTGCACTACTGAACACTTTCAGAGTTTTGCCTTGTATTGTGTACTAAGTTTAGAGGAGGCCCATGTTATCCGAAAATAACTGGTGCCAAAAGAATACTATACATATATTTTTAGGCGACGGAAACGATTAATAATTTTCGCGAAGTGACAGAAAAATCTAGCAATTCCTTAAGCAAATCGGTTTTAAATGAGGACCAAAAGCTTAGTTTTTCATGCAACTTCTGGCAATTTTAGTTGCTCGACTCTCGAATAAAAATTTCTTAAACAATAATGAAAAAAAAACTTATGAACCCAGAGAGCTACTGTGGATTTTATTTTAAAAGGTTATATTGAATTGTGATTTTTTGATCAATTTTAAAACTACGTGTAAATATTATGACTATTTTCTTATATAAGATAAAAGAGAATGCACAACTTTAAATGACAAATACAATATTTCACAATGTCGAATCTAAATATTCAGGCTCAACGGATTCATAAATGATAGTTGTAAGTGCATAATATATATGATTTGTATTATATACTGTTAATATTGTTATTATTCATACTGAAAAAAAACTTTATCATAAGTTTTATTTTATTTGTAAGTTTCTTTTTTTATCCGAAAATGGGCAGTATAAATAAAAGCAGCAGCTGATTTGAATAACAATGAACTTTAATAATTGTTTTTGCATATCTTATCCTAATGATATTTCTGAGCAGTTTTTTATTTCATATTTTGACTCAATTAGATTTTATTAATAAGATTGTATCATATATATATAAAGCTGTAATATTTGAACGGATAATGAGTTATTGTTTCTAATCAAAACTTTTACTCATTCACTATTTATAAGTCATCAACAGTGTTCACTTTGAGCTCTGCAGCAGTTTTAGAGTCCCCGCACACTCATCTTGGGATGGCACGCAATCCAATACAAATTATTAAAATTTAGTTTTTGAAGAGACATTCACATTCAAAATTAATGCAGTTTTGATAAATAATTAAATAAAAAATAATAATTTCAGCACATCTCTGGCAAGAAACCAGAATCACAGTCCTCAGTCCGCCAATCGCCGTTTGCGGGAGACTGTAATTACAATTACCAAAAAAATTACCGCTGTAGCGGGAGACTGCGATTACAGTCCTGCTTATTATATTGCGATATTTATGGTTTACACTAGCATATGTTGAATTTTTGATGAAAATTTATCATACAAGTATAAATTGGGACTGTCCCCACTCATACATGTGTTCAGGTAAAGATGGAAACCACATATGATCCCGATTTATTCCATTTTTTTTATGTACCTATAAATTCTTCGAACGCTTTTAGTTTACCTACTTCAAATAAATTAGGTTTGCTTTGGAAGCTTTCGTATGTGAACTTACGCTCAATCAGCGCCGCCAGAGATGTGTTAGAATTGAAAAATTGTAATTTGGGTACATAATTCTCATAAGGTTGACAGGGATGGCTGATTGAAGCATTGCATATCAACTACTTGGTTTCAGCAGTGCCCCGAATATTAAAAATATAAAAAACATCCCCCAGATTTTTATAAGACTAGCATTTTTTTGGTCAGAATTTTAATTCAGTTTCGGCCATCATTTTTAATACATTTACATTTATATTAAATGGTCATAATGTATCGGTCACAATTACAGATGGCAGAATAAATAATTTATGGTCAGTATTTCTAACCTAACCTTCTATTCTGACTGTACAATAATTTTTAATCAGACCGTTCATATTTTTATTCTGACCAAAAATTGATTTAAATTCTGACCATTTAATTTGTTGCCTTTTTATAATGCCTCTGTTAAGAAACGCCGATCTAGACCCCAGGCAGCCCCTCTCAAATTCAAATTGTCATTTGTTGGTATGTTTGAATGAGACAAATCTATGATTCAAACCAGCTGTTACATAGAATTTCAACGAGTGGATTCCAACAAGTAGCAATATTCAAAAAAAATACTTTTTTTATATCACACAAATATATAAATTATCGCAAACTCAATATATAGGCGTATCGCTGTGCTACAAGCCATATTCTTTTGTATAAAGAAGTAATTCGTTAGAATAAATAAATTAAGCTCACACCTCACTCTGTGAATTAATGCTTCATTAATATTTACCTTATACAAGGAACTATATTGTTAATTAATTTCAACAAATACAATGTACATAAATCAATCAATTAATAAATTATGAAAAGACACAGTATTTTATTATTTATAAAAAAACTACACAAAATTATATTAAATATAGCTACGGGTTGAACTCACCCGCTCCTTCCATTGAATATTTGTATGTGGCTTCAGGTTTAGAGGGAATGAGGGCCGCATATGACTCTGGCATCATGTCCCTTATTCTTTGGTGATATGATAATCTGTCAGTAAAAATGATAGTAACAGTGAGCAGTGAATAGGTAAACTGACAAGTACAGGTAGGTTCGCACGAACAAAAAAGGAAGAAAAAAAATGTTGCATCACGGAGCACCATCGCCTAAAAACTTTATCAGATGAAGAAATCAATAATCTAGTAACCACTGCCATGAAATTGAAGACATTAGTTGTGTTATGTAACAATTGATGAAAAAGTCTTCTGTTTTTGCATCTATGAAGAATGTTCCATATGGTTGTCTTAGAAATCATAAAATTTCAATGGTCTGTCATTTCGGCAATAGTTGAAGGAGCTATGTTGTTTTATTAATTTATTTGAAAATGGATGATGTCACGGTTTGTTAAGACCTTCAACCATAAATTTTTATAAATAAATGACACATTTGAAGTTTTTAGTAAATTAGTTCTTAGTTTGTAATATTGTATGATCCTTAGTTATCACTTTAACACATCACTAGTTTAATTGTCCAAAACTGAAAAAAAATAACACGAGAAAAATTTTGACTTTGACTCAAAATTTTAATTTTGTAACATAATGTCTTTGTTCACTTGCGTCTTTGATATCATTGCTTAGAAAAGGTTTATTATATCAACTTCTAGTAACAAAATGATAAAGGGAAATGATTTTTAATAAAACATTTAAACTGCACTATTAAAATGCACTATTGTATTGGTCGATACCGCTGAAAGCTTCACAGTGCCAATTAGTCGCAGTTGAAATTTGATTTATTATATGAAAGACAATAGAACGAGCTCTAATGACACTATTCTTTATAGTGATCGGCACTGTGAGGTTTTCAGAGGAACCTAGGCGAGCCAATATATTGGCGCTTTGGGGCTATGAGGGTTAACAAGATAGGACAACCGGAGATATTTTGGGATATCACAATATTCTGATTTCAAAACCAACCTTAGACATTTGAGCAATGTTTCCCTGATGAATTTGGGTCTAGGGTGCTCCGAGTCCAGTTGTAGACATGAATCCCAGTCTTCCCATGACCACCGGAATTGAAAGTTACTCAAATGGTATGCAAACCAATTAACAAACCTAAAACAAAATTCACATAATCAATTAATGAGCTAAAATATTATACAAAAACATACACAAAAAAACCAGCAAAACTAAATATAAGTTTTGATTAAAATTCAATCCATTTAACCTTTAAGAGAGTATGGATGATACAGATCGTCCGTGCGGAATTTCCGTAGAAGAGTAGGGATGTCAATGATCGTTCGTGTATATTTATGTGTTTATAGGCTTGAAAATGTATTGCAATTCCATCTATGGCTAATTATAGGTACATTTTCGACCTTTAGAAAATATTTAAAAACAGTTAGTGACGTCACATTAGACGATATTTAACTTTTTCGTCACGTGATACTGCTATGACATCACACGAACAAGTTCAAACAGTTTCATATATTGTAAACTATGGATTTTCGAGAGCAAGCAATACCTTACTTTTCTCGCGGTTTATAGAAGTTTTTATGATTTTGAAGGTTTTATATTGTGATTTGAGTTATTATATTGTGTTTTTTGTTTGAATATTTGATTTTTTGTGTTTTGTGGCTTGTTATTTACGTAACAATGTGGATTTTCGAGCACCCGTAATATCTTACTTTTCTCGCGTATGAAAATGAAAATGGATAGAATGCGGTTATATCTCCAAGAATTCCATTGAATGGATTTCGGTTGCCCAGCTTTGTTATTATATTTAAAAAAACCAAATTTCATAAAAAAAATACTCACTTATCAAAGACGTACAGTTACAGACATCTGACAATCTTTTGGCGCTTTATTTCAATATTGATTGATTCCATATAATTATTGGTTGAATTGGCATTTACTTGGTGGAACTTCATTATAATTGGATAAAATATCGAATTATTCAGTTATAGAACATTTTATTTAATCCTCTTATTTCCACATATTTACATTACAAAGTTTATAAACACCGAGCAACTAAATAATATGCAGCACAAACAACATAAAACTATTGTTATATTTTGTAATAAATAATATTTATTATTGTGTCTACCATCAGTTTATTATCAAGTCTGAAAGTACCTACCGTAATTTTCAGACAATTATCTCAATAAATCAAAACTTTGTAACATATTTTTTAACTTTTAAGGTGTTAACTGTCAATTCTTGGTGAAAATACATTATATTTTAAAAAATAAAACCAATTCATTTGTACTACTTCCACATATTTATAATGACCAGGACCGGTTTCGCTCATCACGGGCCTTGTCAACTGATCATCAGTTGATAATGCTCGTGATGAGCGAAACCGGCCGTGAACATTATAAATAAGTGGAAGTAGTACAAATGAATTGCGTTTTATTTTTTAAAATATTTTTTTTAGGCTTAGCAAATTTTATTTAACACGTTTCCTTGCTTAATTAAAAAAAGCATTTCATCTGTAATAATATGAGTATTTTTCTTTTTAAATAATAACGAAATAAATATTTATTTTAGTTTCAATACCAGAAAGAGGGCTAACATAATTTTGCTTGTTTATTCAAAAATTTCATAATCGTCTATGGTAAGTCCGTACAACGTTTGTGTACAGTGTAAAATTGACGCCATCAAAATGAACCAGAATCGTTTTTTTAGACGGTTATTAGTGGAACTTATCCACCGTGTAAAAAAAGAGTTGAATGTATTTAAAAAAAGTGTTGTGAAAACAATTGTTTTTAAATACATATTACATGTGTTTTCGTGACAGCCAGTGATTTGTAACTTTTTTTTTTAAATATTTTTTAATTCTTCTTTCTATCACGACTCATAGTTATTAAAAAAAAAAAAAAATTTAGATGTAAAAAAAACCAACTCCCCATAGAAAGTCTAAGACTAATTCATTTACTCGGAAAGGTTAAAGAGTAATAATATTATTAACACTCCTGTTTTAATAAACCAAGATAACATTGAAAACATAACCAATGGTTTTTATCATGAATACTTGCAAAAAATGGCATGCAAAATAAAAATTAATAGTCACCTATCAAAGCAGGAAGTGTTCATGGAATCAATTCTCATGAAAAGGATTTCAGTGGCTTGCGCCAGAACTTGCGGCATTGTGGATGGCTGCAACTTGCATAACTCAATCAAAATTGAGCCGTAGCAAATGTCTAGATGTTTGGGCACAGGCATATTGAATAGCTCCGCGAATATCATTTCGACGATGCAATAATCGAGGGGAATCTTGGATTTGAAAGGAAAATATAACAACTGAGCGGCACACTCCTTCCGCTCCGTGTGATGAAGCTCAACGATTGAGTGAAGATGCTCTTCAATTAGAAACCGTTCGATGGCATGAGCTCCGGGAAGAACAGGACCTTCGGGACAATCTGTATAATCAAACATTCTGAAAACTACCCAAGGCATCGGGTAGACAAATGACTCCTGATGAGGAGGAGGGATAATTGTTGGCAAGTTGTGCTGCAGAGCTTCACATAACACTGAATCGAAAGCTAAATACGGTCTTGGAATATGCTTTTCAGCCCAGTTGTCTTGCTGCAACTTTTTAATTTGAGCCCATAAACAATCCAAGTATTCTTCTTGAGGGTGAGGAGCATCAACAGACCACACTCTTAGCGCATTGTGATGTTTTTTGCTGCGTTTATTCAGAAACACTTCAATACTAACAAGTAAGTTTTCCAAATGAGATTCTTTCTTCTCGTAAAGCTCTCTTCCGACCCACGGAAGTGTACACAGAACGGCAAACACGTAATAATCTTTGCGGACTTGCGGAACGCTGTCTTCATTTGAAACGTTGATCAGATTTTCAAGTAATGTCAATAACGAAGATGCAGCCAGGACGTGACAGTTCACTAAATCGGCGATGAAACGGAGAGAATAGCGAGCGGCATCCCACTTGCAAGTTTTCAGATTCTCTTTGAACGTCTTTGACCATGTAGTCTACAAACTCTCCGCCGAAGTTGAAATTTTTCGCATTGAGTAGTCCCACAAGCGTAGCATATATTGTGCATTTTTCTGGCATACGAATGGCACACTCTGTGAGAATTCTGAGTATTTTTACTCGAAAGGTGCTCAAATCGGCTTCTAAGACACTCGCTAACCCTTCTAGATTTGATTCTAAACTAGATGTACTCTTTTCGCCGACACGATGAATAAGAGTTTCTAGTCGATCTTCGATTTCTTGATTTTCCGACACCCTTCGACGTTTCCTATGTAGGCGATCTACAAATAAAATACATGAACTTTAAACTGTTATTGAGTTGATCGTTGTATGCATTACTCCGTATGTCATTTGTTATACGAGGCTTGTAAAGTATTCAAAATAAATTAAAGGAATCACCGTTCTAGTTTAATAAAATTAACAAAATTCGTACCGTAACCATCTTCTTCCTCGTGAGGTCTGCGGCGATTCATACTTAGTGCTAAAGATCCCCGATAGATCAATAGTATTTGAGAATTTATTATCACTCAGGATTAAATTAGCTGTACACCGCCTAACCAACAAACCAAAACGGATCAACTTAGTATCGAGTACATAGACTAAATTGAGTATTCAGCATTTGCGTCACTTATGTCGACTTCTTCTTCTTCGATAGTACGAAATTACTAGTCTTTGACCGACTGTAGGTATAAACTAACGGTAGCATTCAAGTAAACATGTACAAAATCGTGCATAAAATCATAGGTAGGTAGGTACAATGAATGCAAACGCCGACAGTCATTTCAATGTTGTAAATTAAAAATTAGTTATGTTTTACTGTAGGCAAGTTAAGATTATCGCTATTATATAGTCACCTCCAAGTTATTGTAAAACTTTACTTTTGTGTACATACACACACACCAATTATAAAAATAATGTTTTAGAATAACTTATGAGAAATTCGACATGTTTAAAAGGTTCAGTATAATCAACTAATGATTTTGAATAAATTTATAAACTAATATCTTATCCACTTACCCGAGTATTAAAATAAGTTGAGGCCATTTAAACAAAATAAAATTATTAGGTATAATTATATTTGATGTTTTGACAATTTTAAAATGAAACCAATTTTTTCGTTAAATCTGAATTCCGTTATACCGAAGTTTTTTTCATCTTAACCAATGCATTTTGTTTTAAACCTTTATATCCTATAGAATATATATACCATTACCTATTTTTATATATTCGATTTTTAATTTTTAAAAATCTACTTGTCTTGATATAAATATGCATACTGCCATAAATACGAATGGAATGGCGTATGTTTTTATGAGGCAACTACGCCATCTAGACACAAACTTTGGTAACAAATTACATCATGAATGTGGCGTGTGTTGTTTGGTTTTTGTGATAATTCGTAAATAAAATTATTTTTAATTGTTTATACTTGTTAAAAATCACGCATCTATTATCCATTTGCCCTCGAAATATACCACAGAATTGAGTGGCTGGTTGCATATCCATGAGAATTGTATGAACTTTACAAATATTATCAGAAGAAATGCGTTCGGTTCATGGACACCCGAAAAGGACAAATAGCAAAAAGAATTTTTAATGCTGAAGAAGTTATGAGGTTAGCCAAATATATTTATATTATTAATCAGTCAATGATTTCTCATAAATGACATTCTTAATGGAGCATTTATTCAGCAACATATCTCGTTACCTGACATTTCATTTGTCGTAATGCTAGGTTAGTAGACTTATGTTGTAAAATGTCATTCCGACTGCATCCAAAACAATATAACTTCGCTGTTAAAACATATCTTTTCCTCAAAGCAGTCTCCAACATTGAACTTTTAATGTTATCATAATGTTAAATATTGCAGAATATATGTTTTCTGTCTACATTCTCTCAAATATCTATATTCCTAGGTCATAAGACCACTTCGAAAATCTACCAGTGAAACTGACTTTATTTACAATTCTGGTTGTTTTTATTAGCTTGCATAGTCACGTGTACGTACTCTAATGCTATAGATGTATATCCCAGTATGAATATATACTTGAAATAGGTTCTAAAGTCAACCCCAAATTTTGCAAACATTACAGCAAGTAATCATCATTACAATTGTTATTTTATGAGGGTAAGTTTCATCTGTATAGTCTATACAAGAATGGCTTACACCTAGGAAAGAAATTCTGCAATACAAGTTGATGCAAAATACTACATCGTTAATGGTTTTTTATATTTCAATGATAGAAATTTCCATGAATTGATTTTTCAGGTTCGTAGTCCGGTTAGTCCAGCCAAAAAACAGGGCTTGTCGAATAAATGGCTGAAGAATGATTGTAAATACAATTAAATCTATCTATAAAAACACTTTCATATAGATATAGTAATTATTTTCTGCAATTTGATGAATTATTTCAATGTACAATTGTGCATCTTTTTCAGCTACACGTTGTTTTCTACTAAAGTGTCTCCAGTAGTCAGATAAGGAGACCTCACTCCCCAAGGAATGGTGAAATGACCCCTGCGAATGAGGCGTAGCGCTCCGCTCACACCATGAGTCACAATCTGGCGGGCATGCCCCCTTACAGGCTGCCGGGCGCGGGTCTTGGCCCCCCGGACTTCAAGCCCCCGATGGAGACGCCAAATCCCCCTGCCCCCGCCCCGAGCAACCCCAAAAAGCGGCGGAAAACTTCTAACGCAGCTAACAATCCAATTGTGCCGCAACCTCCCCCTTCTGTTCAAGACTTACTACCTCCGCCGCTCACTGGATATGGAGACACCATTGTAGCCTCAAACCCCTTTGATGACTCGCCTCCTATTAATCACAACGGGCCTATGATGGGGCAAAACGGACCCATGATGGGAATGATGGGTCCAGTGCACCCGATGGGAGGATCGCCGATGAGGCACATGAGTCCGTTGCCGCACATGAGTCCCATGGGCCAACAGATGCCTCAGAGGGGGGGCATTAGCCCCATGGGCAACATGAGTCCCATGGGGCCTATGGGAGGGATGAGCCCCATGGGCGGCCCGGGAATGGGAATGAGCAATCATGGTATGGGTCCCGCGATGGGGCCAGCTTCTAGATCGATGGGCAGCCCGATGAGCGGCGGTCCCCTCGGAAGTCCTATGAACTCTATGCCTATGGGGTCTCCCATGGGAGGTGGACCGATGGGCAGTCCTATGAACAGCATGGGTTCAATGCCTGGCGGTCACATGAGCAACAGTCCCATGGGGCCTCCGCTGCACAGTCCTATCGGTGGCGGATCTATGAACGGACCTCTGAATGGCCCCATGGGCTCCGTACCGACTAGTATGAGTGGACCTAGAATGAACGGGCCGATGGGCCCTAACTGTTCAAATGGTTCTATAGTATCAAATAATTCAATGGTATCAAGTCCAATGTCGTCCGGGGCGATGGGCCCTGGACCCTGCGGCCCTCTCAGACACGGCAGTCCGATGGGTCCCGGTGGACCTATGGGATCAAATCTAGGACCTAACAACGGCCCTATGGGCTCCATGGGGCCGGGTCCTCCGTTTGGAGGAAATTCTATGGGTCCGATGGGTCACATGGGACCCGCCGGACACATGGGTTCCATGGGACCCAACGGACAGATGGGTGGATCAATGGGACCGAATTGCTCCATGGGGCCAAACGGTCCAATGGGACCCAATGGACCGATGGGTCCAAATGGTCCCATGGGGCTTAACGGTCCCATGGGACCAAACGGTTCAATAGGACCAAACGGACCTATGGGACCCAATGGACCTATGGGTCCCAACGGGCCTATGGGACCCAACGGCCCTATGGGTCCTAACGGTCCCATGGGTCCTAACGGACCGATGAACATGGGACCAAACTCGGGAGTAGGAAATAATTCCATGGGAGGATGTGGTCCATTGGCGAATATGAGCAATATGGCTGCCATGGGAGGCCCTAATATGCAAGGGATGGGAATGGGAATGAATCACCAGATGGGACAGATCGGGCCGATGGGAATGTTCGGACCCAAGCCGATGCCAGTCAGCGCAGGAAAAGTCTACCCTCCAGATCAGCCGATGGTCTTCAATCCTCAAAATCCCAACGCTCCCCCTATTTATCCATGCGGTGTTTGCCACAAGGAAGTGCACGATAATGACCAAGCGATACTGTGCGAGTCAGGCTGCAATTTTTGGTTTCACAGGTAATGAAATATTATTTCAAACATTTTTCTTTTCCATCCAATCAAAGTTTTGTGAAGCTACCAGTCAAAATAAATTTAAAAAATATGTGTTAAATGTTCTCATTGCTTACTATGAATGATTCTTACTGAAATTAGTTTATTCTTACAGTTAATAAAATAATTTTTTCTATAACCACAATGTTCCAAGTCATACGGAAATTTTCTGGATGAATTACATTAACACTTCCGAGCGTAATTACATGAAACAATGACTTAATACTGGCAATTTTTTTGCAATCGCGAAAAAATATTGCGCTTTTTACTAAAATCACTATCAAATTTGGGTTATTGAGATTTTGTACACTTCCATGTATTTTGTCACTAACGACCCGGGTTTCGCCTTTCAGCATCTTCAGGCATTCGAGCGCACGAATGAAAGGCGAAACCCGGGTCGTTAGTGACAAAATACATGGAAGTGTACAAAATCTCAATAATCCAAATTTGATATTGAAATTTCATCAAGCACCCTCAGTCGATGTCTTAAATTATATAAAATCGCTATATCTCTTAAATGCTATTTCGCTTAAATATTGATATAAAATTTTCAGGGATCGTCAAAAATGTATCAATAATTATATTAATTGATTTAAGGTTTTCCATACTGTGGTTTATGGTTTTCCAAGAGTACACCCGATTTTGATACATTCAGTACTTAAAATTTATTTTAATGCAATTGTTTCTACTTTTATATTTACCAAATAGATTACATAACTTATACGATTCATTCATTGTTCTTTTAAAACTAGTTTTCTATAAAATAATATTTTGTTATTCAAAACATCGAAACAACAGAAAAATCAAAATTACAAAATAATCGATATCTGTGAAATTCACAGTAAACATTTTATTTTAAATTACGAATCTAGTATTTCAAATATATACACTGCCATTGGTTAACAAATTTGGAATCCGACTTTAGCGCATCATATTTTTTTTTGGATGCAAAGTAGACATGTGCTGTATGACGGCAATTGGCGGACCCGGTAAATAACAGTTGGCGCGGTCATGACGCCAAATGGCGTTCCCGGTAATTAAGGTGTTAATTTGTTCTTCTGCAAACCTATTGGGAAATATTTGCCATATTCGAGTTTACAATCAGTACTGGTTTCACTCACTGCGAGCATTTTCATCAGTGAAACCTATCTTGTTCAATATATTATTATAAAACTGGAATTAGTACAAAAAAATGTTTTATTTTGATAAATACGATGCCTTTTCATCAAGAATTGACAGTTAACACCTTAAAAGTTATATTCAAGTTGCTTTCTCAGTACTGGTATGGTTCTAGTGCGACAATTTAGTAGTGAACTGGAAAGAACGTAAATTTCAACATATTAGATGCACGTCTTTTCTTTTATGTGATGGTAATTTTTTATATCTACATGATGTGAATCAGGGCTCCAAGTTCACAGAGCATTTCAAACTGCTAATTTTAACTCATATTTTTTTGCAGAGGATGCACCGGTCTCACGGAACCTGCATTCCAGTTATTGACCGCTGAAGTATATGCGGAGTGGGTTTGTGACAAGTGTTTATCTTCCAAAAACATACCTCTCGTTAAATTCAAGCCATAATGCACGTTAAGCGGCTTCGTGCCACATACTTAGTGTATAAAACAGTGACTGTTTAAATATTGAAAAATGTTTTCCGTGTTTGGAATAAGACATTAATTCACGCGAGTGACATTTTTATCTTTCGGCCAATATCAATAATGAAAATGGTGACCGCAAAAAACACTCCCATGGACCTTTTTTTATTATTAAGTGCTGTATCTGATGCGTTTTGTGTTTTTCTCCCCTTCCTCCGTCATTGTTTCAAATGAATTAATTGTAATCGCAGTTTTATAGATAAATTTTCTACGAACATTTTAACAAATTATTTATCCTTGCCAATATTTTAAGGTGTATTTTTACTCTGTATTGATTTTTTTCCTTCATGAATTATTGTGTATCCCGGTTTTTTGACAAATAATCATATCTTTGTGATCTGTGTATCAGTTTTCATTCGTTATATTATTACCTATGTTTAGGTAATGGATTCTAATGCCCGAATATTAAAGATCAAAGGTTTTTATTGAATTTTTTGCTTTTTATGTAAAAGTTAATGCATCAACGTCGTTTTAATTCAAATGACTATTATGGCGCAAATTGGTCATATAACAACTACAAATATCCTGATAAATATAGATAGTTTTTTATTAAGACTACTTCGGCCTGTAAATTGTAAATAATCATTACAGAAAATAAAATGTACGCTTTATTCTGTATTTTCAGTACTTAGTATTATAATTTTCAAAAATGGCTTCAATTTTCTGACAACATTGTACATTAAAAAAAAAATTTGATTAAATACTCAAGTAGATAGAATAGCATTCTTAAAA
This sequence comes from Himalopsyche phryganea, assembly GCA_022494535.1. Taxonomy (NCBI): domain Eukaryota; kingdom Metazoa; phylum Arthropoda; class Insecta; order Trichoptera; family Rhyacophilidae; genus Himalopsyche; species Himalopsyche phryganea. The sequence goes on along the minus strand of JAGVSL010000134.1, from coordinate 265,905 downwards.
CCATTTCTTTGGCATGTATATTCATAAAAATAGATGATGTAAGAGAAATGTAAACAATATGTTTCACAATACTATTTCTTTTACTGACGATGCTGATCAATTGAAAGACATTCTCTACTCTTATGAATATACATTTAGATTGTAAGATTTTTCTGTACGAATTTAATACAGATTGTCAAAATTGAATGAAAAATTAATATTGAAATGTAAAAAATCCCATTCTTTGGGTATAATGATAAACAAAATCTTTTATCCATTTTTTTGTCACACATTTCTAGTATGCAGTTTGTAAATTTTTGAAACCGTTGTGTTTCCACAAATTATTTTGAGTAAAATGTATTATTGTGGACTTTCTCAATCTGAAATCCTGCTGGTCCTATTAACTATATTAAATAGAATTGTATATATGGTCTGTTGTAATACTATTTACTTACTGCAGTATCATTACAGTTCAATATGAAATTTAACTCTGAATGACTCATTTGATGTTGAACCAAATTTCTCACATGTTACTCTAAAGCAGTGATGCACAACCTATTTAACAATAGGACCGATTTATCCATTTTCTAATTATCTGTGGGCTGCTGAGGCTAAAACTTTGCTTACTCCAGCCCTTATCTATTCTTCATTACGTGCATATAATATGTAAGCAAATGGGATGTAATTTCTCCCGAAAAGACTCGCGAAAAGCGTAGCATTTTAGTGAACTTTTTGATGAGAACCAACCCCAAAATACATGCTATGAAAACAATCATCTAAGAATAGACTACACCTGAATTGCTGGCAGGGTGACAAATATTTTTCTTCCTTGCGAACTATAACTGGAGTTGACATTGAAATAATAATAAAAAAAACTTCTCATTGGTCCATGTTGATTATTGACCTTCGGAAACTTAGTATTTAGTGTCTGGGCCGCAGGTTGTGCGTCACTAATCTAAAGATATTTTACATCCGACACATGAAAATTTCATCAGCAACATTTCTGAAATATTATTTATGTACGATTTAAAAATATTTTAATTGCATATTGAATTAATATTAACACATTACGCATGGGTGACTGTGTGCACTATTATCAGCATAAAATGGGCAATGGATTACTATTTTGCATAAAAAATCATGCAGTTACAATTAGTCACTATAATTTTTAAAACCTGCAAGTTGTTTTCATATATTTTTTTTAACTAAAACACTGACTAATCACCACCAATATATATATATCACTTTTAAGGTGTTAACTGTCAATTCTTGGTGGAAAGACATTATATTTAAAAAATAAAACACAATATGTGGAAGTAGTACAAATGAATTGTGTTTTATTTTTTAAAATATATATATATTGGAATTGACTACCTGATCCATAATTGACATAATATTCATTGATTCTCACTTCCTGTCCCATTCAAGAAAAAATGGCGATTGGAGGAGAAAGGGCAATAAATTATCTCAAACATAAAACTGTTTCGAAGCGTGTAATAATTAAATATGTATGAGAATTGTATCCGATTTCATTTAAATCGATATTGTTTTTCCCAACTACATAGCTATATTTTTCCAATCATTCTGTAGTAGAAGATGCTCTTTTTGTTAATAACTTAAATCGATCCTCATAAGACACTTATTGTGAAATATTCAACAAATCATATCTGGTATTAACACTTAACCCGATGATAACTACCAGATTACATAAATGCTAGTAATACCCTAATGCCCTTGTATATAAGCACCAGTCAGCGAAAATTTAAATACCTTTCCCGTGCATAATGTGTTAATAATGGTGAATTGCTCCATTTTGTAACAACACCGGGAAATCTTTGTCTGCCTCTTCAGCTTATTTTGGATCTCCTTCGTAGTCTGCTCTTGCCGCTTGCGTTGGTTAAGATTCGTGCCGTAAGAAAGACCAATGCGATTTGCACTCACTCCTGTCATATGAGGCTGAACAGTTCATCAGGGAAGGTTGAAAAACTTCTTTTTTAGGTTGGGCTGGGGGGTTTTGAGAGGGGGCAGGACCAGATCTCAACTACCGCTGGTGTGTTAATAGTAATCTATCTGTAATAGTATTAAGGCGTCGTAAGTAATTTCTGCCTTCTGTTGAAATAGTGGGTCATTTTTATTGTGCTGTCGGCTGTATTTTATTAATACTCCCCTACCTCCAAAACATCTGAATCATTTTTACTCTCTTCCACTCCTTTTTGTTGGTCAGAGAATACCGCATCTAATTAAGGTTATCGAAGGATATAACATTATGGGAAGCAATTTTTCAGCATTCAAATTGGTGAGCGTCTGAACCAGCATAATGAATTCACTCATGAGCGAAGCCTATGCTCATTCTGTTATAACTGCGAAGCTCTTTTATAACTATCGCGAATCATTTCTATGTGCTGCTTCTTCAGGCGCTTTTATTTGCTAGTCAGAGAATGCCACATAATGCTGCATTCAATTGAGGTTATGTTCACTATTATAACAGGCCCCTTTATAATTATCATCTAGATAACCTGTGAATTTATTGACTGCCAACCATTATTATATCACAATATCATCAGCCTAGAGAATTCGCCAATGTTTCTCCCTAGCAGAAAAGAGGTATTATTATTCAATGGAATCTGCAAAGAAAAATCTGTTGATGGTAGAAGCAGTTTGTTCACGAGAATTTTTCACGTGTTGACCTATAGTACAATGCCTATGACTTCTGAAATACCGAAAATGAGATTAAAATGCAACTTTTTGAAGTTAATATACTTATAATTGAATATTGCGTAAATGTTTTTTTTTTCAAATTGCAAAAATATAACTCCAATTTCCAAATTGTATCAAATTTCTTGTTTTGGATATGGTTTTTAATATTATTCATTAATGCTTCAGCTCTCCTATTATGTTCTATTTTATGAGGTTTGCGCTAACATAAAACAAAAATAACCATAAATGAAATTTTCACTTGCCTATATAAAATTTAACAAACAGTAAAAATTTAAACAAATAAATTTTGACAGATCCACTTCCTTTGCCAATGTTTCAAACCTTCTCAACTTTTGTTTCGTAATCTATTTATGCACCCTTTAACAAGTTGATAATAACACATTTAAGGAATTATAAAAACTGAAATCACTGCAGTCTCAGAAACACTACTGAAATATTTAATAAAATAAGACAAATAGGTTTTTTAAACTAAACTATTTACTTCTGAAGAAATAACGTGATCATGATTTATATAACTTTGACATTTTTTAAAATCTTTTTATGTATTTAATAATATCAGCAACATTTTTGATGCATTTGACAGTAACTTCGTGGAAATTTACTGACATAATAATTTCAGTAATATTAATATGTTTGTCTCTTTCTTTCTTCCTCACCTGCATGTTATCTGCCCAATATAAATCATATGTATTGTATATTAGGTGGACATTAAAAAACTGTCATTTTTTGCGATATTCAATTGATCATTCCTGTATAACGAGAAATGCCTGGACTGTGAAAAATTTCAATCAATCAATATATTTTCATGTTGCTCCAAGAACATTTTGCAAACTAAAATTTAGTGCTACCTCCTATATAAACAGGAAACCGAAATTTATCATGGTGTAGAAAATATTTGCCTTGCATTATGCACAGGAAATGTTCCTGCAAACCTGTGTATATATTGATAGATTTTAAATCGAACAATTATGACTTCAGTTTTGCAGAATTACTTTGTGCTTACATTTGACACTTGAGATCTCACATATTTTGATTGGAAATTATTAACAGACAATGTAATAAACCTAATATCCTTTTGTTTGTAAGTATGTTTCCTTTTCCACTGTGCGATGTAAACCTGACTCCTGCTAATGTGTCAATATTGATACAGCTGATTACAGTGTATTGATACTCTAAAACAAACAAATTCTTTTAAACAAGCTTGTAGAGATGGCGGTAGTATGATGAATCATGTGATATTTTCATACAAAAATGAAGCATGCACATAATAATACTTCAACCGACACTGTAAGTTTTCGGTAGGATCAATATGAAAGTGGAGCGCATTTGCAGGAAGGTTTTAAGGAAGCTGACATGTGAATTTGTCAAATGCTATGCGTTGAAAAAAAGTGGTTTTAAATGTATTGCAATTTTCAAAAATGAGTTTCAGGAATTTATATTGACTTAATGAATTTAAAGCTAAGCAATTTAGCTTTGGATTTTACTAATTTTTAAATATTCGGTTCCTATGTTTTTTTCCTGTTCCTATCATTATTTGTCACATCTAGCTCAAAACCAATATATTTCTATGACTTCTCAATGTTGATGACACGAGATAGCTGTTGCCAAATTTTAAGAATTACAACAGGCCCAAGAAATAAACTGATTCATTTCAATAACTCCAATGTATTTTTGTTTGGTTCATTGTAATATTCACTACGCCATTACTTTCAATGATAAATAAAATTTTCATACAATAGAATTTTTTTATCATTGAATATAGTTTTTTTAAATAAAATTTCTGAATAAAATTTTTGGGGATAGAACCCTGTTGTAAGTTCAAGTCGTCTTCTCGGGGAGAGAATTAATCATTTTTGACTGTCACTTTAATACATTATAACACTGATTGTCAACCTATTTGTGATTTGCATGTTCAATCTTTTGGCAAAAAATTATATTTATTGATGAAAAAATGATTAATTATTTAAAAAAATATTTACCTATTTTGATTCAAATGTTGTTTAAGAATTTTTCAACGATATAAATAATGAACCATTAATGATAATTTCAACATTTGCTTAATTATCATAATTTTTTCATATATTGTATGAATACAAGACATAATATATCAGTGATTTTTGGCAGTCACATTATTTTCAAATGAACAACAAATTTTGGAAAAAAACATAATATTTAAAAACTAGTAGCCACATAATATTGAGTGTAAAAATCCATATTGAATCGATTTCCTTCCTCGAATCACAATATCAATAGATTCACATGCTCACAGATTAACCCAATAAAAATCTTGATTTCAATTGGAAGTAGAAGCATTTGAAAATAATAATGAGAATTGATAAATTACTTATTTTATCTGTATTTTAAAATTCCAACAATTTAAACTCTGCCTGTAATAATAAATATTTTACCCAGAATGGATAACAAAAATAAATTTTGCATACTAAACTCATATCACAAACGATGAACTAGCTTTCCTTTCGAGTATCGTGGACATCGTCGGTTGAGAAATATTACCATAGAAGTGAGAAAGTCCACAAAATAACTTACTGCATGTTTTCTCGGTTGCCGTGCAGTCATATTGATTTTTCATTCCTAATGTGTTCATTGATAATTGTTGGGCAGTGGATGATTTCAGCCCCAATTTTATAGATAATTACGTTAAATATTAATTAAAAACTCAGCTTCTGTATTGTATATAAATATATTTAAGATGATCTATAACATTAATTAATAATTATGACATTATTTTCGGACTTGTACAGCTTTTTTTAATTGATGTAAGCGACTTCTTATATATTTGCGACTGGATTGATTTTTTTCTCATAGGCAATAATTATGTTTTGCAGCATTGCGATGGTTTCAAAGACATAAATGCAATAAGTCTATAACCACAAAAACAGCTCCACATACTGAGTGGGAGATTGAAACATTTTCAGCTGACAGGTCAGGTTGTGTGGATATGAATTTCTTGTTTCTTTTTTTAAATTTATTTCTAAAAACTTTCCCACTGGTGCCCCGATTTACTGTTCTTTTGAACTCGTAATCAATCAAATCCAATAAAAAATATTTGTGTAATAGTAATGTTCTAGGGAAAATTGATAACTGACAAGTATGATATCTCACGAGATAAACAATCAAATCTATGCATAGTTTATTTTTTATTATGTGAATATTACTACTAAATATCAGCAATAATTAATAAAAATTGTTATACATTACAGCTGCTTTTTTATTTGCGCACTAGAAAATTCATTTTTCTATAGCAATAAAATAGAAATTTATCCTTCACCTGAGATATTGCAATCAAATGGATTCAATTCTCACAATAATACATCATCTGATATTTACCCTAACAAAACCCACCAATTTTAAATCAGTAGGTATATCTCCGTTATATTTTTTCCAATTATAGATTCAAATTTGACACTAAAGATTGCTCTGGTGAGTTATTTAGTTTACTAATTTATGATCACACTATAGGAAATGTAATTTTGTGAAGAATATTAAAAAATATTTTTGCTTGATCACTTCCAAACAAGTATCAATATCACTGAGCTAATTCCTCTTCGGGTGATGTGCTCGAAACCATTTATTATGCCCATTTATACAATGCACCTAATTCTAGATCAGTAATACAAATCATTACAGCCATGTTATTTCTGTTTTCACAAAATTTCCATGAACAGGAAGCACCTTAAGCTCCCTGACCATAAGCCTGACAATATCAGAGTATGTATCTTTGTGTTTCTAGGAGGTAAATTGTCGCAAGCATTTCCTGAGACACATTAAAATGGATGTACAGAAATGTGTTGAAATTCTATCAAGCACCCTCAGTTGATATCTTAAATTAATCTTTAGTATGTAGAGCTCCGCTCGGACCAAAGGTAGTATGCATATAATTTTATGCTTTATAACAGGGGCTCGTAACCTTTTGACCTCCATTCCCCTTTCACCAATGTTCGGAATATAATTTCCTCCTTCCCGAGAAACATAACTCAAAAGGTGCTTTCCAAATACGTAAGATGACCAACTTTTTAACAATAAAAAGATGGACACAAATAAATGGAAGACAAAAAATCACAACTAAAAGAAACATTTGTAACATTTTGTATTGTAATTATGCTTTCATCTCCATTAATTATTATTTAAATGAGTACTTTTCCACTGAATGAATTATTGCTAACAATATATTGGAAATATCTGAACAAAAATTATCTCTCATATTTCAAATTTGAATTGTTGAGATTTTGTACATTTCCATGTATTTTGTCACTAACGAACCGGGCTTCGCCGTTCGGCATCTTCAGGCATTCGAGCACACGAGTGAACTCGAACTAACACAAATAAACAGTTTATAACGATTATATACAAAATAAAATAGGACAAATCTTATCCCTGTGTCTATGAAATTAAATCTGGACTAGTCACCACCTTACGAGTGAACAGAGGGTTTTTAAATGCAATTCAACTCAACAATTCAAATTTGATATTGAAATTCCATCAAGCACCCTCAGTCAATGTCTTAAATTATCTCATATTTCATTTTATAGCAAGTGTATCAACATTCAGTACAGGTGTCTCACTTGTCCGAAAAATCACTAGCAATTAAAAAAAAACTCTTTCAACTGGTGCATTAGTTCCAGGGCAACACAAATTGAACAGGAGTAAGTAAATTGTAGTTATTATTATTTCTACATCAATTAGCATGGCTCATGACGCCATTTTGATTGCATTTTTCATATTATGGCTAGTCTCGAAATCAATCGGATACGGAGATTTACATATTAGTCTTCAAATTTGAAAACAAGGACATAGGAGGACGCTTTTTAAGGGAGGACATAACTCAAAAAAGGAGGATGGTTTGTCACCTTAATATATCTGATATTGAAAATCTTTAATGAACGGCAGCAATTCCCCCCCCCCCGACCCCCCCGTGAAACTCTAAAATTCAACCCTAGGGGGCAATATCCCACTGGGCAAGCTCTATTTTATAACATGTAATGATGGCATAAGCCAAGTAATGCTATGCATTAAGCTAGTAGCACCAGACTGTCGGTGTTATGTTTTACCTCTATGCCTGTGACATCCACAAATACCAAAAAAAAATATTTTCTTTTTGTTTCTCGCTTCTATTTTTATGAATTGAAATACGCTGATAAATAATATTTAACATATAGTATGTAAATATCTTCATGGCAACCTGAAAGACAACACAAATACATTGCTTATTGTTCTTGAAAATAAGATAAGCGAGCTGCAAGATTACATTTTATGTATGTTGAAAAGAGGGATAATAAATTATTCTAAACCATAGAAAAGATTAGTCCGTCACGTAATTATACTCAATCCTCAATGTTTTATGAACATACATGAAAAACAAGTTTCATGACGTTGGAATATTGATTAAATGACTTGTCGATTTCAAAATTGCTTACTCACAATTGTGTATTTAAAGTTTTTTAATCAATGCATGTTTATTTGAGTTGTTTGGGTCGACCCCTGTGGCCCCTACAGACGAGCCGCCGCTGGCGGTATATACATTTGTTAGTACAAAACTTGATAATACTATGCTATATAGCCATAAAGCAAGTCCAAAATTGACAGCGTTGCCACATACATTTTACAGGAGTTTGTATTAATTTGCTTTATTATTCTCTTCGTTCCCTACTTATTTACTTTTGATATAGAAAACTAAGTAAATAGTTATGAAAACATAATGGCATCAAATAAAATGGTAAAATTCACATCCAGAAAAAACGTCTACCAATTTACGGCCATAATGCATTCTTACTCATTTGGCATGTTGACTTTAAAAAATATATTTTTATTCATGAGGAGATAGGCTTATAAACTAGAAAATATTTTATCACTAATTGAATCAAAATTTAGGTCTTACATATGTGATGTATTCAGCCATCGCATGCTTATTTATTTCTATATTTTGTTATTGTCCGCGGTGTGGTTAAATACGTAATACTTTTTCATCAATCTGTATGTCTGCAAAAACTGTCAATCTATATTATGTCATGTTGACGTTTGGGCCTTTACAAATAATATAAATTGACATAATAAATGTATGCTTATGTATTCATAGAAAAAAGAATTTACAAAAATTAAAATGTCAAAGATTATTTTCCATGCTACTTAAAAATAATACACGTCATTATAACTATAATATATTATCATAACATTCTTTTATATTCTAGAACGAACATTCCAATCTTTTTTCAAAAGGGCAGCATTTTGACAACACCGCATTCAAACGCCAAACCAGAGAGTCATGTAGATTGCCAAAATGGCAGAGGGACAGGAAGGCTCTAAAAAAATAACTATTACTGTAAAAACATTGAAAGAAAAGCAAGCGGTCGAAATTGAAGAAGATGCCGATATTAAACGGGTATGTTTCGGATTCACAGTGACAATCTTTGGAGTGTATATTCATAGATATTTGGTAGACGCCATTTGTGACGACACTTGGCAATCACGGAAGGCTAGGTACAATCGCTATCTTGTCTAATTTTATTTTTCTTCGATGCTTTTTAGCTCAAGGAAGTAGTATTAATTAAGTTTAATGCCGAGCCGGAACAATTATGTTTAATTTATGCTGGTAAAATATTGAAAGATAACGAAACCCTGCGGACACAAAACATCAAGGATGGTTCGACAGTGCACCTTGTTATCAAAACTCCTCCGAGACCAGAGCCAGAAGGCGGTCCTCAGCGTCCCCCGGGTGAGTGTTAATTCTATTTATATCCATTAAATATTATGACAGAGTCCCCCCCTTTCAGATGATATCACTGAATAATTTATATACGTAATTGCATCATATTTATACCGCAATTATCAATAATAAACAACCTTACCATGTAAATGATTACGAGTAATCCATCAACGTGTTAGTTTGTAATATCACAATTACTTTATTACAGAAGCAGTTATATCCCTTTTAAAATGCATTAATAAATTGAATCATTGAATATGTCATGTAAATGATATTAATATCATCGTTCGCCATGCAACACCCTATAAGTGACTAATAATATATATTAACAGTTTTACCGGACGTGGTCTAAAAATGTTCTTTTATTTCGAAAAATAGCCAAAATGATCTTTTGAGTAGAACAATCTTTTATGAAGCTTAACATATCACACATATTCGTGAATGACTAAAGGAAACGTTGGAATAATGGTTTTACGGTGACATCTCACACAATAGACCATGCATGTTACAAACCTAGTAAATATCTTTAATACCTAAAAATGATGATTTTCACCGAAAACAATGAAGAGTTAAGTTGTAGTAGGTTATGTTAGGGTTGGTCTGGTTGGTTTGTTCTACCCAAAACATTGAATTTCGCATACTTTCTGAAGCGATCGCAAGCTTTCGTATCAGCACTGCCAATTTTTCTTCATACGATATTTCAACTTTTAAGACATCGACTGAGGGTGCTTGATGGAATTTCAATATCAAATTTGGATTATTGAGATTTTGTACACTTCCATGTATTTTGTCACTAACGACCCGGGTTTCGCCTTTCGGCATCTTCAGGCATTCGAGCACACGGTTCGAGCGAACTCAGTTCGAGTCCATCCGTGTGCTCGAATGCCTGAAGATGCCGAAAGGCGAAACCCGGTTCGTTAGTGACAAAATACATGGAAGTGTACAAAATCTCAATAATCCAAATTTCAACTTTTGTTTTGTTGGTTGGAACTTAACACGCTGACCCGCGAGCCACGCACATGTGCATCATATTTACATACAAAATGATTTTGTCAGCATCCCACGTGTTAAGAGACTTGAAAGTTTGCAACATATCATCGTTAAACCTATATTCCAATTAGTGATTCTGATTTCTCGATGATTTTCATTTCTCGAGAAATGAGAATCTTCTAAATCACTTCTCAAATTTCTCGAGAAATTTTGATATGTGAAAAAATTTATTTGACATAGTAAAATATTGCATATAAATATTATTATCTTGGTATGTAATTGAAATAAAACAACTAGAGGAATGGTAAACATTTAATATTCATTATTAAGAAATGTATGAATTACATTACATCATTGGATATTGTTTTTAAAATAACCCTTTAAAAATACATGTAGAATCAGACATTCTTGTTCTCTTTTGTTAAAAAATTTTCGACCGTCATTACAATTTATTGGTCCATTAAATAATTTTTCAGGATAAAAAACACATGTTTTTAATGTGATAATGCTTGTGATGAGCGAAACCGGTCCTGATCATTGAAAACATGTGGAAGTAGTACAAATGAATTGTGTTTTTTTTTTTTTAAATATGTTGTCTTTCCACCGAGAATTCACAGTTAACACCTTAAAAGTAGTCTTTAAAAAATTTGTTTCCCCGTTTTACTTTTGATGAATAACTACAGAGGTCATTCTTTTTTGAATTAGATATTGATTCGGTTGTTTGTGTATCGAAAATATTCGTACAAATATTGATTTATAAAAATTCTCGAGAAATTTTTTGATTTATTGAGAAATGAGAATTCTCAATTTGGCATTTTCCTCGAGAAGAAACACTAACTCCAACATTTACTTTCGTAATTCACGAATATTTTCCATATATTTAGGTTCATAAAAGATTATTTTATTATTAACATATCATTTTAGAGGAAAATATCATTTTTAGACCTTGTTCCTGCTAATAGATATTAACACACACCTTTATGTCCGGCCACCATTTGGTTTGACAACCATAAGAGAGTAGGCAATTTTCTGTACTGTATGGTTCTATATACCACTGTTTCTTAACCTTTTTACCAAAAAATCAAAAAATGTTTTGCGGACCGTCAGTATTGGAATAAAATAATAAATATTTATATAATTGATTTTTTATTCAAAACAATTAATTTTGCAACACAGCATGCTTGATATTTTATTACTTGAAATTTAGGAAAATTTTTGTGGTCCACCAAAAAATCTTCGTGGACCACCAGTGGTCCGCAGCCCACCTCTTAAGAAACAGTGCTATGTACAGTTATTGTTAGTATTATCGGAATTTCATAAAACGTTAATTATCAGGTAAATTTCAAATTTAAAATTGGTGTCATAGAAAGTATACTTATAAGTAATCAAACATATTTGGAGTGATGGAACGATTGATAATAAAATTTATCTGTGACAATCATCATCAGAAATTGCCACATGAAACGAGTGTAATTGTGCAGAAAGCAAACAGTCGCAACCAAAACGTGTATTAAATTGTATACATTGTGATATCGAAAAAAGAATATTTTGAAAAGACCGAGGAAAAAGTCCTTTTGCCTTTCTTAAGTCGATATATTATATGCATATTAATATAGCGTATTAACACGTTTTGTGTGAGCTATACACAATATTTTTTGGTGTGGGTTATGTGCTTTTTCCTTTCCACAGTCGATATATATTATCACTTGTGCTGTAAATATTTTTGTAAATAATTAGATGCGTAGAGGAACAGTTCAAGTGATAGCTTTTTTTTGTAGGGTGCGTCCTGACAACATTAATGATTTGGAAACAGCGTCGTTGCTTTCTGTAAATTTAAAGTAGCTTATTTGGCCTACTGTGAAATTTTTTAACGTATTTATGGAACGAGTAGCCCGACTGATTTATACAAAAGCTAGAACCAACATGTTAGATTGAAGAAGCACGATAACTAGTTTTTCCCAAAAATGTCGACCTGCTTTCTGCATAACTTTGCTCAATTGTAAGTTAAAACTCAACTGATGTAATAATTATCTTTGTGAAATGTATAAAAACAGAATTTCGTTCACTTCTTAATGATAGTATTTCCGTCATAAGGTAAATCAATAAATTAATTTTGAAAAATGTCAATAAGTCTGTCAATGATGAAATCACATTTCAGCGGATGTCGGGGCCACCCCGTTTGGACTCAATTCTCTGGGTGGATTGGCCGGTTTGGAAAACATGGGATTAGGTCAAGGATCATTTATGGATATACAGGTGCAAAAACATTTCAATAATACAGTCTTAGTAATTGTTTGCTAAGGTAGTCTTTGAATCCCATTTGTATAATTTGTACCAATATCAAACAGGACATAGCGTAACCGTAGGTATCTAAACATCTCACTAAATCATTCAAATTACTTATGCTGCAGTTTTATCCTTGTTTATAAATTTTAGTACAATACATTTTCACTATCCGAACTCAAAGTGCATACACTTACTTTCTTATCAGCCTTGCAGAGAGTCTCAATGCCTAAAATGGAAGATAAATTATTTATGTGATTTTGTTTAATTTGTTTTCTTATCGTTACCTGGCACAGTTACAGATTTTTTTACCAAAGAGTTGCTACATAAAAATGTCAGTTACTAATACACATTTCTGAAGGATTACTTTTGAGTGATTCAGTTAATGGAAAGGTATTATTATGAAATGTATAAATGTTGAACTTGTAGGGAATTCGAGACTCCCCTACCCAAATATTTTTCGTGAATTAGTGTACAGATAGTGAACAATGAATTTGTTTAAATAAAAACACATTTGTCTTGTCTCATTTGCTCTTTTCAAGTTGGTTAAATAATTTAACATTTCAACGGCTGATTTGATCATTTCTTGGAGGAAATGCATTATATTAATTAGAATATTTGGCTTTACCAATTCATCGGGTATAAATATGAAACCATGTGAGATGTACTCAAGAAGAATGAAATAATGTCGGTAAAGCAGAAAAAAATACAATGGCAACCTCCAATAAAATATATATCGTATTTCCTCGATAATAAGATGCCATCAATTATAAGACGCACCCTTATTTTTATATACCAATAATAAAAATAATAAAAACATTATCTAAACTTCATTAAAACAGACAAAGTCATACAATCACATTAAGAAGGATTTAAAAATAGTGCTATCACCATCAGAGATCTGAAATATCTTCAGATTGTGTAATTTTTATGAATCACTTTTCGACTCGAGAGTCATTGTTTGCATCATCCCACAAAATGTCATCCTTTGTGTCATCAAGAGCATTAGTGATGCAGCATTTTTTGAAAGAATATTGCATTATTCTCTCCAACTGATCCCCCCCCACTACTAGTAATCAGTGATAATTCATTTGCGGAATTTTACAGCGATTGTAAGATGCACCCCAAATTCAAAGACACCAAAAACGCAAAAAACATACATCTTATAATCGAGGAAATATGGTATGTCATCATCCACTGTCAATCCGTTGCCGGTTGGAGGTCTCCCCAATCTTCCTACAGTATTAATGAATTTGCATATGGATACAGCAGAAATCTGGAGTGAATTTTATTGTTGAAATAAAATAAATTCATGCATTGTTTATTTTATGTACAGCTTACATATTATGTATCTATATTTCTGTTGCAATTTAATGTGGACTTTAATTTTACTTTTTAATTTTATTTGACATAGTAAAATATTGCATATAAATATTATTATCTTGGTATGTAATTGAAATAAAACAACTAGAGGAATGGTAAACATTTAATATTTATTATTAAGAAATGTATAAATTACATTACATCATTGGATATTGTTTTTAAAATAACCTTTTAAAAATACATGTAGAATCAGACATTCTTGTTCTCTTTTATTAAAAAATTTTCGACCGTCATTACAATTTATTGGTCCATTAAATAATTTTTCAGGATAAAAAACACATGTTTTTAATGTGATAATGCTTGTGATGAGCGAAACCGGTCCTGATCATTTAAAACATGTGGAAGTAGTACAAATGAATTGTGTTTTTTTTTTTTTTTTAAATATGTTGTCTTTCCACCAAGAATTGACAGTTAACACCTTAAAAGTGGACTGTATTTGGTTAATAATATCAGGAAATTTTTATTTTTCATCCTGCCAATATAAATACTCCGCAAGATCTCAAATGTTAAAAACCAATATTTCGCCAGGTAAAATAGCCAAGAATTGAATTCGAGACCTCAACATCACTAAGCAGAGCTGCTCCTAACAAAGGACATCTTAGAATGGATTCTATGAATTATTTTTGACTAAGTAAAGATGTTTGTGTAAAGAAATACAGACAAAGTATATTGGCATATAATTATTGTATGTGTTGTTACCTTTTCTAGGCGCGTATGCAATCTGAATTGTTATCGAACCCAGATATGTTAAGACAAGTGTTGGACAATCCATTAGTTCAGCAAGTGATGAATGATCCTGAGAACATGCGCACGCTTATCACTTCACATCCTCAGATGCAAGACCTTATATCTGTAAGTTTCTGTTCTTGTATTCATGCATATTTCATTATGATACATAGAATTACTCTAATTATGATTAGAGTAATTCCTCATTCACGATTTCTCCGATATCCACATTCTCTTCCGCTATGATGATTTCCGCAAGTATTTTAAATAACGAACAAGTCAAGTTTTAACGGTAACTGAAAATTCAAACACTCACAATTAATTAAAAGCATACCCTGCAGACAAAAACATCCAATTTCACCTTAAGATTAGATTCAATAAAACAAAAATGTAGTCATAATTAATGAGAGCCATCAACACATTTTCTGTATTTTGGTAAAATACAGTTTTTCTACAATAAAAATAAATACATCATAGTTGTTGATTAAAATTGCACTCTAAGATAGGACGCGAGATAAGATGGCTGGTAATTTAAAACCTAATACTTTTGACATTCTTATAAAGGTGGCAGTAGCAGGACAAATCGGGCAATATTTTGAAATAAAAATCAGTCATATCCAAAGGATTTCATACATTATTGACAGTTGAAAGCTCGTGTCACATACCATGTGATGCTTGCATCGTGCCGTCGCAGGGTTTGTGATGTTAGTGTCAGTCAGGTTAAACTAAATAAAAAAAAATAAAGTTGTACAGAAACAAAAATATTGATTTAAAACATTACTGTTTCATTTACTTCTTTCATTAATTCAAACATTCATCCTATTGTGAGACAAATAACTTAACAAGGTGTCGCTTAAAATATTAATGTTAGTTTCTGCTGCCTGATATGTTCCAACACATCCCAAATGCCCAGGCAATGAGGTAACTAAGGTTTCTAGTAATAATAAATGTTTTGTTTGCAGCGCAATCCTGAGATCAACCGGATGTTAAACAATCCTGAACTCCTGCGACAGACCATGGAGTTGGCCCGCAACCCTGCCATGTTGCAAGAATTAATGCGTTCGCACGACCGAGCGATGTCCAATCTAGAAAGCATACCAGGTTTGTTTCTAACAATATTGGAATTTGATGAAAGCTGTGAAAATAGTAACACTGAATATGTAATTTCTATCAATGACTCAAAATCTAGAAGCTCACAAAATTATTTTTGACTAATTTATTCAACGTGTTCGTTCACAGGTGGTTACAATGCATTACAGCGAATGTACAGGGACATACAAGAGCCTATGCTGGCCGCCGCTAGTAGCTTCGTAGGAAACCCTTTCTCCGGATTGGTTGATAATTCAGGTAATTTTAATCATTCAATAAATTTAATTTTTGCTTTATTTTGTATTAGCCTTTTCCAGTCTAATAACGGCAAAGTAACTCGTTCTCATGTCACAATTGTTCTTATGTTAATACCATAGATGTTGAAGAAATCATTGCTGTGTTTATATCCTTTTTTTATGATGTCGGTTATATTTATATATTAGAGGTTTACACGGACCAAAATTATATAAATCTAGTATAACCATACCCGCCATAGATGACGGTGTTAAAATTGAAATACTGAATGTCTAAAGTAGCTAATACGTCAGAACTGTGTGTGCACTGCATAACATTTTATTTACACCTCAAACGCTTACTCCGTGAGGAAATTTCATATCTACATGTGACAATAATAAAACGTGTACAGAGCAGTTTGGGCTATTATATTTAAGATTACCTGGCCCGAGCTCGTCATCTTCAGGTCTGGCCTGGCCCGAACCGTAGACTGAGTCTCAATTGTTTTTCTCAGTTTAATTTTTTTTCAATGTAGAAATTCATTTTAAAACACTATGTTATTGTTTCTATATTTCCAGCGATATTCATAACACATGTGAAATAAATTATTTATGATGTGAACAGTACTGTATTCTGGCCGACTCATGACCTTTGTGTCATAGTCTGAAAATATTTTCCTGATTATCAAATTCTCTACCTGGGCCCGGCTGGAGCCCAAATCTGAATTGTCTTTACCCAGCTCACGGACCAAGCCTGGGCCCATGCAGATGTCTATTATACGTGTATTTTTATATTTGGGTAAAAAAATAGCACCATTATCAAATATTGTTGATATATAGCTATTAGATATTGGAAGTTCCTTAGAGATAGTTAAATAAATTTTGCTTCGCTTATGTGTAATTGAAAAAATCTTTCATCTCGATTGAAAGATTAAAAGTGGATTATTGTCAAAATATTCTTTTCATAATTTATCGATTTAGCAACCAAATGAAATTCAATACCGAGCATATTGTTTGTTGACATTTTAATATTATATTTGCATTTAATGACAACTGGTTGTCAACTGATTGCTCTATGCCTGCTTGTTTGAGTAAACAGAAGGGGTTGAAAATATCTCATCCTTGGTTATAAATTCATATGTTGATTGAAAAAAATAAGCATCTGAACATTTCCCGCTAGGGATACAGACTGAAAGGAATAAGTCTCTCCACTAGGCCATTGCACTTGACTTCAGAGCGGTCAAAGTTGGAAGGAGGAAATTGTGAGGATTAGTTTTTTCTTTTTAATTGCTATTAGTTTTGCTAATCGGGGTTTTATAGTATGAATCAAAAAATGACTATTCAGTGTATAAATATGACATCTAGTTGTTCTTTGACAGATGGAACAAATCCGCAACTAGGAAGCGAAAATCGTGAACCTCTTCCAAATCCGTGGGGTCCCCGAGGAGGCAACGGCGCACCTGGCCAACAAGGCTTACTCAACACCCCCGGAATGCAGTCCCTGCTGCAGCAAATGTCCGAGAATCCTCGCCTGATGCAATCCATGCTGAATGCTCCTTATACTCAATCCGTACTACAAGCATTTCAAGCAGATCCAAATATGGCATCACAGATTATTAATCAGGTAACATTTTTTGTGATTAGTATGTTAGCCTACTACTGTAATTTTTTACTTGGAGTGATGGTTTTTTAAGATAGTGAGTTATTTTGGGTAACAACCGAAATTGAAACATATGAACACTTCTTTTTTCTGTTTTAAAGAAAATATCTGGTATTACAACTAACAGCCAAGTTGCCAGTCAGCTGGAGGAGAACGCACCCATGTCCAAGATCTCGAATTTAATTTTATGCTAATTTTATGTTAATTAATTTTAAATTCTACAGTCCTTGAAATATTTTGAGTGGAAGAAATTGTGTTTTTTCTGCTTATAATCCCCATCACAATTATCTAGAAGGTTCACTGAAGGATATGACGAACAATTAATATCGGTGCTGCTGAAATGGAAATCTTTTATTTTCTTCATATCAATATTGAGTCTACTGAGCTATGAATATGAAAAAGAATCTTTGCGACTAATTGTATTTCAAGTATTTTAGGTGGTCATCACTTATGGCCGTTTATGGGGACATGGGCATTTATGTTTATGGGTGCTCGTCCCACTCGATTGCGTTCGCCGTGGGTTCTGATCTCTGTACTGACAATTTCATAAATTGATTTATGGATTTGTGCTTAAAGGAGCATAAATGTCTTTAATGCTTAAATTCCCTCCTAGTCGTCTGATCCCATAAACCAGTTGTAGAACTAGTCGATTCCTACCCTCATCCATCTAACCTTATCCTCTCCGATAAAGACAGGTCGAGAGACAAAGAGAAGTCAATATGAGAGAGATAGGCAACTTACAAATTCCACATAAAATATATTATTTGTTGAATAATATACTACTGTTGATTCGCCTTGCGTAATCTTTCCCACAAACAATTAACAGTATTTATCTTCTTACATATGGACCGGAGCCTAATTTATTAATCCAATGTGGAGACTGGTAGTTTGCTAGGCTAGTTGTATTATTGTATTTTTAGAATCGCAGAGAATCTGATTTTTAAATGACGAGATTGAAATGAGTCTGGCTGAAGAACTCTTTCGGCTCAATCGAGTAGTAGGAATGCTCAAAGGCAGTCCCACTCAGCTGCTGGTCCCAGTGAAGTTAAAAAGAAAGGCGATGTATTAGCTTAACAGGAGCAATGAAAAACACACATTTAAAGATGAGTGTGATGCCTATCCCTACGGGTTGCGCAATGGAGATTCATTGAAACGGGGCCATGACAATATGCTCACTGCTTTTTCTAGAATCCGATGTTTGCCGGAAACCCCCAACTGCAGGAGCAAATCCGCACCATGATGCCACAGTTTATGGCTCAGCTCCAAAATCCAGAAGTTCATCAAATGATGACCAATCCACAGGTATTAACCTCTTGCTGATAAATATAAATTATTGAATCACCATCAATTTGTTTGCATATGCTGACCCCAAAATTTGGTGAAAAGTAATTATCTTTCTTAATAGCGTTTTTGCCAGTTTTTATTTTGAAAATTCGAGGTTTTCTCAAAAAATGTCAAAGTTGGCAAAACATAAAATATCATATTTTTTCATAATAATCTTAGGGTTGCCACAACAACTTTTTCTTCAAAAAAATTATCTTTTTTTTTACACATAAACATTTTCATACACAGAATTATTCATTTTATAAAAAGATATCTTCAAAATTTATCATAAAATCATGATCTCAAAACAAACTGGAATTGAAAAAAAACCTGACTCTTAGAATGAATTTTGGTCGTCTTCTATACCATTGGGTATTGGGCAAAGATAAATAATGAATTTTAGACAGTGGTCAAAAATCAAGATCATATTCTGTTCCATGTGGTAGTCATTGTCCCATTGTATCTTGCGTCGTCGAGTTTACCGCACAATTTTACACTCGGAAATATAAAACTGTATAAATAATCAATCTAAAAAATATTTCAATAAAAACGATATTTATACAGTTTCAGACTTTAAATATAAATGCCTTGCAGATAGGTGGATAGACAGAATCAAGACAAATAATATATGTATTGTAATTACATCATAGCCATTGAGAACCTCGAACTCGATGCACGTTAAAATGGCATTAATTAAATTTTTTTGTTTTGCATTTCAGGCTCTGAATGCCCTACTTCAGATTCAGCAAGGTATGGAACAATTGCGAAGTGCTGCTCCGGGCCTTGTCAACTCGATGGGATTGAGTAACACAGCTGTCATTCCACCTACACCCACACCTACACCTCTATCTACCGGGCCTGCACAGCCTCCTTCACCTAATAATCCTGAACTCTTTACACAGGTAACTTGGTTCACAAAGAATCTGAGCACAGCTGTTGTCTAGTTTTTCATTTATTGATTAACATATGAGCTAGTCGCTGAGTGAAGTAATTTTTTGTAACAGTTTTTTTTAGAACAGACTTTCACATCCTGGTCCTCAGAAAACGTAGCGCCCGTGGCACACCATTTTTTTGGGCAATCTCTACCTCATAATTCGCTTCTGACTTCTTGTTAACCCTTTGCACTCTTTAATTAATTTAAATATTTTAATAATATTCTAACATATTTTATAATTATTTCATGACTACTGAGTTTTAAGGAATCAAATAAAAAAAAATGTACCATTTTAAAGTGTGATATTTTTCAAAACATTCCCTTGGGTAAAGGCCAGGTTTCCTCTTACAAGAGTCTTTTCTTCCTCCTGGAACCTTCCTGTTGGAACATACCATACAGTCCTTATGGTTTTTTTTGTGAAAATATGAAATGGATGCGTCCACTGAAGCGCCAGTCAGTGTCACCTGTAGAAAGTTGCTGAGGTATATAATGCTACATAAATTTGCTTAATTATTACTATTATAATAATAATAATGTTTTCTTATACCTAATGTTGCAATCAGACAAAACATGTCCTGCGCAATACTAATAAATGGTACTTAAAAGGAAAAAAAGACAATAAAATAATTGTAAATTCAATTTTAAGTGTTGTAAAATGTCGAGTCCAGTTCGACATGGGAGTTCTAAGGGTTAATGGTAGAAAGTTTTTGACACTCAGTCATCTGAACAATTTTTCTCCTATACCTAACCGGCATAGTTAAAAAAGATATAAGTTCAACCTCTGTATCATGTTGAATGCTTCAAATGTGAGGTCTATGGTAGCTGCAGTCACCCTCCCCCCGCCCCTCATTGTATTGGCATATTTACCAACATGTTATTTTTAAAATGAATGATTTTTTAATAATGTTCAAATCATTTAATTCAGATGTCATGTAAGTATGGTAGGTGAACATTGATTTGGACAATTAAATGTTTTAAGTTGGAACGAATGTTCTGTTTTCCTTCAGTTTATGCAGCGCATGGTAGCTTCTATGGGAAATTCAGCCGATCAAGGTTCACCACCAGAACAACGATACAGCCAACAATTGGAACAGCTCACGTCAATGGGATTCTTAAATCGTGATGCTAATCTTCAAGGTAAATTCAATTCAATTTATAATGTAATTGATATTACATTTTGGTATTATAATATTATTATATATTACTCTGCGTTATTTGTTGGTTAGGCCTATAAATAAAGCATTGTTAAGATCAGTGGCGTGCTGTCCACACATGCTGTAGATGCAGCGAGTGCCTTAAAATTCTGAAATGAAAAGGCTTTTTTTGTCATCTTTGAAAACTTAATGATGAAACTAAAAAATATTTACTGAAGTCCAACCGCCCTTAGATTAATTGGGGCGTAAAGCAAAATGAAAGATTTAAGTGATATTCCGCCTCATAATTAATCTTTGCTCGTTATAATAATAAAAATAGTCTCGTCATCTTGGCCCGCTTCATCTCTGGTATTTTAAAGGTTCTAGAGATTCTAAACTTTATTTTTGGAAATACAATGCCTTTCCACCAAGAATTAACACACCCTAAAAGTGGATTCTAAACTATTCATTTTCAATATAATCAATTTAGATCAATATTTTTTCAAGTTTTCAATTACTGTGTTGGAAATTTCGATATAAGTCAAAATAGTCCCAAACGCAGACCATTTATGAAAGAGGTTGAATTTTGCCTTTAGGAATATTTTTGAATCACTGCTGAGATATGAATGTTTACTTTCAGCTCTGATCGCAACATTCGGTGACGTGAACGCGGCCGTCGAGAGACTATTGGCGCTGGCACAACTATCATTAAGCTAACACTCTTAATTCAATTTTACTAAAACAAATGAAATTTTGACCATGTTTAAAGCCTATATAAAAAATGATATAACACACATTTGACACACACGAACATGGACGCTGTAACATGCCACATACTATCTTGTCTACAGTATAAACTTTATAATATTATATTATATACCGTAAATATCTTTTGTAGCTTGCAACGAAAGCCATTATTAGTCGACGTATTATAATATTCCGCGCTCACCATTGAGCGTTGTGTAATTTAAATCCTTTTATATAAACTATTGCTGATAATTTATTGTGACACGCATCCATCCCCCCAAAATTCTTTGCATTATCATTATCGATGTATCTCTGGACTGTTCGGTTTTAAAAATAATAGCTTGGATGTTTTACTGTGGAAAATAATTTGCAAAATACTAATTTTTGATCCGATATTCAGATGCAGACAGTGTAGTGTATTGAAAATCTTCATGTTTTTATTTTGTAATATTATGTATTTTTAAGGATTATTAAATTGTGCTATATTTCTCACTGACCTGTAATTTTAGCATGAGGCAATCTCGTCTCTGGTAAATTGTGAATATATTTCGCCAGAAACGGAGGGATGCTTCAATTAAAAAAACGATTGTAGAATTTGGATTTTAACTACATTCAAAACATCACTCTTCGCATCTACATTCACCGTAATGATGTCCTCGTATATTTTTATTTTGTTCATCGCCACTCACGGTGACGTTTGGATTTAGTCCATTTATACTATTGTATCAATTCTAATTATCTTGGCTAAAAATTGCAATCAATTAATAATGTGGTGGTTTTTTTTCTTAAATGGATTTTGTCAAGGAATATGTTTACAATTGTGTTCGATGCCTATCCCTGTTCATCAAATTATTTCTCTTAATAGTTATCCGGTTTTTGTCTGTAACAAAATTGAAATTTCTCTTGCAGGTACATAATCAAATTGACAGTATTTTGGTGTAAGTTTTAATTGGTACAGCTTAACCGTTTTATATGTGAATAGATTTTCATTGCCAGGATATAAATAAATATTCAATTGATATCGTAAGTACAACCGTATACTCAAAAAGTGTTAGATTAAAGTAATCTCTGTTCAAGTATATGATCAGTGTTTGATGTACCTAGGTTTTCCTTTGTGATAACGTTCGGAGCATTACATAATCAGAAAATGTGATTTACCATTCCTTGAAATCAACTAATAATAAATTGAGTGTATGAGAGTTTTTTAGTATACCCCTTACCTACATAATTTATGGTGTGACTAGATATCGACATAAGAAATGTAATCCATTTATTTTTGGACAAAATATAGGTTTCATTAAATAGATTGTATTATTTTATATATAGAAAATGTTTAGGTTTTCAAAATTGAATTTTCTATTATAATTTATGGTAAAAATGGATCGTTTCAAAATGTGGGAATTTATTTGCTGAATAAACAATATTTGAAAATTCCTAAAATGCCGTTTTCTTTTTTTCCTACTTACATCTACTTAGAGCGGTGGTTCCCAAACTTATGCCCATGGACCCCTTCTTAAAGCAAAACCCTGACAATGAACCCCCAAGTAAAATAACTCTACACACTGCATAATAGAAAAATTATAAATTTATTTTTGACGTCTTGAATGGTAAAGGTGATTTAAAAATAAAATATAAATAAAACATTTTTATATTTAATGTATGATAAAGTTAAAAACTGCACTAAATCCACATTCTATTAAATATGAAGACAGGAAAGCAATCAACGACCTCTCTACAGTGACCCATAATGCAGGATATAAAATTGGTATCTGTTTTTGTATCCAGAATTTGCGGTATCCACCTTTGTTCAAATATATGTCTCCGCTCCTCATTTGTGGATAATTCAATAAATTGCTCATGTATTATACGGATTCATCTGAGTTTGTGGTTCTGCTTGCAAAACGGTCCAAATCACAATAAATCGCTATCAATTTATTTATTGCTACTTATAACTTTCATAATAATGAAAATATCACAAATATTTGTTCATATAAAACCTTTAACGGACCCCCTGACGTTGTCAGGTCACATGGACCCCCGGGGGTTTGTAGGAACCACTGACTTAGAGTAATTAACTAATCACTAGTCGTGCCCTAGCCCTATCCTTCTATCCCTACTCTCATTGAAAAGGAGAGGTTAAGCAGCTGAGTAACTAGTCATTCTCATAGAAAACTTCTGTTGAGATATCTCCAGGAGACCATATGCTCCACATTGGGAACAGACATGGTAAAAAAAAAGTGTGAAAGTAATGAATCGTGTTCATTTAAAGACTAGAAATGGGCTGACTGAGAAAGGTTCAGCAGCACATATTAATTTGCTACCAGCCTGTCTGTGTCTAGCCATCATTTCAGGATTCATCTCGAGTGTTATTTATAGACTTTTTAAGTTGTAAACCATTTAATTCCACTGGTGTGATCTTTTCAGGACCATAACAAGATGATTGCAAAATTCGCTTTGTTACTTTTTTGTAAGTTTTTTCGTCTTGAAAAAATTCCCCTAGTGGAGAATAAGAATCAAAATCTAAAGAATGACATTGAGTTAGTTATAGCAAAATGTTCCTTTTTTCGAACTCTACCGTATAGAAGAACACACTTATTTATATAAATTATATTTTTACTTAAAAACAGTTTTGTACAAACAAACTAAACGAAAAAGTTATAACATTTCAAACACTTCAAAGTACAATTACTACAAACTAATATTTTTCACTGATTGAAATGGCATTTACTTGGTAGAACTACATTATAATAGGATAAAATATCAAAGTATTTACTTCTATAGCTATCAAGTACCTTTTGTAGAACTAAATACATTGATATTTTATTCAGTCAGTTAGTGTCTCCTTACAGAACACCGACGACAATAAAAAATCGCTACCTACAAGCATCAAATTTCTTATTCCAATATGAGTAAAGACATTAAAATGAAAATATATTTACAATTTTTTTGGCATCTACATATTTATTATGACTTCTAAAACACGTATTCACCATATCGATAAAAATTATTTTATACTGAAATAAAAATATCCGCCATTATGCACTCAGCAGCCGACAAGGTTTTTTTTTTATATAACAGCCTTAAAAAAAAAGAAACATCATTTCAGTGCGTGTGCACTCGAATTAAACCACTCCAAAAATGTCATTAAAGTACAGAATCCAATATGGCGGGTGTTGTCACGGGAGCGGTGCTGTGTTCTGTGATGTGATTTGTTGTTTTATTGTGATTACATTTGTGATTCGAAGGTATGTGTAACATTTAGATTTAATTATCGAGTGATCTGCATGTTGGCTATAATTTTATTTTGATATGTAATGCCAAGACGTGTCGGCTACCTGTCGTAAGTTTTGACATTTAACATGCGACAGGTGAGTTTTTGAAGAATTATAAATATTATTTTTTAAAATATAGTTATTTACCCACATAAAATTTATGCGTAGAATCCAATTGGATAATATGTCATGTATACATTTCTATAAAAATGTTATTAAACGTGTCACATTTGAAAAGTTAGTGTTGTTTTAGTTCATGACACACTTTCGTTATTCTTTCATTGTATGACATCAATGTCGAATACTTATTTTTCATTAGTTTTATTGATCTCGTTCAACGATGATGGATAAACCAACATGATATATTTATATGTAAATCAGTTCCTAAAGTAAACTAACGCTGTTTTGTGTTCCAAATATGAGATTCTTAAATACACCATCCAATGCTTACGAAGTTATTATTGACAATCGTCATTCAATTGTTTCTGGAATTTGTTTAAATTTTTATGTTAACGTTTATATGGAACATACGATAATAAATTATTCTTTTAAGATCACAAAACAAATGAAGAACTAGGACGTGTCAAGATTTAAATAAACAAAATATTTTAATATCGTGAATGTTGGATTTTTTTACCGACAAAATTGTAAATACTAATATTTAATTTGCTTTCTACTTTATTAATACTTGCAGTGTTTTCGAATGCACAGTTATCAACACGAACGGACTAATATATGACAAATTATCATCTCCTTGATGTGCAATAACATCAATAAATATCCAAGTCATTTGAAATTCATAAACCCTGATTTTTTTCTTAGTAAGAACGTAAAGAAAGTGGGTATTCAATTATTATATTTGTTTTTCCGTATGCATACCGTCAATATCCAAGACTAAAAATGACTCGGTTCCAATTAACTCGTAGGGTTTTCAAATATTTTTTTGGCAAATTGATTTATGGATTTTCAGTTTTGGAGACATGTCCGAATAATTTGTAATATTTATTAGTTAGTTGAAGTTTTTTTTTATATCGTGATTTTTTACATTCAATTAATCATGATGATCCTCTTGTGATTTGTAAATAGTTTGCGATGCTCGAAAAGTAGCAGGGGAGCTGACGATGGTGAAAGAATGCTTCTTCTCTGTAGAGGGTTCTCTTCCAGGACAATAAATCAATCAAACACGCCTCTAGCAGTTAAGTCTCGTTATTGCAGTTGGTTTATATTCAGAACACAGATGTTACAGTTTACGGATGAATTTTTGGTTGAATTTCAGCACTCTGCAAGGGAAACACTCTCTTCCGGTTGTGAGGATCGGCCCTACACAATCGTCGCGAAGAGTCCGCTTGACGACACAGCCAAATACGGGTAGCAACTTGAAAAACGATGTCTAACGAATGACTGACCAGTGACCAAGTTTTGACTAAAGAGCTCGTCGTTTACTTTCTCGGATTAGACTCCTTTCTGAAACCGTAGGAGCAACGAACTTACAACCGTTCTTGTTATTATGATCAGTCCCATTTGGGCCTGGTTTAAAAAACAAGTATTAAATGCTTAATTTTTATTAGCAATTGCGACAGAGTAACAGGCAGTTTTCGTAGTGCAAGCTTAGAGAGTATATAATATGATGTATTCATCAATTATTTAAGTACATATAATAATATATTTTGCACTTTTCTTCTAATTATTGGATGCTTCTTTATTGGACGGACCGCACCTACTTACACTACCATAATTATTATGTCACCTTTTTCAACATGTCTGCTTCCTTATGAGGAGCGTATCGCCGCGATCCAACACGTCCAAGATTCCCTTTCAGAATTATCTTTAAGGCATTTTTGCAATATTAGTCTTACTTGGATTAATTTAAATTGTGAACCACTTTTCTCAGAAATTTAATTTTTGGTGATTGCGTTAACTTCAGAACAGGATTTTAATTTATCAAATACTGTGGAGACTGCAGAGGCATTTTCTTTTTAAATTTGTAAACAAAGAAAAATGAATGGTTCACATTCTCACAATAAACATATTCACACTTGTATATTTCTAAAATGTATTGTTCATTGTGGGGCTGTGCTTAAATCCTAATTGCTTATTGTTGGCGCCCTTAATATAATACTCAAATTCGCCATATTATATAATTGGCGAGTTTCCAATGAAACGGCGCTTTGGAATCGATCAGCAAACGATGATTTTCATTATAGACGTCGGATGCAATGCAATCTCAAAGGAACAGTCCACAATGATTGATTGACATTTCATGCTTATCGATAAGATGCCCGAAATATATTTTCGGTGCTATGATTTACAACATCTGTATCGTTGACTAATCGAAAAGTTTTGAATCCATTATGATATGCATATCAAAACAGACAGTGTTGAGTATTTTACAAATTCTTTGCTAGGTCGAAATTAAACACTTTTTTGACCCCACAATAGATCTTAAAACCTCATTTTCAATGCCATAATTCCTGCACTCAGAAACGTGGTTGAGAAATCCTAGAACGGTCATCAATTAAATAAATAAATGGAAAACTGAAGACTAAGACTAAAAAATATTTAATATATCCCCGCTGGCGGATGTTGAGAACCAAAACGTATATTAGTTTTTTCCTATCACAAATTTTATTAACGGAACATTAATTATACCGAAATCCAATTATGACATTCTTCACGTTACACGAACAAATATTTACTAAAAACGGTCAAATCGATTAAACCAATGCACATATTTCTTTATTGAAAATTAAGGAAGAAAATGAGAAAAAAATTATAAACTATTTTTTTTCTTTTACTTTAACCGCCTGTAAACGAGCGTCAAAAATTGCAAATGGCCAGTAAGATTGTTGAATCTATGATTCGGCAACATTTCCGTCAATACTATGGCGGACATATATCTGGGGAAACGTGTGTCTGGGTATGACCCGACATCAACACTGGGCAAAAATATATAACCGATGATTTTGTGCGGATTCGTGAAGTGAGCGAAAACAACAACGTTCGACATTCTTTGCTTATTTGACAGCTGTCACTTATTCCGCAGCGTATGCAACTCTGATTTAACGTGTCCGGAATTCAATTCTCTCGCTATTTGAGGACTCTTGCGTTTGAAATATGAACGCATTGAAAAAAAAGCATTGTCGTATTTTTTTTTATTTTGACAGAAAGCATGCTATGACGATATCTTATAACTCATCGAAACCAAATCTTATGATTATATGCCAAAAAGGCTATTCTTTAGTTATTCTAAAGAATGAAGGCTGGGGGGGGGGAGGGGGAAGAGTCGCGGGCTATCTGACTACTTGACTAATACTAATGGAGGTCAACACGTGTATCGAACACCTAATATATTGTAAAAATGTAGAAAATGCGTGATTGATTTGACAGCGTAGAACTTACATATTTTGTGATGTAAATTTAACATTTGCATATTTAATCCAAAAAGCAAATGACATGTCATGTCTATATAACTCGGCCGAGACATTTTCTATATTTAAAAACAAAGAAATCCATCGAAATGTCAGAATAACACCGTGTTTGAGCAAATATTTGTACAGGCGCGGCTCTGTCGGGGGTGGTTTTTCGTCGACCGACTGAAAGGCCGCCCTGGAGTCGACCTGTCACTGTCTTCCGGTTCCGCCTCGCGCCAAATTGCCGCTGGTGACTTCTCGCATTGTATACGAATTATTATTTTTATCTTTTGCTGGCCATTACCGCCTTCAGGACAGGCTGAATAAAAAACATCATCATCAGCTCGTAACCTCTCTGGATGTTGATTATGAACTTGTACACCCATTTTATAATGATCGTTGATGTGAAGGCTTTACAACGGTCGATCTTAGCTATACAATCAATGTCATTATTGAAATGGTTGAAGGATTAAACCTCGCCCACCTCCACTCAACACTACTTTCCCATGCGTCAATTATATAAGGCTGCATGCAGTGGCGTAGTAAACGTTAATCGTACAGTTTTTTCCTTTGTCAGAGAGTCTCAGGAGGAGATGCCCAAGCCTTTGTTTTTCCATATCCACTTATCCATCTTAAATTTCTTTCGTAGTTTGATCATCAATCATATTCTTAACTTTATTAGAGACTCACTTATTGTTGTGCCTACTTATTAATGCTTTAACATCTTTACGCCGAACGTAGTATTTGCATTTCCTCTATATAGCTTTATTTTGTTGGTAGACCTTTATTTAAATAGGGTATTTATTTCGGCTTTTTTCACAGCCGTTATTAACGATCTGTCAAACGTCAACGATGTGATAGTCAACGATATTAGGTAAGTAATTACCTTCAGTTTTGTTTTTTTATGTCTGATTGATCCTGAATTAGTTATGACACGTTATGTTACCACTAACCTCCTTCCTATGTTACGATGTTGGTACATTAACATTGATGTTAAGCTTCACTGCCTAGGCTGTGTCTAGTCTCTTCTAAATGTGAGAATATGATAACATAAATATGCACCTCAACCTCCATATGTTTGTATGTCTTATCGTTTTGGATTAATAAGGATTTTCACCATCGAGTTCTAAAGTAAAAACTGCAAAAAAAATTATAAAAATGTAATTGCTTGTTGCCACTTGATAACAATCGCTCATAGACATTTACTATTACTATAATTACTATCACAAAATACAGTAATTACGTAGATTATGCTGGAATGCAATGGTACTCAAGTATCACGTCGGCACCTATTCTTTTACAATCGTCGCCATTGTCTCGAAATTAGTATCGCCTAATTGACCTTGACATAATCATTTCATAGCCTAAAATTCAGTGAAAAATGATCAGTGTTGTATTTTATTTTTACTTTTATCACTGTTATTCATGTTAATGAAAATATAACATAATAAATGAATAAAATATGGAAACAATATCGCGGTGTTATTGAATAAAATTCCAATGAAAGAGAGTTATTCAAGAATATAAGCAAAGTTCTCATAGTAGGATCATGATTGTGTATTATAAATGCATACTGTTTACATTATAATATCTTAGGAACATATTCCTGTTGTTTTAAAAGATGAGTTGCGTGTATTTAGATGCTTCCAATTTTAAATCGCAGCATTCATCTTTTGTGTATGCCGGGGGGGGTTCATGAAACATATTTTTCCTCCATTCTTTTCACGCGTGCATTCAGAAGAATCATGACTTCTTCGTTCGATTGAAATCACATTGTTTGTCATTTTCCCCGATCTCTACTCCCTGTTGCTGGTCTCTAAGAGCATTTTCTGCGATGCAATAGAATTCTAGAGAGATTAATTAGTGTTCTCGTTACATTTTTTTTAGCACGCGTACTATACTGGCTGTGCCTTCTCTGATTTTAACCTTGCCAGGTTCTTATCGGTTATTTTTTACTGAATGTTTAATCCTACCAGATAATATCTTGCCAACACCCCAACACCCCAACAAGTCTTCACTTTTTTTGATCAGTGGCCAGAATACCAATATCGTAATACCGATGTTAAAAAATCAAAAAAACTGGTGTTTCGGTGTTGAAAACTAAGCAAAATCGAAATGTAAATGTAAATGTAATTGATTTTTAATTTAACATAAAAGGCTAAGGAGCGCTGCATTTAATATGCTTTGCGTTTATTCACGCATTTGTCCTCGCAAATTTTGCATCTATTGTCGAATTCGCGATTGCAGTTATAATTTCTTGTTTAAATTTTGTCCTAATTATTGCTCTTGTTTTTGTTAATTTTTTAAAAAATCTATTATGTAATACCGATATTTAATATGAAATATCGGGATTAATATATTCATCCGGTATTGCAATACAATCGCTAGTGAGTGAAGCAAATGATTTACAAACGTGAGGTCTATTGCTATTGCCGAGGGTATCCCAAATTTTGACATCTTGGTATATAGTTCCCGGTAGGCACTTGTTTTTTCTATTTATTATTTGATGCAGAACTTTGTGTTGATTAATTAAAAATATGCTATTGAGTAGGGCATCTATATATGTTCTGTCTTGACAAATAATATTGTGAAATCCTCCCATTTTGTGTATCCCATTGATATCTGTTAACTGATCAGTATATCCATTATCAGACTGAAAAAAATGTACATACAGTATCTCATTGTCTGAACCACAACCACCTGGCTATACCCAGTTGGTATACTACATAATATATAAATGCTTATCATTTTTATGTCATTTTTTTGCATTATATTTGTATTGAATCTCATAATATATGAATACATTTCTTTTCCTTGGAGATATTCAAGTTTTCATGCCAGTCGAGCAAAGAGTTGACATCTGTTTTTCAAATATTTTCTTATCTACTGTGAGTTCTGTAGAGTTTATTGTAAGTTAACTAGATTTGATGTCTAAGACAAACTCGCAGAAAAGGGTTTGCTTTATATAGTGACTGAAGAGAGATTTGCATGTACCAAAAAGTTCGTTTTCTCTCATTTTTTCCGACTGATATTTAAAGTAAAATTATACTAAATATACACTCGATTCTCTTTTTGCACTGTCTAAGGAAACGGACTAATTATTTTTTTTTTGCGTTTACACGGTTACAAAAAACTAAAAATATTATTAAATATGGTATATGTAGACATTTAAAAACACTTCGACCCTTTCTGTATATTGGAATCGTTATTTTTGCCGTTAGGCGAATTTTTAGATGCAGGTGCTTATGAGTCGTGCATGACTTGTTATTGCGTTGACACATGTTGCTCTTCTATGTTTCGATTTTATTCCCTCTCTGGTTTTTATGTCTGTTTACCGAAATTAAAAAATGAATTTCTCCAATATTGTTTTTCTTGACAAATTTTGTCAATTTATTACTTATGATGAATGTATCTTACAAAATTATTCTTATATATAAATAAAAAATAAATTGTAATTATTTTTGAGCTTGAGAATTTTAACTTATTTTAAGTAATCACTTTTAAGGTGTTAACTGTCAATTCTTGGTAGAAAGACATTATATTTTTAAAAAATAAAACACAATTCATTTGTACTACTTCCACATATTTATAATGATCAGGACCGGTTTCGCTCATCACGAGCATTATCGGTGATGAGCGAAACCGGTCCTGATCATTATAAATATGTGGAAGTAGTACAAATGAATTGAGTTTTATTTTTTAAAATATTTTAAGTAATATAACCTATCTCCCATTTTCATATTTGCGCCTCTCTTTTTTACATGGTTTTTTGCACGGTAGTCTTTGGAACGTATCCGCCGTGCAAAAATATAATAAAATCGGGAGTATATAATTTATCTGTATTCAATTTTAGTCAAATATTAATTGAATGAACTCACAATAACGTTGTGAGCGATATCAGAGTAGATTCTCTGGTTTCTCCCTGACGATGTTGCATGGATACCAACTTTAAAGGAAAACCTACTTATCATAGTCAATCTTTAGCATTGAAAGTGACAATTCAAACACGATTGTATTATATTAGTGGGTAAAATGTTATTACAACCAATTATTCCACTGCACTAAATAGGACCGAACATTTTGCGTCTCCTTTCCTTGATTATCTTATTTAATCACAAAAATATGATTTTAATACATTCTATATTCGAGAACTGATTTTTTCCTTCTGAGGCAGAACGACAGTTGTATCGGTTGGAACATTTCGGAACACTGCATTCGTTGTCAACTAGGAAATCATGACGCGACAATAAAAATAGCATGCCGTACTTTTCACAGTGGCCAATGAAATTGCGTAGAAGTTCGAATCACTCGTGGATCGTTTCTCTTTACTTTATCGATGCTCCCAATAGGAAATTTAGGGGTGCCAAGCAGATAATCTCCCATTTTTATTCCGTCTCCCGTCTTATCGATATTTTAGAATGTGCTCTAGGGTACATAAAGGTTGGGAATTCCTGTACAATATAATATATTTCAGTCGGCCTCTGTAGTCTAGTGGTAAGGGTTTTGCTCTAGCAAACAGGTGGGTCCTGGTTCAAGTCAGATCAGATTTAGATATTTTCAATTTAAATTTGTGGTCTTGGCGAAATGATTTTTTAATTAAAAAAATATTTGGCGCATTTACTGTCAGCTATAATGGCAGATATATATTTTTAAATAAAATTTAAAAAAATAATTTCATCGTGTGGTTCCATTGAGAAATAAATTTACGCAAAAAGGTAATTCAGACGAATTCCGTGTGTTTTTAAAGCCGAAATTATACTGTGAATTTCAAATGTAAAAAAGACGCGAACAAGTATGAGGTAGAACGTTTTCAACACACCCGGTATTTAAGTTATTTAATACAATTATGTGTAAATAAGTTATCATAAATACTTGTTATAAATTTTTTTTTTCCTGAATCATTGAAATGTTATACAATGAACAAATCGAAATTATCAAATTATAATGCACCGCTTATTAGTATTTTGTCAAATCATTGCCAACCCTGGCGGTTAGTGTCGCTTTTAGCTTTCACGCAGATTAGGGCGCGGTCTAATTATGCTTTTCTTTCTGCCATTTTAGTCGTGCCGTTGATTTATTTTTAATGGGGGTGGCGGACTGAAAATTGAGGAGGTCAATTTAATTAGTAAATATTTACAGGAGAATGGTGCTTAATGCTTCGATCATCCTTTCTTTGGATATTTCGGGCAGCTTCGGCTTATTTTTTTCAAATTTTCTCATATTGCAAATACATGTTATTCTAGTCTTATACAATGAAGCATTTAATTCATATTCAAGCGATACCAAATTTTGAATAGCCCGATCTAAGCGTACTTCAAACCAACGGCGTAGCTAGGGGTAGCCCCCAAATTTTTTCTCTAGCAATTATGATTGATTACTAATTTACAATAGTGTTGAATTAAGTGTATTTTTTAAAATTACCTACTCATTTTTTATAACATGACGAACTACTACAGGTGGCAAAATTTTTATTTATGAATATATTTTATTGAAAAAGATTTACATGTTTTTACGATTGTGTCATTTACAAAGGCTATTTATATTGTTAATGGAATATGGCTTGCATTGATTCTGTATAAATAATAATTTTTATTTGTTTATTACTTATGTTTATCGCCTAAAACGTCCCCCCCCCCGAGTAAATCCTATTTTTTTTTTTTAAATATTATGCCTTTCCACCAAAAATTGGCAGTTAACGCCTTAAAAGTGATGAGATAATAAGTAGTTATTACAGCTAAATTTTTTTCATATTGTCTAATCTTGAGTCTGCAAATATTTCTAGATTAAGAAAATAATCGATTGTATTACGACATATTTTTGCAGAACACTTCCAAGTCTGCTAGAAATGGCACGAAGATGTCTAATATTTACTGGGGTGCCAGTCCGGGATCCCGACTGTTTTCTTGTTCCTAAATGCTCGGGAAACTCTAAATTCCGTATTGAAAATGAATAATTTAAAAATAAAGCAATCCTAAAGAGTTTGCGGATTGAGACGATATATTGTATATAATATTATATCAGTTAACATCGTCAAATCTTTTGTTATCTATAACCTACGGCCTTGAATACGTACAAAGTTGCTATCTATAATGGACACTCGATAATGTGAAATATACCAAAATATTCATGAATGGAATGACCGAGATGGGGAAGGCGTGCATATCGTATGCCTAGTTTAGAATATTTACGTGGATGTACTCTTTCCCCCACTATTCTGTACTAAACGATATTTCGTATTCGTCATATTTTCTGGGTCAAGGGTTATGATATGATGTAGCTTTGTGATAATAATATAATAATATTTTTACGCCCTATCTTGGCAGGGCTGTTGGGAAACATTTATTATTATTACTTTATTGCGATGTCTTTTTTAAGTTTACAAAACGGCACACCTAATATCATTTTACATCCATTCGTAGAAGAAGAATAATTCAATAATTTAAGTGTCATTCGATGTTTTATAATTTGATGAACGTAGTAAACCTTGCCGAATGCCGTACCCAAATCGTTGTCACGTGAAAGTTTTTACATATTTCAAATGTGTATATATTATAATGCATTCGTGATATAAAATTTATATCTTTTCACTAGAGCACTTTAAGAGGAATTAGTAGGTTTTTCTGTCATTTTGCGAAAATCGTTAATCGTTTTCCGTCGCTTAAAAAATATGAAATATCGAAATATTTTCTTTTATTTTAATAATTGCACTCTCAAAGTATTTATTTGCACTATTGTACTTTTATTTAAATGGAAATGGTAAAGTTTTCAAGCTTTACGCCGTCGCTACGCGATTTCGTAGAACGAGGTATTTTTAAGAAAGTAGTCGTTACGGAATTTGCAATTTATTGAATATAACGATTCTATAAAGATTTTTGAAGTTCACCAAAGAATACGTTTTCTCGCACTTTTCTGACTGATATATATGTAAAGTAGAATTATAATGAATATATTTAAAAAAAAAATAGAACAACCAGAAATTCTATAATATACGTCTTTAACAAAAAATCTCAAAAAAATTAATAAGAGTAATAAATAGTCATCATTTTTCGGGGATATATTTTTATTACCTTCCATTGTGATTAAGTCAGAGTCCGTCGTCTGCCTTGACACCACGGCAGCTATTTCTTTAGATTGTATTTAAATAGTTATTAGGCGCTATTATAATCGGTTAAAATTTTTATAAAATATTAAATATATACACATTTTA
The DNA here is from genome assembly GCA_022494535.1 of Himalopsyche phryganea. Classification (NCBI taxonomy): domain Eukaryota; kingdom Metazoa; phylum Arthropoda; class Insecta; order Trichoptera; family Rhyacophilidae; genus Himalopsyche; species Himalopsyche phryganea. The sequence continues at coordinate 230,097 of JAGVSL010000134.1, read as the reverse complement.
TATTAAATATAACATTATTTGTAAATGACAGGATTGTAAAAATATGTTACATGTTTCCCAAGAAATTATATCTCTGCATAAAATATTTTTGCCTGCGGCGCAATCTTCTGCGTCGTGGTGATTTATGATAAAATAAAAAAAGAGTTGGTAATAAAATACCCTTAACCCAGCAATAATGTCAATATAAAATCAACATTTTTGGAAAAAAAATATTAATATTAAACATAAAATTCGTCAGGATTGTAAAAATAAAGTGCCTATATATTTTTTAAGAAATAATATTTATTCTTCATAAAAATTTTTTCAAAAAAAAAGAGATGAGGGGGACGACAAATTCAAGAACCGTCCCGGGCGGCACAAACCCTAGCTACAACACTGCCCCTGTCCTTATTTTCCAACCCCAACCGTGAACGTAAGAAGGTAGAAAAAGTGCTTGAGTTGTATGGTGCATCTGAACTCGTCTCTGAAAATAATGGTGCATGGTATCCAAAGGTTGACTACCACTGGCGTATGTTGTGATGACCCGCTTCAATTGTTGTGTGTCGTCGCTGAAATGGTCGCGTGCCGACGTTTGTTTTGGTTGAGGTACTCATTCGAATAATTGCTGCACGAATGATTAATGTTCCACCGTGCGCCTGCTTCATTTCCATTCATTTCTGAATGAGACGTTGTGAATCGCCGATTGATTAAAAACTGATCGCCGCCACCCTTCCGCCAAACAGTTTCATTGTCATTCTGATATTGAACCGAGAGTATTTTTAGTAAAAATGATTTACATCAAACTATTCTTTTTCTGCGCGAAAAATTACTAAATTCCGCTAATAACAAGGCGCATCTGTAGGGAATTTAATTACGATTAGTAAAATACCAAATTATCATACATGGTATCTGGGAAAGCAATAATTTACGATAATAAGTATAATATCAGTATTAAAATGTCACCATAATTATTTTGTAAAATGGTTCGTTCTTTAACTCAATCAGCTCCGGCCAAAATCAAGTAAATACAACCCCTCTGCCCGGCCCATTTTTGAAGAAATATCATTTTTCTTAAGCGTTTACTAAAAGTGTTATAACTATAGAAATAGTGGATGATATTAAATGAAACTTTTTGGAATTGCTTAAAACATGTTAATATTTATTTTTTGTATGTTAAAATTGCCAACAATTTCCCTTTGTGAAGAGCCACACGACAATGTTTACACATGTACCGAGTCTCACTCATTTTCTTGTGCTTTGCACACACCTTGCATGCTCTACAGGGCTTATTTTTTTCTGTTGACGGTATTGGTATCGATATGTGGTTAGACATATCCCCCGACAACCTGTCTTGTAGATCTTGGAAAAGTCCAGCTCGTAGTGGACTCGGTGTCACCGCAATATTGTCTCCAGAAGGGGGAGTATTATAGAACTAAAACTCTATTGATATTTTAAGTTGATGAAATCAAAACCTATTTCGGTAATAACACAAATTAGATGACTGTTTTGGAATGTTTTATGTCTTGACTATCATTAAAACCAGGATTACGTTGCAATACTTATCGTTTAATGACTCAAACAAGACTGTTTTTAATAGGCTGGTTTATCACGTGAAAACACGTTTCCGGGACTCAAGCGATGGTTGTTGTATCACGTGAAAACACGGTTCCGGGGCTCAAGAATATATTTGAAATATAGCAGCGTTGTCCTAACTTCTGCGTCGAGCAGGAGAAGTTGGTTATTTGAGTCTATACTCAGACAAAGTGTCATGAACAGCCTCGAGCTGACAGCTCGACTACGAACTTTGTCAATGATCTTCTCCGCATCATTCATCACAGCGTTTAATTCGGGAGAAAGCTTTTTACGGCTAAATGCTCACGGTGGATCATATAGTGAGCGAATAAAACTTCTGGGTACGCGACTTCCTTTATTTTCTCAACTTCTCCTGATCGACAACCAGTCATGCTCGCAGCACCGTCCGTATACGCACCAACGCATTTCTTCCAGACTGACACCGTGTCTTACGTGGGCGAATTCTTTGCGAGCGCGAGGCGGAGCGGTATAGTTCGAAAATATCAATCGTTCTCTGCCAATGGGAGTGTCCTACGTGAGAAGTGACAAAAACATTTGGCGTGCCGATACAGCGGCAAGCGCGTCAAACACCGTTTCGCCGCCGCGCCGCCTCACGCTTGCAAAACTTTGTCTACCTAATCTGCCGCGTAAGTCCTCTGCTTGAAAATACTCATCAAGGGTAGTAAATTCTCCTAACTAGTGGTTCATCCAGGTAAATTAAGGCGACAAAGAAGCTCTTCCTTTAAGTTGTCATCTTCACTATAGCTCACAAAGCAAAGTAGAATAGCATGGTTACTTACGTCAGTTTATTCAAGTTGAATCGCGAATCGATACTTTATTGATTATGCGTAATTACGTCAGTTTCTTATAATGGTAACAGTAAAGGTAATGAATAATTAATGTTTGTTTGGTCATTAAGTAGGCTTATATGATTATATATATATATGAATTTACAGTTTTTATAAGAAATTAGGCATAATTATGCTTTTATTACACAAATACCGGGCTTGAATTAAAAGTTATGTTGTGTGATTCTTTGAAGTTTAAGAGATGGTTGGTGAATTGAGAATCTTTTTTTTATATAAAATTACCATAAAATACAATAAATTTATTAACGATTTCGGTTTCCCATTGAGATAATAGACGATTATGACATCGTTTGTTTCTTTTGTCTCACAGTTCACGACTTTATTGTATGGCATTGATATAAATTTCTACTTTTGACATGATGAAATAGCAAACACTGCCGCGTTCCGCTTCGCCAACTGTTCGCGTCGCTGAAGCCACGCGCCGCTTCGCTTCGTTCACGTAGGTTTTTATGGCACATAAGTCACTCCAATTGGCGGTGGACATTTGATATTTTCGTGCTGCGCCGCGTCCTTTCGCGTTCTACGTAAGACACTGCGTAAGTGCTGCTAGAGATGGTACAACGTTTTTTTTATATATAGTTAGTCGCAACAGTAAGAATATTCCGAATCGTGTAGCGGTGTAATCTGGTCAAAATTGTCGCGGACAGGTAGGAACCTTTCGCGGACCGGTGCTGGTCCGCGGACTACAGGCTGAAGAACACTGTCATAAAGAATTGCAATGTTTTTGCAGCATTTAGAAAATTTTCGGTAGAAAAAGAGTAGCCTGTTGTAAAAGCATATTTACCGTATTTCTACAAGCTTTTGTTTGTTCATCAGCTCTACTCTATTTTATTTTATTTTTTTCCATGTCCGCTCCCAACGTGGAGCACACGGTCTCCTAATGGAAGTATCTTAACAGAATTTTTCTATGAGAACTGCTTGTTACTCAGTTGGGAATATCTCATTACATTGACTAAACTATCATGTAAATTTCTTGTATGTTTGTGCGTTACGAAACACTAAGGCTAAGCTAGCCGATCGCTAAAATCTAGTAAATAGGTACGTTTGATTCTCAGTTTTGTTGTTTTTTAATCAAAAAAAACTTCTTGTTTCCTTTGAATAACAACAGAAATTGATTGTGCGTCCCGGCTGCTGAAAAAGTTGGCTACGTCTGCTTTAGCAATCATCAGCCAATCACTTGTACACCACATTGCATGGTTCCGTAGAGTAGTAGGAGTTTATAAGATTATTTTTATAACCATGTCCTCTCCCAATGGGGAGCAAATGGACTCCTAATGGAGATATCTCAACAGCTGATTTTCTTCGAAAAATGCTTTTTACTTAGTTGCTTAACCTCTCTTTTTCAAGGAGAGTAGGGATAGAATGATAGGGCTAGAGCTATGACAAGGACAGGACTAGTGTTTAGCTAATTTCTTTCCCTACGTTTTTAGGATCGGGTGAGTGGGAAGGAATTTCAGACACCACAAACATCCATGCCTACGAATCCATAAATCAATTGAAAATGATTATGAAACTGTTCGTACCGTGATTTGATGGCAATCGTATTTTTATTTACTGGTGTACATATGAGAGTTCTATAGTTAAATCTGAAATAAGGCATACATATTTTTTTGCCTCGCCAACACGACTTTGAATTCAGTTCATTCAAATATGATCACTTAACCTGCTTGCTTAGGTCAATTGTGAACAATTTATTGAAATTTACACCCCCACAGTAGAATTTAGAGTGCGGCTGTGTTTGTGTTTAAGACATCAGTTGCCATACTCGCAACTGCACTGCTAAGCATACTTTTTGTATCTTTATTTAAGGCAAGTGCGAGAAATCGATTGTCTTGATGGTACTATAATATTATGTAATATTTTAGTAGTCAATCGATGATTTTCATTAGTGGTTTGATTAATTAGTTATTAAATTATTGTTCGCATTCAATTTGTCATTAATGACATTCCACAAATTAAAAACACATTTTTTTTTATCACAGCATATAATATATACAAATGAAATGAATATGTCTGTTATTTATGTTAAAGCATAGTTGGGCAATGGACCTAAGCAATATGTGTATTTCTCATTTTTTTTTGTGTGGGACAGCTAATTGCCGGTATTTAAAACAAAATGAGTAAGCATTCCAAAGTATTGTCACAAAGTTTATTGCAATTAAAAGTGCCACAAAAAATCGTTCTTTCGCTTCCGATTTGTCAAAAAGTCCATTAAAGCCCACTGCTGTGTTGAAGATTTCATCAAATTCTTGAATATTTTTATTAATAACTACTATTATTTGATTCACGGAAATATATCGGGACAAATAACTTTGAATAGAGTCTGATAACTTTGAATCTCGCGGTCCACCATGATTTTTTCTTAAAAAAATATAATCATAATATATACGCAATAATGATCGTTTACGTAACGTTTTTTTGGAAATGGTGGTTACACTTGTTTAATTATAGGGAATTAATTAGGGTGATATTTGTTGCTGCTTGTTTGAAATCGGTTTATGGATTCTTGGCTCCAATTACGTTACTGAAATAATATAGCGGTCTATAGGTCACCACTGGACCACCATGTACTACATACAGCATACAGGTATTGTTAATATAACATTTAGATTGATATCTTTGTTATTCCACTGGTAGTAATACTATATGTGACACGTGTTTCACCTCGTTGAAAAGCATCTTCAGACCTAACTATATCGCAAGATTATTTATTTTTATGGTTAACAATGATTCTAATCCTTAACCTAAAAATGAAGCGTGGGATGGGTTTATTTACTTCTACTGCACATGAGGAGAGAGACACAAAGATAATAGTACTACTGTCATAACACTACTAATTACAAAATGAAGTATTAGAGTTTGGAAGTGAAGATCCCAAGGGAATTAGTAATTGAGATAACAGCGTAGGGTCATTTCGCCAGTGGTCGGCCAGTTAAGCGACAGGTGTACTTTCAAAAGGGATTTTGAGTCAATGAATGATAAATACATATTTTTTTTCGCTGTTATTCCATTAAACAGAAATTAAGTAATGTAACCAACTAAAAATAAAATGGTCAATATTGTACCGAGCATAAAATAATAGAAGTTTAAAAAAATGCCGATTCTCCCAGTGGTCGGCCCTCAAAATCCAATGGTCGGTCTTTCGTTGCCCAGTGTTCGGTCATCACTATGATACTTCATGAATATCGCGAAGTAATTAACTGATAGTAGACAGAACAATCAAAAACATAATGATCCAAAGCATGACAATATAAAGTATATTTTGTTAACGATCCCCCATACAAGATGAATTTGTCGAAACTTGCGAAGTAAAAATGTGCTTTTTTTAATTGCGTATCGCATCATATAGGTCAGTATAGTGCAGATATACATTGGCAAGTGGCGAGACTACCTACACGAATTTTAAAAAAATGTGCAATTTAAATGTATCCACTATTATTTAATTTTTAAGCACAAAAGGCCGACCACTGGCGACGACCGAATTTAGGAACACTCGCCATATATTAAATATTGTAATCAGCCTATTACTATTTATTTTAAATATATAAAAATGTTACCGATATAATAATTTGCTAGATTACTATCATGCATGAAGATAGTATGTGTCTCGTGTGAAATGTTGCAAGTGTGCACCGCACAAAGGATATTCGTCCTTGACAATGGACATCGGTTTCTTGAATAATTATTAATGTATCACTGCCTACGTGTCAAATGAACGCCACTGCATATTGACCGGGTGTTTTTAGTATGGCAGGGTTTTCCAAACTTTATCTGCGATGAAACAGTTCGCAAATCCTCAAATTTTAACGGAATCATATAACCGAAGCCAACGACGTCGACCACTGCACCACGGATCCGAATACGTACATTATTACGTACGTACGTACATATTTCGTAGCGGTCCTTTGATGCTTCCGTAACAACCCAATTAAAGCAATAAATAGATTCTCCTTGTTAAATTAAACATAATAATTAAGATTCGATCAAAGAATTATTGATATTTATTTTCACCATCAGGACTCATTTTACGAATGAATTGTAATGATTTTTTAATTTTCTAAATAAGCAATGCGTCACGTTAGTGAAAAAACCAGTGGAATAACTAAGTTACCAATTTGTGTCAATTATAATACTTTTAAAAACATCACGTTCGCGTCAACTCGTGGTGAATGTCTCTTATCTAATCTTAATAATATAGGCAGTAGAGATTAAAGTTAGTTGTCGTATCTATTTATCTTTAAAATTATATTGCCGTGCCTTAGGGATCTTTATTGGGATATTTTACTGACACTACCAGCGCAATAGCTCATTCTCATTCTCGCACTATTTTCACTTTACTAATCGTGCGGCGACTCCCAAGAACGATTACCTCGAGATACCCATTGCTTCCGCTCAGGATATGCTGGCTTCTTTTGGTTCCTCATGTATAATATATGATGTGTATGTTCAAACATTGCGAATGAACTCGTATTGTAATAAGACACCTGTCTATAAATCTACTTCCAATTTGCTGATATAATTATTACATTATCGTACTCCCTAAATACGCCTCAAGAATTTTTATATGAAGTACAGTCAATCTGTTCGGCCGAATCAGTGTTCGGTGTCATACTTCTCGATATTGATGGTGTTTTGGCCAATTGATGTAACCCTAAAAAATACGAAAGTGAGTTAATGATCTCATTTTAAAGAAGACAGAGCAGGTCTCGACCAAATGATGTAAATTAGAAAAATAAAATGACCACTTTTTGGAAGGTAAACATCATTTCACATTGGTTTTAGGTTTAAAATTCTGATCCATCCACTTGATGTAAGCCACTATTATATCGACACTTCCTACGTCTAATATCTTATCTGTAAACATGAGAATTTACAGGATTGCATTTCAATGATTCATAACGCAACTCACATATAATGTTTTCGATAAAAACAGTTTACTCTCTCCCGAACAATTTCAATTTTGAGGGTTACATCAATTGGCCAAAATACCGTCGATATTAAAAAACGATCCAACGAAATTATTTTTTTTAGAAAAAGAAGCTCCAAAGAAACTCATCACAACCGTTTATAATATTCTCATAACCTCTAAATCTATAAAAAATACGATCTCCTTTTGATACAAACGGGTCTGCCAGGTCCGTGGTCGAATGGTCCTCGTCGTTAACTTTAGTTGTGGGGCCCACGGGCTCGATACCAGTATAGACAGTTTCATAATTTGATTATTCAATCGATTTATGGATTTCTGTTCGAAGTTATGGGTGTTAAAAATTCTTTTCCACTCATCCGATCCCTCTTTTCCTACCCTCGTCGAAGAAAACAGAGATTGGGAAATTGAAAAGCAAGCAGTTTTTATAGAAAATTTATGTTGATATAAGTTCCATTAGGAGTCCACATATTATGTCCCACATCTGAAGCAGACCTGGTTTTTTTGATACAATACCTCATAAATAATCTGAAAACGTCCCTTATATTCAACAATATATTATTCTAGAGAAATCATTAGCGACGAAGCATAGAAACATACTAATTTTATAATCGTATATAAACTAGTAGACCTATCCGTCGGCATTTGACATTTCGATTTAATCGAGTTAGCTAAAAATAGATTATGCTTTCTATATAATTATATAAATAATTTTTTCCACTTATCATGAAAAAAATAATTCTTTGAAAATAGTAAGGAATCAAGATAAAGATCGTGAATAGAGTTACTAAGAAATGGCGTACGGGATTTTTTAAAGAGAGCTTTCACAGCTCTTAAAATTGATAATTGTGTAATTTAAATTACATTTATTCGTTATGTGATTAAATAACATTTTAAAAATTTGAGAAAATGAATAATTGAGGATTGCTGGCATAGGAGCTATAAATTCCGTTCGGTATGATTTTACTCATACTAAACTACCCAATTATGAAAAACAGGATGTAGTCAACTGACTGGTCCTCTCCTAAAATCATAATTCAATTGTTATCCTCTCGAAAAGGGAAGTTGAGCGACCGCCTTAGAACCACTTTTCTCCAACTTCTAATATTTCTCAGTACCTGCATTGCGATGGGGCACGTGGTGTATTGTACAATAGATTTTCTTTCACATTTTTCAAGATTTTGCTTGCTTACTTTATAGTTGCGTATACATTTTGCGTTTAAACGCTATTGTTTCAACGTTTTCCGTTTTCCAGTATGGGGGCGTCCATATATGATGTTCCACGATTCTGTTTGACTATTTCTAAACTTCACTCCCCCCCCCCATCGTCACATTTCTTTATATCGCTTTATATTTCTTTATATGTAACCCTCAAAATTGAAATTGTTCAGGAGAGAGTAAAAACTGATTTTTATCGAAAACATTTTATGGTGAGTTTCTTTATGAATCTTTGAAATGTACTCCCGTAAATTCTCACGTTTGCAGGTACGGGGATTATACATAGGGAGTGTCGATATAATAGTGGCTTACATCAAGTGGCCGGGTCAGAATTTTTAAACCTAAAACGAACGTAAAATGATATTTCCTTTCCAAAAAGCGGTCAATTTATTTTTCTAATTTACATCATTTGGTCGAGACCTGCTCTGTCGTCTTTGAAATGAGATCCAATCATTAACTCATTTTCGTGATTAACGAGGGTTACATCAATTGGCCAAACCACAGTCGATATAGTCTTTTACCCACAAATTACCTATCGTCACATTATATGAAACCCCATCTCTCACCTTAGAGCATGACGTCATATATAGAAGGTCCCTATCTCGTTATGTAATTGAATTAAATCAGTACGGCAGAGATATTTTTCTAAACGTATAAAAACCAAAATTTAATGACCATTTGAGATTAAAATACAAATTTACAATGCTGACTTGCACGCTATCTAATTTAATAAATTAGCAGCAAATGAAATGGTAATGAAGTGGGTTTTTAATATTCCTTTGGGGCAAAAATAGTCAGTCGGTTGACTGGCCAATCAGCAATCACATCGGCGAACCCTGCTTTTGCCAAATTTAGGGCGGCAGGCGAATCCAATTCGCCATTAATGTCTATCTAATCCGTTTTACACGCACACACACTACTACTTCATATAACGACAGTTTGACTATAAATCTTTCCTTTTATCTGTTCTGCTATTGCAATCGATCTTTCTTCTGCGCTGGAATTCTTTTCTGATACGGTGTTCTGAGCAAAAAAAATGATACACGTGTTCATTGATGAAGAGACAAGGAACGGGTCCGACTTCTGCCAACTTGTGATATGTTTCTGGATGTCGTATTTTTATTATCTATATAATATGAGAGCTAGAATGAGAGCTGGGTGCCAATGCTCATCATCAACATTCGTTTAATGTGCATGATGCGTAGCCATAGAGAGAGAGTGCGCTGTGTTGTGCCGTGCGTACAGACAGATATATTAATACTGTAGTGTTGGCGGAAAAGAATGGGATCGAAATAAACATAATTCTCTCTTATTCCTCTCTTTCATGAACACACATTTTGCTGTTTTTTATTCCGCTACACTGCAGCATCGTGTATTTTTGTGTAATGAAACCATTCATTGCATAAATCTCATTGAGAGGTAAATCGGAAAGTCCACCCCTACTTTAAAAAGAAATTTATCTTATAATTCTCAAACTCGCGCTTTTAATGTTTCTCATTAAAATTTGTTTCGCTGATAATAGAAGTAATGGATTAAAGTTTGATGAGACCTTACAAAATAATCGATCGTTTGCTTGATAAAATAGCCCAGGTCGCCGTTGGTCTGGGTCGAACACGTCTAAAAAGCCTCATGCCTTAAATGTCATGGCATTTTTGGGACACGCTGTCCCACATTGTACATGCCCACTGACATTTCGCGATTCATTATTATTTTGTACGAATTTGGGAACAATAAGGCGCGTCTAAAAATATTGAATTAGTACCCATGTTTTTGATTCTAAATGTTACCGCTGTCACACTGTCACCCGGTTACAAATAATAATTGTATAGATAATATATTTTGTATTATTTTTAAAATAATTAACTATGGTTTAATATTATGTTTACTTTTGTAGTGAGATATCGATCTAATCGAGGACTAACCTAATAAATATGTGATAGTATAGTATGCGCAGGATGTTGTACTATATTGCATTATGTAATCTTACAAACGAAATTTGATGACCAACGATAAAAGCACTGACAACAATACAATACTTATTCGAATATTTAATTAACACATGTCACTTGTCATACAGGAGAAATTGAGTAAAAAAAAAAAGTAAAATGTTCAAGGGAACCGTGTGAGTATTATTTGTAATTCATCTAGAAACCCTTCATATTGTCACTTTTAAGGTGTTAACTGTCAATTTGGTGAAAACTTGGTGGAAAGACATTATATTTTAAAAAATAAAACACAATTCATTTTTACTACTTTCACATATTTATAATGATCAGGACCGGTTTCGAGCTCTAAGAACTAAGACAAGAAATTACTGATTAGATAACAAATTATACATAAATCAAATAAAAGAGTCTACAAATAAAATGTTATGGACCTCTTACAAATCAATAAATACTAATCTGAAATCACAAATATAGCTACATTAAAAGTTCATTAGCTGAGCAAACCTTTTTTAATGAGATTACTAATCCAATAAGCAATAATGAATTAGGAAAATTATAAGAAAAAATTAGTGAACCATTTAAAAACTTATATGTATCATTATGGATTTATATGGATTTATATGTATCGATCGACATTTTGTGATGGAGAACGAGCGAGATGGATTGCTAAAATATGATTTATTCAACCCTGGTTGAATTCTTTTTGTCAAATGCCCTTTTAAACAAAGTTGATGCTGTTAGTATGTTTCGCTGTGTGAGGTAATGATAGAGGCTTTCTTATTTTAGAATAAGTCGTTCGAAAAGCAATCGCACTAAAGCTTTTATTTAATCTCACAAATGCTCAGTTTACGATGTGTTATCATACAAAGATAAGATTCTTCATTCGCGTAAAGCTAACAGCCGCTATACAAATGTTAACCCGTCTCGGGAAAATTACAATTTTCGGATACCCCTTTGTAGTCAATGTATAGATTATCTGTGAACACCGTCTAACTTATTTACTCACCTACGAATGTTCATATTCCTGAAAATATTTAATTTTAAAAAGATGACGATTTAACCGTCAAATCGAGGTGTATTCTACCCCCATCTTATTTAGTATTTTGCAATGGCATGGTTAAAGACCGCTCCATCTCTCACAAATTAAGATAATCCGATAAGCAAATAACGAGCGTCCATCGATGGATACCGTTATCATTTCACTTGGTTTCTTTTTCGAGGAGAAACTGAAAATCTAATGCATACTTCGTCATTAGTAATATTCTTATACGTATTATTCTTGAAGTATTTCACGTCTTAGATTAGACTAAAAAATAATAATATATAAAATTACTATTGCGTTGGTTTATTTCTTTTTAATATCAAAATACGTTAATGACTGGATTGAACGTTTTAACAAACATTTGCAGACTCTATTGAGCCATCACAATTGATCGTGTCGATTATGCGACAGATTGGTTCGTGAGTGTGAAAGGGTCGATAGTTTTATACAGCGTATTATCACTTTTTTAATCCGCGTAAAGAGCTCGCGATCTCATATGGGGATAAGCTGGGACAATTTTTAGCTCTTTAGGCTGTACTCGGTCAGAACCAAGTCCCATCTATTCAACGCATCCATTCTGACGGCGAAGCTTTACGGCTGCGAGTCATGGAACTTCACTAAAGCACTGGGTAACCGTACACTGTGCTTCGAAAACAGATGCTTGTGGCGAATACTAGGCGTACGGTAGTTTGGTTTTGTCAGGAACTTGGAAGTAAGAGAGCGGACATTGTTTTTAAAAAAATATTTCTTATTTGGAAACACCTAACTAAGGGCAGACGAAATACTCTTGCAATGTTACGTGTAGGTAAAAAATGATATCCTAAATATTTAAGTGTACTATTGGGGCTGTAACAGAATATTTGACATGTGGACTTCCTGAATCATTGGCCTTACTTTTTTTTGCTCTCACCTATGATTCATTCAATGGTCGCCATTACTACTACGGGACTACACATTGCGTTTTAGCCGCTCCAGTATAAAATAATCAATTTGGTGAAAAGAAGACTTATTGCAATCCCGTCCAGTAAGTCATCACAACTTTTTGTTTTTTTTTCATGTCCGCTCCCAATGTGGGGCATATGGTCTCCTAACGGAGGTATCTTAACAGAATTTTTCTACGAGAACTGCTTGTTAATCAGTTGCTCAACCTCTTTTTTTTCGAAGAGAGTAGGGATAGAAGGATAGGGCTAGGACAGGACTAGTGGTTAGCTAATCGCTCTCGTTACGCCCCGTGAGGATGGAATGGGTGGGAGGGAGGAACGAACAGAAATCCATAAATCGATTGAATGATCAATCTATGAAAACCGTCCGCACCGGGAATTGAACCCGAGACATCCGTAACCGTAGCCAGCGACGCTGCCAACTGCGCCACGGACGCCGACAGTCGCGGAGTCATCACAACTAGAAAAGTCCTAAAATATACATATCGTAGCACCACTGTACACTTAGGCACCCAACGTCATCTTCAAATTTGTATTAAAATGTATTCAAGCGAACGCACTAGGCAGCCAAATATCGTTAGCTGTGCGGCAGCCAGTCGAAACACGCCGATTACACATGCAGCCAATACGACACGGTAAGATATATGTGGCTGCCTCGGTCTGCACGCACTTGTCGCGGCAGCCAGGCGTTTCTTGTGTTCAGCGAACAGTGCGAACTTGTGACATTGGCTACTGGCTACTACAACTGGCTGCGAGAATTGGCTGCGCATTACTGTGGCTGCCGCAGCCAGGCTGCCAGTGCGCGGTCAGCCTTAGCGTTAACCCAGACTCTACGCCAGATGTAGCCTACGCCGTTCACGCGATTTTTCCTCGATTCCTTTTGCCACTGAACTACGCTTTAGTCCCACTACGAAGCTTTCTACGGTTAACCGATGGCATAGTATTGCATCATCGCATACTTGATTTATTTTAGCGTTTTAATTTTGTAATATGTCGCTATAATTAAGGCTATAATGTGTTTGCGCGGCTTATTATGTGATTTTTTAAAAAATAAATCAGCTTTAAAAGAAATGTGTCTGTTAAAAGAATCCTTCGCTAAGATTCTCCCGCTTAACACGCACTCAATGTAACTATTGCACTCTCTTGAAGCTATATGTGTCAGTTAGATTCGGAATAAGCAGATGCAGAGTTCGAAAAAAGTTTTTAAGACTGTAGAAGATGTCGACAGGCGAAACTCGCAAAGAAGTGCGCAAATTTCGAACGAATCGAATGAATGTTTTATTTTTTAAAATCAACTAAATAGAGTATATTATAATAATATAGTATTATAAAAATATAATGTGACGCGAAATGACACTTTTTGATAACCTTGTGTTTTAAAATAGGTACATTAATTACATTATGTGAGAGGGAATGATATTCGAGTATTTTAATATAAAAAATGAGCTGAATATGTTCGAGTATTCGATTGGAATCCCTAAACAAGAGTTTTAATTTCGTAGCCGCTATAGAAGAGTCCTACGTATGTTCAAATCGGTTCTTGTAGCTATTGTATAGAGGTGTTGTACATGACGTGTGTAAAATTCCGTTTAATACATAATTAGATTTATACGATAGCTGAATAATCTTTGCAATCTTGACTGATATCATTATATACTAGTAACTCTACCCGTCATAGATGACGGTATTGAAATTGAAATAATGAATGTATAAAGTAGCTAGTACGTCGGAAATGTGTGTGTGTGTGTGCATTGCATAACAATTTATTTTATATATACACTGCGAACGCTTAGGTCATGAGAAAATTTCACACCTACATGAGATATGTGGTAATAATAAAACGTCTACAGAGCGGTCTCGGCAATTATATATAAGATTATGAACAGCTCTAATTAAAATCATTTATGACTACATTTTTGTGTGTGCATACTTTAGTAACAGTTCTAGAGTTATAATGCAATTGATATTCCTAATTAACAATGTTTTTTATGGAATGTGAGACGCCTGGAGTGGAAGCTGGCGAGGCACTGGTTATCGGGATTCCGGATAGGTTAGGAGGATCTCAGTACAAACGATAGTTCTTTCGGTGAATCATTTATTTAGATGCAGTCGGTTTATGTTCGAACAGGACCCTACAATAATTATAAATTGCAACTTAAATTAGGGAAAGCCGTGGGCATCTGTCAATTGTTAATAATTACATCCAGTGTATTCGCAACGTAGATATATCTCCGATATTAACGACATCAGAGGCTATAAAAGCAAGCCTGGTGTTGGACAAACGAAAGCATTTGTGGACATTTTATTAGATTTTTTACAACGTTTCTTCGCACCTTTTATATTGCCGCCTAACCTCATTAACAATGATGCGTTTTTAGGTCATACACATCTACCCTCACTGTGTTATATTCGTACTTTGTATAATTGGAATTGAATGCCGGGTTCAGTGTAGCCTTTTGTCATGGAAAGTTAGCTGACAGGCAGGATTGCTTTTGTGACCACAGCCACCAGGACGCTAATCACATCCTGTGGGACTAGCCTAGGTCTTGGCTATCCCGACTTTGTGGAACAGTCAGTGTTGGACTTTTCACCAAAAAGTTTCAAATATCAATTGACTAGCGATGAAAACATTTGCAAAATAATTCATATCTCAATTGACATGTTCATAACAATATATGAAAGTCGTCATCTTAACCTCCGAATTGAATATTATATATATAACTCACAGTATATATTATTTCAAACTTTTTATAACTGCCTAAAATATTATTTCTAAATGATTAGATAGAATCAATTAACATCCCCTTAACCCAGATCAATTTTGAAATAGAATTAAATACCATAAAGCAAATTGCCTTCAATAACGGTTATAGCACCGACTTATTAAATAATATATTAAAACGAAAACAAATAAATTAATACTAGATTATCTTTATTTTGGAGACATCATTAAAAATGTCAAAGCTGTTACCGGATAACGTGCAGGCAGCTTTTTATACAGTTAACAATTTAGGTAAAATCTTATTGAACAACAAAGATAGAATAGAAGCATTGTCACAGTGTGGAATATACCGCCTCTCTTGTGAAGACTGTCAAGCTTCCTATGTAGGACAGACAGACAGACAGAAGCTTTAATATTAGATATAAGTTAAGACATTGACTGAGGGTGCTTGATGGAATTTCAATATCAAATTTGGATTATTGAAATTTTGTACACTTCCATGTATTTAGACACTGTTTCCATGTATTTTGTACACTTCCATGTGACTTTAGACACTGTTTACTGTCTGTCAGTTCGAGTCCATTCGTGCGCTCAAATTCCTGAAGATGCCGAAAGGCGATACCCGGGTCGTTAGTGACAAAATACATGAAAGTGTACAAAATCTCAATAATCCAAATTAAATATTAGAGTTAAAGAACATATAAGATGTCTCAAAAGTAATAGTTTTTCAGAGTTTGCGAATCATTTAATTGAAAATGATCATACTTTTAATTAAAATAATAACGTAGAAATACTCCATCATGTAAATAAAAAATGAATTAATATGAATAGCTTAGAATTTTTAGAAATCAATAAAACCATTAACAGTAATGGAGGATTAGTAAATAACATTTTAAACAGAACAGGCGGCTCGCCGTTATTAAATTTATTCCCCTTGGGTTTTTCACATCCAGGTACCAGTAATTGATTTGTATGTAGTGTAACAGTGTTTATACCTTACCCCCCTTCACACGTCCAGTAGAATGTAATAAAACCCACTCCCACCCTTTTAAGAATTATCATCGTTTACCTTAGAAATAAATAACCTTGCGATACGGTTAGTCTGAAGATGCTTCTTAAAGAGGCGAAACGCGTCACGTAAGTGATAAACCAAGTGGAATAACTAAGTTATCAATTTTTAATTTAATTTTCTATTAGAATCAACTTCGTTCAGTTTAATTTCTTTATCAAGTATTTTTCTCATCAGCAGCAAGTTTGCAAGTTGACGAAGATATAAATATATGGTGCTAATGAATCTTAATTCCTGTACAATGTCACTTTAGTGGTCATGGTTACACTGTCGAAGATCTGTTTTGTGACATTTACCAATGATATATCCATAACTATCAGCGCTGAAAATAATAAACCGATAATCTATATGGAAACTTTAAAGAAGTGTACGAAAACTCAAAAAATACGATTATTAAATGTAAGAAATATTATAATCAAATAGTATTGTGTAACAGTGCATCCCAAACTTTTTCATACCACGGCACTGATATCATCATTTATTATCGTAAAATAAACATCTATTGGAAGATGAAATAGCTTTCAAAGTTACCTAACCTGAATTAAGGTGGAATATGAAACAATCTGTAGATTCATTACAAAACCAATTATTTATATCTCGTATTTATAAATATAAAGTCTTTTCACCAAGATTATACAGTTATCACATTAGGAGTAAAGGATTTGAGATGCTACGCCTTTATTTATGTAGTTATCGGATAAGTTCAAACCGGTTTCAGAGCAAATAGTTTAAAATGTGTCGATAACTTTATTTGTTTTCAACCATGTCCGCTCCCAATGTGAAGCATATAGCTTCTTTACGGACATTAATTTGTTTATTTCATAAACACACGCGTTTCCATATCGCGTACACTCTGCCCACCCCTACATATCAATCAAATTTGAGAAAATCTTTTGATTGTTTTATTAGAATAACGGTTCTTAAGTAAATAGTTATTACATAATAGGTATTTTCAGATAAGCTATAAGATAAGTGAATATTGTTTATACTTCACAAGCCAAGCAATAAATTAGTTATAGGCGGATAAAAATTCACCGACCGCATTAAACACATTTTATGGTATTTTTTTTTTATCTTGATTGGATTTCCATTTACTTGTTATAATTTGATGTAAGGATTTAATGTTCGAAGAACTTTGTGCTGAATTGTTATTTATTTTTTATAATGTTTTTCAGAACAGTTATTTTTCCAAATTTGAATTGTTGAGATTTTGTACATTTCCATGTATTTCGTACCTGGGTTTCGCCTTTCGGCATCATCAGGCATTCGAGCACACGAAATGTACAAAATCTCAACAATTCAAATTTGATATTGAAATTCCAGGAAGCACCCTCAGTCGACATCTTAATTTTCCATTCCGTATCATTGACAATATTTACACAAAATGAGGAAATATCACTAATATTTTTTTATTAGATAAAAACAATACATTATTAACTATCGACTTTTTCCTCATCATCGTAGGAAAAACCTTTTTTTTATGTTTTTATGGAATATGATTTCTTATAATATTTACTTTTTTTGCTTCAAGTAAGCATTATGCACAACACCACAACCCAAGTAACCGACAATAGAAATTGATTCATTAAAAAAGGAGGTTTCTGAGCGAAGCCATCTTCGTAAATGGCCAGTATTTGTTCCTACATTTACTTTATTATTCATTGATTCGTACCTTAAGAAATTAAATCATATTTTATTTTATTCTTTAGAATATCGAGAAAGAGTGCGACGTGAGAATGATGTGATTTTGAATATTCCTTCTAGCATAACTAAATAGTAAACGTTTTTATGAAATCTAAAAAAATAATAAAAAAAACTGTCCTTACAGAAAAGTAGTACTATTTTACTACCAATCAATCCATTGCTTGTTGGCGTTTATTATTGTTACTAATCTTTTATTATAGAATTACAAATTTCCATAACATTATTGTTATGTGAAAAAACGATTTCGGTCTCTTTAAACGACTTCAGAGATTTAATACGTAGATACTATTTTTACATATCGAGTGCTATTTGAGAACGTTTTCTTTTTTTGTCAAGTGTCTACCCGTATTGACATTAAATTTAAATCAGTGTTCTGCTTACAGACAAGATGTCAGTAAGAATATCCTTATTAATTATATTATAGTGGCATATACCGCCTCTATCGTGAAAACTGTCAAGCTTCTTATGTAGGACAGACGGGTAGAAATTTGAATATTAAAATTAAAGAACATAACATAAGATGTCTCAATAGTGATAATTTTTCAGAGTTTGCGAATCACTTAATTGAAAATGATCATAGTTTTATTAAAAATGGTAACCTAGAAATTATATAATATAAGTAATTTAGGACATCGACTGAGGGTGCTTGATAAAATTTGAATTGTTGAGATTTTGTACATTTCCATGTATTTTGTCACTAACGACCCGGGTTTCTCCTTTCGGCATACTCAGGCATTCGAGTACACGAATGCAACATCTCAACAATTCGAATTTGAATAATTTAGAATTTTTATAATTCCATAAAACATCAAGACTAATCGATTATTAGTAAATAACATTTTAAATACGACAAGTGGCTCACCACTATTAAATTGACTTGCCTTGGGATTTTCACCTCCAAACACTAGTAATTAATTTCGTAATTAATACCGTTATGGTAATTAGTACTATTATCGTTTGTGTCATACCCCCTCTTCACGTTCAGTAGAAGGAAAAAAATCACCCCACCATTAATTTTTAAGGAAAATATTTTTTGTCAAAGTATCAAATTAAACTCACCCAGTCAACTTACAATAAGTTGTAATGGGAAAAGTTTTTGGTGTTCGCATATCGTGAGTTGCTTTATCATTTTGTTTACACGATATTTGAACTGCATTCAATTTTCAATTTCAGTCTTGTCACTAAGTGAATCTGTACATGATGACATCACAGGTGTACGTTTATATATGTATCGTAGGCAGTACATTATTTACCTGTGTGTTACATATCAGAATATAATCAAGTGTGTGCAACGAGAATGATCGTGCCAAAATTCGTTTTTGGCGAATTCGACATCTAATACGAAAACAATCGTTGCTATGTTGTTTGTTTGAAGTTGTTCAGCTGCCCATCTTGGTCTATATTTTTGTTTTAAAATTACTTACACCCTCTTGGCTGCTTGAAAACTTTGACGAAGCACATTTCTTTTTTTGTTACCATGTCCGCTCCCAATGTGGATCATATGGACTCCTAATGGAGCGTATCTCAACAGAAGTGCTTGTTAATCAGTCGCTCAGGATGTGTGAGACGGAATTTAGATATCACATACATCCATGCCATCCAACATAAATGCATAAATCGAAGTCGTGAACACCGAAACCGCATCCAACGTCATTGACCACTCGACTTATTTGTCTCTGAATTTACAAGAGATTCTATGGATCATTGAGATTTTTTTGCCACCGATAAAGACGTGTAGATAGTTTCATTGCAAATAATTAGTTATTAAAAAAAGAAACTGACACTATGAATAAGAGGGTGTCCATATATGACGTCACATATCATAACCCCCCCCGAACGCCCAAAAATGGAATAATTCTTAATACACCACAAGGCGATTCAAGGTAAATGCCTTAAAAATCACCTATGTATGTACACGATCCGAAAATTGTTATTTAATGACAAGAAACAGAGTATTGGTATGGACGTTTATAATGTAATTTTTATTGATCTTGTGCAGAGTCGGATTATTGATATCTTTCTCGTTTCCATTTATCCTCAATGGATATATTTATATGAAAATACGTTATTTATCTATATCAGCGTTTCTCAAACTTTTTCTTCGATGGAACACTTAGTAAATCCTGAAATTTTAACGAAACCCTTCTTTAATTTGTAAGTATGTAATAATTCATAATCAATACAATAAAAACATGAATTATTTATTCAGTGACTAGGTTAAAACTTAACACATAAAAATATAAGTGAATATAGCTTTAAATGACTTCGATGATTTTGGGTATCTACATAATTTTCAAATCTTCTTACTATCAGGCACATTATAAGAAAGTAAAATTATGATATTTGGTGTGACGTCAAACCTGTTGATAAAATAATAAAAAATCCTGCTTCACATAATTATGTCGTAGTAAACGAAATTAAAACAATAATAGCATGTTTTGGCACACATTACTTTTCTGAAAAATTCGCCTAAAAATCATTATTGGCTGATCATTATATTTTTGCTTAAAATCAGACTCAGAGAATTTGTTGCAGTTCTGCGGAACATAGTTTGGGAAATTATGATTTACATAATACGAGAAAAATAAAATGGCGTAACGTTTTAAGAACGTTGTGAATAGATAGAATCGTACTTTTTGTTGCTATGTTTATTCAAAAGTAATAAGGAGAATTTATTTCCAAAGGTCGTTTATTATTGGTGGGTAATTGCGGCAATCTTCCGAACTATGTTGATCAATCTAATCACTTCCGTTTACATATTGCATCTAAACATGAGTTGGTTTTAAAAGAACACTATGTTGTTCAGTTGCTCTATATCTAAAAATTAGTCTGATGGTGCTATTCAAAAGAACGAAACATGTGCCACGTATATGACAATGAAACTGCAATTGAAAAGGTATTCAATTTTCATTTAATATTAACACCCTTGAGTTATCCGTTTCGTTCTTTGTACTGTTAAATAAATATTATATTAGAAATTTAAACAGTTGTTTGATATATCCTTTTCCTAATTTGTAGTTTATAGTAAAGAAAATGTAATATTACATTTGCAATAAAACAACTCATTACACTCCTGCACAAGCAATTATTAAAAAATTTGACCGAACGTCACAAGGTTTCACTTATCATGTTACTTACTTTACATACCATCGCAAATAGCACGTTAGTTTATGTACACAAAGCTCGTATAATAAATCAGAGTTATTAGTTATTTCGCTTCTCGCGTCTTATTAAAACATTGTATATAACCTGAAATGATTTATTGAATTGCATTAAAATGAGAGACTGCACAGTTACGATATAAGCTGACAAATAATATTAACAACATGCATCATCCAATATGCTATGCATACCCATACATTAAATTATTTTAATTTGTCAATGCGTAGACACTTACGTCTCGTAGTTTCAAAAGATTTGTCATGAATTCGTTCCACAAAAGTTAGATAACGTCCGCTACAGACGAATTGTAAGGAAAGTATGACGGAATACCACTGGCTGTTCAATCGTCTTGTTAAATTTCTCAGTACGATTATGAATCATAGACATTTCCTAATGTCAAATTTCGACGCCGGCGCTCTCCGAATCGAAGGCGGCCGAGTTGCTTCGCTTTCCACGCTCGCCGCTCGAAGATGCGTCAATTTTCCAGTTATTCGACCTGAGTCGTTTGGAGATGTCGGCCGGTGCGTATTTAGATAAATGAAAGAAATACGTTCGAATTCGCGAATAATAAAGTTTTTATAGATAACAGAACCGTTATAATTGTTACTTGTTGAAAAATTTTAAGTCTAAGAAATAACGAATAATGATTTTGTTTAGAATAAATACGGGTTTCGCGCCGTTTTCAGTGACTATGTGATAATCGAAATTCCGCACAAAAAAGTCAAATCATCAAATGATAACGCTAATATTATTTATTGGACCAACACATTAGTAATTTTTCCAAAAGGATTTTATGAATAGATTTTTAAATATATTTTAATCTATTTGAACTGAGGCAAAAAAACATTGCATCAATCAAATATATTATCGAACATGTATTACTTTCAGTCGGATTTTATTAAAATTAATTCTTTGCCAACGTTGTCATTCATCGTAAAATTACAATAACATGATCATTTTACTTTATGTTTTTCCCTATCAGATGTTGAACATTGCCGGTTTGCACATTTAATGTGTTGACGGAAATACCTATTGTTTATGTTAAAGTGTTAACATTAATATGTACGAAAGCTCTAAAAAGTATGGCGAAAATACGATAGGAGTCATCGAAAAATGTAGACGGCGTGCTATAAATAAATTAAGGTAATAACTTTATGATAACTTGTTATTATAATTTCTGATACGCGTTGTTTAAATAATCGATTATTTTTGTTTGTACTAGAACGATATTATTTGAAAATGTGTAATATTTTTCAGTATAAATATCATGTCAAATTTTAATACGGATAGCATATATTTTGTAGAAGGATCTTTTACTTATACCATTATGGTCGAACTGTATTCTCAGTTTAGATTTATTTTAATATTTAAAAACATCGTATCTTATTAGGATGTTTAGTTAAATTAGCGTTTATTAACAACATTTTTAAACAGAACAGGCGGCTTGCCATCATTAAATTTATTCCCTTGAAGTTTTTCAAACCCAGGTGCCAGTAATTGATTGCCCAATTATGTCCATTGAAAGAGATATTCTTTATTTGTCCTGCAGAAATAGTCGCGATGGTCCTATAGGACATCCGGATCTGGTTTCTTCTCCGGAAAACTTTTATCAGTTCAAAAAATTTGCGGCCTCCTTTGGAGAAAAAGTTTACCTTCCCTGCCCCTCACCATTTAATCCTTAATTGTTGCCTCACCATAGAAAGTTCTGTGTATTTAAATTAATTACTAGTTGACGACTTTAATATAATTATTGTGTACTCATCATATTCCTTCAAATGTTACATTATTATTTCTTATTGTTACTTATATTATAAATATTTATTGTGGACTTAACGTATCATTGAGGAGACATGATCTCCGGTATGATACTAACATCGCATTAAAAAAAAAATGATTTTTTTTTATATAGTGTAACAGTGTTTATAGCTTACCCCCCTCCACACGTCCAGTAGAATGTAATAAAACCCACCCTCACCCTTTTAAGAATTAAAATCATCGTTTACCTTAGAAATAAATAACCTTACGATACAGTTAGTCTGAATATGTTTGTTAAAGAGGCGAAACGCGTCACGTTAGTGATAAACCAAGTGGAATAACTAAGTTATCAATTTTTAATTTAATTTTATATTTTTCATTTGCTGCTTATTAGAATGGGCCATCGGCATTAGGATGAAGAATATATTAGAGAAATATAACATATTTGGCATAGTAAATAATTTTTATAAATCAGACTTCAAAGAGAATGATATTAAAATTAAAATAAATACTCGAGTTTTATAAATCGAGCATTCGAATTCAGTGTCATGTTTCCCATCGTTGTTTTCTGTATTATTAATTTTGTACACCTTATACTTTTAGAAGTCGATAATATCGGATGGAAATATAAATGAAACGTCATGGAGTACGTAATTGAATATTTTTAGTATTTGTTTGTATTAAACTCACTTCACTTGATCTATAATTTCCAACAATGACTTTAAACTGGTGTTTAGATGCTAAACTGAGAGTAATCTGGAGTGACTTATCATTTTCGTTGTCAATCAAAGTGTTCGTTAGGAAATACTCACAGTTTTGACACTTCGTAGATAGAGCTAGACATAGTAGCGCTATTGACCGGTGCCTCTCAAAATTTTTCATTCCAAGACCCACAAAATTTGCAAGACAAACCTCGGCACCCTACCCCGAAAATTCAATTAATTAAAATATCAAAAGCTTTATCTAACATTATTATATACACACATACAGTTTCACGAATAAAAATATGTTCTTTCATAATGTATATTTATATATTATAGTATTATTTACCGGGCTTCACCCAAGATGGTGAACGCTTATATAAGGTTATTAAATTTAGTCGTTGGATAGCTAATTTTTAAATTTGAAAATATTGCTGTCAACTATACCTCTTTCGTTACACCCACAAAATATAGTCTACCAATTAATAATAATGTTAAGAATTCAAACCAGCTAAAATAAAAGATGACAATTTTGTCACCTGCACCCTTGTTATGACGCCGCAGAACTTTTCGATAGACAGCTTGTTGATCTGCATTTAATAATGGCTCCTGCAGCGTCACAGATCAAACATACTATCAGAGTCATACGAAAACTCTCGATAATGATTCCAGATGCACACCAAGTTGTACGAATTCACTCACTTTCTACCAAATCACAAATATGAAATACAATATTTAACACAAATATCTACGTTCGTGTTACTATCTCAACTGTCACCTGCAGAATATATTAGTATTGAGCTGTTGCTAGGCGACTACTATTATTACTTTTTTCATCGCACATTGAAATGTCAAAAATATCGCGTTTTTAGTTTTCGGTTAAAAGTTAAATGTTGAGACTTGAATGTTGAAAATAGCGCAGTTGATCTAACAATATTAGCCAGAATGACGTGTAAAAATTTCACGTCGCAAGTGTACTCCCTTTGGGAGGAGTTGTTGTGACCGACAGACATACAAACATACATATTTCTACGTGTATATTTGTGCTATATAGTAGAGTAATTTAAGACATCGACTGAGGGTGCTTGATGGAATTTCAATATCAAATTTGGATTATTGAGATTTTGTACACTTCCATGTTTTTTGTCACTAACTGTGACTGCAGCTGTTAGTGACAAAATACATGGAAGTGTACAAAATCTCAATAATCCAAATTTTATATAGTAGAGATTATGTATCGTTGTTTCCATTGCAAAATTGTCTGACTGCAAAGTCTCAATTTTGAAGGCGAGCATAAAAACAGTTTAAAAATAACTTTATCGAATGAAAACAAAATAAAAAAACACTTAATATTAGATATATATATATATACTTACATACTTATATATATATATATATATATATATATATACTTATACCACAATTATTGTTAGTTGTGTCATTTTTGCAGTATTAATAATACAAAAAGTCGAAAACGCATATGAAAACTTTGCCACGGAAAAAAATGCATACATAAATGTATAGTGCACCATTTTTCGGTCACCCGCAGATTCCCTACGGACCCCCGGGGAGCCGCGACCCATAGTTTGAAAAAATACTGCTGTAGACTACTGAACCGACCTTTAAGAAGCATATTTACGGTTATTGTTATTGTCACTACAGCTAGGAGTAGTTGGCTGTGGCCTTTTCCAACGTCTCATATCCTTCGCATTGGATCGCCAGTTGGACACGCCAATCGTTTGAATTTCGTTCCCACTCCCTGAAGCCAGCCGAGTCGTGGTCTCCGGCGCATCGTTGTCTTGTCGACGGTCACCGGGTATAGTTCGTGGCGAAATCGGCGCAGGTACACTCCATTTTCGGAAATGGAGCTGACAATCTTTCTTAATAATCCGCGCTTGTAACTGATTATGTCGCGATAACTCATTTTCCGGGGAAACTTCAAAGGCATATATTAATCTTTGTCAATTATTAACAATATAAAACGATTTGACTTAAACGGCACAGAACGTTGTCCATGTGGTTTTTGCAGCATTCGCAGTATCTTTTTTTTTATTAGCGTTTTTTGTCAATATTTTATTGTCTGGTTTATACGGCGCTTCCTGAGTATTTAAAATATAATTATTATAGTTATGCTATTTACAGCTGGATGTCATTGATATCGACTCAGATTTATTTAACGTTATGGTCGGGCCATTAAAGACGAATGAAAATCGCCTGGTCACCGGGCTGTATTGCTGTATACATGGAATGCAGCAGGTCGATTTGCCGGCACAGACTTCGTTGACCTGGGTCTTGGTACTTGAGCCAGAAATGATGACGATAATAAAAAAAATCTTGCGTGCTATTCAACAATTAGTAGATATTATGTCACACATAATGTCATCGGGGAGCAGAAATACAGTTTCCTTCTGACCGTGATACCTAACTGCCACTGACATCAGTTCTTTCGTAAATCTGTAGTATATTGTTGTGAAAGAATTGAATTCTAAAATAGATGATTTTCAGAAGCGTCATTCAAGATAGGCAACAGTATTTCATATTTTAAAGACATTTTTATTAACACGTAAAAGATGCGTCCCTTCACTTACTTGATGCACACAATTAGTAAATGAACGGAAATTTTATTTGCTAATTTTTAAACATATAACATACATTAATTTGAAAGATTACGAATTAATACTACATTCGTTTCACACACATCTGCGTCTCGCTTTGAACATCTGTTGGATAACTCTACTTCTGTAATAAACGTCGAAGATTGAGTAAATTGCTATTTTCATTGATGTTACATAAAGCATAGCCAATATTTTACTTTGTGTAAGTTGATTGTCAATATAAAATTATCAAAGTGTTAATTTTACATTAATTCTACACCTGGTTTTTTTCAAAATCCAATTTACTTTGTGAATTGAAAATTCTACATTTTAAAAATATATTGGCGCAATTTCAATATTATTTTTCTGTTGGGAACGAATCGACAAAACGAGTAAACCGCAATGTGTTTTCTCTGGCAGGGAAAACTGATTATTTACTTATCTGAAGCAGGTTTGACAAGCATTTCGCATACAACGTCAATCCTGCAACATAATTTGTATCGCAAATAACAAAATTACTACTCGTCAGGTGCTATAATATGTGTTGAATGATAAAATATTTGTGTATTCAACCAGAAATCAAGCGTAATGTGACATTTTGCACAGTGTAAGAAATGAACTAGTCTCATATTTTTTTAAAACATATTCCTTCAGAAGTAACGTTTTGCTTCAAATAAAAAAAATGAAAGTATCTATACAAAGATACAGAGCCGTGCCTGTAATCGAGTTTTACGGATACTTTCATAAATTGATTTATGGACATGGATGTATGTGATGACTAAAATTCTCTCACACCCATAATCTGGACGCAGCGCGAGCGATTAACCGCTAGTCCTGTCTTAGCCCCGTTCTTCTATCCATTTTCTCCAAAAGAGGGAGTTAACCTTGCTGAACTAGTTAACCGGCTGAATAAGAAGTATTTTTCGTAAAACGACTTTTCTTGATTTAAGCTCTAGTAAGGTTCCATATGCTCCACGTTGGGAGCAGATTTGGCTATAAAAATAAATGAATAGCGCTATTTTACCGTAGTTGATTTTCCGTCGGGTCCGTGGTACAGTGGTGTTTTTCGCTTGCGTATCTCACGGGTTCGAATCCCAGTACGGACAGTTTCATAAATTGATTTTTTAATCGGTTTATGCATTTCTGTTCGAAGGCATGGATGTTTGTGATGTCGAAACTTCTCTCCCCTCATCTGATACCAAAAACGGATGTAACGAGAGCGATTAGTTGACCACTAGTCCTGTCCCTATCCTTCTATCCCTACTCTCTTCGATAAAGCGACGTTGTGTAACAGGCAGTTCTCGTAGAAAAACTTCTGTTGAGATACTTGCATTAGGAAGCCACATGCTCCACATTAGGAGCGGGCAAAGTTTAAAAATAAATGACTTTCATGACGCTTTAATTTTGTTACGAAGGCTTTCATAGCTTGTGAACCAAAACATCTTAAACTGGGCCGCTTGTTGGACTTCGCCGCGTTGGATCGTTTGCCAAACGCAATGGATGTTTTTCGTAGCGAATATTTTTTTTACATTAGCATATTGTATATAATTATGTACATAATATATATTTGTGCGGTTATCATTTTATGAGTGCAAAGCTCGTATCTCTAAATAAGAGAAATTAATGTGTACCATAATTTAAAACAATTTATAAATATCCGAACCAGTGTGGGTGTAAAGCTTAGTAGTTTTATTAACCTATTTTTCTGTGTAAGCAAATTAATTCGGATTGATGTTGACGTCTTAACGCTGTCTCGTCAAAACCTTTGGGACGTTGCTGCCGGGACAGTACCGCTGAAACACTACCGCCAAAACAAATCTGTCAGAACAAAACGACCAACACAATTTAGAAATGTGGCAAATTTTATTTTTATATAATTTTATATATTAGATGCATAAATAAAAAAAAAAATTAAAATAAAGATATTGGATACGTACAAGTAAAATACCAAGTATTTAAAATAAAATTATAATATTTTGTGCTAACCTTCTTAGATATTCTAAATTAGAATACATACTAACAAGTAAGAAAAACCAAACTATAATAAAATTGTAAAGTAAAAATAGCAAAATACTTAGCTCCAAAAGAATTATGATATAATTGATAGCTGTTTCGGCTTTAAGACATCGTCAGAACCTTGTTTATACTGATTTTGTTTTATCTTTATACACTCACTTCGAAGAGATAGACAATATATATATATCGTTGGCTGGGATGAACAATCGTGTAATTTTATCATTTCGATGTATTTACATATCTTCACACGTGTGCCCACACTTTTAGTAATGACATTGTTCATACACACCTGAAATGTCTGAAAATATTGCAATTATTATTTATTATCATTGTTATCAGAATAAACATTCTGCTTTTCGTGGAAGGACTTCGTAGAAGCTTATGCTGGCAGTGAAAAAAAACGATGCACGTCAATCAATGAATTGAGCAGTGCATGCGCGTGCTGAATAACTAATCTTACATTTCACGGCAATGAATCAAAATATTCTATTGGTGACATCAATGCTTGAACATGTATTCACAAAATGGTACCCGAAACGTTTCTTTTCGATAATTCATGTTGTACAATTCCTTTGACACACGTCATAAATCGACTTACAATGAAGTACGTCCTCTTAATCCCACTAGTGGAGCACAAGGATTCCGTATGGATTTCGTATCTCAAGAGCAATTATTTTTTTACCTATACTGGTCGTTATCTAGTCGCTCAAGCTCTTTTTCACTGAAAGGGAAAGGTTGGAAGGATTGGTGTACGACGAGCTTATCGCCCTCCATATGCCATGTTTTGAGGATCAAATGAGTGGGAGGGAAGATGAACGGTGGTCCTTTTATGGATACGAACCCGTTGCCACTGCAATCGCATAAATCGACATCCAATAGTATTGACCCCTTAGCTAGCTATACAGAATGGGCTAATAGATACTCTGTGTATATATCGTCGCTGTTCTGGTATGAAACACTAAATCGAAAAAATGACATTGAGTTAGTTATACCAAAATGTTCTTTATTTCAAACTCTACCGTATAGAAAGAAGAACACACTTATTTTTATACATTATACTTTTACTTAAAAATAGTTTTGTAAAAACACACAAAATTGATAATGTATAGTATTTCAAACATTTGACAAACTTCAAAGTCTAATTACTCAAAACTATTATTTTTCAGTTAGTATCTTCTTCCAGAACAACGACGATATAATGCAGTATTTTAAATTTGAGCAGTTAATATTTTGTACATATCCATATACTTCGTCACTAACGATCCGATATTGATTTGATATTGAAATTCCATCCAACACCCTCAATCGATATCTAAAATTGTAGTATTTTACCATAAATAAATACTGTTAGATCATATCTTCTATGTCATTTATGTTGTGTGAACTTTGTATCTTCAATTAGGTTTGGGATGAATCGACTTGTTGCAATTAATACCGGACGAAAATATCAATACACCAGGCGCGTGCCGTGGGTTTTTCTCTTTCTCGCTCAAACACATGTAAAGTGAAGGGTGCGAGCGAGATATAAGGACATGCTCTTGTATCCTACTTGCTTATGTGCAAGTGAGGTTGCGCGATAGAGATAGAGACAAGTCCTCCGCACGCCGATGCAATACACATATTTGGCTATTGCAAAATATTCGTCACGATATTTAAAAAAATATCAATATTTCATATTAAAAATCTCATCGTACGCATAAAAATCTGGTAAAATCATTTCATTTATTATTTCTTTGAATGAAAACATACCATTAAAAGGTGGGTTTATTAATGCTGAAATATTTACACTCTTGATAGAAAAAGCACTCTCAGATTCAACGTTTGTGGGACGAAAAGATATCAAATAATTATAGTTACAAATTTTAATACCGAAATACCGGTATTTTACATGTTCGAAACCAGAATTTTAGTATTGAATAAACAGCTGAAATACCGGGATACCGGTTTCGATAATACCGATATTGCAATCCCTACTGGCGCTGACATCTTCCCCAATCTGCATGGCGTTTGTGCCTCAGTATGTTTATAATATAATGTCATGGGAACGTTGACTTTGAGAGTCCCAAAATTATTTAGCGTTGATTCAGATTTGCTCACCAGGTTAAACCAATTATTTCGCAAGTGTATGGTTGGTGTTTACTGTGATATTATAAATATGAACATGCAAACGCATTGCCCTAGTTTTCTCTGTAGTGAAACTATCCTGCGATGAAGCTTTTACCAACCTTTTTTATTAGATTCATACAAATGTATACACATTGTTATATGAAAAATTACATAATTATTGCATTTGAGCAAATTCGTGATATCTATCGTAGATTAAATTTTCAAAACATTGTGATTGCATTTTGAAACAACTAGAAAATATATAATTTTTCAATTGCTATTCAAGTTCTGAAGCCAATGATTTAATTGTAAATTATGTCAAAAAAAATGTGCCAGTGCCACAATGCAACCAGTTGCAGGGTCATATGAATCATACCAGAAGCGGTGAAGATTTATTATTCGGTTTCAAATTTATAGTTTATTTTACCTCTATATATTGATTGAATGATAGCTACCGAAGAAAAACTTTGTTAGGGTATATTTTTCAGCCGTAGAGAATTTAAATCGTATGTATGCCTTGTTAAAAATGTATCTTACAAATATGGCTATTTAATATTCCGTTTTATCGTTCGCAGTTTTTATCCTTGAAATACAAATATGATTCACAGAATATAAGAATCATTTTAAAAATATGTCGACATCGCTGATATTTTATTCACGCTACATGTTTTCCATTCAAGTATTGAATACTTTATATAAATTAAAACCGTTTACTTCCCGAAATAGCGAATCATAACAAATAGTTCCTGTTTAGATTAATTTACTTAAAATGATTATGTTATCACATTGGTTTCATATTATCTCATGGGTTTCATATATAAAATAATAATTAGATATTACAGATATTGCGTTAATAATTTTTTTAAATTTGCGTTGGAAAAGGTTGGTGACTTATGATTGTAAATAAATATTATTCACACGCAACCAGTCATATTTACTTGGGACTGTGTCCGTTTTGTTTAGCGTTCACTCATACGTTTTGGATTTATTCACAGAAATAATAATCGCATGTGTGGGCTGTGCTGTGCCTCTCATTTGTTCATAAATGTATAATGTACATTCTCGAATTGCGAATGATTGTCTAGAATCTCGACCGGTTCGCGGCTGGCCGTGTCATACATTGCCGTGAATGAATTTTATTGCCGCGCAGACAATGCGTTGAATCGCCTCGTCTTCCCTTACCGCATGCATTCAGCTAACGCACATGCGACCTGTCAGCGCAATATCCTATATGGCCGGTACACTCTGGAATAGTATAGATTATATAGAAGATAGTACTGAAAAGCAACTTGCTTAGCGTGTTAATAGTGGGCGTTAGAGAAATTAACTTCGCTGTCACCAGGTCATATTGTATGATGCACAGGAGTGTTTCAGCACTGGTTACATTTCTATTTTTTTTCATTTCTGTCTTGGATTTTCATGTAGAATTTTGAAAAACTTCTAGAGATAACGAGTCATACCTAGGGCATTCCAAACGAATCTTCTTTTATATTCGAATATTTTTTAAATTATTAGAACAATACTCTTTAAGTAACCTGATTAAACAATAGGGTTAATAAAAAATTTTATTCGCCGTTGCATTACATGTTGGAATTTGGGATGATTTATTTTGTTTATTTTAAATAACAAAATACTCTGCAATATTTACAATATGCATCTCTGGAAATATTACGATTTGACACGCTCCAATCTTTTTGGGTGAAGCCTAGGCTTTATGAAGGATCCAAAACAGCCATCGGCCATCTTTTGCGAGACAACCTTTAATAGGATGTATTGAAATAGTTCACGTTTCACGGGACACGTCACACTTCATTTTTCTATGTAATAAAAAGCGTTATCCGGCCAGGGCTAATTACCTTACCCGACCAATTTATAATCCCTTGACAAAGAGCACTCATTGCACAAAATAATTTATGGAGTTTACTCATCAAGGATTGAAGGAGTTTTATTAACCACGTCTAAAAATAATCAAAGACAAAAACTAAGGATCAATTTCAAGCTTTAAATGCACTATTCTTTTTTTGAATATGTCTTTAAATATTTATGAAATAAATTCTTAAAAGTGAGAATGCTTTTTTCTCTATTGCACTTGTAATTTAACTTCATTATTTTAAATTGTTTAAATATATTAGAATGTTTGAATTCTTTTAGATTAATATTTGATATTCGAACAATTTATTTAATGAATATTTGGAAACCCTAGTCTAGACATGATGTTGTGCTGTAAAAGTGAATGTTATATTGTTATACTGTTTTGAAAATGTATGAATGCAATAATTTGTATAACGCAGTATTTTTCATGTACTGGAAATGGATATATTGCACTAGTTAAAAATAACAAATTTGAAAACTTGTATCTTGAACTTTGATGCAAAATATAATTAAGATGTATAAAGTTAATTTCAAAAATACATCTCCAATGATAAGAAAACTGCAATTATTGTACTTATATCAATATCGATAATTTAATACCGCTGTATATTTATGCGACTGTATTTAGTCACTGTTATTCTTTATTCATGTTGCAAACGTCACCAGTATCTGAATGTCGATGTGAAATAATTGCAGTGCGATTATCTACATGACACTCCATTAGCCTCTATTCGTTCTTATGACTGTTATTACATCTTTGCCGATAGCACACAATTAAAATTTAAAAAAATCGATCAATTCATGTAAAGCTTTGGAATTTTTTCACCATTTCAAATCACAATTTGGAGCATATGGACTCCTCAATAGATAAAACTAGACGGAACCATTAAAATAGTTTTGGTGTATTTTTGCGCCATCACTGCAGACATCTCCACGTGTTTCCCAACTTGTACTATGTTACACGCCCTGATATGTTTGCAAACATTTATTTGTTTCTTGGAAGGTTAAAATGATCCAGAACGGCATTCGAACACTTTTAATATCGCAATTCTCAGAATAATTTCTAACTAATGTTACCTGGCCGACCGATTTAGGTTCGTTAAGGAGAAAGTGGCCGGTATCCGACCGGTTAATTGTCTCACCTGCCTGAAGACAATCGGTAGCATTTGACAAAAGGGAGGGGCCTACATTTTTCGAAGTAATATTTTTTTTGGCGGGCAGTCGGTCAAGAGAAGCCGGCGACAAACGAAGATGGCGTCGGTCGCGTTGACGTTTTGCTCGTTGTCTTTTCTTTGAATTTCATTTAATGTTAAACTTAAAATCGTTTCTTGTGTCAATTGTATTATAATTTAAATGTAAATTCATTTGTTAAGTAAACGTAAATGTACATTCAATTTCATCTTGTACTGATGATTTTTGTGTATTTAACCACTGCATCTTCAATAAAAAAACAGATTAACCGGACTGTAGTGGTGTTTTGATTGAGATCCCATACATCCTGGTTGGTGATAACTAAGCATTCGCCCCTCTTCGACCGGGAATTCTCATATGTTTATTCATAAACCCGTTGATACGGATTATATTCCCACAATGAGTTTTAGCTTAAAAACAAATCTTCCTCAATACTTTTGATAAAACAACTTTATCGCAGAACATCTAGTAGCTTTATTACGCGGAACCTCATTTGTGTAATTCTGTTCTAAAATATATTGTATTGAGTTGTTTTTATTCTTCATCGAAACGGTACAGCATTCACACTGTAGACACACTGCAATTATACAGTAGTTTTTGGAATATATCAAGTCTATAAAAAAATCAATAACAAAATTGAGTCATTGCACGGAAGATATCCGATAAAAATGTGAAATTATTGTCGATATCTTGCCAATGGATAGTACGCACTTATACACCGTCTGCATATTTATATGAAAGAGATATTTACCCCTATGGAAATTTAAATGGATAGTTTTTATTCTGTATAGGTATATTATTTTTTGAATTTAAATATTACGTGACGTCGGGTCCGTGGTGCAGTGGTCAACGTCGTTGGCCTTGGTTACAAATCTCACTAGGGACAGTTTCATAAACGGATTTTGTGATCGATTTATATCTTTTTGTTCGACGGCATGGATGTTTGTGATGTCTTAAATTCCTTCCCACTCATTCGATCCTAAAAATCCAGTCAACTAGTCCTGTCCTAGCCCTTTGTTCTATCCCTACTCTCTTTTAAAAAGAGAGGTTAAGAAACTGTTTAAACAGTTCGCGTAGAAAAATTTCTGTTGGTATAGAAAACAGGAATATATAAAGAATAAATTCTACTCGATTGCAAAAGATTATTGTTTATAAAGAAACGTTATAAATGTCATATAACATAATAATTATAATAATGACTGACTAGTTCAAAGATCGAAACATGATTATATTATAGATATTCGAATTACCCACATAGTAAATTAATAAGCAATTTATCATTGTTTATTCAGGACAAAAAAATGAACATACACGTACACTAGAAGACAGTAATGGCCGTGATATATTTTTAATTGTTTATATTGATATTCAATTATTTTAGCTAAAAAGATTGTCATGGTAACAGCTGTGCACCTATTTTGAGAAATAACAAGGTTTGAATTTTTGTCACTTGTTATTTCTTCGATTGATTTTGGATCTTTTTTCAACACTACCGCAAATTAACTATTTTACATTACTAGAAGTTACGTATAGCAAGGACTTAGTAAAGTTAACGAATCGAAGCTTTGACAAAAATATATCTTGGCATGCTCATTTCAAGAGATTAGAAATTGATGTAAAATGTCCTAATTTTTTCAAAATAATAAATTATACTTATACATATTATGCTATATTTGTGTTTTTAACACTGTATTGTCGTGTTGATTATTATTATGGTATCTGTATACACATACAGACATATAGAAGACACTTACGAATACCCTTTTCCCAATAAAATGTATTGATAATATTTTTAAGAATCGATTAATCACTATTGGTTTAAGACACTAAGTAGTAATTAATTCTAGTATTTCAGTTGTAGTAACTCGTTATTATTATTGATCTCAGGTTAGACAAAGAAAAATATTTTTTGGTAATTATGAAAGACATATTGATGTTTCCCAGGCACAAAGCAACTACTGATATTCTAATACACACAAATACCGGAATTATAATAGTTAAACTGCGATGTAACGAACTAGTGCGTGTACTTTAAGGCCGAAAGTCATTTTTATAATAAAATAGGTTTTCCAAACGAGGTTTTTTGAAAAAATAAACAGTAAAATACATTTATTAACAAGTCTAGTGAATTCGCAAAAATAATGAGGGATTTTTTGATAGAAGTGACTAATAGTGCGAGCGCAACACAAATCATTAGACAGAACGAGTTAAAATTATTAAGCTTGAGCTGGATAAAAGGTGACAGTCGCCATTTTTGTATTTGTTGACGTCACTACGTGCTTATCCAATTATGTTTACAACGGTGTTTTGGTGACAATAAAAATTTGGTTCGTCAAAGTGACGTCACATATAATACAAAAACAACAATCCAGCTCATCTTGTACTTCTTACACCATGAGCTGTGGTCAAGTGTTCATCGTACACAGCGAATTGTTTACGAGTGACGACTCTTGGACGTATTGTATAAGCTTAACATGATGTTTCATAAATGTTCAAAATTATAAATTTGGTCCGTTGTATCGAGGTACAAAATTTATTTGGATAATATAACAATATAGCGGCTATATTATTAAAACTTCGTAATTTGAAAATAATAGGCTGAGTTCTGTTCTTCAAAACTTAATGGACTCTAGTTTCTAAGCGTAACTTATAGTCTCTAAATACCATCCATAGACTGTATTCGATGTTAATTACCCTTTATTTCAACCATGTCGCGATGTGGACATAATTACGGACTCCTAATGAAGCATCACACCAGAATTTTTTTATGGAAACTGGTTGTTCGTTTGATCCCTCCTTTTCGGAGAGGATCGGGATGGGGCTAGGAATGGACTAGTTACATAGTTGCCCTCGCTTCGCTCGTTTTTCAGACGTGTGAAAGGAAATACAAACATTATAGAAATTCAGCACTTTTAACACCAATCCGTAAATCGATTGAAAAACAATTTATGAAACTGTCCGTACGAGGATTCAAACCCATAGAAACCGACACCGAATCGGTTGAACACCCAAGAGTGTTGATAGAAAGAAGTTGGAAAAGTGACGTAGCAACTTGGGGAGTTGGTATTATACTGAAATGTCGAGCTGTGTAAGCTGATAGAGATTAGCTTATCACGATATTGTTAGTTTTTTGTGCTATTTTGAGAACGGAAGCTATAACCTATTAAATACGATGGGAGCTGTCATAATGATATTATAATTATTTTAATATTTCTTAATAACCATATTTACAGCGTGTGTTTTGCGGTCGGTGTTATTCAAGTTAAGTTATTTTTTAAATGTTAACATGGCGTATATTGGATATTGCTTTAATGTTTGGAAAAATAGGTTGGTTTACTTGAGAAATAGATTATTTCGTTCGAGTATGTAAATAAAATATATCGGCACGAAATGTAACAACTTGACATACTTTGGGTGCTCGCCTTATTGCCCCTTCTGATAGTTATTCTTTCGCTACGCACTAATGTTCGTTCAGCGGTCTTTTCACAATATGTGTATTGAATATTTCCAAATTTTGACGTCTGTTTGATGAGTCATTCGCCGGATAGTACATCACATTTTTAAAAACATTCGCTTTTACAAGGGCGGCGTCGAAAACATTTTTCTGCAAAAGATTTGCGCGTATTGATAAGTCAATTATTTTCACATTCATAAACGATGTGTGAATTTGTTTCTAGTTATATAATCTAAAACTAGTTCGGCTCGTCTTCGGTGCTCAATAAATGCGTGTCCGAATTCTCTTAACACCACTGGAATTAAATACATTATGTATTAATTCGTTTCTGTTGTAATGATGGTGTCTCTAATAAACGTACATATATTTTATTTGAAATTGATAATCGTATTAATTTATTGCTGCATCTTTTCACATGGACAACTGTATGTGACCTATCACGTGTTGGAAAACCTTATGATTTATTCGTGTACGTATCAGACGGCAACAAAAAATATTGTGTATCGAAAAGCACTTCAATAAACAGAATTAAAACACAAACATTTTCTTTCTTTGAGTGGCATTGCAATGCAGGCCGAGTACTCGCTAGTTAACAATGTAAATAAAGTACGTTTCTTTTTCACATTTTTTTTCTTTGTCATATACGGAACGTATTAACTGTAGAAAAGAGAATCGGATGTAATTTAGGCTAGGAATTTCAGTTAAAAGCGTAAAATTAGCAAGTCTTCGCAGTTTTTTTACAATTGGTTTTTAATTTTGGCGCGCTCGTATAAATTCACGTTATTATTGATTTCGATATTGTTTTGAATGAGGGCAAGCCGGCAATAATTTCAACAAATTCAACACTATAAATAATACAATTGTAATGAAGCCTTCGAAGCGCGTTGATCTTTGGCTTCGTCTTCAATAAATATTCCGCTGGGCGTCTGCGGAGACGGTGCTGCTGAATCAATTGGCAAAATGAGAGCAATCAATGAAATAAAATTGTATCGCCAGACACGCGTTGCGCCGCCATTACATCGGTTACTATTCACCGTTTCCATTTTTTACAATCGAATACAGTTCGAAGACACTAAATGTTATCGAAAACCGAGAGTTCTTCTGCCATTACATTTCACGTCAAATTTCCACGACTTCGATTGGAAAAAAATGCTAAATTCCTGTGTTAATTAATTATTAAATATTAATCCAGTTTTACCGCATTCATTTCTGTTTTAAGTTTTCCTATTTCCGTATATTCAATAAACTAAAACCGCAGTATCCATAAACGGTTTTACTTTTTCTAAAAATCGCAAATACATAAAAAATAAACATACCTTTCTTTGATTATGGAATAATATTAATGGTCGTAACCGAAATTGAAATTGCGAACCACTAAGTAATTAGCATTGGCACATGGTAAATTAGGAATAAAAAAAAATTTCGGTCAGGAAAAAGAAAACATCTGAAAAATAAATTTAAAAAACCAAAATCAATCCTTACAAGCAAAGTTTAAAAAAAAGTTTGTTGATAAATATGCATAGATTAATGAAACGAATTCAACACGGCGTAGTAATTTGTTCATTCAATAATTTTAATTAGGCAAAAATTTGCATCGGTTTCGTGTTCGGGTAACAAGTGCGACATTGAGACTCGGACCCGGGCCGGACCTGAATTAGCCGGGCTCGGTCCGAGCAGTTTTATCAAATTTAATACGCGCAGAACTCTAAATTCATAGTAATAACATCAATAACATCTCTTGCGTGGCGGATTACGATTAGCTATTTTCACTTGGTCTGTCCAATCGCTGCTGCTGCTGCTGCTGTTTACTAGTTTATTTTCGTACAGATAATGCCTGTCAAAACGATTTTACTTCTAATTACATCCGAACTGTATGACACGCGCAACCGTTTTCGGACATGTTGTTTAGAAATTTAATTGGTTAAAATAAATTGATACGTATATACTGATATATCAGCAAACTAATCAGTTTATGATACACGGGTTATAGATAATTATATTTAATTGTTGTGCACGTAGAATGTACATAATAGGGATTTCAAATCACGGTAATTCATCCAAAAGTATTTGAATCACGGTAGGTGAGCATTACAAAAATACAAAAAAATCTCATAATAATCTTTAAATAAAAAATAATTTCATTTCTAATATATCATAACTAAGCTTCTTAAATATTCGAATGTACATTTTAATTTTAAGCTGTGTTATCTATATTAGATCGGGTTCAGCTATATGCATCCCGGATTGCAAGTTAGTATGCTTACGACTATAATATAGTCTAGTTTAGTATACAGATTAAATATTGTCTAATAAAGATATCTATTGACAATTATCTAACTACATCAAAAAATTGCTTGTATTGCTATCAGCGGTTTACGACACATTGCTGTTAAAGATATCGATTGAGAGTGCTTCGTGGGATTTCAATGTCAAATTGGAATTTATATATAAGAAGATACTTAATAAGTAACTTTGTAATAATATTTTTTCTTAATTATTCTTATACATAAAATATATAAACTATTTACTAACTGTCAGTTTGAGCGCATCCGTGCACTTTATTGCCTGAAGATAACAAAACTTATGAAAGTGTACAAAATTTAAAACGATTAAAATTTGCTTTGCTGTTTGTCGAGCGATATAATCCTACTTTTGGTAATCAGTGTATATTTATTACTATATAATTGGTTTATATGAATATTGAAACCGTATTTTTGCAAGGACATATCATTATTTCAAAAACAGATTAGGAAAATGCATAGCCTCATATTGAAAATACGCAAAGTCCTCGCCTTCTATACGCCAATCGCTGAATCCTAGCACTTGTAAATCTTGTGGCACCCCATCTTATGCAGTAAAGTTGCTGTCTTCCAATGCTCCGCCTTCCCTTAGGAGTGGAAATCTGAGGTGTTATGGAGGTTTCGCTCAACCACGAAATGTGTCCGGCTCAGTTGACGTTGGGAAAATCATTCGTAGCTAACGTCGCTCGCGCAGTCTTAAGGTCGATATCAGAGATGTGATCAGAGGGGTCTAAAATTTCATAGACGAATTCAACAACAGTTCAAAATGTGCAAGCTGAGCCCAAGGACTCAAAGGGAATTTCTACATTCATACCGAACTCTTCAAATTAACGATGCTAGGCAAATGTGTTCCATTTAACACCGTCCTCAGAGATGTCACGTTTTAGCGTTTTTAAATTTAAATTGGAAGTAGACTTAATAGCAAAAAATATTCATGTCTTAGGCATACTAAAAAAATAAGAAAACAAGTGCTTATACGTCAGAGTAAAAATAATTTATATGTTATATGGCTCGAACAAATGTTACGTTTTTATAGGCCATATTACAGTGTTTTTTAAGCTAAGAATATGGGTAAACTCAACCAGTAAGCACAGTTCTTAACAGCGTTGCAAAGGATTTGTCCTTATTGTGTAAAATAATTATATGACATCTAAGCACATTGTATTTTTTTTAAAGTTTATATTGGTTAACATTACGATTTATCGACACGTGATGATAATCGTGAAAATATTCACAATACTTATTCATAATATATTACCGATATATTAGATTTATTGGTGATTATAATTGAACACTTATCGTTAGATATGATTCGTTTTACTTCCATCCATTAACAAATCGTGCGGGTTCCTGTTTAATCGTACAATTTTAGTTTTTTTATAATTATATGATCCTTGATCACAAAGAAGGAAAGCCGGCACTGTATATTTAGGATTCCGTCAATTGAACATGCCAAAACTTACTTAGTAAAGACCAATTTGAAATTTCTAAAAGTGTGATTATCTCAAAATCACAGTATTGGTTTTAGTAAGTTTTAGATTTTCCCTATTCAATTAATGACTCACTTCACACTGAATTGAGAGTTGTAAGAATAATTTGAGTAATCTTTCGATGTTGGAATTGGAATAAGATTTGTGGAAAACATTGCCGTACATCAGTTTGTCCACGTATCCACGCGATAAGTCGATATGGTACTGGCTTCTGGGTGACGACTTTATTTGTTATGCTGCTGAAAATATTAATAATCTGTGGAAGAAATATTTGAATTCGATTGATTTATTCTGTCGGATATTGTACACGCTTTATCTCGTACATTTGTATTTGACATTGAACTAAGTAACTAAGCTGGGCGAAATATAATAAGTTGCTGTATACGAATTGGATTGAATTCATCACATAAATGACGGTGACGTAAGCCGAGGTCAACTTGCTCGGGGACTTGCACTTACAATCCAGAGGTTTTTGTAATCCTCGTTTTTAAATTATATTTATTATCACTTTTAATGTGTTAACTAAAAATTATTATGTATTTGTATTGCTTGGATTGAAGTCTGGTAAATTTTCAGACCAATCCAAACGGTTATACCATTTTTTTAAATTTGAATTATTGAGATGTTGTACACTTCCATGTATTTTGTCACTAACGACCCGGGTTTCGCCTTTCGGCATCTTCAGGCATTCGAGCGCACGAATGAACTCGAACTGACAAGTGTACAAAATCTCAATAATTCAAATTTGATATTGAAATTCCATCAAGCACCCTCAGTCGATGTCTTAAATTATATCTTAAATTATGGTTATACCATTGTCATCGAAGTACTTTTTCACTTTTTTTGGACGCATGGCAAGGTGTCAGGTCTTGTTGAAAAATCGGGTTATTCAAATTTATCCTTGAAAGTTCAGGGATCATTCGATCTTGTAAAACCTTTTCGTGTTTATCGCTATTTATCATCCCTGTTATAGGTTCTAATAATCCTGAACCAAAAGAGGAGACGCAGTTCCAAATAATTGCTTCACGAGGCGTTTGATTGACTGTAGAATGTGAGTTTTTAAAAGTGGTTCACCATCGAACCGGCAAATAAACTGGTGACGCATGCCCTGAACTAAGAAATGGCTTTCGTCCGCAAATAACATGTTTTTTCAGTCACCTTGTGTCCATCGTTTGTATTTCTGTGCCCAAGTCATTCTTTTCTACATTACAGCAGTCAATAGTTGTTTCTTAACGGATTTCCGAGCCTTTCGCCTATCTTCTAATAGACGGTGTCGCACTGTTGTAGCATGTACACTTGTAATTGCAACAGCCAGCTCTTTCTGTAAGTCGTCGATGTTCTTCATGGGATTTATTTTACTGTTCCTTAATAAAAACGTATCTTCTTTCTTGGTGGTTTTTCTTTTTCCGTCACATTTTAACTCTCTGTGACGTAAGATTCAGCCAGTTTCTCGATGGAGTTTGATCAGCTTATTCAATGCACTTTAAGAAATGCCACACTCTTCTGCTATATGCCTTACAATAATTTAAGTATGTTCAGACAGTATTATAACCTTAGAGCGGACTTCTATTGAACTTTATATCTAAACTTTTTGAACAAAATAACAAAAATCTCAGATCTAAGTTCAAAAAGTGAAAACACTCATACATTTGTAAGTTACTTTGCCAACGATACACACATATGCACTATTTGAAGATACGAGTGTCATTGAAAGCTTCTTATAGTGATGCCATAACGAAATATGGAGTAAATCTATACTGGTATGAAAAAAATGCTCTGTCCACATTAATTTGCACAAGGGTGTACGTCATTATATGGAGTTGCTATTGTTCAAATATACACTATAAGCTTATTTCAAATTGTGCATATTCAATCGCTCACAGACAAGATAATGAAATAAATACCTATTATGTTCTTACAAAATAATTAAGCCCGAAATATACAGTCAATAACAAGCATATTGGCGTACGTCATAAATATTCAATGGCTGCATCGAAAGTTGTTATTCGAAGTCAGGGAATAAGTGCAGATAAAGACATGAAAAATCGTGTGCAACATTCAACACATGTACATTATCATATTTATAATAAATACATCTAGTTTCTTTCGATACTGCGCTAGGCGAGAAGATGGATTTGATATTAATTTTGACCTCGGCCATCTTCTAACAATCTGATACAAACAACTGGTTACTGTTATTAATACATTGCAATACGTGTCGCTAGAGTTGTATTAATTGAAAATTTAATCGAAATGAAAGGAAGAATAATTGATCTTCTTATTTCCATTTTGGAAAACACGACACTTAGTCTATAAATGCATAACTGTTTCACTTTTAATTCTTGTTGGAAAGGCATTCTGTTTTAAAAATAAAACACAATTTACATTGTACTAGTTTCACATATTTATAATGATCTGGACCGGTTTCGCGACTCACGAGCACTATCAACTGATAAAATATAAATCTTAACAAGGCTATTTATGTGATATTGAGAGTTAATAAAATGATATATCGTCGTTGTCAAACCAATAACTTTTTGAAGATTTCGACATTTTAACTATTATGGCTAGTTTACTAACCAACTTTCGTATAAAAAAATCGTATGTGACTTATAGCATTATAACACATATAATTTTAATTTTAATTAGTTTTCAAAAATCTTCTTCATCTAAAATTTTACAGGAGAGTGTTTTCATTCAATATCTCAAAGTTGTACTTTTTGCACATAGCAGATATTGGTTTGACAACAACGATATGCTGATTAAA
This sequence comes from Himalopsyche phryganea, assembly GCA_022494535.1. Lineage (NCBI taxonomy): Eukaryota > Metazoa > Arthropoda > Insecta > Trichoptera > Rhyacophilidae > Himalopsyche > Himalopsyche phryganea. Next base: position 186,703 of record JAGVSL010000134.1, on the reverse strand, counting down.
ATAATTGCTATAATCCTGAGAGACACGCAGAAAAATGATCAACACAAATGACAACGAGAAAGAAACTTTACTGTGAGCCGTCACTTAACCCTAACGCACCATACAGGTATAATATAATACGCAATGCTGGGAAAGTAACACAGTAAATACAAACATTTCTACGCTACATTTTAACACTAAGCCATGAATATGACGCATATGCTATTTACAAAAAAAAAATCGCGTTGTGTTCAGGCCGAAGACGCCAATTAAATTCTTATAAAATACCTCTATTTCGATTTTATTACTTCCTATTATTCTCAATCACCTAGAAATCGTGTGTCAGTAAAATCCATTGTTAGCTATTTGCAATAGTTAGCATTGGTTCGTTATAATTTGAGTAGAATTAACGTAAAGTCGTTTAAACATTCAATTTAACTTAAACCAGAGATGGTTAACGTGCTCCATCTAGACCTTGCATTATTTTCATCCTCCTACAAAATAATTTACGTACATTTTTATGTATATCGACTGTGGAAAGGAAAAAGGACGTAACCCGCACCAAAAAATATTGTGTAACTACTTGTACACTTATTTTCTAATTTACTAATTTTTTTGTAAATATTTTTCAGTCACATGTAATTCTATAAATAGTGAAACCGGTCGGAATGAATAGTGATAAACACTGGTACCTATCTGTCTATTATTTTCGTTATTTTTGCAACGTCACGAGTTGCGTTGACTTTTCTAAATATCTATAATAGACTCAAATTGCTTATGGTCGTAATTTATACTCGCAAAGATTACTACTCTCAAAACGGTGACTGCAAAGTATTGCCAAGTAGTCCGTAGATCAATCGGATTTTCGGTTGGCTATTATGTTATTCCATACATATCTTTGTAACGAGTGAAAGAACCGTGCCAAGGCGTGCCTGATTTTAATTTGAAGATTTATAATGCGTTAACTAGTACTTACGCGGGTTCTCAACACAATTTAATCACTTTTTACCTTGAGACAAAATTCTGTAGTCCTGATAAATTTAGCAAATTATAATAAATGTTTCGATAAAAGTATAAAAAAAAACCTCATTAACTAATTATTGAATATGACAAACTTCTTTTTATTCAAAATTGAGATTAATTATAAAAAGTAGCATCCATATTACTTTCGTTTTTGTCACTGTCTGTGGACAAAATTCGCATTGTCTGTCATTGGATGTCAGTTCGATGAGGCTTTCTTATTCCGACGTAGAGGTTCTATGAATAATATAGATCATTTTTGCCGATGCCGATTTCAGTCGATAGGGTTGTTATAAAATAATATGAAAATTGCATAGTTATCGAACACGTGTGGGAGATTGAAAAATACTGCCATGAATATAATCCGTTAAAGTTTAGAAACTTTTATTGGATGGAACTAGTGGATTTGCGGCTAGGATTTTTTTTGATTGTCCGATATCGCAATATTCATGATAAACACCTCAAAAAAAAGTTGTATATGACACAATATGGGAGCACTTGGACTATACTCATTACACGTACGCGGTTAAGGAAACTATACGTAGATAATATTTTCGTATAGCAAAGGAAAATGGTATTTTCTGCTATTCTAATCCTAATGTAACCAAAAATTGTCTCCTTTGCGGTGTATTAAAACTCATCCCACTTTGTAGATTCATAATGTCATTTTATCATCAACAAAAAGAGACAGATTTCACCGAACGTAACGGACAATAATCATTTCACGCTCTGCATATGTCTAATGTAAATTATTTTATGTAAACTCTTCATTTTTGTGCGAAATGAATGTTTTTTAAAATGCATAATTGTTAATTTTTCTGTTTTTCTGTTTTTGTTTATGTTCTTATATTTGGCGTTGGTAATGCAGCTGTAGTAAATGATTCTAATTCAACTATTATTTTGTGATATCATCCATCTCTTACGAAATATAATATATGAATAATAATATTCAATTAATTTTATTTGCGTTTCAAAATGTTTAAATTTTACATAATTTTTTGACAATACGAGCTGAATACAATAATATATTTTTTTTTGCGGAAAAAAAACAATTGAATTATATCGTTTTTCATCAATATTTGAACAGGTGTGTTTTGTTTTGCGATATATTATGAATGCAGATATTTCCGTGTGCTAGTAATGCGTTAAGAAATCATCAATATTTCTTTTATGTTTTATCGAGTTTACTTACAACAGAAGCCTTAAGTTATTTATTAATTATGCATAATCCAAAAAGCTTTGTTGTACCGTGTAATATATCAGCCGAAGAAATTTTGTTTTGAAATATTCGGTATTTGTTATTTTTTTCGATTTTTGTAAATTAATTATTTGGTGTACATATTATGTATTATTATGAATTATATCTTTCTGCTTTTTGGCGCTAATTTATTGCAGCTGTCTTTTTTTTGTTTCTTCGCAGCTTTCAACCACCATAAGTGAATTAATGAACAATACAATAGTCTAATAATAATAACAAAAGGAAAATAAACTTAATAACAAATTTTAGTACATCTGCTAAAATGGCGTTGCACATACTTATTACACATTTACTTATATGTACTCTTCTTCATACAATGAACGTAGCGTTTGTACAGTTGTCTAATATAGTTTTCATAATATAAAAAGCGCCCTGATCATTTGGCTATTTGAAAATTAAACATTTTATTAAAAGTATAAATTACATTACAATTTTTCTTGAAATTTGAAAATAAAATGAATTTCCCTGGAAGTATCCACTTTCCGTAAGGTTTTGGATAACCATATGCCATCTGTTACACATAGGAAAAGATCATGTCCATGCATAGTTAATTTAAATATCATTGATCGATATAGGTATAATACTTTCCTAAGTTAACTGACAAAGAGGGGCGAATCTTTTTATCTTTCGTGAGAACTATAACATATGAATGCTTCTAGCAACATATCATTATTTTGACAAGGTTCAATTTGTAAAACAATAAAGACTTAGTTTTATATGTCACGTTTATTAATTTATATATTATTCTTCGTACAAACTTTCAATGTCACTTATCCTATAACGAAAAATGTTTTTTATTCTTCTTGTATTTATCTCACAACTTTCATATTAAAGTAGTCGGTACTGGGTGCAAATAAATAAAACGCTTACTAATCTCGAAGAAAAATTGTAAACGAATTTTCCAAAAAAATATTCACAATGAAGTACTCGATTTACAATAGTTCGACTTTCGACATTTCTTCGCTCTAAGATCAAAAAATATCAATTAAAAAAGAATATTGCATCACCGGGCATCATTTCCAACGACCGATGCATAAGGCATAAGGGAAGAAATATGACGCAATAATGTGAAATAATAGACGATAAAATATTTTCAGGCGTAGAGTGTACATAAACAACCTCATTCGTGTCTCCCGTTTTCTCTTCATTGTTGTTAAATTCCAATTCAGATAGGTTTTAAGATTTTTATTTATATAAAAAGACATGCATTTGATTTCTGATCTAAATAATTGATAAATTTCGACTTGCGACCAAAGTTCAGAAACGTATCTCTGTCTTCAGTAGGGATTCCAACTATTCGCCATTATCAACTGTTCGAGTAGTTTCTAAAATATGAAAATAATATTAAAAAATTGATTCAAATAGTTAGTAACATAATATAAACTAAAGTAATACATTAAATAGTACAAGTTTTAAGAAAACAAGCTCATCTTATATATAAAAATCAATGTGGGTTTGTTCGTATCTTATGCACTGCCATACCGTTCATCGGATTCCGATAAAACTTCAAGTTATTGCGTGCACTTGCGCGAAGAACATAGGCATAGTACAATTAGGCCCGGCCCGAGCCCGACTCTCAACTTTTTAATTTTTAACTTACAGTAGATCTTATTATATATAAAAATCAATCTCACAATCCAGATATATCTAAAATCTAAAACAAAGAATCAAATTCGTACAAATAGCAACGTCTCGGAAAACCTTCTGATTTATTCGTGTACGCACTAGACAGAAAACAAAAAATATTTAGTCTCCAAAAGTAATTCAATAAACAGAATTAAAACACAAACACTTTCGTTTTTTGAGTGGATTTGCAACGCACGCCGGGAACTCACTAGTTTATAACAAAAGTCACATTTATTCAAATTTTAAATCACTGATATACATTATAATATTTTATTACGGATGAGATACCTACATTTTATAATAATTTACGACAAAATCTTTTGCCACTTCTGTCAAATCCCAGATAGAGACAGTTTAAATACGCATTCCAATATTCAAGATTCAAGACATTCATCCATGCAGTTGGTAGAAAAATCACATAAACGTATTTTAAAAAATCCATTCAAAGAGTTATCCCACGTAGCGCGCAACTGTAGCATAGATTGCTTCCACCACATCGCAGCATTCGGTTTGGTGATTGATAAGTTATCCAAAAAACTATGAATGAATCATTCAATTAACTGTGAGTGTTTTGATTCATATTATCTTTTTCTGAATTTTAATTTGGATACTTGACGCGTCGTATATATTTATAATATATTCTGAATGAAAGAAGTGAGTTTTAATTTTAAATTTTAATTGTCGAGATTTTGTACATTTCATGTATTTCGTCACTAACGGCCCGGGTTTCGCTCTTTCAGCATCTTCAGGCATTCGAGCACACGAATGAACTCGAACTGACCCATTCGTGTGTTCGAATGCCTGAAGATGCCGAAGAGCGACACCCGGGTCGTTAGTGACGAAATTAATGGAAATTTACAAAATCTCAATTCCAATTTGATATTGAAATTCCATCAAACACCCTCCGCCGATATCTTAAATTACTTAAATTAACTGACAGTTTTAATTAACGCCGTCTACAGTCTACCATACAAACGCTTGCCTTTTAGTAATACTGACTGGCAGTATGCTTAAAAAATCCAGCTGCTACATAACATGTATATCGTGTGTACATACAAAAAAATTGTTTACAGCAATTTTTAATCTACAAAACGCAGTCTGCAAAATATCCGTGTAAAATTCAACGGCTTGATTACTTATCTATTTCGCTATCGATATGTAGTGTCAGTAGTATCGTTAGTTTTACGTTGGGAAATCTCATGTGGTCACGTTATCTAGTGTGTAGGAAATTCCAACCTCAATCGCATTTTATTCCCAAATTTTATTTTAAAGTAATACGCAGTTATTTTCAATGTAGAGAGTTCTGTCCGTAATTCTCAAAATCTGTCATAAAATACGAACCGAAAACACTTACGTAATCGTGAATCCCGGGTAACCGTATATATTTTACTTTAATATCTATTTATTGTATAGATTTGTCTCAGCTAATGATAATAAGCATTGTTCTTTCTTATTTCTTCTAAAACAAAGCCTTAGATCTTGCAGAAAGGAAATATTATATTTTGTCAGCGAATCACAAATTAGAGGTATGAAAACATGGTGAATGGAATATAACTTCCATTTTCTGTATATGTAATAATTTTTAATTGTTTATTACCTACCTACAGAATTTTCTATTTTCTTTAAAAAATGCTACCTCCGAAAGAGTATATTTTGTCAGCGAGTCGCTCAGCACAAATTAGACCGAAGAAAACATGATGAAAGGAATATACTTAGCATTGATTATGTTATAAATAAAATATATTTTTGCCGCAAAATTGTTGAAATCTCAGAATTTCTGTTAAAAAAATATATTGAGAATATTCACATCTGTTTGATCAGTGGCTTCCAACCTTCTTGGTTGTAAAACTTGTACTCGACGCTAAGTGCAGTATCTTCATTTAGACCTTTCTGTATACGTATCGTATTATTTCAATTTGCTTGAAATGAATCCATGAAGTTTATTTTTAAATTATATAAAAAAGCATAACATTTGAATACTTGCATTTATTTCCATAACCATCAAAAACTCAGTGCAGAATATCGTAAAATTTTTCTGGCGACTGACACCCTCCGTGCGAGGATCACAGCTACATATTATCACCACATTCAAATGTAGTTTATAAGCAGCATTATATGCTGACTCTGAAATTAACCCGCACTATTGTATCATTTTTCATGGGTATAATTTTCCACAAATCCAAATTTATTACGTGCGTTTATGCAAAATGCTGACCAACAATAGCAATCTGCTTGGTTGATGGAAATCTGACGATCGGGTTTTTTTTTTATATAATTTTAGTGATACTACCGAGTTTCGAACGTTTTTCAATATTTGTTTTCGAAACGAAACATTAATCTGTGTCCATATAAATTTAGATATTATCCATATCCAAATTAAAAGCAAGGTGTAAAGAGTTATGTAGAGAGTAACTAAGTGAGCTTTTAGGTGAGCAGAACACTTCATTCAAATTTCTAGTTTCACACTCTCTGGAACGCACGGTGAGCGACTTGATTGCAAAAAATTATCGTTAAATATATTGTTTAAGTTTATACAATTTACAATATCATAATAAAATAAATGTTTCGGGGAGTATCGTCTCATATTTCAAATGTATTTTTGTCGCTTTGCAGGGAGGAGGTGTAGCCTGTAGGGCACTGAACTGTGCCCCTTACGGGGCCAAGGGCCTTGTGGACTCGGAGCTGTCTTCGCCAGAGCATCCGCGAACCGTGCAAGATCTCAGAAACCATCATTCCATAATCGACGCCATGAAAACCCACCTGAGATTCCTCGTGATAAACCGCCTACCGCTAGGAATCCACACGTCTTGCCATTGCCGAGGCAATCCCGCCATGGACCTCTGCAAAGGTTTCCAGCATAACCAATATCTGAGGATTCCGCGTTCTAGCGATTCGTTTTGTTCTGCGATAACTGTGAGAAGTTTTTGAAAATGACTAAGTTAATAAGTGACTAATTTTGTTAATTAATTTTTGACTTTCAAAAACGAGTTTCATTACTTTTTTATATGCGTAGTATTAAATGTACCCAACGGCTTGAATTCTCCTGTCGAGTTTGCCTTATAACCCCAATTAAATTTAAAAAAAGTGTCTTATTAGTTCAATAAAAATAATTTGTTCATACAAAGTTATAATTATTATTTGACAATCTTAAATGATGAACCAATGTTCAAAACGTGGCCTTTTTTCAATTATTTATTTAAAACTAACACAAATAATAAAAGTTAATTGCATTTATAAAAATATATTTATATACACACAAAAAGAAAAGTTTACCAAACTAGAAAGTAAAGCACAATTAATACAGCACAATCAACCTCAATTGTCGTCCTATTTATACGTGTAAAATGATTCCTAAGTGCCCAGAATATATTGTTAAATGATTGTGTTAAAGAAAGTACTAATAAAAAACTGATAAAGTGCATTTTTATCTATAAGAATCATTTGAGCTTTTGAATACCACCGCGAAGTGCCCAGAAATCATTGCAGTTAATTGAAACTTATTGAATTTTTAATCGTTTAATTAATGTGATAAACAAAAAGTACATTTAAAACGTTTGAGACCGTCACCGCAGTGTTTGTGTTCATATACTGCGTTGAAAATCATCGACATGGGAAAATCGTCAAATAAAACACATGGACAGGGTGAGTCTTTCTACTTATATATATACATTATGCATTTTAAATATGTGTAAGTTGTCTGTCAATTCTTGATGGAAATGCATCATATTTTTTAAATAAAACACAATTTGTTTTGTACTACTTCCACATTTTTAAAATTACCTGGACCCTCTTCGCGAACATTATCAACTGAAAAATATAAATATTAAAAAGGCTATTTACATGAAATGTTAAAAATTGTATGAAATTAAGTGATAATCATACAAATTATACATAAACGAAATTAAATAGCCCACAAATAAAATGTTAAGGAAGATTTATATTTTATTGGTTGATAATGTTCGCAAAGAGCGAAACCGGTTCTGATCGTTATAAAAATGTGAAGCTAGTATAAAACAAATTGTGTCTTATTTTTAAAAACGTAAAATTGTTTGGAATTTCATGGTCCTCGGGCTCCCAACGTAAAAATGTATTTTGTAATAGTCCTGGCTAATAGGCCAATATGTATCCTGGATACTCCCCGCCACATTCTCATCAAAAAGTATTTTTAATAAGATGGCAAAAGCACATTAAACATTATAAAACAATAACCTTGTGCATATTTAATGCGCATCCTGCACTTACTCTGAGCAAATAGTATTAAAATTTGTGCATAAGTAAGTTTGAAAACCAAACTTCAGTAGTTCTCCAAAATTACTCTGTTTCTTGCCTTTGTTTTGACATGAAAAATAGTTGAAAATACTCTCACAGAAAAATGTATTGGCTAATTCGGATGTGGCCGACATATGTACACCAGAGGTGAGTTCGATTGTTGTTAAAGCACAGTGCGTGACGAGGAATCATTTCGTAGACATAAAGGGATTCTGGCTACGTATAGGACAACGCAGAATGCGGTCCGTTCCTGTTTATCTTCTTCTGTAAGCTCAGAAAAATCACCGCTGAAATTCCTTTATATAGGATTCAAGGGACCCAGTAGATATGAGAAATAGATTCACTTACTGTCTAAATGAACTTGGTCTTAGCGCGGGTGCAGGCACGAGGTAGCCGAGATGCTGGGTGCTGGCATTGTGTCCGCATTAGCCCATAACTGCGGTCGTATTCAGTCGTCAACTCAGGAATAACAAACCATGGACACAGATGTGTTTTTGCTGGAAAATTTATATTAAATGCTCTAAGAGATAACTGCAACAATAGACTTTCTTCTGTGAGAATGACGATTGAATATACTTTTTGGATTTTATCAGCAGAATGACGTATCTCCCAGAAACCCATCGAGATCAATAGAAAAAATGCCTGCCTCAGCTTGCTGCGTGCTTCAAAAATTTGTACGAGATAGAGATGGCAATACTGACAGAACTTTAGAAATTTTGTTCCTAATTGTATATAATTACAGAGATTTACTTTAAGAATAGAACGGCCGTCGAACCCCTCGTTTGTTTCTCCGATAGTTTGGCGCGTTCTGGGTTGTGTCTATGCCCCATTCAGTATTGCCATCCCGTATGTGTTGCCATCCGTATTGATTATTCCCCTACAGAACCACCTGTCTGTTGGAAGCACACCATCTACGAGAAATAGTAGACGTACTACGCGTGAACTTGCGATCTATAGTAGAAGAGAAAAAATATACTACACTTTTCTACGGGATGTGTGACATTTTAAATACAATGCTTTACATAAATATCTAAATCAAAGAAGCAGAACTAGTATTATAGATTTAGAAAGACACATTCCTCGAGAATTTCATCAATCATATGAAGAGTTAAGGAATCAACTACTTTTATTCAAGGAGCATGCTCGAATTTTACCTGGAACGTTTGACTACATCGTGGACGGCTATAAAACCTGTTATACAGTGACATCCATCAATTTTCAGCGACGTATTTCTGTTGAAGAAAAATTAATGGTATAATTAATTAATCCTTAAAGTAAATGCATTAAATTTTTATTGGTTATGCATAACTAAATGAGTTTCTTGTAACGGTTTAAGTAAGGATATATGGAGGAATAAGTGACATGATATATTGTCTATCTGTACGTAAACAGTATATATAGCTGAACTAAATTAAGTTTAAACACAGTTTTGACGATGGCGTGAAGCTTGTCTTCCATGAAAATGTAAGATACAGCAAGGCTGACGCAAGATTTTTTAGAGTTAATCTGGTCTATTCTACCCCAACCACCGTACTCACCTGACCTTGCACCATCGAATTATTACCCTTTTCGATCTCACAAATGACGGTAAACGATTAACATTTTTCTCTAAGTGATAAAACAACCTATTTTATCCTCTTAAGTCAATATCATCACAAAGTTTGAATACTTGCCCAAATTAATAACATGGGCGCATGCTATTTACAGCATGTCATAGATTTATTGTTGTTTTATGTCGCTGATATAGTGAAAATATTTGATGGGCTATTTTACACTAAACGTAAAACAAGGTGGAGCCGGAAGTAAAGGGAAAACAATTCCAACAAATCCATTTCCACGGTTTCCAATTAAGTAGAGCGGTGTCATAGTGAAGGTTGGCGATTTTCGCAATTTCCATTTTTCATTATTCATCATAAAAATGTTGACACAGCCCGTTAATGCGAAGCGGGCCAAGCCCAACTAAAATGTCAATCATAAAATTTTACGCTTTGCACTTTATCTCCCACATCGTCTCGAAACTTTCACTTAATTTCTTTCTTTGATTATGTAATACATTTTTATTAGTATACATTTTTTTATTGGTAACTCACTTACGGCCTGTAGCCGAGTGGTCAACGTCTTTGGCTTCGGGTCCGGTGATCACGGTTTCAAATCCTAGACGGATACTTTTCTACATTGCCTTTCAATCGATTTACGTTCGAAGGCATGTATATCCTTGATGTTTTAATTCCTTCCCATCCGATTCTAAAAACGGGTCGTAGGAAGAGTGATTAGCTAACCTACATTGTGATGTCCGTTTCCGATATGGAGCATATAGAATTCTAATGTAGCTTATCAGAAGTTGTTCTACGAGAACTGTTACTTCGCTCAAGCTCTTTTTCAGAGACAATAAGGCTAAAAGGTGTGAGTAAGACTTTCGTCCGGCGAGCTGGTGATGATGGGGAGGTCTCTCAGATACATTACTTAGTCTCTCGTTTACTTGGTTAAATTCACTATTTATTCTAGTTAGTTGTTTACATGTAGTATTTACAATTCAAAATGAAAACAAATGCAAAAAACACAATTGACATTTAAAAAAATCAAGCCCACGAAAAATTTGTACGCAGAGTGCCATATGTTAACATTTCTAGTCGGTATGGAGCGACGGCCTCTATAGGTTAACGCAGGCGCTGGCAAAAAATATTACTAACTGCACCTCTGTTAAGGGGTCGGAATGCGGGAGCAAAGGTCCTCGCCACTTTCTAAACTCATCGACGTTGCCAAAAAACAGATGCGCTTGACACATTACAACGTATTTTTTCCTTGACTTTGCGCCACAAGAGATGATCGGACGAAAGTTCTGGGCACGACTCATACTGAATAATAATGGGTTGTGTCAAAGGATAGGGGTAAAGCTGGACCACTGGTGTAGCAAGGGTGGGGGGGGGGCACGTCTTCAGGTGCGGTATTTTTGAAAATTAATGAAAGATTTCGGAGCTAAAAAATATTTTTTTTAGATGTACATAATCAATGCAATATTCCATTCGCCATATTTCTGCCGACCGATTTGCGTTTTGAGTTCCCCTCTGAAGTTTCAACAGCATTTTTGAGTGAAAATTAAGATCGTCACTTAATAAAATTTTAATTAATGACTGATAGATGTTTTGACATATTTCAAAAACAAACCTCCTGACAGTACAGTATTACTATTAAATATTACATTTGTAAATGACAGAATTGTAAAAATATTTTTCAAGAAATTGATATAAAAAAATTCCAATATTGTCTGTATGTGATTTTAATCAAAATAATTTCTACTGCAGAACTAAGCCACTTCCAAGAATTTAGACAGGTGCTACTGTGACCTTGTGCTATCTAGTTTTGAAATATTGATATCAAATTATGTTGTCAATTTTGGTATATTATATTGTATAATAATTTTATCCTTACAAATTAAATTCGATGATTCGTGAAATTTAAAAACACCTCAAAATTTATTACATACTCGAAAAATATTCATTTAATAACATTTTGAATATTCAAGCATATGTTTTTTTATATTATGTTAAAACAATAATGCATTTTTTTGAAAGCTGTTATAATTTTCGAAAAGAGTATTTTTTTCGACCTGAAATTGTCGTACGAACCGATTTTTAACAGTAAAATAATGTAACTAACCAATAGTTACTGTAGCACTTCAAATTTTCTATGCATTGGATATTTTACCGAATCGGACAGCACTCTGTTGCATCCGATGTCCTGTGAACGAGGGTAAGCTCTCTCGCCAGCGCCTCTATCGGCAGGCGTCTCGGCGCCTTACCCCAGTGCCATCTCTGCACATTTTCCGAGAAACAATCTGACGCGAATTTTCTGTGCGGTCCATCCGTCAATTCGATTCGCGGTTTGCTTCTTCCTGCGTTCGTGCAATGGATTATTTACGAACACGAATGGCCGCATTTTAAAAGAAAACATTATATCGATATGCGAAAGCGCCGTCCGAAATAATTTCCAACGTTAGGCGGCCCAGTGTATGAAACAGTTCGTGACTATTTTATATCTACTCATTGTACGTGTGATGTATTGTATCTGCGGTCTTTTAATAGATACAGATTTCGAATGAAATGATTTTTGATTACTGTGTTTTAACTTCCCGTTCGCAAATACGGTGGCATTTTGATTTGAGATATCTGAGGATTTACTTTTTCACGATGAACTGTGAAAAAAAGTAACATTGCAGGGAACACCGTTTCGGATACGGTCGGCGAATATCGATTAACAAGAATGGAGTGACAACTTAAAACTGTTTTGATTCGAGTGCACCAATTGTGAGAAGTGTACACGATTATTTCCGCATTTATTCAAACTGCGATGGATAACGTTTTCTTCCAATAAGTATCGAATAAATTACTCCGTGATTTTAGATGCGAAGCCTTTTCTAGTTGCCGGAGAACCCACCTCCATTAAGTCTAAGTTAACGCCAAAATCACATCGTTTTGTACATAATCACTCAAAGTTTTTAGCAATGGACTTCTACTAATACACAGAGATTCTCGACATGAGAATTTCACATTTAAAGAATATTTTTTTCGTATTTTGATCGGAAGTGCTAGCCGACCCTAGTTTTTAAATCGGTCTCTGTGTCTTGAATGTAAAAGTAGACTATTCAATTTACTTATTTGCCCAATATTGCATTTGATTCTAATGAAACAAAGTTTGTAGGTTGCGCTATTTTAATTAATGATTTCCTGCTAGAAAAAAGTAGACCCGACGAACATTTTATCGAAAATGTCACGCATGAGTAATGGAATTATTTTCGCAGTCACAACTTAAAGCCACGTCTATCATTTTAATTTTAGAGTTGGCGGGATTGTTGTGCAGATTGTACAGAAGTCGTAAATTAATACCTACGTGCATTAAACGTTGCTGCCTGTCAGAAACTATGCATTGAATGAATACGCGTTGAAACTTATGAATTGGGCAACAATGAGCTTACTAACACAATTTTATTAGATGCACACACAAATGCATTTTTTTTTATTTAGTAGATAATTATAATTTAAAATAATATTCCTTCCTGGTTTTTCCCAAAAATATTTGCAAATCGATCGTCAGATGACACATTCTATTTTTTGGTTCATTAGATTTTCCAAGGGGAAAATGCACACAGCTGATGTTAATGACTTTTCCGAACATTCATTATTATAATAATTGTAAAAGTATGCCGAACGATCGCGTCGGTTCGAACGAGCGGTTCGGGGCGCGGCGATAGGGGCGGGTCGCGGCCGGTCCGGTGGATTATCTGTCGAGGCTCGGCCGGAGGTGGCGGCGGGGCGGAGCCGAGGCGAGTTCGGGGCCCGATGTCGCCGCCGGCCCTTCCGCCGGCGACATGTCCGACGCGTCCGACTCCGTTGAGCTCGAGATCCTCGACGCCGAGTCGCAGGAGGCGCGCGGCCGGAGGCGCTACAGGAAGCGGCGTCGCAAACAGCCGCAGAACAGCGAATGCTGCAATATCAACATCAGCGTCAACAATCTGAGCGCTCGCTGCGAACAGCAAGAGGACGAGCTCGGCGCCGACCCCTCCGGGCCGATCCCTCCGCCCGCCTCCCTGAGGGCGTCCATCCTGTCCGTGCTGGGAAAGCTGGTGGTGTGGCGGAGGTGCGAGAGATCTAGGCCCAGGCCGAAGCCCACTCCGAGGCCCGGCACCAGCGACGAGTACTTCAAAACCTTTTATGATTGCGGTTTGTGCACTTGACAATTTGTTTTTTGATCGTTTTCATATGATCTATTCTATTCTTCGTCTCGTCGGCTGTCGAGCGATCGGCACCCGATCATTTAATAAATTGTCGACACACAGTTACTGAATTTTTTTCTCCACTAGCATAGCATACACATGTTAAACTGAGATAACATTTTACAAGAGAAACTAAGTCTTATCTGGGTATATAATTTATTTTTACGTGAATACCTTCTCGTTTTACAGCGCAGACTTTTTTGTTACTCATGTTTTCCTCATGGGATTGAAGTTACTTACTTTATACTTATTAATCGAGTTAGCATCCCGCAATCTAAATATTACGATTATATCAGCATTATTATCGAGTGGATTATTTTATGCAGAGCTTTTGATTTCTCCTGTAACCTGAACCGCTGCAGCAGATTTTCAATTGAAGAATATTTTTTCCCAAAAAAAATATAGGTTCGCTAGATTCGTAGAATTCCCCTCCCACCCATCCGATTCTAAAAACGGGCGATTAGCCAACCACTAGTATTGTCCTAGGCCTATCTTACATCTTCGAAAAAGAGATGTTGAGCGACTGGTGCAAGTTCTCAGAAAAACTTCTGTTGAGATACCTCCAGTATATGTCCCACGTTGGGAACGGGCATGGCAAAATAAAGATGCGTATATATTAATTTTTACTATGCAGTATTAAAATGATTCGTTTTCTTAATCTACATCAACATGTGTTGTATTATGAGTAGATATGGTAAAATAGAATTTTTTTCGTGGACTTGGATAGAACCGAATCTTCTTTAGACATTGAAAATATTCAATGTGTAATTAATTGGCTATACATAAAATATTGATAAAAAGCATCGAGTTTCCCTTCAGCGATCGGTATGTATGTAATGGTCGCCAATATTAATTAGATTTTGCCGCTTTCGGAAAATTTCTGAATTTTGATTATTCAACCCGAAGGTGAAAATTGCACATTTCAATTACATGTTCAGTGTGAATGATCGCAACTAAGTTTAAATATACTTAGGTGCTATGGAATGTACCTATGGAATGCGTCGTCTACCTACTATTGGTGTACGATCATTCAGCTACCACGATCCCAAAATATGGGTTGACACAACTAGAGATTGCGATACCGGTCCATTTTAAGTTGAACTGTTGAATATGTAATTATTAACTGATAGTTAGTTTTCCTTCTAAGTGACTTTTGTTTTTATTAGTCTATTTAAAGAACAGAATTTTAATTACGTGCATAAAAATGCTTTAAAGACTATTCTGTTTTAGGTTCATCAGACTATGCTATTTTTTATTGAACGTTTCCAATTTTTTTTTTATTATGTTTAAAATCAAATCGTCACAAGAAAAGAGGTGTCTTAAATATATTATGAAACATTTTTCCATTTCCCGCCGCGTAATATTTTTTATTTTAATGAACAAACATCAGTACGATTTTAATCGCAAAATTTTTTTAGATTTCGAATTCAGAATCACAAGAAAAACAGGAGGAATCCCGGGATTGCAATCCTTCGTCACAGCCGAAAACACACAATCTACTGTCCTTGGTGCTACCATGTGGGCCTTGCATACCGATGTTTCCCGGCTTTAAAAAACAGTATATATATACATACATTATCAATATATTTTAATTTAATACTGACATCAAGCGTAATTCAATAAACGGGTTCCAAAATAAATAAATAAATCATGCCACCTGCATAAAAAATCACATCTGCATAAGTTACGACAAAAAAAACAGTGTAAAAAAGATAAGGTGCCCATATAAAAATGGGAGAGGGTTCCGTTACTTTAAATTCACCTAAAATATAAAATTCTCGAACTCAAAAATAACTCGAATTTATTTTTTATTTGTATATAAAGATAGTTTCATAAGATACGCCTGTACTAAGCTGGAAACAATTCGTAAAACAGTATTGGAGAGAATTTCATTTATAAAATTCGGTAAATAGCTATTAAAATATATTTGCAGAGAGGGAATGAAATCGAAACATGGAAGAGCAACGTAAATGTGTCAAAACGATAAGCCAAATGCCAAAAATGACGATTCCAATATTCACAAAACGCCGAAGTGTTTATATATGTGTTATATAAATATTTTTACTGTATTTAATGATCCTTTTTGTTTTTTATAACCTTGTAAAAGCAAAAAATTTGGTCCCTTTTCTTAGACTGCGTAAAAAGAGAATGGGATATAAAATTTATTGTTATCCTCAAAAGCTCGATTGTTAGTTTCATATTATTTTCAACGATTTTCAAGTATTTTTCCCTTCCCTGTTTCCAAATCCTTTTATTTTTCGTTAGTGTAAGAGTAAAAGATAATTAGATGAAATGATTCTCTCCAACTGACTGCCACAAATAAAACATCAGTAACCCTTTAGGCAGTGATGTGCAACCTGCTTAAACAGTTGGGCCAAATTATCTATTTTCTAATAGTTCACAGGCTGGAGAAGTTAAAAGTTCTGAGGATTACAATATAATCTCCCCGAGTCTCAACATACATTTTATTATTTTAAATCTAAAAAATAAATATTAGATGCCCCCAGCCTTTATCTACTACACTGCATTAAGTGCATATAAGAAAATGGAATATAATTGCTTCCGAAAAGATTTGCACAAATCGCAGCCTTTTAATGAAACTTTTTGTGGAAAACTTACACTGAAATGTGTGTTATTAAATAATAATTTAAGAATATACTACACCTGCATTGCAGACAGTGAAACATATTTTTTGTTTTTGAAAACTTTAACCCTATTTGACATCGAAATAAATAATAATAAACTTTTCACTGACCGATATTGAAATTAGTCATGGGCTGTCTTAGTATTTCGTCTGTGGGTCGCGGGTCGTGTATCACTTTCATAAGGGCTATTTTAATACATTTATACAATATGTTATAAGGATTTAGTCCATCATCGTTTTTTTTGACGTAATAAGGGGCTTGCCTTATTTCCAGATTCCTGACAAAATGCAAACCATCATACCCTTAGTATTCACCGGAAGCCTCTGTTTCTGAAGCACAGTATACGATTACTGTGTGATTTTGTAATGTGCCATGACTGGTAACCGTTAGCCAACACCGTCAGAATGGATTGAATATGTGACACTTGGTTCTGACCGAGTACAACTGTGAGTTCCAGACTTTCCACCTTGAATTGAAGGCTGCTCCAGCTATTCTTGATCGAATCGCGAGGTCTTTACGCGTATTGCTTATTATCTTCCACGGTGTGTACCCCGAGTACCTGAAGCAGGTCGACTCACTCAATGTCCTTCCTGGGTCCGGACAAGCACTGTTCCAGAGCACACTTGCATTGACTTTAAGACCAATGCGATACGAGTTGTTCTTCAGCCCGTCTCCTGTATACCTTCAACAGGTTCAAATAAAGATCAAATAGTTTCAAATCAGGGGCAACTGCCACACCTCGATTATTATGAAGCGGAACAGAGCTATGACAGCACAGTCTGACCCCGATCGATACCCCAAACCGTTCTGTGGTTAACTATGTATATAAATTGATATTGAACATTTTCCTCTGGAAATATAAAATTCTCACCCTTTTCTGTGTATTCGGGTTTATAGTGTACCTATATTGCAGCGAAATATATGTGTGTTCTTGATAGATTTAAATAAGGCGTGATAAAAATAATCTACAAGGCCACTTGCTTTAATAGGATTTTAAAAATATCACCTGTTGAGAATAATGTGAACCTCCTATCTAATTCTTATGACTGATTGTAAATGCATCGTTTATATTCCTTTAAGCAATGTAATATTTGAGAACATTCAACTTCTAATCAAATAAATGATCTCTTTGTATTACTTTGTATTTTGTTGTAAGCAATTGAGTATTATTCATTGTAACTAAAGGCCTGTAGCCGAGTGGTCAACATTGTTAGCCTCGGTTGCGGTGTTCACGGAATACCCGGTGAACACTCTCATCCACTGACTTTTCAATCAATTCATGGATTTGTGATCGAAGGCATGTATGTCTTGATGTCGTAATTTTCAGAGAGATGTCGAGAGCGATTAGCTGACTAATAGTCCTGTCCTGGCTCTATCCTTAATCTTTGATGTCTGCTCCCGATTTGGAGTATATGGATTCCCAACGGATCTCATTTCAACAGAAGGTGTTCTATAAGAACTTCTTGTTATTCAGTCGCTCAGTCATTCTTTTTCGAAGAGAGTAAGAATAGAAGAATGACTTATACAGAACTAGTGGTTAGCTGATCAATTTCACTCCAAATTGTTTTTGAGATCGAATAAGTGGGAGGAAATTCAGTCATCCGTGCGTTCATAGTTCATATTTATCGATTGATTGACAGTTCCATAAACACATTCACTACTGGGATTCGAAGCCTTGAACACTGCGATCGAAGACAACAATGTTGACCACTCGGTTACAAGTTTGGCAATTTCCATATTAATAAACATTTATCTTGTTTTTTTATTTCCACATGAAATTAAGCATAACATTTCAAATGTAACTTTTCTGTGTCACAAACAAAATGTACATGTTGGTATATAATATAGAGGTGTGTGTGGATAACATCATCTTGAATATTGTCTAATTAACTCAACACCAATTATTATTTGTTTTTCTTTTTTTTACAGAGAGTGAAAGAAGAATCAGAGCCAACAATAGAGTATATAATTCACAATTTCACTATGCTGTGAGTACATAAATTTTCATTTAACATTGAGAAAAATAAATGTCTAGATTATATTACATAAGCATTCAAAAATTTTGTGACATTAAAAACTGTTGAAAATATGTTTGCAAATGTATTGTATTGAATTGACAGTGAGCAAAATGTTTGTGGAACGCCAGAACTTGCCGCCGAAAATGATTTTGTTTGTTTAATAGACGTGGAAAGTCGTTCAAAGGAAACCCATTAATAGGACCTTTATCAATGTTTTAAAAAACGATACTATTTGAAATGTGCATAGGCTTAAGCCCAGTATAGATATTTAAGAAAATCTATTTATCTGCTTTATAAATTGTAATGTTTATTGTTTCAGAGCAATTATATAAAGACGTCAAAGTATTCCTTGATTACGTTCCTGCCTCTCAACTTGCTGGAGCAGTTCCAGCGTCTGGCCAACTTTTATTTCCTCTGTCTCTTAGTGCTGCAGCTGATTCCCGCCATCTCCAGTCTCACTCCTATCACCACCGCCATTCCTCTCATCGGAGTGCTCGCCTTGACGGCCGTTAAGGACGCCTACGATGACTTTGTAAGTTTCCAGACAATTTAAAAATATTTTTTTAAATGAACGCATTAGCCGTCAAGCTAAACATATTTATACTTCATCAACAGAACTGTTTCTGCGGTACATATTTAAGGATGCTTAGATTTTCTTAAGCCAAGCTTGTAGCTGAGTGGACTAAGTCATCCTCTTCAGTTGTGGGTGTCCAAGGGTTCGAATACCAGTATGGACATACCAGTATTCCATAAATTAGTCGGTCTCTGTGGTCTAGTTTGCCCTAGCGATCAGGTGGGTCCTGGTTCAATTCCGAGCAAGTTCAATATCAAATATAGATTTTTTTCAATTTAAATTTGTGATCTTGGACATGAATGACTTCTGAAAATTGTCATCGAGTTTATCTCGTATCATTTTCTAATTTTCAAAATATTTGGCGCATCGGTTGTCAGCAGTAATGCCAGATATTTTTAAGTTGATTATAGATCTATTTTTCGATCGATTTATGCCTGCAATGTAGCTATTCCCTTCCACATCCAATCCTAAAAACAAGGCATAGCAAGAGTGATAAGCTAACTACTGGTGCTCTCCTAGTGCCACACTCCCTTCCTTACTCTTCCATGAAAGAATGGTATATAGTCTTTATAGAAATTCTGTAGAGAATTCTCCATTAGAAGTGCATATGATCTAGAGATTGCCAGTGGACATGTTTGAAAAAAAATCTCAATTAGTTTGATTTATTTATATGTATACATACATACTTGGCAAACACCTTTTTTACCATATCTGCTCCCAATGCATAGCATATGGACTTCTAATGGAGTTTATCTCAACAAAAGTTTTCCTAAGAAGACTGCTTGTTACTCTATTGCTCAAGTTCTGACTAATTATAGTTTTTGTCTATTTCAGCAAAGGCATCAGAGTGACTCTCAGGTAAATAATAGAAAATCAAAAGCCCTCCGAAATGGGAAGCTGGAAGATGAGAAATGGGCGACAGTGCAAGTGGGAGACGTCATCCGAATGGAGAATGATCAATTCGTGGCTGCGGACATTCTCCTCCTCTCCACCAGTGAACCTAACGGTCTCTGTTATATCGAGACCGCCGAGTTAGATGGGTGAGAAGCGTTACATTGTCATACCCTCATATCGTTGACTGCCGTTATTGTATTTCTTCACTGACAGACTTTTCTTTGTTCCAGAGAAACAAATTTAAAATGCAGACAGTGTCTAGTGGAGACGGCGGAGATGGGTCAAGATGAATCATTAATTGGAACATTTGACGGAGAGATTGTTTGCGAAGTACCCAACAATCTTCTCAACAAATTTGATGGTGAGTAATGTTGTTCCGAATTCTGAAATGCTTTTTTGGTATCATTTCAAACTTCATAAGGTTTATTTTTTGTAAAATTGAAATTTAGTTTATTTTGATGTTGAAGATCACAAACCATCTATGTCAAATTTTATTGATTTTGGACATGATCCTATCACAAAATCAACAATAATTCAATGGACAAGTCGAATTTTTCCTACACTGACAAGGAGTAATACAGATTATTCAATTTTTTTTTACTAAAACTTCTATTGTCATTATAAGTAATATTATTAAAAAAAAACAGTTTTTATCTCCTAAAGTAATTTTTTTGACCAAGAAGGTTTGTGATCTTCACTATCATTATGTTATTAATATTCTATAAGTTTTTTCAGTCTTCAAGGTCACGCTTTTACCATATGGCTTATTGACAAATATATTATCACAATGATGAGGTGACTTTGTCACATTAAGATCGGAGTTTCAATGAGGGTCCAACGAGTTCGTGTTCGAGTTCTTCTTGCACCGATCCTAATTACCTTCTTTTTCAACTTCCACTTATTTCTTTTTAAAACCTGACAATAGCTGTTTGAATATTCAAGAAGTATCTCATTTTTCTGTAAATATATAATTTCTTTTCTTTAGGCATGATGAGTGTCCGTGAAAATCTAAACCCTCCCTATCCTACAATTCTGAAACAAAGATTAGAATTATCAGATATAAATTATGATTAAACTGTCTATATATTTGAATGTAAATTAACTACCCATTTCGTTTTCTTCTCCCCCTAGGTGCCTTATCGTGGCAGGGAAAGCGATTTCCCTTGGACAACGACAAAATATTGCTGAGAGGGTGTGTACTTCGCAACACGTCATGGTGTTACGGTGTTGTCATATTCGCCGGAAAGGACACCAAACTCATGCAAAACAGCGGAAAAACTAAATTTAAAAGAACCAGCATCGATAGATTACTCAACTTTCTTATTATTGGGGTGAATATAATTCTGTTATCATGAAATCAAAGCATTCATATAAACAGGATAACTTGAAAGAAATTCGATTATCAAGGATTTAGGTAGTAGGCTCAATATGGCTATGCGACATCGACTTCTTCAATAGATTAGAATTAGAAGCTGTTTGAAGAATTTCGTTAGGAGGGTTATTTGAAAAAATCAATTTTCATTTTAGAAATTCCCTTCAAAGCCTTCGCAAGAATAAAAAGACTATTTATGACGGCAGTAAAACCTTTCCATTTATCTTTGTCTTAAAAATGAAATGCTTGATTCCTAAGTTACAATACATAACAACAACAAAAAAAAATAGTTCAACAATTCAACTATCTTTTTCTTTCGGCAGATTGTATTCTTTCTCCTGTCAATATGCCTGTTCTGCATGGTGGCTTGCGGTATCTGGGAGTCGCTCTTTGGACAGAAGTTTCAAGTGTTCCTTCCGTGGGACACGCTCGTGCCTACGGAGCCCCTCGGGGGATCCGTCGTCATCGCTTTCCTGGTCTTTTTCTCATACGCCATCGTGATGAATACTGTCGTGCCGATATCGTTATACGTATCGGTGGAGGTAATCTTCAGAATTTTTAAAAATACGTTATTGCAATCGACTTGAACTTTACATATTTCAATATTCATCCTTTTCTTTCTTATTTTAGGTTATAAGGTTCGCTCAGAGCTTTCTGATCAACTGGGATGAAAAAATGTATTATGAAAAAACAGGAACAGCCGCTAAAGCTAGGACTACTACGTTAAATGAAGAATTAGGTAAATAATTTTTGCCATTTCTTTCAAAGTCATAAAATAAGATTGAATTAAAATGAATAGCGTTATTATTATGTGTCAAATTTTTATATCACGCATGAATGTACAGAGATGGTAAAGAATGTAAAATTTTGTTTGAACTTCTACTGTATTGAATCTAAATTGGCATATTGATGAATTTGCGCAGGCCAAATACAGTACGTGTTCTCCGACAAGACCGGAACTCTGACTCAGAACATAATGACGTTCAACAAGTGCTCGATCGCGGGGCAGTGCTACGGCGATATCATCGACGAGACTACCGGAGAAATCATTGAGCTCTCCGAGGTATGCTTCAAAGTATGGCAATCACAGTAATCATTTCTGTATATTTACAAGTGTTTGATATTTTGTATTTCATTCATTGTCGAAACTTGTAAATTGTTCAAATCGAAATGCGACCGATATAAATTAGCCCTCGCCCTCGTTTCATCCGTAAAGTAAAACTTGGATAGTACATTGACATTAGTGCATATAGAATTTTTGCTACAAATTTCTGAATGCAACCGTGCTTGCGCGTAGCATGTTGAAACTTCTTTTTATATTAACGATTAAGCTTTGTCATTTTTACTATTTTATTGCATAATCACGAATATTTGCAAAGGTTCAAAATATTTAATAAAAATTTTAAATTCTACACCGCTGTGACCAAAAAATATAGTGAATATATAGCACAGAATGAGCTCAATTATTTCGTCACCGACAACTGATACCACTGTAATTATATTACACGTTGTACTGCATCTTTTGAAAAATATTATTTAGAATTAGAGACAGGTTGGATTTGTCTTCAATGTCGAAATTGTAATAATTGTGAAAATAATAATTCAAATGATATATTCTGGTTTGGATTATTGAGATTTTGTACACTTCCATGTGTTTTGTCACTAACGACCCGGGTTTCGCCTTTCGGCATCTTCAGGCATTCGAGCACACGAATGGACTCGAACTGAGAGACAGTAAACAGTGTCTAACGTTTATATAGAAGATACAAATGCGACAAATATTATTTCCGAGGTAAGATATTATACGTCTGAGAGCCACACTGATACCTGAGTTAAAATTTCGGGAATCTCCCTAATCCTTATTTTGTAAACACCATATTAACAGAGTGGCGAATTGCCGCTTTTCAACTTCTTTTAGAAATACCAGTGATTTTACAATTATAATAGTATTGTGGGTTTTGACGGGATGTAATTCGACGAATGGATAAATATATACAATCATTCCACATTTAGTGACATCTGTTAACAGATTTCCAGATTTCTCAGATAACTCAGGTATCAGTGTGGCTCTCAGACGTATAATATCTTACCTCGTAAATAATATTTGTCGCATTTGTATCTTCTATATAAACGTTAGACACTGTTTACTGTCTCTCAGTTAGAGTCCATTCGTGTGCTCGAATGCCTGAAGATGCCGAAAGGCGAAACTCGGGTCGTTAGTGACAAAATACATGGAAGTGTACAAAATCTCAATAATCCAAATTTGATATTGAAATTCCATCAAGCACCCTCAGTCGATGTCTTAAATTAAAAAAGATATATTCTGGTGTAAATATGGTTAGTAGAGCTTCAAATTGATTTATTAAATTTTCTCAAATTTAACTCTGATCTACTCTATCTGACAATACTGAGCTAGTTGGGAGTTTTCTGCATTCATTATGTATTTCGGTCACATGTCTTAAACGCTTCTGAATCTAAAGAAATCATCGTTTTAAATGTATTGGATTAATTCATATCGATGTTACCGGGAATATAAATCGCTATGTAACTGCCACCATTTCAATCGATTGTCATTGTTTCACTCGTTCGTATTACTCATTTAAACATTTATAAGTTTCACGGGGCGATATAACTCAATAACATTTGTCGATTTTTAATAATTGCACGAATTGAAAATATTAAACAAGGTATAGTTGCACATTTTGTATAGAGAGGTCTCTGACGCCGTTCACTAAGTTGCCTTGTGTTTTCAAATTATGTTATGTTTTAGAGTTAGAAAAAATCCGCATGGTTTACTCTTTTTGCAATAGTGTGTGTGTAACTAATTTGTGTAATGAAATGTCACCTAAATTGCACTACTTTCTTTGACGTTGGTCTGTTTTGAACTGCTACTGATTAAAATTATTTGTCTACATTTCTTATCTTACTGATTTGTTATCTGCAAGTTGAGAAGTATTTTCATTGAGAAAAGTTTTCTTTTGTTAATTATGTCACTTTAGGAAATGGAGAGACTGTTAAAAATATTTCAATTCTATATAAATAACAGTTACATTGATATAAAACTTACACTGACATGGAAGTTTTTTCCGTGTTGCTAATATTTATATCCAGAGGTTTTAGAAGAACAAACCAATTGGGACATAGTAACAATCTCTTTAAGAGTTAATAATTGCTCAATTTATTTTGATCTAAAATATTTTTACATAAAAAGCATTTGTGTTATATTTGGGGTCTATTCCTAGAAAAGGAATATATGAAGTGTGTGTATCCCCCGACATGTCGTATTCTATACCTGTATGGCGCCTTTGGCTAAAATGACCAGCACTCAAACTGAAAAAGGTTTTCGAAGGAGTTACAATATGAATTTCATAGTCATGGCCGCTAGAGGAGTTGAAACAGCATACATTGGATCTATTTTGTTTTATATTTTAATGTTTTCATTCAATCCTGCCACAAATAGATACGTCACGTTGTATTCAGGATAATACGGTAACATTTTATTTTTTAGAATCAATTTACTAAGTGTAAAAGTCATATTCCGTGTGGGGCAACATTTTAGTCCCACATATTATTATTAACTATGCAGAACTTCTAGATAAAAAATTATCCAATAGTCGGATGAATACAGTGTATATGAGCATTATATTTCACATAAATTTCATGCTGTATTTGTAGAAACTACACTGCGGACATTGGATTTGCCAATATGTATATCATTATCTATTATGAATAACATTTAAAATATCTTTTTCTTAAACCTATTTATATAATGCAAGACACGATAAATTCTCATACACTTATTGGCACAAACCTCGGTTGCCTTTAGTCGTTTTCATTTTACCTAACCGATCGATACTCTCCGGGCTATCTTCGACCGCAGATCTTTTTTATATTTCAACTTGGGAGTGAATCAGAGAATGTAATCGTGAATAGATTTTATAATAAACACTTTTCTTCGGCAACATATTTCACATAGAAATGCATTAAATATTTGATACTACACTTCTTAAATATGTTTGGAAATTTCCTGCAACAGTAGTCGACACCGCATTACATCAGCACATATTTCAGTTGTATAGCATGATCATCTGTCATCACAATAATAGACTGAAAGATCAGCGCGTGAAGCCAAAGCCGCAGCGGTGTCCACAGACGGGTAACCTCGCATGCTTTCTTATTATTTATTATTATTATTTGTTTTCTTTTTTTATTTCCATTTTCATTTGTTGTCCGCTGACAACTCGCGCACGACACAGTCGCCAAGTCCGGGGAATTCCAGAGCGGGCGCGCACGATCAGGAGAGGGCGAGGCGAGAGGGCCCCGGGTTCAATACGAGCCACGCGGCCTTGCTGGAGACCGAGGTGGAATTGGGAAGAAGCACTCCCGGCCCGAGGGCGAGACTCGTCACTGTTCCGCAACCTCATAACGCACCCGACACACCGCCGAAACGTCGTGTAGGCACCCAACTTGTATATTTTGCATTGTTCTTCTCATTTGTCAAATTATTTTGCAATTCTAAAATCACGCCGACCATATATTCAGTCAGCTCTGATTATTATCGGAAGAATTTTGTTTATTTTCAATTTCCATGTCAAGCGTCTGACGAAATGTCTTTGGAATCATTATTACAAATATATCACGGTCCATAAAAATTATTTTGATTCATAAAATTGATTTATTATTCCACTTGTTGTGTTGCTCAAGTTGCTTCTCAAAAAGTCGAAACACGTGTCAACCCTAGCTAAACAACCAGTGAAATAGCAAAGTTATCAATCAAAATTTTTTATTGAAAACAAATTTCTACAGAATAGCCGCTGAATCTGAAAGTGCTTACATTTTTCTCTTTGGTTATGGTGTATCAATAAATAACACATAATATCACTGTAAAAATTGTTGTATTTTGTTTTTGGCTTCTGTTGCATACATATTTATTTTTCATAATGACATTCGTATTCGAAAACATTCTTGAAAAGTAAAAGTTTGTTTAATTTGAAATTATGCAAAAATATAATGCATAGGTCAATCTTCGTTGATGAATTATTTAGAGATTTTGCAATGGAAAGTATCGCTTGATTATTTGCAATTAAATTTAGACAAAAATATACAAGCGCTCATTGCAGAATCTGTCCTATAGAAAATTGTTTTTTTTTTATGAAGAATGCTATTTTGAATGACCACATTTTAGAAGATCACGTTAATAGGTAATTTATGATTGTTTTCTTATGATGAATACTTCTTATTAGATTCAATTGCACTACATATATGTATTTAGTATCATAGTTTGCATGTGACCACATTTTATAATGGTTTTTGCCTGATTTTATTTATGTAAGCATACCTGTTTATAATCTGTGTGTGTTAGTTTAAATTGCATTGCCAAATATTTTTGTGCATTTTTGGTGTGGGGCTTAGGTGTATTATAATAAGAATCTATTTGATCAAATTTTTCAACATGCAAAATTTCGAGGCACACATTTGAAAAAGATGGATTTCAACAAGTAAGATTTCGAGACACAAAGAAATGAGCGAATTCTAACACAGGTACATTCACAGTTTACCATACACCCAGACCTCTAATTATGAGGGAAGAAAAATTGCAAGAAAATCTGTGGAGATTGACACCCTCCCATAAATTATATGCATCGTATTTTCTCGATTATAAGACTGTGAATTCAGAGTACGTTTCATATTCAATGACGTCTTACAATTGCTGTCAAAAATGCAAAAGAAAATATTTTCTAAGACAGAAAAAAATGAAAAAATGAAGAACCGAAGAACACCATTATCCTCAGGGCTTAGATAGCATGTTAACTAATTTTTGTACTTCGTGTTCGTAGGTAAAATACAATTTGCTTACCTGCATAACAAAAGCCTTTTGATTGGGGGGGGGGGGATTTGGGTGCACTTTCTACTTTTATGGTAAACAATTTTCATAGATTCCTGGAGAGATTACCTAAATAATGTAAAACTTTGTTATAAACTGCATCAACTACAGCAACAAACATTTTCTGTTTTTTTCATCCTCAGGCAACAGAGCCGTTGGATTTTTCATTCAACCCAGATTATGAGCCCGATTTCAAATTCTACGACAAAGGACTCCTGGAATCGGTGCGACGGGGTGATCCCGAATCTCATAACTTTTTTAGACTGCTCGCTCTGTGTCACACCGTTATGCCTGAAGAAAAGAATGGACGACTGGAGTATCAGGTGAATATCGCGCAGTAACACATTAAACACCAAAAATTTCACAATTTATTTGTCCGTTTTATTGATTAATTATGTTATATAATCTTACAGGCGCAGTCTCCGGACGAGTCTGCTCTAGTATCAGCCGCCAGAAACTTTGGATTTGTTTTTAAAGAAAGATCTCCGAATAGCATTACTATTGAAGTCATGGGTGAACCAGAGGTAACCGATTAGCTTGTCAATTATTTGTATTTCTCATTAATCTAAAACCTACATAATTAATAAATTAAGTAAATTTGGAGTTGTAATTTAAGATATCGGACTGAGGTTGCTTGATGTAATTACAATATCAAATTTGTATCGTTCAAATTTTCGGCCGACGGGACTGCATTTTTGATGCTGAACCTTTCTGATTCGATGGTATCACGTCAAGGGTCTTGCTGGTCATAGAAACGGTTGACGATGTTCTTTCCCAAAAAGTGATGATAAAATTCAACAAAATTCGAGGAAATTGAAGTCTCTCGACATCGATCCTCCTCCGAGTCAGGAGCTGCACTGGATGTCTAAGTCTGAGTCGAATTATGCCGACAAGCAGCTCTTGATCGCTGTATATGCCAGCATCCCTGTAGGTTCGGTTTTGACATCGAGAAGATCCATTTGGTGAGTTGCGCTGTAGAAAAAGTGGTCAGTTTGTTCCTTTCTGCAACCATCAGGAGAACTCCACGTGTATTTGTGGATGTCTCTGCGGGGGAGGATTGTACCGCCAACGGTGAGCTCGTTCATAGTTGCAAACTCGATGAGTCTCTCATCATTGTCGCTGGCTTCATCGAGGCCATGCCTTCCCATCACCAAACAAACGATCAGTTCCCACTCGCGCGGTCTCTGCGGGAGATTGTGGAGATTGACGCATGGACATAGATCATAAAAAAATATATATGGCGATAGTTTTTCTTAACTAATTACCAACTGTCAGGTCGAATTCATCTGTGTAATCGAATGCCTGAAGATGCCGAAAGGCGAATCCCGGGTCGTTAAATAAGTGACAAAACGTATGGAAATGCACAAAATTTGAACGATTCAAATTTGCTGTAGTTGCATTAATTTATCAATTACATACTTATTATAGATTTTATTTAAAAAGATTGAAAGCTTGCAATCTTTCTGTGTATATCATTAAAGCAGCTACTTGATTTGTTATTATGCTATCCTGTATGTTTGTTAACGCTTGACCTCATTAACTATTGTTGTTATTTTTTAGGTGTACGAGCTTCTATGTATATTAGATTTTAATAATGTGCGGAAAAGAATGTCCGTAATATTAAGAAAAGACGGACAGCTCAGGTTATATTCGAAAGGTGCTGATAATGTCATTTATGAGAGGTTAAAATCAAATCAAGAAGATGTAAAAGGGAAAACGCTAGAACATTTAAACGTTAGTATGCATTCTTCATTATTTTCTTTTGATTTCATGAGATATCAGAGTTTTCTCAAGATCTGTATCGGTGTTGTTCCTCGATGATTAACTATCGGCATTATGTACTTCGTTGACTTTTTTTCCATTCCTATGTAAATAAAAGCCACACTAATAGCATGTTGATTTAGTTGGAATATATTTATTTATATCCTGCAAATTAATATACTGTTGCAGAAATTTGCCGGAGAGGGACTCCGAACTTTAGTATTGGCTTGGAGACCGCTGGACGAGGCTTACTTCTCTGATTGGAAACACCGACATCAGCAAGCAGCTCTCGCAATACACGCGAGAGATGACCAGTTGGACGCTATTTATGAAGAAATCGAGAAAGATTTAATGCTTATAGGTAAAATTTTATTAAATTTTTGCCGTCTTTTGGTGGGCGGGAGTCCAAAATGCTGTGATTTATGGTCCAAGTTTGTGAAGATTGCATTTTCTCAGTTTATAGCGAAAGTTTCAATAGTTTTCTGGTGTAATATTTTTCTGAAAAATACAACCATCATTATGAAGTGAATAATGAAAATTCACTTAACTTGTCACTACTGTAAGACCGCAACTTAAAGCATCTCTTCACAGTTTATTATAATGTGACCGTAAAATCACATAAATATTAAGCAACTTTGGCATTGATCTTTTATTCCATTGCGAGTTCTTAAATGTAATTCGTTATACATGGCATTTTTAATGAAAATAGACTAAACAACAATTTTTACATAATATTTGTTTGGGAAAATGTCCAACACAACATATCTATACCCTCAAATGTCATGAAACTAAATGGTAACTTTGAATGCAATACGAGGTGCTTGTAGATTGATTAAAATAATTTTTATAGGGGTGACAGCCATAGAAGACAAATTGCAGGATGGAGTACCGCAAACGATTGCCAATTTGGGAATGGCAGGGATTAAAATTTGGGTATTGACTGGAGATAAACAAGGTAAATTATACCCATAAAAACTGAAAAACATTTTCACCGGCTTATTTTTCACATCTGAAGCGTAATGTTTATGACATTTTTGTTATTCAGAAACTGCGATAAATATCGGCTATTCGTGCCAGCTGTTGACCGACGATATGGTAGAAGTATTCGTTGTAGACGGTATAACCCACGAAGATGTCGAACAGCAGCTGGACAAGTTTAGAGATGCCATTCGGGTTGTCAATACCTATCAGCCGCACGGTAAAATAAATCACTTTTATTTACTTTGATATTGCATGATATTCATATATCGGATTTTGTCCACTTACCATCTCGAACGAGTGGTTCATGAGTTTTGAAAATATCGTAAGCAGGTCCAGTGAGCAACCACACGCCTGCCAACAGCGGAGAGAACGGAAACGGACCGGCCGCGGCCAATCACAACTCCGCTTCGATCAACCGCAGCTCGGGGAATTCCCCTCCGACGGAATTGAACGACTCCGCTTACAATCGAGACGCCAGCATTCAACTTAACGCCGCACCCGCCATTTCAATTGTCACATTTAGGTGGGAAAATAATATTGAACATCCCGTCTCACAGTCGACCAGGTAGAGAGACAAAGAGCTCATTTTATCCCCTTTTATTTGTTCCTCGTTATTTATTTTCGTCATATTACTCTTTTATCTTTCACCATCCTCTACTTACCTGTGCTGCGTGTGAGCTGCATTGTTTTATTTTGTTATGTAAGCGTTTGATGTTATCTCGGTTGGACCCTTGCTTTACCAAACTGTTTGCTTCAAATTGTGTTGAGCTCGAGAAGCTAATGTAGGAAGAGAAATAATTGAACACACAGGCTTATTTATTTGACTCCTTTTTTTCACAAAGAATGTTTTGTGCTTTTATTGCTCTTTCCAAAAAAATAATTTATTTCATTATATAGATTTGATCGAGTAGTCGAGTGGTAACCCTCTGGGATTCCGTTCCGTGACCCCGCACACGAATCCAGATATTCGTTTACGTATGAATTGGTACATATCAAACATGCGTGTCTCCATTGAATGTAAAATCAAAATAATTGTTAACGTGAACATATTATTTTTAAAACATGAAACACAAATGTCGGTGTTGGGTGAAATAGTGTAATTTTTCACGCTGCGCATGCCAGAGAGCATTTGTTGCAATGGATTTGACAAAAATATAATTTCAGAATTATCCACATTTGATTTTACCACACTCTTAGAAAAAGAAAGAGAGACACCTCAATTTATTAACGCCTTAACCTTTTAAACTCTCTCAGAATAGGGAGGTCTGTGTGCAACTGACTTCCAAACGACCGTTATTGAATACGATAGTTGTACTAAATAAGTAATCTATATGCTTCACATTGGGAGTATACATTGTTACTTTGTACATTTGTACAGGTTTGTACACTATGCGAGGTCTCAACAATGCCATATTCAATATTTAGTATGCATTGAAAAATAATTTTGACATTAAAAAATATTTCTAAAGCAAAATTTTGAAGAACTACAATTTATGTTGATTTCTTTAGCGACCATTGCCCGCCCATTCAATGGATTACTTTTTTGTTATTTTTAATAAAACAATCACATAATGTTTGTCTACAATATTTAACATGACAATTCAGGTTTATTTTTCTTAAAGATAAGAAACCTACATCTTATAATAATTTGACTAAATCTTTTCCCACTTCTGTCAAATCCATGGAATGTTTAAAGGGTTTTTTTAGTCCCGCTTCATTCATATTATGATGTATAATAAGACACTGAAAGCGCCCGAGTCTGGTGAGGACAAAAAAATCACTACCTGGGATATTCAATAGTGTTCTTAAAATATGGAGGAATTTTGATGTGATCTTTCGTCGATTTTGTAAAATAGTTCATTAAAAATTATTACGAATAGTAGCCCAAATATTTGAATATCGTACGTATAGTTGAAGAAAGGTTGAATATATTCGGATATTGAATATTCTAGTTGGAATCCCTAGTCCTGCCATTTCTACACCTACAGAGGTCTATTATTATTCGGTAATTTGTCAATCTATACATAACAATATACAATAATATTTATATGTTCAGTACAATTGAATTCCATACAATACCATGAAAGTAAAAAATTTGATAGTTATTGAGTATTTAACTGTCCGACTGCTATCAAAATAACAAATGCTATTTCTTTACGGATATTTTAGTAAATTTTTTGATGCCAAATATTTTGTGTGACAATAAAATATGATCAATATAATACCATATTGAGAGTGAAATATAAACATAATCTGTAAATCGATAAATAAATGCATATTGAATAAATTTGGATTATTGAGATTTTGTACACTTCCATGTACTTTGTCACCAACGACCCGGGTTTCGCATTTCGGCATCTTCAGGCATTCGAGCTCACGAATGGACTCGAACTGACTAGTACCACTAGTGACTAGTGACAAAATACATGGAAGTGTACAAAATCTCAATAATCCAAATTTGATATTGAAATTCCATCAAGCACCCTCAGTCGATGTCTTAAATTAAAGCATATTGAATAATAAAATAACTAGCGTTTCCCGCAACACTCGATATAACCATTGAAAATATGATTTGCAAAATCGAATGTTATCTAATAATCGGTCAAGCTATAACCGCGAACGCGTAATGGTCGATTTATCAACATACGAATAAAATTTTTTGTGAGTTTTTAGTGCACACTTAGACGTAGATGAATACATCAAAGAACGTTATCGATAACGTCTATTAGGTACTAAGGTTGATATTTCTATGAGCAGCGTATAAATCATAGTTCTTAAGAGCATTGGTCGATATGTCAACCGTTTTCGAGCTTCACATTATAATTTTAGGCTTAATTATCTGTTTATGACCCTGCAAACTTTTTGGGTTTTTCGTTCGGTTGGGGGTGGGTAAAAAGTTATTTAATCTTATTGATTTTATTCCGTCGCATTAAGCTTCTCCGTGATGTATTTGATACCAGGCAATGGGTTTATTAACATGTGCACTGTGACATTTCCAATTTTTAATGGTGACGGTGTGTCTTCTCTCCGCTATATTAACCAGGCATCCCATTGACGATGCACAAAAAGTTCACCCAATTCTTTGAAAGAGATTTTCGCTAGAAAACTGATAAGGCACGGTCCCGCTGACGACTCTGCACGTGCGGGTGCGTAGGCAGCTTTCACTTACAGTCTTTATTTTTTGTTGACCGTTCTATTTTGATTGAAGTCTTTTTGTCTCTGTATAGTTCATTCAGAAATCTATCGTCATCGGTGTGGCTTGTTTAAGTAGGCGCTCAATATTGGCACTCATCTTGATAACCCAACATCCAAAATGTAATTTCACCGTAGAAATATTGTTCTAACACTTTATTGGTTTTGTATATGCATATTGTTCAACATTTTATTACATCACCTTTTCTTGTAAGAGAAAAAAAAGAATGAACGTAAATTGATTGATAATCTCGCATCCTCGCTGATGCGAAGTCTTTTTACGCGAACTCGATTCGGCCGCATCAATTTAATGAAGTAAATAACTCAATATTTTTTATGTCATAATTATACATATTTTTTTTATTTCATGCTTTAAAACCTATCTACCTTAGTTACGCTCTTTCTCTCTCTAACCTGCCATCCATTATGTTAGTAATTATTATTATACCTTGTGTGTGTTCCTGTTCGATGAAATGAAAATTTATTCCCACTCTGATATGACAGTATCTCCGTAGACCGCAGATTTTCAATGATTCCAAAAAGTAACTTGCTCGACTGGTATTGCTTGAATTTAATAGTTAAATATTTTTATGACAAATGTATCATCTGATTAAAGAAATATTGTGATTCTTCTCGTTGAAACATTGGAATCAATTAAAATGACTGTTGTTCTCGAATGTTGTAGTCCACTTATTTCATTATACTTATATTATGACGCTTTACTGTTGTTGAGAGGTTACCCGAGAAGCTTTTTTTCATACAGCCTTTGCAGTATATTTTTTGAGCTAAGCTGGAAGATAATTAGGACCTAATTTTTTGGTTCGCTTTCTGATATTTATCCAAGTCAGAAATTCTTTTTATCTTTACGGAATGTAGTGCTTTTGCTGATAAATTTTGTAGCATTGTATCCTATTGTAAAATGATTTATTTTTATTGCAATATTTATGCAAAAATTATGCTTAAATGCAGTCAATTTAAAATACAAAGTTTTAAGGTTGTACTGGCATTATTTATTGGATATGCTATTTTATCATGTTTATTATGATATAATTATTCGGAATCCATTAAATTTACATTGGTAATATAGAACTGAATCCTAATCTATCACTGCCGGATGTATCCATGTCGAGCATCGCTAGTTTTTTGTCACCGGTAGATCTAGAATTTGCCGTATTTTGATACCGGTTTTGCCTCGACTGAGTGCATCGATATTCTGAAGTTTTCAGAAAGCAAAATCCGGTCGTATTTGACAAATATTGTGTCAAATGGAGGAATAAAAAAAAAACCTGAAAATACTGTCAGTCCAGATCTTTGCTCTGGCGATCGGGCGGGTCTGAGTTCAGATCCCGGCAAGGTCAATGCGATTGTCCTGCGATCTTAAGAAGAAAAATGAAATGTTTCTTTTTTGAATTCGGAAATTAAATAATTATACTTGGGGTAAACTCGAGTGGGTAATGTCGCACTACATTTTATAGTGAATTACGTTCAATTTACTTTTTTATTGTCAATTCACGCTTTCTATTGAAAAAAATAATAATTTCAATTAAATTATCATATATTTAAATACAGGTCTCTCTTATCAGAAAAAACATCTTTTCAATGTCCCTCCGATAATTTCAGTTTTTTTTACCAGTTTAAAGTTATGCAACATTTTAAAGTATGAATATTCATATACGCTGGTGTTTTCTGCTCTTTCACGTATTACTGAGTAGGAGCACCAACTAAAGATGTGCCTAAAGTTTATGTTGGATCAATGAATGATTTTACAACTTATTAATCTTCTCAAATAATGTCAATTGAATCATAAATAAAATATTTTAACATTTATTGGAATTTGTAGTCAATCTTGAATTCATCGCATTAACAAATATCGTGTCTTACAAATGACAGTTTTTTAAAGTGTTTACATACATTTAAGTATTTTGTCACTAATCAATTGATGTATTTCATGTTTATTACAATACGTTGGTTTTGACTTAAAGCACATGTCTAATAACACATTAATAATTCTAAATTATTATGAAAGTTATAGTACCTGAAATGTTCCTCATTGCAGTTTTATAATAAATATGCTCTAACACAGGCATGCTGATATCTTGTCGTGAAATTGATATATAAAGTTAATACTTTGACTGAAACTACCATTTTTATTCCAAATATTAAAAGGCACCTCTTCGTTGAGTGGAGGTGCTTTGAGTAGATGTATTTGAAAATGTATCTATGTTGCAACAGCACGGAGTACAATTATTCCGGAGGAAATCCTGAGAACGCGGACGGCAACTCGGAGGAGGGGAACGGATTCGCCATCGTTATCAATGGTCATTCGCTCGTCCACTGTTTGCATCCGCAACTCGAACAGAGGTGATTAATAATTCAGTTGAATATTTTACCATCGACATCTATTTATCATGTCGCCTTTCAAAACCGCGATGCTGCACACCGAATACAGATATCAGATCATTGTAAGGATTGTGTTAATATATGACGCTCAGCAAATATTGGAAATATATTATATTGATGACGTGATGTATTATTTCTATAAATTTATAAATCACAAAATAATTGATTAAAAAAATGAAGTAAAAACTAGTGCTGTGGCCGTAACTAAAAAGCCTCATGAGTAGGTAGTAAATGCTAATACCGATTTTGAATTGTAGGTTTTTAGATTTAACAATGCACTGCCGGTCTGTGATATGTTGCCGTGTGACACCACTACAAAAAGCAATGGTCGTTGAAATGATCAAGAAAAATAAGAAAGCTGTGACTTTGGCGATTGGAGACGGAGCTAATGATGTTTCTATGATCAAAGGTACATCGAATGAATCATTTATGAAGTTTCATATTTTATTTGTATCACACAAATGCTACCTATTCCTAAACCATTCTCCATTATATACAGCAGTGTTTTTAAGACGAATAAGTAGGTTTTTTTCTCATTACGCGAATGGTTTTTCGTCGCCTCTTTTTTTTTGATAATTGCATTCTCAGAGTATTTGTTTACACTATTGCACTTTTGTTTAAATGGAAATGGTAAAGTTTTCAGACCTGTCTAGCCAGAGAGTTGACACCTGTTTTTCAAATATGCTTTTATTTACTTTATGCCGTGACTAGGTTAGGGTTTACTGTAGGTTACCGAGTTTTGATGTCTGAGACAAAATCGTAGAACAAAGGATTTTTAAGAAATTGATGTATATGGAATTTGCAATTTATTAATTATAACGATTCTATAAATATTTTTGAAATGCCCCAAAGAGTTAGTTTCTTCGCAACTTCTCTGACTGATATTTAAAGTAGAATTATACTGAATATATATTTTTTAAAAAATACAGTAACAAATTTTTTTATTATATACGTCTTTTAGCAAAAAAATTAATAAGAATAATAATAGTAATCATTCTTCGGGTAGTTGTTTTTATTACCTTCCATTGTGATTAAATCAGTGTCTGTTGTTTCCCTCGACAGTATCGATCGTAATGTCGAGGCAAATGACAGACACCGACCTTATCACAATGGAAGGTAATAAAAACATATCCCCGAAAAATCATGATCATTTACTATTCTTATTAATTTTTTTGCTAAAAGATAGTAAAAAAATTTGTTGCTGTATTTTTTAAAAAATATGTATTTAGTATAATTCTATTTTTAATATCAGACAGAAAAAGTGCAAGAAAATTAACTCTTTGGTACATTTCAAAAATCTTGCAAATTCCATATCGATGACTTTCTTAAAAATACTTTGTTCTACGATATTGTCACAGAAATCAAATCTCGGTAACCTAGTGCAGCTAATAAAAAAAAACTTTTTGGTCGATGTTTCATATTTTTTAGGCGACGTAAAATGATTAACGATTTTCGCGAAATGAGAAAAAAACCTACTTATTCCTTTTAATTTGTGAGCAAACACCCCTTTGCAGGCGTTTATATATTTTTCACATTTGGGGGCACATCTAAGTGGGCATAAACCTTGTGAGACAAATGCAATCATTTCATTGTGTAAATGTATTCGAGTGCTTTTGCATTAAAATCTTCATCAGCCATATTCACTCCCTATGTGGAGCATATGGCTACCATTCAGCACCTCCATTATTCCCTTTCACCTGCCAATCGCTTGGCTTCCTCCCATGACATGCCAGAGTCCCTCAGCTCCGCTGAGTACATCCTATGGGTAGTATAGTACCCGATGGTCTTCCAGGACGCCGGAATCCCACAGGTTGGAAGAAGAAAGAGGTAAGCGAGATTGTGGCACTCCGGAGGCATCCACAGCACGCGACCCTGCCAGTTCCAACGCCGCTCTAGCGAGTTCCTTCTTTGTGTTACCGTTGCTCTGCTGGAAGAGACATACGAAGATTGGCGACCTCCCAAGTGACGACGGAAGCTGGCTTGTTTTTTTCAGATCATCGGGAGGGTCGACAGCTTCAGATACCTAGGTGTACAAATCTCGGAAAGCTGTAACACAAAGAAAGAGCTCGCTATCCGATCAGGAATAGCTGGAGTTGCATTTACCTCAATGCAGACCGTCTGGGACACGCAGTTGTACACGATTAAAACCAAATGCCATTTGTTCAACGCTAGCATTTTACCTGTGATGCTTTACGGTAGTGAAAGATGGCATCTGACGAAGACTCAGAAAAACCCTAAACTGAGTTTCTAGAATCGATATTAGGGGTGAGGTGGTTTGACTTTGTTAGGAACTCGGAGATTAGAGAATGTATCAGCCAGCGCCCTGTTACATCAGCGGTCACGGAGAGTAGTTGTAACTGGCTGGGTCATGTGCTGCGGATGCATCCGGCGAGCCTCGATCCTGCATCCCGCTTCTTTCCGACCGGTGGGATTTCGTATTATCCACAGGATGCGCTCGGCGGAGCTGAGGGACTCTGGCATGTCATGGGAGGAAGCGATGCGATTGACGGTGACAAGGAATCTGGAGCGCCGCGTGGTGGCCATATGCTCCACAGCAAAATATGGTAATGGGTTCAATGAGATTAAGAAACACTGATGTACAGTATGAGTCCTCCCATCATAACCTTCCAAAAAGTAGGCTCAGTCATTGACGTACATATGTTACTGTAGCTATATTTGATACATATGCTTGACTCGATGGTTGTAATAGTCTGGTATTGAAGAAAAATATGTCGCAACATGACTTACCAATTTTTATAAGTTTTATATTGTTGTTTCAGCGGCTCACATAGGAGTGGGCATATCCGGACAGGAAGGCCTCCAAGCGGTTCTGGCGAGCGATTACTCCATCGCCCAGTTTCGATTTCTGGAGAGACTCCTCCTCGTTCACGGCCGTTGGTCTTATTACCGCATGTGCAAGTTTCTCAGTTACTTCTTCTACAAGAACTTTGCATTCACTCTCTGCCATTTCTGGTTTGCTTTCTTTTGCGGATTTAGTGCACAGGTAAGGACATGCTTTTTTAAATATGTATAGTTACCGATGTAATCCCACATTATTAATTTCATAATACCGATTAAAATAAAATTGATCAATGAGATTGGATTAACCCCTTGAGTGGTATCGCAGCACGATTGCGACAAAATGTTGCGTAATCTACTGCAATTTTTTATTTAAATATATCATTATTTCTTCATATATGGAATACTACACATATTATTTATCATTGTTTTTTGGCAGTCATGTTATTTTAAACATTCGCTTTAACTGAATAAAAAATTCACCAAAAGTTTGAGGAAAGGTAATATTTGAAGACAAATCTGTACCCTATAATATTGAGTAAAAATCAATTTATATTCGATTCTCTTCCTGGAATCAATGATAATAGAAAACCACATGTCTACAGGTACAGTAATACCCCGATATTCAACTGCTCCTCTATACTAAACCAAAATTTTTTAAATATGATTTTGATGCTAGCTCTAACTCTCACCGAAAATCCTAGTGTCACTCTCTTCACATGCGAGAGTATTTTTTTTTTTAATTTTCGGAATTATATCGACTTTGCTTTGGCCAATTGATGTAATAATAAAAAAAAATACGAAGATGAGTTAAGGATTGGATCTCATTTTAGAGACGACAGAGCCTCAGGTCTCGGCCAAATGATGTGAATTAGAAAAATAAATTGATAACTTTTTGGAAAGGAAACATTATTTTACGTTGATTTAGGTTTGAAAATTCTGACCCAGCCTCTTGATGTGCGCCACTATTATATCGACACACCCTACATAATTTACAGGAGCGCATTTCAAAGATTCATAACACAACTCACCATACAATGTTTTCGATAAAAACAGTTTTTTCTCTCTCCTGAACAATTTAATTTTGAAGGTTACATCAATTGACCAAAACACCGTCGATACTGTTTTTTTAATCACGATTAATGTGGTATTATTGTAATCAATAAAAAAACAGTGCTATCCAAAAAAATCGCAGAAAAAGGTGTTTCACTATTAAATTATTATTTTACTCCTATCTCTTAAGATAAAAATATATGTACCGTGACCTTTCAAGCAATTTCAATTCATGAATATTATTCCACACTTAATATGTATCTTATCTATATTTAGATTTTATACACTTCCATGTATTTTGTCACTAACGACCCGGGTTTCGCCTTTCGGCATCTTCAGGCATCCAATTGCATCCCGTCGAAACCCACAATGCTATTATAATTGTAAAATCACTGGTAATTCTAATAGTAGTTGGAAAGCGACAATTCGCCACTGTGTTAATGTGTTGTTTACAGAATAAGGATTAAGGCGATACTCGAAATTTTAACTCAGGTATCAGTGTGGATCCTAGACTTATAATATTTTATCTCGTAAATAATATTTGTCATATTTGCATCTTTTATATAAACGTTAGACACTGTTTACTGTCTGTCAGTTCGAGTCCATTCGTGCGCTCGAATGCCTGAAGATGCCGAAAGGCGAAACCCGGGTCGTTAGTGACAAAATACATGGAAGTGTAAAAAATCTCAATAATCCAAATTTGATATTGAAATTCCATCAAGCACCCTCAGTCAATGTCTTAAATTATCTATATTTGTTTTTCTGTTTCAGACTGTGTTCGATCCTATGTTCATATCTGTGTACAATCTGTTTTACACATCATTGCCTGTTTTGGCTCTGGGGGTGTTTGAACAAGACGTTTCCGAAAAGAACTCGTTACTGTTCCCGAAGTTGTACACTCCCGGCCTTACCAGTTCCCTCTTTAATAAGACTGAGTTTATGAAAAGTGCTTTACACGGATGCTACACCTCACTGGTACTCTTTTTACTTCCGTATGGTGAGTACCGCATGAATATCTTAACACATTTTAAGCGGGCTTCGTTAATGATTCACAGGTACAAGCAGCAGGCGAAAATTAGTCCATACTGGTAACTCGCATATTTAAAGCGATTGGAAGTGTTTTATATATATTTGTATTCACCATATATAAATTACCATACATAAAATCTATTATTCTAGTATTTTGGATAAAGTATGATATTTTGATAAATTATAAATTTTAAAAGCTGAATATTCAGATAAATTTTGGGTGAATATTTCCTCATCACTTTCGTAATTGCTCTCAAATGCGCCCTCGACCAAAATTAGGTTGGAAACTCTTGTGTTTAATGAATGCACCAAGAATAATCAATTTATGAGAAAAGGGTAAATATATTTTTATCACCGTCATAAAAATACATACCCGTATTCCCAAGGTTGTAAAGAATTCATTCGGATAGCTGATATTTCGCTCATTTTAAAAATACAAAACATTTCAAAATGTTCACGAATTCATTTTTTAATCTGCAATTTACATTAGAATATTTTTTTTAAATTTCACCGACTGAAAAAAAAAATTTGAATATTTTTTTGTTTGCTTGATTTCCATTGAATAATAAATAAAAATATTTCGAAGGCTTTTAGTTCTGCGATAAAAACGATACATCAGCATACATTTTTTCTGGCTGTTCGGTTTCTCGACATGGTATAGTTCTATAATCAAAATATTCAAGGAAATTTTGTCACCATCTGAAACACATATTATATAATCCCGATATTAACGAAAAAATCAATATTTTCTAGGAATATAACTTCTTATTACCTTTTTTTAAAATTGAAAGTTCAGTATTTGTTTGATCTCTGCTACATCCGAATTTATTTTTCTTTCGGTGCTCTAATAAAATCTTTGTTCTTGAAGACAATGCTTACAAGTCAAATATATATTTGGCTTGTAATTTACTACATAACCGATTCAATACGACAATTCGATATAAAATGTCAGATTATTTATGTTTATAAATACAATAGGTTGATAACCACTGATATTATTACGGTAAAATATCAAAAATATTACGCAACCTGTTTCACACAACTGCTCTCAAACAAATTATTTTGAAAAATGTTTATTGGTTTCAGAGTTATATGTTTTTTTCGAAAGTATCTAATTTTTTGCCAAATTTCGCAAATATGTAACGAATGTGTTAAATAACAATTGTCTTACATATTTTAGGAACATACAAAGACGGCCTAGCACCCGATGGAAGAATATTGTCCGATCACATGTTATTAGGAAGCGTCGTTGCCACTATTCTTGTTCTAGATAACACTACACAGGTAACCTTAGATTGTTATTTCAAGTGTTTATGTAACAAAAATAAATAAATAATTATGTCTTATCAGTGAAGAAAAGTGAAGAAAATCACAAAGCAGAAATTTCGATAAAAATCATCACACGGTTTCTTGTTTCCAGATTGCCTTAGATACAACCTATTGGACGGTGTTCAACCATATAACAATATGGGGTTCGTTGCTTTCCTATTTCGTTCTCGACTATTTCTACAACTACGTAATTGGAGGACCTTACATTGGGTCGTTGACTGTCGCAATGGGCCAGGCGACGTTTTGGTTTACGAGTGTTTTGACTGTAAGTGAGATATCGTATTATTGAATTAGCTATTATTTCATTTTTCAACATCATAAATAGAACGTATCTGCAAGACAATACGGAACTGTGACAGGTAATACAAATACAATTCTCTCCCCAGGTGATATTCCTAATGGTGCCCGTCCTCGCCTGGCGTCTCTACACCCTGGACGTGCATCCGGGTCTGGCGGCGCGCCTCAGAGTGCGACAGCGAGCCGCGCGGGTGAGATCTCGCCAGTCCGCTGATCCGCTGCGCGCCCCGTCGGCCAGGAGGGCTCGCCGATCTCTGCGGTCCGGTTACGCCTTCGCCCACCAGGAGGGCTTCGGTCGCCTCATCACCTCCGGCAAGATCATGCGCAAACTGCCCAACGCCGACTTCAGCTTCCCGTCTCTGGGCGGCAAGTTCACCTCCACCTCTCACCGGGACAATCACCACGGCAAAGACAGAGACAAGGAGAAGCCCGCCGCTGACGTTTCCCCGGCTCACGTCGAGCCCTCGCCACCTCTCAGGGCTCCGTGCCAAGATTTGGATACCATTAATTTGTGAAAAGTTCATCGATTCGCATCGCAGGTTCTTTTTTAGACTCTCGGTGACCGTTACTT
The DNA here is from genome assembly GCA_022494535.1 of Himalopsyche phryganea. Taxonomy (NCBI): domain Eukaryota; kingdom Metazoa; phylum Arthropoda; class Insecta; order Trichoptera; family Rhyacophilidae; genus Himalopsyche; species Himalopsyche phryganea. The sequence continues at coordinate 143,982 of JAGVSL010000134.1, read as the reverse complement.
TGTGGACAAATGTTTTACGATAAATTATATGCCCACTTGTTTTCTCTGCGTTCTCAGTTACGTAGCTTTTATATGAAAAACTGTTAAGGTTGAAAACCGACGAGCAGTATAAATTAAGTAAACTTATAATGTACGTGTACATGTTATGTCTCCGTGACATTCTTCAATTTACGCTGTACAAAATTTTATGTCAATGATAATCAAATTGTTTGAAAATGGAATAATATTCAATTTTTTCAAGTTATAAAAACTCCTTATTAGCCGCGTATCAGCTCGAGGTAATGATTTTATCCAATAATTTTTTTGAATGATTGTCGCTATGTTTTAAACATCTCACAGTTTATGTTACCTGTCTTCTGTTCTTTAGTTAAATTAATGTTGAATCTGCAGTGGTAACTATATTTCACTGTTTTCGAGTCTTCGAGATCCAAAAATTTAATATTAACATTTCTATCCTCATCTGATGATGAAATATACCAAATTTTTGGCATTTGTCTCAGATTATCATAAAAAATTCATCATAATTTTCGAATTCCTGAAAGATTGAGAGATTAGTTGATTAACGGTCGTTTTCCAAATCCTACATGTTGATAATAAAATTAAATTCATTTATAATTGGTCCAAAATACATATTCATGCATAGATCAAATTGGTGCTGATCCTTTTGGTTGATTATTGCGACAAATTGTATCTTGGAATGTTATTTCACCAAGAATTCGACAGTTAATAATGTTAAGTTGATCCTTAACATTAAGTTATGTAACAAAAGTAAAGGCTTGAAATATCAGCTATGTTTTTGATAACTCGAGTGAGAAATCAGGTAGATTTTTTGATCTCGATTATTCATCCTGTCCCTTGAAATATATTCCACATGCCGAAAGCAGGTAGTATTTTGCGGCTTAAAACATCTGAAGAATGTAAACAACGGCAAGTGATTTTTAACGTTAGGGTGTCTGCGAGATGCAACCATGCATGTATAGAAGCTTGAAAGAATAGGAATTCGATATCCTGTATGTTATAGAATCGAAAGGACTAATATTATTTATTTTTTTATAAAAGATAAATATAGATATCACACAATATATATATTTTTATTATTCCATCCTGTTTAAATATTGTACTATATTATTTACGATGTCTATTTAAACGTAAAATGCATTGTCGGAAGAAAGAGAGGGAGTAGTGTGCGAATATTGAAAGTGAGTTAAATGTATTAATATTTTTTCCAACATATTAAAATGCTTGATATTGCATAAAAAAAGTCATTCAAAGACCGACAGCGTTAGCTTATTTTGCTCCAAAATTATTATTCTACTCTTTGTTGGTATTTTTCCAAATTATTACATTAAGACGTAACGCTTAAATAAATGTTTAATTCAATCTCTGTCGGTTTTCTACCCGAGGAAATTTTTGTACTTATTAATTATTATAGTATTTATAAGCGTTTAGATTGTACGACGCCTTGGAAATCGAATATAGATTTTTTTTATTTTCATATTTTACATAAAATTATTGTATTCTGATCATAGGCATGTACTCATCGCATAAGAACAATTCTGACAGAAAATGTAAAAAATATATTTCGTGAATTCAATCGATGCAACAATATTTTATGCGCACTTCATGTATTATTTCAACAGAATTATGGAATTTCTATTCAATGCTTTCAGTCAATATGGTATCGTTAGATTTTTATTGTTTGTTTCTATTACAATCCTGACATATAGCAAGGTAACAATGTAAAACACTATCGGGTGGATACGCCTTATATCATTGCCTTTCTAAACATGCCATCTTTCTTCTATTACAGTAATTAATTTCGTAAACTTGTTTCAACTTCGACCTAAATTTATGTAATGAAATTATAATTTTAAAGTATTTATTTGATTCAGCAAGAACAATCAAATCGAAGACTAAATCGGTAATTACATATGCAACATATTTATTCCATTAATCATACCGTAAATGCATTTATAAGTGATAAAAATAAAGTATAATTATTTGAAAAATAATATTTTATTTAACCGCACAGCATTCAGTGTTGACGTGGCAAAACTTCAATTTGTAAAAATGTGATTGGAAATTTCCGCAGAATATTTTCATTATATTAACTCAACAATTAACGTGTCGTGTCTGTAGCATTATTTTCAAGTGTAAAATTTAGGGGTAATTCTTGAGGTGTCTATCGGAGGCGTTTAGAAAAAATAATACCCTTGCACCTTTACAAGTTAACAGTTTGCAGACCAAATTGTCAGCACAATTCTCAGTTTCCATCAGAATTCCATCATTCTAGAGAATCAGTGGCAAACATGGGTGGACTTGTTTCATAAAATGGATCTTATTTGCAACAAGCATTTTCAGTATCGAAATATCAACAGAATTTCCAACATGTAAATAGAAAAACAAAATTCAGAAATCCATATTAACAAAAAAAAAACGTACAATACTGTGTCATTGAAAAAAAATACTGTGCCAAAAGGCTATTGCGCAGTTTCATATAACATAATAGGTTGGTTCATAATTTGTGTCAGTGACAATCGGTGAAATGTGACATCTTCATCCTAGCTTCAGCCTTTTCCTTTTTATTGTATCATTTTATGACAGAAATCAATAAATCGATTCATGAAACTGGCCGTGTCGAGACTTGAACCTGTAGCCACGACTGCACCACGGATCGGATGATTTTCAATTAGCACCTTTAATTTTTGATCGTCGAACATGACAGCACGGTGACCGCTTTTCTTTTTGCCATTCAAATTAAAATCTCTCGCATGAAAAAATTTTATCCACCCAAAACATGCGCAAGTTTGTTAACAGGATTATTGTCGTATAATTTACAAATCTTTTTGCGTCCTTGCCTTTTAACGAAAGGATAACCTGACGAATATACTCTGGAGCTTGGCACATGTTTGAGCGGTGAAATGTGCACAAAAAATATCCATTTCTAAGAAAAAAAGTACTGAAATTTTAACTTCTAAACTTCCGCAAGAGAACTGAATTCTTTGTTCTAAAATATACAAAGCCACCAATGTACACACTAAAAATCACTGACACAAATTATGGACCAACGTTTTGATATCATCTTCTTGCCTTCGGATGTCTTACTACAATTCTTATTAAGAGGATTATCAAGAATATCATTTCGTTTTATAAAAAAATATTGACCTCTTCGTCAGTACAAAGACAGAATGAAGAAAGTAGAACAAAATTAAGTAGGCAAAGCCCGGGGAAAATATTGAGATATGTTAATCCTGTTAACCCTTTGAGCAGTACGACAGATTGTGTCATCTATTTTCTATTGCCATTCTTTATTGAATTATTATTTCTCCCGATATGGATACTACACATATCTATCATCTATCTGTGATTTTTGGCAGTCACATTATTTTTATTATTTGCTTCAAATTAACAATAATATTGAGAGTAAAAATCCATTTCGGTTCAATGGAGAAGTACATAACCACATGACTGGCAGATTAATGCAATAACGATCTAGAACCGAATTGGAAGTAAAAGCTTCAAGGTAGTTATTGGCATAACTAAACAATTCTAAAAAATTATTTACTACTTGAAAATAATAAGTAATATATTCTTACCAGATTTTGTATTTTTGTGTTGAGAGTAATAGTAAAAATAATCAATTATACAAAAATCCTAATTTGAAAAAAAGTAACTCACTATCTGCCTGATAAGAACCTTCACACTGACGAACACAAATTAACATAAAAACTAACAGACGGTTGTCGTCCTCGATGCAACTTAAACTGCCCTATAATAACAGTATGGTACCCATGTATCTAACTCAAATTGTGATATTATAAATTCTTAATATATTGTACTAAAATTAATCTACCGTTAGGCATATGCAAAACATAAATTATTTTTATTGATCTAATATTTAATATTTTTTTATTTGAGAGTAGAGATAATTTATTCAGATACCTGAAAAATTATTGGTTTTCGATTCTCCGAAGGACTGCGCATTGATTAAATTATTACATCGGGGACCTTCCTTATGTGACATCGGTCATTAAGATTGGGGACATAGTCTCATATTTGATGGTTTGTGACGAAGGGGATGGTGTTGTATCAAAGTGAGATATCAGAAAACTGACATATAAACTCATTTCTAGTAAAAGTAAAATATTTCACGATAACACTTACCTTATTACACTGAAATCGATTATTTTACTGTTCAGCTATAAATTCAAAAATTTGAAGTAATTGAGACGGAGGTAAAAGATTTTCTGATGAAAAATATCCAAAATTGTATGATGTCATTTATAGACGACCCCTTTTGAAATATGATAATACAAATATTGTTTTAACCCTAGCAAATCAATCCCGAAGTCTGTATCAGAAAATCTAAAATTCAAATAACTTACATCAATTTCTCACACACTAATAATAGTCAAGTAAGTTATTATTGGTTGTATGGAAAACATTCTGTCTAATAAACATCCATATATGCATCTCGATCATTTATAGTTCATTTCATTGTGGGTGATATTGTGATCATAGGAAACAAAAATAATGCTGTTAGTGTTTTGGAACGATCGAAGCCATTCATTACTTGAAATTTACAATATTTTTAAAACTCAAAATACCTTACCAGTGTTTCGTTTCTGAAATCATTGTATGCTTATTATTTCTTCTGTAGTATAATTTAACTTTACGATGTTGTTATAAAAGTTTTCATATTGTAATTTAATCAAATACACACATGAAAACGGTGAGATGACAGTTGAACAAAACACAAAATTTAACAATGAAGTATCGATTATTGTTAATTTGTTCCAGAAAGTTTGCACGTACTAATGTCGCTGCAGAAAGTATTTCTCTCAGCGATATTCTGCTCTTATAACTGTAATGTTATTAAAAAAATGCAATTAAATTCCTACCATACCTTCTGTACTATTGATTTATTGCAAGTAAATTAAAGATGGTGTAAATAAGTAGTTCTAATAATGCTATTGAAAAATCGATACATCATGATTTTGATAAACCTTCAACTTAATCAATAATTGATGTTTGTACTAAATTCCTCCAAGATGATTAATTCTGTCCAGTTCTTAAAACTTATAACTATTTTTATATTTATAAATGTTAAGCGTATAAGGGACTGATGCAAATATTTAAACGATAAGCTTTCACTACTGTTAACCGTTATATTAAAACACTTGCATGTTTTGCGTTTGTGAAATAAGAAATTTTCTTCATAATAAATCTGCAACTCAAATCGATTTCTTTTAATTCACGTCGGCAACACAGCAAAGAATTTTATAAAATTAGTCTGTCTTATTTACCATGTAAATAAATTTGATTCAATGAATTATGTAATGTGTGAATGAAATTGATATGTCGCTGTCATTTAATAAAAAATAAATTCATTTTTTAGAAAGGCGGTTTTATAAAATCAAGTAAACACATTTGATAAAATATAACCAAATATATTGATAAATAGAAAAGTAAAAAAAAAACCGAGTCACATTTTGTTATTTTGTATAATGAATGAAATTGTAAAAAAAATGATGCATTATTTTGCATTTTTTAAATGTACAATCAAGCTGGCACCTTAAATAATTATCTCCTAAATCATACATATAGATAAAAACTACATTTTTCAATTCTTAACTATTGTTTTTATATCAAAGAATTTGATCATTTAACTTTTTAAGTTTCACATGGGTGTTTAAAGAACTTTAATAGATATTCATTTTTTGTTTTACTATATCCTTAATTTAACTTGTGACAACTATTGTGTTATACTGCAAGTTGAAAAAGTTCTGCATATTATTTGAAATTTTTGGCCAAATTTACTTTATATCATTCCTCCCATTTTTTATCTGAAAATTATTCCACACTTTTAAGTACCTCCCTCCTCGAAAGTCAAATAATTTGGACGTAGACAGGTTTCGAGTTGATGTTGGACGACGAACAATTCCATATTGAAAAATATCATATAATTTAAACACTGAGTTATGTTTGACCAGCAAACGATGAAGCGAAACGATTGTCTGTGTTTCTGGATACTTTTACTGTGACATGCCCAATGTTAAGCGCAACTTTCACCGAGAGTTGGAATTTTTTTATAGGGTATGGATAGTGAAATCAAATTTGTGGTGAAATAGAATAAATCACGGTGCCTGAGAATATTTGAATAGTTCGAAGATGTCTTTTAATATATTTTAATCTAGTATAATACGAAGCTTCGCTTACTATTTAATATTGTTTCATTACGTAGATAACAGAGTACCAAGTGCACACGCACGTTTGCGATACCACCCGACTGACGATTTCTTCAGATACAAACTATTACAATTACCGCTGGCTATCTTTTATGAAATTGAAGCAAATCAATATCTTTAACGTGACGGCCGCACCTATATTTCCGCATCGCCTCAGAGATAGAATGTAAACATTGAAAGCGAAGATTGTTTATATTAACATTGTTACCACTTATTCCTTTAAGTCAGAACTAGTATAGGTATAATTATTTTTGTATTTTAGCTGTATTCAAAAATTTGTTAGCTAGAGATACTATTAAATATTATATTATTAATAATCCACATATTTTCACGAAATTTGTCATATTTACTGCATAAATGTTATTGTAACTAGAGAATTTATTGTTTCATAAGTGTTGTTCATTTTTTAATATCTCAAAAAAAAAAAAACTGTAAAATAATTAAATTACTCTAAGAATTGAGATAATTGTAAATTAATAATTTGCCTTAAACAGTATTTGTATGTTACTAGTATTTGTTTAGTTACACTGTATTTAGATCATTTCGAGGACATCCGTTAACTGACAAGTAAAGCTCGCTTTGGTCATTCTTTGGACTGCACCGTTTTATTGAATCTTCTTGTAAATGTATGAAACATTATTACTCGTTCTGATAGACTTTCACTTTAAAGATGCCGTGTAGATTCGATCGATACTCATTTGGACTGTGAAATTAAACAATAGAAGCGAGCGAATATCGGCCGGTTGTTTTCCTATCTAGCCTAATTCATACAGAGTGAAATCTTTAAAAACATTTTTACTGCCTTCGATTTAGTACGTTTCAAGTGACTGCTGTATTATTTTTACCGGTGACCTTTAAGTATAATCGATGAGAAGGACGAAAGCCGCATGCTACGCTTGTCTGAAATCATTTCCGCTTTGATGTACGATGCAATGTAACTATGATTATTTAAAGCGCAGCGTTGCGACGCTGAATCTTGTCTCCTTAGCCAAACATTAATTGGGCATGGTATTTTTTATATCAGCACGGAGCAAAATGTACTTAAAAAGATGCAGAATATATAATATATATATATATATAGACCAATTTTCAACTTAAAGTTATTTGTAGTAACATCAAAATCTGGTCTCGGAATGTTTTAATTATGATTACATGACAACTGTTGTCAAAAATGTCCAATGCAAATTGGTAATTTCATACTATCTTCGTATAAATAAAATTGAAAGTCACAGTGGACCATGTGATATTTTTTTATTAAATGTTGTTTTATTTCAATTTACATAGTAAATACTTTTGTTATACATATATATAATACACAATGCTACAAAAATATAAATACTGATATTTCCAAAAAGAATAATAATTGGCTGATTCATGAATGCAGTGGGATGACTTACTTTGCTGCGTAAATCAAAAATAAGCAACTATCATCAACTTGTCGAATAAATGTGAGTTTTTTCAGAATAAAAATGGGATGTCCGTGACGTAATTATGATGTACAAAAAATCAATTCATATTTTGTTGCAGATAAATTTAATAAAAAAAATTTAATAGAGAATTCAGACTAAAAATGCTTCTCAAAGAGATGAAACACATATCACAAATAGTTAACACAGCCAGTAGAATAACAAAGTGATCAATTTTTACTTTATATTGAATCAAATAATGTGTTATCGAGATATGATCAAATTCATGAAATCGTAAATCCCTCACTGTTTCACTAAAAAACATTTATATATTTTCCGAGAAACGTCGACGATGGAAAGAAATAATTGAATACAGGTGGCAAAAGTCGTTTTACGATTAAGCTGTGACACGTCACATTTGAAAAGTTTTACAAATGATTCAAAAGATTTGGTTGCGACTCGCGTTTCCAAAAATTGCTATCGAGTGGATACTGTACCAGATAGCATAAAAAAATGGATCAGTCTGGAAATAAAAGCAGCGGATGAGTGACAAAATTATCCGTGCTAAAGAAAATTATCACTTTATCTTATTGATTTCGAATATTGTTAATTTATACTTAAAACTGAAGTCTTTTTGCTAACGAGGCACCTCCGCCTTCTAAACTTTCGAGTAGTTTCCTCTTCAATGACGGTTTTTCAGAGTTTGTCTGTAATATGGACGACGGCAATGGTAGTTTACTTCCTACTGTCGGTGGGGGTTTATTGCTGTGAGAAAAGAATTCATTGTCAAATAAATAGTATTATCAGAATGCAAGGATAATCCCACGACCGAAGACGTAGCACAAGTTCATCTGCCCTCATTATTTGAACCATCACTGAAAAGGTATGCAAAGTTGATACTCTGAACCTCAGAAGAAATAATAAATACTCGGAAATCGGTTGAACCTGAGACATCTGTAACCGTTACCAACGACGTTGACCGCTGCACTGTGGACCCGACATAAACTAAGAGATATGATAAAAATTGTGATGAGAGATCAATACTGCCCTGCAAACTAAAAACTGGGAACCTGAACCATTATTAAATCCTTTCGGTTCAACTAGTATTTAAATATTAGCGAGTTAATGTAAAATACACCCACACCGTCCATACCTTTTTTTATACGACTTTTGGCTATAACTTAAGGTGACGAAATACATAATTAAAATGTCAAAAGAGAATGTTTCCGCGTGTGCGGCTTGCCACTGGTGCACTGTGTAATAGAGGGTGGATTACGATGTAGCTAAAATGCAGACAAAATAATTTGTTTTGAATGGAAAAGAATTCAAAAAGCTTAAGTTTAAGATTCTTCTCAGAGGCGAAACACATGTCGCACTAGTGGTAACAATGCAACAGGTGTAATAACAATTTTAATTTTATATTAACACATGCACTGAAATTTGACACTATGTTTATAAATATTGTCATATTTATCACAAAGGGCAAAAATAGTGACCATATCAACTATCATTTTTAATGGATTATTTCGGTGAATGGGAATGGACGTAGTCCAAAAATAAAATCAATTACGGTACCTGAAATATGGCATCTGAAGAGCTTGAGTACATTCACATCTGCCGGGTGGATAGAGGCTCAGAAGGCTCGATAGGAGGTCCAGCATATCATCAGAGGCGGCGGTAAATATGTGCTTGAACGGAGTCGGCGGGAATGTCTTGAACACAATGTAATCAGGCAGGCCGGACATCCCCTGGAAAGAAGAATTTATTAAGCAATTAAAGAGATTTTTTTAATTAGATGAAGATAAAACTATATGGGTAAATACAATAAATCTTTGATACATTGGACTTCGGGTCAAATGCGGAAATAGTTAAAACATTATATTATTGTTATACATTTTAAAATTCATGTTATTATCACTAAGTCTAGGAACTACATTGATACCTGAATTAATCCTAACAATGACCCTTAATCCTGGGAAAAAAACGAATTAACAATTACAAACTCATAGGACTAGAACCAATTAAAGTTAGAAATGTACAAAATTTCAACAATTCAAATTTAAAATAAACATACAATCCGAATCAGACTACTGAAGCGAAAATATTCACGTGGAAGCAAAAACTCAAACGCATGCATTTGCATAGAAAACAGTAAAACAAACGTCATCCGTGATTTTTAGCGTAAATTGAATTGACGCAGTGCAGATGCGTGAGAAAAACAAAATCTACCAACGCATCGCGTACGAGTTTGTTTGGCAACAGTGATAGTGTCATAATTGAATGAAGTAACACGTCATTCAGAATGCACCTGTTTTAGTGTATAAATGCTGAGCTTTGAAGCAGTTTTTTTGCATTGTTATGAAAGATTTAATAATTTTACAAACATGAGAAAAAAACCTTTTCATTTCTTAACTCTAAGGCATGCGCGCCATAGATGCATTATTTCAAAAATATTATTATAAAAACATACCGGCCAGTTATCATCATTGGGTGTTCCTAATACTTGAAATATTCTTGTGATTTGGTCAAGATCTGACTCTCCTGGCAAGAATGGAACCCTGAGAAGTAGCTCAGCCAAAATACATCCTACGGCCCACATGTCAACTCCTGTCCCGTACTGTCGGGCGCCAAACAGAAGTTCAGGAGACCTTAAGAGCAAATAAAAAATGTAGCAGAACACTGTTTCATCGTTTTTAATTTTAATAAATATAGGTATAATGCTGCATTCACAAAAACGATATCAAGCATGATTGAGTTTTGTTTCCCAAATTCAATTTAACCTTTCCCACTCGAGTCTTTCGTATGTACCTACCGTCCACTCGAGTCGTTTTTCAATTAAAATCATATTTTAAATACAAAACATCAATTGGTGAAAAACATGTAAATAAAAAAAAATGTTTTGTTATCATTTCCGTAAAATAAATTTATAATGAATATACTGCACTTATTTTAATATTATTTGTAATTTTTCATTGTGTGGTATTTCACATAAGAATCTCCTATATGTAATCCTGGTATATTGATGCAGGTCTCGCAAAATAGTCGTGTTTCCGATTTACCAACTGTGATTTTTCTATTTGAACATACTGCACAGTCTTTCTTAGTCCCTGAACGCAGGACATGTAACTTATCTGCAAGTCGGTCTTATGTAGAAACAGTTGAAGTGCGCCTTTGAGATCCACCTTGCCGAAAATCTCCTACTAATTGGTCGAACATTAATTTCACAAACCTCAAATGTAAAGAATAAATGGATACTTACTTATTTTCGTTGGACTCATTAGAGTACTTCACATTAGATTTGTAAGCTTCTGAATCGGTATAATATACTAGTAAGTATTGTCAACAAAGACAATCTATTCAAATATAAAACTGTAAACTATACGAGACGCCCTTGATGTTTCAACAAATTAAAGTGAGTACTAATTTGAAAAAGAAATAAAACACACTTCAGATCATGCATAATACTGTTCACCATCCAGTCACTAGTGTGTTCAATAAATAAGATTTATTGCCCTATGTGACAAAAAAATATCACTTGCACCGAAAGATTCAGATAAAAACACATGTTGAAATTACGAATGCCGTCTACATTTGGCGACTCGTCTCAGATAAATGTAATAACTTATTATTATTATTCATTCTAACTTGATTGAAATCACAATAAAAACATTGCTGAAGATATTAAAAAAAAACATTTTATTGACATGCCGCCATTGCGGCGGCACTCGAGTATTACAATAAACTTCCAATGCCTTCCAAAACTTCTAACGCTATGGCGGCACTCGAGTGCAAAAAGAATTAAAATCGAAAATCTCAGCGCCTCAACCCTAGCTTGCCCTTTTCGAAGAAGATTGAAATATTAATTTAAATTAATAAAAAAATAATGATCATACCTGTACCATCTTGTGACTACTTGATGAGTATTAATTCTAGTTGGCGAACCGAAAAACTTAGCGAGACCAAAATCACCAATTTTGAGAATGCCTGCACCGTTGACCAACAAGTTATTTGGTTTTAAATCCCTGTGTAGAATCCAAATATTGTGAAGATATTCTAACCCTGAAAAAATAACAGGAATTGTTATTTTAGTTCAAAATTAAAAACATACAGACGTAAAATTATTGCATAGCAAAGGTAGCCAACTCGCTTGAAGTTGTGATCGACTTTCCCATTTTAGAAGTAGTGTCGAGCTACTTAACTATAACATATAAATTTATTGAATTAAAATTAAGTAGAAAAGGAATGAACACGTCATCTCAACAGCTTAATGGCCGTATGTTTTTTTTATTGAATTTCACCTGGCGGCCTGGCGATTTTGCAAAAAATTCACAAAAAACTGTAATTTCACTAAATTCACTATAATTTGTAAACCTTAAGATATCTTAAACAAATTTGATTTGATGTTTTATTTGCTTTTATCTTTATATGTGTCAGAATTTAATTGGATGAACTCTTTAATACAAAGTATTTTAGAAAATCGTAAAAAAATATATTATGAATAATAACAAATTCCACTTATCATTTATGGGTTGATGGTAAATACAAAATTGCAACTTGTTATAGTTTTGGTTAAATGATGCGTATACCACCGTCTCTCGTTGACATTTGAAATCAAACTCGATTATAGCCCAGTACTTTTTCAATAAAATGGAATGTATGCTGTAGGACTCATATGAGTCCACGGACAGCAACCAAACTTCTTCGAGGACTCAAATACGAGTCCGCGGCCATTAAGCTGTTAAAAAGGAAAGAAAGCACAATTTTCTTTATAGCAAATTCTTTTATTTAGCATATAAAATTGGTAACTTTTTTATTTTACTGGTTGTGTAACTATGTGTGGTACATATTATGCGGTTAAAAATCTGAAGAGGCGAAATAAGTGTGATATCCAGTTTTTTTTTACCTAACAATGTTTGAATCATATATGCTTTAACATTTGATGGCGTCAGGACAATGGACGTGTCTTTGATTATAACTTCTAAATCAGTATCCATGAAGTCAAATACTAGCGATACATTTGATTTGTGGCCGAAAACATCTGTAAACAGAACATTATACAAATTTAAGTTAGGTTACATTACAAGTAAAGCAATTGTTGAGAGAATTATCTACTTAAGTAATAAATTAATATTGCTGCAGTTTCAGTTAAAATTATACACTTCATAATATATAGATAACTAGCGAGTACCTGGCATGCATTGCAATGCCACTCAAAGAAAGAAAGGGTTTGTGTTTTAATTCTGTTATTGTGTTGTTTTTGGTGGTGAAGTGCTTCTGGATTAGAGGGCCGAAATTTCATAAAATTACCCGGTCATCTTCAGGCTCGGCCTGGTCTGAGCCTGGCTCTCAATATCACACTTGTTTCCGGATGCCCAGATTTATTTTTTTAGCCTGAAAGAAATCCTATTTTTTTTAATATAGTAATTCATTTATACTTCTCAAACAATATATGTTATTGTTTCCATATTTCCAACGATATTCATAGCACATGTGAAATAAATTATTTAAGTTATGAATACTATTGCCTTATGACTGACTCATGACCCGAACATAGTACGAAATATTTTTCTTAAATTTGGATTCCTTATCCGGGCCCGTGCAGACCCCTATTTTGGATACACAATATTTAGGCTTTTCCGAAATGTTGCTGTATGTACGTATTTGATTTTTTTTAGAAACCTTCACGGGTGTGGGTATACCAACTCACCAAAGTTTTATTGAAATCAGATGAATAGTAAAGGAATGCATATAGGACGGACAAACAAACAAGCAAACATTCATCTTTATATACATAGATGTTACCTAAAAGGCCAATGAGATTTTCGTGGTGGAGCTCTTGGAGCAACTTGATTTCTCTAAGAGCTGTTCGGTTGATGCCATCTTTGGCTTCTGCTCGGCTGCCAAGTTTGATTTTTTTAACTGCTACTATTGTATCTGTTTGTGTATCTCGAGCTTTGTATACGGTAGCAAACTGTAACATGGCAAAATAATTGTCAGATTAGTATCAAATATTATTGACAGTTCCCTAACAACTACACTTTTATTAGTATTAACATTATTCGTTAAATGAGTCGCTAAACACGCTCCCGCAGGTTTTTAGAGTATTAAGTAAATCACAAAAAACTGTTATGTGGAATATGATAGTTTTAAGTATAATTTATGTTATTTTGTGTCTTCCGGTGTATAAAAAAAAGTAAAATATTCTCTTACACTGTTGCTTATGTGGAGTGCGTCGATCGCATAAAACGAGGATCGAGTTCGTGTAAAAACCACGCCATTTTTAAGTTTGGAAAATTTTTGAATTTCAATCTAGGGATGAAGAATTTTACACTTGTACTTGGGAAAATTGAAAGATCTATCGATAGAGCACGAACATACATTAAAAACTTCTTTTGAAAAATCGCCAGGTACGTCTTTAGCAATTCAGCGACTCAAATATAAGTGTAGAGTTTTACTTAACTATCACTGTACACAAAAAAGTTTAAAGAACTTGGATACTGGTCACTTGTACAGGTGTCGATGACACTAGTGTACTCAAACTTATGTGGAGAATAAAAGTAGTTTATATGGGTATATATTCAACACAACTTTTGAAGTTGCATGATGTCTTTCTCTGTTCGCTTAAATTGCACGATGTTGTGTAATTATAAGAATTTAATAGTATTGATGGAGAACATTCGTTTTACCGAATGTGGCCTAATATTGCACTATTTCGCCACCGACGATTACGCGAAATGAAATGTTTTAGGGTAGAACAAAACAAATCAAACCTAACACAACCTAAGATATTATCTTGGGTAGTTTTCCTTGTAAAAATAGCAATTTTTAAGCCACACCTGGTAAAACGAATAGTTAACCAAACAATTGTTGGTATCAACCAATCGGCAACAACAAAACTACTTTCAAAAATATAATTAAAGTTTTTAAAACACATTAGCAAGTTTTGATGAAAATAAGGTTCTTTTTCGATTGTAGCGGACACGTGTTCTTTTGATTGTTTTTTCGAAATCTTCACGTTAAACGAATTATGTCTGAAAAAGAAACTTATCAATAACTCAATACCACATCGCTAAACATTGAATTAAAAAAAAAAATAACGCACTGCATGGACACAAATCTGCTTAAAATATTGTTAATTTTACCTGTCCTTCCCCAAGAAAATCTATCTTTTCATAGCGCAGTACACGTGCGTCCATTCTACACTTATTTTCAGTCAAGCTTGGTGTAAATTTATCTAACCTACAGACAGTAAAAAAATGTGTTCTTAATACAAGTGACAACTAAATTCAAATAAACGTTCAATCTCACGTCAGTCAGTATCATAGACTAAATACGTTTACCATAGACTAGAACATAAGCAAACTGGTTATATGGTGCTACCAGGTATACGAGTGTCCACAATGTCCACAATAAAATACAAGATTTAGTATTTTTAAGTACCATCAACTGGGGTTATTTCACCCACCAAGTATAATTCTCCCTAATAGAAATTACTTTGTTTATTTATGGCCATAACTTGTATTAACACTATGGCAGACAAAATATTTGTTTTTGAGTTTATTATGTTGATCACACTGAACCTTTCAGTAATCTAGAATTTTTCGTAGGTAGGTTATTTAACTTTACTTTTGTAAATGGTGTGCGCATATCGTCGTTGCACAGAATAAACCTCCAATGTGCCAATTTCACGAAAATGGTTTTTTGATGTAAAAATCTATGATTATTCTGATCATATTTACCTATTGTTTTGATTAATATTGGAATATTAAATTCCTTAGAATATGTATGGATCAGTGGCGTGCGGTGACTTTTCATACAAGGCATCCTTCCTGTGAGGGTGGAAAATAAGCAACATTCATTCATCTAGTTTTTGAAAACCAATTTTATTCAGCGCTCTTTCTTACTAAAATCATCAATAACCGTATCGTTCAACATATTATCCTGTTTTAAATTTTCCAAAATTTGTTTTTCAATAGATATTATGGCAAGAGCAGAAAGTCTTTCCTTGCTTTGACTATTTCTAGCGAATGTTTTTATTCTCTTCATTGTAGAAAATGATCTCTCTACAGAAGCACCAATGGAGGGTATTGCAAAATTAATTTGATTAAATTGAATGCTTCTACTAAATATCTTTTAATTCATTTTTAATAAAATTTATGGTCTTTTAACGAAATTCTGGTGACAAATAAATGTGAATCAGTTCAATCGAAAAAATGACGTCAGAAATGCAGAAATCTAAGCGCATGCAGTTTCATACTCAACTATCACAGAACGATGTATACTTCAAATTTGGTTGAACTCATTACGCATGCGCAATTTAAGCAAATCTTCGAAAGCATCTATTATACAAGAGAGCTTCGAACGAATATCGTTAGATACTGTATTGCGCATTTTATAGTAGCGCCATCAGCATAATATAACGAAGAAAACATCAAACTGTTTGAATTTAGTGTATAAATGCAGATTTTTGAAACAGTTTTGTTTCAATGTTTGCGTCAATGATATTATTAAAATTTTAATATAATAACTTTACAAACATGATAAAAAGAGGCATTTTATTTCAAAATTATAATAATATAATTCGTAAGACTTTGAGATAGTTGTCAATGGTAGTTGACGGAGTCCCTCGGTTGTTAGATGATTACACTTAATTAAACAGTCTACCCCAAAATAGTATTTATCTTCACTTTCTAACATTGCATTTTTACATTGAACCATTTTATATATCAAAATTAACTCATGGTCTGGAAGTATCTGTTGAATTACAAATCATCTTCTTATTTGTATCTGCTGGAAAAATACATAACAAAATGGACCAATTTCACATATTAAAGTATTTCAATGGCATGGATGTTTGAATAAAACAAGTGGCAAACGATTATTACGTCTCTTTATTGAAATATATTTTCAATTATCTTTTTTGGTAATAAATATTCAGCAACAATGACATAGTTTTAAACATTGAATTTTTGATACACAACATTTTTTTTCATTTTCCTGCCTTTATTTTTGAGGTCATAAGATTGAAACAAGTTCACTGAAGATCCTGCGTTTTCTAAAACTGCATTTCAACATTTGCATCGAGTCGACGCGAGGGCGACTGGTAAAATATTACATTGCCTCAGTAAACTCTTTGAAAGTGACAGTCTTGACTGATTTTATATAATTCTATTCCACATCAATTTAAAGTCACGATAACAGTTCAAAATACAATAAGAAAAATATTTATAGAAATAGATCCGGTTCACTCTATTACCACATTTAATTATTGCAACAGATGCGTCAAATGGGTATGTTTCATTAACATTTAGTGTTTTCCATTTTTCCTCGTATAAAGGTGTACATCACATTTTCAAGATTGAAGTTTGTAAGCTACATAAAAAAAACGCATTTCATGCCCATATCTAAGCACCACATCCGCCTTTCCCGGTCAGGTTCGCAAATTTTTCGAAACTTACGAAGATGCCTTTTTATAAAGCTAGAATATTGAAGACATCATTGTAAATTGATATTAATTTGTGCTATAATTGTACAATAAATGTATGTGGAGCATGAAGAAGAACCGTTCATATTTAATCACAGCTGAATTTAATTATGTGTGTATTACCTTGTAAATATTGCTATTACGATATAATGGAAGAAATGAAATTATTTTTTATCCATACTGTCAAATACGCTTTGAATTATTTTTTGTGTACGCTACAAATCAATTTATAATAAAACAAAAACCAATCAACGATATTCATAAAAAAAAAAAAATATTCATATCCACTATTTTGCTATAGTTTCCCTTCAGTACTATTTAAAAATAGTGTCAATATTTTTACCTTTATTAGCTATCATCAAAATTTTAATCTATATGGCTTTAATTTAATTACTATTACAGTAATCTCTCGCACTCTACGGTCAATCATCATTGTTCAAAAGATGTAAGAAGATAATATTAAGTCATTTTTGACTTATTTTCATCGACTCAAACTTATCCAGCGTAATGAAAGTAAAATTTCAGTGTATGTTTCATCTGGCTTAGTAATAAATTATGCAAATTTAAACAATTTTTCTTCAGTCAAATTTCCCGATACACAATTTGTCTCATCATGAAAATGATGACTTCAGAAAGTAAGCTTCAGAAATGCCTCTTTGGAGTTTCATAAATTAAAATTAATTAGAAATAACGAAGGACTACTGTAAGTTGCATTAAAAGATTATTCAACGACAAGATATTCTGTCCGACGGTTTCAATTATTTCAAACGTTGCGTTTTGAAGAATTCCTCAAGCATAATGATATTTGTACAGTGCAATATGCATCATTTAATTTTCATATAATAAGATATGTGAATCAAACCCAGAAGCTAAAATTAACATTGAATCAGAGATATCTTTGATTTCACAAAATTTCACTAAATAAAAAAATTGATTTTCATTTTTTATTCTTAAAATATACCTAATAAGGAATGACTCGAAAGCATTGGTAAATTAAATGAAAAGAAGTGATGAATATTGTTTATTAATCTTTAAAACATAATAAATAATAACCTCACATTCTAATAATATTTGGACACTCTTCTGTTGTCACCTAGGCCACTGAACATTTAAACATTCTCGGACAACTAAGTCGCTTCAGAATAAAGTTTCCCAGAATCGTGACCAACACGTAATATCAAATCTCGTCACGTAAACTTTCACAAGGCGTTTTTTCAATTTTTGTTTATTTATCTATATACTATAAATATTTGATTTCATAAGCTATTATAATTAATTATTCCACGTTCATTGAAGACACGAGGAACTTATTAAATACAGTGCAACGATTATATAACTTCAGCCTACGAAAATTAAAATTTTCAACAGAATCTGACAGATGTGTCCGGTCTCCGAAATAAATCGACGACTGCTCATTCGAGATTTGTCAGTATTTCGATTAAATCGTTTATTCCCACTTGACCGGCTGCAACGTTCAAATTGTACTAACGGGACACCTAAATAACTCCAAGGCTTGGCTATGTGGCACTTATACATACTTTCGAAACCCTTATAGTATGTTATTATATAAGACATCATTTTTTTTCCAATTTCCACAGATTTTTTCATAAATCCTTAACATGTAGTAATCTAAATAGTATTCAATAGTAAGGGTGTGAATATTGCATCAGCTTTGAATTTGTTCTATAAAAACTACAAGAACATCATGTATCGAGTCGCCTAATATTCTTTATCTGATCGCATTTAAAACATTATATATTTTTCACATTTTTTAACTCGTTATGTAATATGGCAAACTTGTTACATACGCAGAAACAAAATATTAGTTGACTAACCAAATAATCAATCTCAAAGGAGACGACGACACTGATTTATTGGGATATCTTTACATATGCTAGAAGAATACAATTTTTTTACTAACCGGGAAATCCCGCAGTATAGGATATATCTTTTGAAATGTGACATCGGTTCGGATTAAATAACTGAGAACAGCATCATAGCTTTTGAATATTTCAGACACCCTCAACATAAAGCATTATATAAACATCAATATTTCAAATAAATACTACAAGACCTATAAACTTTAACACGACATAGAATAGCTTTCAACAGCGATGAGAGATAATCAAGAAGACTAACACTATAAGCGTAAACATTACCGAAAATCAATAATATTTGCAATCTAGAATAAAGAACACAAGAATCGCAAGTATTACCAACACAGGCCAGTATGATGTAAGCTTTTTTATTAGAGCATTCGTATGGGACTCTAATTTTTTTTGAAAAGGAAAAAGTTTGATTATATTGTTATGTATAAATTATATTTCACAAGAAAATCATTCGAGAAATTAATTATTTTTTTTTACTTTTGCCTATTCGATTTGGTTTAAATCATACTTTTAAAAAAAATGATAGATGTAAAAGTAATTAGAAATCATTGAATCAATCAGTTGAATTTGAAATACCTTATCATGGGGCTTATTCTCATGTTTTAAACCTTTTTAAATCAACTAGAGAGTTGACATAATAATTATTGTATTCGGTTTACACACGTTTATTAGGTTGGTACATAGCTAAATGCACTTTTTTGATTGGTCAGTTGAAACACATCAATGGTGATGTCAGATTTTGATATATGAGAATCAAATATGAAACGTTAAGTCAAGAACAGTTCGGAAATTAAAGATATGAAATAAAAAAAATATAATTCATGATAAAAACTCACCAAAATGGATGAATGCGTAAAATACGAGGGTATAATTTTGCCAGTTGTTTAAATAACGGGAAATGTAACTGCTGAATAACCACAATTTATATTTACTATAGAGATCCATTTCGCTCATAAAAAGAAGAAGTCTAACGCATGAGAATAAACCTCCTGATTGTTCATGTATTGAAAATTAATGATACTTATAAGGCGGTGTCTTTTAATTAACTTAATTCCTGATCTGAAGAAAAATTAAAAATATATAGCACCATTTCAAGTGGAATGAAATTGCATGCTTTAAAAAAATATCAAAAAATAAACATTTATAACAATTATTGATAAATAATAAAAATATACACATATCATAGTTTCTGGAGGCCACTTTCCAGATTTTATTGTAAAAAGATGATACTGTAGCAGATGGTAACAGGATGAGCTAAAGCAACAAACATCCTCTTTTAAATATTGCAAGAATTCTATTGTGAGACATTCGACATTGTATTTAAAAATTAAGACCTCACAAGTTTTGGGACATATTGCATGATCACGTGTATTGCAAAGATACGGTCAAATTTATAATTTTATTGTGTGATTGATGACAGTCGTTTGAAAACGAAACAACACAACAAATAATATCTTAAGTTATAATATATTTTTTAATTAAGAGACGAAGGAGAGATTGATGTGTGAACTGTTTCAAGTCTCATTAAATACGATTGGTCTTAATGATTTAAATAAAATGCGGAATACGTGAATGATAAATATATTGCAGTGTTTTGATTCTACTGTGTCATTTCACAAAGGATTAGCTGTAAACAACATTATTCTTATGTACACGTCTCAGCTGTAGATTTGTGAAAATGAGGAGTTCGAATAAATATAACTAAAGTTACTAAAAAATGATAACAATATTAAACTAAACAATTAAAAATATAATTTATAATCATCATTAATATAAATATGTATATTATACAGGTTAAAATAAATAATACATCTTTGTCTGTGACGCGAGAAGGGATGTTTACTAAGCCTTATACATGTACGGGCTTAATAGTAATGTTATATTTATCAACAAGAAAAAATCTTCAAATATTGTCACAGCGTTAATACGATTCCATACAAATATTCTTTAATTTTAAATATTCAGTAATTTACCAATGATTTTGTATATTATGTCAACATTTTATACTACAACCAGTGTTTTTTTATCCAGCGGGTGCAAACCTACAAATTGTGAATCGAGATTTAAGCAGTTGCGCGTGTGTTGTCGTAAACACTTCTTCTGAATAATTATTTAAGGCAAAAAAAACATTAATAATTACATAATACTCTAGTTCAATATTTCATTTCAGTATACTTTTATATTATATAAAAATGGCTGCATTGTTTAAAACAGTCCACACACTGATTGATGACTGGAAAAGCGGCAGTACGGCATTAGAAAAGTTGCCAAAACATTCAGGAAGATTTCAACACTATTGCAGAGAATCAATAAAAAATTTACAGCCGTGCACGAATGACATGTGCGAAGAATTCGCCGTCAAGTTGTGCGCTACTGTATTCGTATCAGCGTAGTGAACATGCAAACATTCAAATAATTTAAAATCAAAACGAAAAATAATACACAGTTTCAATATATTTAACAGGTATAATGTAGTATATATTTTATTTGATATAATTACCAAGAAGATATTTTTGATAGTACACGTGAAGCGATTGTGGATACTTGTTGTTTGCGGAACGGCCGCACGCATAGTTAGTTTTAAGGCCTAGAAGAGTACTTATAATATACAGTGTACTTTTTTAGAGAAACAATGGTTTCAAAATACTTCAAGAAGATTTAAGAGTAAAAGAGTTATATAAAGAACATTACAAAAACTGAATAGATAATATTCCATCGGTGAGGAGGGTTATAACTGTTGCTGATATAACTTTCATCCATCAATCGAGAGATGAATCATATTTGAAATCTGAAAACAAAAAACATAAATTTAAATCGTAAGGGGTATTTCGGGGTATGAAATATACTAGTAAATACCCGGTATGCGTTGCAATGCCACTCAAAGACAGTAAATGTTTGTGATTTCTTTTCAGAAACCTTCACGGGTTTGCGCACAACATCTCACCAAAGTTTCATAGAAATTGGATGAATGGTATAGGAACGCATACAGGACAAACAGACATACATTCATTTTTATATATATATATATATAGATGAATGGTACACGGCGAAACCGGGCTCGTTGTGTTTTTGAGATTTTGATGGCAATTTGTTCAACGTGTTTAAGTGCTCGAGAATGATATTAAAACTAGCAAAATCGATTTTATTGCTTCATAAAAGAAGGGTGAAGAGAGAAAGAAGTCAAGGCAAAAATTAGCTCGTTGTCTATTAAACTGCATAAATAGTAGGATGTATATTTGTTATTTTTTTCACTTTCATTATATTTTAAAGTAAATGAGCAATCAATATATTAATTCTTTTACATATTGAACCCCTTTTCTTCTTTGAAAATTTCATTACGATGTGTTCATGGGATTTGGAAAAATAAATATTTGACACAACTGTGGACGGGTAAACAAAAATGTTGCTCGACAATAAGCAGATGTCAGATGCTCAGAAATGGACAGCTGTATGCGGTCATATCCTGTGATCTCGTTGGGAGCAGTACCGGGTGTTTAGTTATCTTTACAAATGATGAAAAGCCGACTTGATTTGTGAATATTCTTAGATAACTCTTGATACTTTCTATTAGTACTTTCTCACATTACCACTATTTCTAGCCTCGATCTTGTGTCTATGAAAGATATTCAAATAATTTCATCAAAATATATAATCTGTATAAAAATGGGAAGTCGTGTGCTCAATAAAGGCTACGGATGACATGTGAAATAAATATGGACCTAGTAGTGATGCAGTGGAGGTCTCTCGGGCAGTTGCCTGACTTTCATGGTGCCGTCGGCGCCGCACGAGAAGAGACGGCACTGCCCGTCCACGAGCAGTTGAGTGACTCCTTGTCCAATGTGTTTGAAGAATGAGCTGCGAGCGTGTTCTCCAGGGAACCAGTGTACCAATCCGTGCGCGTTCAAACCCCAAACCTGGAAATGAACACATTTGTGTTTGATACGTTTGGATCGGACAGTAGCTAATTCAAAAAATCAAAGTAAAGGACAAGACACCTTCGAGATAAATTACAGCAGAAGTTATTAAACATTCTTTCTAGTACCATCAATTTGGGGAAGTTTGCCCATCGGTCTAAGATTGGCCCACCACATGGAAAAACGTGCTGTTATAATACCATGATAATACTAATGCCATATGAATATTTTTTAGTTAAGTAAAGGTATTGGAGTAGCCCCTGGTGATAAAAATATGAATTAATGTGGAACATAATTTGTTTTATTGTTGAATCTGTAAGCTTATATTGAAATAAATTGGATTAGTCATAGTTCCAATTTGTATTAATTACTAATCTGTAAACCAAATGAAGTATATTTTTTCCCACCTCAATTATGTACAAAGTATATGGAAGCATAAAGAAAAGTTGCCAAGAGTTTAAAATCACTGAATTTATAGTAATTACAGTGATTATTCGTATCGTGGGCCAAAGTAAGATCTCCATGTCAAATTATTAAAATTGGAAGACCTAAGCGTAGAAAACTTTATCACTGTTGATTACTTGTAAACGCGTAACCAAAGAGTTTTATCGAGTAGATGAATTCAGAAAAAACCTTAATGTCTCCATCAGCAGCGCCGGTAACGAATATATCTTCGTTGGGTCCTAGGGCAATACATTTGATAGCTGTATCGTGAGCGGTGAAGCGATGGCGAGGCACTCGCTGCCTCGCATCCAGGACGCAAACGTCTCCCTTTCTTCCTCCCGATACTATCAAGCCGTGCTGAGCGGCGTAACTTATGCAGTTTGCTCCCGTGTCGTGGCACGTGAACGCTGTAAGTAAACAAGGGACCTTCATTAATTTAAGAAAGACAACTTATAATACTCAGATAAATTTCAATTGACACAAGGATATGATTGTAACTGTGTTGATATGTAGCTTACCAACGACGAGTGATTTCTTTTGGGGCATAAGGGAGTCCCAAATAGCTATGTTTTTGCTTTCAGAACTGTGTCCGGCTGGAAACATTAAAAACATAAATGTTAATAATATTAAAAATGGAATTTAACCGTGAGTCGTATTTTAGCTAATCTAAGCACAGTTTAGATTTTAAAGTGGAATAAGTCTAACAATTTGGGAATGCACATCGTTGCTTCCATAGCATAACCACTTGAAATTTGAAATTGAGTTTAGAATGCCATTGTATGAAAAACAATATTCTACATCACCCCGTTTTTCCCTTTCGATTATATTATATTCCAAGAATTCTAGAATTTTTAAAGCGATGGTATATATATAATAAAAGTAATGACTTCTCTTCCCTTGTTTCATGGAAACTGGCAATAAAAATATTTATTATTAAGAAAGATATACCATCTTGCTTCTTTAAGCTAAATGATGTTTTTTGCTTCTACTGAACAATGGCAAATATTCTGATGAGTGGTTTTGCCGTAGAATCGACGTTATTATTAAAATACAAACTTTTGCAGTGAAACAATAATGAAGAGATCTCCTTACCAGTGGCAACTAAGCTGCAAGAACCGAGGAAAACAAAATCGCTGATTCCTTTGTTGTGGCATTGATAGTTCTGAAAATTTAGACAGTTTAATAATATTATAATCATCTTTCCTGCTACACACAGGAGCATGTTCCCGTAGCAAATACAGTAACTGAGGACATATATTATACGCTTATAAATTTGGAAACATAAAATAATATTTTAGATCCAATTGTTCTCGGCATAGCTGTACATTAAATTGAGCAAAGAAAATTTTAGAGGTCATATTCATTTCATTAACTTTTCTAATATGCGATAACTTTGAATAATTAACCCTCGCAGCCTCAAAGGACTGATCTAGTGGCTCACTTAGACTGCGCTTGAAAAGCTTCACAGAGCCGCTCCATCAGCATAAACATTCATAAAATAAAATCATATTTATAAACATCAAAGTTGAATTGTTGAGATTTTGTACATTTCTTATGTATTTCGTCACTAAGGACCCAGGTTTTGCCTTTCGTCATTTTCAGGCATTCGAGTTAGTTTGAGTTCATTCATGTACTCGAATGCCTGAAGATGCCGAAAGGCGAAACCCGGGTCGTTAGTGACGAAATACATGGAAATGTACAAAATCTCAACAATTCAAATCAAAGTTTAGGCTGATAGATCGACTGCAAAGCTTTTCAGTACATTCTAGGCGCGCTGATGTGTAGTTTCTGTCTGTCTATTGAGTCAAATATAAAATATTTCTCTATGTAGAAAAAAGGCATGCGACTCAAAAAATGACAAATCAGCTGTTTTTTTAAGTAAATGTTGCCTTTCACTTTTTCCAACAAAATACTTAAAATTGTCGTGTATCAGACTGAAGATTTGTCAGCAATATTGAAAATGGGGAAAGAAGACTCTCAAGCATTTTTCATGGAAAATCTATGTATCAAATCTAACTTCATATGGTTTCCTTTTGTTGCAGTAGCGCCTGGGCCAAAACTGTGTCTGCTGAACTCCCAGATTTTCAAACATAAGCCTAAGCACTAAAAAGCAATGAAATACCCATCTCATATATCTCAAATTATTGACAAGAAATGTAAAATGAGGTTTGATAAGCGATTAGTTTGATACATTGAAAACAATGTCACATAGGCTGAATAAGAGAAATTCATCTATGTATACACCCAACATTTATAGAAATTACTAGTTTTAAAACATAAGATAGCTTGTTGCACCTGATTATGTGAGTTAACTGTGTTGAAAAGATTTAAGGTTAATGAAAATCTAAAATCCACATTACATGTCCACTGAAGACGACTGGAAAAATGGCTATTTGAAGTTTTGTATAATTGGATAATGCATCAATTGAATTTTTTATCAGTACATCTTGAGTTAAACACCAGGACGCTATGGAAATTATGAAAAAAAGGCATCGGAAGTGAAAATGTTTTATCTCATTCAATATGACAGGAGAAAAATATTTTGATAAAATCCGATTTGATTATTAGAGTGCATTTTTGTATTCAAACTTTATTTGAAATGAGGTTATGCTTTAGAATATGAAACCATATTGAATGTACCTATTCAAGTCAAAGCCGATGTCAAGCAAATTAATGTGAATACTTAATGCATAATATTATTAAACCTTAAGCCTCAGAGGGGCAATCTATTGGCCGGCATAGACTGTGTTGAAAAGCATAACGGAGCTGATCTATCGGCGCAAAACATCAAAAACCTTTATTATTGTTTTTCATATGATACATCAACATTTACACTGATAGATCGGTTCGCCCCCGTGAGGATTTTCAGCTTATTTTACGTGCACTGATAGATCAGCCCTCTGAGAGTTAAAATAATCATATGAAAGTTCTGACAATGTTTAAAAAGGTACCAATAGAAGAACTTTTAATAGAAAACCAATACCAACTACTGTACTTGCATGCCTAGGTACATTTAACTCAATGTGTAAATAATTCACCAATTCTTACGCACATTGCAAGTTTCAAGAGTGCAAGAATTTACATCTGTCTAATACCCACCGACAGTAGAAGAGAAGAAATTTATGGAATAAAAACATCGGAAGACATGGGTGCTATTATTCACTCAAACGACTGTAATGGACAAAAAAAATAGTACACGAGTGTCAATATCTATGCAAATGTAGAAACAGGTAGTATAAACCTTGGCTTCAAATTTTTGATTGAAATTAAAAAAAAAATAATAACACTTGCGAGTATTTCGATACATCTTAACTTAAAATTAAAGCAAGGAAACTGAAATTATTGAAAAAAAAAAATGTATGAAACAAATATTCTAACCGTATCATATTTAATCAAAAAATCTACCCACGATGACTGATATTTTAATTTATACTCGAATTGCTAGCAGCATTAGAAATGTAAATCTGAAAGAAAACTTTCCACTGCACATGTTCGCTAATATTTTAGAAAGCTCAAAATTCAAATCTTTTTTATAACAAAGTGTAACACACACAAAAAACAGAAAAAATATTTTATTATCAAGAACTCAAAACAGCCGTTTAGCAGCAAAGCCAGTTTGCCATCTGTGAAATTTTGTGTTACTGTGATAAATTTCCGCATTCATGATATTCAATCCTCGTTTTCAATCCATCATAGAGGCATCCATAAAGCAATGGTCAGGTGACAAATGAAATCAACGCAAATAAAACTAAAACACCAATAAGTAGTTGAAGGATGATCTGTGACAAAACAGGAGAACAGGTTTGCAATAAACATTTATGAAACATAACATAACAAAACAAACTAAACTCACGAAGAAGGGCTGGCAGGCTTTGTTGAGGAAGTGGACCTTACAAAGAAAAAGATAATATGATAATATATATATAAAAAATATTGTGACGGGAGAATAGAAGTAAATTTCATCAGTCGATGATACAAACGTGCTGTTAATAAGAAAATGAATACAAGACATTTTTTGCTTCTTTTCTTCAATACAGATAGCATCGGCGTGCGGTGGATGTTTCTGTGTATCTATTACAAAACCTCACTTGCGTATGAACAAGTTGGATAAAAGAGCAAACACCAGCATGCTCTTAAATCTCACTCACCATCTTCACTTAGTTTGCGTTTGAGCGAAGCAGAGAAAAATTCACAGCACGCACCCGATAGGGAGGTATATTGTAGATATTGATTTGAATTACTTAATTACTGAATGTTGTAAAAAATTATGTGTTGGGAAGAAGGATTTTAACAGTAACTGGACGATGAGAGCGGAGGGAGCCACCTGTCCTAATTAAATATTACCACAAAACAGATGGCCAATCATGAAAAATGAAATCACTAACAGAAAAGTGACAACTGAGAGAGGTAAAGTTGAATGGCTAAAGATACATTGGATTCAATATAGGGCAGTAGAAGGTGGCTATGCGCCATAAAAAAATCGACATTTGAATTAAATTTTCCATTTAGAATGTTACCCTCATAATTAATTAACCCAATTCCATTGCGATTTAAACATATTTTATTGTGCTCTGAATACCCTACAGCCATATGACTAAACTTAAAGCGCTATTACGAGTATCTCTGTTCCAACCACTTGTGGGTTATGCCACTTCTGTTCTGACTGCCTCAATTGTGTATCTGTAGTGTAATGTAGTTTAAAAAATATGAAAATATCTTCATTATTTTAATAATCGCAGTGATTAATACAGTAGCATGGTTTTAACATGTAGTGGTGAATTGCTACTAACAGTGTGCGCATCACCCATACCTAATGTCTGTACATATTTTTTGTTCTGTTATGTATTACAAAATACCCATCAGTTTTCGAGTACGAGGAGGATTTTGTCATTACATTTTGACTACTGTGTACAGATGGGATGAAACGGGTAACATTGGATAGTAATGAAGTAATGGCTTCAGTTTCAATTAAATGATCGAAGTTATTTTATATGAAATGTAACAAATACAACCTATTAAACAAAATTTAACAACCATGATCAATTGATGAATAACATGTACAGTAAGCTTTGTTGATTCTTGAACTTTTATAACACAGAAATCACTGAACATTTCGTTTGTACAATTGAATTAAACATATTTGAATCGTTAAAATTTTGTACACTTCCATAAGTTTTGTCACTGGCAACCTGGGACTCACCTTTCGACATCTTCAGTACAAGGATGAACACGAATGATAGTTATGTTAGAATAGTAAACTATTATAAGAAAATTATTGAGTCTATTAACTATACTGATTTTGGTCAATGTCTCTAAAGTGAATATAAAACAAATACATTTGGTACAACTAAATGATAATTTTCGGGTCGCCTCAAGAGTTAAAATTGAGTATTAATAAATAGCGTAATAAACTTACAAAGAATGGACGACTCGCGTTGCTGGCCAGGCCGACTTGCCACAGGGAAAGGTTTCCGTCTCCGTCGGCGACACCGAACTTGTTGCCGTGGCGGGAGAAGCGAACTCTGGTCACCTTGGCGTGCGCACCCGGGGGACGAGGAGAACACACGGCAGCCGTGTGACCCCATTCCCACATCTGGACGGAGCCATCTTGACCACCAGTCAAATCTGTGGATACCGAATGACGTAACTTATTCACTCAATTCGGGGACCGGAAAACTACGACTTGCGAGCCAAGTGCGGCCCGATATCTGTTTGCGAACCGGCCCGTGCATTGATTGAGTCGCAAACCATTTTAATGATAGGAAGCAATAGATTTGTCTCCCAGTTTGATGAAATTTTATTTTAGAAAAAGCAATTTATTGCTAAAGATGATTATTTTTATGTTACATTTGGCCTTCAATAATAAGAAAAGTTTTTATAATATAATAATTGAAAATGTTTCACCAAAATGTATATAAAATTATAGTTTAAAAATAAAACTACTTTCACATGTTTATAATAATCAGGACCGGTTTCGCTCATCGTGAGCATTACCAACTTATAAAATATAAATCATAACGAGGCTATTTATATAAAATTGAATGTTAATAATTACAAGGTATATCAAACAATTGGTTCTAGAACTATGACAAGAATTCACAGGTAATTAAAGAAATAGTATATAAAAAAAATTAAATTCACTCAAACCTTTTTTTGTGCAAAGTCATGCAGTTTTTCAAATGGAAATCTTTTTTTTATTTAAAAATATATATATATACCTTTGAGACTATGTTAACATGCATCATCAGATAACCTTCATAAATATCATTGATTCCCAGAGATGTCCAAAATACAGTTCATATAATAAATAAAGAAATTTCAAAGGTCTATTTGAATAAGAATACTCACACAATGGCAACAATGGATGGGCACTCATTCTTTTTATGTTGTCAACTTTGTGTTTCAATACCTGAAATCCAACACGAGGCCATTAATAATGACGAAACTTATTTATCCATATAGTCCATATGCAATTTTAAAACAAGTATATCACAACACCGAGTTGAAATAATAGGGTAAAGCTAAATTTACACAATTGGAAGCTAAAGCAAAATATGGTCTGATAATAGTAATAAAATACGAAAAAATATACTCAAGACAACATACAAAGGAATGATAAACATAAGAGTTTAATTTATCGACATTATAAGATAATATACGGAATACACCATGCAATTGTGCATTATCTGGTCTGGGATCACAGTGATCAGATTCCAGTTGATATTAAATGTAATGGAAGAGAATGTCGTTTTTCATGCTACACTTGGTTATGAATGAAAAGAGTAGGTTGTTTCTTCTAATTTCTTCCTTAATGCGATCAAACTGATCGCAATAAAACCGCCCAATTATTGCAAGGCCAGGTTGAAGTGTTTCAAAATGAATTGTAACAATGCAGTCCCATCGTACTGACAATAGAATATTTTATATTGTGTTATTGCTGGTATAAGTGTTAGGTTTGGTCACCCCACCACTCGGTAAACCACTTTTTTTCCCATTCCTTTCAAATATAACCCACTTTTATTCTTCAGTGATCAGATGACTGAAATGGGACGTTTTCAATTTCAACCCTTAAAGATCGCTGTATGCGTTTACTCGGTCATCCATGTTGTCTTTGCTCAGTTGTTGCGGTATCCATTTTCCCAGATTAGAATATCGTGCTACTGCGCACTCGATCGAATATATCATAAATTGTCAGCAATTTTTGGAATAGATATATTTGGATTTGCTTTGATTACTGTAGTTAAGATTGTGTCATCAACTCTTTTTGGCTATCCACTTTCAGGAATGTTCTTCAAATTGAAACATTATAAGCCATCTTTGACATTTTAAAACATCACTCAGTAATTAGTAAAGGATTGTTACAGTTCTTTTCTGCAAAAGATGATAAAAGCATACAATTGCGTGTAAATTCTTCCATTGAGGATGGATAAACTGGTTGACTTATACTATTACACGACACAAGATATTTGGTGACTAATCGGAAAGCATAGCGCAACCGAGCATTGAAAATATCATAAAAACGACATTCTTTTCTGGTACACTTCCTTCAGGCGCATATGTCTGAAAAAGATTTTCAGGACGAGGGATGGATCAATTTTTTTTTATGGAGATAGCGGTAGATTAGATAAACTATTAGATAATATAATATAATTAGATAATAGGTTTTATGGCAAAATTTTATTCCATATAACACTTTGAGAATCACTAATGGAAACAGAATAAACTTCAAGTGAACACATAAATTATTATTTTTATGAAAAACATTTCAACTGAGATTCTGGAGAAACGATTTTCTCGTTATTTAAAATTATTACTCTCAGACCGGCGCTATTTGAGCACTTAAGAACTCCGAGCATGTTAGAACAAGTATCAAATATATTTTTATTTCCCCATATCCATAACGCAAAAATGTATCGATGAAAAATTTACTTAGCATCAACTCAGACTTCACTATTGAAAAGAATTTTCTTGTTGTTTGAAACAACAACAGCATAATATTATGATGCTATAAAAGTGATAAAATGATTTAAATTAGGCTGTCGGAAAAATAGTAACAATAAAACATAATTATTACATAGCACCTAGAAAAGGGAAAAAAATAAAAGAATTACGGCCACTTGAGAAGCTAAAATAATATGAAACAAAACAATAATATAAGACTCAAGATATGTATAATGTAGATCAGTGATACTCAGATTTTCATGTGTGTTTGATAGAGATAATTTTGATCAGTTTTGTGTGTTACTGTACTTAAAATGATGAATTTTTAACCATCAAATATCGAAGGTGTTTTGGCCAATTGATGTAATCCTCAAAATTGAAATTATTCAGGAGAGCGTAAAAACTGTTCATCGAAAACATTATATGGTGAGTTGCATAACGAATCTTTGAAATGCACTCCTGTAAATTCTCACGTTTGCAGATACGGGATTATAAGTAGGAAGTGTTGATATAATAGTGGCTTACATCAAGTGGCCGGGTCAGTATTTTTAAACCTAAAATCAATGTAAAATGATGTTTCCCTTCCAAAAAGTGGTCAATTTATTTTTCTAATTTACATCATTTGTATCATACTTCAAAATGTAAATTGAATTATAAATACAAAAACATTTACTATTGTTTTTCATATGATACATCAAAGTTTCCGCCAATAGATTGGCTGTGTGAGGCATTTCAGCTCATTCTATGTGCGCTGATAGATCGACCCTATGAGGCTAAAAGGGTTAACCATATCCATTCCCATATGTGGAGCATATGGACTCCTAATGGGTCTCATCTCGACATAAGTTTTTCTACGAGAATTGTTTGCTCTCCTAAGAGAGTAGGGAATAGAAGGATAGGCCTAGGACAGGACTAGTGTTTAGCTAATTGCTCTCACTATACCCCATTTTTAGGATTGGACGGGTGGGAAGGAATTTTAATAATCGGACATCCGTGACTTTGAACAGAGACCAATTAATCGCTTGAAAAATCAATTTATGAAACTGTGCGTACTGGATTTCGAATCTGTTAGTACAGTAACCGAAGCCAACGAGGTTGACCACTCAACTTACTTTAAATGGGAAAAAAATCTAGTATAACCTCTTAATGTGTATTCGTATAAATTTGCAGGTTTTGGTAGTGTCTGTGCATCGACGCCTATCAGTACACCTTTCACAATTTGAGTAACACTTATATAAAAACAGATAAATAATACGCTGGCACAAAAAATTGCCGGTAAAAAAAATTTTATAACCCAGAGAATGGAGAAACACTTAAAAATAAAAATGGTAGAAGATGAGGGACGGCTAGGGATGGATAGATAGTCTGTGTCCTGTATCGATAACTGACCGGTTTCATCAGAAGCTTGGAGCGATGGATTATCAGACGACAGTACTTTGGGTCGTGACAGCCCGGGAATTGGAGACCTTTCATCTGCTGCGGTCGCAATTAATCCGAGGGGCAAGAAGCACGGAGGGAGAGAAAACGGAATAGACGTAACATACACATATTTTACTATAATATCCAAACATGTCGGTTTTGATATACACCAGGCATCCTTTTTGAAAACAAAATTGTCCGCCTTTCCCGACAGGCACGATCTCTATCCTTGGTAATACTTAAAGTAAATAAACAGCAACCATTTTATCATCCAATGGCTAAATTTATGATATTTTTACTAAACTTTGTTAATTCGAATGAAATTATTTGTCCTGTTGGTCCATAACTTGTTAATAATATAGAATTCTCAATTATAATTCATGTATAAAATTGATAACTTTACTATTCCACAGATTATATGTGTTTAGCCTCTTTGAGAAGCTTATTTAAAGAAGATACTACTGAATACATTGAAAATATAATTTATGTGCTTACAACAAATAAAGTCCATAATGACAAAATTAAATTGATCATTTCAATAAATGGAATAACAAGGACGTTATTGAATTTTACTGTCCAAAAATGAACCACTGAATCTATTGAAATAATACTACAGTCACATTTTTACAAAAACCAACACTATTCCGGTCCACCTGAAAATCCCCAAATATATAACAGTAATCACAGTGCAAAATATTGCAGAAAGCAAATTCTGTGCAAAAAAAAAAAACCATGTGCGTTTGATTAAAGGAAGGCTACTTTGGGTGTGTGAGTGCATGTGTTTATTTATGACTGATAGAGAATAAAAATAAGCTCCTCGTTCTTTCAAAAAGGATGCCTCTGAGTGACGCTGTCGGATAAAACAAAATGCTGCTGCAACGAAATAATACACCTTCAAGAACTGATGTGTCTTCAGTTTTACAATCGAACTGTTCAGCCATAGGTGGCAGTGATAGTGAAGAAATAGTTAAATAAACAGTAGAAATTATAAAACAGGGCATAGAGTATGCGATGTAGCATAGAGAGCAGAGTACAAAATATTTGAAGCATCACAATGAATCTACCAATTTAGATAATACTAAATTATATTTAATTCAATAGCATTCTTATCTAGTTTATAATATTCTTCAAGGAACCCAAACAGCTACTGCAATCGCGACTGCGGCAACTGTCATGACGGCGAGACGCGTTATCGGGAGTTATGGAAATTTGTTTCATTGATAAAATTGTTGGATTTTGCCTCAGTAGTTTGTCCCGTAAACGCGGAGGGACCCTTCAAAAGTTTTGCGGAACCCAAATTGAAGAACGTAGATCTAAGCTAAACATTTACATAGATAAGGGGGCTTGTTCTCATGTATTGAATCTCTGAATCGTACCTATACCCAGTTTAGTTAACTCAAACAACTGTCAAATATATTCCCGGGTCTTTTATGCATTGATCTATTTTGGTGTAATGGTTATATTTATTGTTAAATAAAACATGTTTAAACCTTTATATGGCAAAGAGTGAAAACGGTCGATATATCGACCACTGCCTTTGGGGGCTATTATTCATACGGTATCCATAGGAATGTCAACCTTAATACCTAAAGACGATATCGATAAAGTTCTTTGGTATATTTATCAAACATCTAACTTAAAGTGTGCACCAATCACTCGCAAACAATTATTATATGTAATTTAAGACATCGACTGAGGGTGCTTGATGGAATTTCAATATCAAATTTGGATTATTGAGATTTTGTACACTTCCATGTATTTTGTCACTAACGACCCGGGTTAGCCTTTTGGCATCTTCAGGCATTCGTGTGCTCGAATGCCTGAAGATGCCGAAAGGCGAAACCCGGGTCGTTAGTGACAAAATACATGGAAGTGTACAAAATCTCAATAATCCAAGTTTATTATATGTAAGTGGTTGATAAATCGACCATTGCGCGTTTGCTGCTACAGCTTGAAGGATTCGTGGATAATATCTGATTTTGCGAATCATATTTTTGATGGTTATATCGTTCGTTGCAGGAAAAATTATTTTTATTATTATTCAAAATGCATTTATTTTTTAGTGATCCATAGTATTTTTTTCACAGATAAATTGTGAAAGGTACTTTTTTTATCATTGTATTGTCAAGTGGGAAGTCCATAACCTCAAATTAACAATTGCCACCGTCAACTTCAATTTTTTTAAAACATAAATAAAGCGGTACTGCTGGGTGTATATGTTTGTATTTCATTGTAAATATAGTATTATATCTTAATTATATTTTATTATTACACAAAATACTTGATAATTTTTCAAAATATCAGCAGAGAGATGATATTTTTTTGTGAATTTTAATAGCAGTCGGACAGTAAAATACTCAGTAACCATCAATATGTTCACTTTCATGATATTGTATATGATAAAGTTGTATAATACTACATTTTACTGTACATATAAACTTTATTACATGCATAAATATTGCCAAATTACCGATATAAAGCAATTTATAAGACAAGATTTTATTTCTGTAGGTGTAGAAATGGTAGGACCGATCAAGTTAGATTATGAGTACACGAAATATATAATAGATCGACAAAATAAAAATATAATATCAAATATCGTAATGTGTGTAATATTATTGTGTAAATAGATGTTTACTTTTACAATATACTGTGTCCAACGACCTAACATGTGTAAAACGAATGCGGTAATTATTACGTTCTGCACTGATGTGTCGAACATAACTGTCTGGTTGTTTTTACGAGTCAAATACATGAGAATAAGCCGCAGGGCGTAATATAATGTAAAGATTGAAATCCCATCAAGCATCCTCAGTCGATGTCTTAAATTATATAATGTAAAGATAATTGATGTTGTCGGATTAGTTTTACAGAAAATTTTCCATTTACCTCAAATAACAGATTATTCATAAGATATAAGTCAAACCAGAGAGTAATGCGTCATAATTTAATAATACATTGGAATCTGCTTGAAATTAAGAAACGATAATAATAAAAAAAAGAAAACAACAAATACGTATCAGTCGCCGTGTGCCAAAGACAATGACAAAAACAAATAAAAATTAACATAAGGCTAAAATCGTTTTGACACTTGACAATACAGTGGCGCAACAAAAGTTGTCATGTTGAATGTGTGTGACATACGATTGTGGGCGAGATGAGCTCCGCCGACTGCTTTCGTTTCCTGAAAAAATCTTGAACACCACTCTCGCCTAACTGTAATAATGACATTTTTTACAGAATTATAATTAATAATGAAGGCACTTCTAATATTACGATGATGATAGTGATCATGTCTGCGAATTATGATATTTGTTTTAAATTCAACTTATCTTTTTGTTTGCATCACCCTCATAAATCTTTTTGTCGGATGTACAGTGGAACCCCGATCTATCGTTCTCGCATTCATCGTTCCCCGATCTATTGTTTTTCTTAATTTGTCGATTAACTATTATGGTCCCGTCATAAATATTAACCCGATCGAAAAAATCGAGACTAACTCTGCAAGTGTCGTTTTGCTGTTATGGTGCCAACTCACAATGGTTCCACTGCTTCGCCAAGTCGGTTAATGTTAATTTTGGCCTCGTATTTTGCATGGTGAGTTATTCTGTTTCGCAACTAAAATGCCCCTATGAAGAAAGTAAGGATTCTAATTGAGAGAAAATGATTCAAGACTTTCCATATTTTTTCAGGGTCCATTAAAACGAAGAATCTGAGTTCCACTGTATTATAATAATTCATAATGTGAACCTAAATATATTACAAGTATATAAAAAGAAATCTCTTATTACATAATATTGCTTCATTTATTATGTTTCTGATTGATTCCTTTTCACTTAATTATTGATAAAATGATTATTTGTGATTATGCTGACATGTGATCCGGCGTTTGTCATACCTATTTGAGTAAAAAACACCCGGTGCAATGTTTAATTTCATGTTTTAGACAATGCATCAGAGTACTCAGAGCAATGAATGTTCATTATGCTGTAAAATTGTGAAATAAATCCAAAAATAATAAGAATTAGGTAAAGAGCAAGAGTTTGCAACACTCATTTTGGATTTTGACGCACATCTGTATTTCTGATAATATAATATAAGAAATCAACAGAATACGCATTGTTGTAAACTTCATTTCAAGAAGAAAGATGTAGAAAGGATATTTGTGATATTTGAGTTATGTTGTATGAATGAAATATATGATTTTGTCTTTTTCACCATTTCAGCAAACCGGAAGTTTTATGATAGAAATTAGACAGGTCATGTTGATAAATGATTCAGTAATCTAAAAAAACCCTACTAACCACACTAGCACCGCGTCCAGTCTGCCCGGCGAGTCCACTTGGCGGTTGAGGAGTCGATGGTTGAGTGGGAGACATTCCGCCGACATTGCCAGGCAGTGAAGTCATATTTCTGAAAATACCATTAAACTCGTTCTTGAGACAGCACGTCTTTGCGAAGTATATTTTAATTATATGAACTGTAGAGTGCCGTGGTTTTGATTTTATAAAAGTTAATTTTATAATCCAATTATAAAAAACACTGACTTATCATTATGATGCTGGATAAGAAGAAATCCAGAGTCGGGTAGTGACGCAGGATCTTTGGTAAGAGCCAATAGGTCCACTTCGCATTCGTCAGACGCCCAGCAGACAGCTCCGCGTAGTAAAAGAGATATATCCATTTCCTGAACTTCCCGTGGACTCGATACTGCCAGTAAGCCTCCGCCCACCTGGAGGAAGAAGATAAAATTAAGATTTTTTTACATTGGCATAGGTGAAAAAATATTGTATATATTTTTATTATGTAAGTTACCTGATTTAAGCAGAAAGCCAATATGGAGTCCTGCTCTTTATGAATAATCCTGACCGGCTGCAAGAGCTCTCCGTCTAATTCAATATGGCCACCGTGATGATGATGCTGGTGATGGTGTTGAAGCACCGAAGACATGTTTGATTCGGAGGCAGTACCGTCGTAGTGGTCTCGGGTATCCTCCGATGCCAAATGACTGAACACCCTGTGCTTTGCGAACACCGCTCTAATGAATATATCCTTAAATAAAAAATGATTCATACATTTAGACATTATGTCATTCAAATATATGGGGAAAACACAAAATATATAAAAAACAGAAATCACTTGTCAGAATATCGATAAAACAAAAATACATTTTTTAGCTAATGGATACAAAGTCGGCGTCCGTGGCGCAGTTGGTTTCGTCGCTGGCTACGGTTACGGATGTCTCGGGTTCAATTCCCGGTGCGGACGGTTTTCATAGATTGATCTTTCAATCGATTTATGGATTTCTGTTCGTAGTCTGAGTCTTCCCTCCCACCTATCCCATCCTCACGGGGCGTAACGAGAGCGATTACCTAACTACTAGTCCTGTCATAGCCCTATCCTTCTATCCCTACTCTCTTCGAAAAAGAAAAGAGAGGTTGAGCAACTGAGTGACAAGCAGTTCTTGTAGAAAAAATTCTGTTAAGATACCTCCATTAGGAGACCATATGCTCCACATTGGGAGCGGACATGAAAAAAAAAAATACAAAGATTATTTGATGGATATGGCCAAAGAACTTTGTCAGTTTATCTATATTGGAATACATTCTTGAAAAATGTTCCCATTTATAATGATTTCTTAATAAAAAGCCGGCGAGTAACAGGCATTCTTGGGGCATTGGGGGTTTTCTTACTTGAAGTGAAAAATCTATTAGCGATAATGCTTTTTTGTTTGCTGAACATGTTAACGACCAATCCCGTACTAGTGCGGAAATTTGCGCCAACCTCTAATGACCATTCCCGCACTTCTGCGTGTTTCGCTACAACATTATGACATCTGTTGAAATGCCATGATACATTTTCGAGCTGAACTTTTTTGCTTTATTTCAAGAAAGGTTCGAAACTTACTCAAATATCACAAAAAAGCACATAATGCCACTCAATTTTTCAGAAACATGATGCTAAAAGTTTTTTTTTGTTGTCAGACTAGTTATGGATACTTTTTTCAATAAGAGTCGGATTCGATTTATCTATCGTCGATATATATACATATATTCAGTAAAATAAATTTATGCATTTTTGTATGTACCCAAGTGTTTTTTTGAATTTTTAACAATGAATCATATCAAATTTCAATTATTGAGATTTTGTACACTTCCATGTATTTTGTCACTAACAACTCGGATTTCGCCTTTCGGCATCTTCAGGCATTCGAACGCACGAATGGACTCAAATTGACAGACAGTAACCAACGTTTATATACAAGATACAAACAGGACAAATATTATTTACGAGATAAAATATTATAAGTCTAGGATCCACACTGATACCTGAGTTAAAATTTAGAGAATCACCTTAATCCTTGTTGTGTAAACAAACGCATTAACAGAGTGGTGAATTGCCGCTTTCCAACTAATATTAGAATTACCAGTGATTTTAGAATTATAAAAGCATTGTGGGTTTCGACGGGATGGAATTCAACGAAAGCATAAATATATACAATCATTCCACATGTAGTGGGTTCTGTTAGGTGACCATGAGATGAATTTATGAATAAGACTTTTTTGCACGGAACTATCTACAATTTGTTGCAGAGCTATACTATGTAGTTATGTTTGTCTTGTAACAAGATTTGGTTGTTTGAGATGTGTAATTGAATTTAAAACTCTTTGTTACCTGAACGTGTTCTTGATTCACCAGGAAAGTCCAAAGCCTTCTAGCTGGGGCCGAGCTTGATAGGCTCGAATTGAAAGGAGTGTTCTGTTTTTCCAATAAACACCTACAAATAAAATGTTATTGATGAATTCAAACGTCAAATAGTTACTTTTAACCAGCACCACATTTTCTGCATGGAAATGTGTATTTAACACATATACATATGTAGCCAACACGAGAGAAAAACATGATTTTAAAAATCGCTTAGACGGCCGTTAAATTGACGGCTAAAAGTTCTCAGATTAAACATTAAAACTGATATGAATTTTACTGTATCGTAAGAATATCTCCGAGAACCAAATGAAATTATTTGTTAGGAATATTTTATATTATCATAACTAATTACAAAATGTATACAATTTGTTGTATGCCAAAACTATTGAAAATAAAAGATTTCACCATCAAAACCAAACTAAAAATACGAGAGTGAAAAACAATGGTATTTTAGAGAGATGTGTGACCATATTTTACACACCTGTATTTGTTTATCGGCGGCCCAGAGAGTTGATCTTCGGGGAAGCATGCAGGAATGTATCTAAGAGGTACTTCTTTAGCAGCCAGTTGCTCCGATAGCTGAGTCTGCCACTGTGACAAACATCGCAGTGCTCCGTGTACTAAGGGGCTGCTCACTGCCAGTTCTGCTCAACAATAGTCACTTCCTTACTATTTAAAATTCAATTCATGCCTGCGATATGTCATTGATTACATTATCGTGATTCTCGTAAAACAACTTCGGTTAAATATTCTATTAGGAGTCCATTTGCATCGACATAGCGAGTGGACAATGTTGAAAAAATTTCGGACAATTATCACACCTTCTCTGAAAAGGTTTGATATTGTATTTACTTACAATCGCTAATTGTAAAATACCTACAGTTAAAATGTAAACTATCTCTTCACTCAAAGTATACATTTTCAAACAGACACAAAATATCTTAGTAAATGTGTTTTTAACTTATTCTATCATAATTTAAAAAAACTTTCAGAGGGTTGAGTGATGGACACCAATCATAACCTGGTGTCTTCCTAAAAGAATTACTTGGATGGAGACGATGATTAAGAAGTACTAAATATATTAACCTTGCATTTCGATGCCAGCAATATTTAAAAACTCTTGCAGTTGCACTTGAGCAATTTTTAGAACAGCGAGCCTCATAACATTCCACGAATATGAATTTGGATCAGAATGCTCTGTATTATCCCGCCTTCTGGTTCTGTCTTCCATGTGAAGAGTGCTACCTGCGGCCAAAGGATCTCCGAAGACGTCTTCTTCGTCTGTTTCTTCGGCTTTTGAATCGTCAGCGTCTGACGCTACAGAGGCAACCGAATCATAGTCGTCTGTTTCAGTGTCTGGCTGAGGTATCGGCTAAAAGTTATCATTGAATAGACTGAAATATGGATCAGGTAAGAATTAGCCTTCAGAAGTATTATTGTTGCTCAATATTTACTGGACCGGGGGCTTTTGTGCGTTTAATTTTAATATTATGAAAAACATTATGTTTGGCACTCAGTTAATAATTGCCAATGAGCCAAACATTTAACATTTTTTTATAAATCACATGAGAGAAAAGTTACCCGAGATCAGCTTGGGTGGAAAAGACATCACAAAAAACCATGTCCAAGGTCTCGAATTTAAATTGAAAACTTCGGTTCAAGACCTTGACCGGACTTGAACCCAGACCGATCTGATCGCTAGGGTAAAGTTCTTACCAATAAGTCAAGGATATTTGCTGTATATGTGTGCAAAAAAATTTTAAGAATAAATCATACAAATAGTATATTGAGAAGCCAAATTGCTGCTTGGAGTTGTATTTAAATTTAAAAAAAATTGTTCACATCAATTTTAAGGAATTCTTTTGTTTTGTAGTTACCTATTATATCGACAATGCCAAAAAATACATGAGTTTTAAAAATTAAGCCTGCATTAGCGATTCACTTAATGTACTTGAAAAATATATTTATGGTACACTTTTAAGGTTAATTAACTGTCAATTC
The DNA here is from genome assembly GCA_022494535.1 of Himalopsyche phryganea. Lineage (NCBI taxonomy): Eukaryota > Metazoa > Arthropoda > Insecta > Trichoptera > Rhyacophilidae > Himalopsyche > Himalopsyche phryganea. The sequence goes on along the minus strand of JAGVSL010000134.1, from coordinate 102,528 downwards.
TTGGTGAAAAGGCATTTTTAATGTGGAAGGCTCTGATCATTATAAAAATGTGGAATAAGTACAAAGCCATTTGTGTTTTATTTTTAAGATACATATTTATGGTTATCTAAAAACAAAATTATTTTTTTAATTTTACATTCCTAGTACCAGGGATTTTAAAACTCCAATATTAGTCATAGCACAAGTTAAATAAATTTACCAAAGTTCTTTTTGGATCTAATTTGCCGACCACTGCCAGACTTACTATTTTACGAATCATTCATTTCAATATTTTTTTCATCCGAGGTTTAAAGATGAGATGAGGTAAGAGTCATTTGGAAACTAACCTTGATGAGCAAATAAGAGATCATACTCATGAGCGGAGGTACAAAGTGCTCTCGATAAGTGGCTCTGCCCTCCTTGATGAATTTGGCCGATTGTTGCGAAGGGCAATTGGCGGTGACCGGCGGAGGAGTAGTTCCCAGGAGTCGAATGTTCAGCTTGGTTCTCTGAGCGCGCAGAGCACTCCATACGCTACTGCCCTCGGGACGCTCCAGGGTTATCTGATTGTTCTAATAAAGAAGAAATTTTTATAGAACAAAATTAAAGGTTTTGTAAAGAAGTTAAAAAAATGATGGGCACTATAGGAACATAGGGGGGAGAAAGATATGTTTTTGACTAAGGTTTTGAACTGTATCAATGATTTTCTAAATATACACATGATAAGTTAGGAAAAATATGTGGATGTGTACAGTGATGGTGCCAAAGCAATAGTTGAAATAATAAATTGGAGTCTTTCATCACTTCATACATGATATATTTGAAGTGTTCCGTTTAGTTGTACATCGTTCATCAGCACTCATCAATCTGTTGAAAGTTACAAGCTTCAGCAATGAATAAAAAGAAGACTACAGAAATATTATAGAGCGTTGAATCATACCCCTGTGGCAGCTGTCCTCAGCAGACGTCTGACACCGCCTCCGTACAAAGTGGCCCAAGATTCTGCGGTTAGCTTTTTTGCAGACAGTCTGTAGAGTAAATGGCCGTCGCACACTCGCATTGCGTACAACAAAAGAGCGAGGAAGCAAGCCACAAACGCCTCGCATAATAGTACTCCTAAACGAGGAGTGTCTTCGTCTCCTTCTCGAGCTACCAGCGCTCGAAGGTTGGTTACGCCTAAAACAATAATTATTGTATTTTAGATAAAATCAAAGTGACGCAGTTTATTAATGATTATAATTTCTTTGTAATGGTTACAATTATGAAGAAAAAGAATCTACTCACCAGGCCATTTGTTAGGCGGTGTGGTGACCGGCATCGCTTCTTCAGTGGAAGAATACCGTCGTTGTCTACCGCCCATCAGATGAGAGCCGTGTGTCGACAGACCGCTGAGGCGAGCTAAAGATTCCATGCCGCCGCTGTAACAAAGAAAAATATTAACATGACTGCCGACAAAATTCTGACGAATAGAAGTTATTATCAAGCGTACGTGTATGACCGGCAGTCAACCAGTTGATAGGTAGACCAAAAAGAAATCGCGCATTTTATCAACCCATGATTGTGTTCAGTTTGTGTCCAGACAAGGTGAAAGAAGCATCTTTGTTCGATTTTTTTTTTGGACAGCAATTTTATTTATTGTTCAGAGTAACATGTCCCACACCGAAACTGACCAAGGCCATATTGGACATTATTTACTGTTTATTTTTTATCCAGGCTTGAACGCCAGCCAGCAAGGCCATTACTGAAAATTATTATGGTGAAATGTTGACAGTATGCAGATGTCAATTCTGGTTTCAAAGATTTAAATCGGGGACCGAAATTAAAGGGATCTACCTAAATCAGGACAACCCTCAAATACTGATGATGACGTATTGAAATCCCCGGCTGAATCAGATCCTCAGTTAACCATTGAAGACGATGTACGACCTTGCAAAGCGCTAATGACCCATGAAAAAATCCAGGAGCTGAATTGAGAGGTTGTAACACATCCTCCATATTTGCCAGACCTCGCCCCATCTGATTATTAACTTTATAAGACACTCTTAAGAAATAAACGTTTCCAAAATGCACCTAAATTGAAAACCATCTAAACGTGTATTTTTATTCTACACTGACATGTTTTTACGAAAAGCTACGAGAGAGATGGGAAGTAGTTGCAAATAATGATGGATATTGTGTTTTAATTTATACCATGTAGAAAGATTAAAACCTAAATACTTCTATACTTTTTAAAGATTGCGCGATTTCCTTCTGGTCCTACTAATATTAATTGGCAATTGCTTATTGTATAAGACTTTGACAAGTATTACATATTATATAATATTATGTCAAATACAGTAGAATGATAGCAAAAGTGGGATAATTCACAAGTCACTCTTACGTATCTTGATGCGGTTGTGCCTGCTTGATGCTGAATGTATCAGAGTCACAGAGACTTTGATAGATACACGCTGAAAGGGCCACAGCCAAGTCTCGGAGTGTGAACACAGTACTAAGGTTGCTGTTATTCCGCATCGGTGTCGCCATACAGATCATTGTCTGCAGCATGTCGTGGGCTTGGGCCTACAATGAAAACAAGGTCGGTTTTCTAACACTTCTGTGACAAATGTACCTACAGTATTTAAATATAATTCATTAATTAACAAATATCTGGCAGTAGAGCTGACAGCCAATGCGCTCTATAATTTGAAAATTGGAAAATTATACGAGATCATAATCACTCATGTCTAATATCATCGTTGAAAAAATCAATTTGTGATGTTGAATTTGCAAGGACTTGAACATGGAAACTTGTGGTCACTAGTGGAGCTCTTAATGGCGGACCTGTAACCGAGTGGTTAACGTCGTGATCAGTACGGACACTTTCATAGATTGATTCATAGATCTGGGCTCAAAGGCATCGATGTCTGTGATGTCTAAATTTCGCCCACTCATGTAATCTTAAAAAAGGGAGCAGCAAGAGCTACCAACTACAAGCCCTGTCCTAGTCCCTGGTATGTCTGTCGATCTTTGTGATGCTATTTACCTAGGGGTGGGCTCGAATCGTTTTGTTGAGAAGTGATTTAAATAAATCTGGCATAAGTATCAGTAATTCAAATATTCTGTTAAGTCAAATATTTTCATGTTGATTTACTTTTACTCTGTTAAGACACTCTATATTATTCGTGAGTAAGTCATTACCTGTAAATGTCTGACAGGATCGGCAACCACTGTCTTGGAACATGCAACTGAAGCGCTCAGCAGAGGTAAAGTGGTTGGAAACGGAAGCGGACTGAGAAGCTGTTGATGACCTTTGTCCTGCTGCAACTCTTGCAGCAATAGAACTAGCTCCATTCGCACCGATGCCAGACCCCCTCCGCCGGCACCTTGCAGACTGCAGTATGATAGAAGGGTTCGCAGGAGGGTCTCATTAGCTGAAAGAAATATGTAGTATGTTAGTGAATCCATTAGATGGACAATGGATAGTGTTTCATGAATCAGTTAGGCTTTTATTGTAATTATTCTTATTTTCACCTTTTAGCCATCGCTTCCTCCTGACAGCTCTCTGAACTTTGGCTTCAAAGTCTGCTTTCTCCTGGAGAAGCACCTGATGTAATGTCGGAACTTTATTTTGAGCGCTGCCCATACCCAGGTGCTCTCTCGCTTGAATCAATGCGTCAACGACATCCGGAAGATTCAGCCGACCAGAGTTTTCAGAATCACTCTGGCCCGACACATTGCCCGTAGAGTATTCACACAACTGTCGGAGAGCTTCCACCTCACGTTCCAACCAAATGTAGAGCTGATATCGGAGATGTCCACCTGATTGCACAATATGAAATAAAATAAGATCAGGAAAGAAATTGTAAAATTTGTTCTAATTACCTACATACAAAATAATGCGTGTCGTTCAAGCCTGACAGGTTCACCCTTTGAGTGGTAAGGCCGTACAGGTACGATCAAGTGTTGTGTTATCTATTTTCTGGGCTTGTAATTATTATCAATTGTCATTTTACCTTCATGTATGGATACCAAACATATCTATTAGTGATTAGCGTTAGATCATTTTTATAATTTGTATCAAACGAACAAAAAGAAAATTGGAAAAAGGTAAATATTTGAAGACAAATCTCTAGCCATATAATATTGAGCGTAAAAACCATTTCTATTCGATCGCCTCCCTGAATAGAGAACCACATGCCCGCAGAAGAACTCAATATAGATCTAGACCTGAATTGGAAGTACAAGATAGTAAGTGTTCGAATAATGGATTATTATTCAATTTACATTTTTTACTAAGCCTAAATGCTAAAAATATTATACTAAAGTATTATTTTTCCCATATTGGGGCTAAGAAATTTTTTTATATACTAATGTTTTCTTATACTCATTTGTGTAGTAATAATACAAATATTCATAATTAAATTTATAATTAACAGATTTTTTGATCTATATTATGTGCTTCTTCTCAAACTTTCATATTGTGTGTAAGTCAAAGGGGTAAAATAAATTTCTTCCTAAATAAAAATTAGTTTACCGTCAACTTCGAAACCAGTGGCCAATGTCGATAGCTCCTCCATTAAGATTTTGAGACACGCGACAAACTTAAGCTGCTGCGCCATTATATCCACGGATCCATTTCGACCCTTCTTGTCTTCGCTCACTGCCTTGGATAACATTTTATCCGGTATTTTATCTTTAGTATCCGTTTCTTTAGAATCAAGTTTCATTGCCAAAGGCGGTGTCTCCGTCCCATCAGAACTTAAAAACATCAACAACAACAAACTAAATGTAGAATACCATACAAGGATTTGTTTAGCATTGTAGAAATTTTAATAAATTAAAAGGCGTAGAGCAGTTCTTTAATGGGGGCGTAAATGGCCCCTTGTGAGTGTTTTGAAAATCTAGGGTGTGTTTTTATATTTTTAGGATTTGGAGGCACTGCTGAAATCCAAGTGACTTCAGTCTATTCAAGGACAGACCACAGGCGGGTAAATATTTTGCATTAGTGTTTACAAGTTGTTTTGCATTAACATCAGTTTGACTGTTATTTCAAGACATACGAATAAATAAGCAATAGTGTAATTTTTCTTTTCTTTACTTGGGGTGGGGTTGTTTTAATAACTTTATTGTGGCAAAGGCGGCGATGGCTTCACTAGTTAAACTGGTATAGTGCAATTACTTTGAGTATGTTAAGAAATACTGCAATACTTCCCAACAATGGATAATTGTTCGAGATAACGGATTACCATGTATCAGAAGCATGACACTTACCCGTTTTCATCATCTTCCCAATTAAGAACAAGATCATCATCGTCTCCTTTCGGAGTCGTCGCTTTAGGAGACGAACCCCAATCTAATGATGGTGCTCCTCCCCAATCTAAGCTCTCAGCTTTGGCAGGTCTGATCTCTGAAATAAGAAAAAATAACTATCTTTTAGCCAGTCCCGTTGCCGAGTGGTAAATCTTCTAGGACTTATGTCCAACTCGATTTCGCAGTCAAAGGTTTAACTCCCGGAATAGATAGTTTCATGATTTTATTTATCTAATGATCTGTAAGGTTATGCACGTATGTGATGTATTTATTATTAATTAACAACCACCCATCTGATGAAAACGGCGAAAAGAGAGAACGATTAGCTAACTAGTAGTATTTTCCTAACCTAATCTTTCTATACTTATCCTCTGAATAGAAAGTTTTTAGAGAAATACTTTCTTTAATGCAATGAGTACACATTACAATAATTGACTCACCATTAACGGGTGTCGTATCCTTGTTGAATTCATCTGCAGTATCATTGCCCCAGTCAAGCTCGCCAGTATCAATTTGCGTGTCTGTTCTGTGAATTTTTTTCGCAGGACTGTGAGTTGGAGGAGCGTGATCTTCCAATATCTTGGACGGTAGCTTGCTGAGAACTTCCAATGCCAAAGCGGGACATCCTGCCTTGAAGTGTCCGTGAGCAGTGGTAAAATAGAGACGCCTCTCTAGTCGGGTAATTCCTTCTTCGCCTTCTTGGAGTAGACCTACGCCTCCGCCCTGAAATTATATCGTATTGTTAATAGATAGGAATTATTAATCTACTTCGCTTTTTAGAAACAATGGTTGAGAAACTTGTCTTATAACTAGTTTTTGTTAAAATAAACACTTCAAATATTCCATTGGGAATCCATAAGTTTACTCCAAAGTAGGCTAGAGAATGGGTCAATTGTTTGGACTGGAGAAATTTCAAAATATACCATTAAGGCAGAGGAGGTTAAGAAGAAATTTTTGAGGTTTCTCTATTTGAGGGTGTATGGATATTACGCGTGGATTTATCAAAATATTCTTCTCATAGGCATGCTTGCGTTCAGCAGTTTGAACCTCTAAACATGTGCCTGGCCATGAAAATGAAGCCATTCTTGAGTGTCGAACTTTTATGTTCTTGAGGATTATCTGAGAAATCGTGGACATGCATTTTTTCTTTTCTCTAACTGTAGAGCCAGTCCTCCAATTGTATCAATGAAATATTCTACCAGGATGTGAGTGAGTCCAGACAAGTACAGTAAAACTTCCATATAACGGACCAATGCGGGTGAGGGGGTGTCCGTTAAAGCCGAAAGTTTGTTCTATAAAAATCCAGTTTATTCATTTTTGGATGATATTTCTAGGTACACTCCTATTGTGGAGTGACGTTAATGTTTGATATCGACATGTTAGCTTTCAGTAGTCCTGCTTTAATAAAGAATTACGAAAATGTGTGTAATATAGTTGAATTTCATTATTTGACGAATAGTTATATTTTAAGGGTAGGATTACGATGATGCGTTTGATTGTAATTTACAATTTAAAATTATTGAATAGGGTAATAAGTGCATCCATTCACTTTGAGTAAACAAATTAAACTTCTGTGCAGCTGTGCAAATTAGCGGCCAGCTTTGCAAACATCAGTTTTACGTTCAGTCTAAGAGCAGATGGCATTACGAGTCGAACTTGATTGCGGGAGGTATAACGTGATTATCATGCATGAGCGGTGACACTTGAATTTAAATATGTAATAAATAATTTTCACATTCTTTCTCGAACTTTCTCAGGAGACTTGTTGACGATTCGTAAATATACATATTTTTACATCCCATTTTAAGGGTAATAAACATGATTTAAAAATAATTGAAATTGACTGAAAACAAGATTTCTAAATAAGACAGAACAGTGAAGAAGTTTAAGTACCTAGTACAACTTTAAAACAATTATTTTTTCAACAAAACACGGCTACAATTTTAAAAAAATGTGTTTTATTTTTTGAAATCCTGGATTGATTTTTATACAATGGAACCTCTATCTTCCATCTTTCTATAATGCACTGTATTTTTTTCCACAGTATTCTGTGGAACGTATCCATCATGTAAAAACAGAATTTACTGTAATTGACTGCTAATAGACAGGTAAATTTAAAAGAAGCACTAATTCATCACTTTACCTGTGTAGCAACAAACTGTCTGACGAGCAGCGGATGTGTTCTCAGGTAGACATAAAAATTGAAGACATTGGGATCAGCCTGAGCGTTAAGCTAAACGGCCGTGCTGGCAGTAGTAGATTCGTCCTTGTAGGCGTCATGCTCTCGGCCGACTCTGGCCTCGAGGAGTGTCGCAAGACTCGCCGAGTAATCTCTGAACAGCCACAGAGCCATCGATCGCAGGAACGGATCAGGATGGGCCATGTGGACATCATAGTTTGCACCGTTCTCATCGCAACTGCAATGTGAAAAATAATCATAGTAAATTTACACACAAGGGGTCTTCGTTGTCCGAGGATAATTGATACTGAAGAATACCTCCAAATCCGCTTACAACAGGGCATTAAAAAGTTAAATATGATTATTACCCAAGAATTTCTTCATAAAGTAACTTCTTGAAGCTGTCCGGCATGGGGGTTTCGGCATTGTATAGTCTCGCAATGACCATAGCGAGCTGCAGATCTTTCAGTTGAGTCAATATTACCTAAAATTTAATATAAAAACAAATGAATCAATTGAATGAGTATGTTTAAAAATTAATACAATACATGATATCGAAGCTGACAACGATCTAACATATAAAATATTTTTTTTATATGAAACGAAATTTTTTAAGTCATTTAATTTTCGAAAACAAAAGACAAAACCAGCACCCAAGACCAAGATTTCAAATAATGAAAAAATTTAATTTTGATAATGATCTTACCGGGACTTAAATTCAGATTCATTTGATCACTGGGGTACAGCTATTAACCCAAGACCACAGAGGCTGACATTTAATCAGAAATGACAATAATAAAATTAACTTTTTTATTTAATATTCCCTAGGGTACATACTACCACCCGTTGCAGCTTCACACTTTTCTTACAGGATGTATCTCGCAGTGTAACAGTGGTGTCCCTGTTTCAAATTTTTTTCTTGAAATGTCAAGGGAAAATGTCCCCAAGTCTTGATTGTAAGCACTGTAGCACACACAAATTTTAAAAAAGTTATGAGAGCTTTTATGATTCATTCATCCAAGATGCTGTTAACTCTTGAATGCCTTGTAATTTGCCCTATATGCCACGACTAGATTCAATATGACCGAAAGGAGCCAACAGACCGGACTGATATCACATATTCTTGAGTAATGTTTCTCGTTTGTTGTCCATGTCTGGACAATCCTATTGGATGTGATCAGCATCCTGTATAATATTAAATAGAATAATAAAAACAGGAAAAGTCTGAAAGAATATCATTTGGCTTCAAACTGACCCTTAAGGCGTCTTTTAATGCACCTCCAAGTAGGAAGAAAGCGGCCGCATGTTCGAATCGCTGAATTCCGATGAGGGCAAAAGCATTCTTCAGAGCTGCCTTTCGCCATCTTTCCTCGCTAAAGTTGTTTGAGAAGAACTAAAAACATAGACATAAACTTCAAAACTAAGAAAATCATATCGCATATAGTACATGTATCAAATAAGATAAGATCAATTATTCTTACCGAAGTCATTTTTTGATCCTGTTTGTTACGGAAGAGTCCCCAGAGAAGTGCTTTTTTCCGCATAGCAAGGTAGTAGAGGGCTGCGTCCATCGGGTTCTGTTGTTCTTTGAAGGCAGCTTGTGCAACCCTCTCCATGCAAGTTCGCAAAAGAGCCGGTGACCTCACCCACCATCCAACACCTGGAAGTTATTTGTTTTTACAATGAATAAAACTAAATTCATAAATTTCACCTTCTTAGCAACAGCAAAATGAAGGTTCAAAATGTAGCACAAATGTTTATCACATCTGATTATGTAATAGCATTAAATTTAAGTTTTTTTGTCCCAATATTCGAGTGGTAGTGCATTAGAGCAACTGCTGTATTGCGGCACACTAGTGTACCGTGAGGTGATACTAGGTGTGTTCAGGCACATTGCTTTATTGCAGAAAAAAAAAATTATTTGTCTCTAATATCTGTGTCTGCTAATGCATACAATTATTTTATTATGTTCACTTGTGGTGTGCCGCGGAAATCTAAGGGTACGTTTTGGTGTGTAGTGGTAGAGAAAAGGTTGCGGAGCACCGCATTAGAGTATGGTTGCCCAAAATTTTGACTCATTTACTCAAAGAATATAAATAATAAGCTCTGGGTGTTTGTATACATTTTTATATTATGAAATTAAAAGCGGGCATCACAAAACTAATATGACGTTTGATTCTGAATGTCTGTTTGGTTAGAAGTGGTTGCAATTATTAGAGAATTCTCGAGTTGCTCGTTAAAAATGTTGCTTCTAATTTTACTTTTTGTGTGTTCTTTCTAGAAAATAGTTGCTCCCAAATAAAGTGGGTAAGAGGATGTCTTTCTCCGGAAGATAGGCCTTACAAAGCACTTCAATGTCTGAATGCAAATCTATATGCATGACATTTGTAAATTCGGAGATAACATAGTAATATCAACTGCAAATTGAGTTCAATAAAATACAGCAAAATATTCACGATTTTTTGGGCCACATTGATGTCAGTTTTTGGCGGCATGCGGGTTACTCACACCTGCTTTAGGGCTTACATCTTACTTAGTTACGCAATCAAGGATTTGAGTCCCCAGATAGACCTTTCAATATCTTTATTTTTGTGGATTTATGTCCAAAAGCATGGATTTCTCTGAACCCCTTCACCACCCAGAGTATAGAGTATAACCAGAGATCAGTGACTAACTCAAAGACAGTTTTTATGCATAAATGTTCCATCAGGGGGAGAAAAATCAGGAGTTACCACATGGTAAAAAGAAATCATTGTCAACCCCAAATTTCGACTAATAAAATGTGTGTCAGCTATTAATCCATGAAAGAACACTTACCGAGTTCCTTAAGCGTTGCCCATTTTGGTTGTGCTTTGGCATAAGATGGAATTAGCATCAAAAGTTGTTCACAACTCTCAGAGTGGAAAGCCCACACCAAGTTTGAGGTACCCACGCCGGCCCTCTGAAGAGGTGCTCGCTGAGCGAGTGGCAGACATCTTAGAAGGTAACCGTAGTGCTTCATTGCCAGCAGGAAGCGCAGTCCACAATCATCGAGAGCATCTGTAATAAATAAAAAATTACTAATATCAGACTATCATCTTCAAGCTACTCTCGAAAGTCAGTTAGAACCAGGGTGAGTTAATGTAACTTTTCAAGTTTAATATCGCATTACAAACATTTTCTGATAAGAATTGAACGCTTTTGTTTACTAAGACCCACAATCAGTATTCGTAAGGGGTTTTTCTTAATTTTTTTATTTTAAATCCTTTAACTGACGGAATCTTTATTTGTACAGTACTCAGCTAGATTACATGCGGGAAGGGCATATAAAGACTTGATCTGTGCCCCTAATCATATTTATCTACTGAACCTATGTGGAGTCTATAGGGTAATTTTCTGCAGTAGGTAAATATAGAAAGAAAAAACATGAATAATACAGTAGACCCAATCTAGAATATTTTCTTTGGATGCGTCTTTAAGAAATATTGTTTGTCGTTTGATATATATATGTAAGCATTCGTTTTGACAGTTCCACTTTTGACGATGCCTCATATTATGTCAGAGCATCTGCCAAAACTAAGATCGCCTGCAAACATGCTTGCTTAGACATACCGATTATCCTTCGACTGACACTTCTGAAGCTTCTTTACTTTTGCTTAATCTTCACTGGTTGTTCCGGAATGAAAAAGAGCAGTGAGATTCAACTGGTGGTGCTTCTTCTTGACAGATATATGGCACTGAAGAATTATTGAAAATAGAGTGAATGCTGATTCAATCAATATATGTTTATTCCTGGTCCTGTACTCGAGTGGTCAAAAGTTTTGGGTATCCGTGGGTTTGAATCACAATATGGATACTTAAAAATTGATTTTTCGATTCTATTATGACATGCATATCTGTGACTTTTACATTCAGTTCTTGCAAGACCACTTCTATTGAGATGTTCTATTATTAGTCCATATGCTCTACATTGGGAGCAGATATAGTTGAAGAAATATTACCTGTTGAAACATCGTCGCCCTGCGGGGTACCCTGCATGTTTTCTTTGGCTATTGCAGTTCTGGCTGCGTCTATTGCGAATCTCTCAGCAAAGTCCGTATTGCAAGTGGATACAGTATCGGCCAATGCGAGGAGATGCATTTGATCCAAGGAACTCAAGCCGGGAAGGTGGGTGTGAGTCAGCAGTCGTGATAAGATGCGGCCTGCAAGAATTTCAAAGGATTAATATTGGGTTAATGCTTCCTCTGAGGTGCTTTTAGAAGTTTAAGACTGAATAAGTTGGATGACTCTGGAGTGAAAAGAAGACGAAGTGTAATATAATACAATACAATCCAATCCAATATTTACTGGTAACCTTGTTGCAGCATGTTTTCTGTAAATTAATATCATATATATTAATACCGTAAGGGTTACTTAGTGATATGTATATAAAAATTTAAAGTCAAGCATGTTTTGATGTTATTTCTTTGAGATTGTAACCATTTTCGAGTTTTTAAAATGAAAATGATAGATAATTTTCCGCTCTATCTTTTGAAACGAGAAACTTTATTACTGCGAAAATGTTTAAGAAATTTACAATTTTAATATGCCAACGTCCAACAACAATACAACTTCAAAATAGTTTGCGTTGTTATGATGACATCATAGATGTCACATAAAGGGCTTATGGGCCTTTACCTTGTCTGGGACCGAAATGCGAGAGCCCTTGTCTCTCTGGTATAGAGGGCCTTCTGTCTGCTCTTCGAGGACTGTCAGGATCCTCTTGCAGTAAAGTGTCCAAATCATCTTCACCGGAAAGATTTCCATCAAAGAGTTCATTGTAGTCCTACAATGAATACTTATTAATATTAATTTCTTCTCCCCTTTCACGTATAAATCGAAATAACCGTCAATTGTCAAACAAAACAAAATATCTGAAATGTAATCTGTATAAAGCTTGAAAATGACAACATACTTTAAAAAGAAATTTATACGAATCAAATTTATTTCACAGACCTTGGCTTCTTGTTTGGTGGTCAAATGGCCCGGCCTCTCTTTATCGGCTACGAGTAGAGTCCACAGCGGAAGGGGAGGAATAGAAGTAATCTCGGCATAATCTAATTGTAACTCTTCAGGTATTTGCTGAAACGTTAATTTGGCAATAAAAACTACATCCTTGCATCACAAAAAAACACACGCTATAAATAAATATAAGACGAGTTGGATGGATTTATTGCATCTTTTTGAATTGGATAACCAAAAGAATCTGATAAATAAAATTCATAATTCATAATCCATAATCCTTAATCCTTAAACTAATAAAAAATTGTTTCAAATATAAGTATCACAAGAAGATTTTTTTATTTGGCACAATGTAACTATATATATTTTTGTAATCTAAATGCTAGAGACACTAGTAAAAAATGGAGATGACATATGTTTATAAAATTGGATTATCTACGTTATCATATAGATTAAAAAAAGCCTACAAAATGTTAAACATAGACATACGTGCAAGGGGTCATACATAACGCTTAAAGCAATGGCTGCTTTTAGCTGCAACTTTAAACATCCAGTGAAATATTGAACGTGTGTGCACACATCTATCTATATGTATTTTAGTGTCATAGATCTAAATACATAACAGTCAATGGAAATAATTAGAAATAAAACATTTTAGATTCAGTTTGTGGAACTAAATAAGACTGACCAATCAGGTACGTGTACGATCCCAGTAATGGAGAAGCTGCCAAAAAAACATGCATCTAGATTCGTTCCATTAATTGATCTAGTTGTTAGTTTTTAACAGCCATTATTGCATTTCAATTCTTGAGGTGCTTTCTAGTTCCCGTTTCCTAAATCGACTTAATAATTTGAAATACAACTACAGTATAATCAAGAGTTTTTCAGGTATGTGTCTCCCAACCTCCGAAACTGTTTTTGTAGCTACAACATATTATAATAATTGTATCACAATAAACTGCCATCCAGTTTGGGCAAGAGCTTCTTCATCAATCCCAATTTAATCTCACAAGTCAGAAGGTTATGTCAATTTTCAATCAACTTTTTAGCTGTGGAAATTATAGATATAGAATCTTTCGGTTGCAGGACTCTTCAATTAAATAAATATTGGGTGACTAATCTAACTAACTGAAGAGTTATTTTTTAAACTTGGGTCCTGTGAGCGAGGGTTCGATTCCCTGCATAGACATTGTCAGATCGTATTGTCAAGCGGTGTATTCATTACTAGTATATGAGCACAGGTGTCTAGTGTTGGCTTAACTTACCATACTTGTTACTAAAAACTGGATAGATGTTAAGACCATCTCCTAACTTTATTTTACAATGCTCTGACTGGATTACATCAAATAACTTTTGCAAACAGTTGTTTTGTGTTCATTGAAAAATAATTATTAATCTGACTATATCGATAAACGACATCCAACCGATATTAGTTATAATTGGATGCATGTTGTCTTACCTGCGTGACGTTATCCAATGGGGAGGCGGCTCCGGCGGCGAAAGATACAGATAGTGTGCGCGAGCGTGACCAGCCGCGCTGAAAAAACATATCATGCTCATCCTGCACGACTCACAGTTCACAAAATGGCAGACTGATAGTCTTAATTCAACACAATGCTCCAATCATTCAGTGTGGCCAGAAAATTTGTGCAACATCGAGTTTTGTTTGTGTGCAAAGAAAACTGAATAGTATTCAGTTAAGAATTCTCAATTACTCCTTACTTCTGTCATATTGATATTACCATTTACTACGCAAACGACTAACACGTTCAGTGCTGAAAACTCATCTTTCGATTTACGCAGTAGATAAGTTACACTAAGTATTGCAAAACTTGATGCATATAATGTATATGAAAATGAAGCACAAACGTTCTATGAAATAAAAATTCACCTAAATCGCGACATAAAGTCAACATAAAATAGAAGGGAAGCTCTAGTGTCCTTCCTGTAGGCGATACAAACTGTTTTTCTGTTAATCGACTTATTTAAAATTCGCATTGACATTGTAGGGCTATAAAAAATTTATAACTCGGGATAAATGAAAATTATATACAGTATTTCCTCAATTATAAGACACATGTTTTTACCTATTTTGGAATGTCAGAATTCGGAGAGCGTCTTATGATCAACGACGTCTTGCTGGCAATTGCTGTCAAAAATGTAAAAGATGTTATTTTCTGGGAAGACTTAGAAAACAGTGATTCAGATAAATCAGACACTGAATCCGGTGAAGTTTCAGGCTGATGAGTGAGAAGGTACGAATCTAATATACCTACTTTAAATGTTTTATATTGTCATTATTTAACTTCTCTGTTAAAACAAAGTTTTTGTTATGTTTTTATTATTGGTATATAAAAATAAGGTGCGTCATATAATCGAAGGTGTCTTATGATCGAGGAAGTATGTTATTTTTTTAATCAAATCCAAATCTTCAAGAGCAAAATCTGGGGTGTCACAAGTACACTTTGATAGGCAACTCAGGACACACTGCAAATGCGGTGTGACGGGTGATATTCAAGTGCAATAGGTGAAGAAAAGCCAATGATCTCTACGTTTGTAGAACTATGTGTGTTTGATTTCGAATATTTAAAAATGGTTTTTTCTTGACCGGGTAAAAGTGAAATCACGCACAATGGACGCAAATCGAGAGATGAGTCTATATTTTTCGGATACGCCAGGCGTGCTATCTCGCCAGTTGAAATTGCTGCTTCACAAAACAGTTGAGCATCATGTCTTAGTGTCCATTGAGCCCTCAGCGCAGAACTATTCGTCATCGCGCTTGCAGTTTAATCAACAGTGAATATGTTTACAGTTAAAATTAGGAATAATTGTGAATTCTGTACAAATAAAATTATCAGCAATGAAATCATATTTCAAGTTTGCAGTGGTGCTAATTTGACATGCTTAAATAATAATATAAAAATAACAAGTGAAGCTAAATAAAAGCTTGTAATAACTGAAAATCATTAAGGTTGGAATTAGATGACAAAAAAAATCATAGTTCCTTTAAATGTCTTCTAAAATACAGAATACTGCTTCCATAGATGTAATAGATTTTTAGTATGATAGTGTAGAACTGGATTTTACCCTGTTGGATGATTTTCGGATATAATGTCATTTTCAAAATAAAAAAATGATGATTTTTTTAATACAAATCGGATATAAAGGTTGTATTCATGTATACTACAGTGACACTCGCGCCGGAATGAGTGACAGTTAGGTTAATACATATATAGCAAATAGTTAGATTTTGCATGTGACTTTATAAGTTTGTAGATGTAGAAATCTTAATATACCCTAAATGCCCATTTACACAGAAGGGTAAAAATCACGCAGTGACGTAATTATGACGTTCCATAGATAATATACTAATTTTTACATTACATTACTTTTTATTTTGTTAATATCTCGTAGAAGCAAAGTATATTCAGTGCAGACGATCGGGTAGCAAGAATAAACACAATTAGTATATGGTTGATCTATGGTTGATAATAGTATATTGTCCATGGAACAACTTCACCGTGCGATTTTTTATCTGTAGTGTGAACAAGCGCTTATTGATTCAGTTTGTGTATTTATTAGAATCTTCTCAAAAAACATCAATGTAATTAACTCGATAGGATTTTCGTTGGCTCAATTGCGATCAACTGGCTTATGCAAGTATCTTAAAATATTTTTACACTCGCGTAGGTATTTATTTCTAGACATAGAACTATATCTCTATTGTACTTGTGAAAAATTATTCTGAAATGAAAATGATGAAGTAAGTGGATGAAAAATTTATGGCACCCCGCCTTTTCCGCCGGAGATGAAACCGCTGCCGTCCTTGCCGCCGCGACAATATCGCCACCGACAAAAGCGCCAGAACCATAATAAAATATCAACACTTTCTATTAATAATTTGGTCAATAAATTACATTTATTAGTATGTGATAATATTATCATAAAATAAGGCGCCTAAGTGCACTCTCCAAAACGTTTAGTAGCATTGATAGCAGTACAAGTAAGTAGATTCAAGAGATAATTCTTCAGAATTTAACATGTAATAACATATATTATTTAGAAATATATTAAAATATGACTAAATTGGAAAAAGTTATTGTGGTTGTGACTTTTTAATATTTGTATTATGTTCTGTCGGGGTCCGTGGCGCAGATGGTAGCGTCGCTGGCTATGGTTACGGATGTCTCGGGTTCAATTCCCGGTGCGGACGGTTTTCATAGATTGATCTTTCAATCGATTTCTGTTCGTAGTCTGAGTCCTCCCTCCCACCCATCTCATCCTCACGGGGCGTAGCGAGAGCGATTAGCTAACCACTAGTCCTGTCCTAGCCCTATCCTTCTATCCCTACTCTCTTCCAAAAAAAAAAGAGAGGTTGAGCAACTGAGTAACAAGCAGTTCTCGTAGAAAAATTCTGTTAAGATATCTATGATATAATTTTAAAAACCTTAACATGATACATACAATGTATACATGAATTAATCCCATGTTAACTTTTGTATTGGGCGGGCGTTTTGACGAGGCGGAAATGTCTCTGGCGGAAAACAAGGGACACCAAAATTTATACTATAATACTTAAGTAAACCAATCAAAATTAAATTATAATTACTGAAACACATCAAAACAGTGACGACGATACACTCAATACTAAATACACCAAAGAGGGAAACAACCATCTATGAAAACAAATCATTTTTGAAAGACTACTGAGATAGGATGTAGTGTGAAGCCAATTCGAGTGACTAAAGAGACTCAATATTAACTTGAATAGATGAACGATGGCGTTTTGATATTCGACTCGGTGCACTAAGCCAATCAATAGTGTTGTCGGATAAACAGAAATAGATGTTTGTCATGCTGCTGAATAGACGATCGAGCGCATGCCGGGTCTCACCTGTCTCGTGATGCTGTCGTCGTCCCCGGCGGAACTCCTCGAGTTGAAGGAGCCACCGATGCATCTGAGAATATTCAAAATTACTCTATTATCGCAAAACGATCATCTTTATTATCATTAAACTTCAAACAGAATACAAAATGTAGTTGTCAATAAACAAATGTTTCTCTGTTACCTTGAATATATCGACTGCGGAAAGAAAAAGGACATAACCCACATCAAAAAATATTGTGTATAACTCACACAAAACATGCTAATACACTATATTTATATATAATTTTATAATATATCAACTGTAGAAAGGCAAAAGGACTTATCCCCTGTCTTTTCAAAATATTTTTTTTCGATAATCACAACGTATACAATTTAATACACGTTTTGTTTGGGCTATATGCAATATTTTTTGTGTGTGGGTTACGTCCTTTTTCCTTTCCACAGTCGATATATTTTTGGTGCTGTGTTTGTTTCCAAAGATAAATATTTTAATATAAAATTGAAAAAATAAACACCAAAACCATCGAAAAGATCAATATATGAGTATAAACAAAATTTTGTAGAGCTAAATACTTTGTTATTTTATCCTATTATAATGGAGTTCTAGCAAGTAAATGCCAATTCGATCAATATAAGAGTTTATATTTAATGGCTGCTGATCAAAGTAGTGTGAATGATATACATATACATACCTATAATGGATGACATTGCAAGAAAATATAAACAAACCAAATTAATACTTTCTTTAAATTATAAAAAAACTCATTACAGCTAATAAAAGTCAAGGTGTCTTATATTTTTAAATTTTCAATTCGAATCACTCGATATCGAGATCTCAAATGTTAGATTGAAGAAATTTAAATTCTTATATTGAACTTGCCGGGATTCGAAACCAGACTTGTCTAGATCGCTAGGGTGAAGGTCTTAACACTTAACCGCAGATGCCGGCGACTTCTGCTTATAACAATAATCAAACGTATGCATAAATATATAACATTGCATTAATCCTGAAAGGAAACCATATACATTATGAAATTAAAAATTTCATGTTAGATATGAGGACTTTTTTTTTTAAATTGCTCTACTTTTGTAAATTCATGTATATTTTCAGGAATCAAAGAAGTACGAAAGTCAAGGACTGCCTGCACTCGTAAAGGTAACATGTGGCACCAACCTAACAAGATGAGCGAGGATAGCTTTAACCCATCTTATCTTTCCACTGTTGAGAAGCTCCATCAGCTGTTTCGGATGATACTGTGGCAAGACAGGGCATGCGATGCGAGATGCTTCAAAAAGGCCATAGTCCGGTAGATAGTCCATTAATGGCTGTAAGGTTTCAAAATCAAAATACAATTAACAAACTATTTCATCATCAAATTTGGATTATTGAGATTTTGTACACTTCCATGTATTTTGTCACTAACGACCCGGGTTTCGCCTTTCGGCATCTTCAGGCATTCGAGCACACGAATGGACTCGAACTGACAGACAGTAAACAGTGTCTAACGTTTATATAGAAGATACAAATACGACAAATATTATTTATGAGGTAAGATATTATACGTCTGAGAGCCACACTGATACCTGAGTTAAAATTTCGAGAATTGCTTTAATCCTTATTTTGTAAACACCACATTTACAGAGTGGCGAATTGTCGTTTTCCAACTTCTTATGGAATTACCAGTGATTTTACAATTATAATAGTATTGTGGGTTTCGACGGGATGCAATTCGACGAAAGGGTAAATATATACATTCATTCCACGTTTAGTGACATCTGTTAGGTGTTTCAACGTATAGGATATAATAACGGAGAATTAGGAAGGTTCAGCTGCTCATTCAGAATTGGCAAGGAATTTAACTGGGCTCTTTATTGATTTCCAAAATTTCTTGATAAAATAATTTATGATCCCCCATGTTTTTATGCAACAGTTTAACCCCATCATCCGCATTAAACGTATGGTTCTCCATTAGCAAGTGATTTGCGAATGTCGAAGTTTCTTTTTTTAATTACAGGTACATTAGTGAATAAGCTAACAACGTCAAAAGAAATTAATTTGGCGTTCAACGGAATGTTATACTTTTTAATTTTATCTACTAACTCTAATGAATTTTTAATACTATACAATGGCTTGAATTTACTGTGATTGCTTATGAGAGAGTTAGCTCTTTTGGAAAGTTTATAAGCTGGAGCATTCATATATGAAACTACCAGGCGAATTGGTATTGAATCCTTGTGAATTTTCGGTAGCCCATAAAATTTGGGGGCTTATGGATTTCTAGTAGATAAAAAGGACAAATCCTTAGGGTTGATTGTTATGCTACAACTATTTATAATCTCTTTAATATTTTTATTAAATTTTAATGTAGGATCTTTTTTCAATTCGACTATATCGTTATTATCGAGAAAGTTATTAAACTTATCAACATAGTCTTTTCGCGTTAACAGGACCGTGGTATTTCCTTTGTCCGATGATTCGACAGTATTAACTTATTACACACAACGTTGATTTTAATAGTTTCCACTTAGTCACGGATTCTTTTAAAAAAGTGAGTTGGGTTGTATTAGGTTATGTTATGGTCGGTCTAGTTTGGTTTGTGTAATGTATTCTAATGTGTGGAGCAAAGACAATATAGGTAGAAGAATAAGTGACATTTCATAACAGTTTCGTGCAACTATCGATTTCAAAGTGTGAGCATTTATATTGAGTGAAAACTATCTCATCTTTGTGAAAATATTTTTTCGTAAGTGTAATATATTTCTTCAATGTTCAAATATATTTCATTATGTGGGATCACTTTATTTTTAGTGAAAGACTTTATTTTTTGTGGAATGTATTTGTTATAAGTGAAAACTATTTTTTATGAAAGTGAATATGATCTAAACAAAAGTGCATTTAATTGTAAGCCATTTTCAAATCGTAATGTTGCGTAATCCTTCAAGTATTTCAGAATTTGAATATGTTTCAACAATTTCCTAATAGGGCGAGCATTAAAAATTGCACACGGCCGGCAAGATTTTTGAATCGATGATGCAAAGTTTTCGGCATTAGAGTAGGATAGAAAGATGAGGCACAAGGACTAATGGTTAGCTAATCGCACTCACTAGTTTGATACATTGAATAATAACTTTTAACTGTCAGATGTGCTGTGTTGGTGTCTTTAAATTTTTTTCGAATTCAGAATATGCAGTCGTTTATGGATGCATATATTATTAATGAAAGTACATTGAAAGAATATGTTATATCATTTATTCAGAATGCTAGACTATAACATAAATATATAAACCTGCTGTTCTGGCTGATTCGGTTTCCTCTTTTTGGAATCTCTGTCAAGGAGTTGAAGATTGATAGACGAAACTCTCGATAGATGAGGCATAGAGCTGACATTCACAAGCCGACGTCGACTTTCACCTGCCGGACGAAGGTCTTCATCGCGAAGGTTGCGGGTGTCTGGGCCATCGTCCGAGTCCTAAAATGATACAAGTTACAGAATTGCCTATTATTCACACTTTGAAGTTACAGCAGTCTGTAACTAAGGGCAGAATTTTTAAATTGTATTATGGAAGTGGAGTCAAAATATATAATATCATCAACCTTTACATGAAAAGTTGTTTTCAGGATATGCTAATTAGTATTATGGGTTATTTGTCAAATATAATTCACATGTTATAATATAAAGTGCATGTATTTTAATTTTAAGCCTCATTTTAGTGAAAAGGATAATGAAAAAAGAAATTTTTAAATATAATTCAGAGTTTGGTGGACATTATTATGCGCAGATGTCACAAGTGGATGCAATAGAAATTCAATAGGGAACACGAACTGACATAAACTAATTGATGGGTTTCATCTTGCCTTGAAGATTTTAGCCATTATTGTTACGCAATAAATGAAATCCCTGCGTATGCTTTGGAAGAATGTTTTTCGTTGGGTGAATGACCGAAATGGTGAAATTATTATTCACCCATAATAGAATGTTTTTCCCTTGTAGTGGCTATAACGGGGGTTCACATGAACGCCCGAGAAGTAGTCAATACACCTGTTCAAATATTTTAATGTGTGTAAACTTACCTGATGCATAAAGTGATGATTAGTCATCGCCATGCAATTATTTGACTCGGGTTTCCACTGAGAATAAACGTGCATCTCCGAGTCCATTCCCACGACGAGGATACCGTCTCTGACCCAAGATATCTGCATCGGAAGTGGCGGTAAGCCGTCAGCGGTGTGCAGGTCGATGGCTCGCAGTTTCATCCAGCGGATTTCATCTTGAAAATTGGGCGCTGCCAGGGAAGACGCCTTGCGAAGTATAGGGCGGTTTGCATTCATGGATTCTTTCATCGCCTGGATGTGAAGAGATAACAGTGTTAATCTTTTGAATAGCAAGTTATTCTCTATGAAATTAAGAATTTGAAATATATAGAATATTTTTACAGTTACTAAATAAAAAAAGTTATTTTGTCAACCTGTGAAAAATCATGTTTATTATTTCAAGTAATAAGTAAACTTTAAGAATTTTAAATGGCAAAATGTAAATTAAAAAAATCATTATTATTTTCAAAGGTTTATCTAGAAGCTTTAACTTCTGATTCCGGCCTAGGTCTTTTATTGAATTCAACTGTGGACATGTGGCTCTATTGGCATTGATTCCAGAAAGGTATTTAAATAGACATAAACTTTTTTATTCATTATTTTACAGATTTGTTTTCAAATATTATATTAACCGTTTTCGTTAATAATTTTTTTATTTGAAAAAAATAATAAAAATAACTTCGCTACCAAAACGCAATAATAAATGTACCTCTGTACCTGAGAGGTATAAGGATGCAAATTCAAAATATGAAGAAATGTGTTAACCTTTACAGCGCGACCTGTTTTCACACGAATTTATTTTCAGTGAGTTGATCTATTAAAATGCTCACTATGGCTATAAATAGATCAATTTCAACAGTAAAAAATGGAGAATTATGTGAAATATATATCAGTTATCCCAAATACATCAAGAAGTAAACTAAAATTGTCGCATTTTCGCTAAAATAAATCGAAGAACATGAAGAAGCTTAACATTTTTAATCTACGACTTTGCAAGCAAAATGGTTGTGGCCAGTCTTCATATACACAGCCAACACGTACACAAGCAAGCGCGTAGCCGCATAAGTATGTGTAATACATAGGGCTGACGATTAATTCTGCATATTAGCAGTTCAAAGTTGAAATTCGAAAGACTGAATATTGAGAGCTCTTTTCAAAAATACATTTCCTCATTTTCTACTTGACATTTTCATGGTCTGTTGCCTAATTTCACTACGTAAAGGTTTGAACTATATTTTAAAGCATATGAAATATGAGATAAAGTCTTGGACATGTAAACATGTCCAGCTCGTTCATCGGGTTAATGATGCCAAAGTATAATTAATGATCATGTTTATAAGTGACAGAAAGATGAAAGTCATATCACAAAAGAATAAAGGAATTTCATTCTAGGATGCATCAACGTAACTCCTTATCGTAAATCAAAAAGTTTTTTGGCTCTCCTGAACATTTTGGGCTTGCATGTGTATGCTTTTCAGGTACAGTTATATTGTGTAATATCCATATATGAAAAATTATGATAATTTAATAAAAATTACTAGAATGACAAATGACAAAAGACAACATAACACTCAGCAGCTTCTGTAATCTTTGGAAAGGCGTAATACAAAAGATTTTTTATATACTCATATTCTGAAAATGTAATAAGCTATTTTAAATTCTTAATACCAACCTTCATGTTAGCCTGCGCAAGGTCACTGGAAACCGGAGTAAAAAGCAAGACCTTCGATCCAACGGCCACTGTCAAGATATGTGAACCGTCTTCCTTAGAGACCCAATCGAGTTGAACTAAATGTTTCTGTGTGAGAGGACAGGTATTACCGTTTTCAGTAATACTCTTTCTAAGGGACTGCAGAGTGCTGAACGACGGAACAGCCAAGAGCCCCGCTGAGGATTTAGTCGAATCAGAACTCAGATTGTTGTCTCCGTTGCGAACAGGTCGCAGATCTTCGTGAGATAGAGTCTGAAGCACCTATAATTATTATCATTCGAATGAAGGCATGACAGACAGCATGATTTTTATAAGACAGGCAAACAACTAAGAAAATTTGATATTCAAAATCTGACAGTTACCTGTGTCAACCGTTGTTTCTTCTGCAGAAACCTTGTGTCATATAAATAACTGAGATCGAGATGCGGATCAACTCTGACCCTCGGTAAGTGAATATTCTTCAGGTGAATAGTGTCTTCCAACAGCCACTCCGAGCCTCCGGTACTTTCACACTCATAGACAGCCACGCAGAGGTTTACGTATCGAACAGGATCTGATGTCAAACCGTCCGGTCCGTGTTTCCCAGGACGCGTGAATGACTTCCCGTGTTTGTAAGCACATGCAATACGCCCTGAATAAGCTGCACTTATATTCAATGGTTGACCTAAAAAAATTATAACATTATAAACCGTGTGAATAGTCAATAGTGTAATTTGAAGAGTTACTATATGCTAGCATTTAATTAGTTGGCAGTTGTATTTTGTAATACTTTTTTTTTCTTATGCAAATACACCCGATTCTCTTTTTGCACGGTCTAAAAAAACGTACCAATTATTTTTTTACAATGATTTTTTGCTTTTAGATAGTTATAAAAGACGAAAAGTATTATTAAATACAGTATATCGACTGTGTTTTGGCTAATTGATGTACCCACAAAAATACGAAAATAGTTAATGATTGGATCTCATTTTAAAGACAACAGAGCAGGTCTCAGCCAAATGATGTAAATTAGAAAAATAAATTGACCACTTTTTGGAAGGGAAACATCATTTTACATTGGCTTTTAGTTTAACAATTCTGACCAGGCCACTTGATGTAAGCCACTATTATATCGACACTTCCTATGTATAATCCCTAATCTGCAAACATGAGAATTTATAGGGGTGCACTTCAACGATTCATAACGCAACTCACCATATAATTTTTCATACTGAATATTGCAAAAACAAATCGCACATACAGCTGTGTGAACATTGAATGCACGGTCAATTGTGCAACTTGCTCAATTGGTAATATTGGTATGCCAGCATCTTTTACTTCAGCCGAGTACAACTTAAGGCTAGTATCCGAAGGCCTAGGAATCCCACCAGTTGGAGTAATAGACAAGCATTCGGTAGCATCCACAGTACGTGTCAAAGACAAATGCTTTTTTATTAGCAAGTACATAATTCATTAAAGTCAATAATGAATGAACTGATATAAATTAATGTAAAAATGATATATTATTCCTTTGCCAATCGGAAGAGGCTGGATTGGCGGGCTGAAGATTCACATCTCCTCTAACTAATGGTGAAGACAAAGTTCCGTGCAATTGATAATGTAAAAATTTTCCACCTACAAATAATTAACGCTCAAACATTATTCGGAATTTTATCTTTCTCAAATATTATTTAAATTTTTGTATCATAAAATGGTTCAAATTAAGTGTCTAAGTGAAAACAGTATTACAAACACATCTAACCTGAAATATCAATGGCAGATTCTTGATCTTTGTTTATCATCTCCCACTCACACCAGCTGTATTCAAATTTCCCGACATCATTCTTCACTGCATCACACTTCCAAAATCTAAAACAGCAATAATGAAATAATTTTATAATATATAAGGCTACTTACATTGAGTCTTCATGGTACCATCAATTTAGGTAAGTTTGCTCATCGGTCTAAGATTGGTCCGCTACATGGAAAAAGGTGCTGTTACACCATGATAATACTAATGCTATATGAATATTTTTAAGTTAAGCAAAGGTATTGAGTAGCCCCTGGTGGTAAAAATATGAATTAATGTCTAATATAATTTGTTTTACTGTTGAATCTGTAAGCTGTCAACTTGGAATGATAAAACACAAAAAAAACTTTTCTTGAAATAAATAGGATTAACCATGTTTTCAATTTGTATTACTAATCTGTACACCAAATGCTATATATTTTTTCCCATCTCAATTATGTACAGAATATATGAAAGCATAAAGAAAAGTTACCAAGACTTTAAAATCATTGAATTTATAGTAATTGCAGTGATTATTTGTATCGTGGACCAAAGTTACCCGATTTTGATGCAAACTTTGGCCCACCTTGTTTTATCTAAATATATTTATATATCAATTATAACAACAAATCTATTTAAGTTAATTACATTTCATCTTAAGACATTAGTACATTTCTATGTAGACCAATACCACACATAAATGCAATGGTGAACCATAAAAAAACAAAAACCCTCAGGACTGGGCCAAATTTACCCAGATTGACCGTAATGTATTGAATATTAATATTCTATCCATTATGGTGAAGACTCTATCCGAGATGACGTGATTAATATTGACAACTTAACCAATTGATTTGGTGATTTATTTTTTCATTATTTCTACTTCTTTTTGTCAAAGTATGTGGCCAGGACACGGTGCATCCGACGTTCTCTGTTCCGTGTCAATTTTCTTGATTCCTACCAAACCATGCCATAGTTCTGTAACTCTACTGAATACATTCTAAGGAAGGTCATCAATCCAGGATGGCGGAATATATACGATTGCAAAAAATGTATCCGCAGCGTGTGCCCATTTTAGTTTTAATTGATGTAAGAAACCCATGCAAAGAAGTGTTTAATTGCTTTTAAACACTTTTATATGTAAATTATTCAAAATATAACCTGATGGTGCTATCAGAGCAGGCGGTGGTGATAATGTAGGGGGCGAAGCATGCGGGGTAAATAGAAGCCGAACTGAGATGGCCTGCTGCAGGACTGGCATGAATCACTTCTACTCCTTCCGGGAGCGGTAGTTCGCAGGAACATACCTGCAATGTCAAGGCATACATTAACCCCGCCGTATATATCACACAAATAGGGAGACAGTCTTAGAAAAGAATAATGCCAGAGGGTTGAAAAATCGGCACTGCACTTTTAACGACAAATGTATTCATTTTTTTGTGACATCTCAGACTTTTCAAATTAAAAGGGACACTTTATTAGGCATGTCCAATGTATTTTATGTGCCAAAGTGACCATCGGCCGACAAAGTAATACAGTAGCAGTTATCATAGAAACAGAGACGGCTCTTGCAAAGGAGCAAACAGTGCACTGCACTCCGATGAGTCCCATATACATATTTCATTAATAAACAATATCCAAACATAATAATTATACCAATCCATTCATTCAAAATTTGATAATAATAATTGAAGAGATAGGGTTTAAGCCCGATTTGAAGAACGCAGTACATGCGCCATTTTATAAAAGACAACGGCGGCATCTATTATTTACAGCGAAAAGGTGTTAAATGGGAATTAAATAGTATTATTAAAACTGGCTATCTATATTAAATTATCGCAGGCTATACAGTTTAATTAATTAGCCTAAAACCAATGAATGATGTTTCTCTTCCAAAAAGGGGTCAATTTATTTTTTGAGACCTGTTCTGCCGTATTTAAAATGAGATACTATCAATAACTCATTTTCGTATTTTTTGAGGGTCACATCAATTGACCAAAACACCGTCAATATACCTAATATTCCAAACATATCTTTTACATTATTATAAAGAAATTATTGTAATTTTTTAATGCACATGGAAAAAGTTGAAGTATTTTTAACAAAAATGGTAATAGATGACTTTTTGTACAAAAAAACGCTCGGTAGTTTTCGCATATACATAGCAAGACCATAAGGGTTAAATTGAATTTTTTAACATTTTTAAAATTACATATTACATATTACAATTCGATGTTTGTCAGACGATAGAGTAATTTATATACCTTAGTAGTGGTGATAACAACATGGGAGGATGGAGCAGCAAGTGGGGTAGGTTCTTCGGCCGAAGAGAAAGATCTCTTTCGTCCGTCGCCTTCCGGTAACGCCTCATCTGCATCTTGGACCAAGGCACTGTCCGGCACATACATCATACTTTCAGGAAGACCGTCGACTGAAATAACGATTTTAGATATTTAGAACACAAAAATTTTTGATATTAACCCTTCGATTAACGAGTTATTTTTTACAAAATTAGGTAATTTTGAATATTTTGATTATTTTTACTATTACTACACATAATTGAAACATTTTATTTTGTTTATGGGTCAATCTGGGAAGAATATTACATATTATTTCAAGTAGTAGATATTTTTATGCATTAATTGAACGCATATTTAAAAACGTAATTGAAATAATTAATTATCACTTTCAAATAATTATCTAGAAGCATTTACATACAATTCGGCCCTAGATCTGTGTGTCTGTGACCATGCGGTTCTCTATTTAGGGTGATTCCAAGAAAGGAGTCACACCGAATTAATTTTTTAAGCTCAATTTATATAGCTACAGATTTGTTTCTGAATATTAACCTTCTTACAGAATTCTTTTGTTCATTTCACAAAAATAATGTGACCGTCAAAAATCAATGATAAGTATGTGATCCATATCTGATGAATTTTTCTTTAAAAGATATATGATAATGACACTTAATAGATGACACAATTCGCTGCTGTACCGGTACTGCGATACTCCTCAAAGGATTAAAACTCACTAGTATACAGTAGGTTGTAATGAATTGTTCTGATGAGTCAAGAAAACCATTTTTTTGGGAGGCTATTAAATTATAGTCTCATAAATTATGAAAATGTTGTGCGAGCACAGCAATGAAAATAAAATAAAATGCAGACTGACATCTAACAACTGTTCTTCACACTAATCTTCCTTATCTATATGAGATTATGGTATCTCCAATATCATATACACAGTTTAAGCATTCACCTCATTATTAACTTCAATGAGATATTTCTTTAGTTCTTTTTGCCTTTTAAAAAACACTTCATAATAACACAATTCAATCATTAAAATACCACTGTTATCAGGCTGAGAAGCGATGACCAGCCTCCACATGTGGACGGTGGTACCCAGAGGCGTCCTTTCGAGCACGACAATATAGAAAGGTTCCTCAAACACAGCAGACTGTTGAAGATCAACCATCGCATCGAGCTCCGACTCCATCAAACTCGGTGCATGATGGAGACCTGTATTTGTGATTTGCTCCCCGGGTGGTGGAGGGCCCTGTGTTATTCGTTCACCTGAAAACAAATCATTTCATATTTGAATATGATTGGATACATTTCTTAAGAAAATCTATAATTTTATTGAATATTACACTGTTAATACATATAGACTCTTGCCCGATGGACTTGCTGGTCGATCCAAGTATTGGCTTGCCTACACTGTTAATAAAATTCCTGATAGAAAGCATGTTCGGCTAAACACGAAAGTAAACATCGCCTTGACGAGATTATTGGAGGTGTTAAATGGGCATTAAATTCATTTAATTTGTTAGCCAGAAGAGCATGAGGTGAGGCCCCTTACTCAGCCTTTACATGAAGCTGGCAAGGAGGAGATATAGACTCAAGGATATCGGGACCTTAGTACCGAGCCCAGAGAAATCCTGCTATATGAACGTTAACCCGTGCTTCTGTGAGCAGACCAGAAGAAAGAGCAGGCAAGCTCGAGGTATTTGACAGTTGAAGAGCAGGAAATACCACAATGATTTTGCGATTGTGAAAGGATTTCTGCTGTTTTCTTGCCGTTAACTGTAAGCCTCCAGCAGTTGACGGAGTCAGTGAGGTTTATCTTTTCTGCCCCGAGGAGAAGCAATCCGTGTTGCGATCTCTATGAGTGGTCCTGATGATTGTGTCGTTTGCATATACAGCAACAGAGAAGTGTTTGACAAGCTGGAGATCATTTATCTATGCCGCCCTGGAGTACCCGAGCAGAGGTTGAGCATAGAGATTTCACATTCTTAATTGTAGTATATAAAAAGCTACTCTAGATCGACTTAGGTATACATAGGAGGCAAAATTTCAGAGGTGACGAGTATATGAATATACAAAACCATGCCAGGGGTCTTGTTCTAGGAAAAGTCATCTGTGATTTATTCCATGACGCAGGTGAGTAGTAGAGAGTATGTAGAGAACTAGTGACATCTACGAAGAACATTTTAGACAATATACACTAACCAGTAATAAGTTGTTCTTGGAACACATGCAAAAACTGTGTGTTTTGCCAATCGTGCGTTGCATCAGCGATGGCATCCAACTGTATGACACAGCCCGGTCGAGCCGTGGATTGCTGTGATACAATCTTCACTCGGTCATGAAGCGGCGTGGCATGAGGAGCTTCCATTGAGGACTCGGTTGAGATGGACAGCATGGAATCCTGTTAATAGCAATAGAAATAATGTTTGAATTTAAGCCTTTGAGAGGTGAGTTATTTTTTATGAAATTAAGTTTTTTTTAACTATGTCTGCTCCAAATGTGGAGCATATTGACTCCTAATGGAGTTTATCGAAGCAGATATTCTTCTAGGGGAGTTGTTTGTTACACTCTTTTTAGAAGAGAGTAGGGATAGAATGATAGGGCTAGGATAGGACTAGGGTTAGAAAGTGGCGACTATAACCTTTGTTAGCGCATACCGATCCCTTGGCAGGGACGTGGGGTAGTCATATTTTTTTTGTCAGTCAACCACTGAGAGCGAAGACGCAAGGGTGAGTGTGCGCGCACAGCGCCTTAAGAGTGCGTCACTGCAAAGTGACTAGAAATGTTAACCTACAGTATGCAGGGTACCAATTTCGCAAATTGATTTTTTTTGCATAAATGTTCAATGTGTTTTTTTTTATTTGTTTCTGTTTTAAATTGTAAACTCTGTACATGTATTAACTAACTGCAATAAAGGTGACTTTGACTAATTGGCATGTTTGATTGGACCTGAGAAACATCCTCATCATCATCAGCTCGGCGGACAAAAGTCTTACTCACATTGGCTACAAACTTTCATTCAAATATTAACCTTTTTACATCGCGTTGTTCATTTGAAACAAATAATAAAAATAACACGATTGCCAAAAATCACCGATAGCTATGTGAAGTATGCATTTATGAAGAAATAATGATAATTCAATTAGAAATATGAGAATGGCAATAGAAAAAAGATGATGCAAGACGGCGCCGGAGCTGTGTGATACGGTTAATGAAGAAGTGATGTCCACAAACATGTTAAAACAGACGTGTCTCAACAAACAATATTATGTAAACTACTTACAACCATACTGCGATGCCGTCGTTCAGATGTAGCCACTTCGGCGAGCAGAGTTCTGGCATCGATGACTGCTTGGTACACTCGCAGACTCTCCCCGTCGCTTGCCACGAAGCATGCCGATGGAGAGTTTGATAAATTGCCAAGAGTTGTACTGAAATTTTAACCAATAAGGAATATCTTTGACTTGAACGATTATTATTTAACAAAACTTTCAATTCATTGCTATGATAGTCAAGTATGAAATCATAGTTTTTTATACAAAAAACAACACTTTTTCAAATTACTTGGAATAAATAAATTATGATAATTAATTAATGACAGCAGCGAGAATGAATATATGTGTTACAGCGAAAGCATATTTTGAGTTATAATAATTATATTTTCGTTTGCATTTCAGTGAAATCATAACCAAGCACATTTTCACAACATTTGAGCGTCTCTTACCCTTGAACAAGTATATTATCTATGGTTAATATTAGTAAATTATCTATTGACCAACTACATCAACAAGTCACCAACACATACATGTGTGCCGTATGCGTGTACCTGTCAAATACAGTTTTACCAATACTGGGCAGTAAAACTGTAAATTCATTGTTTGATACATTTTCACTGTCTGAATAGGAAAAATATTTTTATTCTAGTGAAAATACATTTTAACTTGAAATATGCTTTAGCTGTAACATATGTAAATTTGAGATACAGAGTATTACTGTCTTTTTCGCGATTTTTGGTTCATTTATGCCTCTCAACACCAACTTATTGACCTGTCAATACATATATAAGTAGGCCATGAATGTTAAAACCAGGAATTGTAAAAAATTGTGGAGAAAAAATTTAACTTGACATTTTCAAAATCGGAGTTTTTTTGAACTCCATATAATGATACATAGTCTTAGATTTTAAGAAACAAACCTGGGCAACAATGTTGGTATCCAGGCAACATTACTAAATGCCGATGGATGCGGTGAATTGATTCTTGCCAATTCTCCCACACCTCCTGATCTTGAAAGCGGTCCAACCGCGTCTACTCTCCATAGAATTAACTCAGAGCAGAATCCACCCGAATCAGCTGGCGAGCAAACTGAAGGAGCTGAAGGCGGAACTTCTGCCGGTTGTAGGTTCTCTTTAGACATGGAACCAGGAGACGGCGGAGCAAGGACACCTCCCGGGGCTGTATCTAAAATATTCAACATGTGATATAAATTTTCAGTATAATTTTGCATTAGCAAACGAACAAGTTAGTGTGGAAATCATGAAACTTATTTGTTATGTAGTTTCCCATACATTTCTATCTACGCGTTTTTTTTTTGGAACCAATATATCAATTTATATAGAACTATCGAGAAAAAAAAGGATTAGGTGTATATAATTATATATATATATATAATCCTAATCGATTAATTGATTAATAATTAAATAGAATTAGTGTTTTCAGTTGAACCTGTAATTCATTTTCAGAGATCCTCGGAAAAGAAAAATTTGCCAGAAAATAAATTCTGAGAAAAACATAGAATAAAAAGACAGGTGAAACACAAAATAATGTTTAATTGTCATTTTACTGAATGGCCACTTTCTGACCATAGAAGTTAATATTCGTCGTCAATCATCTTGTGCTGAATGTATAATTTTAGTTTTTTCCTGATATGTCAACATTGTGTTTATACAAATATATGATGAGAAATATGTATGCTAATAAAAGCTTGCAAGTCCCTTGTACTATATTAGGAAAATATTTTGTACATTGAAACAAACCAGAAATATTATGATGGCTGGTCGTGAGCAGTAACGGGAGTACTGGATGACAAGTGATGTCGTTCACTCTGAATCGGTGACCGGAGGCTCTTGAAGCGTGTCCAATGGACAACACCTATCAAAAAAGACGACAGTTAATTTTAAGATACTATACGCAGGGAACGCAGGGACTCGTGGTCATACATGGCTGTGTTTCCTAACTGATGATCCGCACACCGGTGCCGGTACACAAAAACATTTGCATATTACGTGCATGGTCTTTATACAGTAGATTCCCCGATAACACGGTAGATAGGAGGCACGCTATCTGGAAGCGGGCTATCGAGACTACCATACTCATACAAAATCAGAAGATAGGCATGCAGCGCTGGAGTACTTTAACACGTAAGTTAGAAGCTGTCGCAAATTTTAATGAAAAATGAGTTGTCGCGCAATCGTGTTATCTCGTGTGGGGTCTATTGTATTAAAATATAAGATTTACAAACTAATAGACAAAATACTTTGAAAATTTTGGTTTTTATTTTTGTGATTCGCAAAATATTTCTACTATTACCAATTATGTTGTGCGCTTGTTATCGCTGAATGAAGTGTTAATACCCACTAGGTTTTGTTTAACATTTCGATTCAACCATTTTATGAAGATCAATAAGTTATTTTCACAAAAAAGCATCTACCTAAGATAGTTTCAAAGTGGCATGTTCTTTATGCTCAGCAGTATATTATTGCCTCTTTTAGACATGTAACAGAGTGCATAAAAATAGTAAATATTCGCAAGAGAAGAGACTAAGACCCTCTAACCTGCGAGAATTTTGACTTGTCTGCAAATGTTAATTGCCATAGATTGAGGGTGCCGTTGGCGTGATTCGTGACCATAGAGATGACAGGGCACGGCGGAGCGCTCAGCAGGTCTCCGTCTTTGTTTTCATTGTCCTCGGCAGTCTTATCATTATCCTTGGAGTCTCCGTCTTTTTCATCATCTGTAAAATTATTCAAGTAACATTCTGTGTAACGGTAAAGACAGCTGAGACACTTTGCCCATATGTAATATTGATTTCAGGTTCGAGTGCTCGTTTAAAATTAAACTCGTGCTAAAAGAAAGTCCATCGCGTACACAAAGCATTAAAACGTGACTTGGTCACTTTATATATATATCTATGCGAAACTCTGTCGAGGTAAAATATTCTCGTCAAGTTGACTGTCAGTGACGCTTACATTAGCAAGCATATTGCTGAAGAGTGCATAATATAATAAAAAAAGTTACTCTGAGATCCGTTTTGTTGATTTTCTCCATCTCCAGGTTGGGGCCATTCGTTTTCTTCTTTTTCTTCTTGAACACTAGCTAAAGGTGTTGAAACTTCATTTACTAAGAGATCTAGAAAAAATATCAACCAAAACTTTAAATTTGCTGAAAAGTTTCACACAGCAGCAGCGTTCGGGCATTCAACTAAATTTCACAACACATTGGATTGCAAATTCATTTTTAAACAAAATAAAAATTCTTCTAAATAATTGGGGAAAATGATAAGCAATAATTAAATAAAAGGTATAGATGTAGGACTATTAAAAGTTAAACACTCACTAAAGCCATAGGATAGTACAGGATTCAATTTTCATAGATACATATTATGTTCTTGGATTCAAATTCATATATTAACACTTTAGGTACCGGGCGTAATTACATGAAACAATGACTTAGTACTGGCAATTTTTTTGCAATCGTAAAAAATTTCGTGCTTTTTATTAAAATCGCTATATCTCTTAAATGCGTCGACATATTGACATAAAATTTTCAGGAATTGTCAAAAATGTATCAATAATTATATAAATCGATTTGTTTATAATTAGGTTTTCCAAACTGTGGTTTATGGTTTCCCAAGAGTACATCCGATTTTGATACAGTCAGTACTAAAAATTTATTTTTTTGCAATTGTTTCTACTTTTATATTTACCAAATAAATTATACAATGTATATGATTAATTATTTTTTTTATATAACTTGTTTTCTATAAAATAATATTTTGTTATTCAAAACATCGAAACAAATGTTCGATATCTGTGAAATTCACAGTAAACATTTTATTTTAAATTACGAATATGGTATTTCATATATATATACTGCCATCGGCTAACAAATTTAGCACCCGACATTAGTGCATCATACTTTTTTTTGTATGCAAAGTAGACATGTGCTGTATGACGCCAATTGGCGGTCCCAGTAATTAGCGGTTGGCGCGGTCATGACGCCAAATGGCGTTCCCGGTAATTAAGGTGTTAATTGAAAATTAATAAGCAGAAATGTCACAATTGGGATTCAAACTGATTTCCACTGCATGGAATCACAATCATGAGCACATAACTACTCAGCTATAGTCATCATAAATGAATAGAAATCTTACTTAACCACTTCACGGTCGCTCGCTCACCCGTGATAGAAAATTGACAAATGCGTTACGTTCGCTCGCTCACCGGTGATAGAAACCACTTGGCGTTATGTTCGCTTTCAATCGTATATGATAGAACCATCAAAAAATTACTAGGGATACGTATTCCTATTTCAATGACCTACACGAAGCTACATATGTTCTAAATGCTGTAGAAAGCGATCGAAAAAAATGTTAAAATAGAGTCGTAGTTGTTTTGTGTAATATTTTTATGGCGTTCTGCGATAATTAGACCGAACTCATAAATTGTGAATGGACACAGTTTTAGTTTCTTTACAATTGCTATTCTATTGTTCTCGAGCTTTCGAATTGCATTATTATCCTTCTATTGTCCTAGAGTGTTGGGTAAAGGAAGTGAATTTCGGCATTTCGGCGTAAAAGGATTTGTGCAAATGCATTCAACCGTATCTAACATTAGGGTAATAAAATTTAGTAACCATTTATCATTGTACTGCATCTCTCGAATATTATTATACTATTTATTTCATCATTACTAGAAGAAAATCCACATGTTTGACAACAATTTAATTTACTAAATGTATTAAATTACGGTATTCTATTCATTTTCAAAATTGTTTTTCAACCTGTTTCACAATAAATAATTAAAAATATTAATACACATTGTTTTTAAATGATCCATAGACTGTTAAAATGCAATAAAAAAAATCGATTCGTTTTGGACGATTTCCCCAAAAAAAACCGACCGTGAAGTGGTTAAAGGATATCTACATAGCCTGAGGAGATTTCTAATGATTTGGGACCAAACTAATATGGGATAAAACACAACCGATTTAGTTGAATTTACTTTTTGAGAATTCGAGGTTTAGACTTATAGGTGTAGTTTTAGAATATTTTAAATTGTCACCTGCGGGCTGTCCATCTTGCGGTTTAGCAGCTCGTTGTCTGACATGTAGAAGCAGTCCAGCAGTGTGATAGAGTGCAGCGGCGGTCGACATAGTGGTAGCATCACCGAGCGGAAAGGCTCCAGGAATTCGAGTGCTGAATGACACCTGCGCTTGTCGAAACGACCCTGGATGAAATTCATCAAGCCATTCCACTACCCTGAAATCGGCCAAAAGAATCAAGTTATAATATTGAACTAGCTGCCTGGTACGGCTCCCAATGGGATCACAGGTCACTGCCTCAGAGGTCAGTGGGTCGAGGAGCATGATTTGTATTACCTGTAGCCATATTCCAGTGCACGTACCCTTAAGTTACTTTATGTGACATCTGTGATGTCGTCTTCACATAAATTTATGATAAACCCTTCGAATTCAAGTGGAATTTTGATTTTTTGCATCATCTATACCAGTACCAGTGCTCTGCAAAATTTTCTCACCCACGGCACACCTAAACACTCATTAATATTTCGCGGCACACCACAAGCCAAAATATGTAAATTTCATGAACAAAACTTACAATTTATTAATTTATTTTTATTTGATGAATTTGAAATAGTAGCCAACATATATTTTAATAAGAGTAAATTATATCCATTTACCTTTTCAAATTGCTTAATTAAGGCTCTGGATTTGATAATGGGTATCATTTTGATACATTCATTCATTGTTTGTAATAATTTTACTGGGAAATTTTACGCCATCAACGCTTCCTAATATATTGCAGCAATGTGTAATTTCTTCACTAGGATATTTTTTTTTAACGCATGAGACAAACCCCATTTTACTCCTCATCATTGCAGTTTCGCTATCGGTGCAATCACTAATACAATTATTCCATTAAATATCAAAATAATACAATATTTGTTTCAATATAATATAATTTAAGACATCGACTGAGGGTGCTTGATGGAATTTCAATATAAAATTTGGATTATTGAGATTTTGTACATTTCCATGTATTTTGTCACTAACGACCCGGGTTTCGCCTTTCGGCATCTTCAGGCATTCGAGCACGCGAATGGACTCGAACTGACAGACAGTAAAGAGTGTTTAACGTTTATATAGAAGATATACGTTGAAACTATACGTTGAAACACCTAACAGATGTCACTAAACGTGGAATGATTGTATATATTTACCCTTTCGTCGAATTGCATCCCGTCGAAACCCACAATGCTATTATAATTGTAAAATCACTGGTAATTCTAAAAGAAGTTGGAAAGCGGCAATTCGCCACTTTGTTAATGTGTTGTTTACAAAATAAGGATTAAGGGGATTCTCAAAATGTTAACTCAGGTATCAGTGTGGCTCTCAGACGTATAATATTTTACCTCGTAAATAATATTTGTCGTATTTGTATCTTCTATATAAACGTTAGACACTGTTTACTGTCTGTCAGTTCGAGTCCATTCGTGTGCTCGAAGGCCTGAAGATGCCGAAAGGCGAAACCCGGGTCGTTAGTGACAAAATACATGGAAGAGTACAAAATCTCAATAATCCAAATTCAATATAATAATTTAAATGGTGATCTTAGCAAGCGAATTATAGCTTATTTTAGAAACAGGCTTTAATTTATTCTATAAAAATAGTCGATTTTTTCTCATTTTGGACACACAGCGCTTCGGCACACCTGGGATCATGGGCACAACGGTTGCGGAGCACTGATCTATCAATACAAAGCAAAATCGTGGAATACATGTCTTTGATTTACGGAAGCTACTACTGTATTAACATTTCATACCATATAAGGAAACTGCCATCTATGGGATGAATGGAGAAGAGTAGATCAGGGCTGTGATGCCAATCTCTGAGAAGAGCTTCGATCTTGGCATCCAGAGAATCTGGAAGATGGGTGCACGTCACATCTGTCGTTATCGAGTTGATAGAAGTCGTATTGGAAAGGCTG
Organism: Himalopsyche phryganea; assembly: GCA_022494535.1. Lineage (NCBI taxonomy): Eukaryota > Metazoa > Arthropoda > Insecta > Trichoptera > Rhyacophilidae > Himalopsyche > Himalopsyche phryganea. The sequence goes on along the minus strand of JAGVSL010000134.1, from coordinate 65,048 downwards.
TGGTGACTGTGGTTTGTGCTACCTGCGCAATATGAAGAAGAAAAAAAAGTAAAATATCAGAGCAAGACACTCGTAAAAAGTGGGTGCAGCACTATGTTACTATTTCAGTGAAAATAAAATAATATTTTTTTTTTCAGAAATAAGAAAAACAAAACCATTATTCATTAATGGATTACTAACTATCAATAAATAATACTGTTTTTTTCTGTAATCAGTAAAAAATTACCTATTCTGTCTATTACTAATGTCAGTTGTCAAAAATTGTGCATTTCAAACTGTACAAAATATTGTGCCTAAATCAACTCAGATAGTCGTCGAGACCAGTGTTTTTTAACGGGAGCATAAAATTTTTATAATTTTATCTCGTACATTTATTTACGCCAACGTATCCAAGTCCTTCTGCATTAAAACCACTTTAATATAAATCAATGAAGGGCTTCGATAAGGTTAAAAAACACTGGTCTAGACCTAGTGTACCTAACATTTTTATATTCATAAATATGATTATTTCAATATGACTTTATAAGAATCTAGTGGTAAACTGGCACCAAACAGTGGACCACCTGCAAAACTTCTGAATAAAAACTCCAAATATCAGTATCAGCTTGTTTTTTTAACTTTGGTTTAACCATATACATGAAAACCAATCACACTAATACCAACTCGTGTCTTTTATAGATGTCCTGTAATATTTAAAAAATATACAAAGTGAAATCATGTTTTTTAAGTGAAATATCTGATATCATTGGATTCAAATATACACTTAATCTTAAAAGAATCATAGACGGTTGAATTTAAGGGTCGAAATTTCCGAATCAATAAAGAGCGAAACGATAAAAAAAAGTATTATCGATTTCATCAATAATGGACGATAGCGATAATTGAAATTTATCGTTTGGTGTAACTGATAATTATCGATTTTTATATTTTTTTTCGTAGACTGCAAACCTTTTTTGTAATTTTTAAATATACCTTTGCTACCATCATACAGCGAATATATTTTTTGTAATACATTACATGGAATATGCAGTTTCGGTGTAACATATATAACATTCATTTATAATAATCCATCTTTTATCTAATAAATATTCTCAGTAAATTATTGTCAGTTGGCACTTTTTTGAATTCTTTTTCTTCTTAACTATCAACATATTTCTAAAATTTATCAATTTTTTATTTGTTTCTTGACAAATGATATACAGTATTACCAACATTACTTGGCGGCCGCCGAATTTTTAACTAGAATAAATTTTTCCAATTGCCATTAAATATCTTTCGAAAATCCATGTCTACTTTTAATAACCGTCGTTAAAATATCAGTGTTGGAATTGGTACATCTAAAGTAAATGTCACCAAAAAACATTTGATGATATTGGCCAATTTTGCAAATGATGAGATATTTATTTATTAACAAACGATAATTATCGTTTCTCAATCGATAAGAAACGGAAATTTCGACCCTTAGTTGAATTGAATGTTTTTGTGTAAAAATGTCGTACTTATTCCACACAAATTTTAAATACAATTTACCAAATGATTTTTAAAGCATTATATTTTATGGTATTGACAAGAGATAAAGGATGTTTTCAAAGTAAAATGTTTTTTTTAATATTCGGTAAACGATCTAACAAACTAAATATGTTTGTGAAGAGATATCCATGCAGCTTAAAACTGTTCACCTCGATTCAATCCAACATTCATTAAATTTCACTGCATGATTTGAAGTGACGATAAAAAATTTTGAAAAAACCTTAGTAAAAAGACTTAAAATGCCACGTCGCCATAATTTACGAATGTTTAATAGGTTACTTTACCACCAAGACGACGATATATATAAAATTATGTAAGTCACATTTATGAAAGTAACTTTTAAGCTGCAAATGCTAAAACCGGGTGAACTGTAAGAAGAATTTTCGAAGCTGCTATGATCACGAACGACTGTTTTGCAATTACAAACCAAACAACTGTCGAAGGATTTTGTGAAATCGTATTTTAAAGACCTGTGGTCTCTGTGTGCAACATGTGCATCTATCTAATTTAAGTGATTTATGCATTTTTACCATTTGTAAACTAATAAATTTTATCGTTCATAGGTAGCCAATGTGAGTTAACTAAAATAGCAATAATAACATATTTATTAGCATGCGTATCACCTTGCAAAATGATTAAAATAAGTTTAAAGTGTTTTACGGTTATTTCTTACATTTACCTATGTAATTAGTCCCATGAAAACAGGGTGTATACGGACGGAGCCATAGAAAGCATGTTCAATATTTTACTCTAACTTGGGATTTGAATTGGCTGATTCAGATAGCTGTCAAACAACGTTAATTATATCATGTCTGACTGAAATTTTGATAGAAACCGCTTGATTAAAGAATTGTGGTGCCATCTTACGCAAATTAAATTCATCCAAATTCATCAGATGTTGAATTAAAATAAACTTATTACATGAATCACTCCATTTTCAAAAAGTCGTTCGGTATCTATCATTGTTTTTTTTAAATATTCTGTATAAAGTTTATAAAATAGTTTTCAATGGAACATAGTCAAGATGTCCGCCCCGAATGTGGAGCATATGGACTCCTAGAGGAGTTTATCTCAATAAGAATTGCTCGTTACTCGGTTGCTCGAGCTCTCCTTTTTTCGAAGAGAGTAAGGATAGAAAGATACTGCTAGGGCAGGACTAGTGGTTGAGTAATAGCTTTCGCTATGCCGTGTTTAGGAACGGATGGGTGAGAGTAATTTCAGACATCGCACACATCCATGCCTTCGATGACAAATCTATAAATCAATTGAAAAACTTATTTATGAAACTGTGCATACTGGGATTAGAACCAGCGAGCACTGTAACCTAAGGCAATGAAATTGACCACTCAGCGGACCTAACTTAGTGACTTAAAATTATACTCGTTTTGAATCCAAGTTTAGACAGTAATAGAGCGAGAAAAACAAAACGGTGATAATGCCTGTCTAAGGATAAGGTGACGTTGAAAAGTAGTCAGGAAAACTGATTAGGAATTGTAAACGTGAGTGCAAACAATTAGTTGACAGTAACCGAAGCCAACAACATTGACCACTCGGCTAAATTCAAGATTTTTTTACAAAAAAAAAATTAAAACAAAAAATATTGTACATTAAACACTCTGAAACTAATTTAATATAATTTTTTCCATGCAAATTAACAACATAAATCACTACTACATCGGAAAAAAATCTGTGCAGATCACATAATAAAATACAACGCAATGTCAATTGAAGCGTGGTACGATCTCGGCATGTGACGGGTGCGTAATATAATATATAAGGCAGAAATGAGACGGAAACCTGGGGGCGGATGCTCGTCGCTGTTGCTTTCGTCAAGAGAGCAACATTTTGTCACTTTAGCGGGCTTACGTTCTGAAAATTAAAACTTACTTTCGCAAGAATGTCGTGTTTTGATTCCACAAAATACAGCACATATTTTTTATTGAACGATTGAATGATTTTAATTTCATACCATCACTATTTTTCAACTGAAAGTTGTTTTCAAATATCTAACGTGAAATTGATCAATTTATTAGGAGACAGTTCACAGTTCTCTACTAAAACTTGATAACAATGCGTACTGAGAATAAGCAATAAAAAATTACATTTACAATAATTTATGGAATCAATTCAGACGTCAATTACAAAACATTCAGAGTACAAAAAAGTCAGGCAGTCCATATGAATAAACAGTATTAGAAAAAAGAAAAGAAATTTTAGAATTATGTTGAAATGTAAAGAATAAACATCCAGATGTCAATTAACAACATTCCATTAAATTTACTATAGTTGGTGCATCGAGGCCGAGTCATGGAAATTGATTTTTGTAACATTCTTGAAATCTGTGTCTGAAGGTAGTGAATTGACAGAACTGTTTTTCAAACGTGTGGGCGACCTCACTGTTATCACCTCGATGAACAAACTTGCGTGTCGAAGCTTGTGATGTGAGTGTACAAAAACAAATGATGACGAGACTCACTCATATCCTCGCCCTCGTGATGAGCGTTGTGATTTTGTCCATCGTTCAAGCCGGCTTCGTCAGCTTCCTCCTTCTCTAATATCTGTGGAAATTTACAATTAATAATATAAAAATTCTCTTAAGCGAAAACATTTAATTTTTAGATAGGTGCATTTGGATTCATTTGAGACGTTTGCATCTTTTGGCAAGATGCAAAATATCTTTTTTATTTCATTTCTTACTAAGCCAAGTTATTAACACGTTGGCTGCTGACGGAATCATTTTGTATGTAAATATGATGTGGCCTATAGTCAATGTGTTAATATAATAAATTGATGATTTTTACTACTATACGCCATGAAAGTGGTGAATAAAATGAACTGTTGGATTCCATCATTAAATTATTATGTGAGAATCTGGCAATATTAGATGAGCTTCCTGAATTAGTTACAAAAGAGTACGGCTGTAGCCTGAGGCTGAGTGGTGATATGGGTCAGGCGTTTTGCGATTTTAATAATATTTTGACGACACAACGATTTATAGTGCCACTAACCTTTCGTGTGAGGTCGTGAAGAATAGTTTCAGCCTGCAATGTGAAATGCATCTCTTTGTTGTGCAGCCAGTGCAGGATGAAGTGCGGCCGAGGGACGTTTCCACTCGAAGCGCCCGTCGCCCGCATCGATGGAACTAGTGGAATATCTGTCTCTGCATTTATTGACGCCGCTAAGTGAAAGTGTAACCCTGGAAAAAACCACAAACCGCAGCACAGTCAATTTAACCACTCGAGTGTCGAAATATTTTTTTTATATATGCGCAAAACGTAATGTGATATCCGAAGCTGTCGACCTTCCCAGTGTCACGAAAGGTTTGGTTACACATCACAGATGTTTACGTGGGCTATGGGTGGTTTAATTTTGTGAAGAACTCGGAAGCGAGGGGACTGATCAGGCACCGGCATTGTATGTCAGCGAGACGTTGGAACTGGCTGGGTCACATATCGCCGATACATTTTGAGAGCTTCAATACTGCTTGGGTCCCAGACAACTGTCAGGTTCGCAGGGTGCACTCGATTAAACTGAAGGATGTAGGAATATCATTGGAGGAAGCCGAGTGACTAGCGGGTGATGGCCATATATATGCTCTTCGCAGGGAGCAGATATGGTCCAATAAAAGAAAAACAATATTTAGTAACGAAATGAAGTAATCTCTGAAACTCATTTGTTTACCTGCCGATGAAGAGTTTGATTGATAATTATTGTGAAAGTCGTGAACGCTATACGTGGACGGCAGAGTCGGAATGGGAGTTCCCGATTGCTTCGACGACTGGGCAGTCCGACGGATGTGGAAACAGGTTCTGTAAAGATACAACACAAAACAGTCAACTTTGAGCTACAGTTATGGCTCTTTAATCATAATATATTTGTCCAGTATTGCGATCTCCATAAACAAATTTGACAACTTCTAATGCAAAGTATTTTGATATACTCGGAAGAAACATTAGAAGAAAAATGTTGAAAAAAATGAAACTAAATCACTTTATCATGGCAAAAAAATGAATTTTGGTTGTGAACAATCAATAAAAATATCTACTTCATATGCTTGAGTCTCTGCATAAATCGGTGTTTGTGTCGATGCGCTCGATGCCTCGCAGCATGCGGCTGCGCTCTTCCGCCCCCTGGGCCCCAACCTTCTTCCGGTGGGAGAGTTTCCGCCCAAACTCTGCAAATATTGTCTAAGCACGATGTCACTAGCATGTTGCCTACGCTTCCCCTGAAATTAAATATGAACAAATAATGAATGCATTGAAGTCATAAAAAAAATACTCACTGGAATCACAAGACGTCTGCACGGGCCCGGGCTTGGCCTGCGGGCCTCTACCCTGCCCGGCATGTGAGGCGGGTTCAGGCGGGTAAAGATATTTCAGAGAGTGACGATAAAGTGTATGCAGATGCTCGAAGATTGATTCATAAGTTTAATGGTTTTGAAATAGCTGCATACTCATTAAAGTAGTCCCTTTTTTAACAAGCAGGCAATAAACTGCAAGGTTTATTATGTTTGTATTTATTATTTAAAAACAAAAGTCGCAAATGTCTTTCGAATACTTAGGCATCAAATTTCATACTTCCAGTAATTATAAAGTTGTGGTACTTGCCAGTATATATTATTATTTATTGTAGAATTATGTGATATGGATAAATATGTTATGTTTTATATATAATGTGTTAAATATTTCAGATTGATAACATGTGGAGTGCAATTTACTGAGTTAATAACTGGTTTTTATATTTAGTTCATAAATATAGTGTAATTATGATGTAATCAGGGTGATTTTATTTTATTTTGAAAGATTACATGTCAGTGATCAATCCCTTGAAAATTTCAATCGAAAATATTAAATAATTTAGAAGTTGTGTTGATTTTAAGAAAGTAATATATTTTTGCACAAATCACTAAAAAACAACCGCTACCGGCTATAGTCTATTGTTCTAGGCGCTTGATTAGTAAGTATTGATATTGAATAGTACAATTGTTACATAAAATCGACTCACTTGGGCATGTATTTGCTGGTTTTCCTCCATGAGAGATGAGTGAGAGCTCGTGGATGAGCAACGTAAATAAAACCATAATTTAACTCTGTCGTATTCGGTAGCTGCGCTTGCTCGTTGCTCTTCGCTGAGAACATAACTGAAAATAAAGTATTTAGTACACCGAGTATATGATACATAAAGATGGACATTGATAAAGCAACAATTACGAAAATATTGCTTACTTTTATTCTGGTACCAAATTTTCACTAGGCGGTCATTTTTTCCAGAGGTGGCGAATAGGGTACCGTCCGGGGAGAACGCCAAGTGATACGCCGGAGTCGCCGTGTGACAACGCCATACGCACACCCAACTCTGTAAGAATTGGCGGTTTAGTTACACTCATTTCATCACAACATCAGCCGATAGAGTAGCGGTCAATAAATATCTTGGTTTTTAAAAAAAGTATTTTTTTTCATCATTTCGTTACTTTTAGAATTAAAAACAATTAAAATTTCATTTTCTTACAGTGTCTTCTTCATCCCCGGAAGGTTTATCTTTGTCCCCTCCGCCAATTTCGAATGTAACAGTGCTGGCTGAAAAACATAGAAAGTATTTTGTATAAATATTAAAAGATATTTCGCATTAAAACTTAAAGTGAGCCAAAGTCGGATATTTCGAAATTTTTAAATCTCATGAAATCAACTCGAGGAGAAAATACATCAAATACATAGGTATTAAGTATTAGATCGAAGAAATATAAATTTGATTTTGATTGACCTAGTCGGTACTTGAGGCCACACCAGTGTTCCCTCTAAACGTGCTCAGCCGTGCAGTTGTTTTAGTACACTCATCTCGGATTGGCGCCCACTCCAATACAAACCCAAATTGAATAAAAAAATTATTCTCTCTAGGCTGGTTGAAATATGTGTTGAGAGTAACTATTACAACAGTAACATGTTGCTGCCATTGCTGTACAAAATCAGAGACGACAATTCAAAACAACGGTGTAATATTTATTAAAGTATTATTTTCAAATTGTTCTGTTTATTCTGTTCTGTTTTATCATGTCCTGTTTTTTCCTGCTGTGTTTCATCATGTTTTCTTTAGTCCGGTTACCCTAAAAATACTATGAAAATAAAAAATATTTGAATATGACAAAATGAATTTAATATTATTCCGCGCATTTGTTGGTTTGGCTTGCTCAGCATTTGGATTTTCCGCGCAGAGAACTTCTCGTTTTAGAAGGAACATCGACCCAGACCCTTTGATCTGATATCTGATGATCGCTACATACAGCTCTTACCACCACTAGACCACAGAGCCCAACAATATTGCATTATTTATGTAACAAAAACTGTAATTTATTTTGAATTAAAACATATTTTACTTATTTAGTTCTACAAGAATTATAGGATAGTTCTGAGCTAATTCGGATTCCATTCGATTATTCCATAATTATTCACCACATACCCTGTATTTGTAGTTTTAATTAAATACTACTTAAATACGAAAGAAATAAAATGTATAATACTGACGTTGCTCTTCATCGTGAGCTCCCGCCTGATGCCAGAGCTGAAGAAGCGCTCCTCCTGTGAGAAGTCGAGTCCCCTCCAAGTTCCACGACAGCGCTGACAGAGGACCGGCCGCGGTGAGGCGCCCCGTTTGCACCCACCGGTATTCCAAGCCCTAAAATCATACAAATAATTCCCTTGCTATAAGAAGAAAAAGATCTCTTAATATTTGAAAAAAAATTTATTAGGACCTCAGTTACCGACCCCTGAGTATAACTTTACTGCGGATGGAAAAAAATACTTTTATAAATACCTGCTAAGAAATAAGTTCCTTACTCTATAACTTATTTTTGGTAAAAAGGTTTTGAATACATCAAATGCGTGACTACTCGACAGCTATGTGAAATTAGACATTTGTCTATTTAATTTTTAGATATCAAATTGTAGTTTCCCTTTTTTTATGGCATATCTCTAGATGTATGTACTGGTATTTTAGCGATGGTTAATAAAAGTAGACATGGATTTTCGAAAGATATTTAATAGCGATTGGGGAAATTTATTCTAGACTGACAATTCGGCAGCGGCCAAGAAATGTTGGTAATACTATAATCGCATAGGGAGAAAAGCCCGACAGCTAGTATTATTATTAATTTAAGAAGTTGAGAAGACCCCGGATCGAAGAGAGGCGAGCGGCTGGTTATCCAGAGTCCTGGAAGGGCTGTGATCTCAGACAAACACCATTTCAAATCCGGTTCAAAACTTATTTATTTTTCCATTTAAGATGCAGTGGTTTACATTACACAAATATATAAATCGTAACACATAAAATTGATTCTACATTTACATTTACTTAGCAACTGAATTTACTTTAAGTTATAATACAAATGACACAACGAATTTAAATTAAATCCAATGCAAATCAAACAAAAAACAAACAATTCACATCGTCACGTCACCTCCGCCACGAGAGCGCAGCTAGTCCCGCTCGGCAGATCGTAATCGACTGTTTTCAAATACAATTAAAAAAACTCCCTGCACCGTCGGAGCTACCCCTTTCTGTAAAAATGGACGTAGCCGGCCGCTATTGAACGCCTGGCAACAAGAAAGAGCCTATTCTGCGAAATATTGCTGTTGCCGCTGGGTGATTTCAGTTCTGGACATTAATGACACTAATACTTAACAAAAACCAGGGTGTGTCAAAGTGTATAAAATTAAAATAGATAACTTTTCTATTGCTGTGTAAGTAGGTGTGACACGTGTTTCGTTTCTAGAAAAGTATCATCTAGAAAAGACTAACTCTACCGTAGGATTGAGTTAGTTGAAATAGAATTAACATAGCGATGGCCATCATATAACCGTAATTGAATCAAATAAATAAGACTGCATAAAAAAAAATACTTATGTAAAATAAAATGCACTTGAAGAATTCTTGATATTTTGCAATTTGAATTGGATCAACAAACTCGTTTCAGTCGTCTGCAAAGAAGTGGACAATTTTTAATCAATAAACTATTCTGGGTTGTTGCCAAAATGTTTTGCCTGGTCTATGCGGAGACTTATGGGTCATAACAGCATGGTGTAACTGCCAAAAATGCAGATGCGAGATTATTGAGAAAACAAATTATTTTTCATTTTTTGTTTGGAAATTAATTATAGTAAAGATCATCATATTTGGCCCTCTAATAACGCAGCTATATGGTTCCACGAAAATTTTGTGTAATAAAAATCCATGCTACACAAGGCTTGAAGTTCATACAAAATAGTGATTCACTTTTGTACTTTCTTTTTGTCAATAAAACAATGGCAACAAATCAGATGTAGGTTTTCAACTCTGGAAAACATTTATAAATTTCCTGATAATGGACTTGTAATTCTGTTTTGAAATTTAAGTTCTTTCCATCAAATGATCATCTTTAACCCGATGAATGCACTGGACAAATTTACATGTCCACTGTCTGGTAGAACACAAGGAAAAATATTTTTGAAAAGAGCTCTTCGATATTCAGTCTTTCGAGTTTCAGCTTTGAACTGCCGATACTCAGCATTAATCGTCAGCTTTATGTATTACACATATTTAGCGGCTACACGCTTGCTTGTGTGCGTGATGGTGGAGTATATAAAGACTGGCCGCAGCCATTTTGTTTGCAAAGTCGTGGATCAAAATTTTTTTAGCTTCTTCATTTTCTTAGATTTGAATGATCGATTGAATGATCAAGCCAAGCATGAAGATTTGTATTGAATGATTTTCTCCCTACGCTGCATTATACAAGAATAGGTTTATGTTATACGAGGGCCAAGGGTATTTTTAAAAATCATTACTTACATGCGAACAGCTCGTGTGTATCAACGGGGTCGGTTCAAAGATGCAGACTTCGCTGTTGTAAGCGGCCGCAATCTTTCCGGTGTCAGTGCTGCAGTCGAGGGATGTGATGCGGACATAGTTATGGACCGCTCCGGGAATTATCTGCACTCGCTCAAAGTTAGATGCTAATATCACGATGTTGCAACCGGCTGCGTAAGCCTATAAACAAAAAGAAATCTATATAATGTAAATTTTTATAGTTTTTTCAATGCAGGGGGGGTTTCTAAAAATAAAATATGGAAAACCATTCGGCATCTTCAGGCAGTTGAGCAAATGAATGAACTCAGGTCAGTTGGAGTTATTTTTGTGCTCAAATGCCTGAAAATCCCGAAAGGCGAAAGCAGGTTGGTTAGTGACTAAATACGTGGAAATGTACAAAATTTCAACATTTCAAATTCCATCAAGCATCCTCAGTCATCATCTTAAATTATAAAAATATAAGTCAGCATGGTTCTAAATGATCGAATACACATGTGCTACATTTGGTCGGTTGAATCCGGTCTGTCTGTAAAATGTCGAGCTGGACTCTTACAGCACACTTCGAAAATGAACTAACAATTTTTTTATTGGATTTTCCTTCCGTGTACCATTGATTGGTATTGCACAGGATGTGTTTAGTCCGATTGCGACATTAGGTATAAGAAAATATTATTATCATAATAGTAATAAATAAGCAAATTTATGGAGTATTATATACCTCAGCGCTTGAATGGACGCATCCGTTTCACATTTTCGCAAAAAAAACCTAAGGACTGTATGGTATGTTCCAACAAGAAGGTTCCAGGAGAAAGGAAAGAAACTCCTGTGAGAGGAAACCTGGCCTTTCCCAGGTGAATGTTTTGAAAAATATCACACTTTGAAATGCTACATTTTTTATTTGATACCTTACAACTTAGCAATCATGAAATAATTATAAAATATGTTATTAATTTATTATTGGATGTATATCGCCTATTTGATTCAATAATGTTCGAATATTATTAAAATTTTTAATTTAATTTAGGAGTGTAAAGTTGCGTTCACACTGTTCGAAAAAATTATAATCGATGTTTTGACAAATATATGTATTCAAATTGATATTGAAATTCTATAAAAAGCACCCTCAGACGACATCTAAAATTATATATGTATTCATTCCCCTTGATATCACTTTTATGAACACATGTTGCAAGTCACGTATCCATTATATGCGGCGTAAATTACTGTTATCCTTTGAGTCGAACACGAACAGTAAACTGACGTTTTCAATTCAACACTTCTAAATGCTCTATATTTTTAATGAGGTTTTAATAATTATATGTTAAAACTGCAAACTTTTGCAGCATCTCAGCAATGTTCATGATATAATTCAAAATCGACTGTATTTACAGTTGGTTCAGTGTGATATTTTCTTACTTATGTTAAACTAGCGAGTACCCAGCATGTGTTGCAATGCCACTCAAAGAAAGAAAGTATTTGTGTTTTAATTCTTTTTATTGAAGTGCTTTTGGATACACAATATTTTTTGTTTTCCGTCTGGTGTGTACACGAATAAATCAGAAGGTTTTCCAATGCGTGAGCAGGCCTCGTACAGTTGTCCGTGTGTGAAGCATGGATTTTCCAAATTTAGTCCACACACTTGTACCGATTATTCCTGTGTTCTGTTGATGGTCATTGCAAATGCGAGTCGCACAAGAAATAGCAGACGTTTGAATTTGACTGGCATATCCGTCGGAATCATTGGGTGCGTGGCAATAATACACCTTTAAATTTTACATTTAAGACTGGCAATTGGAATTTAACAATTAGCACCATTTTTTATGTCACACATGAACAGAAATGTTACTGTTTGTACTTATTTGGTTGTTTTTTTAGATTTTTTTTTTTTTTGGAAACCTTCCAGGGTGTGGGCACAACAACTCACCAAAGTTTCATTGCAATTTAATGAATAGTATAGGAATGCATATGGGACAAACAAACATTCATTTTTATGTATATAGATGAGAGGGCGCCTCATATTTTCCCAATAAGATCGAGTGTGTATATTCAAAATGGAATATTTTGAAATCATCAGAATGAAAAAAGATGGCTACCGGATTATTTTTACCAGCTTCACGCATTAGTTGTATCATCGAGCACATCGGAAACACTTTTAAGTGACAACATTGACAAGTGCATATACACACCGATAGCTAATGTGGCAAACAAAGCATTCAGCCTTGACATCAAATAAGTATCAATAGAAAATTTGCTATACTCAACACTTGCTTATAATTTTTGCAATGAAACATACGAATGCCTCATCAGTATGAATTTAAAGAAGGCAAATTATAAATATAGAATGGGTTCTCGTTGCGGTGCACGGCAAGTATAAGAAAGAAAAATAGAAATACGATTACACGGAATCATAATGAAATAAGCCGACATTATAACATTTAGTCACAAATTAACGGTAATACGAAAATAGATTGAATTATTGTTAAATACATTCAAATTCAAAAGAATTAAAAATAATGCTACTGCCAAATTTTAAATCCTTCTGATATATCTTTCATTATATATTATTGTCTTAAATTCCTAGAGTAATTAAAATGGCGAAAAAACATTGTCAAATGTATAATATTTCACAATTTATATAAATGACTTTACTGCATATACAGTAGTCTCTGTTAATGCATTAGATACGCTCCATAGAAAACCGCATACAAAAAATTCGCACTAAAAAAGGTTGAAAAATTAAGGATATGTTTCATAATATTCTACAAATGCACAAAACTAAAGTAATGAATAAAAAAAAAATTTAAAACATAAAAAATCCAAAACAAAACTTTCATTAATCTCTGTCTGAAAATTTTATTCATTTATGTATAGTTTTGATACATAGGCCTCGTAAGTGAGCAGCCAGGTATATCACAATTAAAATAAGCAGTCTTCTCAAGGCTCAAATGATAATCGTTTATTGCAAAGTCTTTCAAGTCATTTTGTAGGAACACAGAAGAAGATGAAGCATAGAATATGAGTGAAGTTGATAAAGTGTTAAACCATAGCGGTTAACCCTCCTAGCAAATGAAGGTGTAGGTATGTATCAGATGTTCAGAGGCTCGAATTCGTAGAGTCGTATCAGGGAACCGATCTAAGAATGGAGGCAGTGCTCCAACAGCTAGATAGTTTTGAATCTTTAGGGTAACGAATGTAAGAAAGTTAGGGACTTATAAAGCTCTGCGTAAACGTATCACAAGCGCTTTTTAATATGTAACAAAGCGTCATCTATTATTTACAGCGTAAAGGTGATAAATGGTTATTATGTAATAATATATTTTAAAATCAGCTAGCGAAATCTATATGTAGTAACTGCAACCGATAAATGTTGTTAAAACGTAAGAATTTTGGATGCTCATTGCTTTTATGTAAAATGTGTGAATAAATGACAGCGAACTCACGAATTTCGAGCGCTCACTACACATTCACTGATACATATATTTACAACGCCAAAGCCTGAGTTTGCATGTAGTATTTATTCATCTTCAGGAGACAAATAAAACTGTATGATGTACATACAAATATATTGAATGGTCTTATCTGTCAATTCACAGTGAAAACATTGTGTTTATATTTATACAATGCTTGAGTGCTTATGGGCATACAAACTAAATATGAAAGTTTCTTATCATGTTATCAATTGCGAAGTCACGCGTATCACATGGAATGATATGCAAATAAAAACACTCAATATGTCAAATTCCAACTTTCATTACTATACAAAGAAACTTATCTCATTCAATAGAAAAAGGCTTACAATTAAATGCACTTTTGTTTAGATCATATTCACTTTCATAAAAATAGTTTTCACTTATAACAAATGCATTCCAGAAAAAACAAATTCTTTCACTAAAAATAAAGTGATCCCACATAATAAAATATATTTTAACATTGAAGAAATATATTACAAATTTGAGTTATTGAGATTTTGTACACTTTCATATATTTTGTCACTAAATCTAAATCATATATCTGTACAAAATCTCAATAACTCAAATTTGATATTGAAATTCCATCAAGCACCCTCAGTCGATGTCTTAAATTATATAAATATATTACACTTACGAAAAAATATTTTCACATAGATAAAATAGTTTTCAGTTAATACTCACACTTTGAAATCGATAGTTGCACGAAGCTGTAATGAAACGAAAATACTTGTCGCAACTTTACCCTATATTAGGCCACCTATATTGTCTTTGCTCCAAGCATTACAATACATTACACAAACCTAATTACATTAACCCGTTACATTTACTGCAGTCATGAAATCGATATTTTGGACTAATTACGATTAATTCTAGCATATTTTAATAATGTGAAATAGTGGGTAATTAAATGCAGTTTATTTAATATTAATAGGGATAGACATAGTTTCTATGGATTCAACAGTTACTTTGGTGTTTTAATATAAAATTAAAATTGATAACTTAGTTATTCCACTGGCTGTGTTACTAAATGTAAAGCGTTTCGCTTCTTTAAGAACCATCTTCGGACCAACCATATCACAAAGTCATTTATTTCTAAGGTATACAATGATTCTAATTTTAAATAAAAAATGAAGGGTAGGATGGGTTTGTTTTCTTCTACTGGACGTAGAGGGTAGGGGATAAGACGCAAGCAGCAAGCATTTTTATGTTGGGTTCAAAGTTTGTCGTTGCTATCCTCAGTACAACACTGAGGTTATCAATTTCAAGCGGTTTCTGTGTTGAGTTTAGTTTTAATAAGGAAGACGGTTGCTCGCAAATACAGGTGGTTCCAAAAAGACTTGCACAAAGCGCAGCCTTCTTACGTAGGGTGGGAAACTGTACTTCAGGGAGACATTTGTAAAAATTCTGCAGATCGCCTTCCTAATATTTCGATCTCAATTGTTCCTTGTTTGGCAAATCAATCAACTATAGTTGCAAAAATGAATCGGCCTCATTGATGGATGCTGTCTTGGCAAATGTCTTAAACAAGTATCGGTCACGATTAAAATCACAAAACTTCCGTTCAAAAGATTCTTAAATTAGGATGATGTGGCTAGCATACTTCTGGCTGGAATTAATGCCATGTGAGGGAAACATTTCTTTGCAGAAAATTAGTTCAAATATGATTAACTTGTTAGAAAACAATAAAAGTAAATACATAACTTTATACATGCACTATACTCATGCACACAAACAAATGTTTCATAATCGTACTGTATTTTATCTGTTAAGACAATCGATAAATCAGCATACGATTTCAATAGCAATTACAGCGATATTTAAAAATTGTTTAATAAATGTCATGTCAAAATTTCTGGAGAACTAATACTAAAATGCATGTCTTGAAAACAATAATCTAAAAATAGGCTGCATCGCAGACTCATTGTAAAATGATGAATTTCGGTCACAAATATTTGCCCATAAAAATATAATCCATTTAACAATAAAAAATAACATTATGTTTTCTATCAGTGACGATTCTGATTATATTCCTTTGCAACTGCATAATTTGTTCACATATCAAACACAGAATTTATAATATTCAATGAAAAATTTGGTGATGAAGTATTTGTTATTTTGGGCTGCAACAATATAAAAGGGTATTATAAAGCCTTTAGTGAACGTACCACAGGTACTTTTTAATATGTAACAAAGAACCATCTATTATTTATAGCGAAATGGTGTTAAATGTTATTATATAACAATATATTTTAAAATTAGCTGCAACATCTATATGTATCTATCACATGCTATATTTGTTATTTTGCATAAAAAAACCCGCATATTATAACAAAATACCCCTTTTTATATAATGGCTAAGGAGAGTTTTTAGAAATTCAAGAATTGACAGAGAAACTGTAAATAATGCTGTAATAATTGGATTTTTTTCAGGCTATACTAGATATAGTTAGGCCTGTAGCTGAGTGGTCAATGTCATCCTCTACAGTTGCGGTGTCTACGGATCCCAATCTCAGTATGACACTTATCCTAGCACCTAGCACCTAGCCCCATCTCTTTATCCTAGGTCTCTCAAAAAGACAGGTTAAGCAACTGAATAACAACTTGTTCTCTTAGTACAACTTGCGTAGAACAAGATGCTTTATTAGGAGTCCATATGCTCCACACTGGTTACAGACACGGTTGAAAAAAATGCCTTAACTCTATTGTCAGAACTATTAGAACCCGAAATAGCTATCAACTAACTAATAAAATTTTGTAGAAGTAAATACTTTGATATTTTATCCTATTATAATGAAGTTCTACCAATGCCAATGCGATCAATAAAGCATCGACCGCATATTGTGGTGATGCAATCAGTTTTGGAGGTGTGAGGGTGTTGACTATTTTTATTTTGCTAAAGGGGTTGATGGCTTCAATATGGTTAAGAAACCCTTGTTCATTGTAATATTAGCACATTGAAAGTGCTGAGCTTTCAGAGTCGGTATAGAATGGCCCTGAAGGAAGAATTCTTCGCAGATATCAAATCAATATAAAAAATTAAAGAGCTCACTAAAACACAATCAATATCAATTTTATGATACCGAAGTGCCATTATCTCTGTATAACCCTTTTAGCCATTAGACTGTGCTAAAAATCCTAACAAAGTCAATCTATTGGTGCAACCTTTGATGTATCAGATTTGCGACATTTACTACGTACTTTTATAGATTGGCACTGTGAGGATTTTGAGCACAGTCTCAGCACTCTGAGACTAATAAGGTTAATATTTTAAAATGGTTCCTTTGCAATGTAAAAATTAACAGATTTATATTCAATAGTCCATCCGTGATAATACATATCAATCAATTTGTGATTTTATATTAGGTATTAATATTTTATGATAATTGTGTAATGCTTTTTGATTAAGATTTGCTTAAGGCAGCGTTTCATAACCTCATTGCAGCCACCATACCCATACTACAGTAAAATTATTCAACACTCCTTCCCGAGAAAATAAACACAATAACATTATTGTTACTGATTCAGAAGAACTAGAATACACTGACGCAAAGAAATGAATGCACCCGTCTCGCAAGGATTGCACAACAAGGATTTCAACAGTGACTGCCAAATGCAAATAATAAAATAATGCTCCCCCTTCCCCCGTTAGTAAATATTGGCTTAGGTAGGATATTAGATCACTTGAGTAGCCTCCATTTAATTTTCAATTTATATTAAATTAGAAAATGAAACCAAGAAATTTTAACATATATTTAACTACACACATTACTAAGAATAACAAGAATATTATTATCAATAAAAAGAACAATAAAAATAACTTCAACGAATTTTTCAAACTAATTTTACAAATATTTATCATTCAATTAGGCCTTTTGCAAAACAGCTTTATTTTTTAGGAGATAATCATATATCATATTTAGACACAATTAAAATCATAATTCTCAATGCACTGTAAGATACTACTAACTATTTCTACTGAAAGTCTATTTCTTTCATCCGTCCATTGAATTTTCATTAGCGAAAATATTCTCTCCGCGTTAGCATTATGACCTGGTAAGGAAAAAATATACCCGATACTCGCACATACAATATGAATCCTTATATTGCTCTGGATATTTTTTCTCTATCTGAGAACGACCCATATTTCTGATACTAAATTTTTGTTCCAATCGGGAGATTGCATTTCATTTTTTAACATGCCCAAAAACAGGACATTTGGGTGCCCAGAAAAGCTCATTCGGGACACTGGGACACAAGGTTTAAAAACGGTGACATTCTCGGTTAATGGGGACGCCTAGCAACCCTTTTTTTTCCCAATGTGGAGCATATAATCTCCTAATGGAGGTATCTCAACAGAATTTTTCTACGAGAACTGCTTGTTACTCAGTTGCTCAACATATCTTTTTTTCGAAGAGAGTAGGGATAGAAGGATAGGGCTAGGACAGGACTAGTGGTTTGCTAATCGCTCTCGCTACTCCCCGTGAGGATGGGATGGGTGGAAGGGAGGACTCAGACTACGAACAGAAATCCATAAATCGATTGAAAGGTCAATCTATGAAAACCGTCCGCATCGGAAATTGAACCCGAGACATCCGTAACCGTAGCCAGCGACGCTACCAACTGCGAAACGGACGCCGACAAGCTTAGAGTAATAATTTTCTATCATCTGATCAACCACAAATTAAGAAATAGGTGTCATGTTGCAATTATCAAAAAGTGTTAATACACGAGGGGAGATAAAACTTAGAATAGCATGAAACAGACTAATCGACAATTACGCGAAAACAAGTTTGGATGTTTTCCTAAAGGTGTTTCGTAATAAGCTGATCAAATTCTTTCAATGATATTATGAATCAAACATGAATTATTAGTTATGAGCGATTAATGTCGCCTAAATCGAATAACGCGAAAAACGTGTTAACCGCTGCAATATAAGAAACTTTGCGACGCGGAAAATGCGTCCCCCGGAGCTAACGTGTTAAAAGATTTTTCTATGGCTATGGAAGAACGTGTCGCAGGCTGCTGATAGGCTGTTGCTCGTGCAATGCAGAATGCATGATAGTTCTACTACACTCTGGTCGCCAAGTGAATTTCTCTTGTTTTCTTTATATCCGGCAACCATTTGCTGTAACCACATGCGTAAATTCTAATTTATTCTCCCTGAGATCTTAAGTATGTATCTTAAAATTTTACAAGAATAAACATACTATTTGGGAAATGGTATTTTAGTTCATCTTGAAACAGTATTTATGTGGTTCAAAATCGCGATTAGTACTCAAAATTACATACATGGGCGGTTGCAACATTTTAAGAAAAAAATTACTAAATTAAACTAATGTACATAACTAAGTGACATTCAATTTGATTCAAAACTATCATAGCTACATGAAAAACAATAATAACAAAGAATGAGACAAGATATTTTTTCGATAAAACATTGATGGGTTCTTTTTTACTTTATTTTAATGTAACTTGTATTGGGGAAGCTAGAAAAATTACACAACATTATTACAGAAATTAATAATCACAAATTAACGTCAATAAAAAATATTTATTGCAGCATTGCCACTCGAGAATTGTAACTGTAGATGGCACTATAAAATTAAATTGACATTTAATTTAATGATCGTTGAATTTGACAATTAATCTATTATTGTGGAAAAACACACCAAGAGAAATAAAGTATTACTGAATTGCGCGAATTTGTCATAGAAAAAGTACGATGACATATTATAACGCGACAGGGTCAGATGGAAAAAATTCTATGTCAAAGATTTTTTTTATTTTAATAAAATGAAAGGGAAGGTCGGCGTGTTTGTAAAAAGTCAGGCGGTTATCAGTTAATTGGACGACAAGGGGCGGTGCCACACATTATATTATTATAGTTGCGATCTTTCCGAATTAAGAATGATTTATTATCTCCTTATCTATTACACCTAGACATCTTAGATATAATACAAGCTCCACATAAGAAACATAAAGTATATCCTAATTACGTAATAAAACAGCAATGTGTCAAATAAAAGCATTCAGTCGATAACACCTAATATTCATTCTAACTGTGTAAAAAAAAATATATGATCCATATTTTTGCGCACCGTGAATGGAATTCCTTCGACAGATCCCACTGCAAAACATTGGTCTCCAGCGTTGCACGCACCACTTAGCACTTGATGGCAATTCATAATTCACAAGCACTGTTGGTCGATTAAAATCAACCACCAATCTCTTAAAATTACCACTCTATTATCGACATATCACAAAAACACATAATCAAAAATGACATTTACGTCTAGGGACGACATTTTACTATCATTGGAACACCGCTGCCTTACAAATTTTGATAATCAGCTTCGCGATGTTGCCATACTACATAAAAGAGCGAGTTGTAAGGTAGACGTGATAAAATGGAAGTAAGAAAAACTAGAGTGCTCTTTTTGCATTCAAAAGCATAGCACTTTAAAAAAACCCATGCCTTATGGATATCCTACCATTATTCACATGTTTAATACTGTTTTTATAAAGATAAAATTAAAAAAAAACATTCAAGTTGAGTTTCAATGACCAATCATTCCAATGAAGAGACAAACTGTCAATTGTCACCTCTAATGGTGACAAACAAGCCATACGTCTTACGAATGCATATTTTTAAAAGGGCATATTGCATGCGCTTAGCTTAAAACTAAATGCACACTACCAATAGTGTATAATTAATACCAAAGCTTATTGTGCAACCGTGAAAAATTAGTTCGTCGAAACACAATATGTAGTTAAAAAATACACTAGTATTATCATCATAATTTTTAATTATGTTAGTTGTTTAAGCTTCTTCTATCTAACAAGAAACATAAATAAATCTATAATCTGTATTTTTTGTGTGGTATCAATTTGAAATCAATAATAATTATAAAAACATTACATTACATTGAGATTGTTATAATTTGAAATCAATATACGCAGAGCGTGTATATTTTTATTACTATGATTATAATTACCATTAGTTTTGTGAACAGATTTATAGTCTACCGGGTCTACCCCATATAAGTTGAGTCATGAAAGAAGACTGAAATAAATCATAGTTCATTTTTTGTCATGCATCTGTTTTTTATCTCACATATAATGAGCTATATGTTATATTCCCTTTTATTCTCGAACCAACTAACGCATGCTCATGTTAAAGAAGCTTCATAACTTATAAATACCATGAAATACTCCAACTTTGTTCACTTTGTTGCCCATTTTTAATATAATTGCCGACTTGTACAAAACAAAATATGGGACAGTGTCATTATTGCTGGAAATGATCACATGTATCCATTGTAGGCCGAAAACATCTGTTCAAAATACAAAACAGCTATTAATTTTACGAAATATTTATTTCTTTTGAAGGAGCAAAGTTTCCAGTCATTTCTGTCAACATTGCTCATTGATCTTTTATATTAAAAGATGGTTAATACTATTACATTCTTATGAATCTGTGAGAAGAGCTAAATAAACTTACTGTTCTCTAAAAGTTTGAAACATAATTAACCATAATTTCTACAACAAAACATTTGAAAACTGTTACAACCCCCATTGTGGATTTTTACATAAAAATATTAATATGAAACATAAAGGTTGTTGCAAAAAAATCAGATAAAGAATAAAATAGGTACAAAATAAGATATTATGGTAGTTTTTTAAAATGTCTTTTGTTAAATAAATTCTATCTTAGCTTATCTATTGCAAATAAACTTTGTAGGTGTTTATTATCTTTATATTTTAAAATTTAGTTTGATAGCATTTTGATTAATTATTAAAAAGTCATATGCTTTTAAGAACGAGCTTTCTGAATGCTTTGATTAATTAAGCATGACAGCTATTTTGTAGCATAATTATATTGAAAAAATTTCCAATTCGAGTTTTTCTAGATGGTTTTCCGCTACAAATATGTGCTTTTGCATATTTTTGTACTTTCGGGCACCTTTTTGGAATCTGTTATTTCATTGTCTAAGACAATTTTTGGCTCTTCGAATATTGCTCATCCTAGAAACAATAAAAATATTAAAACACGCAACATGAATGTAAAATCTTAAATAATTGTCTTACAAAAATTATATATCTATATGTATTGAAAAAGTGATAACGCTAAATGGACAAAGTTGATAGACGATGCTCAGATATGCGTCTGAAACATTGCTCAGATAAGTTGTTCAAGCTTCTGAAGAACTAATTTAACAAAATCTACCATAACTTTTTTCTTTAGAAGCAATCAGTATTATGAAATAAAAATAACTTGCCTGAATTATGGGTTCAGGCAGTAGTACAAATTTGATCTTAAGTTATTTTGATACCACTCAAACAACCACCAGCTTTAAATCGATGCAACTTGGAACTAAGCGAAGCTATTAACAGACCAATTACTGAGTCTTGTCAGAAAAAAATTTCAAGTTTTACCAACTTTTATACATTCTTCATATTTTTTCCTTTTTTATTTTTACGAACGATAGAATAATAGAAATATAATTTTCGTGATTGGGCAAAGTTATGCCCCCTGGGAAAAATGGATGATTTCACGATAGTTGATAAAACATTGAAGTTAATAACTTTGATACGCATTAATTTTAATTTTAATTTTATATCAGATATGAATTTCCACAAAGTTATCGCCACATCCATAGAAAAAAAAAAATTAAAAATGACCAAAGCTTTGTGTTTCATTAAAATATAACGTAAAATTATTTGCGAATTATACAATTTATTTTCAGTATATTTACTTCACCTTTTTTATCAAGAGAAAATTATAAAAATCGTATATTAATCTTAACATGGCAACATTAGCTATTATCGCTTTTTGCGGGCCGTGTGGACAGTTGTTTGTTGGTCAAAATTTTCGTAAAAGTCTACCAATAATTAAATAAAATCGGGATAATTAAGTGACACAAGATAACAACTTCCTACTGTGCTTCTAAGTAGTTGTGGATTTGAGATTTCTCAAAGGTAAGTGTCAAAATTTTCAAATTTGATAACGTTCGTGGCCTTGAAGTTTTGACAACTAATTAAAGCCATATAAAGTTGGATCGATTATTGATAATGTAATATACTACTAAATAAAAACAAACGTGATTTATTAAAGCCTACGGTCGATTATCCATCAGTCACAAATCTTTCAGTTTAGTGTGAAATTAAACTTAGTCCAGTGGGTTTGAAATGTGAAAGCTACTTATCGAAGTGAGAATACGTGTTTTCAAGATTCCCTTTTCGGTTCTTTGCGTAGATATCCAATGAATGATTGTGTAATTAAAAATCGTAACCCACCTGTTAATCACTATAAATAACCATATTTATTTATGAAATTAATATTAAGATAGTAACTGTGTACATCGAGCGTAATCGTTCTATTTACGTTATGACTACAATATCAGTAGCATAATTAGTAGAATAATGATAAGGGTGTTAATATTTTTTTGACGCCTACTCGAATGCTACCTATTAATATTAACTATATTCGATTCGCATATTTATTTATTGTTCACGAATATTTCACATCGTATCCTAATTTGTCATTTCGAATATATTATGATCTTTTGATTTTTTTTCTTCTATGGTAAGTCGACTGGTTCCGTAAAACGGGGCTATTTCGCCTACCAAGTATAATTCCGCCTAATAAAAAATATTTTGTTTATATTGCCTTAACTTATTTTTACGCTCGGGTAGACAACATATTTGTTTATAACTTTATTCCAAATTGTCAGTTGATCACACTGAATCATTTAAAAATCTCGAATTTCTCGTAAGTTATTGTGAAACTTTAGTTTTGTAAATGGTGTGTGCATATGACGGCTCTAGTTTCGACACTGAATAAGTATCAAATGAACATAATAATGATAATAAATGATTGTTATATTTAACCAAACGATTTAGGATCCGTTTTGAAATTATATTGAAGGGGGAAGGGGGTGTTGTCAGTGTTGAGTTTCTTTAAAATTCTTGTTTGGTGATTTTTGACGTGCTGTTCAGGAGGGGAGATTGAAACCCCCCATACCCTTTAATATGGCAGTATACGATAATGTTACGCAATATAAAATATGGTCCATGTTAAATTTTAATTTTAGTAATGTAATTTAGTGATGATGCTTGATGGAACGTCAATTAAATCACCAAGGACGATCTCTCACTAACGACAAAGTTTGGGATCGTCTGTGGTCTTGATGAGCTTGAGATGGCTGAATGCCAGACTCCGGTAACCATATAAATCGGTTTTATAAATGACAAAACCTATGAAAACGTATCAAATTTGAATGATTCAACATTTATCAGAGGTATCAAGAATAACCCAACTACGGAGGGCAATACTGGTATTACCGAAACCGGTATCTTGGTTCTTAATACCGAAATACCAGTTTTGAAAAATGCGAAATACCGGTATTTCGGTATTAAAATGTATTACGCTACAATAATTTAACGTCTTCGCTCAACAAGCGTTGAATCTGAGGGCTTTTTTTCTGCAACCGGACTTAGCACGTAATTCCGATCAATATTGAATATTCCAATATTTTTGTACAGGACATTTCAAGGTCATCTTTTAATTCAATGAAACAAAATTAGCCTTTAAGGCTTATGAAATAGATTTTTTTTCATACTGCTATTGAATATGTGCATATTATATTATTCGTCCGGTAATGCAACCCTTAAACCAGTTTTTTAAAATTCATACATTGTGTAAATTCTGCAATAACAAATCGAGTGCTTAAAACCAAACAACGCTATCTACAAATAAGTGTTTTTTTATTATGATAGCGTTGTTTTACATTATCGCATACATGATAGTCTAACGTTAACTACATAAAGTTGCCCTTTATCTTTATCTTTAATATCAAAAGATCGCAGAAGCTGTTAAAGTTCTTGTCACAGAATAATCAAATGTACAATAAATTAATAATGAACATTAGGTTTTAAATAAACATCTGCTTCAGCGGCGCACACAGGAATTTTTTAATGGCGGTCCAGTCGGCATGAAATTTTTTAAAATTCTTGGTGATAAAATTTTTTGTGATGAGAAAAGTAAATCTGCATTTTTTTTTTATAATTTACATACTTATTCGGCAGTTTATCTTCGGCAATTAAAATTATGATATATTTAAAACATCACAATCAGCGACGGAACTTAAATTTTGTCGGTCCTCCTTACAATAAGAATCAAACTTATTTAAGAAGACTGTAACAGCATACGAGCTATAGTTACGCCGCAGGCTGAAATTTTGAACAACATTTTTCGAATTAACATTAACGGGAAGACTGAGATAACTTGCGCCGCAAGAAAACAATTTTTATGTTTTTTACGAATTGAACCAATCACTATGTCTACTACATAATCTCACATCTATCTACATTAAAGCATCTTTTATATTTTCTGTCATAAGTTGCACTCCCGATTAAGATATCGATTATAAGTAGAAATTACATTATACTAAAAACAATCCTAGGGGCTGTCCGCACCTACTGGACCGCCCCCCTCTGTACGCTCATGATCTGCTCGTTACAAGAAACTAAAAAAACGTTTTTGACTCACATGTAAAGTTACACTTTTGTAGATAGTGTTGTTTGACATTAATCCCTCTAAATGGTTTTGCAATTATCAGATGTTATCTAAATATTTAATGATTTATGATTTAAATATTGTACAAGAAGGAACAAATTCTGCGCACATGCGTAAATTCTATTGATGCACGATTTAAACGCATTTTTTTTATTTAAGTAACTAGTTTAATGAGGCGTTTCCGCTGGATAAATTATTTGAGATATTTTTGAGACGGAGCATCATTGAACAACCGCTGTATTAGATAACGAAATATAACATTGATGATAATTAATACAGATTACACGATAAGATAATATTATTTTGTCGTGTAAACTGTCAATTATGAGAAACTATGGAGATTTGCTAAATCCGTTTGATGTAAATTAAAATTTATTACTCTCTATAACTTTACTACTGAATCGTGTAAATCTATCTAGGGTAGGTGCGGAGAATGTAGAATACTCAAGTTTAGATTTAGAATGTAGGCTCATAGTGTATATATATATTTTAATCTGTTCTACTTAAAATATCATCATGGTGCCGACCCTGTTGCCTAAACTCAGCACCTAACTTAGGCTGCTTTCACGAAAATTTGAAAATTTCTTTACGTCGTGAAATTTCATTTGGGAAACGCTGTTGTAACATATACATCGCTGCTTCTTTATATTGTGCATAATGGTGGGTGTTAAAACAATATGTACCGTAATGCAGAACTATCCATTCACTCGTTGCATTAACGCCACCGACCGTATTGTTTCTCAACCCCATCAGACAATTTAAATTTAAAATTTATTCACCCAATGCAATTGAGTAAGAATTGATGTAGTTAAATATATATGCATATATATTATATAAAATTTTGAAGAAAAATATTTGGTATTGCAGCTAGGCAAGGCGCCAGATATTTTGAAATTACATGAGATTAATTCGATGAGAATTTTTAATGTCGCTCGAGATCAACTCAAGGAGAAAAACTTCAACTAATAAACCCCGAAGAGGCAGGGTAGGGGGTAGAGAGTCAAAGCAGACACTTCACTTTCCTCATACAGCCGCGGCAACAAGCGGCTACGGGTCGGGATAATTTATCCGAACAATAATAAAACCCTGAGTCTCAACAGATATATTTACTTTATTGCAGTTTAGTGCTTGGAACAACTCGCGTTTAAAACGTTCAACTGACGAGACGGTTCCTCCTTCCCGACCTCCGCCGTGTAAGGGCTGCATGGAACATATCCCCTGCGTAAGAAAAGAATCAAGTATACCTTAAACCCACCATCAAATCAATTACAACCAACTAAACCGTATTTCGATCACAATTTTATAGTACACTGACCTATCGGTCGTTGTGTGATATGATTCTTGTATTTATTTGGTTTTAATAATGCTTCGGTATCTTCGAGTACGCATTTCGATTGGAGTCGGAATTAATCTGTAGAGCTACCTAGAAGCCCTTCTACTCCCATGCTGTAAACAGATATACCAGCTGTTGATCTTGAAGAAATTATTTTTTATACCAAACTGTAGCAAGTTGGCGCGGCCGATCGGTCCAATGGAAGGTTGGACCGATTTGCGCAGCTCATCCCCTTCTTCATGCATTAAATGACACTCCCATAGGATGTGTTCAGCATCCTACTTTATAGCACCACATTAGTATGTTGGCCTATCCACTAACCGGCTTGGTAGCGAACTTTACTGGGACTAAATAATATAAAATGTTTTTTGCTCTGTAATGCTCGACATTAACGATAATTTGAGTGTAGAAAGAAGATTGCTGACTCAGACAAAAATTGCATTAAGTAAAATTTAAACATGATCACAGAAATGGTGCTAAAAATTGGAACAAACTCATGCCGTTCTACTCATTATATACAGCAGAAAGTTTTATTTATATTACTAAAACGCATCTTCTTCATACATAAAATACAAAACGTCATCCCTGGCTGCGCACATGAATGCCTTTGGTACCATTCTTTGAGAAGTGCTGACGGGAGGGGCGGGGGGCAACGAATTTAATATCACTGACTTCGTTGGATATCATTGTTATACATGGCGGTCTTGAGATTTTTTTTTCGTTAAAAACTAAGCGTGGTAAAATATTGCGCTGTAGGAATTTTGTTTACATAAATGTTGAGCCTGTAGCAGAGTGGTTGACGTCGTTGCATTCGGTTTTGGCGATGATCACGGTTTCGAATCCCATAAAGTTTCATAAATTGATTTATTGATTTGTGTTCGAAAGTATATATCGATACCTCAGTTCCACAACTCAAAAAGTATAGTGCTGAGATAATAAGTAAATAAGATTTTGGGCACGCTTAATCTTTTACTTTACCTACATTTATTTTTGTAGATTTTAATGAAATTCTAGGATTTCCTGAACATATATTTATGATATTGTAAACACAATTTTTTTTCAGAAGTTTTCACATGATTTTCATAGTTGTAAAAGTTTTAATCCAAAGTACTATAAATACTGTCAACCTAAAATAACCAAAGATTACCATTTGTTACATTTTTGGACTGGTAGATGTCGGTATTCTAAGCATTTCCTCATACTTAACTCAAAACTGACTTATTTTTGAATTGTTACACTATGGAACTGGTGTATCGATACCGATATCGATGTTTGTGATGTCTAAAATTACCTCTCACTCCGTACCATAAAAAGGGGCGTTCTGAGAGTGATTAGTCTATCAATAGTCTTGTCGCAGCCCTATCCTTCCACCCTTAATCTCTTCGAAAAAAGATAGGTTGACTGATTGTTCTCGTAGAACTTCTGTTGAGATAAGCTCCATATTCTCCACGTTGGCGGCTTGGTTGCAAAAACAAAAACGTTATTTGCTGATGTGATTAGTTACATTGTTTCACTATCCAATAAGTAATGGGTAGTTTGATTATCTGACTTGCCATTTTTATGTACGATTTATTACATTTATGTCTGTGATATTCTCTATCAACCAAAATCATATTCTACAAGTACATTTTAAGGAGCGATATGTAATTGTGTTTATCTCAAATAAAGATAAATATACTCATCTTTACGTGAGAGGTTAGTAAGATAATTTGGCCTCACTGTATCGTCTTATTACAAGGTTGGAATAAATTGATACGGGAACAATAATTATTAATCAATTGACTTATGAAAGAAGCACGCCGAACATCCAGTGTTTTTCATAATTACTGAATGTTTTTATTTATTTTTATATTGCGTGCCGCTTGCTACTACTGTCATTAGTTTATTTGTGGTCGCACAGTGCACCAAAATAAGTGTCCGTTTCGCGAGAG
Source organism: Himalopsyche phryganea (assembly GCA_022494535.1). NCBI lineage: Eukaryota > Metazoa > Arthropoda > Insecta > Trichoptera > Rhyacophilidae > Himalopsyche > Himalopsyche phryganea. The sequence goes on along the minus strand of JAGVSL010000134.1, from coordinate 36,371 downwards.
GTGCGCGTTGTCGCGCCCTTAAATTTAATATTAAAGTAAAATGCCGGGGTTTTCTTTTAGCGAGGCACCTATTGTCTTGCTTTTATGAATAATAATATATCCTCCAAGACTAACTACGATCCTCGTCCGTTATTCTATGTTCTCGAAAGAGTCATTCCTTTAATTTCACACACCCAGAATTACACTGCAAAAAGCCAAAAATCACTATTTGAACTATGAAAATGTTCTTAATTTAATGTATGAATTTACACAGTTTTACATTTATTTTTGTTTTATAAAGTGGAATGTAATATTTCTAGTGTCATTTATGAAAAAAACAAATTTACTACAGTGTTTTTTTCTGCAGTTTACTCGATTTGTTTAAAATAGTACCGAAGTTTTGGGTACTTGAAATACTAGTGTTGTCATAAGATAGAGAAAAAATAACATAATTAAACTGCATTAAAGTCAAATAGCCAAATCCAGACTTACGAACATGTACTTTTGGGGGTGCGATTTGCAGTGAAGGTAAGTTCTCAGTATTTCTGTGATTTTGTAGTATCTTGTCGTGTGGAGAGTTATGTGAATGTAAAGTTTTAAATAAATTTTCAAAATAATTGGTGAAAAAATTGCTCGCGATAATTGGCCAGTGTGAGTAATTCTCTACGTTCAATTTTACGTGAGATTAATTTTGTTTGCTATAAAAAGACACTCCTATAGATTGTCTTATATTTCAAGTCTTAACGTTTTTAACTTTATTTGGGATTTTCATGATTGACCGTAAATAACAATAATTGAATAACGGGACATATTATTAGTTTTCAATCGAGTAACTGTAACCTTTACCAGTTAATGCTTTACTAAGTTAACTGCGTCGAAATAACATAAAATAGATAACTATCTCTGTTGGTACGCCAATTGTATTTGAGAAACTGTTCATATTATTTTTCTGCGTTTCTTCATTAATGATCATATTTTGCATTAAAATAGTATAATGTGACTCAAATTTGTAACTTTTGTAAAATCTTCATCTATCTCTGCCGTTGACTATTAATATAACATCAAAAAATAAATAAAGCGTCAAAATCAACAAATACAGCAGCAACAAATAATCTAAGACAGAAAATTTGATGTGTTCTTGGCCTGTAATGTAAAACCCTCCGAATTGATAACGTTTTTAAAAAAATGAATGTCAGCCAAATCTATGATCGCTCATCTCACAGCAAGTAGCTTATGTTTACTTCAGTTTGTGCTTGCAATAGCTATTATGGTGGCATCTCGTGGCGTAATATTTATTTTTGTCTTGTACAATCAACTCTACGTATTATAGGTATTTATGTGCGTATGTGCGGTTTCGTCGCTAGAGGGTGCACCTGTTTTGAAGGGGCTCCAACGACATCTTTCTTTAACATGACACATCAATAAATTGTGCACACAATTACCATAGAATTTACTTGTCCACCGCACAGTTTACATATTTCTATTAATCTTCATCGTTCCGCATGTGGTTCATAGGATTTCATTGCGTGATTCTCACTGTGAAGATTTTTGACACACTACGTTATATATCGACGGTGTTTTGGCCAATTGATGTAACCCTCGAAATTGAAATTGTTCAGGAGAGAATAAAAACTGTTTTTATCGAAAACATTATAGAGTGAGTTGCGTTATGAATCTTTGAAATGCACTCCTGAAAATTCTCGTGTTTGCAAATACGGGACTATACGTAGGGAGTCTTGATAAAATAGTGACAAGTGAGGGGGGGGGGGGCGTGAGTCAGAATTTTTAAACCTAAAGCCAATGTAAAATGATGTTTTCCCGTACTGGGACTCGAACTCGCGAATATTGCAATTGAATGTGACGACGATTGCCGTACGGCTACAAGCCTTACAAAATAAGAATATAACGGTGGTAATATTACTGAAATGTTAGTTAGTATTTACTATGAGAGATGTAATTGGAGCTTATAAATTTTATCAGCTGTTTATCAGTTTGCGATAAGTCGCATCTAAAACTTTTTAATGTTACGTGTATCCTCAGAGGCAATTTAAATTGTGAGTAAGGAGAGCTCTGTTTCATTTTCTGTATACGTAGTACATATTAAAACATATTTCCGGCAAAGAAATTCGAATTTTATATTCAAAATTAAACTAAATATTATTCATCCAGTTTAGATAAACTGGAATGCAATAATATAATTAATAGCTGCCCGGTACTGCTCCTTATGGGATAACGGGAGATCACATCGTACAGCTTTTAAATGTTATTGCTAATCCCAGTCAAAATGAGAACTGTTGACAATCGTTATCTATTCATCCGATAGTGATCTCCAGTCCAGCTCCATAGGTAATAGTTCCCAGTTTCACTGATTAGCAAAAAGATGTGAACAGCTTTTCGTCGTGATGGGTCGCTTGTATTATATTATTATAAAAGGAAATATACAATTTGCCATCAATTATTGTTATCTAACCTTTTTAGGAATGCGTGTTTTATCAATGTTATCGGAAATATGTTTATAACTTATCTAGTGCAAATATTGTCTGTAGCATAACATATTCGGCAAAGTGTTGTCAGCGTGAAATAAGTATAATAAATATTTTTATCTCATTGATTATGATCTAAAATACAAAAGATAACCAGTGGCGGCTCGTGGATAAGATATCTGGTGGTGCTGCGGTTTGATTTAAAATAAAAAGAATGTTTATTTGTATTATGTTTTACTATTAACATCAAAATCATTAAATATAATATAAGACATCGACTGAGGGTGCTTGATGGAATTTCAATATCAAATTTGGATTGAGATTTTGTACACTTCCATGTATTTTGTCACTAACGACCCGGGTTTCGCCTTTCGGCATCTTCAGGCATTCGAGCACACGAATGGACTCGAACTGTCAGTTAAACATTACGTATATTTTCATTATTCATAATCATTTTTTTTCAATTGATAGCATAGACAAAGCCGTCAATCTTTCCTGAACCATTGTGTTTTTTACATATGTATTAATACTTTTATTGATGAAAAACATCGTTCTGGGGCAACGGCAGTCATTGGAGCTGTAAGCTGAATTCGAATAAGTTTTGTTATTTCCTCAAAAACTTTGTATGAATTGCTTGCAGAAATAATTCTAATACAGTTAGAGACGTGATTCTGTTCCTAAAATAAGGGCAAATATTGCTTTTATTTAGACCGCTGCACCCGCACACAGAACACTGTTTGAGAGGCAGTACCAAATCAAGCTTCTAGCCGCGAGCCCCCCCTCCCCGCACCTCTTCTTGACTTTCGTCACTTTCTGATATTAGTACCGCGGTGTATGATAATTATTGGATTTATCAGTGCGCGGGCGAGCTTAATACACGCTTAAATAATATTGATATTTTCATATAATATGCATAAATTTATGTATATTATAATATTACATTTTTCCCAACTTGCTTGGGGGTGCTGCAGTTCCGCAGTGCGTATGGATGAACCGCGCCTGTATATAACACTCACCAGCGTAAATTGAATGAACGCTTAGACTCTAAGTAGTAATGTATCTCCGGTAAATATGCACACATGTATTGCTTTGTTACAAGTTATAGATTAATTGACGTGAATAATCCAGTAAAATTTAACCACATCGTCGACTGTCGATTTTTTACTGGAGTAATAAATAATGATCTAAATTGATAATTAGTGAATATGTAAAAAGTCATACCGTAACAAAGTTTTTTTAACTCTATTCACTTTCATATTTTCATACTATTTTATTAACACATGAAAATATAAATATTGATCATAATATGAAAAAATAATTTCTTTTTTTTCTCAAATATTATTATTGTCTTGTTTGTATTTGTTCTATTCGGTTGCGGCGTCTCATGAATTCGCCATTGTAAATTGATTGTTTAATCGATTTAGGCAGCCAGCGGACTAGGCAACCAACATGATCTTCAAATTTGTATTAAAATGTATTCAAGCGCACAATGTACGCACTAGACAGCCAGTTGAAACACGCCGATTACACTTGCAGTCAATACGACACGGTAACATGTATGTGGCTGCCTAGGTCTGCACGCACTTGTCTCGGCAGCCAGGCGTGTTCTGTAACAAATTGTAGGATATCTTTGATACATAGAGTTTGATTAGAGAAGTAGAATGTCGAAAAGCACTCTGGGATATATCTTTGGATGCATACAGTGAGAAAAGGAAATGGTGGGGAGAATTTTTCTGAAAATAAAAAGAAAGAGCTTGGTAACTTAGTAGAAGTAAATAATAACTGCATCTTCCATGTCCATCTCGAGGTAGCGATCAGTGCGAACTAGTGACATTGGCTACTGGCTGCTACAAATGGCTGCGCATTATTTTAGCTGCCTAGTACGCGGCCAGCCTTAAGGTTTTGGCTTGAAAAGCCTGTATGTCTGTGATGATTTCATTCCCTTCTCACCCAGCCTTTCCTACTAATAGAGCGTAGCGAAAACTATTGTCTAATTTAAGTATAATTTAAGACATCGACTGAGGGTGCTTGATGGAATTTAAAAATCAAATTTGAATTATTGAGATTTTGTACACTTCCATGTATTTTGTCACTAACGACCCGGGTTTCGCCTTTCAGCATCTTCAGGCATCCGGGCGCACGAATGGACTCAATTCAATTTGTCAATTCGATATTGTCTAACTTCTGTGCCTGTTCTAGCTCCATCTTTCTATCTGTACTCTCTTCAAAAAAATGGAGATTGAGAAGACTGTATAGGAGCCAGTTCTCGTAAAAAATCTCTTGAGATGATTTATATGCTTCATTAGAGGAGTTCATTCATATATCATAATCATTTCTGTATTTGTTAATTATTCAAATTGATAGATTCCATGCGCTCGGATTGTGAAATTAATTTTGACTTTGATCGTGTGCCAGCAATATTTTAATGAAAAAAAAAATATGCAGTATGCCTACTTACACCTACATTGAATTTTTTCGTTCAACCAACCCACCAATCAGCAGTAGTCAAGCTTTGCATAACCATTCGAAACCGTGACGTAAACAATACATGGAATATTGGAATTAATTTGATTATACGCTTACCGACTGACTGTGCGAAAACTGGGTTGGAATCTCAACTATAATACTAATCTAATTTTCCGTTTTATTGTATGAACTTGTCTTTCAATGGCAAGTTCGTAGTCTCTTAACCCATTATATCTTTAGTTCCGCGATCACATATTACATTGTCAAATTTATATGACATATCGTACATTGTAATCATTAATATCTTTAGTACTTTATTAAAATAATCCGTGAAATCTAAGTTTGAGTGTACTAAATTAATAACTATCTAATCGAAAGTGCAAACTATCGAAATGAAAGTTCTAGTGTACCAAGTGAATACTATCTAACACAAAGTGAAATTATTTATAACCCAATTGTAATGTGGTAACTATGATATACATAGTTTGTCAATGCTAAAAGAAATATGAAAATCTAACTTTAATGAGTCTTTATTGGTTGATATTACACTCAAAACTATTCTTTTTCACTTTTTAAAAAGTATCAGTAATCTTAAATGTCTATAGAGTATCATTTAACACACCCTGGTTTTTTTTGTTAAATTTTATTAATGACAATGATTCGTGGAAGTCGACCCGACTCTTGTCGTGAAGAGTGATCGGCCAATCGCCGGCGGACACGTTCGCTGGATGAATCCATTTTTGACGGAAAGGGGTGGCTCCGACGGTGCGGCGAGTCCGATTTTTGCGGGGAGTCGATTGCCAGCCTTCGAGCCAGTAGAGCCGCCGGCCCCCGTGGCCGGCACTGTTGACGTTGTGGATTGTTTGTTTTTGTTTTGAAATTGGACTTAATTTAAAATCGAAATTCATGTGTTAAGTAAATGTAAGTGTAGACTCAATTTCATGTGTCAGGAATATTTGTATATTTTAAACCACTGCATCTTCGATTAAAAATAAATAAGAGTTGAACCGGATTTGAAATGGTGTTTGTTTGAGATCCCAGATCTTCCAGGACGTCGATAACCGACCATTCGCCTCTCTTCGATTCGGGTCTTCTCACATTATTGTTTGTAAATTCAATGTTAACCGAAAACCACTTCTTCGCAAAACCTGATTACATAAAAAACTTTTGTAGATTGTATTTTTAAAATACACGTGGCTTGAAGGCGGGTAAAATACAATTTTATCGCTTCATAGGAATAGATTATGAAATTAAAATTAAACTGATGCAACGCTGTAGTATCGGCTTGTTTGACACTTAAAGCCCCGGCTCAAATTAGATCATACTATCCCGTCAGCCCGACTTATTTTTTAAGCATTATATATAATAGCATTTTTTCTTAGGGATTTCTGAAAGTACTTCTTAGTCAAATCGAATGAAACTTTTCATGATTGTTTGAAATACTGTAATAATTCAAGATTGAATGATATTATTGGCAGTTTGCACATGTACCAAGTCTTAAACAGTTTTTTTGCTTGTCGCACAGTTTCCAGGTTCAGGGTTTATTTATTTTCCGTTTCTGTTATTGGTATCAAAATAGTCAGTGATCCTCTTTAGTCCTCTGACATCCTGCTTTGTGGATTATGGAACGTTCCAATTCGAAGGGGACTCGATGACTGCACCGTTATGTGGTCTTGAGAAGGACCGGTGGACGCTTAGTCGATAAAATCAGTAATTATTTTTGATGAAAGTACTAATTGAATGATGTTTAACAATGATTTGAGTATATGCTGTTATTAGTTGCATTTTTTCTAATACATATTATTAAATATACAGTTATGGTCCTATTTAAAAGGTTAGAATGTCATGTGAATACACTGTTCCGGGACTCAATGCGTCAATGACACAGTGCTTTTAAGATAATGATTTACGCAAAATATGATTGTTTTATAATAGAATTTGTAATCATATTGTTATGTTTACATTATATGGAAATTCGGATCCAGTGGGGTGGGGTATCCAATGGTAAATTTATATCCTTATTCAAATTGTATAAGTATTGATTGTTCAGATAGGCATTGGATATATTAAATTAAATGTAATATCAGTTACGCCAACGCGTAGTAGGTATTACATAAACTATTACATAATGTTACGTCAAATGTTCACTAAACATTATGGGATGGAAAGTTAGTGGCACAGGCGCCGTAATTTACACGCCAGAGATTTCCGACGACACCTTTGAAAATTCTGTGATTATTATAAACATTATATATGTGTTAAATATTTTTCATTAGTCTATCCGACTTGGTGCCTAATATTCCAAAATACCAGGCCTATAAATAAATGCATCGTCATACAGAGAGCGAGCGGACCCCAACTCATAGAAGAATTTCGTTTATCTAGAGATTCTAGAGGGATTGATTTTCTGTATACTAATTTAATTTGTCCTAAGACACTCCCGTCTAAGGAAAAAATGTAGATAGGCCTTAAGTTTGTTACGCCACTGGATACAGCCGTATTAAATTAACGAATGGGCAAGCAGTGATGGTGGACCATGCAAGCGAGTCTATTGATTAACTAAGTATCTAAAAAGAAATGATATAAGATGTGTTATTTAAAATTTAATGTAAATAATGAGCAACCTCGTTTTGAACGATTTTTTCTTCCACTTTCTCTTAAGTAAGTGTTATTTCTGTTCTAAGTCGTGTAAATTCTATGACTAGAAACAATTGAACAGGAGAAGATTTGGCAGCATCTATTTCACAATCAATGAACTACCGCCCTGACAAAAAAAAATATACATAAAGAATAGTCTCTGTCCTTAATATTTCTCTATTTTCTACCATTTTTTATGTTGAATAAATCTCACCGGGCGTAGCGAGAGCGATTAGCTAACCACTAGTCCTGTCCTAGCTCTATCCTTCTATCCCTATTCTCTTCGAAAAAAGAGAGGTTGAGCAACTGCGTAACAAGCAGTTTTTATAGAAAAATTCTGATACCTTTATTAGGAAACGTTGGGAGCGGACATGGTTTTTAATTTTTTTATAATGTAGTTCTGTAAGTAAATGACAATCATTGAATAAATAATCTTATGTAAATCAAACATTGCGTTTATAGATGCGTCACTTAGAATAGTAATGGTGTAACTCCAAAATTACAAAAAATGAGTTTATACCTCAAACACGCTCAAAAGAAATATATTTCTTTAAAAAACTGTTTTTGTTTATGTATTCCCATATTTAACGATATTTTTCAGAATAAAAGTGCTTGCAATATCAGAATAAGAGTGAAGTGTCCGGACAGACTTCACTACTACACTAACGTTTAAGTTCTTCAGTTGATTGACAAACAGTTATTAATGGTTGTTATTTGATCCTAAGAGCATTTTACAAAATATTTATTTTCTCAAAACTTAAAAAATGGAATTACACCATTACTATTCTAAGTGACACAAATATAAAATACAATTTTTCAATAGTTGAATCAATTTGTAATATATACACAATTTATCAAATGATCAGCACCGGTTTCGCTCATCGCGAGTATTTTCAACTGAAATCAATCATCCGCTTAAATGTTTTATCATTATAGATATACATTTCCACCAAGAATTGCCTACAATTTTGTCTTCTTTTGGCACATTAATAAAATCATACTTTTTACAATAAATACTCAATCGAAATTTTTCTGCCCAAGTTTGTAAGACGTAAAGGCGAAGCTGTCTTTTTTAGGCGACTTGATAGGTCTTCCTGACCTCTTGGGTGTTTTTTGCACCTAGCAACTGGCGCCTTTTGCGTGCAAATTTTCCCGCGAAATTGTGTTTTGCGAGAAGGGATTCCAACTATTCGTCATTATCAAATATTCGAATATCGAATAGTAAAACTGAAACTATTCGAATAGTTTCTAAAGTACGAACATATAAAAAAAACGATTTGAATTATTAGTACATTACATAAATTCAATGATACTTTAATAGTAAATTAACATTTGTAAATTATTTTTAAATCCTCGTAAAGAGCTCGCAATCCGATTAGGAATAGCTGGAGCTACCTTTAACTCAATGCTGAGAGTAGGGACTCGGGTTGCGAGTCATGGTACATCACCAAGGCACAGGGTTACCGTATACTGTGCAATGAAAACAGATGCTTGCGGCGAATACTAGGGGTACGGTGGTTTGATTTTGTCAGGAACAACTCGGAGGTGAGAGAGCAGACTGACCAGTCTCTTATTACGTCCAAAATAAAAAAGTGACCTGACTTGTACACGTGCTGCGGATGCCCCAGGGGAGCCTGAATCCTGCCTATCTCTTCTACTAACCAGATAGATTTCATCGCCCTGGAAGGCCGCTGATGACCATCCATATGATGTATTCGGCGGAGCTACTGTACGCTGGGATGAACTGGGATTAAACAAGGAGACTGGCGGGGGACACAGAAGCTTGAAGGAACCGCGTGATGGCCATATGCTACGAATAGGGAGCGGAAATGGTAAAAAAAAATTGTTATAAAACGAGTTCATTTAAAATGAAAAATCACATTTATTCAAATTTTAAATTACTGATAGACAGATAGTATTTTCTTAAGGATGATATACTTACATAATAATTTACGATTTAATCTTTTCCCACTTCTGTCAAATCTCAGACACAGGCAATATAAAGACACATTCCAACACCGTTCTTTTGTATGAAAATATTTAACATTTGCAGCTGCGTCGGATTAATCCAACGGTAATGCTTCAATTACTGGAATTACGGCACGTTTAAATGGTTTTTTAAAACTCGAGTCATTCATCAAACTCAAACATTATGATTTACTAGTATCACCGTACCCATCATAGATGACGGTATTGAAATTGAAATACTTATTGTCTAAAGTAGCTAGTACGTCGGAGCCGTGTGTGCATTGCATAACATTATATTATATATTTAAACTGCGAACGGTGATGAGAAAAATTTCACACCTACATGTGATATGTGATAATAATAAAACGTCTACAGAGCGGTCCGTGCTATTTATTATATATAAGATCTGTGATGAAATATTGAAAGCGCCTGAGTTGGGCGAAGACAAAAAAATACTACATGGGTTATTTATTCTTGTTCTAAATCTGGAGAAATTGTGATGTGATCTTTCGTCGATTTTGTAAAATATTTCATTAAATTCATAAAGGATAGTTGCCCAACTATTCGAATATCGTATAGTTAAAAAAGGGCCGAATATATTCTGATATTGAATATTCGAATTTACGAGTTGACATCCTTATTTGTAAGTGTAATAATGTATTACAATGTGTCGCCGCAATACTTTTTTGCGACCAACCAACCCACTTTGGTGCGCAGCATCTGGGAAATTATTATGCAATTTGCATCTACAGCGGCACTCTGAAATTACTGTTTTATTCAATTCAATGCGATCTATAAAATCTTTGTCTGTTGTAATACGTTTATTACATGTATATGCACGTCAAACATGATTTTAAGTCAATAGTTACGTATAATATAATTATATGATTTTAATATTTTGAATGTTAAATTCACACCATACACGTTATGAGAAAATTTTTATAGAATAATAGACATTTTACCCTCACAGCGTTTTCGCACGAATTTATTTTCAGTCAATTGATCTGTTAAAACGCTCACTTTGGCTAAAAATAGATCAATTTCAACAGTACAAAATAGAGAATTATGTGATTTATATATTAGTTATCTTAAATACATTAAGAAGGGAACTAAAATCTTCGTGTTCTCGCTAAAATAAATCGAAGAAAATGAAGCTGAAAAATATTTAATCTACGACTTCATATACATTGCCAACACGCACACAAGCAAACGCGTAGCCGCATTAGTATGTGTAAAACATAGGGCTGACGATGTATGCTGCGTATCGGCAGTTCAAAGCTGAAATTCGAAAGACTGAATATCGAGAGCTCTTTTCAAAAATATATTTCCTTGTGTTATACTTGACATTTTCATGATCTGTTGCCTAATTTTTCTACCTACAGGCTTGAACTATTTTTTAAAGCATATATCTACAAGTGTTCCTTCTAGTTTTTGGCCGGAAATAGTCATTCATTATTTATTTAGTAAAAGCTTCGTTTTTTTAAATACGATCTAGGCCGAATACAATGCAATATTTATATGTAGTATTTTTAAGGCAATAACTTTCAGAAGAACTATGTAGTCATTTGATAGCTATTTCATTGTCAACTTCATCGCGCAATTTGGTTGGAACTAAATAATTTGCTCTTGTTACCTTATCATAATGGAGTTCTACCTAGTCAATTCAATTGGATGGATTAGTTAGTAATTTGCATCTTTATTTCTTTTCCTAAACCTAACAAAACTATAACCACGTTTATAAGTTTCATTTAGGGCGAGTGTTCCTGAAGTCGGTCGTTGCCAATCTACCAAGCACCCTCGGTCGATATCTTAAATTAATAAGTTTATTATTCAACTAGCTAGGTTTACTCGAAACCGGGTTCGCGGTTACGGGTAAATGCGGGGTGGGGTGAGCATAAAGTAAATTACAAAAAAGGCCAAGCCACACTGTATTTTGTGCGAGATATTTAAAAAAGATATGTTTAAAACTATTATTAAAAAATATTTATGTACTAAAGCGAGCTATTAGTTTTCGACCGCTGTATTAGAAGGTATTAAGCATAAATGTATTGTACTAAGCCCTTCAGTGACGTATCATCGGCGAATGGCGCGAAATTTTGACACACCTTTGATTATTTAATGAGGGTAGTCTGCATGACGGGGATATCCGTCTTATTATTTTGGACACTTTTTTTTAATGCGTTTTTAATAGGATATTAATTCTTTGCGATTCAACATATTATAGTATAACGAAGGTCTATTGGTTACAGTAACTGATTTTTCCAAATTTTTGTTGGTTCATGATGTGATGAATCACGGCCGTTCTCAATGTGGACCTTATGGACTCTTGCACCGTATCGTAGGTGGACGAAGTCTTGCGAGCGTGAGTCGGTGAGCCGCATGTTTTCGTCACCTCTCACGTAGGACACCCCATTGGCGGAGAACGAATGATATTTTCGAGCTACGCCGCACCGCCTCACGCTTGCAAAGACTTCGTCCCCGTAAGACAGTCCGCTATAGATGAGCCCAGTAAGGAATTTAATTGGAAGAATATGTCAATACTAGTAATCCACTATGTATCTCATATTAAATACCGGTTTGCAAAAAAGATACGGCCGCAATACGGCCAATTGGGATCGCAATACCTGATCAATAAATCAATAATGTTATTTCGCTATTTCACATTAAAATACAAAATATCTTGAGCATGCAAAGCAAAATGCATTAAATTTATTGTAAAAATTAAATTTTTTTCTTAAAACTCTCGTTTATCGAATCTTCAAATGAATAGAATAAGTCCGACTAGAAAAATCCGTCTTAAATTGAATATTTTCTCGATGGAGTAATTCTAGATTATTGTTAAAATTATGATTATTTTCAATTAAATGATTTGCAAACTCGGAAAAATTATTACTATTGAGACATCTTATATATTATGTTCTTTTAATTTTATAATTTTAGCAAAATTAAAATGTGGAGTAACAAAGTTACCGCTGAATCCATTAAAAAAGTGTTAAATTCAATTTGTTTGTATGAAAAGCTTATCCATTCTACATTTATAATGCAGTATAAATACTATTGTCATGGAGTATGCTTTAAGTGCGTTTTTGGTACGGCACTGGAGTGGTGAGATATGCATTGCATCTGGTATATCGATAATGTCGCGGTGGCCTACTTTTCCCGCTGAAAGTTTACCCGCTGAAAAAATTATTCTGCATAGCCCTGGCATAATACGTATATTGAGACCGGCTAAGATATTATATTTTTTTGAAAACGCACAATGCCCCTGGATAATAGAATATCTTGCTGTTAATACTGTGCTAGAGGGATTTGAGGGCATTACTGTTCCTTATTGTATCTGGATGTTTCATTATCGTAAATATAACTATGGAATATTAGAATATGGGTATGAAATGGATTCTATAATATTAAAAAAATATAAGCACTCCATGTCTTCATTTGACTTCTTCAGCCCTTTCTTGTTGCGTCCGTAACACAGCTGCTTTCAATTGGATGACATAAGTGTCTTAGAAGCAGTTACCCAAAGATTAGGTAACTGTGCACTTAATCAAATTCACAATCAACTACGGTCAACCTGAGTAACTTTGGCTCAGTTCTGAGGGGTTTTTTATATTTTTATTGCAATTTTATGTGGTATTGTTCTACATAGAAATGTAGTAATGTCTTAAGATGAAATTTAATTAACATAAATAAATTTATTGTTATAATTGATATATAAATATAGATAGAATAAAGTGGGCCAAAGTTTGCATCCAAGTCTGGTAACTTTGACCCACCATACAAATAATCACTGTAATTACTATAAATTCAGTGATTTTAAAGTCTTGGCAACTTTTCTTTATTCTTTCATACATTTTGTACATAATTGAGATTGGAAAAAATATACAGCATTTTGATTACAAATTTAGGTTTTCCAGGTAAGTTTTTAAATTGTGTTTTATCATTCCAAGCTGACAGCTTACAAATTCAACAATAAAAAACAAATTATGTTGCACATTAATTCATATAATTACCACCTGGGCCTACTCAATACATTTGCTTAAAAAAAATTCATATGGCATTAGTATTATCATGGTATTATAACAGCACTTTCTTTTTCCAATGTAATGGGCCAATCTTAGACCGATCGGCAAACTTACACCAAATTTATGGTATATGAGTTGAGAGGTCTAGTCGCTATTCGAATGATACAGCAAAATTATAAAATGCCTTTGCTTTAAACAGGTTGGCGAGGCCGACCGGTCCGACCGTTGGTCGGACTGAATTAATTATCAAGTCTACGTTAAATTCTAAATTAAATAATAAAACAGGAAGACAATAAAAAATGCTTTGAATAGTGTCGATAGCTAATTTTTGTGAACATTAATTTACAAGATATTAAATATGCCACGACATTAATATTTAGTTGATGTAGCAAAAACGCTGAAAATACTTATAATTACGCAGATTTGTTTTCTTCAAATTATCGCTTTTCTGTTGATCCACCATGTATGTGGAGAAATTCTAAGCTTTCGACAGATAAACCTCTGATTTAAACATTAAAGTTTAGCATGACAGCTGCGCATCGTACATTTATAATATACGGGAGATTAAAAAAAACCTGGATAGATTACATGTATTTTTTCATTATCTCTTTCCTTTGTGTGATTACGTAATAATTTTCCTTAGTCTGCAGACTCTCCAGTGGTTGTCTGGGATTTCTGGCGCCAAGACACTTTAGTCATAACGATTGGAGAAACAGTGATTTTTCACATGTACAGGGCTTTGAATTATTGTTTTAATAATGAATACGCAATTTGGCTTGAAAATTCTTTATGATTTTGAGAAATTTCAGTTGAATCCTTTTATGTTTTTAAGAAAAGTGTTTATTGAATAAGATATCGATTGATGGTGCTTAATAAAATTCCGATATCAAATTTGGATTGTTCAAATTTCCATAAATTTGTTCAATAACAACCCGGGTTTCTCTGACTTGGGTTGCAACAACGCTTGTTGGACATACAGTCATTAATTATATCGAAATACCGGTATTTTACACTTTCATAAACGGTATTTCGGTATTGAAATAACAACCGAAATACCGGAATCCCTAGTAATAGAAACTAATTTTAGTTTTGAATGATGGGTAAATGCCGAAAGAGTCATCAATTTATTTGTAAGATAAAATTATTATTAACTTTTGACTACTTCAATTATTTTCATCACTTACGGTCCGGGTCTCGCCTTTCGGCATCTTCAGGCATTCAAGTGTACGGATGAACTCGAACTGTCGATCCCATCGAGCAAAGAAAGGTAAATAAAATTAAAGGTAAAGATAAGTAAAATGTTTAGTTCCGATAGAATTAGATATCGATTAGCGACTTCGGCATTATGCTATCGTGAGAACTATGCCAACATAACCAGCTATTATATATAACATAGTTAATGCGGAACTAAATTAATAGTTTCTTGTTGTTTACCTTATCATAATGGAGTTCTGCCAAGAAAAAACCAATTCAATCAATATATTTATTTTCTTTCACTATCTTAAAGAGTATTGAAAAAACAAATCACTACTAATCCCCTCACGTTGATATAAAAAATAAAATGGCAATGTTTTTTCCTGTACGCAAATAATTGGTCTTTTATTTTATTCGCCTGAAATGGTACACAGTATTTAAAATATGTACGTAAAATGAATTATATTTTATTTACTTTTGTCATAGCAATTTCATTTTTATCTGAATCAACAATAAATTTTTGCAAATTTTATGATAAAATGATTTTTGAATTACCCATTTTTTCTGTTTTTCAACAAAATCTAGATCTGGTAAATCATTTTGAATTCTGGTAACCCTATTTGAATTTTGGCAACTATTGTATTTGACGAAAAACTGGTATACTGATTTGAATCGTGAAAACAATCTTATGCCGGCTAAGGAATAAAAATTAATTCTTAAGTGGTCCCGTCGCGGATATTGCTTTAGAAGTGAAGAAGTGGTTTAATAACTCCATTTTTTCTCAGACGGAAACTTCCCTGCTTGACCCTTGTCATCGAGCCGTGTCTTCTTCCCCGCTTTTGCGCGACTGAAAATGAATTTCACTGTGACCTCAAGTGCTTTTTATTTCCACAGCGATTATATTTATATAACATTTACATCTCTCGTTATCACTCGTCTCCGTTTGGCTCCGCCATGTCTGAACGCTCGAGCTTCTCTTGAACATGCTTGTCGTTTCATTTTAACATTTTTAACGGAGGGTTTCTCCAAAAAAATACACATCACACAGTGTTTTGTCGGCAATGTGAACGTTACTTTTTATTATTTTTCCGCTCCTGATGCCGAGTGATTAATGCTTTTTGGGATTTGTCACACTCAGTTGCACGGTAAAAAGATTTGAACCCCCGAACAAGCACGTTAACAAGTTGATTTAGCCTAAATTATACTAGATATTGATAATGGAACGAAGAAACAATAGTCGGTGCAAATTGAACGTTCATCATAAAATGCTGTATTGAGTAAATTGCTCCTACAAACTTTATAGGAATATTTCTGTGGTGTTTTATTCGCGAGGAAAATACTATTAACCCAGCTCTCGGGGTTCCACATTGTGACAACGGTAGGGTTATAGGGTCTAGAAATTAAAAGGAAATGATTGAGCGAGCGTATATGATCGGTGTCACTCAAACAAGTTTCAAAAAGTAACATAATTTAAACTAGACGGTTTTCTTTGAAAAAATTTATTGTACAGCTTACATTTTCTAAAATTGTATTATATTATCCGCCAGAAAGAAGAAGAAAGGAAAAATATCCTCATATGATATCACATCATATCAACGGTGTTTTGGCCAATTGACGATGGGCCTCAAAATTTAAATTGTTCAGGAGACAGTAAAACTGTTTTTATCGAAAACATTATATTATAATGAGTTGCGTGATGAATCTTTGAAATGCACTCCTGTAAATTCTCATGTTTTCAGATAAGGGCTTATATATAGGGAGTGTCGATATAATAGTGGCTTAGCATCAGAATTTTTAAACCTAAAACCAATGTAAAATGATGTTTCCCTTCCAAAAAGTGGTCAATTTATTTTTCTAATTTACACCATTCAGGCGAGACCTGCTCTGTCGTATTTAAAGTGAGCTCAAATCATTAACTCATTTTCGTATTTTTGAGGGTTACATCAATTGTCTAAAATACAGTAGATATGATAGGATCGTCATTTAAAAAAACATACTGAAAGGCTATCCAATTGTTTGAAAATAATATTAATGCCGACTGAAAACAAATTATTTTATTTATTGCCGTATAATTAAAAAAAAATAATGCGTTTAAATCGAGACAACTTTTTATTTGTCGATTATTTCAAATTCGCTAGATTCGAAATTCTGCGCTGACTTGTATCTCACGCAGAAAACTAGGCGAGCGAAGTTTTTCTTTATCTCGGCGGAAAATGTACAGCGCCGTCGTAGTTGCGGGTAATGAAGAAAGTTTTGTGCGACATCTTGGCGTAGTCATTTTGAACTGTGAAGGAAGAAGCGTTGTCGTAGGAAATAGCTTTTATAGATTTCAAATATAGTATTTGGAGTACACGGACCGCCACTGTACCGGAAAGTATGGTGATTATTATATGTGAAAGAACCGTTATATTGTGTGAGATATAATGGAAATATCTATGTTATTTGCATATGCCACCATTTTTATTACATCAAGAGGACAGATTGCAAAAGATCTATTTTGAGAATGAAATGAAAATTAACTAAGCATAGGTATAGGTGTTAACTTTATTGTTAATTATTAGTGAAAGACTGGAAAGGCATTATATAATATTTATAAACGTAGAACAATTTTTGTTGTAGTAATTCCACGATTTTATATACTTACCAGGATCTGTTTCGCTCATCGCGAGCATTTTCAACTGATTATAAACTTAAACTGGTCCTAATCTTTGTATAAAATGTGGAATTAGTATTAAAAAAATAAAAGTAGTTATTATATTATAGTTATATCAACTATTGAGTCTACTTCACAAGCTTTATAAAATGATATACATCATAAGACAATAATACCTATACAAAGCTTAAGTAAACATAATAAAAGCAATTATAGATAAAATTTGAAATTCTATACTGAAAGTAACAAAAGATAATATGGTTTCTATGGATAAGCAATTTTTTGCCGTCTCTGCTCCCAATAGGTGTCCCTATTATGGACTTATAATTTAGTATTTCAACAGTAGTTGTTTTTACAAAAAATGGTAGTAACCTATTTGCTTAACCTCTCTTTTCGGAGAGAGGTAAGGATAGATGAATTGGACAATAATAGAATAGGTAGTTAGCTAATCGTTTTCGCTACGCTCTGTTATAAAAATGGATCGGAGAGAATGTAAATATTAAAGATATTCATGCATCTGAACTCAAATACATAAATCTATATTAATGTCAATTTATGAAAGTGCCTGTACTGGTCTTCGAACCCGATTTGGACACCGCAGACTAATAGGATGTACGTCCAAGAACTCTGACCACTCGGTTACAAGCTCGACAGTTTTTAGTGTATTAAAGTATTTACACAGTTTTGTATATAAATTATGTAGTTTTTATTCGAATGCAATGAATGCAGTTAAAAAGTGATATAGTTTGCCATCCATGTTAAATCTATGAAAGTTTGTTTGACCCGTATGTGCTCCTATACTATTTATCCGATTGCGATGAAACTTTGGTGCATTGTGCGCAAACCCCCGAAGGTTTATGAAAAAAATCTGAAATCTAAAAAAATGAATCAAATAGGTACAAACAGCGACGTTTCAGTTCGTGTGTGGCATAAGTGGTGTTAATTGTTAAATTCCAATTGCCCGTTTTAAACGGAAAATTTAAAGGAGATGTACTGTTGCCACGCATCCCAATGATTCCGACAAATATGTCAGTCGAATTTAAAGTCTGTAGTTTCCGGTGCGACTCGCATGTGCAATGACCCTCAACAAAACACAGCGACAATCATTACAAGTGTGTGGGCTAAATTTGGAAAAACCATGATTCTCACATGGACAGCTGTATGTGGCCTGTCACGCGTCTGAAAACCTTCTAATTTATTCGTGTACGTACCAGACAGAAAACACCTCAATAAACAGAATTAAAACACAAACACTTTCTTAAAGTGGCATTGTAACGCATGCCGGGTACTTGCTAGTTATAAATATATGCTAGTTATTGTCATTTTCATTAAAGTAACGAAGCCACACATCTAGCCGCATAGACCATATGAAATGTAAACGTCTATTAACGATTTAATTTACGAAACATTAAAAGTCCTATCTACTTGTTACGCCTTAGCTGCAGCCGGTTCTACACAGTTCAGTCAAAGATAGTATTTGCATTTTATGTCCATCAATATTTTAAAACTTTGTTAATTAAAATTACAAAAACGTCTGCGAAGTTTTAAACTTAGTTATACTTTTTGATATGCACTGCGTTGCAGGGCTCTTTGGTAGACTAGTACTTTTTAAATCAATATTTTCGTCTCGTGTTTATGACCACTGAAAATGCAAAACTACTGATGCCATAATAGTACGGATAATAGTTTACGGTACGGACATTGCGTTACGGGTAAAATGTTGAATTTATGATTTCATCACGGAGCACCATTACCAACGGTTGATGCATGCGGAAAGAAAGATCAGTAGCAGCATTTTTAAATTTGAATATTTATTACATAGCATACCTTAATTTTCAACGCAATTCTTGCAGACACCTTATTCCAACCACTTGATTTATAAGGTTTTATTCTGTGTTTTATTTATTAAAAACAGAGGATCGCCTGGCCAATTTGCGATATTATTGTGATTGTCGCGCGACAGCTACAATATTAGATTTGAAAGAAAAAAACCGCCTTCAGATGTGTTAAAATGTCTCCGTACTATTCTGCTTTATTTCCACAAATGAAAGTGACACCGCTAAAACTGACCTGAACCGAACAATATTTAATTTAATATTTTCTATGAAACTCAACTTACGACCAAAGTTCAGGAACTTATCTCGGTCGTAAGTCGAGGACAATCTGTACTCGAATGCATGAAGACGCCGAAAAGGAGAAACCCGGGTCGTTAGTGGCGAAATGCATAAAAATGTACAAAATCTCAACAATTCAAACCATTTAATCCGTTGGTCAATGTCGCTTCATCTGCTGGAATTGTTTGTCCACACACGACATTTCGCGATTTGTCTGAATAGAATAGAAAATTTGTTCAAATTTGACATTGTCCCTGCCAGTTGTTGCATTTCTATGAAAAGTACAACACGGCTTCACGAAACATAATGTACATGTATACATCAGTGGAGTGCGGTGACTTATGATGCAAGGCATGCTGTGAGGGAGGAAAATATGCAAAATTTATCTTGTTTTTGAAATTCAACTTTATTCTTCTCACTAGTTTTACACCTTCATTTCAAATCCTCTGCAGTTTCTAATACTCCATATTTAATATTCCACTAATGTATTATTAAATCCCCTTTCTTTTCTTTGCTGTTAATCCATGTTGAGGGTAGCGACAAATTAAACACGATTTATCTGACAATCCGAATCACAATACTAACGGTGAGATGCTAAAATCCAAGCGCATGCATACTAACTGTCATGCGCGATCCATAGCGCAAATCGGATTTTTCATTACTGCTCATGCGCGTGTAAAGTAAACTTCTTAGCGCATGCATGCACAATTCAACAAATTTCGTCAGAGGCCGCACGTTTATCGAGTGGTCACGGCTGAATAGACCGCAGATAAATTCCAATTAGTACTCGCACACTTTCTGAATTTAGTGTATAGACATGGAACTTTGAAGTAGTTTTGTTTGATAATTACATAAAATAATTATTTAATAGCTTTACAAAGATGAGAAAAAAGCCTAATCATTTCCGAATTGTAAGGCATGCGGCGCATCTACCGCATGTATGGACGGCACGCAACTGGTATACATGTATAACTTGAAATAATAGACTTCTACCAGGGTTGTTGAGTTGGGGTCTCGGTGCTTTTGAAAAAATTTTAAAATTTGTCTATTAAACCGAGGTATCCACTGTACTTCATCGCCATAAAAGCGTTATTTACTTTTGTTGTATTTTATGCGTAACGGTGTTTTTCGTATAGCCAAAACTTTCATCATGAGCTTTCGTCGTACACGGTTCGTGGGATTCTCAAAAAGGTATTCATATTTTTCATTTCAATTTATAGTTCGACAAACAGCAATATGTCGTATTCTACAAATGTTAATTGTTGGGTTACGGATATATTGTTTTTCGAGCGATATTTTTTTTCATGTAATCATTTTGAGATTGTTCCGTAGTATCATTGGCCATAAATAGGTCGCGACCTTCGGCGATCGGCCCCGCCTCGACCTCTCCACTTTGCCTCGAACGCATTCTTCCAGCCTCAATTCGCCCCCGAACCCGCTGTATGTGTATGCGCAGCTCCTAGATTTGCAACCCGTGGGAGTAGCACAGGCTATACCCCATGTAAATCTTTAACGTATGACTAAATAATAAATGAAAAGTGGCTTCAGGACGATTTTCTAGTGAATAATATTAAATGCCAATTGTTTAAAAAATCGTTTCTATTGCACGTAAATGGAATGGAAGTAAATGTACGCGAGAGTATTTAATCGTGATATTAACACTATTTAAGATTTAAAATATTTTAAAAAATATGTCTTTTACATCTGACTAGAAATATTCAGAATATAAAGGATTTAAAATGTTACGATACCCAAATTAAGGAAAGAGTAACGCTGAAAATTCCATGATAGTACACGATCATGATAATACATAACCATACAACTTTTACAAAAAATTTACAACATGTTCAATTGTTTCCACTGCCCAGGTTGTATCCAAATTAATAAATAAACAAAATAATTTGGTAATAGAAAATGGGATATAAATAATTGCACGTTGTTAGATAGTATTAACCTTAGTACACTCAAACTTTGATTTTAATAGTTTTCCACTTAGTCACGGATTCTTTTAACAACGTAAGTTAAGTTGTACTAGGTTATGTTAGGGTAGGTTTTGTTTGGTTTGTGTAATGTATTCTAATGCGTGGAACAAAGACAATATAGCTTCGTGCAACTATCGATTTCAAAATGTGAGTATTTATATTCAGTGAAAACAATTTTATCTATGTGAAAATATTTTTTCGATATTGTAGTATATTTCTTCAATGTTAAAATATATTTTATTATGTGGGATCACTTTATTTTTAGTGAAAGAATTTGTTTTTGTGGAATGTATTTGTTGTATGTGAAATCTATTAAAACTAAAGTGAATACGATCTAAACAAAAGTGCATTTAATTGTAAGGCTATTAAAAAGGTGTATGATGGTATTTTTCTCTGGTACACACCGCATCGATTTACTTGTACCGTGGCTCAACATATTTTGTGTGATATAAAATAGATGTGATATAATGTTATGTATGAATATATAACATGAGATACATTTAACACACAAATATATTTATATCTATGTATATTTGATGGTTATCCAAAGCTATAAAAAATACATCTACGACCTACGCCGTCGTAGCGCTCGTCGTAACCCCGCTTTGCCGTTGCGCCTTACATGCATCATGCATGGTCATCGAAAAGAAACATTTATTTTTCGGTCTGCACACAACAACGCACTTAGCTTACGAATGATTAATATAATCTTAATATTTGAAAAAATAAAACACAATTTTTGTACTACTTTTTTCCCATGTCCGCTCTCATCGTTGAGCATATAGTCTCCTAATGGTGGTATCTCAACAGTGGTATCTCAACAAAATTTTTCTATGAGAACTGTTTGTTACTCAGTTGCTCAACCACTCTTTATCGAAGAGAGTATGGATAGAAGGATAGAGCTAGGACAGGACTAGTGGTTAGCTAATCGCTCTCGCTACGCCCAGCGAGGATCGGATGGGTGGGTGAAGAGGGTGTTTTAGACAACACGAACACTCAGAAATCTAGAAATCGAAACCCGAGACATCCGTAGCCGTAGCCCACGACGCTACCAACTGCGCCACGAACGCCGACAAGTTTTTACTACTTCCACGTGTTTATTATGATCGGGACAGGTTTCGCTCACCACGAGCATTATTAACTGAATAATCTTAATGAAGCATCTTTCTTTTTTCACAATCATGTCCGCTGCCAGTGTGAAGCATATCGACTCCTCTTGATGTAGCATTTCAACTAATGATGCTTAACCAACACTAGTTGCGATTCAGTCGTTCAGTCATTCTAGCTGAATTAAATTTCCACCGTAAATATTTGACATAGGGCCATGGGAGGTATTTGTGTGCTATAGGCCTTTGGTGACACAACTTTGAAAGAGTCCCACACAGTTGCGTGTTAAAAGTGTCGGATGAAACATATCGAATGAGTAGCCATAAGTGTGAAAGAGATGTCGAGCTCTTGTACAAGCATCTACTAGCGACTGCCGCATGGCTAGCGTCATTAGTCGTTGACCGCGTGGCGTTTACGTAAATTTTCCTTCGTTAGAGTGCGTTTGAAAACGACATCAATAAAAGTATTGTTACGGTGTTGGCTTTATTTAATTCAAAAGAATGTGGAAAATGCGTCAATCTGTACTGTGGTTCTCGTGAAATCACTCGAAAGTTTTAATTTTTGTAAGTTCGGTAATCAATTTCTTCGTATTTTTTTTGTCAGTGGTCGAGAGTGTACTAGGATTTTATTTTTTCACTTTTCTTTGCTTTGTAATGGCAAATTGTTTTTGCCACTTTATAGTACACTTAAGAGAGTGTTTTTAAAGTATGCGTTTTTGTTCCTTGGTTAATTTTTTTTTATTACGAACTTACCCGTTGTTATTTTTTATTGTTCTTATTTTTACAGAATCCATGAGTTTAATTAATTCAGACTTGAGTCAATTATCGTCAATATGATGCTTCAGAGACTCTTCAAGGATGACGGCGAATCGATATATTCTGTCTCCAAGCACACTGACATTCCGTGGAGTATCATTAAGAATTATTTGAAAAGGGATGAAACTTCAGTATGTAAAATTGGGAAGACCGTTCGCTCTTACTGTATATATGGAAGTTAAAATATACAATTATATAATATCTATGAGAGAGTTGGGCTTCGGCTTGACAGTTTTACAAATTCAAAGTGGCATTTCAGATCACAAAAGATACAGTTGGTGAAAATTTTCTCTGTACGGAGAAAGATATTGCGAGTTAATGATGTTGGACTAGTTTCAACCATAGATACGGCCTAGCCCTAAGAGCTACGGAAAAAATATCAGAATTTAGAGCGTCCATTGGAATTCCAGTCAGTCATGGTTACAGACTTTTACGTACAATTTAACAACGTCGTGACAAAACTTGCAATCAAAGACATGCTAAATAGAATTTTTAACTGTTATGAAACGGGAATGAATTTATAAATAACAGATTTTAATCTTCTTATGAAAATTTCCATTGTAATAAAAATATCACTAACATACCTCCCCTTACCGTACCAAGGCCAAGACACACATGACACCAATAATTGCTACGTTAAAAAAATATTTATTATTACCTTGCTAGGTCTTGAATCTAAAATCTTTTGATCGATAAGCAAACTATGTGTAGTATATCAGTCGGCCGCTGCGCTCTGGTGGTGAGAGACGCACCTTAGCGATCAGATGCGTCTTGGTTCAAGTCCAATATCAAATACACATTTTTTTAATCGAGATAACAATTGAAATCGTGGGCAAGGGTGCTTATAATGTCCTTTTCTTCTAAAAGTTTTTATCATCATCATCAGTAATGTCATTAATTTTGAACTAGTAACCGTGCCCGTCATAGATGACGGTACTGAAATTGAAATACTAAATGTCTAAAGTAGTTAGTACGTCGAAACTGTGTGTGCAAAGTCATGAGAAAATTTCATACCTAAATGTGATACGTGATAATAATAAAAACGTCTACAGAGTGGTCTGGGCTATTATATTTATTTATTTTAAATTAAATTCTTATTTTTCAAAAAAGTATTTTTGATCAGCAACCGAATACGAATTATATTATTCGAATGTTCAATTTAATATTTCCTGTTTATTTCACTGCGATACTGCGAGTCGTATGTAATATAATTCATTTTTTGTTTACTCTCCTCGGGCGGTGTTCCCTTGAAAGAATCGTTTTCAATTGTATCGGATTGCCGAACGTGGCGTCCTCATCCCGGTTTCTGGCAACTACGTCGGTCTTTTGTGTGACGTAGTCGATCGATAGGTGTCGCCCACTCGGTACACTGCCCCTCGGCTGATTCGCCGTTACCCGACGCCCGTCAAGCCTTATTTCATTGATAAATTCTCGTACAGTTGTGTTTTTTCTCGTGACACAAATTTCGGCATGGGGAAAATCCAAATAAACTGATTGAGTCGATACTAGCGATTCAAATATCTGGAATGAGAACTATATTTGAATATTAAAGTATTCGAAAACACATATTATAATCTATGAATTTCATCGTGTATATTCATAGTTTTTTTCACATTCCTGACTAGTCGTATTAATAATAATTAATAGCCCGGCTAATAATTGCTTAGTTTTAGGATCTAACCTTTAAAAACTGCGGAATAAGCGATTTCTTACTTTTAGCGTGTAAATCTTTATATATTTCACGATAAGAGGGCAAGTGCTTAAGTAATTCCCTCTTGAATTTTAAACTTCTTTCCATCATAGGAGAATTTTGTATGAAGAAGACGTTATAATTTATCAGCCAATCCAAGGTCTTCATTTATTATTTTTATGTGAAACATGTATTTGCTTCGCTGCAATCGCTTTCTAAAACCGTGTTATACAAGAATATATCACAATTCATCACACGTGTTATATCGAGACCTTGTTTATTATAGAGAGAGTTTATTATAATTTTATATGTATATATCTTAGGGAGTAATAATATTTAATACTATACTCATAAATGCAAAAATCACGTCAATATATGAATGAGTTTTAAATCTACAGAAAAATAAAACACAATTATACCGTACAAATTTCACTATTTTATATAATGATCATGACCAGTGGTGTTCGCGAGTATTTTCCCCTGATGAAAAATATATTAAAACACCTTGCTATCGTTGGCAGTGGTCTTCTGACATTTAGAAGTTGTTTCATTCTCAATATTTATTATCAGAGAGTGAGATAGTGATATGAATCATTTTTTGGTTACCAAACTTGTAAATGAAACCCGTAACACTTTCGAAACATCAGGTGACTGCCAGCAATCGTAGCGTAAACTCGTCAAAATTATAATCCATTGTTTACTTTTTCAATAATTATTGTTTATAATTTTTTCTCCATGTCCGCTCCCAACGTGGAACATATAGTCTCCTAATGGAGGTATCTCAACAGAACTTTTCTATGAGAACTGTTTTTTGAAGAGAGTAGGGATAGAGGGATAGGGCTAAGACAGGCCTAGTAGTTGGCTAATCACTTTCGGGAGTTTTTAGACATCAAAAACACTCAGACTACGAACAGAAATCCATAAATCGATTGAAAGATCGATTTATGAAACTGTTCGCACCGGGTATTGTACCCGAGACATTCGTAGCCGTAGCCAACGACGTTACCAACTGCACCATGGACGCCGGACATAGATTTACGGGGTGAATAAACAGAACCGCGACTTATTGGTCACTTCGTAGTTGATTCGTTTGCGCGACGAGGGTGAACAACAGCGTGAGCTCAAACAAAAGTGTGCATTGTGTCAATTTGCTGCGTGCATGGTTGTGTATTTCGTTGTAGCGGACGGTTTGACATGCAAAACGTATTAGCGGACATTATATTAGTAACCGCATGCCTGTTGCGTACGATGTTGCTTTATGCAACCTCGATTAGTATTATCTATATAGACTATATATCGACGGTATTTCGGCCCCTTTAATTGAATGTTGACTCAAAATTGAAATTGTTCAGAAGAGAGTAAAAATTATTTTTATCGAAATGTATGGTGAGTTGCGTTATGAATCTTTGAAATGCACTCCTGTAAACTCTCATGTTTTCAGATACGGGATTATACGAACGCAGTGTCGATATAATTGTTGATTACATCAATAATGATGATTCCCTTCCAAAAAGTGGTCATTTTATTTATCTAATTTATTTGGCCGAGACCTGCTCTGTCGTCTTTAAAATTAAATCCAATCATTAATTCATTTTCTAATTTTTGAGGGTTTCATCAATTGGTCAAAACAACGTCGAATTATATTGTATTATAATATGTACCATACACAAGTACCTATGTGTTTATTAAAATAGCTTATATATAATAGCACAGACCGCTATGTCGACGCTTTTTATTATTATCACATATCACATATAGGTATGAGATTTTCTCATGACCTAAGTGTTCGCGGTTCGCGATGTATAATAAAATAAAATGTTTTGCAATGGACACAGTTACGATGTACTAGCTACTTTAGATATTCAGTATTTCTATTTCGATTTCAATACCGCCATCTATGACGGGTAAGGTTATACTATTGTGCACTGTATTTGTACTTGTGTTTATGCAGTTATTCGGTAAAGATTAATTTTGAGTATGCATTTATGTATTGAATAATTGCTCTCACTATTCCCTGTTTTTAGGATCGGATAGGTGGCAGGGAACTTTTTAGATATAGCAAACATCCATTGCCTTCGAACAGAAATCCATGATTCGATTGAAAAATCAATTTATGAAACTGTCAGTACTGGGATACGAATCCCTCTCCCTACTCACTTCGAAAAAGAGAGGTTGACCAACAAGCAGTTCTTGTAGAAAAAATCTGAGACACCTTCTGACACACCCTGGTTATTTTTGTTAAGTTTTATTAGGGTCCGTAACTGAAAACGCACAGCGTTAATGATAATGATTCGTTGAACTCGACCGACTCTTTTCGTGAAGGGCGACTGGCCAATCGTCGGCGGACACGTTCGCTGGAGGAATCCATTTTTGACGGATAGGGGTGGCTCCGACGGTGCGGGAGTCCGATTTTTGATTTTTGCGGGGAGTCGATTGCCAGCCTTCGAGCCAGTAGAGTCGCCGGCCTGACGTTGTGGATTGTATGTGTTTGTTTTGAAATTGGACTTAATTTAAAATCGTTATAACTCAAAAGTAAATTCATGTGTTAAGTAAATGTAGACTCAATTTTATGTGTTAGGAATTATTTTTGTGTATTGTAAACCACTGCATCTTCGATTAAAAATAAATAACAGTTGAACCGGATTTGAAATGGAGTTTGTTTGAGATCCCAGACCTTCCAGGACGTCGATAACCGACCCTTCGCCTCTCTTCGATTCGGGTCTTCTCACTTCATTAAGATTCCATAACCTCCACATTAGAAGCGGACATTAAAAGATATATAAGTATTTGTTAACAGTAATTTAAGATATCGACTGAGGGTGATTGATGAAATTTCAATATCAAATTTGAATTGTTGAAATTTTGTTAGTGACAAAATACATTGAAATGTACAAAATTTTGACAATTCAAATTTGTTACGATGTTTTTCTTATTGTTCAGTCTTAATCAAACATTTTCAAAACACTTTCATAATCATATTTGTCGGGGTAGCAATTTTATGACAAAAACATTATTACGATAATTTGAAAAAATACATCTTGGCAGTGTTGGGTAACTTTAATGAGAGTTACCTTACTTAAATTGAAAAATATGAAACGCAATATTCACGTTTTTTATTAGTAGCACGTAAGTCTCTTATAAGTCTAATGAAAGCTTGCGTAATAGCGTGGAATTGGGTGGTAGTTGTGAATATGGTGTTTGAGAGGGTAGATAAATGATTTTTCGCATAGCCTTTTCTTACTTGTGGAAAATGTGATACGTTGTAGACCAGTGTTTCTCAAACTTTTACACCTAGTAAAAATAGACGAAATATTTGCGAACCACCAACGCAGAAATAAAAATTATAGTAGCAGCTGGATTGCCAGGAATTGTTCGGGCGAATAATGTTAACTAATAAGAGCATTTAGTTAATATTGAAATTCAATATAAAGTTTTTTAATATTGTAATATGCAACGACATTAAAACAGACAACAAACAATTGCAAAAGGATATCGGTTATTTTACGAGAACTGGTATTTATTCAGTTGCTTAACTTCAAGGACTGGGTTAGGAAAGGAATAATACTTATACCCCGTTTTTTGTATTGAATGAGTGGGAAGATGTCAAAGTATTCAATTCTACAAAAATTGTAGAACATATTTGATAAGCTTACGTTTGAAACTAGTTCTGACGATAGTGTGAAGATGAAACAGTTATCTACTTTATCCTATAATTCTTGTAGAAGTAAATACGTTGTTATTTTTATCTTATTACAATTGAGATCTATCAAGTAAAGGGAAATGTGAACGCCGTAGACTTATATGCCTTTGAACACATGTACGCACAGGGACTTGAACCCATAGATATCGCATTCGGAATGCGACGAACGCAAAAAATCGTTGACCACTCGACTACCGTTATGAATGCTATACGCTTTACGTTTGAAACAGTGATCTAGGCTTAGTAGAGAAATTGAGATCAGCGTTTAGACAATTTGTCAGCCAGAAGGTTAAAGCCAGAGTGATCTCCAAACATTGTCATCAATCATTTATTTACCAAATTGTTTTACAGTTTTTTTTTTTAAAAATATATTCGTATTTCTCCAACTGTTGGTTTTATAGTAATTCACTCATTTGACGAACTTCACTGATTTTTTCAATGTGAAATTATGAAATATTGCCAGGTGTATAGAATTACAATTTCACCAAGCGTTGTGTCGAATAGGTACAATTTTGAATTCTTGTGCTATTTTAATATATCGATTAAGAGTGCTTGATGGAATTTCAATATCAAATTAGAATTTTTGAAATTTTGTACATTTCTATGTTTAGGAATATGTGCTTCCAATGTTGAATGTTGACGTTATTATGATGGTGATGTCGGTTGGAGAATAGCGAGAGACTGATGATCCCTTTTCTATATTCTTCTCTCGTTGTATTGCGTTTTCCAAATATTGCATTTTATGTCTCTCACGCTTGCAGACAGTCTCATTTTACAATAACGCATTTACTTATCTTTCATAACGTGTCATTTTATGGATTTGTTTTTTACGCAGAATTATAATTTTCGCTGACCGAAGACGAAACATTTTCTCAGATCTCACATTTCGCGAATCCGCGGTGTCATGTATTTCGTCACTAGCAACCCGTAAATCGCCTTTTGGCATCTTCAGGCATTCGAGCACACGAATGAACTCGAAATGACTTCTATTTATTGAATGTTTATATGTAACACAATTACACGAAGACACATAAATTTAATAATAGGATTTTGATTAGTATCGAAGTGGTTGGTTTCGGTATACTTTTAACGATTCCGACTTAGCATTCGTCTAAAATACCTTAATAAATATACAGTCTTTTTAAACCATGTCCGCTCTAAATGTTAAGCATATAGACTATCGATGGAGTTAATTTTAAGAGATTTTTCTACGAAAACTGAATGTTATTCACGATATATAAATCGATTGAAAAAAAGTGTTCGTACCAATGTTCGAACTCGTGAACATTGAAGTCGATTCTGACTACTTAGCTACACGCCCGACTATATGGAGACTAGTCAATATATTGTATTACTTATGAACTTTATAAGTATGGAATACAATACTACTAAAACAAACTATTTCAATTTTTCTTGCACTTTATAAAAACTTATAATGGATACTAATGTGAACGTCGGTGTTTGCGGTTTAGTGGTAAGAGCTGTAATCTAGCGATCGGATGGGTCCGGGTTCGAGTCCCGGCAAGTTAATATTAAATTCAGATTTTTCTTAATATTTGAGATACCTGGCATTGTTGTTTACTGAATGTCTAAAGTAGCTGTTCTTTAGTTTCCATACTGACGGACTGATTGTTTGTTTGCCTAGGAATTTGCGTCACGTCTGAACCGTGTGCATTGTTTATATATACCGCGGACGCTTACGTCATGAGACAATTTCATACCTACATGTGTAATAATACTGTAAGTAATGTGTGATAATAATAAAACGTCTACATCTACGCCTACATACCGATCTGGGATATTACATGTAAGATATCTGGCGACTGGCTATTATTAGAAGTAATGCTAAACATTGTCATAAATTGGTAAATTTAATTAAAAAAAAACGATTGATTTAAAATATGTATTCTTATTCATCGCGTGATTGATTGTATTGAAACATTATTGCAATGTAAATTTGACATCGAATCATGATTTACCTTTATTGTTCTATTTACCAACAATCTTTTTCTGTTACGAATAATTGTGTCCTACAGTTTGACTATCAATAGTGGACGTTTGTGATATTACACACATACCTTGTGGCCTTTGAATGTTGAGCTATTGGAGGGGCCTTTGTACTCTACAAAGACATGTCACTTATTCAACTCTTAGTCTAATTTGATCATCTGATGGTCAGCTCAATCTCAACAATTCATCACGTCATATCATCACTTTCAAGGTGTCAACTGTCAATTCTTTGTGGGAAGGCATTATATTTAAAAAAGAAAACATAATTTATTTTAAATTTGAATTATTGAGATTTTGTACACTTCCATATATGAATGGACTCGAACTGATAGTATGACTCGACTACTATTAGAATTACCAGTGAGTTTACAATTATAATAGCATTGTGGGTTTCGACGGGATGTAATTCGATGAAAGGGTAAATATATACAATCATTCCACATTTAGTGACATCTGTTAGGTGTTTCAACGTATAGGATACAACAACGGAGAGTTTGGAAGGTTCAGCTGTTCGTTCAGAATTGGCAAGGAATTTAACTGGGCTCTATTGATTTTCAAAATTTCGAGTGGCGAATTACCGCTTTCCAACTAGAAGGGCGAAACCCGGGTCGTTAGTGACAAAATACATGGAAGTGTACAAAATCTCAATAATTCAAATTTGATATTTAAATTCCATCAAGCACCCTGAGTCGATGTCTTAAATTATAATTTATTTGTTTTGTACTATTTCCATATGTTAATATCAGAACCGGTTTCGCTCATCGCGAGAATTATCAATTGATTGTATCGACGGTGTTTTGGCCAATTGACGTAACCTTCCAAAAATACGAATATGCGTCAATGGTTGGATCTCATTTTAAAGACAGCCGTTCTCGGCCAAATGATGAAAATTAGTGACCATTTTTTTTGGAAGGGAAACATCATTTTACATTGGTTTTAGGTTTAAAAATTCTGACCCCCCACTTGATGTAAGCCACTATTATATCGACACTTCCTACGTATAATCCCGTATCTGCAAACATGAGAATTTACAGGAGTGCATTTCAAAGATTCATATTGCAACTCACCGTATAATGTTTAAGATAAAAACAGTTTTTACCCTACAACAATTTCAATTTTGAGGGCTACATAAATTGGCCAAAGCACCATCATCAACACCACAACAAAATATCATTCTTAACAAATAATAAAAATCATGTGACTTCCAAACATCATTGATGCAGATATGTGTAATATCGATATCTGAAGAAATAATAATAATTCATTTTTAAAAAATATGAGAATGGCAATAGATAATAGATGACACATTAATACTCGGCCGTACATGTACTACTCAAAGCGTTAATAATATGTTGTCAGCATTTACGTCCCTGGCATAAATTCGTTTTCCAGATAATAATACTCCCCTACGAATGCGGTTGTCTGTCCGGCATAAATGATGGTTTTAATATGATTTCATGTGTATTAACTATCGTGGGAAATTTCTAATTTGCATGCATCCCAGAGGAGAACGCAGGTAGTTGGAACATTTTTGAAAATCTTTAATAATATTTTTATTTTCAAATTAATACATGTCATGTAACTAAAGCCGGTTACAACCAGCCCCATTCCCGTACCATGTTGGCTGCTGATTTTTCTTTAACGCCAATCATTTAGCAAGTCACACAGTAAATGAAAACAACGCTTTTTAGTTTCACCTCGAGATTATCAGTTCGAATAGCGGATATTACATTACCGGGAACAAAATAACGAGACTGGGATTTGAATGTTTTTTTGTAACCGCTACAATATCCAGTTGTAATATATTGACAATACCCAACAGCGTACATCTTCGTTATTGATTGAATTGGCATTTTACACAGAACATTGTATGTCGTTCTATCAAAAAAATAAGGTAAAACATATGAAAGTATATAAAAAAATAAAACACAATTTGTTTTGGAATTGAGTATTATGTATAATTACAAAGTATTGTATCGACGGTGTTTTGGCCAATTGATGTAACCCTCAAAATTGTTCAGGTGAGAATAAAAACTGTTTTGATCGAAAACATTATATGATGAGTTGCGTTATGAATCTTTGAAATGCACTCTTGTAAATTCTAATATTTGCCGATACGGGATCATACTTAGGGAGTGTCGATATAATAGTGGCTTACTCAGAATTTTGAAATCTAAAATCAATGTAAACTGATGTTTCCCTTCCAAAAAGTGGTCAATTTAATTTTTAAAATTACAATCATTTGGTCGAGACCGGGGTTCCGTCGTCTTTAAAGTGAGATTCAATCATTAACTCATTTTCGTATTTTTTGAGTGTCAAATCAATTGGCCAAATTGGAATATTATTATAAACATTTGGCTTAAGAAGTATGACAAGAATTAACCAAAGAGAGGCATGCTGGTTGAGGCTCCTCGGCTGCATATGCAGCACGTTTTTCATTATTCACTGACTGGGGGGTGCTTTTTTCGTTCCCTAATCTTAGAATTCCCCATGAACACCAAAAAATATTGTGTTTAACTCACACAAAACGTGCTAATACACTATATCCATATAAAAATATATCGACTGTAGAAAGGCAAAAGAGCTTATTCCTCCGTCTTTCAAAAAAATTTTTTTATGGGTAAACACAATATATACAATTTAATACACGCTTTGTTTGGGCTATACACAATATTTTTGTGTGTGCGTTACATCTTTTTCTTTTCCACAGTCGTTATATATTATTCTCGAAATTAATTTTCGTCAGATGTCATAATTCGCTACCGTAAAATAGTGATTGTGTGTGCAAGCATTTCATGAATGGTAATACGGGTATTCTCTGAGGAAACAGCTTTATTTGTTACAGCGTGTATTTTTTTTTTACCGCTGGAAATTTTCATATTTCAAAGCTTGAAATTGAAAAAATATCAGCCGATAAACCTGAAGTAAGAACAAGTACACTTAGCCGTGCTAAAAGAATTCTAATCCAAAAAATGAAGTGCCTCGAACACAGAAAGTCCTGTATAAACCTATAACACCACTTTCTCCATAGCTATAATGCCATTGACAAATGGTGAGCCAACTATTTCGGCCAGATCTTTCAAAAATGTAGTCCATTATTTCTTAATTTAATTGTTCCAACCTTTCTCCATGTCATTTTATTTCACGGATAATCGCATACAAACAAAATGCAGCAGTGAACAGCCCAAACAGCTGACGATATAAATATTATTCCTCTAATCTCAAATCTAATCCTTGTATACGAAGGAAAGCCATGGCTATTTAAAAAAAGTTATGACGATTCATGCAATCATAAGATACAATCGATAGGTCTGCTATTTAAATTCTTATTTATACGTTGTCAATTTGATGGAAATTATTTTTAATGACTGATGTAGCATGGAAAAGTATTGTCGTAGGTGTTAAGTTTTTTTTAACATAGTAGTTTTGGCGATGGCGAGAAACCGACAGCTATTAACTATTCCTTATAATTCTTGTGGAACTAAACCCTTTCCTATTTTTATCTCTTGATAAAAGAGTTCTATCAAAACTCTGAGACGGTGTCGAAAAACAAAATATTGTTAAGACGAATGATACTTTTCTATATCATGGCGTTATCGATAACTGTAATTAGGGTAAAAAAATATATGGTATTTGATTGCTGTGGATTGTAGATGTACAGTTTTCTGTTGCATCGCTCCAACTCTGCAAGTTATTCGGTCTGTGCTTAGTGTGTAGGATTTGCCCTTTCACCAAACCGCTAATGTTTGACGAGTGAATTGCTGATTGGCATGTTAATTTGGTTCCACCTGATCTCCATGTATTTATTACCAATATTTGCATGCCATTGATAGTAAAACTTGTTGATATTCGTGTTCGTAAAATAAACAACGCTTTCTACCTGCTATATTTTCTATGGATTCGGCGGTAACTTTGTGGAAATTCATTTTTATTATAAAATTAAAATTGGTAATCACTTTTAAGGTGCTAACTGTCAATTCTTGGTGGAAAAGCATTATATTTTAAAATAAAACACAATTTTTTTACCACTTCCACATGTTTATAATGATCAGGACCGGTATCTCTCAACACGAGCATTATCAACTGATGAAAAAAAAATTGAAATTGCTAACTTAGATAATATAAGGATTAGAATCATTGTTTACCTTAAAAATAAACAATGCGATATAGTTGGTCTGAAGATGCTTGTTAACCCGATGAACGCGCTGGACAAGTTTACGTGTCCAAGACTTTATCTCTTATTTCCCTTTCCGGTCAACTTAGAAGGAACACTTGTGGGTATATGCTTTAAAAATATAGTTCAAACCTTTAGTTAGAGAAATTAGGTTAAATATGAAAACGGAAAGCAGAACACAAGGAAACAAATTTTTATAAAGAGCTCCCGATATTCTGTCCTTCGAAATTCAGCTTTGAACTGCCGATACGAAGCATTAATCGTCATCCCTATGTATAGGGCTGTATATGGTGTGGCCCATAGTGAGCGTTTTAACAGATCAATTGACTGAAAATAAATTCGTGTGAAAATGGCTCGCGCTGTAAGGGCTTAAGAGGCGAAACGTGTCACGTTAGTGAAAAAACAGGAATAACTAAACTAATTATATATTTACGACCTGCAATCAAATATGCTGAAGTTATAGCTGACAACGTAAATATGAGTAGTAAATTAATGGACTAGACTTGCTTTTCGGGATCACAGGAAATCATCTTGTACGTTCATAATATGTGTTTGCTAATCACAATCAAAATGGGAAAGGTTGCCTTTAGAACTGAACTTGGAGATCACTAGCAGATGACTGGAGGCTGATTCATATAAGGAAAACAACGAGGGGTATCATTTGCATTACATGAAGTCATGTTTGTTTGAAATAAATATTTATGTTCATATTTTTATTTACAGGATACCAACAAATTTTGGACTGCTGCACATATTCAGAATAAGGTAAGTGTTAATTATTATTCATTCAATTCCGACATCTTGAAATAAATGTAGAGAGTATTAACAACATCCAGCAGAAAAGGTTATTGTCAAGTGAAATGGATGTTTTGCGATGGAAAAAAGAAATTAAAATTAAATCGGTCTATGATATAATCTCTGTACCGCGGAACACTGGGTGCAAATATCGTCGTGGAACGTACCACATATAACACCCACAAAATAAAGTACATCAATTATTAATAATGTTAAAAGTTGATAAAACACAATTTGTTTGGACTAATTCCACATGTTTATAATGATAAGGACTGATTTCAGTACAAACAAATTGTGTTTCATTAAAAAAATATAATGCCTTTCCACCATGAATTGACAGTTAACACCTTAAAAGTTGAAATAAAAACGGCAGCCAGAATGACATATACAGATTGTGTTTGGGAGGTATTTTTGTGACAGACAGACAAGACAGATTTACACATCTATTTTCTGCTACATAGTATAGATAAATAATAATGCTAATTTGTCAATGTAAGCACGTAAAAACGCAAATGAGGACATTGGCTAGTTAAATAAGTTAACCTTATTCATAGAACAACATTTTGACTAGTTGAAAA